>JAQPPZ010001836.1:6510714-7812857 GCA_028583015.1 Wollemia nobilis | reverse complement strand
TCCCCTCTTCTCTGGTTCATGGAACTTGACCTAGGAGAACTCTTTCTCCTCAACTGGTTTGTGGATATCTCTCCATAGAAGAACTCTATCTTCCTAGTTGGTTCATGGATCACACTCCATAGGAGAACTCTTTCCCTTTAAGAATTTTCCTTGTGGTAGTCATGGATCTCTATCCATAGGAGAACTCTTTCCCTCTGCTCTGGCTGATGATCTTCTAGAAGACTTCTATCCCCACTACTCTGGCTTATGGATCTCTCTCCATTGAAGACCTCTATCCTCACTACCCTGGCTAATGGATCTCTATCCACTAGAGACTATTGTCCTCTGCTCTATCACCTCCAAAGCTTGCTCTCAACTCTATCTCATATCTACACCAAACTCTATCCCAAGTGTAGTACAAATATACTCTAACTCTATCTCAGGTCTAGCACAAATCTACTCATAAATCTATACCAAACTCTATCCTCAAATCTATCCTCAAGCCTTAACACAAAGCTTGATCCAATCACAAATCAACTCTACTTATATTTACCCCAAGCCTTAACACAAAGCTTGAACAAATCAACTCTGCTTAGATTTTCCCTAAGTCTTAACACAAAGCTTGAACAAATCAATCAATCAACTCTGCTCTCAAGTCTTCACAAATACTTACCTCAAATCTACCTTCAAGTCCTCTCTGGAACTTGCTCAATTTGCTCTCAAGTATTTACCAAGACTTACCTCAAATATACCTTCAAGTCCTCTCTAGAACTTGCTCAATCTGCTCTCAAGTCTTCACCAAGACTTACCTCAAATCTACCTTCAAGTCCTCTCTAGAACTTGCTCAATCTGCTCTCAAGTCTTCACCAAGACTTACCTCAAATCTTCTCAAGTCTCTCTAACTTCTCAATCTCTCTCAATTTACCTAACTTACCTCAATAACACATGCTCAAAATAGCTCACAAGATATGCTCAATCAATCTCAAATCTTGCACACAATGCTATCAATTGCTTTGTCTAATCTTCAAAGTAATTCCTTTAACTTGAAGCAGTTTAGACATATTCTATTCAGAATTCGTTTAACCTCTGGAACATATAGAGAATGATGTACTCTATCAAAAACTCAATATGTTCTACTCAATCATTAAGTCTATCACTTTCACAAATCTGATTTCTAATGTTTGCACATTCACTTTCAATATCACTCAAAACCAATGCTCAAGAATTTCACTCAATCATTCAACCAATGAAACACAACTTGTTCACTAACCCTAAACAAGTGTTTTCATACTTCTTCAAACAAAGTGCACAATGTGGGTCTCAAACCCTAACTCAAATAATCCTCAATCTCTATCTCAAATGTTCTCTTAAACATTCACCAATGAAGCATATGAAAACTCACTCAAACATTTCCAACAATGCTTATCAAACAATCCTTTTCACTCCACCTTGTATTTCACAACATTCAATCCAACAACACTTTAATCAAAGGATGATGTGCCCATACCTTTTTGTTTTTATGGAGATATGTCTTCAAAACCTGTTTTACTCACAACCAAATCCTTTTGCCAATTCTAGGTTAGATAGCAACAATCTATCTCAAAATCTCCACAAGAATATTTACCTCAACAAATATTTCACCATACAAGTAATACAATAAAATGTCAAGTCACAAATACACCTTATTACTCCTTCCTTAAAAATAAATCCTCAATCAATATATCATACACTCACTCAAGCAAAACCACTATAATGACAATATCCCTATAGCTCCTTTTAACTCCAACTCAACATAAAATATTTCAACCCAAATTTCAACCTTCCAAACACTTTAATATTCTAACTCAAAACAGATTTCAAATTACAATAATAAAGTCCTTTGTTTACACCTTATACTCTCCAATTCTTAACCCAACATACATTCCAAATTACAACAATAAAATTCCTTGCTTACACCTTATAATCTCCAATTCTTAATCCAACATACACTCTGTCTTTTCAAATTACACAACAATGATAAAAATTTTGAATCATACCTTAGCCATGTAATAAAATAAATTTGCGCGCCTCAAAACACTAACATGCACTCCACGCGAATCGAACTCGCGTTCACCGCCTGCCTAGCACCTTAGCCTTGGCTAGGCTGCCACTTGGGCTACGCACCCACACAAACACCATGATGCGCTCACTGCCCTTTGTACCTTCCACTGCGCCAAAATATTTGAAACAAAACACTTCCCTCTGCTACCATCGGGAATCGAACGTGAGACCTGTTGTCCGCAAATGCCTTATGCTGCCAAGCCTTGCCACTAGGCCAACCGTGTGGTTGGTAATAGGGACATGCACCCTTATCCCTTTATGCATCCACTGTTCTCCTTTAGCTTTAAAAATAAAAGCCTTCATCTTTCTTTGCTCACGAAATTCGCATCAAATAATTTTGTTAACCCTTCGCATGTGCATTTCGGAGACTTAACATTTGTCTTCAAAACTTTATGGTATAAATACCATTTTTCTTCCTTGCTTGGACGTCGGCGAAAATTAGATATTTGAATTTTATTCTTGGCACCAAACCCACTTAGGGTTATAAAATTATTATAATATAAATATTATAATTATTTTATAATTAATCTTTAGGCTTCCTCTTAGCACTTTAATATTATAATAATAAATATTATAATATTATTTCCTTTGGGCCTAGATATTTCCTTTCTTCACCTTGGGCTTTCTCTTGACAACTTTAATATTATAATAATAAATATTATAATATTATTTCCTTTGGGCCTAGATATTTCCTTTCTTCGGGGTATTTAAACCAAATCTCTTGGGCTTAAAATATAAATATTTTAACCCTCCTTTTGTCAATTCCTTTGCACTAAGATGAACTGACTTTTGACATCAATGACAACATAACTACTCAAAATTTCCAACAGATTGCAGTTTTGTGTGATTGGGGGTTTGTCGCTTTATTTCTATTTATCATAGTTTATGTGATTGGAGGTTCTTATTCTGGCCTCTTGCATTTGGATTTACACTATTTGGTATCAGATCAAGTTGGATCTTGTTGGAGGAGAGAAGGTAATCTTGTTGATTACAGTTATTTTGTTATTCTTATTTTTCTATTTGGAATAACACATATCAAATTAGCATGAGGAGAGGAAGAGGAGGTTTATGCCCAACTCAATAGGAATATGCAGGAGCTGCAGGCACAAGTTGCTCAACTGAATGAAATGATGAGCTCGACTGAATGGAATGATGACCCGTATGAGGGAAAGACATACCATGAAATTTGCAGATCTAGATTCTGATAATGAGACTATGGAAGGAGATAACAAGATAGAGGTTCATATTGAGGAAGAACTAGAGGGGAAGCCAGAGTTTGATGATAGGCTAATTAGGGCTTGGAAGTAAATAAAGATGGGATCAAGATTGATATCTTTGAGTATGTAGGAGGGTTGAAACCAGAGGAGTTGATAGACTGGTTGAATAACATGGAGAAGTTCTTTGAGTGGAAAACCCTTTGAGGAAAATAAAGTAAAGCTTGCATGCATGAAGTTGAAAGGGAATGTGTTGATTTCGTGGGATCATCTATAAAAGGAGAGGCAAAGAAAAGGAAAAGAAAAGATTAGGGTTTGATGTAAAATGGAAAAAATAAAAAACTAAAGAAAAATTCTTGCCCAAAGATTATGCCCAAACTTTGTTTCGTAGACTTTAGAACCTTGGACAAAAGGATCAAAGCATCGAGGACTACACCAACAAATTCTACAAGTTATCAATTTGAGTGGGGCTTGAAGAATCAGAAGAACAAAAGGCTACAAGATATGTGAACGGATTAAGTTATGTCATACAAGATGAGTTGAGTATGCTTCGGATCCATAGTGTAGAAGATGCATATCCATTTGCATTTAAAGCGAAAGAGAAACATAAGAGATGAGTGAGAAAATGGTCATCGTCACCTCCAGCCAGTGGCCATGGTGGATTTAATCCTTCAAAGGGAGAATATACTAATACAGGAAAACAAGAAGCACCTGGGCAAGGTCATAATGACCATGAGAGACGTGGAGGATTTCAAAGAGGAAGAGGCTATGGTGGGGGATGAAGTTCGGATGGCCCACAAAGGCAATATATATGTTATAGATGTTGTGAGGAAGCGCACAGAGCTTTTGAGTGTCTATAGTATCCTACACAAGAAAGAAAACAAGGAGAACAAGCTAAAGTCAATCTGGTTCAGATATAAGAGCAAGTTGAGACAAAAGTTGCTCTAGACATAGGAAAAAACCTCATGATAAAGAGGATGATCATCATTCCAAGGATGGAAAACACCAGATAGTGATGGTGGTGATTCTTGGCTGCATACAAATATCTTTCAAACTAGATGCACATCTGGAGGAAAGGTATGTAAGATGATTATTGACAGCAATAGTTGTGAAAATATGATTTCAAATAAAATGGTTGAGAAAATTAACTTGAAATGTGATAAGAACATGTATCCCTACCACATATGGTGGTAAGAAAGGGAATGAGGTTAACATGTAGATAAGAGGTGTATGGTTAAGTTTTCAATTGGTAATACCTACAAGGATGAAGTATGGTGTGATGTAGTTCCAATGGATGCATGTCACTTATTGTTGGGGAGGCCTTGGCAATATGACAAGAAGGCTACCCATGATGGGGGAAGGAATACTTACACATTCTAGAAGGATGGAGTAAAAGTGGTCTTATTACCACATAAGTAAGAAGGGTAGAGTGATTATGTTGACGACTAAAGAATTTGTCACGAGGATGAAATAAATTGGGTCTTATTATGTGATGAAAGCAAAGAATGTGGATACTAAGGATGTTATACCACCTACAATAGTAAAGTTGTTGAAAGAGTATGCAAATGATGATCACATGTAGAAATTGTAGGAAGGAGTCAAAATGAAGTTGCAAGATAGTAATGCAAAGTACAAAGTAGTCGCAAATGCAAGCAGGAGAACAAAATTATTTGAGTGTAGTTGCATGAGCTTGATCAAAGGAACTTGCAGGAGCAGAGTTCTTTTCAACCAGAGGAGAATGATGCAAGAGCCTATCTTTCAAAGGGCATAACTTTTGATCCGACCATTGGATTGGCTTGAAATTTTACGAGGAGCTATATAAAGAGGTGGACATGTCGTGGCTAGACCACTCTAGTCATATAGATTATTTCAGACTATTATCATACCCTAATTCCTTCATCTAGTGCCCCAAAAATGGGATTTAGTGTTTTTTTTAAATCTAGAAGAAAACATATTTGGAATAACTTCTTATTTAGGCATGGGTAGATGTTGAGATTTTCTAGGAGACTTAATATATGTGATACGATGGTGTGTATTAATTTAGGGGGCTACCCAATATTTTTTTGGTGATTTAGTTTTGGCACTAAAAGATAAAATTGCCAAAAAAATAAAAATAAAAAATAAAATTGTAATTTCTTATCTTTAGGGTTTTAAGATTTAGGGTTTCTTTTGAGATATATATTTCCTTGAAATCATATTGTAAAAGGGGGTGAAATCTAGGAATGAGAAAATAAAGCATTTATTGGTTTATTTCCATATATTGCAGTTTTGTGTGATTGGGGGTTTGTCGCTTTTTTCATTTATCGTAGTTTATGTGATTAGAGGTTCTTGTTCTGGCCTCTTACAGCTGGATTTACACCACCATGAGGTTCAATTTTCATGAATAATATTAGAATATAATTTAATAACTAATATTTTTATTGTTCATTTGATTTGGTGCAAGCCATGGAAAACAAGGATTTTCATATTGTAAACTAAGATACAAGTCTTATAGGTTAACCTTAACTTAATGTCTCTATACGTTTGGGGCAAGTGGATATTTTGTCTTAATAGATTTGGGCCAAGAATTGGTAGAGACAAAATAGTTTCACATTATAAGTTGAAGTTCCAATTTCATGGTTGAACCTTAAACTTTTATCTAGTACGCTTTGCGAAAGTGCTAGGGACTAGTCCTACGAGTAGGAATTGTAAAGCCAAGGAGACACCTAGAGATAGTGGTTGAATTTATGGCAATGTGTGGGCTTAGGTTAAGTGGTGATAGACCTAGGGTTGAATGTATCTATATTACAAATCCAAACCCCTTCCCATGTTCTTTCAAGGTTGTACTCAATTTTAAACTTGATCATTTTAGTGTATGGGGTTGAAGTCCGACTCAAAAAATTTTGGATCGAAAAGATCCCATCGAGGTTTAAATCCATAAGTGCTATGATAATACAACTTGTAATATCATAATATGATTAGATAAAATATCACAATAATATTGTTTTTATATGATTTTACATCAATGAGGACAAATAGCTTATAGGACTATCATCAATAAATATATATTTTTTCACTTACTCTTTCGGAAAAGAAAAAAAGTTGTGTAAAACTATGAAGTTTGGCCTATCACTTTCTTTCTTTTTATTTATGAAGTGTTGAATTTTTGCTGCTAATTTTAGTGACAATTTTTTTTTATTTCTCTATTTTCAACTTCTTAAACAATTCATGCATAAATTCAACTCCCAAAACATTATCAAAATTAACTCATATATCATGTTTCTTTTTTTAACTCCCTCATGATGATGTGGGCAAGTCTTTAACGGGGTCGTAAGCATCTTTGTTCTCCATTTAATGTTCGTATTATAAATGTTTTTTTTATGGTATTTATGTGGGGTTGAACTCAATAGTAGTTTTGCCTATCACTTTATTTCTTTTTCTTTATGAAGTGTGAGTTTTTGTTATTAATTATAGTGACAATTTTATTTTATTTCTTTGTTTTCAACTTCTTAAACAATTCATGCATAAAGCCAACTCCCAAAACATTATCAAAATTAAGTCTTGTATCATGTTTCTTTTTTTAACTCCCTCATGTTGACGTGAGAAAGTCTTTAATGGGGTTGTAAGCATCTTTGCTCTCCATTTGATGTTTGTATTATAAATTTTTTTTTGATGGTTTCATGTGGGGTCGAATTCAAAAGTAGTCTCTTTTCTTTTTTAAACATTTGTTCATATAGTTGTCCTAAATTTTTCCTTGATAGGAACCTTTATATTTATGTTATTATTTGGATATCCCCAATTAATTTATTATCTTATCTATTCGTCATTTATTGTTTTTCTTTTGAAATGAAAGATTTTAATTACGTCAGTGAGACCCAAATATGGTCTATGGGACCTCAAATATGGAAGTACAATTACTCAAATCATATCATATGATCTTTAATATCTTTGAGAATGTTGTTCCTTCTCCTGCTGATTTGTGTTAGCAATTTCCCAACTTTTTTTATTTTACTGTCTTCAAATAAATATGCCATAAACTCGTCTCCAAGTGTTTCTTTGTATTTGTCACGGATATCTGAAAAACTCGGGCATTTATAGATGAAGTGTTCCTCTGTCTCTACTGCCCCTGTACTGCATAGAGTACATATCCTTTCTTCCCATTGTTCTTTTAACTGCTTGTCTTTGGTCATCTATTTGCATCCATCTTTTCAATATTTTTTGAGTAATTTAAAAGAAAGGTCGTAGTTGTTACCTCTACAGGAAAGATCCATGTTGTTGTTAACAATATTCTATATAAAACTAAAGCATTTAACTTAAATTTATTTTTAATCAAACATTTTTAAATTTTCTTTATTTGTTTTTATATTAATATGATGTATTACCATACTTTATACCTATAACATTCCCGAATAAGACTTGTATAGTCTACTAATCCAAACAATTCTTCTTTTCTATACCTATTTTGCAATGCAAATAGTGCTCTCCATCCTCCTATAATCCTAAAGGTCTCTTCTACATGATTCTCAACTAAGTTATTAATTTTATATAAAATATTTATTTTGTTACTTCTCCTAAAAGCTCCCTTTCCGAATAAAACGTGTTTTTTATTTCAATGGAGAAAACCAAAATCTTGATTTTGTTAGCGTTTACTACATGTCTATTTCCTTGTAAAATTGTTTTAAAACCTTTAGATGCTCTTTTGACCCATTACTATCATTGCAGTCAAAGTAAGAATATGTGCATAACGTACATCTAGTTGGACACCGTCACCAACATTCGATTTTAACCATTCTTCTAATTTGTTAGTGTAAAAACCAAATGAATGGATAGCAAACAACCTTGTTAAACTCCTATGTCACTTCTAAGCATTCTAAAATTGTGTTCTAATTTTAAATTAAACTTACTCATAAAGTCTATTTAATGGGCACCCTATATTTCTTCATTATATCTAATTCCTCCTTAAAATCTACAAAACAACAATAAACTCTCCCTTTCCCATAAATATGGATGATATGTTGCAATGATCTATTGTTAATTTCAATTAAAAGATTTAACCATAATGGTTCAATAATTTCTAGAATTCTTCACATCACAACCATTGAAAAGAGGTATAACTGTTGTCTGTTCTCTTGGAAATCCATGTCGAACTAATATCATTGAATATCTTTTTCGCATCGATTGCTTAGTCTTCTATTTCCTACTTAAAGTATTATGCCTATAGTTGGTCCAAACCTTAACGTCTTAATAACTTTTTAAGTTCTTTAAGGTAAGTAATCTTTTGTGTTGACTCAGAAAAGAACATCTTTTCTTGATCACATTCATATAATTGATTAGCATATTTTAGTCATCGGGTTGTCATAATAATTTTTTTATTATTTTTTTTTGAACTTTGTTGAAGCTCTGCTTTGGATTGCCTCTCTTTTTCTCGCTTTCACCATTATATTTTTACTTTCCTCTTTTCTAACGCTCTTCTTATTGCTTTACGTCCTTCAGCATACCAGGATTGCCTCTCTTTCTCGCTTTCACCATTATATTTTTACTTTCCTCTTTTCCAACGCTCTTCTTATTGCTTTACGTCCTTCAGCATACCATGCATTTGCCAATAAACTTCTTTTTAGATTTAGATCTTTTCTGGCTTTTCAATACCTTTTGGAATTAAATTTTTAAATTTATAGCTCTTAGTTCCTCGTTTCCTTTTTTTAACCCCTTACACCCACCTTTTACCTTTGTTAATTCCATTTTCTGTCCCTTGAACCTAACCTTCTACCTTTGTTTTTCCTGAATCCCAATTCCGTACATAAATTAATTTAATTTTTTTTTAACACTCTGCAAGAGTCTCTTCGCATTTTCCAATATTAATTTTATAAGAAATTTCAATTGAATTTAAAAAAATGAAAAATATAATTATTTCACAGCAATTTAGCCAATCGAAAACACTGAGAGTGAAGACTTTTATTGAGTGTATACTTTTAGAGTTGATTACGGTCAATCACCATATTACTAAATATTCTGGTTACTCCATGCAAATGCAAAGATACCAGAATTTCAACATTAACAAATGATGGGAAGAGTAACATTGTAACTCAAAAGTATCGGATCCAGGAAGAAGATTAGTACAACCTTGAACAATGAATAGCATGACAATCATAACTATTTGTTTGAGGCAGGAATGCCAGAGAAAAAACCCTACATCCCTGACTCTCAATGGGCACAGCTGTCTGAATGGACTCCTATCCAGTCTCAAACAATCACAATGCCTAACACTGAAATTTTGGTACTGCCAATAAATAAAAAAACAAATGCTATTTTATAAATCAAATAAATCTTGGCACTCTGCCAATAAATAGAAAGAAATGCTATTTTATAAATCAAATAAACGAATCAAATGAATGAGATTGTTTATACAGACTGACTGAAACAATTATAGTGGTGAAAGTAAAATACTTCATTGCTGGTGACCACAGGGTGAATGTGTCGCGACCAACCAGAATACACAGAACTGAATGTTCCAAGTGCATGATCTTGTCCACTGCTGTCTATGCTCTGCTGACCCCCAAATAAATTTGTACATTGGCAGCTTCAAAACTTTTCAGGGACTGTGATTCATAATATCTGAGACTCGTCAAGAATACGATCACCAGCAGAATTTTCAATCGAATAATGCTATTATATATTCGTTGTTATCTTCCATTCAATCTAAAACTGATGTTTGATCTGTGCACAGATGAACTAATGTTCTCTGGTAGTGTCCATAATACTCGCAAACTGCCAATACATCTTCCTGTCGTTGATTCAAATCACCAGGCAAATCCAAGATTCTGGCATTTCCTTGATCCTGGACATGCAATTCTGGTGAATCAACATTTCCAGCTCCTGACTTTTGAGAGCACAATTTTGCTTTTATTTCATGGCATGCAGCTAGAAACATAGCAGCTGTATCAGGCTGTTGTGAATCCCGAAGAATTTCCAAAGCCTTATGTAATGCACCAGCAGTTGCGTACAAAATCAATGCTCTGCAAAATTGACACACTTATTATGTGCAATAATTACAATGCCTTAGTGGCCACTAAATGACATAAGTAAAAACCTGTACAGCATACCTCCAAATGTTATGTTCGTTGTTGAGGACGTGATCAGCCCACCTCTGCAAAACCCTGCAACCAATTTAATTGTTACAATCTAATAAACCCTGAAATTAAGCCCCACATATTGTAAAGGACAATCCTTTCTGAAACATGCAAACATGAGAGAAGCTAGAAATTGCTTATCATAGAACTTGATGATTGAATATCAGAGGTTTAAATACAATGATGGACCATGTTTTTGGCAGACTTCTCAACAATTGGGATCCTACAAATGTCCAAAGGAGGAGTGAGTTTTTCAATCTCACCTATGAACAGTAAAAATAACTTTTACATACTCTAGACCCCTCTGCAAATAAATGCATTTTCCCTTCTAGAGTGGGGCAAGTCATACTATTTGTGAAAAGCAAAATCTGTTCCAATTTAAGAAGCCAAAAAGGATAGATAACCTTTGCCATCAGCATCAATGATTTTAAATCAATTAACATCTAAAGAATCTGTTCACAGTCCTCTTTTAGTGAACTCGATTTATATGCACCTTAATACAAAATCAATTACTTTTAAAAATTGTGAATCTTAAACGACCATATTAGGAGCTCCACACGAGACGTAGTACTTGTTTACCACTAAACTAAAGCAGCCTATTTGATACTCCCCCACTATTTGCAGGTCTGCTCAATCATCAATGCACTGAAATCAATTCTGCGGATACCCCTTTTATTGAACTCTATTTATATGCACCTTGCTAAAAAATCAATTACTTTTTAAAATTGTGAATCTTAAACAATCATATTAGGAGCTCCACACCAGATATAGTACTTGTTTATCACAA
Source organism: Wollemia nobilis (assembly GCA_028583015.1). NCBI lineage: Eukaryota > Viridiplantae > Streptophyta > Pinopsida > Araucariales > Araucariaceae > Wollemia > Wollemia nobilis. The sequence continues at coordinate 7,801,671 of JAQPPZ010001836.1, read as the reverse complement.
AACAAAAGCAGCCTCATTGTGACTGTGTTTACAAGTGATCCGTTTTCTTTTTTTGGGCTAAAAGGAATGGATTACATGAATTCATGGGTGGGGCCCATATGACAATAATACTAAAGAATATGCTATTGTAAACACACACAAGCACTGAATTGAGGTGACAGGAAAATAGAACACGTGTGAAAATAAAACATTTTTTTCCCCAGATGTACACCATTTAGGAAAATGAATCAGAAGTGGATGGCCCAAATCTAAAGGCAGAATCAAATCAAATTCTAGAAATCTGGCTGCAAAGTAAAAAGCCTCTAGCATCCCCTGTACGAGCGATGAAAATTATCTCTGGAATTCAAATAATACAAGATAATACAGCTCAATCTCATGGGATCACATTATTATTTTCAACCTGTAGACATTGTTTGTGGGCATACAATAATGGGAACACAAAGTACTAAAGTTTTTGAGTCCCCTCTATAAACATAGAGCCAATATTAGAACGGAGACAAATTCTGTAGCAAGAGCAAGTCTTGAACATGCACAACACATAGAACACATATTTCCACCTGATTTTCTTGTTCTACAATAAGAAACATGCTCAAATGGATAAAACAGATTTCCACCCGAGTTTCATGTTCTATAGAAGGGATATTTTTGAACAACAATATGGACAATATGCATTGTCTTTTGATCTGTGATAGACATGGTTTTATTGAATTACTTTCTGTGTAGTTCAAACAAAGCCATTCATTGCATAGTTACAAGGTATGAAGCTAAAACGAAGATGAATAATCACTAGTTGCTTGCTGTTGGAAAATACAGTCAATCAACACACCAGTTAAGCTTTCCTGTACCTGCTTGTACACTTGTATATTGCTTGCATTAAGCTGATTGATTGTTGGCGTGTTCTCTGCCTCTCAAGTCACTGTTTCAACCTACAAAGAATGGAGTTTTGGTTTCACAAAAATATACTGGATGTTTCTCTACACCCCTGTTGTACCAATATCCAACATATCCCATACTGATTCTCGTGTGATATGTACTGGGGGGGGCAACTTGTCATGTGTGGATACGTCCTGGATACAGCACTGTTGTATCCAAGAAACATTCAGTCACAATATAGCATACACAACCCATGTCTGAGTATGAATGGATATGCCTAGACACCAATCATGACAAAAACAAAATGATGAATATTTGGTCTATTTGATCAAGTTATCATGGTACTACTCAAGGAAAGAGAAGTATCTCATCTTGAGAATTGAACTTGAGAAAGATTATAATCTACTGCTTTTTGCAATTGGTTAAGGTATCAGCAAGATCAATATTTGGCTAGAATCTACAATTAGCTGTCAGGGAACAAACTTGGTTGACACTCACTTCAGAAAATTAAAGATTTTGGATTCCTTCATTTTTTATGAGTTGGTTTCCTCAAAATAGAATATCTCTCATAGATGCATCATAAAACCTAATGAAAGGCTCCAACACTTATTCACTGGTTCTTATACAAGACTATTGTTAGAAAACGTACTATTGGGCTTACAACGTCAAGTTCTAGAAAAAGAGACAATCTATGTCTTATTCATTTATTTCTGATTCACATGTTTCATCCTTGAGAAGCAGACAAAAGTTCGCACTTAATATTATTAGAAGGATATGAGTAAAATCCATTCCAAAAGAAGCTTGCTTAGAATAGCATTCAAAGGTAGTGCAACTGCAAACTTCCAAGCTGGACTTAAAATATAACATCCATTGAAAAAATTCAAAGGTTGTGCATCAATTTGCATACATGTCTGTATTACACCCACACACATCAACATATCCACTCCATATCATATTGTAGGATCACAAAAGTCTATTGCATCCATAACCATATCAGTATCCTACAGGCATCCATGACCATATCCATATCCTCTGTAGGTCTCAAATATTAGACAATTTTCCAAGTTCCATGTGTCTGGTGTTTACTTAGCCTTTATGGCTTTTCTGTTTCACCTTGCAACTTGTCCTTGTGCTGAGGATTGAGCTGATCTTGGGACTGCACAAACGACAAAGAGCACAGGCACTACTTGAGCTCTCTCAACTTTCCATGTTTTTTTGATTCTGGGTGTCATGAAGTAAAGTCATTTTTCCACTTGAGAACAGAACATGGAGAGCATGGAACTCGTGTTGCACACAGTGCTTGATTTTTCCCTTCTCTTCACAAGGTTTTTGTTTTTCTATTTTCGAAGAACTAAACATTTTCTTATGCCAAAGCATCACTCGTATTAGCAGATCAGTTTGCATTCTTAACACTTAGGGAGGCTATTTTCAGATTTGAAAATAATTAGAAGAATTTAATAAAAATGATTTGTCAATTATATGAACGACCAAAAAACTCTCATCCAATTTTTATCCTTTTTAAATGGCAAATCATGTGTTAAAAAAATGGCCAAATGCCCAACACCTGTATGTCCACACATGTGCATGTCTCTGAATGCATTTATATGTATTTTCTGCACACCCATATAATTGTCTGTACATACATGCATACATACACAGAAGACAAATGTCGAAGATGAATGTTACAATTGTCAAATGCTTCTCAGAAGGTTCATGATTGGCAAAATATATGTGAATTACATCTGATCTGATAGTAACGAGACCTGCCTGAATCATGTTACCACAAATTTTACGTACGGACATTTACTTGAAGCCAAAAATTATGCAGAAAAAATCATGCTGTACAGTGTCATATCTCCACAGCTAATTTTGTAAAATCAAATCTGCAGTATAGTGTTGCATATCTTATCAAGAGTATAGTCATCAGAGAATGTCTTATCCATCAACAATCTAGAGCATATAAAAAAGAAGGATATAGTCATATGAGAAACTGGTAAGGGCAAAAAAAGAAGAATACACTAAAACAAGGAGGGAAGAATTGATTTATTTAGGGAAGCATGAACCAAAGAAATTTTGGAAGGAACTAAGCGTGAAAAGGATGCAAACTGAAAATAACATAACAGTTAATCAGTGGTTGGAGTATTCAAAACAACTGTATCAGCGTAGTAACCAGCAGGAGACACCCCCTACTATCATTGTCAAGAAAGAACTTTTCACAATTGAAGACATTATTCAAGGGATAAAAAAGTTAGCAACTGGAAAAGCCCGTGACATAGACAATCTTCAAGCAGAGCATATAAAATGGGGGATAGATATCTTGGCACCGCAAATCAAAGAAATTTTCAATGAGGTCATACAAAATGGCTTCCCTACCGAGTGGACAACTAGCTTGACCATTCCTTTGTTTAAAAGTGGAGATGTAAATAATCCCTCAAACTATCGAACTATCATGATCAACCCTCTCTTTGCAAAGTTGTTTGGGAGTATGATAGAGCGTAGGATCAGCATATGGGCAGAAGAAAAGGGAAAGAGAGCAAAGGGGCAAGCAGGTTTTAGGCCCAAACACTCAACTATTGATCACTGTATCACGCTCAGACACAGTGGAAAAAATATGGGACAAAAAAGAGGAGGCTTTTTGCTGTTTTGTAGACTTCAAAAAGGCATTTGACACAGTGCCTAGGAAAAAATTATGGAGCAGAATGGAAGAGCTAGAGGTTCCAATTCACTACAGGGCAGCAGTTCACAGACTATATGAGCATGTAAAAGCTAGAATCAGAACACAGGAAGGGTTATCTGAATGTTTTGATAGTGACATAGGTGTCAAACAAGGTTGCCCTCTATCTCCGACCTTATTTGGGCTGTACATTGACAAGTTAGAAGAATGGATAAACAAATTTGGGGGAGAGGGTGTGTATTTAGCCAAATATGTGGTAAAACTCCTCATGTATGCAGATGATGTAATTCTTGTTGCCAAAACAGCCAAAGATCTAGAAGATCACCTTCAAGCTCTAGAACTCTTTTGTAAAGAAGTTGGGATGCAGGTGAACACGAGAAAAACAAAAATTATGATTTTTTCAGCAAAAAAGAAGAAGCAACAACTCAAATTTCAGTTTGCAGGAGAACCGCTTGATGTAGTAGTAGAATACAAATACCTGGGCATAGACTTTCATGAAAAACTTAATTGGAATACATGTAGGATGAAAAGAACTCAAAGTGGCTGGAGAGCACTATATGCACTTCAAAACAGGTGTAGGAATGCCGAGTTGTGGGACTGGAAGACCACCAAGGTCTTATTTGGCCTACTTGTTACACCGGTTCTGTTGTATGGTTGCGAGGTGTGGGCTAGTGGCACAACAAATGCAAAATGGAGGCAAATAGAAAGGATTCAAAAATATCTAATCACAAACTTTCTCAAAATTAAGGCCACAACCCCTTATGAATTCTAGCTGAAACTGGAATGTTCCCTTATGTTAAAAAAACAGAAAACATGACAAATGATAGATGGCCTAGAGCAGTTAGGGACGAAGAGTTACATAGGCGAAAGAATACGTGGATGAAACAAAATCAGAAATGGATGAAACGTTGGGAAATCAACATAAATGAATGCCCAAATGTCAACAAAGACATTAAAAATTATGTGAATGAAAAGTTCAGAAGTGGAATGTGGAAAAATGCAAGCAGGAAAAGACAATATTATATTGCAAATTTTAACCCAACGTATGACCACAAGGAAAAAGCGTATATAGGCGCTGAAATCAAGTGGAAGGAAAAAATACTCATTGCTCAGATAAGGACTAGCTCTCATAGGCTTAGATGTGAAACAGGGAGATGGACAACGCCCAAAGAACAATGGGAAGAAAGAATATGTACTCTATGCAGCACAGGGGCAGTAGAGACAGAGGAACACTTCATCTATAAATGCCCGAGTTTTTCAGATATCCGTGACAAATACAAAGAAACACTTGGGAACGAGTTTATTACAGATTTATTTGAAGACAGGAAAATTAAAAAAGTTGGAGAATTGCTAACACAAATCAGCAGGAGAAGGAACAACCTTCTCAAAGATATTAAAGATCATATGTTATGATTTGAGTAATTGTACTTCCATATTTGAGGTCCCATAGACCATATTTGGGTCTCGCGGACGTAATTAAAATCTTTCATTCATTCATTCAGAACCTATAACAAAATTTAAAATGAAAAATAAGATATAACATTTGCAGAAAGATGATCTGTCATACAAAAGGAAGAGCACACTGCAATTTCATAGACGAGGCAAGGAAACAATTGCACTTCCTTTTAAAAAAAAAAAGCCAGAATTTCCATATGGTTATCAGTGACAAAATAAGACCTGGAATAATCAGATCCCTGGAGGTGGGAAGCAGCTAATGTTGCTGCATCTGTCCAACAGCCTGCATCTTGAAGCTGCGAATGTAATGAAAAGTGAGCGAGTTATAAACTGTATTTCAATCCATTGAAATATTAACTGTGAAAAGAAAGTTTGCAATATCCATATAGTTTATCTCAAGAAGACTAGCTACTTGACATATAGACCTTAAAAAAACTATAAACAGAAAATAATGTTTCCTATCTGAAAATTAAAAAATATATACAAATATAAATACAAGTGTATATCTTAATATGAACGCTTCTGAATATTTCAAGAAAACACCATTATAATTATTGATGATAAAGAACCCAACAAAAGGATCCTTAGCAATCTGGAGTTTAAAGCTTTAGATAATTATACACATCATATTTGCTCTATATTAAGTAATAATGGGCATGGTAACTTATAAAGAACATATAAGTTGACCCCATTGTATATGTTAATGCTTCCTTGTTTTCAGTAAACATTTTACAAATATGCAAAAACACAATATGGGTATTAACATGGACAGAATTTTTAGGATTACACAAAATCCTTGTAAAATTAGGCTGCATATAACTATTCTGTCGGTGGCAACTACTCCGCTGTTTAGTCTGCAGTGGAGATTCGTGGATATATGGGGCGAGCAGAAACATAGAAATTGAAAAAGAAACAACACGAATAAATTGGTGATGGGATAGGCATGCTGAAAAGCAATGGCAAGGCCGACCACCTGGAATGGAAAGATTTGACATTGGGCTAGCCACATATGATATGGATTTTCAATAAAAACCGATTTACCAACTGTAGAAGGACAAGGAAGGAGGGTGCTGACTCATCAGATGGGTCACTGCATACGTGGAGATTTATATCTGCTTCATTTAGTAACTTGTATCCTTCTCAGGGCAATGATCTGGGCAGTGTATGGAAGCTGTCCTGAAATGTATTTATTAGTTTCAGTGCACTTCTGAAAAACAAATTTTGAATACCTTCTGTAAAAGTCTGATTTTCTCAGACAATGGAAATTTTTTATCAGCCTTGGTAAAAGAAGGTGTTCTTGTTCTATTTGTTATTTTCAGCTGTTTTACTTATTTTATTTTTTGTTCCAACTGTTATTGCAATTCACAATTGGTATCAGAGTTGAGGCAATATTGGAATTGTTGCTCTGTTGAGGAAACTCTAGAAGTGTGAGGGACTGATTTAGAACCTTGCCTGGGTATTCTGTGGTAACCAGTTGGAGCAGAGAAAGTCTACCATTGAAAAGTTCAGTGGGCAAAATTTCAACTTGTGGAAGCTGAAAATGGAATATCTCCTTGTAGAAAGAGATCTGAAGGAGACTATCATGAAGGATATAAAGCCAACTGCAATTAGTCAAGATGAATGACAAAGCTATTGCCTTGATTGGTTTAAATCTTGCAAATTCAGTCTTAATGAATGTTATTGGAGCTGAGTCAGCAAAAAAGCTTTGGGATAATCTTGGTAAGCTCTATGAATCAAAGTCACTCATAAATTTAATATTTCTCAGAAAGAAATTGTATGCACTAAAAATGGTTGATGGAGGAAATGTGGTTGAATATTTAAACACCTTCAATACTCTTATAAATCAGTTGAAATCAGCTGGTGATGAGATCAAAGAAGGGGAGCAATGTATTTGTTTCCTCTATAGGTTACCAGACTCATGGGACAATCTGATTGTAGCAATCAGTGGGAGCACAAAAGTGGAAAATCTCAAAAAGGATGAGATTTTTAGTCAGCTGCTCCAAGAAAAAACCAGAAGGACATTTGAACCTACTAAGAAGTCAAAAGCCTTGGTTGTTAGGGATAAAGGACGAAGTAAAGAAATAAAGGGTGATAGATTCAATGACAAAGGCCATAGGTCCAAATCAAGAAGAATATTCCCAAGCAAAGGAAAGAAGCAAGAGATTGTTTGTTGGAAATGCAAGCAAAAGGGGCACAAGAAAAGTGAGTGCAAGTTTGATCTTTCCAAGGAAAAAGAAGAATCTTCATCAGTTTCATCAACCAGTGAAGGGGGATTTTTAGTCAGCTGCTCCAAGAATAAATCAAAAGGACATCTGAACCTACTAAGAAGTCAGAAGCCTTGGTTGTTAGGGATAGAGGACGAAGTAAAGAAAGAAAGGGTGATAGATTCAATGACAAAGGCCATAGATCCAAATCAAGAAGAAAATTCCCAAGTAAAGGAAAGAAGCAAGAGATTGTTTGTTGGAATGCAAGCAAAAGGTGCACAAGAAAAGTGACTGCAAGCCTGATCTTTCCAAGGAAAAAGAAGAATCTTCAGCAGCTTCATCAACCAGTGAAGGGGAATTGTATGTTGCTACATGCTTAGTAGTGAATGTCCAAGATGAAGCATGGTTAATAGACTCTAGAGCATCATTTCACATGACACCACCTAGAGAGTGGTTCAAGGACTATGAAGCATGTCACTATGACAAAGTATTCCTTGATGACAATTATTACTATGAAGTTGTTGACAAAGGTATTATAAGATTTAAGCTTAGTGATGGAAGGATCAAGACCATACCAAATGTAAAACATGTTCCAGGCTTGACACAGAACTTACTCTCAGTAAGTCAACTTGCAGAGGTTGGTGTTGAGACACTCTTTGGCAAAGATGGGTATAAGTTAGTTCGTGCAGCCATGGTCTTGGCTAGAGATACAAGACATGGAACCTTGTTAACATTGGTAGTGCAAATACAAGCTCAATACATTCTAATATATGTGGACCCATAGAAGTGGCTTCCATAGGAGGGTCCAAATATTTTCACTTTCATTGATGACTTCTCAAAGAAGTCATGGGTATACTTCATGAAACAGAAGAGTAGTGCTATGGATATGTTCAAAATCTTTGTCGCTGAACTTGAAAGACAAACTAGGAAGAAGGTAAAAGCGCTAAGGATTGATAATGGAAGTGAGTATTGCTCCAAGGAGTTGATGCATTTTGTAGGTTGCATGGTATTGCAAGGCAGAAAACTACACCATACTCCCCACAACAAAATGGTGTTGCAGAAAGGTTATATAGACCCTTAGTGGTGTTGCAGAAAGGTTAAATAGACCCTTAGTGGGGAAGACAAGGAGCATGAGAGAGGATGCACACTTAAGCAAAATGTTTTGGGCTAAAGCTTTACATACAACAAATTTTGTGAGCAATTTGTCTCCTAGCTCCGTTTTGGGTGGAAAGACACCAAAGAAGGCTTGGCGTGGCAAAAAGCCCACAATAGCACATCTAAGAGTCTTTGGATGTGAAGCCTACATGCATGTTCCTAAGGAGAATAGAAAAGAACTTGATAACAAGTTAGTGAAATGCATTTTCATATAAATCACATCAAAACACCACCCTGCATATAGCCGAGATGTCATCTTCAAGGAAATGAGAAGCAAGTAATATTTTCTTAAATAAAAAGTCAGCAGGCTGGAAATTATCAGCAGGTGTTACCAAATACAAGTGTCACTCTTATTTCAACTCCATTACGTGAGGTGCAACCGCTTGTAAGTGAGTCTAATGATGAAAGGCAAGTACAACAGCAAGAAGAGACTAGTATGAAGAGTAATCATGAGAGTAATCAGCCTATTCATGATGAACAAAGGATCAGAAGTTGAACAAAGTGATCCAGTGACAAAGAGGAGTCTTCGGCAAAGAAGAGCACCTGATAGATATGGCTATGAACCAAGTGATTTTAGTTATTTTGCATTGTCTTCCATGTGCGATGAGCCAAGAAGTGTGAAAGAGGCTCTTAATAGTGATGAAGCAATTCATTGGGAAAAGGCTATGGAAGAAGAAATAAGGTCACTCGAACAAAATCAGACTTGGGATTTGCAACCATTGCCTAAGGATAGGAAAGCAGTTGATTGTAAATGGATTTTTAAGAGGAAGTACAAATTTTATGGCTCAATAGAAAGATATAAGGCAACGCTGGTGGCAAAAGGATATTCTCAAATAGAGAGTATAGACTTTAACGAAACATTCTCTCCTGTGGCAAAACTTGCTTCATTAGATTATTATTGTCAGTGGCAGCAACTTATGATTGGGAAATTAAGCAAATGGATGTGAAGACAACTTTTCTTCATGGAGAGATCAATGAAGACATTTATATACAACATCCGGAAGAGTTTGTAGCAAGTGGGAGTAGTAATTTCGTGTGCAATTTGAAGAAATCACTCTATGGCTTGAAGCTATCCCCAAGACAATGGTACCACAAGTTTGCAAAGTATTTGATTGGGCATGGTTTCACAAGAAGTGATGGAGATCATTGCATCTACTTCATGAAAAAGGTAAATCACTTCATTATTTTGGTCTTGTATGTTGATGATATTCTTTTGCTTAGTGACTCAAAGGAGTTGGTAAAAAGGACAAAGTCTGAATTGTCAAGAGAATTTGACATGAAAGACTTGGGTCCATTGCATTATTTTTTGGGAATTGAAGTTAAAAGAGACCGCATGACAAGAAGGCTTTGGATAAGCCAAAGAAAATACATAGCGGATCTCCTTGAACTCTTTAGAATGGACAAGTGCACTCCTATGAACACTCCATCTCAAGTGGGAGTGGCATTGTCAAATGAAATGAGTCCAAAGAACAAGCAAGAAGAGGAGGAAATGACAAGTGTACCATATGCTAGTGCAGTTGGAAAGCTCATGTATGCAATGGTGTGTACAAGATTTAGGCCATGTAGTGGGTGTTGTAAATAGATTCAGGTCCAATCTAGGTAAGCAACATTGGGTTGTCGTTAAGAGGATATTGAGATATCTACAAGGAACAAAAGACTATGCAATATGTTATGATGCAGCAAGAAACAAACAATTACAAGGATTTGTTGATTCAGATTTTGGAGGAGATGTGGATAAGGGTAAGTCCACAAGTGCATATATCTTCATATTGTTTGGTGGTGCAGTTAGTTAGAGGAGTAAGAAGCAGGAAGTGGTTGCACAATCTACAACAGAAGTTGAGTATATTGCTGCTGTGGAGGCCTCCAAAGAAGTTGTATGGTTGCATTTGCTATGTGAGGATGTGGGATTTGAACAAGGACCAATACCTCTTTGGTGTGACAACCAAAGTGCAATTGATCTTACAATGAACCCCGAGTTGCACTCTAGGACAAAACACATTAGAGTGAGGTTTCACTTCATTAGAGAAGTGGTGGAATCAGGAGAGGTGGAGCTACTCAAGGTGAAAACACAAAGAAATGTTGCAGATGCATTGACCAAGCCATTGGATGCACAAAAATTTACTTGGTGTCAAGGCAAGGTAGGAATACAACCTTGGTCGGAGTAGTCGCCAAGTGGGAGATTGTTCAGTCAGTGGCAACTACTCCACTATTTAGTCTGCAGTGGAGATTCGTGGATATATGGGGCGAGCAGAAACATAGAAATTAAAAATGAAAAAACACAAATAAATTGGCGATGGGATAGGCATGTTGAAAAGCAATGGCAAGGCCGACTGCCAGCAATGGAAAGATCTGACATTGGGCTAGCCACGTATGATATGACTTTTCAATAAAAACCGATTTACTTTACCAACCGTAGAAGGATAAGGAAGGAGGGTGCTGACTCATCAGGCTGGTCACTGCATACGTGGAGATTTATATCTGCTTCATTTAGTAACTTGTATCCTTCTCAAGGCAGTGATTTGGGCAGTGTATGGAAGCTGTCCTGAAATGTATTTATTAGTTTCAGTGTACTACTGAAAAACAGTTTTTGAATACCTTCTGTTTCTGATTTTCTCAGACAACGGAAATTTTTTATCAGCCTTGGTGAAACAGGGTGTTCTTGTTCTGTTTGTTTTTTTCACCTGTTTTATTTATTTTATTTTTTGTTCTAACTGCTGTTGCAATTCACAATAACAAAATATGCCAATATGGCATGCAGTACCTGAAAGGAAAAAAAATATTATACAATACATACGTGCAATACAAAAATCAGCATGGCATACAACACATGCTTGCAATACAAAATGAGCAATATGGCATGCAAGGCACTTTATACAGAAATCCAAAATTAAATGTGTCAGAGATCACTAAACTTAGTCTAGCCCTCGTGAGCTCCACAGCAAAGTATGGCAGGTAGTTAGAAGGCTGTTACTCTAAATCTAGAATTAGTGAGGTAGAAGATAGTAACAACATCTTTACAGGATAGTTGCACTATTAAATACAAGTTGCCATCATTTCCTCCTAACGAAGATGTCACTGGTCTCAGTTTTGCCTCAAGATGGGGAAACTGTTGTTGAAACTGAATTGAAATAAGCCACCATGTATGTGTTAAAGTGTTTCTTTTCTTCCAACCAAGTATGTCATAGCCATAATATGTCTACTAGTATTGGTTCAGATATCAAGTAATCTTCCCTCTGTCAAAAGCAGCTCAAAATCTAGAAGGATATCTATATGATGCATAGTATCTAAACTCCTCGTGAGTGAGACAGTACTTGCCAGTCAGCGAGCCGGATCACCCTCAGCGGGCCATTCTGGATGGAGTTGACAAGACTTGCCTGACTCCGCAAGAGAAGGCAGAACTCACGAGTCCCAACCCTGACTCGGTGAGTCACTGGGGGACTGCTGGGTAATGTACAAGAATTACAATTGCTTTTATCATTTCTTCAAGAAACTGTAATATTCCACGTCTTTTCTTATTTTCCGAGTAATTTTGCCGAGTCTTGCCATGACTCCCAGTCCAGGTTAAAAAAAAACAGAATTGTCGAGTCTAAGCCGAGTCCAAGTTTAGACACTATGATTTGACTAATCAAAACCTCCTTGTCATATGTGATGGCTTCTACAACTTACAATGATATATTATTAACCACATCACATATGTCAAACTCAACAGTTGTATCCAAGTAGAAAACATTGGACTCAATACCTTGGGTGACGATATAAACTCCATAACAAATGGATTTAAGCTCATAAGAGTGCTTCTTTTTTAATAGTTGTCCAAATAGTGCTGCACTGATCACCGTCTCAGAATTGACAAGGTACTTGAGCTTATAATATACTCTATTATATAGGTCCCCTATGTAATAGAGTGAAAGTCCCTCCCTCCCATGAGCATCAATATAAAATCCTGGGACAAGACAAACTATGTGACAACTAACTCATTCGCACATGACTACTGCTTATCTCATCATTACATTATTTCATGTAATATTACAACGTTACAATTTTATTCGTACATTACTGCTTATCTCATCATTACATTATTTCATGCAAAACTTTATGACAACTTTACTATATGCGTACTTGACTTCCACGCATAATTTATATCTGACTTTATTTCTTGTGCTGAGGTGGCAAGTCAGAACTAGCACCTACACCACCCACAAACATATAGATGCACATAAGACCAGGCAAAAGACAACCTGTGAACAAGCTTCTTGATAACAACCAACAGCACAAAGCAAGTGTGTTCCTGACAAGGAATGATCAGTGCCCACCATATTTGCTGCAACAACCTAGAAGAGAAAGAGTACAAAGTTGGTGTCAACAGATCAGCAATGACAGCATTCCATAAAATAATCGTAGATATTATTAGATGCAACAATTCCTTTTACTCACCTTAACTGCAAGCTCGTGCAAGGCTGGAGATACAGCAGATGAAAGTGCAATAGCTCGGAGAGCATCAATATAGAAATAAGGGCTATCAGATGGGGTAGAAATTAACAACGTCACAGCAGTTTCAAGGTCCCCCACTGCTACAAGTCTGAAATATGCCAGAACCATTGCAATATTTCAATTATATAGGCTTTAGAATGCATTTCTGAAAAAAAAAATTCAAAAAATAAATAAATCAAGCAAGTAAGCAAGTTCGCAAGAAGAATTTTCATGCAAGAGACAAAAGCTAACACATTGCACCTGAAAATTCAAGCAAACAAGTTTATGGTAAAAGACCAAAAGAGAGCATGCAAACAGGAGATACACATCAAGTTATCCATTAAATATTCCATACATTTATTTGCACAGTTGCTAAGGAAGTGGTTTGATCTAGTTGCAAGTGGGAAACAACCAAGATAGACTGAGAAACATTGCTAATTCAGCTAACTTTTGCTTCTCTGAAAAAAAAAATTAAATTAGATATATGGCAGAGACTGGAACACAACCAGCTGATTTTACATTGATCAAGCACTTTCCAAATGCTGGTCAGCTCCTGCCTCCAAAAATTGGTGAAATGCAATGCAAAAATAACTTTTAACTTATCGTGGCTATAAAGCATTTTAAACTGCACCCAAATTATAAAAACATCAAAACCACAAAAGCAGATCTTACTCATGGACACGATTTTGTGATGCATCTTCTCCTCCTAGCTTCTCATGCCATGATATCCGTTGAAGGGCATTCACACGCAAGGCTCCTTGATCCGATGGCATTACATCTGATCCTTCATATGGCTAAGAATGAAAGCAAACACTAAGAACGGTACACTCACTGAAATACTATAGAAGAGAATGCATTCATATCTGGCTTCAAGCTTTATCTTCAAAGCTATATCAGAACTAAGACAGAAATGTAATTCATATTCTGTCACTGTCTCAATTTGGCTATTCAAAATTTTATCTAAATTTGCAGTGTGCACATAATGGAAATCATGTAAAAACAAAAAATTCTTTGGTATGCATGAGATTACAATACCAATCGTAGTGTGGAAAGAGAGCTGGAATCTTGTAATCCCAACGCTGAAAAGTTTGACTTTTCATTTTTCCTTTCCGTTAATGAAAGAAGTTCTCTTGCTGGTTTTGTTATGTGCAATCCACCTGATGTGCTCTGTTCAGGAGAGGCTTCAATGTGCTTTGAATGTTGAAGGGACTTCTCATGTATCTTCTCAGTCAGACAAAAGAGAATGTGGGGAAGCTGTAACCAGAATAGAGCTTCTGAGAACTCTCCAAAATGTGCTGCAGCAAATGCAAATCTTGTTGTGCATCCTTTATCCAGCAAAGCAGCATATGTCCTCACCCTGTCATTGTCTAATAGTCGCCCTGAGAAATTATCATGCAAAGCACAGAATAGTTAATCTAATTTATATTAGATAATAGTGATGTGTTATGCAATGACAAGTATTTTAGTGACTGCTAAGTAACTTGTATGCAGAACTACAACAAGCAGAATACTACCTGCCCTTCGATAAGGTTCTAATATTTTCAGTAGAAGCTCTGGAACGACCGAATCACCAATCACAGGAAGAGATGTATCTAGCATGTAATGCCGAAGATCTCTCTGCTTTGTGTTAGAAGGCATTCCAGGAATATGCATGACATCCATATCATTCGCTGATTTATGAGCATCAAACCATGCAGGTTGAACTCCCCATTGCAAAAGCATGCGCAATGCCTGCCAGCAAAAAGAAGCCCATAGAAATGTAAACATTAAACCTGCCAAATATCTTTCCACTCAAAATTTTTATTTTCTAGTATGGATGTGAGGCTGCACTATGATTATTAATTTCATGAGTATGAGGATAAACATTATTTTTTAAAAAAGAGAGAAAAATAGGAGAAAATATCTACGGACAGATCTTCAAATTAAAATTTTGGAAACTATCACCAGTAAAGCAGTCGTTAAAGTAAATACTGCCTTATCATTAAGATTTTACATGTTCATTTTTGTGAGTGTTAATTAAGGGTTACCTGGATAGTTGTAAACAACAAATCATTCAATTCTATACATCTATGAGGTGGTCTTGTAAGAGGCATTAACCTATGTGTCTCATATTATGAAGGTTATATGTGCGGATCCATACACGTGCTTCAGGATACTAAAATCTGTGATTAGAGATCCAAAATAATACTAATCATCCATGAGAATGTTAATGTTGCCTCTCAGTATAGAATTCATGCATGCCATTACACATTTACAATATCCTTTAGTAACACCTGGTATCATTGCAATATACACACAATCACAATTCAACGAAAAAGCTTTCTGTGTGTTCCCCTCCAGCTCCAGGTCAAACAGCCAAGCAATTTTGCCCTAGAATGTCCTCTATTTTCCTCCGGGAAAGTGTGATTTTTGTTTGTTGCAGCATTACAAGTAAATTTCAGCAGCTGAGACATTTTCTATCAGGCTTGATTAGGAGCTCTACACCAACTCTCTCACACAGATATACATATATCAAACTCGGTGCTGAATCTTATAGCCTTTATATTTTTGGTAACAAAATGTTTCCAATGGTTATCCTTGCCGAACTCAAACCAGGCAAATGGGGCCTCCCTCCCTCCCTCTGTGTGTGTGTGCTTGCGCGTGTGTGTCTGTTAGAGTAGGATAGAAGCATCTGCTACCTTTCAATGTGTTTGACTGAGAGGAATGATCATATGTGTTTGGAAGACAAATGGGAGATCTTGTTGAGTTATTCCTTCCTTAAGGAGTATCATTAGTGTTGCCCTAAATTAAGGGCATCTTTTGTATTCATCTCTTATGTGGATCTATTACATGCTGGATGATTACCTGCTATTTATGCATATTTGGATGCTAATTTATGTTAGCGGTTATTGACTTTCTTAACAGCATGCTGGATATTTTTTAACAAACGCTTTCTGCTATATGGTTCCTGCCCAAACACCTTGCATGTTCTTCAATAAGCTCAAACTTCTTAAGCTTTAGTCATGGATGCAGGATGTTAACCACATCCTGTGTGGGATAACAAATGGCCACTGGAGTAACATTGTGTATTGTGTATTTCTGTCAAATTTTTAATATGCTTCAGCCAAGTAGGAATTATTAAATCTTCATCTTCAAATTTCCTCTTCAACTGCTACCATCTATAATCATTGGCAGAATAACGAATTGGCATCCTCAGTACTTGGGGTGATCTAGTGGTATGGTATTGCCAGTAACTTGGTTATATTGTATTCACTGGCATCAGTATTATCACAAACCTTTAAATAGTTTGTGCATATATCGACATCAATGCAGGTTTCCGCTTGCTGTCCACTTCAAAAGTGCAAAGGTATTGCTAATCAACCCAAATCAGACCTCATTTTTTTGCTGTACCTAATGTTTCATCAACCAATACACACCAGGTATGAAACTCTCCATGTCCAATAACCCCATTATCGTGCGCTGCTTAATAACATCTGAATACGAGGGTTTGAATTCTTTCCAATTAGCTTCAAATACTTGGTGCTAATACCTATCCAGGTGAAGAGCTATTTGATGACCAGTCTAAGTCAGTCCTTAGCCTGCTTATACTCCTCAAAGGATACTTTTCAGGTGGGATCATGCAGCCAACCATACAGAAGATTGAAAATGACTTATGTGGAGAAACAATCAAACTTGGAAATGACTTTGTTGTTCTAGCATCTAATCTCTAAAGTGTCAAAATCATAGGTACGAAACTCGGCAAGTTTTTGAAAACTTGCTGAGTCTGCGCCCAAGTCAGCCAAGTCTGCTGAGTCTGCGCCCAAATCAAAATCATAGGTACAAAACTTGCCAAGTTTTTTTTCTTTACTTGCAAGTCCAACAAAAAAACGTGGCTGCAGCAGCAAAAATACAGAAAAATGGCATCAAATATTTTTTTTCTAAATTGGCCTCATTTTTGCTGTTTCCACTTGCAGAGAGAGCAGAGATCAGACCCAGAAAAAAACTCATTTGCATCCTCAACCCAAAATTTTCCTAGTTTTCAAGAATCTAACAGCCAACCATCAGTTACATTTGAGGTAAAAAAAACAAGAACCAAATGGAAGGATAATGCCACAAGGCCCACCTGATACAAAGGACCAAAGACAAAAGGAAAAGAAAAATTAGTCAGCAGAGTACAGAAAGTCAAAGAAAATCAACAATGGAAGTTGAGACCAAAAGGATAGAAAACATTAAGAGGAATCTAACCCAAGCTTGTATGGAATTCCATGGCAATATGTCCCACCGCATGCAAAGTGTAACACCTTCAATAATCAAGAGCAACATTTCTTTGCACTTCCCTGTAATATACATTCAATAGAACATTCATCTAACCACTGGTCCTAGAAACAAACAAATGCTTCTGAAATCCTAACCAACACAGGAAACATTCACCATGTTTGAGGCAACTCAAAGGCGTCAAAAATTAGACACGAAAGATTGGAACGGTACAGTATTTGAGCCCTCTCACAATCCCAGTGAGATTTATAAAACTCGCATAAGGAAGACAAGTTGACTAATAATTGTGATACGTAATTATACCCTTTGAAGGATAATATACTATCCATACACTGCCAGAGAATAGCATCAACCATATTCGGTGTTGGTTTGAGCATTGCACCTGTGTATGGCCACAAAACCAGGATGTGAGATAACATGACTTGAAGGATTTTCTAACAGTAGCCACTAGCCCATATATAACCATTCGTCTATGGGAGGCATCCCCTAATACAGCCACAATCTGAGAACCTGAAAAATTAAAGGGATATGTACCAGCCTTATGTACTCTCTCTGGACTCTGACTCAATATGAACTATCAGCAACCACTACATATTCATCAGGAGGAAATAATTACAAATAAAAAGCACGTTAAATGACAACTAAAGGACTTGTAGATGCTCCAAGACTGAATCTAACAACTACCCAGCAGTTACATTGATTCGTGTTTTGTCACTTTCATGTGTAGTTTAAGGTTGTATCGCTTACAGCATGTGATATGCAAGAAAAAAACATTTTTCCAAAGAAAATTTGCATTTTCTTCAGTTTTTTCTTTGCCGAGTCAGAGTCCAAGTCAAAAATTGACCTTGCCAAGTCCACGTCGAGTCTGAGTTTCTCTACTATGGTCAAAATGATGGTGAGCAAGTTATAGTCATTCTGGTCTGACAATTATGTTCACAATACCACAGCTGCAATCCTCTTCACTCCCAAAGGGTTGTATTTAAAAATCATTCATCAGGCTGTAGTAGTCTACAAATTTCTACAGAATGGCATTCTTTACATCTGTATCCTGAATGTTGTCCCATGCAGCCTCCATTGACTAAGCGGTGAAAGAGGCTAGCTGTTATAGTGCATTGTGCTTTTGTGCTTTCAAGCTTCAATTTAAATGTGAAACCAGCTTCAAAAGCTGCAATTTATAAGGAGAATAAAAAAGGTCGATTTTTATTTCACATATGCAAAAGCAGCTAATATGTTCACATTTTGCCTTGAGGCTTTCACATGACTCCAACCTTCTCCAGGGAGCTGTCCTTTTGGAGTCTCTTAATTTGGCAAAAGTAGATCAAGATGTGTGCATTTTTGAACTTATCTACCTCTGCCCCATTTATCTAAGGACTATCATTTCAGCCCATATCTCCACTGTTGGGGTTGCAGCATATTTGCATATTTTTGTTCCAACATTCAAATGCATCATAATAGCCCATGATGTCGACTTAGTTATTTTGATGAATCCAATTTGCCAAGTTCTTTTAATGAGCTTTAGTTGCCTTTTCCTATATTTTACGGTTACCATACCAACCTGCAAGATCACTCAGCTACTTTCTCAATCTAGATGGCTTTTAATGAAGATCATAACAAAGTTGTACATTTTAAATGACTTGTGCAATTGCTTGTTGTATCACACCAATGTCATATCCAAGTCTCGACACTAAGGGCATTCTTTAGGGGTGAAGGCACATTTATGCATTTGCGATCACGACAACATCATCAATCAACTAATTCTGTTTTAGGGAGGACCTCTGGATATTTGCTCTTTTTGTTGGAAAGTGTACATGCACTTAAGTTTCATCTCATCAACTTGGTCATTTCGAATCAAAAGGTTTTGTTATTTAGGTTATGCACATCCACAATGTCTTCCAGTGGACACTATATTAAGCTGCCAGCAGGTATAAAAACAAGTTATAACATTTTTAACATATGAATCTGAGATATAAGTTATAAATTACTAATCAAAACTTCTTGTTTTGTATAACACTCCAACCATTGATTGATGTCAAACTTTTAAGAAATTGTTAGCACTTTCCTTATCCCCATCACTCAGGAGGGGTTAATCAACATATTGATATAACATTACCCTACAACTAAATATTTATTTTGATCTTCGGGAAACAACTTACATGAATCCAGTCATGACTTTGACATCCAACTGTTCACCTATACTGGTTTTTCAAAGACACGAAAAACGAACAAAATGGCCATATGTCTAAAATTTGTCACAGCACCAAATTCAGCTGCTCACATCTTACTAGAAGAATTTCCCTTGTACATGGCTTTGTCTGAAAATTTGATTTGAAACAGATTTTCTTTACAAAATTTTCAAGACTTTAGATTTCTGATGAATGTAAATGACATCTTAGACCTTAATAACATCTGACCAGACTCTTGACTTCCTCATGACAATGAGAACCAACTAAGACTTCACAATCAATTTATTGCAAGGACCAGGACCCAAGAAATCTACAAACAACTGAAGAAATAATCATTACCATGGTTGTGCTAACACTTTGCCTATCCCCCAGTCATTCATTAGGGCAAGTGAGAGAACTCCAAGGAGACAATATTTGTTTATTTTTCAAAGAAATCTATATGGGAGTTCATATCCGAATGCAGCAGCAGGAAGCGCAGATGCAACAACATTGTGTGAACATGCTGTACACATCTAATCATTTTTTCCTTCCTTGTATAAGTTATTTTCTGCAATTTCAAATGCCATTACAGCCTGCAGTTTAATTTCTCCTTTCCAGCGACATCAATTTCTTATCAGAAAGAGGAGCAAGAATGTGCATATGGCTCATCCTTATGTTAGTTCACATGCCTTTTGCCCTCATTGACCCAAGGTGGGATTGGCTATGTACCTTTAAACATGTCTTTTAGTTTTATGACAACATCATATTACATGGGCATTTTTGCCAATGCCTCATGCAATCATAAAGAATCTATAAACAAAATTCTCATTCACTATGCATAAGCATTTGTAGTCTTTCTTCAGTAATATCCTGTCCAAGTATTTCAAATGCGATCTTAGTCATGGGAGGTCATTGTATCATTTCTAAACCAAAATATCCATCGTGGAATCATTAGTTTGTAACTTAAGCTTCAGTGCATCAACAAGGTCAAACGTACCAAAAGTATGCAAATTTGTTCCATGTTAATAAAATTCTCAAGCATTTCCGATAGGGAATATAATTATATAAAATTCCATAATACTACTAGTGCTTTACAAACACCAGAGAATGCATCCCCAGAACATAATAATATGAAGCACATTCAATTTGCAAATTCAAAGCATCAACAGTTAAGATTCTAAGAATTACCGATATCAAGGAATAAGCACATTTCTCTTGTAGAAGACATAGAAATTCCATTCACATGTGAATCCCATACCTACAAAAATGTTATCAAATATAAGTCTAGTATTATTACAGAAAGATTTAATTACCAGTGCATGCGGCAGAGGAAGCAAAGCTGGTGAGCACAGGGGCATTGGCCGGAATCTGTCCTTTTCAGGTTTTCCTTCATGTGCTTGTACTGACTTTGCTGATTGTCTGTTGAATACCAAACATGTAGCAATTACCATGCGACATAGCACCACAGCCCTCCTTTTGTAAAGGTAAAAATTCTAATGAAAATAATAAAATATCTATGAATCATAAGCAGGCACCCTCTTGACCGTCTTAGCTTGACATCTTTCTGTTCAAATAGTTGAGGTATGGAGTGCATCAAATGTCCATAACAGACAAACAATCCACCACTTAGTCCTTACATTCAAGAACTAGTTTAAAATTTAACAATGTAAAAAAATAATAATAATTTATTTTTAAAAAATTAGTTCACAATATGACAACCAAGAAAACAATGCTATAAATTTGATGTCTGCAATAAATATCTTTGTACCATGGAAAAGTAAAATGAACAAATATTTTTGAACTATTGGCAGGACACACATTCGTACCTTCCTATAGACGCTTTCAATAGAAATAGTTATTTAGATGACAATCTTATATTAACTGTCTTCTAACTTGATCTTTTTTATTTTGCAAGGTTAAGCATGAATGTATCCATTAATTGCAAATAAACCAATCATTCTCCGAATACCTCCAGAGCTCCCTTGCTATCCATTAATCATTTACATTGATCTGCATGTAAAGATCTGTGTTCACATGATGCTAATTTTACTTTAGCTATAATATAAATTGTATATATATGTAAACTAGCCAAAGTATATTGTAACGGTACAGTGATGAATACATCACTCAACATTAAGAAAAATAACTATAGCTACAAAAAGATGCCAAATGCAATATCTCTGCCTAAAGAAGGTAGGTAGGACAAAACCCAACAACAAAGTGACACACATTTTATATCATTGTTTAACCAACTTTGTCCACAATATACACTTGTCACTACAAGGTTTGGAAAGGATTTGTACATATTGACTCGAGATGTATGTATTCAATGCTCACTTCAAAGCCGTGCTTTTCAAAACAAATTTATATAATAAGAAAAACTACACAGGACATAGTGTTTCTTACATAAAACAACCGCTGCAAAAAAAATTTAGTGAACATAATATTAGAGGAACATATTAACGAACTTCTTCCCTAGACACAAGCAGAAGAGGAAAGGAAAAAAATTATTAATGTCCACAAGTGACCAAAATAGGTCAGTGGGATACAAATATTACACTGCTATAACAGAGCCTGGACAAAGCCAGAAATCGCGCTCAAAAGGACACAATACAAAGTTCAAAAAGAGTAAAAATTACAAACTCCACCCTGAAATGGGCTATATATGTCTTTGTGTAGATGACACCATGTGGTATGTATACATCTCATAGGGTATATATATAACACAAGAAATATGCAGGACTGGTACAATGGGGGCAGAAACTGTCATAGAAGATCCATTGTAGGGACAAGATGGACTGTGAGAAAAGGATGCAGAGCGGAATCTAGAAATGCATGCCTGTCTACTCCTCAGCAGAGAACATGAGTAATGCTTACTGTCTTGTCCCATGTATGGAGAAAATCCCCAAGTAATTGCTTTATGGGCGAGTCGTTATCTCATTGCTCTAACCCCATCTGAAGAGGATGCAACATATTGTCCAAGGGACGTTTTGGGTTCACTGCAAGTGGAAGAGGATGAAAGGCGAAAGTAATCAACTTGGAAGTCTGCTAAGGTTGTGAAAGCCCCAATAAGGCCTGTCATCTAAAAGTGATTGCTTCTTCCCTGTCCAAACACTTGTGATCAAGATATCGAAAGAAAATACAAACTGATCATCTTGAATCTTTGTGTAAGTTGCAGTTCCTTCCTTTGATCTTATAGTACTCAGGGCATCTAAAGATAATGCGCTCCTCCATCTCTTTCCATTCTATGGAGCAAAGGTAACAAATACTATCCCCCCTAGGAATGTAACGATCTCACCCTCAATCATAGTTGAGAAAATCGCCAAAAAATCCCGATTTTTGCCAATTCCTGCCCTTGCTGATAAAATCTGTATCTGAAATCATGATTCTGAAATATCAATTTTTTGAAAAAATCACGAATTGCAATTTTTTGCCAAAAAATCAACCACGGCAACATGGGTTGGGGAAAGAGAGTAAATTGCTTTTATTTTTCATTTTGCTTGTTCCAAACTGGAGAAAAAGAAGAATGGGCCCAAGATTCACTTTGAATGAGTCTGAGAGCTGTGGTTGTTTGGTATTAACTGTAAATTCAAGCTACATTGAAAGTGTTTCAAGTGTTCATGTTACAACTTACACTTTGCACTGTGTATGATCAGTATCACACTATCTGAAACCAAACCTGTTTTTCAACCTTTACTTATCATATGCTGAAATTGAAAACATTCCAAATGCTAGTTGAATGTCCAGGAAAAAGATAAAACTGCATGGTTGATCATTGGCAATTGCTATTAGTTGTGTCTCTTATATCTTTTGTGAGAAAACAACATATTGTCCTAAAAGCAGAAGTTGTCAAGCAACTAAGTGTCTCAAAACCAATAACCAACTCTGATAGATTACATAGTGGTCTAAAGAAAGTCTTGTAGAAAGCAAAATCTGTTTATCATACTTTCTCAAAATTTTACTGTAAATTCTGGTTTATGAGCATTTTGTCCATAAAGTATTTCAGCTAATCCTCCTTTTCACACAAGTTTTAAACAGCATGACAATTTAACATCTGCAAGTTATTAATGCTTTTTGTGTTGGAGAATGTGTTCACTATGTAAGCATGTGAAACTTTTTGGTTTTGAATCAGTTTGAGGTCTTTTGTGATCTATTCTTATCAAGGATTCCTAAACTAGAAGTATTTGTGTTATTTATTTTCATATGGTTCTATGGGGTTGAAAAAGGCTCCACTCCTATTACAGCATGACTGCATCATTGCAGTATTTCAATAAACCACATTATATGATATTACAACAAACTGTGTTATCATGGGAGGCCTTATTGCAGAAGTGTCAATCACTATGTGGGGATTTGAACCAGGTTTTGCTTGTATGATTGAGTTCCATCTGTTGTTGCTCCACAATATCTTGGGCCCATTCTTCTTTTTCTCATTATTTGTATCACTTGCCACTTTCATGTGTAGTTTAAGCTTGTATCACTTACAGTATTAATATTTGATTTGCATAATGTTAATTCATTGTGGTATGCATGAAAAAAGTTATTTTCAATAAAAATTTACACTTTCTGTGGGTTTTTTTTCCTGATTTTTTGCCGATTCCCAATTTTTTCCAATCCTTTTTCCATGCTGATACCAATCCGATTCCAATTTTCTCAACTATGACCTCAATCCTCAACTGATGGAAGCACACCCTCATCTAAACAAGGGCAATCCTAAGGCCATGAGACTAGCAAATAATCAGGGCAAGTGATGATGCCATGCCCAGTCTAAATAAAGTTCTAAACATAGAAGCCCATCATGTGTTCAAGTGTAGCATGGCAGTGGTATTCCGCAATTGAAGGAATAGAGAAGGAATGATAGAGTGGATTAGCAAAGCAACTCATCAACATGCAGTCTAAGCGACAAAAACATTCTTAGGTGTCACTCCAGACAGCCTGCAACACAGTTAACTTCACCCTTGACGGCCCTGCATAGCACAACAATTCAAACAGCCTTGATCATACTCCAGACAGCTTGCCTCTTAGTTAGACAGCCTTAGCCTTGCATGGGGCAGCCTGGGTCCACGATCCAAAAAGCCCAGTATAGTTATCTACAGCAAATAATATAAAGTGGAAACAGTTCGGATCATCTATCTACAGCAATGACAATCAGATACAAACACATGCACAAAGATTACACAATCTGCATCACAACAGCTGAATGGTAAATACTATTAATATTATCAGCAAGAATACATGTTTGTATGCAATACACTTATCTCCTCCATACTCTCCTGTGTGTTTTCCAACATATACCTATGCATGTATGTGCATACCTGCTCAAATAAATAAGAGGTCCAATTTGTATTTTTGGGAGGTAGTTACTCCTCCAAATACCTACCTGACACCTCATCACCTTTTACATTACATTTATCATATATTTCTATTTCATCTTGATTTCCAACACATGACTCGTTACTTATACATGCATTACCTATTACTTCACCATAAGCATAACAAAATATTACAACAAATTCAAAAACTATTACATTCAAAATTGACTTCTGACACACTTATTCTATGTACAAGTTGGCACATGTGATGGCACCACATAAAAACTAGTGCCTACATCTGCCCTCCTCTCTAGATTGGTCGACAACTGTCGCAGTTCTTGAGGGCTCTGATTTTGTTGTGAATGAGGCATTGGTGCAGGTACTCCACCCAACTCCTGGATTTGTAGCTTCAAGGCTTCAGTCTCTCCCTTCAACCTGTTTGCATAGGCTTGGTAACAAGCCCACCAAAAGCCATAATGATGTGACTTTTGCTTGAATTCATCCAGCCTAGCCTTTAGTTCAACCTTTCCTTTTGTTGCTTCAGCTTCCTTCCTTGCAGCTTCTGCCAACTGCTCATCATGCTCCGCAATCAAATGATCTTGATGAGTAATCTCCTGCATCTTTGCTTCAAGAGTTTGTTCCCTCACCGCACATTTTGATTTCAGCTGACCAATCAGCTGATCCTATTGTGCTTGCGCTTGCCTCATACTGTCCATTTTTGTTCTCATCCTTGCTAGTTCCACTTCGGCATCCTGCTGCACCTGTCGAAGTTGTCCTTCCATCACTTGTAACTAGTTGGCTTGCTCTTCTTCTTTCAACTTCAGGCCATGAATCATTTTTCGAATTGTCTCCAAACCTGCTGTCAACCACTGAATCAGATATGCCAAGAAATTCATTCTAGCATATGACTTCACCAACTCTAGTGCCAACTTAACTGTCTTGGCACTTGGAAATTCAAGATACTCATCAATGATTCCTTGGCCAATATATACTCTTGGTGGATGTCGATGCAAAACCAAAGTGCCTTCTAACAATTCTCTTACTTCCAACATTGATTGGATACTGCTACTACCAACACCAAGCTCCCATGGCTGCATGTGAAGGATTTCTGCAAATCTCTTCACTCTTTCTTCGTTTTGGGCCCAACTCACCAACTTTGCTTCCATCCTCGATTGCCATAGTCGCCAATCATCAACACAACCAACTTGGAACTCACTCCAAACTCTATCAAGCAATCCACTCACTTTCTCGAAGAAGGCATCAACCTGTTCATTTATCTGTTCCCTGTGAATTGGAGGCTGCCTCCAATTATACACTTCGGTCAGACAAAGCTCACTTGATTCACCATGCTCCAGCTCATCCTGAATGGTTATTTCTTCAATGTCTTTGCCACCTTGACCCTTTAGGTTGATTTAAATATTGGTGGCTTTGCCCTCCTAAATTATTGGTTCTACTCCTACCTCTACATCAATTCACTTTTCAGCAATATCCTCCATCTTCTTGCCCTTTTCTAGCTCAACCTCAAGCGGTTCACTACTCTGGCCCTTTTGCCACAATATGTGCTCTGGTGCAAGTTGTTTTCCCTTCTCTACTTTCATTCCTTTCAACACGGATGAATTCAGTGCCATAGTTTGAGTTGTGTAGATTGGTGATCCCTCATCTAATGGAGGTGAACCACATCTATCTACTTCCTCTGTCAACTACCCCAATGGTGTTATGGCATAGCTCTCTAGTATATCCACATTCATTGTCATCGTGATATCACCTGCATACTCTCCTCCATGCATCATAGGTGCTTCCTCCAATAGCAGTGATGCTTCCATCGTATAAACTATAGTCTGCACATCATCTTCTACATCTACGATAACCAGTGTCTCGTGTCTACTCCTATGCAGTTCTTCGCCTTTCTGACTGTTGCGCTACTTCTCTTACACACTTGCGTAACGGTTTTCGATTGTTTTGGTTGCTGTCCTCCTCTAGCAACCTCAATGGAAGCCACTTTCTTGGTACCCGCAATGGCACTTGCAATACCTCCTCACACATTCTAGCTTTTTGATTGTGCAAGAGTGCCCAATGGCACTGCAACATGTCTGTCCATGCAATTTGTAGTGTTGACTTGCCATAATTCCTTCCAAATTTTCACCAATTGTCACAATCATTGTGGCATCTTATGTGGGTTCCAAATGTGGAAACACTAACACCTTGACCCACTAGCAAATATTGTTGATGGTGTTGTTATCGAGGTTGTCATTGTTGTTGTTGTTGCACTCCCATCTGTTGCTACTATTGTTGCAACTATTTCTGCCTCTTCTCCTTCTTGACCGACTCCTTCGCACAAGCCAACTATTTCTCTGCTCCATTAGAATTACACTCTCCTCAACCAACTCATTGGTATCTCATTTATCTTTCTCTAACAACTCTGCTACTTTTCGCTTTTTTGTTGTCATCTTTTGATTCCCCGTTGCCACTTTTCCCATTGGTCCAATCTTCATCAATAGGGCAACATGTACCCAACGAAAAATAGTAGGTGTTGCTTTTGGTATCGTATTTGGAGGATTCAGTCCTAAAAATTGAATCTTTTCATATGATGTAACATCCACAAGTAATGCAATGGCATGGAATGCCATTGAAAAATTCTTCGTATACCACAACAAGAAATTTTGTATACGATCTAACAAGCCCAATAATACTTTTCTCCATCCATTGCTCCTTCCATGTATGGTATGAGCCAAGTGAGCATAGTTGAGGTTCTTTGTTCGCCAAATACCCTGGACGTAATTACATTCATTACACACCACAATTCATCAAACTTCAGGTGCTACATCTTCAAGCCGCAACTTCCATGTTTTTTTAGGTTCGCCACATCTGTACAATTGAGGTTGGTGACCTTATCAACAAAATTCTTCAATCAGAAGGGCTCCACTCCTTTCTTCACTGATTTTGTTGTTGTAGGTAGTCCAAATACCTCCGAAAACTGCTCAAGGTAAATGACACCCACACTCCATCACCGAGCATCACCCTACTACAATTTTTCCCTGCAACATCTCCAGCAAGAATGGTTTGAACAAATCCTTGTCAAAATCGGGACTCTAGAAAATGAACTAAACTCCTACATTCTAAAATGTTTTCAATTATTGATCCTTCAGATGCTCCAACCAACACGTCTTGTAAAATTTTCCTACAAGCATTGTTAACATAATTACTTCTAAGGATGTCACTTGCATTACGGTGATGTGACCCGGGTTCAATCCCCACGACGGATGTGTATAAGAAGTATTACTCAAAAAAAAAAAAACATAATTACTTTTAAGGGAATCTACATGTGCTCTCTCCCCTTACTCTTTTGTTGAGGTGAAGTTGTTGGTTCTTTTCCATTAACTTGCCCGTCATCCAATGTGTCAATCCTCAACCTCGATCTCGACTGTTCTCCTCCATGCGTCCACATTCTCCCTTTTTCAACATCCATTTCGTGCTCCCTATCCCTTTCACGTGCACGCTCTTCCTGGCTTCTCCCAATGCCAACTTTGACATCTCCATTGCAAGTATGAGGTCCTTGCCGCAACACAACTTCCTGCAAGAATCTTGGAGGATGTATCTGCAACACGACTCATTCTATTCTTTCACCCTAATAACTCAAGGATAGTTGCACAGTAATAGAATTTAAGAGTGGGGCAATTTTTGGTACCATAGGTATGAGGATGCCCCAAACTAGTACACACTTATACAAATAGGTATGACAAATGGGACTAGGTCATTATTCCAATGCAATAGGATGCATATCCAATTTTATTAGCCCTAGACACCATCTAAAATCTTATGCACATTGCTTGCTTGCACATTCTTGTCAAGGTACCTCCTCCATCACAACATTTGACAGTAAGTTTACATTGCTTGCTAGTTGAGCAACTTATTGCCTCCTTGGTGTTTCTCGTTTCACTCTTCTTCCAAGTTCCAAGCCTGAACTAGCATTGCTCTAGTCTTTTTCCTCGCTGCTCAAACTCGTTAAGGATACACTACTAGATTCATCTCACTCCTCGCTCTCCACCACTAGCCCCAAGCCCGTTGGGCATTTATGTCTTCTTCATGACCCATCAATTTTTCTTAATGTTCTCGCCAACACAACACACAAATCAACAACAGTGGACAATCAATATACAAGAATGGATTTGGAATGACAACATTGTCAAAAACGAGATATTAGAGACAAATAAAAGAACAATACAGAGTAGATTAAAGAATTGAAAACATGCAAAATAAAACACCACCACATTAACAGACAAAGACACAATATGAATTGAAGCATTTTCGTTCATAGCCTCCAATATACAAATACTTGTTCTCAGACCTAGCTACCACATAATAATATGATGATGAAAACAAAACGGAGATCACTAAACCATTACAAACTCCACAAAAAAAGTACCATCATCCATCAGAGAATAGGTATGACAGTGGACCCCAAGGGTCATGTCAATAACTACTCCCTTGGCTCCAAAAATTAAAAAATAACACACACCATAGAAAAAGATAAAATCTACCTTATTGACTTTCTTCATTTCTCTTTCTTTAGTATGTATTATATATACAATGATAAAATTGTCAACCTCCACTATTCAAACTATGAATTTAATTGCATTGAAAGAAATATACATACGTATTAACCTCAAGAAGACGAAAGCTACTATCTGCCCCTGCAATACAAAGTAGCAGTGGCTCCTTCTTGTCAAGACGCAATGGAAACCAGTCAAGCTCCATCACTAGAATTCCAGCAAATTGTGGTTGCAAAATAGCATTCGCCAAGGGATCTTGTGTATCCTGTTCATTTAAGAAAATGAAGACTTCATTCAATCAGCTATATTCATCCAACCTATTTACCATTCAAAGTAATAAACCAGATATTCTGTTCAACGAATTAAGTAACAAACGCTGGCCTTACCAAATCATATATTGAGAATGTATTGTCATTAAAAAGAACTGCAACACGACCTCTACTATAATCCCCCCATACAAATGGAGCAAACTTGATCCTGCGAATACCTCCCCTATGAGTGTTAAACGATGATGAAAGTCCACTTGTCACATCCCACCACCGTATACTTCCTATACGATCTCCCATTACCTGAAAATACATTCCCACAAGAATCATGTATCTAAAAAAAATTGACCATTCATTAGACAGAGTACTTATTACTAATATATTATCAATATAAAATGGTGAAAAAACTACTATTAAATATAACACAGACAAACAAATAACCAAAAGGTGTTAATTAGATGGAAAAGTATTAATCAACATACAAAAATGGGGAAGAAAGAAGATTAGCATACCACGTGAGGCATGCGATAGGCCATTGCTGTCACGAGTACATCTGGTGAAACAAATGAAGATGTAGGCCACTTGGGTCTGCAGACGCAACAAACAAACCAAATTAATAATTAAATACAGGAAAGAAAAAAAAAACATTTCACTCCAGAACTACAGGTTAATGATAAAACAGTTTAATTTAACTAAAAGCAAACTGGATCACACTCGTCACCTGGAGAGGGTCATATGGCAGACCTTTATTCAAATATTTAATATGACCCAGTTACATATCAAGTCTGCCCAAGGGGTTTGGTACCAACAGTGAGGAGCAAGAACTTTCACACCATAAACCAAGGTTTGAATCCCATGGGTGAACCTTAAACATTTAATATCAAATGACATTAGTTCATGTGGTCAAAAATGTGGGCTACCAATGGAGAGACCCAGGTCAAATCTTTCTAGGCAATACAAATCCATTATGTGGTTCACTAAATACAAGGGTAAAATGGTGATAATATAATATGGATGGGACCAATTTGATTCCCAGATAACCAGTTTTTAAAAAGAAAAATAATCACACAACAAATCTTCCCATTGTCCTTTCTTTTCTTACTGTTGTTTGTGATATGTGCATGCCTCGAAACAGGACTCTGAAAAATTTAGCTCGAGTTACCTTAACAAACTAGGTTTAAAAACTGTCTCTCTTTATGGTAATCAGCCAATTCTCCAAATCAGGTACCATTATCTACTTTCTACTGGTACAAGTTTGCTCATTTCTAACCAGCTTCCAAAAGATTTGAGCTCTGGAAAATTTCTTGTTCACATACATGGGAAGCTCCTATCATACTTTGCAACAAAGTTGAAAAATTAGTGACAGGCAATTTATCTGCAAAGCCTGGAAAAATTTGGATCAGCAATTAATCAGGTAAAAAGTGGCAAATCATGACTTTTTCCCCATTTGTTGAAAATATTGGCAAGTGTTTGAAAAAATCAGCTAATCACGGTAAATCTTGGAGCTGGAAAAAAAACATGATAATCGTGATTTTTTGAAGATATTTAAGGCCTATCATTTGAAGGTGATCAATTCTTATAGGTAGAGTTCCAAACAACTCAGATCGAGATATCAAAAGAAAGTAGAAACTGATCTCCCTAATTCTGTCTATAAAGAGTAGTAACTCTCTAATCTCTTTCATTAAGCACCAAAAGATAAAGTGCTTCTTTGATTTTTAATATGGAGAAGATCTGGCATATCCCATCCCCCTAGGAACGTGATGATCAGCTCAAACCTCAACCAATGACAGCCCAGCCTCATCTGATTGAAGGAGATCCTAAGGCAATGGGAACAATGATGATCGACATAATCAGCGCAAGTTCTCATATTATCAACAATCTACTTAAAGTGCAAAGCAGATAAGAACATCTCAGAGCCAAGGTGTTTAAGGAGAAAAATGCATGTTGTCTACCCTTATTAACTATAGATGCCCACCCCAACAAATTTATGACTCACCTCTTTCTATTGAATGAGATTATGGTTGCATCAAGATCCATGGGAGTCTATATCTGCTTGTTGTGGTGCAGTGGTAAATGCCTTGGGTGCTGGTAGAGGCCGACCCAGGTTCCATTCCCCTTGTCTCCATCCTGCAAATATATGGTATAGTTAGGAATGTCCTATGTGCTAGTAGAGGCCGACAAGGCTCCATTCCTCCTATGCCCAACCTGTTGAAAGTGGCACCTCGAAAGGGGTGGTTTTCCACTATAAATTAGTTTTGACCCAGGTGTTGTAGGTGAGTTGGAGAGGAGAGGGAAGTCCTCCAAGAGAGGTCCCAGCTTCAAATCTCCACCCTACCAAAAAGCTGAATTGGGTATCCAAAATCCAATTGATAATGTTGGTGCGGGCAGGGTCGGGTGCGACACTCGAGTGACTTTGACAGTGTAGAACCCCTTGTTCGTGGTCTCTCAGACTAACGCGGCCCCGCACGGGGTTTTTTGCTTAAAAAAAATAAAAAAGATCCATGGGAGTCGGCCCTGTCGGGGCATGCTACATATGGGTATGAAGTACCCGATGTGGATCTCCAAAGTTGGGGTACCAGCTGTGAGGGTGCAAGGTTATGAAAGAAGCAAGGGTGAAAGGGTATGGGAACATTGGGGTGCATGTTAAAAGCACCTATATGTTGCCAAAAATGCACTCAGTGTGCTATTGATGCACCTGGTGTGTCAATAGATTGAAGTACGCACGCAAAAGTATCTGTTGCATATGAATGTCCCTCACACAAGCCCAAAATGATGGGTAGGTGCACCTAGATAACACTAGGTGGCATCCAATTGATATTGGAAAGGGGGTGAAAGTGGCAAGGGAAGGTATTCTAGGGGCCAATGAACAAGGAAGACAACAAAAGAACGAGTAAGATTTAGACCAAAGCACTCAACAAGATCATTGGATCACATTGAGACGTATAATTGAACAATATACAATGGAAAGGGAGAAGTTTATGGTTGTTTTATTGATTTCAAGAAGGCCTTTAATACAGTTTCTAGAAGTAAAATCTGAAGTACAATGGAGGAATTGGATATAACAGAAAAATATAAGGCAGCAGTTGTAGAAATGAATGACCCAACTTTGAATAGGCAACGGTGCCACAATGTAGATATACAAAACAATATATTGCAAGACAATTCCATTACCACTTAAATGAACAAAATATACAATGTGAATAACTTACAATTACAATGCATACTCTGCACACACAACATATATCAGACTGCCCAGCACAACAGTTCAGACTGCCCAGCACTGTTCAGACTACCCGACACAGCATTTAGACTATCTGGAACAGCAAACACACTTGCTGAAACAGCATTTAGATGGCCTGCAGCAACATTCAAATGGCCCAGCACAATGACAGCCCAGCACAGCAGTTTAGACAGCTTGATACAACACTTCAATATCTTGCCAACCTTGATATCCACATACCATACCAACCTTTCCTTCCATGCCAACAATACGAATGAATGAGGGAGGGGTCTTATTTATACAACCAAGGAGGTAGTTGCATCCTCCAACTTACTAACTACCTAACACCTCATCATTTTCTTAAATTACATTTGACTTACATTTACATTTTACTTCATGACTCACTTTATCACTAATGACCTATCCGTGTATACATTTGACTTACATTTACATTTTATTTCATGACTCACTTTATCACTAATGACCTATCCGTATATAATTAATACTTCACTTAATATTACACATTGTCACACATAATATGACATCACAACTTTATAATATCAATAATATCAAAACTCTTAATGTGCACCAACTTGACTTCCAACGCACTTATTCATTGATTATGCAAACATATCAATTTGCCTGCCTCCATCTTTGTTGGGGTCAACAGGGCAACGAAACCATTGAAACCCTTGCCATCTGAACTGAATTTTCTTCTCGTCTGCATTTTGGAAGCCTTCAATTGACCCTCTCAAACGACTTCCCCTCAACTCCAAATGACTTCTCTCTATCTCTAGAAGGCTTCTTCACTTCTAATGGCCAACCTCTTTGGTCAAACGGCCCTAGGCCATACAGTCCACCTTCTACGTCATCCGGTCCAACTCAAGACGGCCCCTGCCTTGGACGAGCCAACTCCAGGCAACCTGCTTGCAAATGGCCTAGCTCCAGACGGCCTTCTCTTAGATGGGCTTGCTCTAGACAATCTGGCTTCTTTGCAATCAAACAATCCGTATGACATGCTCTTTCACTTAGACAACCCGTACAGACTTCCATACAATCTTCTTCTCCCGTCAAACAATCCTCCAAACGGTCCATACCACGTGATCTTCCAATCAAACAAACTCCTCTTGAACTTTGTGCCACTTCATCCTCTTCCTCGAACAGTTATGCATGATCTCCAAATAGCCTGACATCATCTTCCTCCCAAACCTAGGCTATAGACAACCTTACATGACTACTAGACGATCATGATTTGTGTTCATCTAACAACTCGAGGGCAATCTGAGTCTCAAATGGCCTAGGAAGGGTCTAGACAGCCCTCCCCTTGGGACAAACGACCCAAGGGCCACTCAGGGACCTGTTGTCCCCACTAGACAACCAAGGTCCCAACCCAAATGGCCTAGACTCAAAAAACCTAAGCTATGATAATCAAGGCTTGGGTCTAGATGGCCCAAGTCCAAATGGCCCTAGCAGACGACCAGGAGACAAACAATCTCTATCGTTGTCGTTTGTATTATTCACTCCATCTACATCAATCACTTCACTGTCTACATCATCCACTTGTGCAACTTCAACTATTTGCACCATCTCTGCCTCTTCAATTGCAATTAAGTTCACCTCCTCTATTGCAATGTGGTTCATCATGTTCACCTCCTCTACTTCCCAGTTAGGGCTATGACTCTTCTTCGATGCTTCGAACTCTCTACTCTTCACTAGTTTGTCTTGATTTGCAGCACTTTGACATTCAAGTGCGAGGTGCCCCCACAAATGGCAATGCCAACATTGTACAATGTGTCTACCTTAAGTATCATATCCAATTCTGGGTCTTCTAGTTCTCTGGTAGTTGTCATAGACCACATCATTGATAGCATTCCCCCTTGGAACAATCTTCCTTTGTGCGGCATATTCTTGTAGCAATGATCTTGGGCTCTTTGAGCCACACTTATCATCGGAGCCATTGTTTTCTTCAGAGTCACTTCCTTCACTAACTTCTCGACCCCAACACTTGGACAATGAACTACTCTCATTCTCAAAATCATCAATCTCACTGTCATAGTCACTCTCACCATCAAAGTCACAGTCATCTTCACAATCACTCTCTTCCGCATTAACATGACCCCAACACTCTAATAATTCCAAGTTCAAGGCCTGCTCCAAGGCCTCCTAATATGACATCAAAAGGACCATCCTGATCTTTTTGTACATAGGAATAAGTCCCTCACAAACCACCTTTTCTTCAATGCATCCAATGGATCTTCTCCTCCAATTGGGTAAACAACCCACTCAACCTTCGATTATACAAACAAACAGGCTCTTTCTCACCCTATTCCATTCTATAAATTTTAGCAATGGACTCATTGTCATTGTAAAATGGACAAAATTCCTTTGTGCAACTCATCCCAAGTCTAGTACTCGCCCTCTGGCAATCTCATGTACCAGTCCATTGCAATTCCACGAAATGTCACAAGGAATAACCTCCTTCAATCTTCATCATTATTCTACCCATACCCATTCGCTTTCCACATCATGAGGCAGATTTTCCAATGCCTAACAAGGTCCTCTATTTCTCCTCCATGAAATATTGGACACTTACATGATATGCCAAAATTGGTCTTTGTTGTGATAGGTTGACTTGAAATTGGCAACGGTTGTTCACATGTCTCTCCTTCATGCACATCATCAGGTGCACCACACCACAATTGCTCGTGCCGAATTTCCATCTTGCGTACCATGAAACATATCCAGCTACAATTGCTTCAATGTCGGACTCTCATCCCACTCACCATCGAGCACACCAACTTGTAGTTTCTCTAGTGTCGAACTCCCATCTCATGCACTATTGTACATGCCATCTTCCATTTGCACCAATGTCGGACTCTCATCTCGCTCATCATCGAACACATCAATTTGTAATTACTCCAATGCCCAATGTACTTTGCCATCATGCAATTCCTCATTGTCACGTAACTTGTGTGATTCTCCATCACTATCAGGTAACTCCCTGTCATCATCACATAATTCACCACCGTCAACATGCAGCTCTACGTCACTGCCATGCAACTCTCCGCCACTGGCATGTAACTCTCTATTGTCGACATGCAACTCTATGTCACTACCATGCAACTCTCTGCTACTGGCAGGTAACTCTCTCTTGTCGATAGGCAACTCTCTGCTTCCGACATGCAGCTCTCTATCGCCAACATGCAACTCTTCACACACAAACCCTTGCACATCTCCACCATGCTTGTCTGCTTGCATGTCTGATTGCGCATTTGTTTGCACATTTACTTCATGTGTCAAACCTTTGTCAACATCAACAAACAAGCATGTGTCTTCTTCTACTTTGTCAGTTGCATTGTAATCATTCCACTGTTGTTGTGCACCTTTCCGAGTGATTTGCTAGTCACAACACCATGTCACCAAGCTGGGCGCCAGAATGTAGAAATGGATGACCAAACTTCGAATAGGCAAGGACGCCAGAATGTAGAAATGGATGACCAAACTTCGAATAGGCAAGGGCGCCAGAATGTAGAAATGGATGACCAAACTTCGAATAGGCAACTTTGCCAAAATGTAAAAATGGAATACAATATACTACAAAAAAAATTCCATTACCACTTAAATGAGCAAAATACACAATGTGAATAACTTACAATTACAATGCATACACTATGTACAAAACATATATTAGATTGCCTGGCACAGCAATTGAGACTTCCCGGCAAAGCAGTTCAGAAAATCCAGCACAACGGTTTAGACAACCCAATACAGCAATTTAGACGGCCCGACACAGTATTTAGACTGCCTAGAACAGCACTCAGACTTGCTGGAACAACATTCAGACTTGTTGGGACAGCACTCAAACTTGTTGGAACAACATTCAAACGGCCTACAATAGCATTCAAACGGCCTACAGCAACATTCAGAAGGCCTGACCTAGCACTCAAACGGCTCGACATAGCAGTTTAGACAGCTTGATACAACACTTCAATATCATGCCAACCTTGATATCCACGTACCATACCAACCTTTCCTTCCATGCCAACAACACGAATGAATGAGGGAGGGATCTTATTTATACAACTAAGGAAGTAGTTGCATCCTCCAACTTACTAACCACCCGACACCTCATCATTTTCTTAAATTACATTTGACATGCATTTGACTTACATTTACATTTCATTTCATAACTCACTTTATGACTAAGGACTTAGCCGTATATAACTAAAACTTTCACTTAACATTACAAATTGTCACATACAATATGACATCACAACTTTATAACATCAAATATATCAAAACTCTTAATGTGTGCATACTTGAATTCCAACGCACTTATTCGTTGATTATGCAAACATGTCAATTTGCCAGCCTAAAGCAGTTCATAAACTTTATGAGGTCTGACCCAAAATCACAACATAGTGATAGAGAGCCAAAATTACAGAGAAGAAAACAATTCAATTCTTATTCAAAAACATGGAGAGATTTACAGAAATAGCAGCAGAGTTGCTCTTGCCAAGTAATCCTTTATTCCGAAAGATAGATTATTTTTATTTTTACAAAATTTTTCCAGCCCCTTGTGCATGCCTTTGCTTTCCCTTTTAAAGGTTCTCAGGTGACGCTCCATTTCCAGTTGGTGGCCCTTCGTTTCCTCTTCCAGAACCTTTCGTTTCGCCTTCCCGTGTCGCTTCGTTGTCTTGGTATTCGAAACGTCTCCCTTTCCGACTCTTGGTCTTCGTCTTCTCTTTCGGTCGCGAAAATGCGACATGTCGCGATATCGCGACACTTTTTCTCCCCTGCTCTCTCTCTCCTCGTTTGGTCATGAAAATGCGACATGTCGCGATATCGCGACACTTTTCTATCTCTGGCTCCTTCTCTGGCCTTTTCGTCGCGAAAATGCGACATGTCGCGATATCGCGACACTTTTTCTCTCTGGCTCCTTCTCTTGCCTTTTCGTCGTGAAAATGCGACATGTCACGATATCGCGACACTTTTCCTCTCTGGCTCCTCCCCTTCTCGTTCGATCGTGAAAACGCGACATGTCGCGATATCGCGACACTTTTCTCTCGGGCCCTTCCTTTTCTCTTTCGGTCGCGAAAATGCGACATGTCGCGATATCGCGACATTTTTCTTCCTTGCTTCCTCTTTCCTCTTCGGGTCGCGAAAATGCGACATGTCGCGATATCGCGACACTTTTTCCCTCTGGCGCTTTCTCTTGTCCTGTGGTCGCGAAAACGCGACATGTCGCGATATCGCGACATTTTTCTCCCTTGTGCTTCTCTCTCCTCTTTGGGTCGCAAAAATGCGACATGTCGCGATATCGCGACATTTTTCTCCCTTGTGCTTCTCTCGCGAAAATGCGACATGTCGCGATATCGCGACATTTTTCTCCCTTGTGCTTCTCTCGCTGAAAATGCGACATGTCGCGATATCGCGACATTTTTCTCCCTTGTGCTTCTCTCTCCTCTTTGGGTCGCGAAAATGCGACATGTCGCGATATCGCGACATTTTTCTCCTTGTGCTTCTCTCTCCTCTTTGGGTCACGAAAATGCGACATGTCGCGATATCGCGACACTTTGTCTTCTTTGCAAAACATGTCGCGATATCGCGACACTTTGTCTTCTGTGCAAAACATGTCGCGATATCGCGACAAGGCAAAACACTTAGAATTTTTTTTTTTTTTTTGTTGATGCAAGATTGCTCTGCTGCCACTGGATGCTCCTGCATCAGACACCGGGGTGGATTGAGAAGTGACCTTCACTTCTGTATTGTTAGAGGAAGACCCAAGCGGTCAACCTCTATTTTTGACAACCAAGTTGCATCTTCTACGGGTCTGCCCTTCCACTTGACCAAATATTCAGAATACTGTCTGTTCCTGGTACTTCTGCCTTCTCGAGTGTCTAGTATTTCCTCTATCTCATCTGTGGTTGGAGTAGACGCTGGAATACTCCACAACTCTGCACTTGGTGTCTCACTACTGCCTCCCTCATGGTATTCCACCAAATCTAAAATGTTAAAAATAGGTGATATGTTAAGCCCACTTGGCAATTCCACTTCATATGCATTGCCTGAATCCCGTTTTTCTATGATTCTGCATGGTCCAAACTTCTTCATCTTTAGCTTGTTATAGGTTTTAGCAGGAAATCTTTCTTTTCTCAGATGGACCATGACTTCATCTCCCACTTCGAATTCCTTAAACCGTCGCTTTTGGTCTGCCCTTGTCTTATATTGAGTATTCATCTTAGTAATTTGCTTCTTCACTTCTTCATGCAAGCTCTTCAGATGCTCTGCAAAGTCCTCAGCCTCGGCACTGCACTTTTCCCCTGTATCCATCTTCCTCAACTCAGAAGCATTTCTTGGACTGCTTCCATATATTATCTGGAATGGAGATTTGTTAGTACTCCTGTTGATAGAATTGTTGTATGCAAATTCCGCCTGCGACAAAACCAAATCCCATCCCTTGGGCTTATCTCCTATCAAGCATCTCAATAGATTACCCAAACTTCTATTCACCACCTCTGTTTGTCCATCAGTCTGTGGGTGGTATGCTGAACTGAATTTCAAATTTGTCTTCAATTTCTTCCACAAGGTTCTCCAGAAATACCCAACAAACTTGGTATCTCTCGTAGAAACGATACTCTTTGGTAGACCATGAAGTCGTACCACCTCTTTGAAAAATAAACCTGCAACATGAACTGCGTCACTAGTTTTCTGGCAAGGAATAAAATGTGCCATCTTTGAAAACCTGTCAACCACCACAAATATGGAGTCATTTCCCCTCTGTGTCCTTGGTAGGCCAAGAACGAAATCCATGCTGACGTCCTCCCATGGTCTCTCCGGTACAGGTAATGGCTGATATAATCCAGTGTTCTGTCTCACACCTTTCGCCATCTGGCATACTCTACAACTTTGCACAAATCTCTTCACATCTTGTCTGCAATTGCGGCCAATAGTAGTTCTCACTAACAAGGGCAATGGTCTTATCCCGACCAAAGTGTCCAACCAACCCTCCACTGTGTTTCTCCTTGACTAGATTCTCCCTCATTGAACTCCTTGGAATGCATAATTGACTTCCTCTAAACAACATTCCATCTTGGATCAGAAAATCCAACCACTTGGTCCTGTCCAAAGTAACAGGTGCCAAGCAAGCCCTCCAAGCTTCTGCAAAATCAGGATCTTCAGGGTACAAACCCTTCAGTTCATCAAATCCTACCACTTCCACCTTCATTTCTATCAACAAACACTGCCTTCTACTTAAGGCATCTGCAACTCTGTTTGACTTTCCACTCCTGTGCTTCAACACAAAGGTATAACTCTGTAGAAACTCAACCCACTTCAAGTGCCTCTGATTTAGCTTCCCTTGGCTATTAATATACTGTAATGCCTGATGATCAGTATATAGAACAAACTCTTTTGGCAACAAATAATGTCTCCACTTCTTTAGAGCCTGAACTATAGCATAAAACTCTTGATCATAAACTGAATACTTCTTCCTAGCATCATTGAGTTTCTCACTAAAATAAGCAACAGGTTTACCTTCTTGACTCAATACAGCTCCTATGGCACTACCACTAGCATCACAATCTACCTGAAATACCTTATTAAAATTTGGAAGTGCTAAAATAGGTTGCTCTGTGACCTTCTTCTTTAACATATCAAA
Organism: Wollemia nobilis; assembly: GCA_028583015.1. Classification (NCBI taxonomy): domain Eukaryota; kingdom Viridiplantae; phylum Streptophyta; class Pinopsida; order Araucariales; family Araucariaceae; genus Wollemia; species Wollemia nobilis. Next base: position 7,761,416 of record JAQPPZ010001836.1, on the reverse strand, counting down.
GCTCTTATCTGCTCCTAAGGTCCACTTAAATTCTTTCTTATCCCCTCTCATTGTTTCTGTAAGGGGTGCACAAATACTGCTGAAATTTCTAATGAATTTTCTGTAAAAACTTGCTAGACCATGAAATGATCTTACTTCAGTTATGCTTCTTGGAGTAGGCCATTCAATGATAGCCCTCACCTTTTCTGGGTCCATTTTTAGACCTTCGACTGAGATGACAAATCCCAGATATACTAACTCCTTCTTCACAAAATTACACTTCTTCAAATTAATCAACAACTGTTCCTCCCTCAGCTTCTCAAAAACCCTCCTGATATGCATCAGGTGCTCTTCCAGGGTCCTGCTAAATATTAAAATATCATCCAAATAGACAATGACAAATTTTCCTAAAAACTCCTTCAATACTTCATTCATCGGCCGCATGAATGTGCTTGGTGCATTGGTTAGCCCAAATGGCATGACCAACCACTCATACAAACCCTCTCTGGTCTTGAAAGTTGTCTTCCACTCATCTCCTTCTTTGACACAAATCTGATGGTAACCACTCTTCAAGTCAATCTTGGTGAAGTACTTGGCTCCACTCAAACAATCCATAATGTCATCCATCCTTGGCAATGGAAATCTGTATTTTATGGTGATCTTGTTAATAGCTCGAGAGTCTGTACACATTCTCCACTCTCCATCTTTCTTTGGTGCTAGTACTGCAGGTACTGCACATGGACTCAAGCTTTCCCGAATCAGTCCCTTTTTCAGCAACTCTTGGACTTGCCTGTTTAGCTCCTCACTTTCTACAGGAGTCATTCTATGGGCTGCCTTATTGGGTAAACTAGATCCTGGTACCAAATCTATATGGTGATTGATCTTCCTCACTGGTGGTAAACCCTCAGGCACATTATCTGATATAATATCTAGAAATTCTTCTAACAGACGTTCGACCTCTGCTGGAATATCCGTATATTGTTCCTTCTTAACAGTAGGAATTAATGCATAACACATAGAATCCCTCTTCAGGCCCCCCAAAAATTGTCTACCATCTACCAGACAGATTCTAGCACTACTGCATACTTTTTCATCCACTTCCTTCAATGGCTTCAACTTGTGACGCACTCCATCTTTCGTCAGAGAGTACGTATTCGCATGCCCATCATGCACCGCACGTCTATCAAATTGCCATGGCCTCCCCAACAACAAATGGCAAGCATCCATAGGCAAAACATCACACAGGACCTCATCTTGATAATTTCCAATGTGAAATTTGACTAAACACTGCTCACTGACTAATGCTTTGTGATCTTTCTGCAACCACGCAATCCGATATGGATGCGGGTGCTTCCTCTTCCCCAATTTCAACTTAGCAACCATCTCTTCTGAAACTAAGTTATCTGTGCTACCATTATCTATGATAACATTACAGACCTTCCCTGCACATTTGCACCTTGTGCGGAACAGGCTCTTCCTCTGGTCTGGTTCTTTCTCCTCATTCAACAATGCTCTTCTCGTCATCAACACTTCTCCTCCTTCTGCTTCTTCAGAATGTTCTGATTCAGCACCTTCATCTGCTACAACAGCTCTGGCATGACCCTCAGGTCTCTTATTCGTCCTCTCTTGGTGTTGGGGACACTCGTATGACCGATGTCCCTCTTCCCCACACTGGAAACAGGTTCCACGAAATCCTCCTCTTCCATACCCACGTCCAGGTCTACCTCTTCCTCTTTGGTAACCATTGTTCTGATTACGGGGACGGTAGGTATTCTCCTCTTTCTGGTCCTGGTTATTACTTGTTTCACCAGTCCTCTTCTGATCTTTATAATTTCCTCCACTGGTTCTTCCACCAGTTCTTCCACCACGATCTCTTCCTCTTTGTTTGCCTTCAAATTTTCTGTTCAGCTTCTCTTCAACCTTCAAGGCAAACTGATATGCATCCTCAATGGTGGTTATCCTGACCAAACTGAGTTCTTCTTGAATATTCATTCTTAACCCATTTATGTAACGAGCTACTTTCTCCTTATTAGCCCCTGAATGGCCAGTTCTAATTGAGATCTTGTAAAACTCCTCTGTATATTCTTTGACAGATTTGCCTGATTGTCTCAAACTCTGCATTTTCCTCAACAGATCCAATTCGTAATCTACAGGAATAAACTGTCTCTTCAACTTCTCTACCATTCGGTCCCATCTGGTTATCTTTTCCTTTCCGCTTCTATTTCTTTCTAGCTGCACTCCTTTCCACCATATACTAGCATGGCCTTTCAATTTTGTTTTTGCAAACTTGATCCGATCTGGATCTGCAACCTCCTCATACTCAAAATATTCCTCCATATCGTTGATCCAATCAATCAACTCCTCTGGGTTGAGATTCCCAGAATACGTAGAGACATCAAACTTTGGCCTCTTCCCGACCTGAGATATGGCCCTAAATAATCTAGCTTCAACAGGATTCATTGCTTCTTCTTCATCTGATGGATCATCAGTTTCCTAGGCTTCATCGTCACTATGGTCTTCTCCCTTTGGCTCGACCCCTCTTCGCAACTCCTCTTGCAGGGCTTGCACTTGCCTCTGCAATGCTCTGAAATCTTCTTCAGGTACCACATTTCTCCCATGACCACGGTTCTTTCGTGGAGGCATTCTGATCACTTCTCTCACAAATCTTAACCGATCCTGGTGCAAACTGCCTCACGTTCGGCGATCTGTTTACACACTCAGGAACTCCCGCTCTCTCTTCTCAGAACCCTTCCATAGATCCTGGTGCAAACTGCCTCACGTTCGGCGATCTGTTTACACACTCAAGAACTCCCGCTCTGATACCACTTGATGGAGAGCCAAAATTACAGAGAAGAAAACAATTCAATTCTTATTCAAAAACATGGAGAGATTTACAGAAATAGCAGAATTTATAGAAATAGCAGAAGAGTTGCTCTTGCCAAAAATCCTTTATTCCGAAAGATAGATTATTTTTATTTTTACAAAAATTTTCCAGCCCCTTGTGCATGCCTTTGCTCTCCCTTTTAAAGGTTCTCGGGTGACGCTCCATTTCCAGTTGGTGGCCCTTCGTTTCCTCTTCCAGAACCTTTCGTTTCGCCTTCCCGTGTCGCTTCGTTGTCTTGGTATTCGAAACGTCTCCCTTTCTGACTCTTGGTCTTCGTCTTCTCTTTCGGTCACGAAAATGCGACATGTCACGATATCGCGACACTTTTTCTCCCCTGCTCTCTCTCTCCTCGTTTGGTCGCGAAAATGCGACATGTCGCGATATCGCGACACTTTTCTGTCTCTGGCTCCTTCTCTTGCCTTTTCGTCGCGAAAATGCGACATGTCGCGATATCGCGACACTTTTTCTCTCTGGCTCCTTCTCTTGCCTTTTCGTCGCGAAAATGCGACATGTCGCGATATCGCGACACTTTTCCTCTCTGGCTCCTCCCCTTCTCGTTCGGTCGCGAAAACGCGACATGTAGTGATATCGCGACACTTTTCTCTCGGGCCCTTCCTTTTCTCTTTCTGTCGCGAAAATGCGACATGTCGCGATATCGCGACATTTTTCTTTCTTGCTTCCTCTTGCCTCTTCGGGTCGCAAAAATGCGACATGTCGCGATATCGCGACACTTTTCCCTCTGGCGCTTTCTCTTGTCCTGTGGTCGCGAAACGCGACATGTCGCGATATCGCGACATTTTTCTCCCTTGTGCTTCTCTCTCCTCTTTGGGTCGCGAAAATGCGACATGTCGCGATATCGTGACATTTTTCTCCCTTGTGCTTCTCTCTCCTCTTTGGGTCGCGAAAATGCGACATGTCGCGATATCGCGACATTTTTCTCCCTTGTGCTTCTCTCTCCTCTTTGGGTCGCGAAAATGCGACATGTCGCGATATCGCGACACTTTGTCTTCTTTGCAAAACATGTCGCGATATCGCGACACTTTGTCTTCTGTGCAGCAACATGTTTTGCAAAACACTTAGAAATTTTTTTTTTTTTTTTTTGTTGATACAAGATTGCTCTGCTGCCACTGGATGCTCCTGCATCACATAGGCAAGTCTTTTAGAATGCTTTAGAAATGATATAGGAGTCAAATAAGATTGTATGTTATCCCCTATTTATTTGGGTTATAGAAATGATATAGGAGTCAAATAAGATTGTATGTTATCCCCTATTTATTTGGGTTATATATTAACAAATCATAATTTTTGGGTGGTTATGGCGTCCAACTAGGCATATATGTAGTGAAGCTTATTTTGATTCCATATGATCTCATTTTGATTGCAAGATAGCACATGGATTTATAGAGCATTTAGAGGCCTTATAACAATTTTGCAAGGAAATAGGCATGCAAATAAATAACAGCAAAACCAAGATCCTGGTTTTCTCCACCCAAAAGAATAAGAAACGATTAATTTTTTATTTTCAGGGGGATCTCTTAAAATATATAACATAATAATAATATGTTGGAATAGGGAATCATATAGGATAAAGAGAATTTTAGGAGAGTGAAGAGCACTTTTTTGCATTGTGTAAAGAAGCAGAATTATGGGATTGGAAGACCATACGAATCTTATTTAGGTTATTAGTTGTGTCGATGGTACTGTATGGGTGTGAAGTATGGGTTTGTAGAACATCAAAATTAAAATGAAGACAAATAGAGATGATTCAAAAAATGTTTCACCACAAGCAAAAAATAAAGGCTTTAGTTCCATATAAAGTGCTTTCAGCAAAATAGGTTCTATGGTTCACCTTCTAGGCTATCTAAAAAAAATTTAAAAGATAGATGCAAATAGATGTCAAAAAGCTATGGTAGGAGAAGATTTGAACAAGAAAAATAATGGACGGATGAAAATATTACAACAAATGGATGACTAGGTGGGATATGAGATAAACTGAATGTCCAAATCATAACAAGGATACAAAGGTCTATGTCAGGGGAAAAGTCAAGGCAGCTATATGGACCAAGGATCAAGGAAGAAAGACGTAACACTATTGTTGAATTCAACCCCACATATGAACACCATCAAAGGGAATATATAGGGGAAGAGATCAAAAGGAGAGCAAAGATGCTTATGGCCCAATTGAGGACTAGCTCAGACCAACTTAGATGTGAGACGGTAGATGAAACAAATCAAAAGATAAATGGGAGAAGCCGATATGTACCTTTTGTACATGGGGAGCAAAGGAAATAGAGAGGCATTTCATCTTGGAATGCAACACTCTAATATATATGGGCTAGTTATGCTGATACTCTAGTAGTGGACTCTGTCCATGAATTGATTGAAAAGCCAAGAATAGATAGAGTACGGGAATATATCTTGGAATGCCATGCACCAATGTATATGCATTAGTTATGCTGATACTCTAGCAGGAAACTTTATGCGTGAATTGTTTGAGAAGCCGAAAATAGATAAAACAGGAGAATTACACAACCTTGTTTCTTTTTCGAAATGAGCAAGTGAAGTAATATATGTTGATTGATAATACTGTCCTTTTGTGGTTCCAGAGGCTATTTGGTCTTGTGGATGTTGAAAGCATTCTATTCTATTCTGTCATGTTTAATATTATGTAATATTTTGCATTATTTTCTAAAATATGTGACTTTATAATTTATATATATAGATAGATTTTGGGTTGGGACTTTATATGTGACTAGTTTTTGGTATTTTATCAAATCGAACCAAGCTCCCCTTGAAAAAACTGAACCTTCAAACCTTTTTTTAAAGTACAACCTGAATAGCCTAATGGTGGAGAGTCTGGAGACTTTGCAACTTTCAATAGAGGTTTAAGGTTCAAATCCAGTGGGGGATAGGGTTGTCCACCATGCTTCAATAACTGGAGTATGGTTTGATAACCATATATTGGGTAAAACAAGGGTCTTCTCATATGGTCTATGGCCTCGCAAACGTTAAAAACTACATTACCTTTCAAACCTATCAAACCAAACCAAACCTACTAAGCCTTCGACTAAGGAAAATCATAGAGGCAACTCTCTCTACAGCGTTAAGGGCTAAGACTGCTTATCTCTCCCATCCTATGACACGATCCCTCATGCAACATAGCAAATGGATTTGGAAAGTGACGTCTAGAAATGCTCTAGATGAATCAAGTGAGATGCAGACTCAGCATGTGCAATACAGAGGTACTCTACACTTACAAAAGATCACATTTTGAAGCAAGATAGTCAGAGCTTTCAATGCAGGCCCAATCAACAAGTCCCAAACTTGACCTCTAGAACCCAGACCCTTAAATAATTGTGGATTTGATGATATAGTCAAAAAGCCACATCTTCAAGGGCATATCCTAAAAATGTATATAAAACTATTATTTTTAAAAAACAAATAGTGTTGCATGATCATTATAAAGTGAGGCATAAGAAGCAGGTTGAGATTAACGGATAGAACTAAGAATTGACCCCAAATAAGTGTAGGACATTGTGATATTAATAGGGCCATCCTTGAGAGAAAATCAGAACTTGGAAAGCACGTTAGCAAAGATATTAGAAATTATAACCTTTACTTACCAAGGTTGACCTTTAAGCTGTATAAGGTCACCAAACAAAGGAACCACATTCAAATGTCTTTGCAAAGCCTAAGTAAAGTGACAAAGATGAATCATCCCATCAATGAAGAGTAATATGAAACTCAAAAAGTGGTGTAGAAAAGTATGCCACCAAATGAAGTCCTCAGACTCAATTCTACCTACACATATGTAGATAGATAGATAGATATGGACAGTGTGTGTGCCCTGTATACAATGTTTTATATCTAGTGCCATGCCTATTATATTTAAGTTGCACCTCTTTACATTTCAGGTTACACCCCTCAACATATCAGGTTGCATCCTTTCATGTTTTGGATCACACCCCTTCATGTCTCATGGTAGGTAAATGTTGACTAAATGTTAAATGGGAGCTAGGGGGCAAGACGAACACCACAGAGCACTAGTCTATGTGTGCTTGTGTGTGTGCATATATAGCCACGGGCAGAAAATTGATTTTGAACACAAGCCAAAGCAAGTATAGGCTACAAGCCCAAAACGATCGCTGGTTACAGATCAGTTAAAATGCATATTTGAAAGTGTGTCTCTGATAGCACTTGTAAAGGGCCAATAGATCTCTCATCAATATGATAGATGAGTCTATAAAATAATTTAACATATTAAATAACATTATAATCACTTATATTTTAGTAGCATAAGCTAAAATAATATACCATAATTATATGATATGAAAATATTATGACGTAGGAACTAGGTCCATTACAAAACAAACAATATACAATATAGTGCTCTCCACAACTAGCAAAACTTAGGACTTCAATGAGCTTTGCGTATAAGATTCACCCCTTCCGAGATTATAAATCTCAACCCTTTTATATTTCAGGAAACAACAGAACAAGCACTTCCTATGGCATTACATATTTATGCAACCCTCACTCAGCCTCATTTTTTTAATTTTGCTAACCAAACATTCAGACTTTTATGATAATGAAACATTGTAAATATTAAAGATAAAGCTCAAAATAACAGAGGGGAAGAGTAACAACCTGAAGTCCCGAACCCTCCTACCACGAACCTCAAAAACTCCGACAGAACCATTAACTAATGCAAATGCAAAATTTTCACCCATTTCTTCAGCAGAACCTTCTGAAGTACCTGACTCTGCATGACAAATAATGTTTTGAGTTCACAGCTCACAAGTTACTTCCAAGGACACTTGCAGGGTATTATAACCTTATCAAATACAGATATTCAATTTTAACAAAGCACCCACAGATCAGTTATATGCAATCATTACAAAACTTATAAATTGGTTCCTTACTTGAATCAGAAAATTGTGCATTGGCAGCTGCAACAGTCGAAGCAATAGTGGGGCGTTCTTTAGCAAAGTAGGATGATTGACGAGGTGCTTTTTGTACTGGCTTTGGTACAGGTGGCAATGCCCATTCCATGACAGTGAAAGGAAGTGCTAGTGACCTAAGCTATAGCCAAAGAAAATTATCACACGTAAGTTCTATAAATGACAGCAAATTGAACTACAATCACAAATTCTGTCATTTATGGAATTTCTTCAATAATTTAAACTAAATATAATCATTTATTAAAACCTCTCCTATTTAAGATCAAAGAATAACAGAATACAAAACTATAATTCCCAAACTTGATCATTCATAACACTTCTGTAGGAACTTAAACTAAAAATACTCAGTGGCACAAAGAAAATTATTAAAGAAACTGTAAGCTGGCAAGAGGAAACTAACAAGTTTTCACTACAGCCAAAACACAGCAAAACTATTTTCAAATTCCAACTAAGACCCCCTCAGATCACATGCAGAAAATTTTTAAATTCATCTATCATTTAACATCAAAATTAGTGGTACTTGTTCCCCACTTATATCTGCAAAGCTCTCTGCTGTAATCCAGGGACCTATATTTTTATTTTCTACAACTCCTAAGCTTTCAGTTATATATCTTAGGAACAAGTCATGCTAATTCACCACTCACAAATTTTTACATATTTCCTTCCCAAAAGTATGTCCATCCTATAAGTCATTTTTCAAGCATTTGCAACTAAACACGCTCATTTACATCTCCTCCTGCACTTCTTAGAGGCATTGAAAATTTCGAAATGTCCAAAGACTACATTATTAATGGAAATAGTGAAGCTATTTATACCTTATAATGATCGATTAATAAGTAGGAAGGATAGGCCATGACTCGCAATTATATGGTTATTTATTAATAAGTAGGGAGGATAGGCCATGACTCGCAGATTATACCTTTCAGTGCAGAGGGCATCCATTCATTTTGTGTGAGTGTGTGCATGTGTGTTTCAATGCAGAGGGCATCCATTCATTTCGATCGTGTGTTCATGTGTGTGCATGTGTATGCATGCATGCTTCTATGCACACGTGTGTGTATGTGCTTGCTTGCATACGTGTGTGCGCGTGTGTACGCGCTTGTGCGTATGTGTGTGTGCGTGTGTGTGGCCATGTGTGTTGGCACGTGGGTGCATGCGCATTGCATGTGTGTGTGCGTGTGTGTGGCCATGTGTGTTGGCACGTGGGTGCATGCGCATTGCATGTGTGTGTGCGTGTGTTTGTGAGTGAGACAGAGGACTGACTGGTCCCATACAAATGGCATCAAATACACTCGCCTGAATCTCTATTCCAACATCAGCTCTGTGACGGTGGAAAAGAAAATGGCTTATAGACTATACTCCTTTTGGCTTGTGGCCAAAATAATTTTGGGTCTGTGACTTTATCTTTTGTAAATTGCAGCAGGCATATGCACAGAAAGAGCTCAATGTACACTCGACACCCAACCACCTGCAACAAGTAATGAGGGGATGCAATCCCAAATACCACCATTGCCAAGAGAAACATCAACACTACCTAGGCACTTAACTCGGGCAAAGAGACAGCAGACATGTTTCAGGAACCCCTGTAGACATGTCCCAGAGACATCTAGAGACTGCAGCAGGAATCTTCAGCACCTGTCTTCCCCTAGAATGCTCACAAAGGCCGTCTCCTTTCTTCGGATGCTCATAAAAAGGTAAAAATTAAAATGAAAAAAGCAACAATAGGAAGTCCAGCCCTCCCGACATCACTAAACCCTAACAAAACTTATTTCTATGCTTGCTCAATCTCATTTTGCTCCTAGATTTAAGAAAATATTAATTTCTACTTGTACATCACCTTTTCATCTTTTACTTTAAGAATGTATTATTACAACTTTGTCTTTATACCAAAATAAACCTCATTCAAATATTTCATTGCTGTTTATTTAGTGAGCTTAAACGAATCAATGCTGTGTCATTGTATGTTTAAATTTGTGAATTTTTATTCAGAAATTATTGTACTCATTCCCATCTCTAGGCAACTTTGTTGGACATGAAAAATATATGACCTAAGATACAAAAGGGTGAGAGCAAATTCCATATGTTCTCATCTACAAAGATTTATTGAAATGCTTACAAAGTATTATTTTAAAATTCATGCCAACATAAAACATCTTTAGATGAGGACTTTGGAAATAAGATTGTTATTTGGTGCAATAAAGCACCTTCCTTAGGTTTTCTTCCTTGTTCTCGCTGTGGCTATGTCGTAGCAAGTCCATTAACAAGCTGTTGTGAATAACTTGGAAAGTGGGTACCATGCCATGTGCTCCAGTTTGGGCTTTTGGTTAAGGACCCTTATCCACAAGATTATCAGTGCAACTTGACATTAGCAATTCCATTTTCAAGCATACAGTTGCCATTGTACATCACCTTTTACTTTTAATGCAAGATTGAGCATATATTAAGTATGTAGTATTACAACTTTGTCCTTATGCCAACATTAACTTCATTCTGGTATTTCATGTGCCTTGCATTTAGTGTTCTTCAACAAGTCAATAGTCTCACTGAATGTTTAAATTTGTACATTTCTATCTGTGCTATTGTGTGTATTGTTCTCTCCCCAAAATTGTCATACTCATACCCATCTCTTAGCAACTCCGTTGCACATGAAAATTTGTGACTTAAAATGCAAAAGAGTGCAAGAAAAATCTATATGTTTTCATTTACCATGATTTATTGGAATGCTTATGAAGTATTAATTTGAAGGTAATGTTGATGTAAAACATGTGACTTAAAATGCAAAAGAGTGCAAGAAAAAATCTTTATGTTTTCATTTACCATGATTTATTGAAATGCTTATAAAGTATTAATTTGAAAGTAATGTTGATGTAAAACATCCTTGATCAAGGTTTTTAGAAACAAGGGTGTTATTTGGTGTAATGAGGCATCTTCCTTTTCAAACTTAGGATTGCCCTTGAACGAAGTGCAAGATTACAATAAGAGGGGAAAATAGTTGATGTCATTATATATTGACAATATTGTCACAATGAAAGTAGTTACAAAGAAAATAAAAAAATAAATCATTGAAAAGTTTAAGGTTACTTTATAATTCCTTGGAATATAACCTAGAGTTGGTATTTCTTGTAAGAAACATACCACATGACATGAGTAGGCAACAACGGCAAATTAAGAGAAGGTCAGAGGCTAGGTTGTCTATGCAAACAGACTATATTCAAGAAAATATAAAACAATTAAAGTCCCACTGATTTACATCTAAGACTTAGCAAGATCTTTTGCGTCTCTCTCTCTCTAAGAGAGATGAAATAGAATCCCATGATATCACAACACACAACCTGATACAATGGATCAGTCATTGAGGGTAATTATATTGATACGTAGTCCCCAAGTAATTGCTAACTCCAAGCCAACATAACCCGACTCAAAGGTTAAATTAAAACATATTAAATATATTAAACCCTTCAACCGAGGTTAACCACATAAATGATTTAACCAATATCGTTAAGGGTGAATACAACAAAACTGCTTGTAGACTTACAAAAAGATGACGCCAGTAGATTTACATAAGTGATGCATGTAGGCTTACAAATACTTGCTTGCAGGCTACATCAAGAGCACTCCTAGGCACCTTATCACTGTCAACCTTTGGCCTGATAAGATCAAGAATATAGATACTTCAAAAAAAATTGGTCATTTAGGTAGAAAATAGCCAAATTTTGGAAACTTTTGATTAAATTCGGCAAATTTGGTAACATAGATTCCCACCAATTTACTAGAAAAGTTAAGCCACCTACCAATTAAAAGGAGCTCCCCACTAGTTGGGAAGGGCTTTTGCCACTAATTGGATAAGTTTATCCATATTGGTTAGGCATGATTTCCCAATTAGTTGTAGGGTTGGCACATCATTTGTCTTCTTGGTCCATTCCCAAGGTCACTTCAAGGTTAACTTTTACCTAACAAGTGCTTGAAAGGGGCCCACACACCTTAAAACTATGAAATTATGAAAATATGTCCTTTTAAATGGATTTCGAGTGAATTGCATGGATTTTATGCATATATATCTTATTGGTACACAACTAGTATAGATATGATATTTACTATAAAGTGAGAGCATCTCTATTTATAGTCACCCAAAAAAAGTAATACAAGGGGGCACGCCCCTTCAATTATGAATATGAAACCCAACCATAGTCCATTCTCATTGGCTTTCCAATAACATCATGGGTATTCCGACCAATTTTGGGCTCTCTTGGGAGCACTCAATTTGCACTTAAGATCGAACTTCCTACACATGCTTGGATTATGATTATTTTCTCTATAATGCTTACATGGGTGGAGGTCTAAATAAATTTGAAAAAATACATCCTTCTCTTCCACAATGGTCACAAGAGAATTGGAATTTCTAAGGATTATGGTCACAAGAGAATTGGAATTTCTAAGGATTATATGCATATCGCATGACATAATTGAATAAATACTTGCATTCACCTCCATTAGAAATTGAATTGGGCTTATTCAATCTTATGGTTGTTTTTCGTCCTCATCATCCTTCGGAAGGTTCCTCTCTTCTTGGAATCATATTGAACTTTTGTATTTGGCTCCTTGTTGGATGGTGTGTGATTACCTCCATTATGCATAGTTTGTTCAATTGTAGCTTACCATCCTCTTGTGAAAGACAACCATTTTTCTTTGAGCATTCTCCTTTTTCAAATTGTCCCACCCCATATGCTAAGGACTTTCAATTACATCAATGTGGTCTCTCGCTACTTGTCCATTTTTTTCAGGCCTTCATAGGCTATATAATTCGACAACTTCAAGCCTATGCCTCAAGTATGCCAATTAAAATTTGCAAAAGTATCGTACAAGCTTCAAAGGACATAAAATCAAAATTTTGCTCACTTGGCATGCTTGATTCTGACATGGTGCTTAGTTCATCCTATTGGAAGAGCTTTCTCTTTTGCATCTCTTCACATTTAACTTGAATTTCGACCAACAACTGCTAAGGAGATGCCAATTATTGTAGCAATGTTTCCAAACATTGCATCCATCTTCCTTCAACTTATGCAATTCATTCACAAGCAACATCCACAACTTGTACAACTCTCGTCTATCACAGAGCTATTCTTCATCTTAAAGCATTAGATGTAATTGTTTGTTCTATTCTCTCAATAGTACAATCTCGTTGGACTACTATTGAGTTCTCTCCAGCAGCAATTGGACCTTGCTTTTCTCTACTTGAACCTTGAGTTGGGAGAATTTTGTCATGTCACGAGAAGACCAAGGATCTTGCTCAGTTGCTCTTATACAAAGCCTGCTCTGAAATTCTGCCTAAGAATTCAGAAAATAGATCTCTTATTAAAATTATTTGTAACAACTCTTTTCTATAAGTCCATTGGCCAACTATGAACATAAACAGAATTATCTTCACTTAATAGAGTGTTCACCTGAAAGTAGTCTCACTTGAAATCCTATGAAACTAACCACTTGTCTCGAGTGAAAGCCTTTAAATCTTACATCAAATCTACTCTTATAGAGTTGAAGAATGACACAAAACATAAGAAATGTGCAAACATCACAAAGACCTCGACATAGTCAATTTAACAAGGAGAAACTCTCTTGGGTGTAAAACTCCATAGAGAAAAAGAATATGCTCACTTGACTCATGGTGATCTTTGAAGCATGTGTGCTCCCACCTTGGATATGCATACAAAGTTTTACCCTGCTACTCATACCATGCTCATAACTCTTCCTAGTTTTTCCTAGCTTCTCAATGTCTCAAATAAAATTAGTTACACAAGAAAGTAACCCACATGTTGACATGTTTTAGACATCTTGCTAGTGTATAATGTGGCACCTTCCTTTATGCCCTTTAACCAATAGCCACATCTCTTGGTTGGACCCTACTTTTTTTTTTTTTTTATGAAAATGTCAAACATCTTGTCAATTACAGAAACGTCCCCGCTAATTGGGGAGAATTTCACTCTTTAATTAGGAATGCATTCCTTGTCATTTGCAAGGTTTCAACCCCTTTGCCCATCTAGCCCATTTCATGGACATCAAAAGGTCATTTTGAGGCCTGTATTCAACCCACTAAGCCTACATTAAGAACAATGCCATCTGTATTAAGAAAAATACACCTAAACTTGTGACTTCATTATGCAAGAATCCAAGAATACAACTCTACACATAGCACAATTTATAATTAAATTGATGAAGTAAACCATGTTATCATCTCTCCTTTAAACAAATTAATTCAAATAAGCATCGTAATGTTGAACACGAAAATCAGCAAGTGGGATTTGCGCCCATTACTACGGTTCAACAAATGAATGGGGAGGTTTCTACTCTCCCCAGCCTCCAATTCTTGGGTTGGTTCCCTTCTACCTTCTATCTAAGCTGAAAAAATAAAGAAAGAAAACTAATCTAAAATATGCAGAAAATGAATAAGCTGAAAAACAAGGAAATAAAACTAATCTAAAAGTGCAAAAAACAAATATAATCTACTTTCATTTTGGGAGAAAAGGGTGCAAGAGAAAAGAAAACAAAATATGACTTGGTTTACGTTTGATGCGATTAGCAATTTAGCGATGACCAAATAACTTCGATGTGTGAGATCCTCGAATAATCTGCAGCAATAATGAAAGAAGGGACTAACAAGAAATAGAAAACAAAATATGACTTGGTTTACGTTTGATGCGATTAGCAATTTAGCGATGACCAAATAACTTCAATGTGTGAGATCCTCGAATAATCTGCAGCAACAATGAAAGAAAGGACTAACAAGGGAAAGGAGGGCAGAGCCACTGGTTTCACACATTCATGAAACAAGAAGTCAGGGACACAGTCGAATCAGAAAGCCATGCACAATTCCTTCATTGATTTGCAATGTTTGCAGCCTTTTACAATCTCACTTCAACAAGTAGCTCTAGTATGCTTTTAAGGCCATAAGACCTTTTACAATGAGCATCAAGCTCTTATTTATACTTGAAAGTGCAGCCAAAAAATGGACTACATACAATGTACCATGGTGATAACTACGAGGTTGCCAAAAATAGACACGGAGCAAGGCTCTATTGAGCGGGACTCCCCCAAGGCTCTCCCAAGCGGGGGTCCCTAGAGGAGCTCTCCCAAGAGAGGCTTTGCAACTAGGGCTCTCCAAAGCAAGGCTCTCTCACTTCCAAACAATTAGCCAATTCTTGTTGATTTTTGCCTTGGTCTATCTTCTGCCTTAGCTTGTGCGATGAATCTCTATTTGGACCGTGATGGTGGTAGCGAGCTACTACCATTTTGGCAACTCACAGGGACATCAATCCTAATTGATAGGAGATCCTAGACTGTGCCTTATTCTTGGCCGCACATTCAAAATTGAGGTAGTCACAACAAAACTAATGCTTCCGGAGGGAAGAGTGTTAGTGTACTTGAAATGACCAGTGGACAAATGAGAGTAAGGATACCAGTCTAATGCAATGACATAGACAATGATGCAAATAGGGTGATGACTGGTGATGAGAAGGGTTGAGATGAGGACCATGAGGCAATCGTCAATACTTGCTATATGGACGACCAAAGGAAGCATAGAGGATGGTGGAATAGTTGATAATAGTGACATTAATGACGGTGCGGCACTAATATGGGATGTCGTAAGTTGGTAATAGCCAATGGGATGGCCTTAAGACTAGACCAGATAAGCCTACTAGTGACCTTCATACTAAGGTTGTGCTTAGTAGAGGTTAGATTGATGTTGCAAAAGAAGTAGGGGGACTTTGAGAAGCGAGAACAAAAGAAATATAAAGGGAAGAGAGAAAAGAGAATAGTGACAGTAGAAGAAACAAGGAGATGAAGGTGAAGTAAACTTGACGTAGAAGGTGAAAGAAAGGGATGAAAATAAGCAAGGATATGAGTCTCTTGCAAGATTTTCACTCAGGCGAGAGTTATTTTTTCCTTCTTTTTATCATTTTAACTTTTAAGTATCTAAGGCTTTTTCCTTATATGGAAAAGGAATAGCCTTAAATAGAAAAATAGAGATTCCACTTTGGTCTTTTTTCTATGGGAAAAACAAAAAAGGATCGACAAAGAAGGCGGTTATTAAACGGCCCAATTTGAATTTTTGCTTGAATAGGAGGGTTATTTTTCTCTCATTTTTTTATGGTCCCAAACTTTTTTTTTCTTAAGTTGGATGCTTCATACAAGTGAGGCACTCTATATAGAACAAGGCGCTCCCGAACTTGTTTATTTTTGTTAACTAAGTTGTGTGCTCTGTCATATGAGCAGGGTCATCTTGTGCAAGTGGACTGAGCACAATGTTGCTATATCTTGGCAAAATTCTTGTGCTTTTCCTCCCTGGGCTTCTGAAAAACTCGCAACTTTGAGACAAAAATTTCGAATCAAGCTAGTTACAACCTCCCTTCTGTCTCACCATGTCCCTTGGAATATTTTCTACCCCAAAGACCAAGGGGTTGGTCTAAAAAGCTAAAACCCTCATGCTGCTGAAAAATGTCCTCCAAGTGCTTTCCCCAAAAACTGAACCCTTGCGCTAAGTTCTTTCTACTTATGCTCAAATGGGTCTCTCACAAAATGGAATCCCTGGAGTGGACTACTGGTGGCTAAAAATTGCCTCCAAACCCTTGCACTACTAAGAAAATTGCACACCAAAAGCTATTCTCGAAATCCAAGACCACATGTTGTATCTTTCTCCCTTGTATTCAAATGGGTCTTTTGCAGAATTGGAATACGTTGAGCGGATTGACGGCAACAAAAAATCTCCTCTGAATAGAAACGAGGGTTTCAATATGTAAAAGGTAAAAGTGAATTCTAAACTTCACTTTACACCCATTCCATAGTAGCTGCCCTTTTTTTCTTATTTCTCTCCTTTTTTGGCTTAGTTGGTTGTTTCTAGACTTGGAGATTTTTTTTTTTCATAGGGGCAAATCACTTATCTCGAATTTGCTGGCGACTATTATCCTTGAGCAGGTAACTTTTGTTGACTAGCTTCAAAAAGTAGATGTCTTTCCTCTTAACACCAACATACCAACTTAGAATATTGCAATACCTGTGCAGACAAAGTACGTCACATGGCATTAACAACATACTACCTTTAAGTCTTCTTCAAGATGAAACTTCATGGATGCCCTCAATGAACAATATACCCCCCCATCAGAGGAGTGGGCAGATCTGAAAACAAAAATCAAAGTCTAGGAAGCTAGGGCTGCATTCGCCCATTTAATCTCTTCGATCTAAAGCTTGATACCGAACATCTAGAAGAGAATATTCCCTTCCAGTCCCAAAGTAGGTGTTAACAAGGGTGGATACACAAATTCTTGTAACTATGACCATTTCCTTACTCCCTATCTCATCCCATGGTGGGCTTTGGTATCGAAAGCTTGTCCAAGCCTTTGTGCTTGTGTGATCAAGTAACAGATCGTTGTTCAAAAATAGCAATCCCTCTTAATGTCATTCTCCAACAAACTTGCTTTTGTTCTCCATAGTGTCAAACTATTGGAATGTGAGTCCTACTCCAACCTTACTCCACAAAATCTTGGGAAAGCGCATCATTCTTAGAATTATGATTTGTCTATTGGTTAACGTAGTTCCTTCATATGAACTCTTCTAGACACTTTTGGGACTTGCAAGCAAATCCATACCTATCGATTTGTTTCTAGAATTTCCTCTTTAGGCAGATGGAATTTTTCTACAATAGGTCCTCCTGTTGTAAACTCTTTGACACTTGAAGATTCTTTCTCCTCTAGGATATGCTTCCATTCCTCCTCTACGCTCTTCCTCTTCTAGCGAAAATAGGCATGCCACATATTCTACTTTGACCTCTGAATCCTCATCCTCCAAATCTTCGCTCTCAACTTCAAGTTCCCTTTTTGCTTCACAAGATGTTCGGAAAATTGGTAGCCTTCATCTGCAAAATTTGCTTCAAGGGAAACACTTCCACCAATGGGGACTCATCCAATGACTCTTCCAATCTCTCTAGTTTTCCTTCCTTCTGTATCATTTCAATAGGGCCCAATATAACGGTCTCATGTTCTAGTTGTGGATTTGCCTCCATCACTTCTACAAATTCTCCTCTTCTATCCGAGAGGACAAATACTTCACACTACTCTATCAATTCTGACCCTTCATCTTAGGAATCTTCATTTACTATCTCGAGCTCTATCACCAACAAAGGGGGCCATGACTCTTGATGCTCAGGCGGGGAATCTCCTACAAGCATTATCACCCCATCACAGTGGTTACTACACGAGACAACTCCTTGGGAAAAATAACAATTTCTACACATTGAGGATGTTTTAGGTATTGCATGGACTTGCATTGCGTCAGCCTGAGGTACAAACACTTGACTTATCGTTGGTTGGTTCATCGTGGGTTGATAAGTCATTGGTTGACTGCATACGGTGGGCTGATTCACCATATAGTTATGTACCTAATCAGTCATCTAAAAATTTTCTTGTTGCGATATAGACCAATTCCCTTGATCAACCATCTGAAAATCTCCCTGTTGAGGAATTGACATGTTCCCTTCAAGATCATAGTCCTGTGTAAAGAGTGACTGAACAGTTGAAACCATATGCTTCAGTTCGTTTAATAGCATTTAATTCTTTTTTGTCCTGAGGGATGGTTCGATACTAAGAATTGAGGGCAAACAGTGGATATTGGGACAATTGTTGTGGGGAAGGGTATTGGAACTATAGGGTGGGTGTTTGGATTGTACAAGTAGGGTATCCTTGTTGAGAGAATGTTGCAAGGTTATGTTGGTGAACGAATAGGTATAGTTGAGGTACCTACCATATTGTACAAGTTGGCTATATTGTCATTGCTTGTGTGACACTTGGTATATAGGTGGTCCTATAAGGACATAAACAGGTTGTTAAAGTATTTGATGATTTGGTAACCAGGACATCCTTGATGTTATCGAGGCGTTTTCGTATTCATAAATGGAAATAGGGAGAAAATTCAAAAATTGCATCAAAGAACGGGATTAAAAAGCGAGAAGTGAAAATGGAGCGAAGAGCATTGAACAGGGCACACCAAAGCGGGACATTACTAAGAGGGTCACTCTAGAAGCTAGGCACTTTGAGAGCAAGGTGCTTTGCGAGCAGGGCTCTCCAGGAGCATTTCGCGTTTTTCTCGCATGGTCTTGTTTTTGCTCACCACTATCTTTTCTGGTCACCGCTTTGGATCTTTCCTAAAAAAAAGATTCACAAAACACAAGTTAGGTAAGATTCTAGATCAACACAAACATAGTCGCCATTTGCATGAAAATTATGAATACGTTTATAAAAGGTGAATTGAAAAGCAACTCGTAAATTTACGATGTAGAAATGATTTGTACATTTCATGGAAAGGATATAAATTATACTTGTGTAGATCTGCAAAATTATGTATGGGTGGGGTAAGATCAATTTTGTATGAAATCGCACTCTTGCTCGAACTGTTGACCTCACATGCAGTGGTTGTTTCTTTATGGAGTGAGGTGGATTCATCCCACTAGGCATGCCAAAACTGTTGTCCTCACACACAGTGGGTGTTTCTTTCTTAGGCAAATTGGATTCCTCCCACTAAGCATGCTAGAACTATTGAACACGTAAATTAGCAAGTGTGCTTTGCGCCGGTGACCACAATTCAGCAAATGGATGCAGAAGTTTTTACTCTCCCCAACCTTCTATCTAAGCTGAAAAATAAATAAAGAAATCTAAAATATGCAAGAAACAAATAAGCTGAAAGACAAGGAAATAAAACTAATCTAAAAGTGCAGAAAACAAATCTGATCTACTTTTGTTTTGGGAGAAAAGGGTGCAAGAGAAAAGAAAACAAAAATACGGCCAAAGCCATAACAAGGTTCAGGTATGGAGTGATTAGCAGTTTAGCAGTGACCGAATAACTTCTATGAAATCCTCAACTAATCTATAACAATAATTAAAGAAAGGACTAACAAGAGAAAGGAGGGCAAAGGCACTGATTTCGCATATTCATGAAACAAGAAGTCAAGGACACGGTTGAATCAAAATGCCATGCAATAATCTTTCATTGATCTGCAATGTTTGGAGTATTTCTTACAATCTCACTCCAAAGACTAGCTCTAGTATGCTTCAAAGGCTAAAGGACCCTTTACAATGAGCATCAAGATCTTATTTATACTTGAAAAGTACAGCCAACAAATGGACTACATACAATGTACAACGGTGATAACTACAAGGCTGCCGAAAATAGACACGGAGCAGGGCTCTAGCCAGCATGTCTCCCCCAAACAGGGCCCTTGAGCGGGGCTATCTAGAGGGGCTTTGCGACTAGGGCTCGCCCAAGCATAGCTCTCATGCTTCCAAACACTTAGCCAATTCTTGCTGATCTAAACCCTGATCTGTCTTTTGCCTTAGCTTGTGTGACAGATCTCCGTTCAAAGCATGGTGGTAGTAGTGAGCTACAACACAGAATATTTTTTATCACTTCAAGTTTCAATAACAAAAACTCATTACATATTGATCCAAGTTCAAATCTTGCCAGGCTATATATGCCTAATTGCCAGTTGGAATAACACTATATGGTTTGTTGAAATACCACAGTAATGTGGCCATCATGTAATATGGGTAAAGCCCATTTCATTTCCACATAGCCAATTCAAAAAAAAAAATCTTTAGATAATTGCACATATGGTTCATGAGGCAACTGTCAAATAGATAGCTTTAGTAAAGAAAGTGTTCAAGAATTAACCGTATGTTTCTTTTTACTGGTGTGACATGCAATGTTCATAGATTCCAAGTAACTATATATGCAACTTTCTCTTTAAAAGTATAACATAAGTATACAGACACAAGTGTTTTCAGCCCTTACATATCTTAGTGATATATTCATTCCAAAAAGGAAAGAATGCACTCACCATCTGTGGGTTTCTAGTCATTGCCCACACCTCCACAGGAGCTTCCCGGAATAAAATAAGGAGATACCTGTTGAAATTTAAAAATCCATTAGAATTTAAAGGTTTACAATTTCTATATTTCACTTAAATGCTTTTTGGTTATTTTGCTTTAACAGACTCAGGTGCATCAAAAAAGAAAAGCAACAGAAGATCAAGGAGTGAAATGAAAGCGATAATAACATAAAATTCATCATGATAGATGAGCTTAGAAACTATTCTCCAGATGCAGAAAACTAATTTCTCATAAAGACCTAAACTGCTGTATGTGGCAATCTCAAAACAGAAGAGGATTAAAATGCACTCTGACAACCACTTTATGTTTCTGTCATAGTAGCTTTAAAATGTTTGCAACAATCCTTCATATACAAAGATTACTTGCATGTACAATGCGACTAAAATATCAGACCTAAGGAATATGATAATCATAAACCAAGCCAAGCAACCAATGTTTTGCCAACCTCTGAATGGGCCACAAAATTATATAAGAGATGAATTTTAAGGAATAAGAACTAAGAGGAGATGAATTTTAAGGAATAAGAACTAAGAGGAGATGAACATTCTTAGGCACAGGAACTCTGCTAACCTTCCAGATGGAGATGCCCGCAGAGCTCGCATTGGAGCCCGTTCCGGTTTTTGCAGGACCCGGAAAAAACGGCTTATCCCACTCCGCACACAGGTCACTGCCAGTCTGTTGATATAGCCTCCACCCTTTTCATTAACCTGAAAACATAAGCATAAAAATTGAATGAAACAAACTCTAGCAGTGCAACTACATAACAAAAGTCTTCAAAGAAATCCCATATGTTTGATACTCTCTCATTCACTAATATGAGATAAAATCTTAAATTGTTCAATGTGAAATATAAAACTTACATAAAATTTCCATTACGGCAAAATACCAAAGTTCTACGCACAATGAATCGCATTAACAAGACATCCATAATAAAGAGAGAATAAAATCTTTCAGGTACAAGTTTAGCACTACCATTAGTATTCAAATACAAGGGCTTGTATAGGAGTTACAAGAAGCAGTTGACGTTCAGATTGCGCACAGTTACAGTTATGTAACTTGTTTATGTATTGAAGGAGCACTGAAAAGCAAAGCAAAAAGAAGCAAACTTATACATTAAATGCTATGGTTGTAGTCCTAACTATGAATGAAACTTTATACATTTCTTAAGGCTATGAAAAATCCCGATCAGCCAGCCTCACAGTCACAGCTTTGTGAGGGAGACACATCTCTCTCAATTCTGGAATGCCAATGTTTCCATCTGCACGTCCAAAACATACCTACAAAGATGTGCCTTCTTAACTGCGTGTCCAAAACATACCTACGAAGATGTGCCTTCTTAACTGCATTATCAAACCCAGAGTCCTTTATGGATCCGATATTTGGGGCCTGAGTCTAGGGTGCACTGATTGGACTCGTATTGAGAGGGTCCAAACTATAATGCTCCACCAGTTATCCACTATAGGAAAAAGAGTTCCACGGTGTATTGTCCAGGATGATTTTCGTGCCCATCCTATTCATCTTGGGAGCATATTGAAAATAAATTTTCCGCTCCATTGCCTTAGATCCATGGGGGACCATGCATCAAGCCATGAGAGGTAACCCGTATTTAGCACTTTATTCCTCAGAATGGATCACTTCCAGATGCACTTTTTGTCATTATCAGAGGTGGTACTTGGAAGCTAGTTCACTTCTTCAGTCAGTTGTGATCTCTTTTGATTGACTACTTCCATTCAAGTACTCTTCGAACATGCCTCGTCACTTATTCCAGAACCAAGCAGACAAGGATGACATATATCAACAATATATTCAGATCACTTGGATTAGCTCTTCCCTAGCCTCTTATTCCCAAGTTAGCTTTCTACAAAGAGTGTTTCATGAGGAATGAGGACGACATTATCACTTGTCCCAATTGTATCCAGAGATATTACACATAAGACCTTGGGATACCTCTTGGTCAACTCAAAGCCCAATCAAATCAGTTGCGAGTGAAGATAGACCACAGGTTCCTCGAGAAGTTAGAGTTTTTCGTTTTTGCTCTCTTTGGAAGGTGGACACTAAAAAGCACTTTGTCATTAGGTGTCCCCACTCTTATGAGATTTGATGGATGTGCTATGTCTTGTATAGATATTCAAGTGGGTCACTTGCCCACTTTTTCCATCATCCTGACCAAGTATGCTTGCCTTTGTATCTTTGAGAAGCAATTACTCTTCGGCATCAGAAATTACAGGAGAGATCAACGGCACTCAATTACTAACCTTGCTTTTTCACTCTATCTCTATTGCTGGGAGCAAGAAGCGTTTATGGCTATTGCTTCCCAGAATGATAATCATAAATCTGTGCAGCCTTGTCCACGTATGAGAGTTTCTACTAGGGATTCGGCACCTTCTTCTTCTTATATGTAGCTAAAAGGGACTGGGATTCTTCGATGCGAAGCCACTCCTCATTTGCCAAAGCCATGCAAGCAAAACAGCTTACCAGCATTCTAGTCCTCTTTTATAGGTTCCTTGCCTTTAGATGTTAAAAGAGTTTTGAGAGGTCATACTCTATGCCCCCCAAGATTATCCAACCAAGTGCCCTTAGTTCTAGCCATTCTCCTAGAAGCATCATTAGATCCTATGCTACCCATTTTAAGACTCCATTACTGGTTATAGTTGGCACTTAGATCCACCTAGGCTCTTCTGCCTTGGTTGCTTACTCCCTCATTTCTTCACTACTCAAAACAATTTCAAGGTTTACATTTTTTTGGATCCACCCCACAATGTTGAGATCTAGTGTTATATAATAATTATACTTTAGTGTAGCTTTCTTCATTTTATTTTCTCTTTGTTTGTTTTAACTTGTTAGTCCTTGTTTCCGCTGCTACAATGCATTGTAACAGATTTTCGGTGATTCCCATTGGCCTATTTTGCTCATCGATGGACATTAAAAGAATTATCTTCTTTGAAGATGGAGTTTCAAATGTTGGCTTAGGATTACAATAAGTGTTATTCCTCCCAAGCTATATTTTGAGATCTAGACCACCATTTCATGCAAGTAGAGTTGACAAAAACAAATGAATACAATGTCTACATCTTGAACTATACAGAAATAAGAAACTCAAATTAGCAGTATGAAATAATATTGCTTACAAGACAAATTTTCAGGGGAGGATTTTCATAATCTAACAATGTTTTTTATTTTTTTAATTGGTTATATGGGATTGTAACAAGCTCCACCCATATTACATCATCACCACATAGCGGTCTTACAACAGCTTAGTTATTTTGCATGTATCGCTTGATAAGATTCAAACCTGGGTCTCCTCCTTGAAAAGTTTTGGAATTGAACCGGTTGAGCTAATACTATTTGATTTTTCATAATCTAACAATTATGAGCAACATCCTTGAAAATAACTATTTTACCTTCCAATATACAAAATCAATATCATTCTTATATAGTTCGTACAAAGAATTAATCCAAATTACAAAATCCAGAGAGAAGAATTAATACTTATGCTCATTTAACTAGCCTATATTAGAAATAAACAACCATTCATACATACATGTTCTACAAGAAAATGAACCAGAGGCCAAACAACAATCCGACTTGTATTTCTATTTGCAATGTGCTTCCATACATGTAAGTTGTAAAAGCTTAAGAGCCCACCATTTTACATTCTACATTCTAGTATTTATAGCTTTTTACAATACATTCAGTTATCAAGGCATCATTGCCTCAGAGGTGGATTGTCGTTATGTTAGAAGATTCGCCAGTTTGTTAAGCTACCCGACGGTATGCCTGTTCTAACCACCTGGTCATGGCCTGTTGATCTGGCTAGAACCTGCTTCATCTTGAGTCGTATTTGTCTTGTTGCTTGCATTTGGATCGTTGATCTTTTTTTGACATTTTTGTTGAGCCGCCCTTAACATCCGCACGACCACATAGGTAGAGATTTCATTACGAAGATTGTCTGACAAGCGATCCTACCCTGTTGGCAAAATGTGACAGTGACCACCCATATACTAACAAACTGTTGCCGAATATTGAATTGGATTTGCCTCTATCGATCCATGGTTGGCGGGTACATAACAAGGCTTAGGACGTGCGACAGACTTTTGGTACCTCTACCTGCCTAGTCCAAGTACCAGAAGTTCTGCGCCTCCTGGACTTAGCCGATTTTCACATCTTTACTCTGCGGATGGGCAACGGACTTTTGGTACCTCTACTTGCCTAGTCCGGGTACAGAAATTCCGGAGCTTCCTGGACTCAACCGATTTCTGTTCTTTGCTTTGCAAACAAGCGACGGACTTTTGGTACCTTTACCTGCCCAATCCGAGTACATTAGTTTCGACGCCTCTAGGACTTAGCCAATTTTCACCTTTGCTCTACAGACGGGCAATGGACTTTTGGTACCTTTACCTACCCAATCCGGGTACAAAAGTTCCGGCGCCTCCAGGACTTAGCCGATTTTCACCTTTGCTCTGCAGACGGGCATTGGACTTTTGGTACCTCTACCTGCCCAATCCAGGTATAGAAGTTTCAATGCCTTCGGGACTTAGCCGATTTTCATTTCTTTGCTCTACGGACAGGCGACGAACTTTTGGTACCTCTACCTGCCCAGTCCAGGTACAGAAGTTTCGATGCCTCCAAGACTTAGTTGATTTTCATCTCTACTTTGTGGATGGGCAACGGACTTTTGGTACCTCTACCAACCCAGTTCGGGTACAGAAGTTCCGACGCCTCCGGGACTTAGCCGATTTTCACCTTTGCTCTACAAACAAGCGACAGACTTTTGGTACCTCTACTTGCCCAGTCTGGGTACAAGAGTTTCGACGCCTCTGGGACTTAGCCGATTTTCACATCTTTGCTCTACGAACAGGCAACAAACTTGATTTTCACATCTTTGCTTTGCAAACGGGCAATGGACTTTTGGTACCTCTACCTTCCCAATTTGGGTATAGAAGTTCCAGCACCTTCGGGACAGCTGATTTTCACATCTTTGCTCTACATACGAGCGACGGAATTTTGGTACCTCTACCTACCCATTCCAAGTACAGAAGTTTCGATGCCTCCGAGACTTAGCCGATTTTCAACTCTGCTCTATGAACGAGCGACTGACATGTTAAATCTGTCTACTTCAAATTCTAAGACAAAATCTCCGACAGGCTCAGGACTTGGCCATTTCTTCCTTTTCTCTTGCAGACTGTTGCGCGACGGGTTTTCGATACCCGTCTACTGCTAGGTGAGGTACAAAATGTTCGACACCCTCGGGACTTAGCCAAATTTTCTCAATGGACGACGGGTTTCTTGTACTGGTCGATTTCCGTTAAGGGGGCAAAATATTCGTCGCTCTCTGTACTTAGCCAAATTTTGCCATCCTCTGTCTTTCATCTAGGGTTTTGACAATTCGTCCCTAGCATGCCTAGGACAAAAGTGTTTGGCCTCCTCCTGATTCGATTGTTTGAGTCTCTGATGTTTTTTGCACTTTCATCAAAATGCATGTGGGTAATGTGCAAAAAGTACCCACAATAGGCATGTTCCATTTTTCACTTGATAAAAGGAATCTGAATAAATTCTAGCAAACACTGCGGTACAAACTTGTGATCATCATCAACCTTCTTTTTAAAAAGGAGATCAAACCAAATGAAGGTCATTAAACGTGAACATTTTATTTTTTTTAAATCAATACTTCTTATACACATTTGCTATGGGGATTGAACCCAGGTCTCATCACCGATAATGCAAGTGGCATCCTTGCCGGTAGACCACACACACGCGGATAAACGTGAACATTATTAAAACATCAGCAAATGAAAAATGTCAATCAACAAGAATTAAATAAACACATAATAAAATCGAGAATCCAACAACATTCCCATTATCATGAAAATATAACTCCACCACAAAGATCTAAGGGTTTTTAGGATCAAATAGGAGATGCCTGAAAAGTCCAGGTAAGCAATAATCAATGAGACAAAATTCAAATGTTTACTTCCAAAGACAATGCCTAACAAGAACCATCCATAATGGACCAATGCTAATTCCAAAAACTTATCAAGATCTTCTTGCTTATCTTTTACATATGCTTTAAGGATCACATGACGCTATGTTATAAAGTTAATTAAGATTATTAATTACCAATAATCACTTTGTATAGATGCTTTAAGGATCACATGACGCTATGTTATAAAGTTAATTAAGATTATTAATTACCAATAATCACTTTGTATAGGCATATATTTATGTTACATGTCCCTTCTACTGTATTTATATTTCGCTCTCTCACAACCGGTATCCCTCTTTCCATTCATCCCTTATTATACCTTGTGCTTAAATGAATTATCCTCGGCTTAGACAAATTGGTAAGATCTATGATTTCCCACTTGTATCAAGAAGAAATTGGCCAAAAAAAATAAGTGTACTTGTATGGCAAAATATATTGGAACACTACTCCTAAAAGTTATCTTAAATGTATGCTTAGGAGGAATATCTGTGATAGTAGACAACTTTAATTGAAGTTGAATGAGAAAAAAGATCATTTGTCAACTGTAAACAGTATATCAAAGAACTTTAGCAAAGAGGCAAAAACCATACAGGTACAGTAGTGAACTAACAGTACAAGGTATAGTAATAACTTTTCCTTGCTCACACAAGGGTATTTCATATGCCCAAGAGGCATCCTAGCTTGGCTGTAACCCAAAGAAACACCTCTACCTTAATCTTTACATTTTTAACTTGTACATGCTGATACATACTTAAATGGATATTTTGTATGCATACTATTTACCCACTTGTATCAAGAAGAAATTGGCCAAAAAAAATAAGTGTACTTGTATGGCAAAATTTATTGGAACACTACTCCTAAAAGTTATCTTAAATGTATGCTTAGGAGGAATATCTGTGATAGTAGACAACTTTAATTGAATTTGAATGGGAAAAAAGATCATTTGTCAACATGAAGTCACCATGCAATGCAAATCATCATAAGCCTTGAAAGCCAAGAGAAAACAGAGGATTTGCATGGAAACAAATCTGATTAAATGAAAGGTGGCTAAAAAGGAGGAAACTGCCCTTGCCATAGGGTATGAATGCCATAAAAGGACAAAACAATTATGCCATGGACATAATAAGAAAAGAGGTATAATGCGAAAAGAGTTGAAGCATGCTATAAAAAACACTGTTTTCCATACCTGCAGAGTAAAAACAACAGTATCACAGAATCAAAAATACATTATGAAAAAACTAATTTAACATGAAAAGGAATCTTTGACATTGCCATGTACAGAATCAAGGCAAAAAAATCCTAAGATAAATCTGAAAGTCAAAACAGCAAATGCAGAAATAGAAAATTGCCTTTCAGAGCGCTACCACATCATAAACACAAAAAATACAATTAAATTAAGGACAAATAGAATTGCAAATGGCATAGGTCTAAGCAACCATAAGACAGAACAAAGCTTAAGACCAACAGGTTTCAAGCAAACAAGGGGAAGAGAGGAGTTTCACACAAAGCCAAGGTTCCAATCACATAGGTAGATCTTAACATTTGGCACATAGGGTTTGGAGCAAGTGGTGAGGAGCAATGAGTTTAACACAGTAAGCCAAGGTTCCAATTCCATGGGTTAACACTAACATTCAGGGAAGTGAGTGCAAGCAGAAAGCAATCCCTCGCATTCAAATTTCTTGCTACAGATCTTTCAAAAATATCAAGAATGAAGGATTCTAGTGATGAAAAGCTAGGTAGAAATAAAGTTGTAAGGAAGGTTGCCCTAGTACAAGGAAAACATTTTCCGTCAATCAGAAACAAAAGGAAGAATAAATCCATGGCAATACCTATTAAAGCAGAAAATGATTCTCTAGAAATGATTATCAAGGATAAGATGAACAAGCATGATATAATGTTTCTAGAAAGCAAAGATTTAATATTTAACAACAAGTATGGGCTAGCCAAGTTATATGGAAATTCAAAAGTGGATTGAAAAGAAGAGGATATTGAATAATCATGGCTTGAAAAGAAATGGATATTGAATTCAGATTATTCGATGACTTTCCTTCCACAAGTATTTTCCAACAATCATGCTTTGCAAGGGGTATGCATCTCTCTCAATCTTGCAACACTAATGTTTCCAACAATTCTTTAACGATATACCTACAAAGATGTGCCTCTTCGATGGTATCATCAAACCCATAGTCCTTTATGGATCTAAGATTTCCTTTATCATCCTTTCTTTGTTCCTTCAATTGCAGAATACCACTGTTGTGCTACATTTGACGTCGTTGCCCTCTGAAGTTCAAACCAATGACCACGCAAACATTGAAGACAAGATAGGTAGATGATAGATAACTTGACGCAAGGATGTGAAAGACATGGCCGCGAAAGGACAACCGAACAGATGACTAGAAGATTCTTGAGGATCGTGCAATAGCAAGTGAGAGGAGAGTGTGGGCATGCAGAGCATGTGGAAGACTTGTATGTTGGCAAAGAGGAGTTGCATGTTGGTGAGGAAAAAATAAATGTTTACAGTGGAGTGCTAACGAAGTTTGCTAGCGAGGAGATACGCGTACCAGAAGTGGAGCAAGTGTGGAACCCTCAGGAGGAGGGAAGTTTGCACGAAGGACATGAAGAGAGGTGGCAAACATTGTTTTTGACGACAAAGGACGATGGACAAGTGGTGGCGCAAAATGCAGACGAAGATCTGGTCGAGCAAAATGTTCGTACAAGAGGTGAAGGAAGCACCAATGTGGATCATGCGCAAGACAAGGCAAAGCAACTGGTGACTCCAACACAAGTGCAAGGGAGAGTGCTTAGACATGCAAAGGACGGAAGTCAAGCACAAGGGCAACCACGGGAGGGTGTGCTTGGAAGACTAGTGTAGACATTCGTATACTCGTAGAGGAGATCGCGGAGCATAAGCACATCAAGAAACGGTCGAAGTTTGTTTGCAAACAACCTCATCAATGGAAGGTTTGTTGAGTGGAGACGAGATCAACAAACAACCACCACAAATGGTGAACATTGTTGCAGCAGCAAGCAAGAAGAAGTGGCCGAAATTCACAAGAGATGGGGGGAAAGATCCCAAACGCCATATCATAACGTGAGAAACGATATGGAAAGCTAATGTAGTAGACGACCAAGACGCATGGTTGAGATTGTTCCCAACAACATTGCGAGTAGTAGCAATTGATTGTCACTTAAAGAGACAAGAACCCTACCAAATTCTATAAATAAAACCCCTCATTCATTCATTGAGGGCATGGTATGTACGGATGGTATTGTTGTATGTTTGTGTGTGCATCAAGAGATAATTGCATTGTACGAAGATATACCAAACATGTATTCTTGCAGATAATAAGAATACTTCCATTCAGCCATTGTTGTGCAGACTATGTGAGCATTGTGCATGTACTTGTGAATAAGTGTTATTGTTGTAGATGTACTGTCTGGATTATTTCCACCTTTGTACATTTGTTATAGATTTACAAATGAGGTCGTCTAACTCTAGACAAGGACATCTAACTATGACACTAAATCGTTTGGACTATTGAACCAAGTCATCCAATGTTGAACAAGGTCATCTAAATTGTTGACAAGGTGATCTAACCTCCTTTTGTTTCCAAGGCCATAAGTCATGAATCGTTTGTATTGTGCAAGCCATCTGAAGGAATGTATAAGATCATCTGAGTGTTTTCCTGACTACATGTTGATGTTTTATGTTGCTGATTCCCCATGTCATCCTTTCTCTGTTCCTTCAATTGCAAAATACCACTGTTGTGCCACATAGGATGAGTTGATTGGGTTCACATTTAGAGGGTCCAAACTATTTTGTTTCAACGATTTTTCCGATGTAAAGGAACCATTCCTCAATGTATTGTCCAAAAAGAGGTTGGCACTTATCCTCTTCACCTTGAGAACATCTTCAAAATTACTTTTCTGCTTCATCACCCTGGATCCATAGTGATTACAATTCAGGCCAAAAGAGATACACATAGTAGGTGCTCTTCTCCTTAGAATGTATCACCTCTAGGAGCACTTTTGGTCATCATCATGGATGAGATTCAAAAGTTATTTCTCTTCTTTAGTCAATTGGCATCTCTATAGATCAATTACCTCCATTCCAATAGTCTCTAAATGCTCCTCCCCTCCTTCGTGATAAGAGGTAATTAATCAAGTAGTCAAAGATGATGCTTATCGACAATGTATTCAAACTAGTTGGGTTGCTTTTGTCAACATATTGGTCTTAAGTTGGTCTTCTACGCTAAACATTTCATAAGAATTGAGAATGGCATTATTACTCATCATAATTATGTCTAGCAACATTGGACATAGCCTTAGGATTCCTCTTGGTCAGCTCAAAGTATGCTCACATCAATTGTAGGTGGAGACAGACCACCATATTCCTCAAGAGGATAGGGTATGTCATCTTTGCTCTATTTGGGAGGTGGAGATTGAAGAAAATTTTCATCTTTAGGTGTCCAATTTATTGTGAGATGCAAGGGAGGTACTTTTGCTTGTACAAAGACTCAAGTCGATTGCTTGCCACTTTTTTCAACTACCTTGACCAAATATGCTTGGCTTTGTACCTTAGGGAAGCTATCACTCTTTGATGTCAATTATTACAAGAGAGATCAACTACTACTCAACTAATCACCTCATTCTTTCACTCTATCTTTGCAATCAAGAGTAATAAGTGTTCATTTGAAGCCACAACTCTCTAGAATGTTAATGAGAGATCTATGTTTGCATACAAGAGTGGCTACTAGGGCTTTAGTTCTTTCTTCTTCTTCCTTGCGACAAGACAAGACTGTAATTCTCTAGCATCAAGTTTTGACCATCCCTAGACAAACGCGGCTTACCAATTTCCTATCCTCTTCTATTGGTTCTATGGCCATGGATTCTAGAAGAGTCTTGAGGGGTCGAACTCCATCTCCTCCCAAAATTATCCAATGAGGCTCTCTTAATTTTGACCATTCTCCTGGGAGCATCATTAGATCCTACGTTGGCCCTTTTGGAATTATTGATGATGAAGATTTCTACATTACATCCAACTACAATTTTTATCTTGGTGCTTGGATCCAGTGGAGCTCCTTTGTCTTTTTTTTTTACCTTGACTTTAGGCCATATCTTCATCTTTACTTTTAGCATGTTAGGGTTTATCCAATTTTGGTAACCCTCAAGGCTATACTTTTATGCCATACAATTGTTCCACTTAAGTGTAGTTTAAACTAGATTCTTTACTCTAGTTTAGTTTATTTTCATACTACTTTATGGTTACTACAATGCATTACAACAGCTCTTTTCAATGAGTCCCATTGGCCTACTTTGGCAATCTATGGGCATTAATAGAATTATCTTGTCTTATAATCTCTCTACGAAAAGAAAGAAGAAAGGTCTTCAAGACCCAATTTCGGATAGAATGAAATCCTATGAAAGATATGTTTTTAAACATGGTTGGAAGACTGCAACTAGTAAAAGTTACATTACAATGAATAAATATAAATATATATATATATATATAGAGAGAGAGAGAGAGAGATTCATTGCAATATTTATATATTCTCAATATTACCAAATGTGTATCGCCTTCAAATTTGAAAAAACCAAAGAAATTTTCTTTGGAAAGCATGTGAGGAGATGTTCTCACGAACTCCAGATTGAGTCAAATCACCATATTCTGACAAAGGAGCAGGTTTGCTTGTTTTACTCCTTGGGGGAAGCTAAAACCCTGCATCACTTTATTTTTTGTTGTCCCAGTTATTACGAGATCCGAGGCAGATTCCATTGCCTTTTTAGAGACAACTCTCGGTCTATTTCTACC
Source organism: Wollemia nobilis (assembly GCA_028583015.1). NCBI lineage: Eukaryota > Viridiplantae > Streptophyta > Pinopsida > Araucariales > Araucariaceae > Wollemia > Wollemia nobilis. The sequence continues at coordinate 7,728,868 of JAQPPZ010001836.1, read as the reverse complement.
TTCTTCGGATACCCAGACCACCGGTGTCTCGCACTCTTTCTTACGGAGATAACTCAGTTTTGCCGCCATAAAATCTCTCCTCCAAATGGATCTCACCCCCCTCAACATCAGCTCATCACAACTTACTTCACCAGCTCCGACAGACTAGGTGACACCAGTCGAAAACGCTCCCGCTTCTTCCAATTTGGACGACGGCAGGACTAGACAACGCACCCACAGCTTGTTAACCAACTAGCAATGGACAGAGAAATATCATGGACTTCTTCAGCTCGAATACTTCGGCCACGACTGTTAGGATAGATTAGTTTCTGGGGGTTCTTGAAGCTCACCTTCCTGGGTTGCTCCCTCCCTCATCCCACTCTCTCTCCGTTCTTCTTGGCGTGCACTCTTCTCCTCTGGACTGCAGCCCTCCCCCCCTCTTCTCTCCCTTCTCTATTCCCCTTCTCTTTGGCCCGTTTGTCGGGTTACGTCTTGTATTTAACTTAGTTTCTTTTCTTTGTTGGGCTTTTTAGCCCGCTAGTTGGCAGTCATTATTGTCCTTCTTATAGTCCCTTGGGTCTTTTTTGGGCCCACTGCAAACATTAATAATATTTCATTTCATTTCATTTCTTTGTAAATGGACCAATTTTGTTAAAATAATAAAGAGTATGCTTGTAAAATTGCATATTTGTGAGTTTTGGTTGGATATTATTCAAAGACCCACAAAAGAGGTTGGGCAAATATTTTACTTTAAAAATATATAGCCTCTATGGATATACTAACTTGTTATCGAAATGAACCCTTCATAAGGGATTGACAACATAGAACTTCATATAAGAGAGCTTGCAATTAATCAAGAAACATAATAATAGTCAGTCAATGAGGTGGCTGTGAATTTGTAGTTTGAGGCTTTGGTCAAAGCCTTATCCTCTAATTTCTGATCCAAAATGGTAAACAGTGGCTCAAGCTTCCTTGGCTTGTAAGTTTCAAAAGTCAAAAATTATAGATGTAATCAACAATTCCAACTGTTGGATTTCCATTACGAATCTGGTTGAGGGAGAGGGACCTCAAACAAGCTACAAAGAAGCCACAAAAGATGCTTCAAAAGTTCTATTTGCCCATTTTCCCATCAAAGGATGAGTCGGTTTGGAATCTCTCAAGAGATGTCAGATACTTAATCAAGTTGAATATAAGATTTTGGAGGAATTGGAATCCCCTACCTCCTAAGAATTTCCCTTCAAAGAATATTTGATCACCTAAGACCAGCCCTAAGGCCTTGCAAAAGAGAGGATATCATTTACCTTTTAGGTGTGACTTGTGTAAGAATAAGCTAGAAACATTAGATCATCTACTTCTTCATTGTCCTTTTGCTTCCAACATTCAAGGTTGCTTTTTCAACAAAATGGGAATATGTTGCGTCGCTCCATCATTATTGGAAAAGTTGATGAAATGTGATTTTTTTTTTCAAAGTAAAACATGAGAAAGATTGGTCCTCCATTTATTTATTGCAATCTATGGCTTAAAAGGAATAATACATTTTTCAAAAACAAATCTGAAAATCGGATTCAAGTTTGGATTTGTAAAGTTGCCTCTCTTGCAAAGTGTTTACAAGCATGGTGCTCATGATGGGAAGTCTCAAATATTAAAAAGACAAAACAAATGTGTTAGCCTTTTGGTTAGAGGATTTCAATATACATGTGAGAATAATACATGACAATGGAATTAACACAAAGGATCTACATCGATCCATGGTAAAATAAGAATGTCCAAATGTCGGATTCATCAAACTAAATTTTGATGGTGCTTCGAATAGAAACCTTCAAAAAGCTATTTGAGGTGGTGTTTTTCGGAATACTAGAGGCAAAATTCTCCTCACCTACTCAGAGTTATATGAGACTTTAATGAAAAACTACGCAAAAGCTAAATCATTACCAGCACCATCTTATCAAATGGCATGAGCTCAACCGGTTAAATTCCTCGACTTTCAAGAAGAAGACCAAGGTTCGAATCTTGCCAAGCAATATATGCATAATTGCCAAGCTGTTGTAATACCACTATATGGTCACAATGTAATATGGGTGGGGCCCATTTCAATTCCACATAACCAATTTAAGAACTATGTGCAAGCTACGTCACTTCTTATAGGGGTCAAGACTGCCATTAAAAAATAATGGAGATATATTTCAAATAATGGTCATTTACAAATCATTATTAATGTTGTTAAGAAAAAATGGATGAGGAGTTTGGATCAACAATAGCATCATTCTTATCAAATGGCATTCGCACAATTGGTTAGACTCCTCAAATTTGAAGGAGGAGTCCCAAGTTTGAATCTTGCAAAATGATATAAGCATAATAGTCAAGCTGTTGTAATACCACTATATGGTGATGATGTAATAGGGGTGAGACCAGTTTCAATCCCATATAATCAATTGAAAAAAACAAAAGCATCATTTTTGGTGTCCATCAATCATTGAAAGGTGTAGAATCTTGAAATGTCAACATATTTATAAAGAAGGAAAGAAGGTTGAAAAAAATTTAGTCAATCATGTATTGACCTTTGCTTAATGAAATTCGAATTTCAGTAGGTAATTGGCCGAGGGCAATTCTATCTCTTAATGAAAATAACATCAATGTATAACAAAGGAAAAGTAGTAGTTTGAGGGAGATGGGAAATATCTTTGATAGAAAGGCAAGCTAGAAATGATTAATGGACATGTTACTTGTAAATAGTCTAATTGACCTAATAGGAAATAAAATATTTTGACATTTTGATGGGAGTGGTTCCCAATAGATGCCACATATAGCTTATTACATGATGCGGAACACAATTTACCTTGAACTCAAATATAATGAGCTTCATATTCTTAACTCCAAAATATGTGATGTATCCTTTATGCAAACACTATGAACCCGAGAGATGAGATATAATGCTTATGGCAGACATTCTGAAGCCCAAAACATGTTTTGCAAGCTATGACAGATTTTACTGTTACAAGTTTCTAGGAAAGTAGTTGTATGCATCAGACTAGTAATATTAGGTTGAGGTTGGTGCACAAAATGGCTTTTATAAGTGATGGATTACACAAAAATCATCAAGGCATTCTTGAGTCAATTATTCAATAACTTCCAAAACAAAAATTGACGAGCATTCGATATCATAGATAAGATAGGATACTTGTATTTACGTCCACAATGGACTAGACTTAGAGTAGCTAAGAGGAATTGCAGGAACAAAATGTTACAACCCACCATAGCAACCAAGAGGTTACCAACAAAATAAACTAAACTAGAGTAAACTACACTAAACTTCTAAACTGAAACGAAAGTACACGTGTATGCAGGGCCATACAGAAGAGAATACTGGAAGCAAAATTATAAGTGAGAAAATTAGGAAATTCATGTGATCGTTATGCTTAAATTGGCAGCATTGCTATAAGACACCCAAATTATGTTCTTATAGAAAACCATCTATATGTTGTAGGAAGCTTAACCATCTACCACAGATTCATTTTAGGAGAAAGACAACCTGACAGATTTTAGAAGAGAAAGGGCTGTGACTATGTGCATTCCAAAATAAGTGGTTAAGAGGTCACTTGAAGGAGGTGCCATTACTTAAATTAGTGGCATTAGAGATAAATGGTGGAGTGAATGTGCTATTATGGGCTCAAGGAGGAGATCATGAAATTCGAGTCAACAACAGCACAAGTAGATCATACATCATAGCAGCATTGGAGAGCAGCAAGAGGACATCTTACTATGCCAGCTAGAGTGATATGATCCCAAACGGTTAAGACATCAAAGACTGGAAAAGTAGAATAGCAATTACAACATATGAAGATATGAAATCTTGTTGTGTATATTGAATTTGATTTTATTTTAAATTGATTATGATAAAATCAGGCACCTCCTGTATTACATCATGACTACTTCTTACAACACTTCATTGATCCACTTTAAACAAAAAATATAATCATGGGTCACTTTTGCTCCACAGTGTCTTGGCCGTGTTTGTTAAAATGTTGTTTTCCACCAAATCATAGTTATAGAGGGTGTTACACAATATTTATTTGTGCATGTAAATCATTCTTCATAGCTCATAGGGTACACCACAGACATAAATATAATAGAAGGGTGTTAAAATATCAGTATAAATATTTGCCTGCTCATGTTTAATGTTGATCAACTCAAAACTGATTCAATTAATAGTGTCAGTCATGTATAAAGAAGTTTTTGTAGTGTGTAACTTGAAGACACGTTGGGCATTTGGATGATCAGATTATCAATAGTTATGAAATACAGTAATATTTTCTTAGTAATTTCTCTTGTTAAGATATTGACTTAACTATATGTAAATGTGCATGAACTGTTGGAATATTTATTTCCTCCTACATTAAATTTACTTTTAATTGCCCCCTGCAGGATAAACTCTTAGAATTGTTGGATCAAGGCAAGCTTAGAGCGAGAGGGCAAGCTGGTTTTAGAAAGGCTCATGAGATTATTGATCATGTTTTCACTCTCAGAGCTAGTATTAAGGAGGCTCACCAACGGTCCTCTAAAGTGTTATGTTGTTTTGTGGACTTTAGAAAGGCCTTTGACTTGGTTCCCAAGCATCTTTTATTTCAAAACCTACATGACATTGGCATCTCGGAGCACCTTATCACTGCCATCAAGAGGCTGTATGAGGTAGTTGTTGGCCATTTTCAGACAGCTTTTGGTTTCTCAAAGAATGTCCAGAGCACCATTGGCATCAAACAAGGCTGTCCTCTTTCTCTTTCACTCTTTGGGATCTACATTGATGAGCTTGAAGAATTTATTTGTCAATACACACATGTTGATGATGGTTGCCTTCTACATCATGTCTTGATAGCTATATTGCTTTTTGCAGATGATGTTGTTCTTCTTGCTCATACTTCTGAGGACCTACAAAGTTGGATGCTCTTGCTCACTTTTATTACTTAAAACAGCTGCCAGTAAATCTTAGCAAGACTAAGGTGCTTTGCTCCTCAGAATGCATTACCTCTAGGGGCTCGTTTGGTCCTCATCATGGATGGTACTTAGGAGTTATTTCTCATTTTCAGTCAGTTGCCATCTCCGTAGGTCAATTAACTCCTTTCAAATACTCCTTAAATGCTCCTTCCCGCCTTCTTCCTAATAAGAGGGTAATTAATCAAGCAGTCAAAGATGATGTTTATCGACAATATATTCAAATCACTTGGGTCGCTCCATCTCAACCTTAGTCCTAAGTTGGCCTTCTACAATAAGCATTTCATAAGGATTAAGAATGGAATTATTACTCGTACTACTTATATTGACCGGCATTGGACACATAGCCTTAGGTTCCTCTTGGTCAAATCAAAGTATGCTCACATCCGTTGCAAGTGGAGACAAAACACCATGTTCCTCGAGAGGATAGAGTATGTCGTATTTGCTCTATTCGGGAGGTGGAGACTGAAGAACATTTCATCTTTAGGTGTCCTATTTATTATGAGATTCAAGAGAGGTACTATTGCTTGTATAGAGACTCAGGTGGATCACTTGCCACTTTTTTCAATTATCCTAACCAAAGATGCTTGGCTCTTTACCTTAGGGAAGCTATGACTCTTCAACGTCGGTTATTAGAAAGGAGACAGACTACTACTCAACTATCCACCTCATTCTTTCACCCTATATCTGCAGTCGAGGGTAATAAGCGCTCATTGGAAGCTACACCTATCCAAAATGTGAATAACAAATCTATGCTCCCTTGTCTGCATACAAGAGTGGCTACTAGGGCTTTTGTTCTTTCTTCTTGATTATGGAGGGACAAGATTGCAGTTCTTTGGCATCAGGTTTCGCCCACCCCTCACATACTAAGGAGTTGTAGACAAATACAACTTACTAGTTTCTTGTCCTCTTCTATTGGTTCCACAGCCATGGATGCTAGAACAGTCTTGAGGGATTGAAGCCAATGTTGTCCCAAGATTATCCAACCAAGCCCTCTTAGTCCTGGCCATTCTCTTGGGAGCATCACTAGATCATGTGTTAGTCCTTTTGGGATAGTTGGTTTATGCTTCTACTTTACATGCCACTACAGATTAATATTAGCACTTGGATCCATTGGAGCTCCTTTCTATCTCTATTGTACCTCAATTTCTACCTCTCTTAATCATTTCTTTTAGCATGTGTTGGTTTATTCATTTTAGGTAACCCTCAAGGCTGTAATTTTATGCCGTACAGTTGTTCTACTTTAGAGTAGGTTACTCTAGATTCTTTACTCTAGTTTAGCTTATTTTCATAGTACTTTGTGGTTACTAACTTACTACAATGCATTGTAATTTGTAACAGCTCTTTTCAATGAATCCCATTGGCCTACTTTGGCCATTTGTGGACATCAATAGAATTATCTTATCATATCTGAAAACACACTGAAACATATTGCATAATAAACGAATAGGTCTCATGACATGGAGTGCACATACGGGGTTAAGGAGTTTCAATCCACTCACCAGGCTTCAAAACTGAAGACCTATTGCTGAGAGGACAAGGCTACGTACAAATAGAAAGTCGACTTGAACAAAATAGAAAATCCTTAAACCTAGCAGCTTAACAGAACACAGTTAACATAATTTCTTGTATAGGGTGCAAGCTCATATGAAGCAGGTCTCAAGTAGCATTCTCACCAAAAGGAAATAAATGCAAAAGGTATTTATACCAAAAACATATTATATGCAACAAACATTAGTGTTTATTTTTACTTAGAATTGTAAATCCAGCAAGAGGAGACAGTTCAATAATGCCTGGTTTAGTGTTTATTTTTAATTAGAATTGTACATGGACTTGAAAGCTTTAAAGATAACCATCATATGCCTCAAAATTGTAATGAAGTGGTTGAACCGATAGTAAGCCACTGCCTGACTTGATTGACAAGGAATGCAAGAGGTGCCAATCATAGTATTGAGCTCTTGTGGAATGTTCAGAATGATAATAGATATTTCTGGGCATTTGTGGTGTAAGTGAGGGGTCCAAGTGCATCACTTTCATGTCATATAGTACTTAAAATTTTAGTAGGATTGTACTGCTTTAAATCCTCTATAACGATGATTATTGGAGATTTTCTGACCTGTTTAGATTTAAATTAATTATTAGTTCTCTGCATGAATTTCAAGTAAATTGCTGGAATATTCCTCATGGCATTTCAATATCAAGTTTTATTAGTAATGATTGTGTTCCCTCTCTGGAATATTCCATGCAAGGAGGTTCAGAAGGATTTGATAGGCTGCTCTGATCATCTTCACCTCACAATCAGGCTAGCTTCAAGCCAAGACAGATTACATTTCTTCAGAATCTCTCATACAAAATTATCCAATGTCTCTGGGATGTACAATGAAGACAATCTGTATCATTTTTTTGACTTTGTATCTATGTTCTATGGAGTTCCTGGAATGGGAACTGCAAGAAACAGGTACAGTCAGGGAAAGCAGGTTATATTTTCCAGAACAGCAGAAGGCAACTGCTTTGAAAAGGTGGGAAATTGTCTGTGTTCTATGAAGTTTCAGGTACAGGTGCCATAGAAAATCGAGGAATGGGTATGAGGGTCTAACCAATGGGGACATGTTCCCATTAACCCTGGGGTCTGAATAGTCATTGATGCTCTCTTTCTTTCTTTCGAAAAAAAAGAAAAAGAATCTTCCACTTTATGATAACAAACTAAGTGTCAATACTTTCTTATTTTAATTAACGTTTACAGTTTAAATTTTGATTTAACCCCATAAAGGGAATAAAAGATATCTTTAGATAAGAAGACATCCTTAAATTGACACAAGTTATAAAACAAAAACAGAGAAAACTAACCTCACACTCCTTAAGGAGGGGGAAAAATTATAAGGTACCTGTGTGTAAGAAAATGAAACCAGCCTAGAATTCCCCAGCCAGCGTAAACCCCGAATAGCACTATTGTGTACAGCAAATGATGTTGTAACAGCAGTGGCTGCCACATCAACCACCTCTATACAACCACCCTGCGTAGCCACAGCAACTAATGGAACAGCAACTGCTGGACCATTGCCACCTCCTTCAAATTGCACAAATATTGTGATTTTGAAAGCACATCCATTAGTTAGGATACTGATATTGTAAAAGCAGTTTTAACAACAAATTTAGCAACCTACCATTCCAGAGTGGAAAGTGTATAACACACAAGTTATGAGTGTCACCCTTTATCTCACCTGTCATAGTGCCAGTCAAAGATGGTGCTGGTACTGCCAATGTAGTTATAGCAGAGGAAAGAAGATGCAGCTGCCCAATCAATTTAAGCTGGTCAAAAAGCCAAAAAGCATGTTAGGGCAAAACAAATAGACGTATAAAAAAGCCAATTTTCCTTCATAAACAGTAGCCCGGACTGATACATGTTCCAAAGCTAGAGGTCACATAAAAAGCCTTAGGTAATCACAGTGAATTTTACAAGTCGCACAGAATACATAAGAGCATCCACCAATCTTATTAAACTGAATATAAAAAATATAGGACGACAGCCTATTGGCCAAGCCCAGACCTGCCCCCTTACTAGAACATATCTCACAATTGTTTGATCATTTCCAATACAAACAGATACATGCCTATGTCCATTTCCATGTATGTACAAAGTTCACAAACAAACACTCACGTGTATACCATGTTGCATGCCAGTTATAGTTTCCTTGCTATAATGACTTGCTGGCTGTATGGACAAAAATTGTAATTCATGACTATCACATTAATTGAAATGTGAAAAACAACGTTAAATACAAACCTGAAACATTATTTCATCCCTTCTGTAAATAGATGTGCGTAATTGTTGTAAACTTTTATTTTCAACCTCACTGTGTCCATCTACTCCTGTCTCTGTCGACAATTCATTCCCATTTCCTTGAGAAGAATCTACAGTGACAATCTCGTTAATTACTTGAGAATGCATGTCCCCTGGCACCTCTGCAGTCAATAACCATTTCCACACTTTTCCATCATCAGAAATAGAGATAAAACATGTTTCGAGGACATGGCCAGATTCCCTAGATAGCATGGACGAAGCAGTTTTCTCTGAATAAGCTGGCAGCTCAAACGGCTTAACACCAGATACTTTTTCCAAATGCATTCTGCCAGCTTTTTCTATCTCAACTTCTGAAGAGCAATAAGAAACAGCAAGTAATGTTGGTGAAGGCACTGATGTACCCAACAAGGGCATTAATGCTTCCAGCATACATAATACATAAGTCTGCTTCCCCCTGCAAGAGTTTGGCACTAACATAATCTGTTTAGCAATCTATGATAAAATGTTCATGTTAATCTAAAATCTAACTTTCTTTCAGTACATCTGTTACACTTGAAGTATTGCCTTTCTTGGATAAAAAGGTTTGAATAAACAAATATGTTACATCTGCCTTTGCCATAAGTATATCATATACTTGGAAAATAGGTTTTTGGACATTACCATGTAGGATTAGCCCAATAATATTTGCTTCCCTATTTTTTGATGCGCCCCTATTTCTAAGTATGTTATTCAACCTTGGCATATTTAATGAATGATTGAATGTTCGTTTCTTTGGAATTGTGTCCGGTATGCTATTTTATTCCCTTTTTAATTAAAAGTTATTTTAAATTATGCACCGCATAATCACCAACAAATATGGATACCACCCACATTTATCGCAACAATGTGTTTCTTTGTTTCTTTTAAACTATCTTTGGATCTCTATTTTATTCCATTTGTAATTAAAAGGCACTTTTATCATGCAACACATATATCTATTCTATTTTTTGGTATGGATAACTTAAATATTTGTAGGCAAACATGTCCATCTCACTCTCAGTATGACTATGGTCAGTGTCTATGGAAATCACAGTTTTGGTTTTTGTCACATATACACAACATGAGAACTTCTAGCTAGTTTGCTAGTATTCATAGGAGCTCAAGGTATTACACTTAAATGGAAAATGGTTAGACAACCTCTCTGGCTTCCAACAATGACCTTGCTCTAATAATTTGATGCCCTCATTTGTTCTAATTCTCTAAATTATATTATCTTGTTTAAACTGATTCCAAAAAGCCATTAACTCCTCACTTGATTATATGCAAACATTTAGTAACATACTAACATAAAGTCAGCCTAACATTTAATGACATTAGCATATATTGTTGAAGCATGTAGTCTGCTGACTCCATCAGACAGTTACAAACAAGACCTCCATAAACTTCGAAAGAAAAAACAACTGACATCTATTCAAATCTGTCATTGTCTTCTCGAGTTCAAACCTCCTGTGCAAGTCCAGATATCACCCCTGCATGAGCTGCCTGTTGTCAATCTCACAGCTGAACTATTCATCAGCTCTTGAGCAGCTACACCTTCTACACTAATTTCAGTTTCCACTATCTATGTGGTCACAGTTGGATTGCTAATCTGCAAGAATAAGCTCCCACACAAGTATGTATCTTGTAGTATGAAGTTGAACTCCATCTCAAGCGTTTGGATATAACTATCATGGATGGGTAACAACCCACTCTGCTCACACTTGATATACCAGATTATCACACAATAAGAAGGCAAAATCTTCTTTCAATCAAAGCAAACTACCTTGCCAAATCAAATGTCATTACAAATGTGGAAACTTTGTACACAAAATTATGGAGCCCTTCTTTATAATTTAGAATATTAGGTCAAACAAACAATCTCATGACAAAATCATGATCTTGCACATCAATAATAGCACCTACATTCAATGTGAATTAAACTGAATAATGATACATCTGCTTGTCTTGTTTTTAATCTGAATTCAATCACTAATTCTGTTTTCTTAAAAAAGTAATATAAACTTTACCCTTCTTATTTGTCTTTGCAATCTGTGTTGGATTTAAAGCTTAAAAATGTGTCAAATATAAAAATCATAAGTTGAGTGAACTCCATAAAAGATTCAATATATAATGTACATAAAACAAAGATGGATGGATTCCACCTACACCAAATAGTATCCAAGGGGTATAACTTAGAACCATTATACAATAAGTATAGTATAATATAAAGGTATATTATAAGGTAGGAAGAAGGACTGAGAAAAAATGAAGAGATAATTATGGACAAAGAGCAGCGGGTTCATCCAGAATGTATCAATGCTTCAAACCCTTACCACGAGTACGTCGAATATTGTTTCTAGAAAATCGCTGAAGCTAAAGAATGTCGAGAGAAAGGAGACACAGGAGGAGCAGGGACAGAAGGAGCAGAAAAAACAATAGGTGAGGGTCCTGTTGCGGCAGAATCCCCTAAGGATGCGGATAGGAAAGATTCTAACCCTTTGGATCCAGGAGCAGTAGATCCGAATTCAGCAGCAGCAGAAAGGTCAAAGGGAGACGCTTCTTGGGCACAAGTTTTGAAGAGAGGTCAAAATTCTCAAGAAGAGGGATTTGTTTTGTCTCTGAAACAGGATGAAAGGGGTTTTCTCTTAAAGTCCCAAAATTTTTGGCTGACAAAGTGATTCAGAAAGGAAAAAATTCTTTGGTCGGGAAAGTTTTGGGCAATAGACCGGATTTAGATACAATAAGGAAGTGAGTTCAGGATAAATGGAAACTTTCGAGGTAGGAAGCAGTGGTGGCTTTGCCTAATAATTTTTTGCTATTTAAATTTGCAAATCCGAAGGATATGTCAAATGTTTTGTTGAGGGGCCCATGGTTTTTTGGGAGGAGAGGTTTATTTTTACAAAAATGGAGCTAAGGCTTTAATCTAGCCACAACCACTCTTCAATCGGCACTCTTATGGGTGAGTCTAACGGGGCTTCCAATGGAATTTTGGGATGACAGTATTATTCCCGAGATAGCTTAAGCGATTGAAAAAATAATTGCTTTTGATTCAACTTGTAAATTCCGGACCAGAATGATAACGGCCTGTTTTTGTGTACAATCGGATCTGGCTGAACCACTACCTAAATCTATTAGGCTAGTTTCAAATTACCGGGAATGAAAACAAGAGATTCAATATGAAACTCCCATTCCCTTGTGTAACCTTTGCAAAAGGGTAGGGCATATTTGGAAAACATGCCTAGAAAATCCTAAGGAGAAAGTTATGAATAATAGAACTGGACAAGCTTTGAGGGTTTGGAGGAAAAAGGAAACTAAGGAGAAATTCTGGGGTAGAAAGAAATTGATGAAAGTAGTAAGGGTCCATCTTCAAATAGCTTTGAAGTTCTTACTACCCTTGATAGGGATGGCATTGTTGGAAGGGAAGAGTTTGTTGCAAAAACTCAACCTGGAGGTATTAATGAACTGGTGATTGAGGCTTCGATTGAAAAAGAAAAGAATTCTTCTTTGCATGTAAAAGAGAATATTGAGAAAGAGCCACACTCTCCAGCAGGGCTGAAGGAAAAGAGCATAGAAACGAGGGTTTCGGGAGAAACCACTCCTCAGCAAAATGTGACATTGATTGACTATGGGAGATAAAATAAAATAAAAATATTAACATTATTCAGAATGGGTCAGAGGATGAAAAGATGGAGGAGAATTAACTTCTACTAGTGATTCAGAGTTGGAAAAAGACGAAAAAGGTTATCCAAAAATTTTCTGCTGAAGTAGAAAGAAATCTAAGAAGGTTGATTTGGGAATTTCAATTTCTCAAGGAAGGCCCAATCTTCGAGAATTGAGAACCAGAGCCGTTTCTAAGGATGTCGCTGATGGGAAGAAAAGAATTTTGCCTTTGTCAAGGGGAAAACTTTCTCAACTTGATACAAAATGAATTTTCTATCTTGGAATATTCAGGAAGGTGAAGAATTCAATTTGGAAAACAGCTCAAGTGGAAATGGTTACTATTGATGGTGCATCTGGGGCTTTATGGACTTTATGGAATCCGAAGTGGCTGGCGGGACAGTGTTTGCAGATTAATGACAAGTTTATTTCTATTTTGTTCACATGATTTGCAAACTAAATTTAATAATTTCCTGCAAGATATAGTTGCATTCTATTGTCAGGAGGCTAAGGAAATGGAAAAACTTGATAACTAGATGGTGCAAATTCCGGAAGATAGTACTTGCTTCAAATCTATTAAAACTTCAGATGGCAGATGTAGAAAACGCAGTAGGGCAGGTTACTGTTACTGTTTTGGTCATTGCACTTTTGGTCAGAAAAGGCTGTATTGTTCAGAAAATGCAAAATTTAATTTGTAAGAAGATAAGTTGTTTTTTGTGCCTGGATTGATTCATTTGTTATTCTTGGATTGCCAGGAGTTGTAAAAGGGAAGGGCCCCTTTCAAAACCCTATTTTTTACCAATAGCAAAAATAAATATTATAAGGTAGGGACTAAATTCAGTACAAGTTCCCCCCTACTGAAATTTTCAACCTTGAAGCATCGTTATAATCTTCAGACTAGTGATGATAAACTTCTTTGTTGATTTAATTCTTCTCAATGTTTCCATCACAGAACTTATCAGAAAAGACCGATTCTTCCTTGAAGCACATGAAGCTATGAATGTAGCAAAGACTAAGAATTTAGCCTCAATGAATCAACAATAATCCAGCACATATTTATCAAGAATAATCCAACACAAATTTGCTGCTGCCACATTATAAGAGTTAAATTCATGCTTACTAAGTTCGAAAAATCCACACCTAGCTTGAATTGAAATAATATTAACATATATAATAACATCCATCAAAGATTCAATTCCAAACTTGAATTGAAATGATCTTTCAAGTGTTAAAACATCTACAACATCAAAATCCATTTATAATTTTTAGATTTATTTTATTTTCAGATAGGCAAAGGCCTGACAGGGCCATACAAACCCAACAAACCCAGCAAATTCAAACTCAACCACATTTTTGTCCAGATCCAGCTGCATCTGATAACTATGATTAAATTTATGCCATAGAATGGCCATAGCATTAGCTTGCATGAATTTGCTGAATCTGATTCAAAGATGATTATTTGTGTCATAAAGTTAATAGGTAAAGGTGGAGCTTTAGGTCCCAGCTTAGCCAGAGCATCTAATTTCCATATGAGAGCCCCTTGTGTGTCAGACGAGAACTTTACGTTAAATATACTATTCAAATTTCATACCTCTTTGGATTTGGGGCCATGACCAACATGGTAAATTGAGCCTTACCAATTAATCTAAGCACAAGGTATTAAAAATTTGATTATTCAATGCATGATCCTTGTACTGCTAGATAACTTTGAAAATTTTATATTAAGGTAAATGCTAATAAGTGGCTAAATTATTAGCAAATTAGGGAGTTGACATGACCTCTGCCCACATCAAGAGGGTCAAATATGCAATATTATTAAGCCTGATTTGCCAAGTAATCCAAGAATGCAGGTGGCAATAGAAATAACAATCATGGTGGGGTAGAGATATTTGTCCTTCCCACACTCCTGCCCTTATCATATAAAACAAGTGTAATTCAGATGATTTATTTTAGTTTCTCCATGATTGATTCCTTATATGTATTTGTTCGAAGTTTGGCACTGAATTGGTTTATTTATGAGTTGCACTATTCCTTTTCCACTGCAAATTTATTTAGAGACACCAATGGACATGTTTGTCAGCCACTTTAGAGAATTATATAGGGCAGTTTCAAGATGTCAGATGGCAGGATGATGGGAAAAACACTCGTTGATGATGGTTCTGAATAGAAGCAGCTTCATTCTTTTGCTGCACAGTGTAAACTACTGGGAAAAACTTGTCTTTGAGGTAAATAAAGAGATCCTTCTGGCTGAAGTTTGGAAACACGTTGAAAAGCTTCAAAAAGAAGCTGTAAAATGAGTTGGGAGAAGACGAAGATTGAACAAACATTGTAAGGAATTTGGCAAGTCCAGAACCACCAGAGACTCCAGGAACATTTTCACCCTGGCCACTATTTTGGATGCTCACCTAAAGAATATTGCTACCGCAGCTTACCTCACACCACTACCACAACAGATCGAGGAGCTCAGCAGAATCTCTGAGATCTAAGGCCCATCTAAATCCAGTATCATCCTCGCCAGATATTTTAAAAGAATCTCTGAGATGGTAGATGCCTGTGTAATTGATATTTTAAAAGAAATGTTGTCAAATTTCCTATCAATGTTAATGTCCACTCCGCATGGCTCTGATTCATGCATCACGTTTATGAAAACTGCTAGAACTACTAACTAGGTATTAATGTAGAGAGCATGGGTCCTTGACTAGCTCTTTGAATAAAGACAGTTTGCATTTGTGTTATTTGCAGAGAACAAAAACTGAAAACAACTGTAAAATTTTCTGACTATCGAACTTAGGAATTTGTAAAAATTTTGAAGCTTAATTTTCCGGGAGTTCAAAATTAAGGTTCCTACTTGCATAGATTTAGGGTTTCCTCAAGCAAACAAAGGTACGGTAATAGCAATATTCTGAACACAGAAGCTTGTTTCTATCTCTCTTACAAGTTTTGAAAAATATTATCACAAAATACAGATAAAATTTAAAAATTTGGAAATTTGCATGCTAGATTATACAGAATATTTTGAAAAAAATTATAAAACATCTTATCCATGAAAATTTTAAGTTATATCACAAAATTACGATCTTAAGAAATTTGAAAACTTAAATCACAAAGTTGTGATCGTTAAGTCCAATGATCTTAAAAAAAAAAAATTAGAAGTTATACCACAACGCTATAGTTTTCAAGTCCAAATCGAGGTTGGTAAATGGATGCAATCATGTGAGCTTAAGTCAAGTTCAGACCCTTGCATGCTGAATATTTGTTGTAATACAAGCACATCATGGTTTATCAGGGTTTGTTGATAGTATGGTTTATTAAAATGACCAATTGAAAAAGAAAAATGTGATGAAGCAATATCAGAGTTATTGTTGAAATTAAATAAATTTCAAAAGTGATAGTACAAATTGTTGATGAATTGCATGCTGAATATTTGTTTCAATGTAAGGAAACTTTGGAACTCTGAATAGAGGTTTAAGGTTCAAATCCTGCAGATGCTATGGTTGTATACCATGCTATGGTAACCAGAGTATCGTTGGATAACCATATATTGGGTAAATGACATCTTCCATGAAAGTCATCTCATATAACCAATGGTCTCATGGATGTTAAACACTACTTTACCGTTTAAAACATCATCGTAGTTTATTATGGTTGGTTGAAATGAGCAATTACCGTTTAAAACATCATCGTAGTTTATTATGGTTGGTTGAAATGAGCAATTGTAAATTTAAAACCTTCAAAATTTCAAGAGGCAATATCAGAATTATTGTTTCAAAAGCAATATCACAAAATTGTTGATGAATGTGTATTTATTCTAGATATCAAAACCTAAATTTCCAAAAGCAATATCACAGATTTGTTGATAAAATTAATCTGCCTGCTTATTTGCCGAAATTAAGATCTAAAAATTGGGGAAATTTTGTGTGAATACTTACTCATTCCGCTTCCACAAGCTGACCCTGCCATCTGCATGAGCGCAGTAGAGCAAATCCCCGTCCACGTCAGCGATGACATCAAAATACTTGGCGCATCCACGTGGCAGCCCCGTGACGGAGAGCGCCGTCCCGTACTGCAAATCAAAAACCACTATCTCCCGCGGAAACATCGCGTATATTATGTGCGCCCACCGTGACGAAAACATGCACCTGACATCAAATTCCAGGAGTTCAACTGGTTAAACACATCAGTTTTAAGATACAAACAATTCATGTTAAAAGTTTGCTACCTATAAATGTATAATTGTCAAGAATTATAATGTAAATGTTGTAAAATTATTGTTAAGATGTTAACGATAAATCTAATCTTGTACCAAACGACACCTCTCAGGGAGGCTCTCAGACAAAGATTTATTATTAAAAAATAATAATAATAATTAAATTAATTTTGATCTGTTTAAATTAGAAAAAATGTATGAATATTCAATCTAAGTTTTTTAACAATTGTAATTTGGATTATTACAATTAAAATTATGATCGTCGGAAAACCTGTCCCACAGATGATGCTCCATGTTGTAAAGAAGAAGTTGGATGGACTATTTCAATTCCACATTCTTCATTAATAAATAAATAAAAAGTACCTGACGAAGACGCCGGGGAACAGCGCGGACGCTGGAGAAGCCGCGGAAGTCTGGGCAGTACTGCCGCCGTCCTTGTCGCCCTTCAAATGTCCGACGTCGCCGAGCTGAATCCGGTACTCCTTCACGGACACCTCGCCGTCCCCTTCGCCGGCGACCCTGACCGAAAGCAGCGTCCCCCGAAGGCCCAGGACGCACACGTGTCGGAAATCGAAGGGGTCCTGGCGCACGGACGCGAGGATTTCCGGCGAGGCGTCGTACTTCCAGACGCAGCGGCCGGTGGTGACGTTCCAGATGGCGACTAGTGATTGGCCGTGGACGGCCATGAGGAGAGAACTGGCGGCGCGGAGCCAGCAGAGGTCTTGGATCCCGAAGCGCGCCCGGTCTGGAGAGTCGAACGTTAACCAGTCCGTCACTTGACGGGAGCCCGCGTCCCACACGGCAATCCGGCCCTGGCGATCGCCCACCGCGAGGCGGAGGTGCGCGGTGGATAGCTCCTGCGTGAGCAGATCGCGCTGCATGGGCTGTGGGGTCCATCGCATGGAGGTCACGAAGGGCGCTGGAAGCAACGGTGTGGTGCTCTGTGGCGGCATCGGGAGCACTGTCACCAACTGCATTGAGCGAATGTCGACCACGACGACGCTGCTGCCGGCTCCGTAGGCGAACAAGCCCTTCGGAGTGCAGTCGGCGCACCCGCTGTTCTCTCTGCCGGCGGGACCCGGCAGCATACCGTCCGCTCCGATGCCCATTGTTGCCATGCTCTAACCCTAAACCTGTGGAACCCTAACAGGGCTGAATCGATCGATTTCTTCCCTGCTTGATATTTTCTGGCATTTACACAGATTCTAGTTTGATTTCAATTCGGATCGCTATATGTTAAAAAGGAATAAATGCGAACCCCGGCCTTGCAGAAAACCCTAACAGCGCCGGACTGATTTCTTTCTTTCTACCTGATTCTTGTCAGGCATTTGCAGGGTTTTTGACAGGCTGGAAGTTCCTTTTTCCTCCGTTTTCTGGTTTGGTTTCAGAGTGTTGAGAACTATGAATGTTTATAGGGTTCTACATTTTCAACCCGTGGCACTGTATTCTCTGTTTGTTTTGTCAAAGTAGCCTATTCGGAAAGTTCTCTGTTGACGCATTCTAAAAAGTCAAATCAGGGTTCTTGAAGTTCACAAAACCAGGTTTGACTCCCGTTTGGCTTTTGTTTTTCATTTAATTTTTAATATTTAATTCTCGTAACCGCCATGAGTATGGCCGGTGAGAACATACAAACAATTTTTTTATCTTATTTTTTCACACGAACCCACGAAGAATTTAGTAGTGTATTTTTTTAACAGTCCAAACCTGGTACACGAATATTTATAAGTCTTTTTAAGTATGATTTTTTTTGGTAAACGGTACCCATGTGTAAATTTATTGTAATATTTTAGATTCATATTACGGGTTTTGGCTTTTCTTGGAAGGTCCAAGATTTAAACCTTGGCAGGGACGAGTGTGAGGGGGCATGAGTGTGTAGTAGGTGTGTTAAATTCCCTATTAAAAAGCATAGCTCTCGGTTTTACGAGGGGTCATGGTTGGGAGGAGAGCGAAGGAGACTTACAAACCGAGAGGTCATGGTTGGGAGGAGAGCGGAGGAGACTTGCTTAGCCCGCATTGGTCGTAGGGGTTTCTCACATTAACCAAAAAAATTATATTAAACTTAATAAATTTTATTAATTATTTCAAAATATATAATAATTTTATTGAGTAAATATTTTTTATACATATACATATCCGTCGTGGGGATTGAACCCGGATCACATCACCAATAATGAAATGAAAGATTTTAATTACGTCCGTGAGACCCAAATATGGTCTATGGGACCTCAAATATGGAAGTACAATTACTCAAATCATATCATATGATCTTTAATATCTTTGAGAAGGTTGTTCCTTCTCTTGCTGATTTGTGTTAGTTATTCCCCAACTTTTTTTATTTTACTGTCTTCAAATAAATCTGCCACAAACTCGTTCCCAAGTGTTTCTTTGTATTTGTCACGGATATATGAAAAAATTCGGGCATTTATAGATGAAGTGTTCCTCTGTTTCTTGCCCCTGTGCTGCATAGAGTACATATCCTTTCTTCCCATTGTTCTTTGGGCGTTGTCCGTCTCCCTGTTTCACATCTAAGCCTATGAGAGCTAGTCCTTATCTGAGCAATGAGTATTTTTTCCTTTCACTTGATTTCAGCTCCTATATACGCTTTTTTCGTGTGGTCATACGTTGGGTTAAAATTTGCAATATAATATTGTCTTTTTCTGCTTGCATTTTTCCACATTCCACTTCTGAACTTTTCGTTCACATAATTTTTTGTCTTTGTTGACATGTGGGCATTCATTTCTGTTGATTTCCTTGTCAGTAGACCATATCACGTGGATAATTATTAAAAAGTATAGGAAAAAAGTATTTTAATGTTGTGAGGTAATATATAATTGTTTAGATTCATCTAATTTTTTTTTATACATAGAAGAATCGACAAATACCTTTCCTTATCGAACAATTGGTTATAGGGTCAAGTCACATTGCCTCGTAGCATCAAATCATGGTGTTGCCACTATAACTCCTATCTCTCCTATCTCGTCTCAATAAACACGACTCGAAGTGGGGCAGATCCCTGATGGTTCGAGGTTGGTACCATCATCATCGAGCTGGCACACACTTAACATACTCAAGTCAAACTACTACCTTTGCCCAAATTGAACATGCCTCGAGGTTTGAACCTAGGTCTTCTCTTGGTAAGTGCTCAACATCTTACCAATCCACCTAACCCTAAGGGACTAAAACTTTTAGGTTAGAAAGAAACTTCGAGAGCCACTCTTAGGTGTCGTCCCATCCGAGTATACCATTATCTAAAGGGAAGCCACAAGAAATTTTGTTGTGTCCCCCTTCACATCGTAGAGGTTCAAAACGTGGACCTCTCATTCAACAGGGCCAGGCTCGCCTTCTCACTTCCGTTATAAAGGCAAACATCTAGGTTCATATAATATATATTCTCTCACTTTTGCTATAAAGGCAAACATCTAGGTTTATATAATATATATTATAGAAGCAAAAATCTAATTTTATATCATTAATTAAAAAGTTTCATTTTTTTAATGGATTATATGGAACTGAAACTCGCATCATCTTATCATCACATTGGTGCATTATAACAAAGTTTGGATATTATCCATGTATCGTCTCCCAAAATTCGGACCTAGGTCTCTTCCATGTATTGTTGGGCAAGATTTAAACCTTGGTCTCCTTTAAATATTGAGGAATTTAATTGGTAGAGCCAATACCACTTGATTCAATGAGTTTATGTAGGTTTTCATGAGGAGTCATTGTCCCCTCATACTAAGTGGGGTTTGAACCTTGAACCTCTTACAAAGAAGCTAAAGCCCTTACTATTGTAGTAAGCTTGTAGCTTTAAGAGGAATCTGTTGGTCCGGCTTTCATGCACACCCCGGGAAAAAGGATGAAGGCAAGGAAAGCTCCGGAGACACCCACGGGACTGATCCCACTCATCTTTAGGATCTAGTTGGTTATCCAAGGTGCGAGTTACGAGTTGGGTCGAATGGCAATTCACTCTTTTCCACTTCCGAAATAGATTTCGATATGGATCGCTCTCGTTACCTTACGGGGGTTCCTGAACTTGTTCGATAGTTGCAAAAGTTGTTGACAATCAGATTTGACTTGAATTCTTGATCTAGCTCTCATGGGTCAGTAGATTTAAATAAAAGGCAAATAAAGAAAATAAAAATGGATCATTCACGGTAAGCAAAGAGAGGGTAGGGTAAGGCAGAAAAGAGAAGTTTATCAAACATCAATTGTAAACCCAAACTGTCAATCTTATCTATGCTATCAGCTTCACAACAGAACAAATCCCAAAAGAAAGTGTCCAGTCAGTCTAAGATCACTTTCAACTAAGAGCACAAGGCGAGTGAAACGAGATCTAGCGAGAAAATCATAAATCCAAGGGGCAGCTGGTTAAAACTGGTATCTTTCACCGGCGACCTAGCTCGCACAGTGAAGACAGAGCAATTAGAACAAACTTACACCCGAAATCTGTAATTTCCCCTAGCAGACAATAGAACAACTGAAGCCTAACAGCATATTTAATCTTGACAATGGCAGATTTACAGCATATATCTAACAAACTTTAAATGGAACGGATAACAAAAGAAAATACACTTATCACACTCTGCAAAAGATTAGGCTCCCGGCCATGCTATCACGAGAAAAGCTAAAGCACATCAACTCCAAGTCCGGAAACAAAGGATTTCACAAAATTTGCAAGAAATTGCTTATAAGCCTTTATTTCTAAGTCTCCGCCTCCTGCGATTACATTTAGAATTTGTATTTATAGACTCAGGACAGACCCTGATCTTTTCCAAAATATCTTGCTCAAACCCTAAATCTTATCGCACTTAAACCCTAGGACCCGGGTTTTACAATAAAAATCCATTTAAAATCACAGTCCAGATAAAACTTAACCCTCCTGCAAATCAGTGCAGTTAGTTGCCATAAATGGAGAAGATAAAATCAAATGCAATTTGCATTCATCCGCAGCTGCAAATAAATGCCTCCATTAATTCTGCTGGTGAGCCGGATGAGTCACCACTTCTCCATCAATTTGATCTCCGCAAATCCATCTCTGAGTTGAAATGGTCTCCATGCTATCAATTCTGCAATAAATCTCCATTAAATGCATTTATTGGCTTCTTTTCCTCTAGCATGGCGGTCCTTGACTAAATCCGCACTTTATCTTTGCCTTTATGGTCTTTCCCGGTTGTCCCGCAAGTGCCAGGTGGAATCCTGCATGAAAGACAAAAAGATGCATTAGATTAGCATTTTAATTAAATCAGAAGCTTAAAACATTAAAAACAGATTAAAAACCGCAAAATAAGCTTGCATGTCGGCTTCGTTTGTCCCATTCACGCTTTGACACGTGTCGCTACCCCAGGAAGCCTTCTGTTTCTCGCCGGAATGCACTTTCGAGTCAACTATGACTTTCTCTCTCCTGTCGCGATTCTGCGACATGTAGCGATTTCGCGACATGTCGCGAAATCGCAACCTCACGACGCATCGGCAACTTCCTCCCTCGTCGGCCGCAAAACGCGACATGTCGCGATTTCGCGACGTGTCGCGAAATCGCGACCCTTCCTGGCCTCCGTACGCTTCTTGATTTTCAGCCGCGATTCTAGAACACGTCGCGATATCGCGACAGTTCCCTACCTGCATGCGTTGACCGCGTTGACCGCGATTTTGGAACATGTTTGCGACTTAGCCGATTTTTCATCCCTAGCCCATTTTCTCTCTCCTGCCGCGAAAATACGACATGTCGCGATTTCGCGACATGTCGCAAAATCGCGCCCTCCGTACAGCTTGCTTCTCTCGTCAAAAAACTGTCGCGATTTCGCGACATGTCGCGAAATCGCGACCTTTCTGGCACTTAGCCGCATTTTGACTTACCTGTCGCGATATCGCGACATTTTCGAAAATGGAAGTGTCGCGATATCGCGACACTACCAAAAATGGAAAGTTTGATTTTTTCGGTGAATTATGCAACTGTTTTCTGGATTTTTCTCGGTAACGGTGCAAGATTTTCTTGTGCATGAATGATTCTAGCATGTAAAAAGTGAATTCTTGGATAACACAGCTAAAATGCAAGAAAAAGCACAACTTTAAAAAGGAGGCAAGCAAAATATGGATTTAAAACTGAAAATGACCAAGAGGGTCCCTGCTGCAAAAATGGAAGTTCATAATTTTCTAAGGATGGAATCTTATTTTTCAGTGGGGGTGTGTTGCTTATCAACAGAATCTAACCAGTTGAACTAATGCAACTTCATAATTAAAAAAATTTATTATCATAACAAATTAAATTCATTTAATGCAAATTCAAATCTTGCATATAATTGTTAAGTTGTTCTAATACACTAATATAACTCTCTTGATAATTGCACCTGGGGGTGCAGCGCAACTGTTTGGGCTTTGGCTCTTCTTCGGGAGGTCCAAGGTTCAAACCGTGGTGTGGGGGAGTGTGTGAGGGCGTGGGTGTGTGTGTTGGGAAGCAAGGCTTATAATTCAATTAAGGTGCCAAGTAATTTAGGTTACAATAAGCTGCAAATAGCCCGTAGATATAGGATCTACTAACCTATTAGAGCTAGAAATAAAACTAGCACTAACTTAACAACCTAACAATATATACGCTAACAACTATTGTTAGCGTAACTAACCTAGGGTAGAAAGTAATTACCAAATGAGGTAATAGGTATAGTTACTAACATAGTAACTCTAACATCCCCCCTTATTACATTATTTGGGTAATAATATAACTACTAGCTACACTATCATCCCCCCATACAACAATATTTGGGTAAAGTATATAACTGCCCCAATACAGTGAAGAAGAAGAAGAGAAATGAAATAATGGTGGCTCGTGCTTTGTCTTCGGCTCTGGCTCTGGCTCATTGCTCTGGCTCTGGCTCTAAGCATACCTCTGGAATTGTACCTCTGGGTCTATCTCGGGATATGCCTATGAATCTACCTCTGGATTATTGCCTCTGGATCTGCCTATAGATCTACCTTTGGAATTTTGTCTCTGGGTCTGTCTTTAGGTCTGTCTCTAGGTCATTATCTCTGGGACTGCCACTCGGTCTATCATTGGATTTGTCTCAGGGTCTACCATAGGTTTTACCTTTTCGATAGAAGCCATACAACATTTCTTTCATCATGGTCCATTGTGTGAGATATGTCCATCCACAATCTATATGAACCTTGTTGGCCATTTTCACTTTGTACCAACAACTGGAAGAAGAGTGATTCGTACATCCACATGAATCACAAGGATGTAATCTCCAACACTTAGCTGCAACATGTCTTGACTTTCCACAATGACTGCAACAATGCTTTTAAAGAGTTGTAGGAGATTTAGGTTTTACAAACATAGAATTACTGGTACGTGCATGTCTAGTATAGCCAAGGCCTTTATGCTTTGCCCTGACACTTAGCATTATTGGAGATTTAATGCCTTGTTCCTGTTTACCTAATCTCTCACCATTGAATCCCATTTTCTTCATCATTTTGGAACCAAATCCTTTGGTGTGTTTTTCAAAACACCCAATTTCATCATCTTCATCAATGCTTTTAACAATATTGCATTTGTCGCTATTGATGAGAGTATGGAATTCATTTTTAGGAGGTTTAGTTTTTAAGTCACTAGTGTCACAAGCAAAATCTGCTACTGTGATGAGATCACCTATGCTACAACTGATATCTGCCATCATAGGCATGAGGTCGCTTGTATCACAACAAGCATTGGCCATCATGGGCTCAAGGTCACATGTGTCACAACAAGCATTCGCCACAATGGGTTGAAGATCACTTATGTCACTACAAGCATCGACCATTTTTACCTCTGTTTCCTCACCAAAGTCCCTGTAGATTTTACGTTGGGCCATATCAAGAGTAATCAATGATATGTAGACTGCCCTTATGACTCCTATAGGGATTTGAACACCATTCTTCTAAAGATCTTCAGAATCTTTGAGAATGGATTTTACACCACTGTGTAGTGGAGAATATTTGTCATCCTCATAAAAATCCATTCCTTCCATCTCTGGTGGAAAGTAAGGACCTTTAATTGATTCAACAACGTCAGTTTGTTTAGGGACTTGCTTTTTCTTTGATCTGCCCATTTTTAAGGTGTCGGTCACTGCCAAAAATGCACCTTTTACAATAAAATGTCGCAAAAATAATTTGACTAAGGTGTCGGTCACTGCCGAAAATACACCCTTATAAGTCTTTCCCCCTTGATTTTGCAAAAAATATATCTCCCCTATACGGGGTTCCAAGGGGTTTAAAATTAGAGTTGTTGTAACATCATGCCAAAACCTCACATTGCAAATACCTTTTAAATAATTTTAGGATCTAAAGGATAAAATTGTGTTCGATAAGGTGATTAAGCTGAAAATTATTACACTCTATCCTTTAGCCACAAATTAATCCTCAAATCAAAGCAAACTCATTGCACAATTTACTTATATCCAAATATTCTCAAAAAGAGAGAAAATTAAAATAATGTAGATTGAGTTTGTATCTGAGATATCTTGAAAAATCTCTACCGGGGCTATAGATGCCTGACTGATAATAGAGTAAAACCAGATGGGATCAATAGCATCTCCACCGGGGCTATAGATGCTTGATTGGTAGTGGATCCCTACAAATGACAAAAATCTTAAGGAGTGAAACCACTTATTAGGCTTGATCATTTTTCCAAACATGGTGAAGTTCTAGAAGGCCCATAAATTAAAATGAATTCACTAACACACACTTAGGCCAAGGCATGATGGAGCAAGTAACTTTGATACATTATGTGTGATCATATTGTAAGGCTTTGTAGAAAAATTGTAATAATATTCCAAAAGCTCATATGAACTTAAAATTTTGACCCTTTGATCTAAATTTAACTGAAGAGAATAATAGTTTTTGAATACTCTACTTCTTTGATGTTATGTTTTTGTTGCTTTATTGTATCTTCTTAGTTTTAAAGTTTTCTTTGTTTATATTTTGATTTTCTAATCATGCTTGATGGATTATGATTCTGTCCAAGGCTGGAAATGAAACTAGGAGATTCTGAAATTCTAAAGTACCTCATATTTTCAGCACATTGTCCCAATCAGAGCCTATGTTGGAGCCAAAATTGACTCAACATATGAGACCCCCAATTTTAAATTTTGACTTCAATAAATTTAAGAAATATTGTTGGTCTCTATTGCATTTTCCTCTAAGAAGTTGATTTTAAATGGTTTTAGAATGTCATCTAAATTAAATTCAAAGTCAGAACCTTAGTCGTTAATAATATTGCCTTTGTGACCGTTAATCTTATTCAAAAATCAAACGTCCAATAAAGGTCTTTAACCACCAAAGGGTCTTGAATGTTAAATGTCCCCAATTTATTTAAAGAAGGGTCTATAATCATAAATCAAACAATAAGTCCACAAATCTGGATGATAGCGCTTCATTCTAAAATACCTTGTTCCTTATTATAACATTAATCAAAAGGTTCTGGCCTAAATAAAATGAACAAAACCCTAAGTCCTTAGGTCGCTAATAATGATGATAAAACATTTTAACCTAAGTACATGAGCCAAAGTTTTAAGATTTTAACAATGGGTAAATAAGGGTATGCACCCCCTTTGCGCTTAAAGATCGAGCAAGTCTAAATATCTGGACTACAACATTTCATCCTCCAAAATCGGACAAACGCACTTACATAATCAACCCAAAGGATAAATGCTAAAAGGAAAGACCATAGTCCAAGTATATAACCTAAGGTATTGATTATAATTTTAATAAAATTAAATATAAAGGGTACGCGCCCCCTTTGGCTAAATATCAAGCACTATGGCTAAATCCAAAGGCAACACCCAAGTCGATCTGAATCGAACGAATGAGCTTTCATAAGCTAATCAAAGGTTAAATCAACCAAGTCAAATAATGTGCCATGGAAAAAAGGTCATATCCTAAAGTCTCAAACATATGGTTTAATTGACATAAAGGGCATTTGTCCCTTTGATTAAAAAGACATGTAAATTTAATATATCCAAGGGTAGCGCTCCGATCTAATGAGATCAAACGATCGCGCTTGATCCAAGTATAAAGTGCTAAGCTTTGAAAATATTAAATACTTTGGGATTAATCAAATTACTAAATGTGATCAACGAGGGTCTTAATACGTCACTAATCATTCCCCTTTCGTTAATCATGGATTAATAAATATTAAAGAGCATGTGCACCTTATGTTGTTTTTAGTTTTGCAGGTTATGGAAAATCAATGATCACGCTTCATCACGACTCGATCTAACGGATGTGCGATACTTAGAGAAGTCAAAATTGGTCATAGGCCTATATTGACTAAGACATAAGCAAATCCGAAATATCTAATGGTAGTGATGATTCCTTTCCAATCCATTGAACACATGTTCACCCAAAGGTAACCCAGGTTAACTAAAAGTCTTATAAGCATTCACGGTTTAATAATTGTGCAGATCTAAGGTAATCGATGACTACGTTCAAACACAAGTTGATCCAATGGCCGCACATCATTCATGATAATCCAAGGCTTGGACATAGGATGGGCCAAAGATAATCAATAACCATGCATGATCTAAGGCCAATCCAATGGTAGCGCTCTTCTGTGAGGTAAGCAATAGTTGACAAGTCAAAACACTTTTCAAAAGGAAATTGATGGCTGCGCTTGAGCCTGCCTAGATCCAACGGTTGCATTTTCCCACAACCATAAAGAGATAAAAGAATATCAACGATAGTGCTCATTTCTTCTAAAGTTTGATAGTCGCGCTTCAATCACTTTGATCTAAAGAACATAAGTGCACATCGTGGGCTAATCCAATGGTCATGCTCATTTTGAATGGAGATATGATGGTGGTGCTTCATTGAAAACAAGTCAGACAATGACAAAGCAATCGTTAGGAGAATTTTAGTCATAGGAGGATCAGATGACTGTGCTAACGCCTACCAAATTCGATGGTGGCATTTTACAAAAAATAACCAGATTATAACCAAGTGGTTGTGGCTGTTGACCAAGCTATAGTCAAGACATATTAGATGGTCATGCTTATTTTTACGTAGATCTAATGGTTGCACATAATGGAGGCTATCAAAGGAAAATAAAGTAGTGAAATAAGGGGTTCACATCTTTATCCGATCTGACGGTAGTGCTTGACCCTGATCAGATCTGACGGTAATGCGTAGCCAATGCACCCAAAGGTTAAGGTACATTTATTTTTTGTGATCAGATAATTAATTAAGAAGATCAGATGAACGCACGTGCACACACTCTTGATCTAATGGTGTATGTTTTATGATCAGAGTATAAAGGACTATGTCTATCGACATTCATGTCAACATTGATTAATCTAGGTCTTAGTGATTTACTAATTGGTTCATAATGTACCAATGGTGATATTTAAAATATATTGAAATAGACAATAAGCATATGGCTCTCAGACATCCATGGCAATGCTCAGAATAGATAGGATTTGATGTATATTCTTATGATTTTAACAAGCAAGCAATTTCATAGATACAAGGGCTCCAATGACAAGCGTACAAGATTCATAAACATCAACTACGAAAATTGACCTGAACAAGATCAAACATTAAGCATAGTATTTTTTTACTCTGATCTACAAAGACTCTTGTGCAAAACCAAGGTGGTGGATCATTCACGAGAACAACCACTAAAACAAGTGAACTGCAACAAACAACAATGACTACAACATCAGGGTAAATCAAAGTATAGATAAAAGACCAGAAGAAATGGCTAATTCAGGGAGTAGCCAAGGGAGCAAATGAACAGACTATAAAAAAGAACCACATGAACTGTAACAAAACAAGTATGATACAGACTATTCGAATGACGAACTTGGTACAAAAGAATAAAATTAGATCTTTATATATCCACTGAAGGTGATCGTGTACTACACGGGAAATAAGATAAGCTAGTTGACATATAAATAGGGACAATAAAAGGCGATCAATGGAAAAGGTAATGGAGTGCAAAATACATAAACATGACCATTTCCTACTTTGCATATTCAGACGTAGAAAGCTTTTCTGGAAGCGCAAAATGGGTGCTCCATAAGGCTTTTTCCATTGGTTTGTAAAAAATTACAATATTTGCCTCTTAGGCAGATTAGCACAAAAAATGTCATCAAAAAAATCCCCTCTGTGTGAAGTACTTCAAACAAAAAAAATGTTTGCTATTTATGAAGCCTAAAAAACAGGTTTTGAGGTTTGATGATTGCATGTGAATTGCTCAATGAGGGAAAAAAAATGCCCCCTTTTTAAGTTTGAAATTTTTTTCCCTCCAATGTTTATAAAAAATAATATAAAGTTTAATTAAATTATTTTTCTAAAAAAAAAGAAATATTTCATATATTTTTTAAATAATTTATTTTTTTAAGAAAAAAAAATTAATTAAACAAAAAATATTTTTTGAAAAAAAACATTAGAAAAAAAATCAAACATAAATTTTACCTTTGGGGGGGTCGACGGGGTTTGAACCCCCGACCTCCGGTTGCTAAGAGCCTTAGCAACAGGCAAAATACCATCCTGGCTACTACTGCCTGTGGTAATCAAAGGGGCCTTAGCTATGTATCACTGACACCTACTACAAGCAAATGCATTGTCCCACAATGAAACGCAAGCCTCCGATGCATTGTAGATATGCCCTGCAAATGCACTGTACCTTCAACACGTCGTTGCTCTAGTTCAGTTGGAGAAAACCTCCTTTGACGGTGGTCGAGACCGTTGATAAGCCTGCACAATATGTTCATCTGCAAATGAGCTTTTACGCCATCTGCGATGGTGGGGACATCCACCAAAAATCTCTCACATCACGTTGCTCAGTGCCTCATCTCCAAGCAATGCGATCTTAGAAACCTGGTTGTGATCACGTTCTCCAGAGCCGATCAATAGGCGATAATCCATTTGCATGAACAAAAAATTTCTTGCGTCGTTTGATTGGATGAAACCTACTTCACGGATTGTCTTCTTTTGCCTACATCTGGGGAATCGTCTATCGCGTCCTAGTGGCTTAACAGTTCACGTCTATCACGTCCTGCTCATCTACTCCCATCGTATTTACCTCAATAATCGATAGTGAGTAAGGGAGCAATTTACCTCAATAGGTTTGTCACGTGATTCTCTCACACGATCTGCTATCGGCTTGCAACTTTATCGATGCAATTTTCTCAGACAGGCACAGTGACGTCTAAAAATTGGTGACAGTAGCTCATTGAGATCTTTGCTTCGACAAATATCCATTGCGCTGTGACACCTCGTAATGTACAAACTGCTCGTCGAGATCTGGAGGTGTCTACTTCTGGAGATCGTGACACCTTCTCGTAATGTATAGACTGCTATAAAACACCTGAACGTCTTCCTCTGTGCATCAGTCGTCAATGGCAACTGCTTGGCGAGACAAGGCAAAATAGAAATATGGGACAATATCCCACATTCACTAGGCAAGAGGAAAAGTGTGGTTTAAAAATAGGTTTGCTCACATAACCTTATGTCCACCTTAGGGTGTGACGTGCCCGCTCTGTCCTTTTGCCCATCATGTCCCTTGGTCTAATGGCGATCCACGTGTCACCCAGTTGTCTTTGAGTCATCTGTGTTAGATCCTACACCAAGTGTCCTCTTGTCCACGTCAGATCACGTCTAGGTTATAGGTCTGTTCATGTCAAGTTTGCTTAGGTGCCAATTGCCCGCATCAGGTCTTCTGTCTAGTGTCACACATCTAACTGAGTCAGTGTTAGTCGATAGCTTGTCCGATCAGTCCTGTTCCATGTTGTCGAGTGTTCGCCTACAGCTAGATGTGTTAGGTCGCCACTACCATGTAGGGTCCATCTAGGCCACGTCACCCACTTGCGTAGAGCCCATGGCCTGTAGCTAAGTTGGTGTCTCTGTCCAGTTACGCCTAAGGTCTGTCAGATTTGACTGTCTGTCTATATTCGTCTAGAGTCCAGGTTGTCCATGAGGTTGTAGCTCTGTGTGGGCTCACCAGTAGTCGCAGCCTGCACTAGTGCCTGCATAGTGAGTCTTCGTCGGCCTACCGAGAGTGGGCTGCTACCCAGGTTGATCGATCCACCTAGTTAGGCTATGAGAGCTCCCACAAAAGTGGCTCTGATACCATGTTGGGAAGCAAGACTGATAATTCAATTAAGGTGCCAAGTAATATAGGTTACAATAAGCTGCAAATAGCCCGTAG
Organism: Wollemia nobilis; assembly: GCA_028583015.1. Classification (NCBI taxonomy): domain Eukaryota; kingdom Viridiplantae; phylum Streptophyta; class Pinopsida; order Araucariales; family Araucariaceae; genus Wollemia; species Wollemia nobilis. The sequence goes on along the minus strand of JAQPPZ010001836.1, from coordinate 7,698,043 downwards.
ATATAGGATCTACTAACCTATTAGAGGTAGAAATAAAACTAGCGCTAACTTAACAACCTAACAATATATGCGCTAACAACTATTGTTAGCGTAACTAACCTAGGGTAGAAAGTAATTACCAAATGAGGTAATAAGTATAGTTACTAATATAGTAACTCTAACAGTGTCTCCTTGGTGGAGTTGTTAATGAAACTTTTTTCAATCTCACATAACCAATTAAAATATATTTTAAAAAATAGTATATTAATAATATATATATTATTTTTCTCCTATTTGCATAGGTAGTAGTCTAATCTGAATTTTTTTAGTGTGTGTCAGACCAACTATGACGAAATTATGTGTGGTTTGTATATATATATATATATATATATATATTGTCTTTTTAGTGTGTGTCAGACCAACTATGATGGAATTACATAATTACGTCATAGTTGGCTCGACACACACTAAAAAGACATACCCGAATCTTTTTAGTGTGTGCTAGACCAACTATGACGGAATTATGTGCGATTGGTATATATATATATATATATATATATATATATATATATTTATGAATCTTTTTAGTGTGTTCCGGACCAACTATGACGGAATTATGTGCGGTTGGTATATATATATATATATATATTTTTTTTTTTTTTCTCTCGAGGGCAACCTATATGCATAGGTAGTAGTCTAATCTGAATCTTTTTAGTGTGTGCGAGACCAACAATGATAGAATTTTGAGCGATCGGTGATCTCCTTCACGTCGGGTCAACAATCACGAGGCAAAAAAGGTTTTGTGGAAGAAACCCTTGTGGTTTGAACCCTGTGCTTGTTAGTTACAGACCAACTATGACGGAATTATGTGCAGTTGGTATATATATATCTTTTTAGTGTGTCAGACCAACTATGACGAAATTATGTGCGGTTGATATATATCTTTTTAGTGTGTGTCGGACCAACTATGACGGAATTATGTGCGGTTGATATATATATATATATATATATATATATATATATATATATATATATATATATATATATATATATTCGAGGATAGCTTATCCGCACAAGTATTAGTCTGATCTAAATCCTTTGAGTGTGTGCCAAACCAACGATGACGGTACGAATTCTGAGCAACCGATGGTCCCCTTCACGTCGGATCAACAATAACGAGGCAAAATAGGTTTGGTGGAAGCAACCCTTGTGGTTTGAACCTTGTGCTTGTCAATTACTAAAAATAGTGTGGTTGTGACCAACTCTTCTATTTAACCATATATATATATATATATATATATATATATATATATATATATATATATATATAATATTCATTCAAGGGCAACTTATTTGCACAAGTATTAGTCTTATCTGAATTCCAAACCAACACTGATGGTACGAATTTTGAGCAACTGGTGGTTCCCCTTCACATTGGGTCAACAATCACGAGGTAAAAAAGGTTTGGTGAAAGCAACCCTTGTGGTTTGAACCATGTGCTTGTTAGTTACTAAAAAATAGTGTGGTTGTGACCAACTCTCATATATATATATATTATGAATATGTTGTAATTATGTAAGAAGGAAGATCATGTTGAATTGATTACATAATGAAAAATAATAATTCCTTTCTCATAATTGTTTCATTTTATTCCCCAAAGGTCTATTATGAAGGAGTATCATGTTGAATTGATTGCATAGTAAAAATACTTTTATTCTTCATGTTTTGTTTGTTCTCTCTAGGTTTGGAACTAAGAGATAGAGTTTGTCTAGCCAAGTATGTTGTAGTTGTTGTCCAATGGTTAGGACTTGTTGATATGATACATGTAGTGAAATTTGTTGTCTATACCCCAAGGAAGAAGAGTCATATTATATGTTATCTTTATTCCACGTAAAAATGTCATTTTAAGTTGATCAAAGGATGTCAAATCTATCATGTCGAGCTTATGTAAGGCTATCTATAAGGAGGGTTGTCTAAATATATGAAAGAGCATCATCTTGAACATGCAAATGTCATTGTTTTCCATGCATCAATGTGTTTAAGTGGGCCCACATAGGATCTAGATTATACAATTTTAGCATCTTGAGGAGAAGAAACAATTCAAGAAGTTTTTTTATGTGTTTGTAAAGACATCATTCATATTAAAATGACCAAATAATTATTGTTTGTGAAAGGATCATCTAGAACATCTCAAACGATTGCCTAAAGTTGTTGACATGCATTGACAAAGGGTTGTCACATAAAGTTAACTTACAAACACATGGACATCATTTCAGCTACTTAAAGTTATTGAAAATTGTTCAAGGTAGTGTTAGGTAGTCTAGACGGCAAGAAGTAAGTCGTTTGAAGAACATGGATGCTAATAAGTTGTCGAAGAAAAAGTTTAGTCTAAGTTAAAAACGTCTATAAGGCTTAGTAAAATCTAAAGTGGAGATTGATGGCTAATGCATAAAAATCAATTTATAAAATGTATTGCTTGTAAAAGTAAGGAAGTGTAAGTGTCATCTGCATTGAAAGTGAGAAGTGTTTTTTGTAGAGCGATTGCCTCACAGAGTAATATTATCATGAGATGTCTATTTCTTGTGAAGAACATACATTATTCTCAAGATTATGTTTGTGTCATGTACATTAGAGGACTCAAGTCATGTCATTTGAGAGACACCTTTATTTTTAGATAATTTATTGGTGGGAGAAAATGTGAATACTATTGCGTACATGTTTGAAGAGCAGGATACATAAGTGGTGATTGAAAATTGAGGTGGTTCTAAGTGTTGAAATTGAAGCTATCCTAAAGATATTATTAGAATACATCGACAATGAACGAGTTATACAAGGTAGAGGGCACTATTTCAAAGTTTGAAAGGAAGCTTTGAAGGAATAAAGCATCATTCGAAGAAGTGCAACAAAGACATGAAAATGTTTTTAACCTTTTACAACCCTAAATTGTTGAGTAGTTTAATTGGGATGTTCAATTGTAGATTAAGGTTAATAAACTTGCATGCAAACCTTAACATTGCAAAGCTGAATCGTTTAATTGAAAGAATAACAATGATGATGATCTACATTTTTTTTGAGGGAAAATAATGCACTATCCTGGATGTATAATTGGGCAACCTTTTTTACGATTTAAGACTTTGTTACCTCCTCTCAATAAGTAACATGAACTGAAGGTGGAGTGATCCCTCCATCTGTACATGCATACTTTTACAAGTTAAATTAACTAGAACCATTGATTAGAAGAGTAACCCTCTCTCGAATGAACTAGGTTTTTTACTTAGACTATCTCTTATTGTCCTTCCCACATTACCTTGTTCCCATGACTTTTTTTAATGGGGTGCAACTTTCAAAAGATGACTTTTATCTTATTAAGTCACATTTGATCCTTCCACTTACCCATATTTTATGCAAACATGCATAATAACTCCATAGATAGCCTTTTTTTCTATAAATACCAACTTACCTTAGATATTTGCTACTTTAACCCCATGCTAAGGTGTGCACATGGTGGTTCCTTCCACTTCCCAGAGGTTTTTTGTGATAACACTAATTGAGTCCCTTTCTAAGGTAAGGTTTTTTTTATTCTTTAATAAGTCTTTGCATGATAGCTTTTTCATTCAATTCATTTTAACCACATAGTTAAAACTTTGTCTTGTATAGCAAATTCTCCCACTCACATGTTTGTTAGTTGCACTCTTTTGGGTCTTAAGGGAAAAATATCCCAAAATCTTAATAAAGTCATATTTTGAGTTTTTTATAAAGGGAACACTTTTGTGAACAGTTTGGTCCCAATCTCTGCACTTCCTACACAAACATCTTATTAAAGACATGCACATTTCATATGAGTCTTTTCAATATTTCCTTCATTGTCACAACAACAATCCTAAAGATGTCTCTTATGAGCATTTTTATCCCCTCATGTATATATGTCTTTCAATCTTCATATGAATGCTTTTCATAGCTTCAAATATTTTAAGTGTTGTGTGGTAAAGCCTTGCGGGCATGTCCAACCTAATGAATAATTGACTCTTGTTATAGTTACCTAAAGTCTCTTCTCCTCACACTATGTTGATCCATCTTCTAGACATAACCTTATGGGCTTGTTTTTGTGGGCATGGAATTCCTTGTTTAACTTTGTCCCTCCCACTTATGCCTCCTTATGTCCTTGTTATCTATGAAGGTTAAAACTCATGAAGATTAAAACCTGGTAAGAATTTTATCCTATTATTTCATAGATAACTCATGAGTTTCTCAATCATGGTGAGTATTCTATTTTTCATGAAGAGGATGAAGTTCAAGTACACCCCAACAAAAGAAACTAAGGTGGTATCTAACTTATCCAAGATCACCAACACTGAAACGGCCATGGAAAACTATAAATCGTTTAGAGGTTTTGAAATGTCAAAAGTGTCAATCTTAAAAGTAACCTTCTATTTTCATGAGCAAGTAAGTGTTTATGTCATGCATTTGGATAGGGGGATTTCAATCTAATGATCACAAAGAGAAAAGTATTTGCCTCAATTATGCCTCCAACAACAAGAGTTATTTTTGGCCTAGAGTGACCATTAGAAGATATTGTGGTGACTACCAAGTCTAAGGCAACCAATACATTGAAGGAAGCCAATAGACATTTCTAAAATTCATTGGAGCAAACTAGATGATGGTTTGGAAGAAGAAATATCTCCACACCATAATAAGATTTTCCAAGGTCAATTTTAAGGAGGAGATCAAGGATTGAATTGTTTTGCTCAATCACACTAGAGGTGAGCCTAAGTCTTGATATTTTAGGACTTGGATGTTTCCACTTCCTAAGCTCATGTTCTACAATGAAATTATTGGTTGGGCATGCATAATTTACAAGGATTGATCAACCAACTTTATATTGTCTTGATTACTAGGCCATTTTACATGACTAATATTTGTTTTACATTCTTTTAAGATTTATGCGAAATAAAGAGAGTTTAGGGGTGAAGAGAGATTGTGAAAGGGCTACTAGTTTCTTGGTGTTACCCCTCATTCTATACATAAAAAAAAAAAAAAAAATTAAAGGAAGTTTAATTTACTATAACTTCCTCAAACATATTTTTGAAATCCTTACTAGAGGCAACAACACAGGATTATAAAAATATGCAATGAAGGAAATACATCCTTCTACATCCTAGTATGTACAAGATGTGACCTAGTCCTATATTTAGGTATTCAAATGGGTAAGGTAGTGGAACATGCCATCAAGCCCATTGATAACCTCACCTTAAGGGTCAGGTAAAATTTTCACACCTCATTTATTATTGCACCTATGAGTTTTCAAGAGACCTAAGCAACATGAAGGTGAATATTCGATAGTTTGATTTTCCACCCATCTAAAAAATGATCAATTATAGTAGGAGAGGTATAATAAAGATGGCCTACTTGAAAAGGCTTGATGTGATTTTTAACCATGAGCTCGATAATAAATACTTCTAGGCTAACTACAATGGCAATGATGGCACCCATAAGAAAGCAACCATAAGAGTCAAGTTTCTCAATGTTGATCATATTATAGATAGCCAAGAGGTATTGATGAATGAGAGTCAAAGGACTCTAAATACATGTTAGATGAGGGAGATGTTAAGGAGAACATTGAAGAACACTCGCTTAACAAGCTCACATAGGAAGTGAAATATACCCTTATGAGTAAGGAAGGAATCTCTGAGAATTAATTTCATTTGAAGAGGGGATTAGAGCCAATGCAAAGGTTCAAGCAATGAAAGGTAGTATTATATAAGGAGATTCTCCTTGGGGCTTGCCCATTCAACACCATAGTTTAAAATAAAAAAACTAGACACAATACCAATGGGACCACCAAAAGTATAATAATACCCACAATGATCTTCCTCTAGGTTGAACTCTCAAGTAATTCCTATGAATATTTCATAAAAGCAAAGGCAAAATGGAGGCATACACAAAGTTGTTAATGGAGATAGTATAGACGTTAATATCAATGTCAATGATCCATTAAGGAGAAAAAAGAAACCATCATTAGATAAGAGAAAAAATAAGAAATTGAATAAAGATGTAGATGAAAAGGAGATATCTGATGATGTTGCCTAGCCCACAAAACATTATGCAATAGAAGCAGTAAAAGGGGGATAGAGGATAAAAAGCCTTTGCTTTGGTGGACCAAAGTCATAATGACCATGAATATTTTATAATGTAGGTCTTAGAAGAAGATTAGTTCTTGGAGAGGATTTGGATTGAAATTGACCTCTATAATTTGTTTGATGATGTTTTCATAAATTCTAAGCAGAAGGGGGTCAACTTGAATGTGGATATAACAAAGGGAAGAAAAAACTAATAAACAAGCAAATTATCATTAAACCAAACATCCCATGTAGCTAAAAGCTAATAGGGGAGAACTTTGATGTCATCACCTTCGACTTACCTGTCTTGGATATCCAAGGGAACTTTAGACCACTAAAATCAACATTTAACCTTATAGAAGATAATATTAGAGACCTAGTTATCAAAAACAAGAACTTGTAGGTAGAAAAAGAGCAAATAAAGCTCTTTGATAAGTTTGAGTGACAATGATAATAAAGTAGGATATTTGGCCTTCTCAATCTGAAATGCCATAGCTCAAATAAAGCATAAAATGTCTTGAATTCATAAGGCAAATCATAGAAGCAATCAAGAGAGAAAAGGAGACACTAGTGATAGAAGAAGGAGAAGCAAAGAATAATGAAATTAACCTTGACAAAAAAAAATTGGTATAACTACGACCCAAAGAGTCCTACTGGATACGATCTATATGCTAAGACAATATTAGTTGTTGGTCAATCTACAAGCCTAATATGAAGCAATTAGTGTTGAAATATACATATAAGCCATATTGGAAGCCAACTAGTGGTATTGTGTGACTCTAAAGTCATTCAATGGGACAACATGGATTGAATACATAAGAAATCATTGCAATGCTTTGCTATGGACAACATAGATAAATATAAGGAATGAAATATTAGAGCGAGTTGTTGAGGATCACACCAAATTTTTTGATAAGCCATCTAAACTTATAAATAAAATGGATAGGTATCTTAGAGGAGTTGACATCAATGTTAATTTAAGTCCAAAACAAACAATAAAGAAGATAAAATATGCAACTCTAGTTGATTTTAGAATGCAATGGAATCAAGTCTTTTTAAACTTTAAGATATTTGATGAAGTAATTATGAACAAGTTTGTGGGACTAGTCTCAATAAATATCCAACTCCTTAATCTAACTAATATCATCAACATCAGTAGTGAACAAATGAGGTATGAAAAGAATACGATTAATGCAAGATTGCTCAATGTGTAAAAGATAATCTTTGAGTCATAATAAAATTCTACTAAGGGTAAGTTCTCTTCCCATCTGTAATGTTGGTCTATGCGATACATTCTAAGTCCTCTAGAACTCGATTTACCCTTTCTATTTTTCCATTTTTTTGTAGGTGATAAAATAAGTTTAGTAACTAATGTTGCTATCAATGTTTGTTATTCCTCTTTGAAATAATTATCTTCAAAACTCTATGTAATCCAAAAATATCTTGAACAAACTTATTTCCATTATAAAAAAATCATCCTTGAGATTCCCAAGAATAAAATATACCACCTTGATTTGTCCACTACTACTAAAATGATATCATGTTTGTTCTTGGACAAAGGTAGTCCTTGTAAAAAATATATATTAATAGCCAGTTATTTCCACTCAAGGACACTCTGGGATATAATATTCTTATTAGATGCACTTGGTTAACCTTAAATTGCTAATACTAAAGGTATTTGGCTATGAACATTGCTACATCAATATTAAGTCCTCGGCAAAAATATAACTTCTTTAGATTGTCCACCATATTTATTATTGTTGGGTGTCTTGAGTATATGGCATAATATACCTCTTTCAATATTGTGTCTCTAAATTCCCTTTCCTTGGGTATATACATTGTTCCCTTAAAATGAAGCAACTTGATTGATTTAAACTGATATCCATTGAATTGATGATCATTTGTATTTGCTTGTAGAGCTTCCATTAACAAATTGTAATGTACATCATTTTATGATGGCTCGCTTAATTACTTATTGAAAGTGCTTCTCACAGTAGTAATGATTGGCATGATTCTTCTCTAGCTTAAAGCATTTGCTACTTTATCTACGTTTCCTTTTATATAATTAATATTAAAATTATATTTATATAGAAATTCCAATCACTTATGTTGTTTAGAATTCAAATTAGGTTGGGAAAGTCCTTGATGATTTGTGTTTATCTCAAAATGTTTTTCCATTAAATAATATCTGTAAATTTGAAGCGTATGTACTATTATTGCCCATTCCAAATCATGTGGGGCATAATTTTGTTCATTAGTTTTAGTTTACAAGATTCGCATGCTATTAACCACCCTTCCAGCATGAGTACTCCAGCTAACTCATTGTCTCATGCATCTATGATGATTATGAATTCTCCATTTAGATTAGACACTTTTAAAATTGGAGCAAATGTTAATTTTTCCTTAAGAAGTTAGAAAGATTTTCACACTTTTCTATCCACCCAAACCTTTTTCCCATAGGCCTTGATCTAAAGTTGCTCAATAATATTTATATATATTCTCTTCGTCATTTGAAGAGATTTTTTTCATATGGTAATGGATCCTTAATATGTTTGGTAAATGCATAGAGATGAATGGCAGAATTGAATAATGGTAAAGCAATGACAAAGCACTTTTAAAATGAGTCTTTGTAGACAATTTGGGATATATCAAAAGATACAATACTTTGGACTATATGGCTAGAATGAAAAAGAATAATATTTAAAGGAAAGAAAAACAATTTGGAGGTAATGAAAAGAAGGATTTGTTTAGCCATAGAGGAGTCTAAACCAACCCTATCAACTCACCCAATCCCTAATCTAGAATCACAAAGCCTTGATAAATGCAGTCAAGTCATCAAATAGAATTATGATATTGAATATAAGAGAAACAAAAAGAAGGTAAAGATTATAAAGTGGAAACCACCACATATGGAGTTGGTCAAATTAAACTTTGATGGAGCATCTAAAGGAAATCCAAGACTAGGAGGAGGAGGAGGAATAATTAGAAATAATAGAGGAGAGATTTTGTCTCATTACACTTTCAATGGTGTAAGACAATTAATGAAGCTAAAGCTTGGGTAGCTTTGGAAGGGTTACAATATGCAAATAAATGAATTGGAATAAAGTATGGATGGGAGGTGATTCACTCATAGTAATAAATGTAATTTTGAGGAAAGGAAAGGCTACATGGAACATATAAAAGATAATTGTGGGAATTCAAGACCTTGTTGTAGAGTTTGAAGAAATTAGGTTTACACATATGTTAAGGGAAGGAAACAAGCAAATAGGCTAGCAAATAAAGGGGTTTTAATTGAGGATCACGAAGTAGTGTGTTTATTTGAAGCTGACAAGAAAATGTTGATTGCTTGAATCAAATAATGATTTAGATTACTTTAATCTCTTCCATTAGTAATACCTAATTTATTTAATAACATTAATGTGTTTTCATATAAACTATTTATTACAATTTTTATGGTTGCACTTGTGTATCAGGAAGGAAAATAGCAATCCATATTTGGTAAAGTAGACTATGATAGTGGCATGTTTTGGAAATATTACTCTACTAAGATGCAATGCATAGATAGTACAAACAAATTTTTGTATTGTAAAGGCCACTATAGGAAAATGTCAAGAAGGATGTTGAATTTTGAAATATTTGTATTCATACAAAAAATTGAATACATCTATAAAATGAAAATAAATATTTTAGATAGTTTATGTAAAATGATGTAGGTTTTTAACTATAGCATCTCAATTGAGAAGAGAATTGAATATGTGTGTAAACTCTCAAAATCTAAAGAAGAGAATTATGATTTGTCAAATATGGGGGACCTGAGTACAACCCCTTGTTCTCCAAAAAAAAAAAAAATATTTTTATTATTATTTTTTCCATATATTTTGTTTTATGTCTAATATTATCCTCTTTATATCATACTTACATTAGAAAGGCTATAGAACATTCAACTAAAATTTACCTTTTTAATTATTTATAGTGCATGAATCAATGTGACTCTAATTTAACCTTTAATGTTAAATTTCTTAAAAATTTTCTTTTTGTTCTTTTTAATGTTTCACAAGAATATTTAACCCTTGTCAATTTCAATGACCATTAAATTTAGTAGTACATGTTTAGAGTTGCTACATGGATTAAAATATATAAACTTTAATATTAATACTAACCTATTAAGCTTTATATATTCCAAAAGTAGTTCGAGAAAAAAAAATCCAAAAGTAGACAACTTAGATCATTTACAATTCTTACCAAGTATAAAGACAATGGTCTAGGTTCAAAATACTTATAAGTAGACAAAATCTTACAAACAATAGATTTTGTATCCCAATGATGTCAATTGAATATTAGAATGAATAGTTAAATTATCTATGTCATCAATTGAGTCAAGTCCTAAAGTATTAACTTTAATTGCAAAGGCCTCTTTCATATCATTGTGGTCAAATATATACTTGAAATCTCAAGAGTTTCTCTATATCTTAAACAACAAGACATTAAGGGAGATAGAGTATTAGATGACAAAAAAACCAGTTTTCAAATATTAACCAATAGAGTGTTAAGGGAGATAGTCTTGAACACAAAAGTTGTATATCATAAACAACAAGACATTAGGAGATTAAGAAAAAAGGAGATGCAACTATTACACCAAATGGATCTCCAAAATATCCTAAATTATGGGCCACAGGTTAGAACAATCAAACCTCCAAAGATAAAGTTCCTTGCACTTTTATTTGATGGAGCCTCTAAATTAAACCTTGGTCGTGCAACGGTTGGTGGTGTGATACTAGTGGCACCACACTATGAAATGCTTTAGTGCATAATCAATTTGGAGAAAAAACCAATAATGTTACAGAATTGATAAGTTGTGAAATGGTACAAAAATTATATCATGAACAAGGCATTAAACAACTTCACGTGTATGGTGATTCAAGACTTGAGATCTCTGCCCTATCTAAGGGAAAATATTTCTCATCAATCCAACTACAAATATTTCAAAGAAGACTAAGAGAATAAGAACATAAGTTTGAATATATATAATACTCCCACATTGGAAGGAGGAATAATATGGTGATTGATCCCCTTGCAAATGAGGCTATAAACATTGCCTATTTGCATCTCAAAGTAATAAGAAAAATTTAAAATAAACAACATGAGTGGCACATACGATAGAAACTATATGGTAATTTTGGAGCCTTTGGATATTTTTAAGCCTTTGAAGATTTCGTTAGGAACCTACTATTAAAAATAAACACACTCACACAAAATGCAAAAAAAAAACATTAATGCTCAAAACACAACTATGGAAATTTAAATGCAAATAGAACAATCTCACAATTAGCACTGGATCGCATGCCTCTTCGAGGGGGCAACCTCCTTCAATACTTTCATTCAATTATGCAAAAAATATACATACAATACTGCCCCTTGTAGTTTTAAAGAATTATTCTACCACCTAACTCCCAAGGTTGGCTTACATGCAAAATGCCACCCGAGCTAGAATATCCTACCTACAAGCGGTACATTCTTGAAAAATAGTTACATAAAAAGGCACCACTCGGCTAGGTGCATCTAGATTCATAACTATTATTAACATGGGTATTCCCCATATTCCACAAGGACTATTACGTCATGGTGTTAGGATGGGGTCCTAACATACCCTTCTTCAAAAAGCTTTGTCCTCAAAGTTGAAGGTGAGGAAACTATTGCTGAAGTTGTTGAAGAGGTTTCCATGTCGCATCTTCTGGTTGTAAGCCACACCACTGGACCAAGACATATGTGATAACATGTCGATGAAGATTGTGCGTTCTTTGGTCTAAAATACATTTAGGTTCAAGGATGATGGAACCTTCCTCATCCAAATCTAGAAGTGTAGACTACACCTGGACCCTATTGCCAATAAGTTTCTTGAGAGACGATATATAAAAAATTAGATGATGTTTACAACTAGCCAAAAGGGCTAATTTGTATGTTGTTGACCCGATCCTCTAAAAAACCTGATAAGGACCATATAACTTGATGGCAAGTTTCTAACAACCAAGCAGCTAGAGAGATGATTGTTTGTATGGTTGTAGGCGAAGAAAGACCATACCGCCAATGGCAAAACTACATTTGGTGTAGTGTTGATCAACTTTTTATTTCATATGGTTTTGAGCCACATCCAAATTTTGGCAAAGAATGGAATCATGTTGGCAAAGAGTGGAATCTACATCTTGAAACTTAGAACTTATTGGAATGTAAGAAGTTGGGTTTGGTGGAAGTTGGCCATAGAGTGCTTCAAATAGAGTCACGTTAGTAGCAGTGTGATAGGTGGTGTTATACCACTATTCATCCAAAGGAAGCCACTTAGCCCAATGTGTAGGATGTTTAGAAGTGAAGCAACGAAGGTATGTTTCCAAGCATTTATTGATAATTTTAGTTTGGCCATTAGTTTGAGGATGATAGGCCAAACTCATCTTGAGTTGTGTTCCCTACAACTTGAACAATTCTTGCCAAAATCGATTGGTGAAGATAGGATTGCTATTAGACACAATGGATTGAGGTATACTATGGAGACGAAAGATAAAGTCAAGGAAGATTTAGGTGATAATGGACGTAGTGTATGGATGGGATAGGGAACATAAATGAGCATACTTTGAAAGATAATTACTAGAATAATTGATTTACCACTAGATTTTGGTAACCCTTCAATGAAATCCATCGAGATATATGTCCATACCTACTCAGGAATCAACAAAGATTGAAGAGTACCCAAATAACTGATAGTCTTACCTTTCATATACTAGTAATGATCACATTCATCCATAAAAGTATGAATGTCTTTTTTCATTCCTCGTCAAAAAAGGTACTCTTGACCCTGGTATAGGTTTTGAGAAAACTTGAATGAATTGTTATGGGAGAAGCATGCATTTCTACAAGGATAAGGTCCTTTATGGGTGATTGAGAGGGTATAACCAAATAGTCATGAAATCGTACATTTTGACCATCCCAAGTATAGTCATGGCATGAGTGAGGATCTATTTGAAGTGTGTGGATGAGGGTTTGCAATGAAGAATCTTGGCCTAGATACTTGTAAAATTAATATATCCATTATGGAAGCTGAGTGGAGATAGCCTCGAGCATGGTTTGATCTTCATGGAGTTGGGATAAGGCATTGTCCACCACATTCTTTGTACCCTTCTTATAGGAGATGTTATAGTCATAGTCCAACAATTTGGAAACCCATTTATATTGTTCAAGAGTGGCTAGCCTTTGTTCTAGAAAATATTTGAGACTTTGATGATCCTTTTTTATGGAAAGCCTTTGTTGGTGGGTTTTAACAATATAAACAAATCCTTTCACAACGTGGCAATCAAGGGGGTTGTGATCTTGCCATAATTATTCATATTTTTTTGTAATAGCCTTGGATTGTGGTCAAGGGGTACAAAGGTCCTTTAGGGTATGAGGTTTAGGCAAATCTTGGACCATTTGATTTTTTTATAGATCCACTTGAACGCCATCCCTAGTGATAATATGACCCAAGTATTCAACCTCTTGCTAGCCAAAGGAACATTTTAACATATTGGCATAAAGTTGATGGATAGAAAAAAATTTGAGTGTTTGATCCAAGTGTTGAAGATGGTCATCCCATGAATGGCTATAAATCAATATGCCATAAAAAATATGAGAATGAATTTGTGAACAAAAGGGCAAAAAATGGAATCTATCAAACTCTGAAAGGTAGAAGGTGCATTGGTTAACCCAAATGGCATAACATGGAACTCATAATGCCCTTCATGAGTTCAAAATTTTGTTTTTGGAATATCCTCATCCTTGATGCAAATTTGATGATATCCTGACCACAAATCCAACTTGGAAAATTTTTTGGCCCCATGCAACTCGTCAAGGAGTTCATCAATCACAAGAATTAGAAATTTATCTTTAATAGCAACTTTATTGTGGTCCCAATAATCCACTCACAAGTTCCAAGTGCCATCATTTTTCCTTACTAATAACACTAGGGAAGAATAGGGACTAATGTTAGAATGGATAATCCCCACAACATCTCCTACATTATTTTCTCAATTTTTGACTTTTGAGCATGAGCATACTTGTATGGACAAACATTAGGAGGAAGACTACCAGGAAAAATTTGTATGGCATAGTTATGGGAGCGATGTGAAGGTAGCCCCTTGAGTTCCTAAAACATCGAAGCATATTTGTCTAATAATCCCTATAATTGAGTGAATAACTCTGTTCTATTTTCTTGGGCTCAATTATAGCAAAAATTTGTGCCACCACTCCATGAAAGGATTTTTTAACAATTTTTCCATCTTATGAGTATAAATAAATTGTGCCACATTAGCTTTCATGCCATGTAAAGTATATTCCTTCCCCTATTGGTTAAATTTCATCCATAATTCGACAAAATCCCATAAAACTGGTCCTAACATTCACAACCATTATGCTTCCAAAACTATATAAAACCTCCCAAGAGGTAAAGCAAACATGTATGTTTGATATTATAACCCCCAACCTGAATTTTGACATTACGATATTTTTATTTGCATGGAAGGGTGCATCCATTAGCAATCATGACCTCAAAGGAATTACATGTAACAATGTAATGATTTCCTTATTTGGCTACACAGGGATCAACAAAAATATGGGTACTGCCCGAGTTGATAAGAATGATGACCCATTGTCCTTTAAAGTGGCCAATCACTTTCATTATTTGGGATGTGGAAAATCCTACGGTGTGCATCGAGATTTTTTGTGGGGAGTCCTTTGAATATATTACTTGTTTTGATGTTTTCCCCCTAGAGGATCCTCCTCATCCTTCGATGATTTTGTGATTGACATTTCATTCGGATCGAGCAAAAATAATTTCTATTGCACACACTTATGCCCTCGAGAATAATTTTCATCACAATTAAAACATATCCCTTGTTCCCTATGACTCTCCATCTCTTCATGGGTTAATCTTTTTATAGTGGGATATTTAGTAGTAGAGCTTATCATCAGCTCAGATGGAAAAAGCGATCGAGATTGAGGAAATTTAAATGTGCATCATAGAGCCTTAAATTTATCTTCTTCCAATTTAGCCATTTGTAGTGTTTGCAATAATGATTGGGGTCTCAATAGTTTTACCTCAGCCCGAATGACCTCCAACCCACTCACAAAACAACTTTGAAAAGAGTCAACAGTTAGACTAGTAGTGCGATTGACAAGCTTTTCAAATTGAGTTCGTTACTCTCTAACGATGGATGTTTGTCTAAGTTTGAAAAGGGCTCTTATAAAATATTCAAATTCACTAGGACCAAAGTGAGTGAGTAAGTATTGTTCAAATTATTTCCAAACAAGATCAAGCTCGACCTTTCTAAGACACAAAAACCAATGGAGTGCATCAAATTAAAAATTGAAGGAAGCGATGGTCAACCATGAATAACGTAGGATATTATGAAGAGTGAAAAACCATTATGCCTTACAAATCCACCCCTTTGGATATTTCCATCAAATTTTGGAAAGTCTAGCTTTGCAACTTAAATCCATTGTTACCGGGGACATGACATTGGGCTTGTACCAATATCTTATTGCTCCTGATGATCCACTAAATCAAAAGAAATATGACTATCCCACTCAACCTTCATTTCCTTTTGTACATTAGTGACTTCACTCGTGACATCCTGAAAACATTTAATTTATCCCTTTATATCTTCTAAGCTGGAGTTGACTAATGCCCATAGTTTATTGCCCATAGTGTCCACTTTGTGTTGAATTTGTTGATCTAATTCTTGTTGTTGCCAATTTCCACCAGTCATGTTCAAAGATTTGTCTCATTTTTAAACTTACTAAAAATAGAAAGGTGGTTTCAAGGGTTACTAATTTTAGTAAGGAACCCAAAAAATGTTTTGGGTGCTATATATCAAAATGGTCAGCTCAAAAAGATGATCACAATGAGTTATATTCCACAACAATGACTTTGGACACCTTAGTTACTATTTTTAGTAAGGACCTCAAAAATGGGTTGGGTGTTATATATCAAAATGATTAGCTCAAAAAGATGATCACAATGAGCTATATTCCACAACATTGATTTTGGGCACCCCAATTTTTTTTTTTATATTGCTATTTTGTTGATTATACTGGTGTGGTCGGTTTTTCCTCTAGATTCTTCATGCAAAAGATTTTGAGTTGGTCACCCCTTGCTAGCCTTTACCCTATCTATTCTAACTACTAACCACTCTTGATACTGTACTATAACTTATCTGGTCTGACTTGGTCACATATATTCTAAGTCTGTTTAAATTATAACTATCACAAGTAATTGTCCTAACATTGATGATCTAACGACCTTATACTAACTGTCATATATATTCCCTATTTGTTTGAATTCTAACTGTCATAGATAATTGTTTTGAC
Source organism: Wollemia nobilis (assembly GCA_028583015.1). NCBI lineage: Eukaryota > Viridiplantae > Streptophyta > Pinopsida > Araucariales > Araucariaceae > Wollemia > Wollemia nobilis. Next base: position 7,681,559 of record JAQPPZ010001836.1, on the reverse strand, counting down.
CTGACAACTTGACAACCATGTACTGACTATTACTGATATAATTTTTGGACTATAACTGATATTGACCCCCTTCTCTCTTTTTTACTTTTTTGGTTTTTTTTTCCACCTGATATATCCTTATGTATTGTTTATTTTTTACTGTTTGCATTCAGGAACTATGGAATAGGGATGTCTTATCTGTATGCTCAATTTCTATGACAAGGATAAGGTAACAGGTTCAAAGTTCAAAATTCATAGAACAAGATGTTTGTTGTAGGATAATGTTTTAACAAAACCAAGGTATGCTAGGCAAAGGTGTAAGTAATAACCATATGCCCTCTATTATACCATAATGATGAACAATAGTGCTTGGATCAATATTTTAGACCACTACTCAAGGAGAATTCCACACATACTCTTGAGCACACTATCTGCCTCTTTGACAGTACGAGAGAGTAATATTTTGGGATGTTGTGTATCATGTACTATGGATAGAAAAATCTTCCTAGGGCTAAATGTTTGTTTAATCCTAGATGGTCTTCCTAAATACTGAAATATATGCGAGAGCTCGATTCTGTACATGGGTGTTGTTTGAGGCCCGGGTATTGGATCCTGATCGCCCCTCACTTCACTAGACGCTTTATGGGCTATCTAGATTAGCCAATAACAACAACTCCTTCGTGATATTTTAAAAACCTCAACACAAGTTTTTAACCTACACAACTACTACAAAAAAAAAAGAACAACATTTTTTGCTGGTTTTTGCTATATTGCTTTTAATATGAAAAACTAGAAAAAAAAGTTGAAACACATAAATCTTATACCTAACAGTAAAAATGGTAGAAAAATTCACAAACGTAGCAGAACATGACCCTTAAAAGTGCTTTGATACCACTTGTTAGGAACCTGCTATTAAAAATAAACACACTAACACAAAATATTGAAAAATAACATTAATGCTCAAAACACAACTATGGAAATTTAAATGCAAATAGAACAATCTCACAAATAGCATTGAATCACAGGCCTCTTTGAGGGAGCAACCTCCTTTGATACTTTCATTCAATTATGAAAAAAATATACATACAATACTTCCCCTCATAATTTTAAATAATTCCTTTAACACCTAACTCCAAGGTTGGCTTACATGCAAAATGCCACCCAGGCTAGAATATCCTACCTACAAGCGGTTACATTCTTGAAAAATAGTTATATAAAAGGGTGCCACTTGGCTAGGCGCATCTAGATCCATAACTATTTCAAAATATTACAAATTATATTAACATGGGTGTTCCACACATTCCACAAGGACTATTACATCATGGTGTTAGGATGGGGTCCTAACAGATTTTGATGCCCCTGGAGATTTTGATGCCTCTAGACAACCTTAGAACATTGCATGATTCTGGAATTTTTTAGTATTTCAAGTTTTTTTGATGATTATGGTACCCTTTACATCTCTGGAACCCTGAGTATATTGTTGCACTTTTTGGAGTTTTTAAATTTGCTTTGTTGTTTGTTCCTCCTTTTGGACAATAATTTTGTGACCTCTAAGTTTCTTGTTGTATAATTGTTCTTTGCACATTTGAATATCAATATATAACTTCTTTTCTTAAAAAATAATATATGAAATAATTATAATGCCACCTAGACTAATGAGGGATACCATAATGGTTAGTCCTTGGGTTTTCATTCAAGAGACCCAGGTTCAAACCCTGGTATGAGGGGGTTGGGAACCCTCATAAAACCCCGTGTAAACTTTAAATTTTAGCTCTAAGGTTACTGTAGTGGTAAGGGATTTGGCCTCTCCTTGATAGTCAAAGGTTTAAACCCCACTCAGTATGAGGGGACCAAGACCCCTCATAAAACCCTATGTAAACTCATTGAAACAAAATATTTCTAATACCACCATGTAAAATACCACATATGCTCACATTTTAATGCTACCAACATTAAGATGGATTTAAATCCTAGAGAATATTAATATTATAAAAGGTATTATTAAAGGACATTAGGTCAATCAATTAAAATTTTCAACTTCTAAGGATAGACATTTCCAACATCACACCAATAATAATTTTAAAAAATCGTTTATTGGTGTGTAACTTAATTTACTTGTTTCTACCATTTATAATAATAAATAAGTAAAATTAGAGCTATAATATTATTGTAGTGGTAAGGGATTTGGCCTCTCTTTAGGAGGTCCAAGGTTCAAATCCCACTCAATATGAGGGGACCAAGACCCCTCATAAAAATCTATGTAAACTCATTGAAAAAAGAATAAAAATTCAAACATTTGTTATGAGTTGTATTTGGTTTAGGACGTAGTTTGAGCATGTTTTAATAAATTCTTTTTAAGTTTTTTTATTAGCTAAATGGGATTGAAATGGGTCCCACTTATATTACATCATGACCATATAGCGATATTACAACAACTTGTCAATTATACATATATCACTTGGTAAGATTCAAATTTCATCATCCTTCTTGAAAGTTGAGGAATAAAACCACTTGAACTAATTCCATTTGATTAAAAGTAAAATTTTTAGTCTCCACCTTTATTATTATTATTAATTCAACAGTAGGAGCATTATATATATATATATATATCTTAGGGTAAATGAGCTTTTCACCAAATCCTCAAGACAATTATAAATTCTTCCACATTAGGTACCTTCCTAACCCCTAAAAGATGCAATAATACAAATCCTAACTATATTAATTGTATCATGGAAAAAAAAGGCTTCAAGGTGAAGTATTTAACGCAAAATCAAAGAGCAAAAAAGTGTAGCAAAAAACGTAACAAAAATGCAGCAAAAAATTGTAGCAAAAATTGCAATAGCGGGACAGTCAAAAATTGAGAGATCAAAACTACTCAAAATTCAATGAAATTTTGTGAGTAGATTCTACACAAAATAACCTTGTGAACGGTGTATTACACGAGCAAATAATGGCTGTAAAACAAAATTTATAAGCTCTGCAAGTTGACTACAGGTTTGAAAAATTAGGGACAACAAACATGTATTTCACAAAATGAATGGAATAGAATGTTATTTTTTATTCCAAATGAACTCATAAGTATTACAATGCTTTCTCCATATTTTTCTATAGCTATTTTACACTATTGTACATTTACAAGAGATAAAATGATATTACAACCCTTCATTTTGCATTATGGAAGTCCAATAGTCCTAGTGACTCTTCAAAGCCTATAGAAACTTTTGGGCTTCTTCAAATTCATGGGAGAACTTTTAATTTTGTTTTTTTTTTTGTCAACATCAATCTCCAACATAATCCCTCTTGATGTTGAGTGGTGAGACAAGTTTGTCTCTCAATCTCAAAAATTGTTCTTTATTGACACCTTTGGTAAATAGGTCTGCAAGCTATTGTTTGGTGTTGCAATATTTCAAATCTACAATCTTCTTTTCCACCATATCTCTTATGAAATGAATCTTCAAATCAATATGTTTAGTTTTACTATGATGGACTAGATTTTTTACAATCTTGATTGCACTTGTGTTGTCACAAAAAATGTTGTTGGACTATTTTGACCTTCACCAATCTCTTCAACTACCTTTCTCAACCAAAGTGCTTGTGTATTTATTGTAGTGGTTGCAACATATTCTGCCTCTATAGAAGTTAAAACAATAGTAATTTGCTTCTTTGAGCTTCATGTTATCACTCCTTAACCAAGTGAAAAATAATTTCTAGAAGTTGAGTTTCTATCATCCAAGCAACTTCCCCAATCCGAGTCACTGTATCCAAAAAGCTCCATTATGTTGTTAGCATCATAATGTATGCTAAAATTCAAGTTTCCATTGACATACCTCAAGATTCTCTTGGTTGCTCTCATGTAGTTTTATGAAGGTTCATTCATGTATCTTGATATAAGTGAAACTGCAAAAGCAATATCAAGACTTGTTGTAGTAAGGAATATTAAGCTCCCAACAATGCTTCTAAACATTTTTCATAAACTTTCTCTTCTCCATAATCTCTACCCAACACTTCTCCATGTGCCACAGGTGTCCAAACTGGTTTACAATTTTCCATGCCATATTTATTCAATATATCCTTTGCATATTTTGATTGACAAGTAAAAATATTTCCATCACATTTATGTACTTCCACACCAAGAAAGTATTGCATCAATCCTAGATCTTTCATATCAAATTCATTCATCATTGCATCCTTAATATCATTCGTCATCTTTGAATTACTTCCCATGTAGATCAAATCATAAACATATAGACACACAAGAAAAATATCATCGCCTTCATTCTTGAAATAGAGTGTGGGGTCATTCTTACTTTTTTGGAAACCACAATCTTGGAAGTGCCCATCAATTCTTGAGTACCATGTTGTAGGTGCTTGCTTCAGTCAATACAATGCTTCTTCAATTTGTAAATATGGTTTTACTTTCCTTCCACTTCAAAGCCTCAAGGTTGCTGAACATAAACCTCCTCATATAAATAACCATTCAAGAATACATTTTTCACATCCATGTGATAAACTTTCCACTATTTATGGGTTGCCAATGAAAGAACCATCTAGATTGTCTCTTGTCTTGCAATAGGGGAAAATGTTTCTTCATAATCCACACCATATATTTGAGTGAATTCTTTTACAACTAGCCTTGCTTTGTATATTTCTATGCTTCCATAATTTTTAAACTTTGTTTTGTAGATCCACTTGGATCCAACAATCTTCTTGTCCTTCGACAATTCTACAAGTTTTCAAGTATTATTTTTCAATGGATTGAATTTCTTCTTTCATTGCTTGCACCCAAACATCATTAGTACAAGCATCTTCATAACATGAAAGTTCCAAATAAGACTCAAAAAATAGAATCTAATTCACCAACTCACCTTTTGGTTCTTCTTCATCATCACCATACATTTGGAGCTTCTCCAATCTTGAAACAACTTTGTCCAACTCTTGCAATTTGCTTTTTGTTAACCTGATTTGAAAGTTCTTATCCATCATTTGGTTGGTTGGATGTGCTTTGAGTATTCTCTTTTCTTTATTTGTATTCTTGGTGGGACTTGTAGATGAGTTGCTTGTGCTTGAACTTGTTGATGGGCTGCTAGGTAGGCTTGGAGAAGTAGAGAAAAAATTTGAAGGTTGTCCCCCAATTGTATTATATTCTTCAACATCATATATTTTTTTTGCAAATTTTTTATGAATATATACTCTCCCTTCATCATAAATTGCGTCTCTAGAGACAAAAAAGTTTTTTAATTATACAACCTATGTGCCTTACTTGTCTCAGAATATCCCACAAGAATATATGGCTTACTCTTGGGGTCCAACATCTTTCTCACTTCATCATTCACATGTGCATATGCAAGACAACCAAAAACTCTCAAATGACTTACAATGGGTTTTGTGCCATACCATGCTTCATGCAGAGTCTTCTTGTATGGTGCTCTTATGGAGCATCTATTGAGAGTGTATACTATTGTATCAACTTTGTAAGACCAATAAGAATTGTTCAAATCTTTGTTTTCAACATGGTTCTTGCCATTTCTATAATGGTTCTATTTTATCTCTTAGATACCCTATTTTTTTGTGGGGTATTGGTTGTAGTGAGATGCCTCTTGATGCCATATCGTTCACAAAAAATTATTGAACTCATTTGAATAAAATTCTCCTCCACGATCAGTTCCCAAACACTTTATTTTATGTCCACTTTCATTCTCAACCAATGCTTCGAAATTCTTAAACATGCCAAAATCTTCATCCTTATGTTTCAAACAATACACCCAATACTTCCTTGAAAAATCACCAATGAATGTGAGAAAATAAGAAGACTTGCCCAAAATTTGTGTTTGCATAGGTCTGTAAATAACATAATGTACAAGTTGGAGTGGGTATGAGGCCCTCCATGCTTGTCCTTTTGGAAACTCATTCCTTGTATGCTTTCCAATCACAAATGCTTCACACACACCCTTGTGCTCTCCAACATTAGGTAGTCCATTTACCATATCTTTTGAAGACAAAAATTCTAAACTTTTAAAATTTAATTGTCCAAATCTGAGATGCCAAAGCCAATTCTTATCTTTAAGTGGCATGCGTGCCATGTTCATACTCCCTCCAAACTTCAAAGGAAATATTTTGTTCTTTGACATTGGAAAATTGGTGACCACATGGTTCCTATTATTCTTATCAAAAATGAAACATTCATTGTTATAAAACACAACTTTATAGTTCTTTTCTACAATTTGTCCAACACTTAACAATTTATTCTTTAAGTTGGGAACATAATAGATATCATGAGTTTTTTGTGTACCTTATTTAGTGCCAACCTCCATGATGTCTTTTATAGCCACCTCCAAAGAATTATTGTCCCTAGGAACTTGATCTTGAAATTATCATTCACATAAGCAAACAAATCTTCCAGTCGTGGTTAGAACAATCAAAATCTAGATACCAAACTTCTTGACTAGTTTTTCAGCCATGTCACTAGTTAAAAAAAATACCCTGTGCAACTTCATCCTCACATACATAGTGAGCTATTCTATCTCCATTTGTGATATTCACTCTACAATATCATGCAATGTGGTCCATTTTATGACAATTGTAGTATTCAAATCCTTTTTTATCAACTCTTCCTTGTCCTCTTCTAACAACAACAACTTCTCTTCCTCTTCCTCCTCTACCTCTTGAGTAATTCTAATTTCTTCCTCTTTCATATGCTTGTTTACTTATGCTTGGATCAACTTCATCATTCTCAAAAGTTTTCAATTTAGAATTAAAAGCATTCTTCGCATTTTATTTACTAGTTTATCTTAGTCTTTCCTCATGTAACATAAGAGAACCAACTAGGCAATCAAATTCAAGTGTAGAAATTTTTTTTACTCTCCTAAAAAATTATTGCAACATGATCCCATTTAGGGGTAAGATATCTCAACATATTCTTCATAAATACCTCCTTTTTCAAGATCTCTCCAAAGGTGGCCATATTTTTCACCACATCATTCACTCTAACACAATAATCACCCACACTTTCAACCTCTTTCATCTATAGATTCTCAAACTCTTTCTTCGCTGTCTAAAAATTTATAATTCTCACTTGTTCACTTCCTTGGTAAACCTCTTGAAGAGACTTCCAAGCCTCCTTGGTTGATGTAGCAATAACTATACGTAGAAATAAACTCTTGTCAAGAGCGGACTGGATATGGTAGAGGGCCAATGAATTATTCTTTTTTGCTTCCCTTTTTTTTGTCTTATCATTCCCTTGTAATGTATTCCAATGAGGTGGTTCTTCATAACCTCTCTCTATTGCATCCCAAATATCTTTACCAATTATTAATGTCCTCATATTTATGCTCTAATAATCATTATCTTGTCGGTTAAATTCTAGAATGGGTAATGAGTTGTTAAAGTTAACCATTAGACACAAGCAACAACAATTTAAGTTATTCTTCAATGAAATTTTCTAATAACCATGAATTCAAGTTCAATCAAACCCAAAAACCATCCAAGCTCTGATACCAAATGAAGCATTTGACCCAAAACCGAAGAGCAAAAAAGTGCAACAACAAAATTGCAGCAATAGGACGGTTAAAATTTAAGAGACCAAAACTACTTAAAATTTAATGAAATTTTATGAGTATATTCTACAAAAAATAAATACAATAGTGTATCACATGTGCAAAACAAACCTACAAAACAAACATTACAAGCTCTACAAGTTAACTATAGGTTTTAAAAAATCAGGGACAAACATGTATTTCCCAAAATGAATGGATTATATTGTTATTTTTTATTCTAAATGAACTCAAAAGTATTACAATGCTTTCTCCATGTTTTTTCTATAGTTATTTTACACTATTTTATATTTACAAGAGAGAAAATGATGTTACAACCCTTCATTTCACATTATGGAAGTCCAACAATCATAATGACTCTTCAAGGCCTATAGAAACTTTTGGGCTTCTTCAAATTTGTGGGAGAACTTTTGAATTTGTCTTTTTCTTTGTCAACATCAATCTCCAACACAAGGATCCAACCTTTCCTTTAAATCATTGATCCCAAACTTTGTCATTATTTGGCTTTGTTGATTTTACCTAATTGTTGGATTTGAAAAAATCTAACACCCCTAATCTTAAACTTTTATGCAACTCCATTAGTCCATAGGTTTCTAATTAGTTCATGTTCAATTTTGTTATATTTTATATTTTTAAAGCTTTCCCTTTAGATTTTATTAGGTCATCAAAATCCACTTTATAGTCTTTGTGTTTGGCTTTGTAAGAATATATGACCCTTTGTTTGCACATTAGTCTACTATTCTAAATTAACCTCATGTTTCATCTAGTCTCATTTCCCCATTAATAGTCCTTGTTCAACAAAGGTGTCATGAGGTCTTTTAATTCAAATGGGTTCATTTGGTCCTTCCCACCAAATTCAAATATCCTATTTCCCCAATTGGCGCAACCATGTTAAAACTCATACACCTTCCCCGATCATCTACCTCTTGTATTAATCTATAGGTTTGAAGCAATCTGGGTTATCCATAATTACCTCCCCCACATTTATAATTCAATCACATTTTTATACTATTTATGGTTTGTGTCAACCCATAAATTGCCAATAAATCCTAGCCATCAAATCCTATTAGAGGTTCCCTGCTTCATAATCCACTTAACAAAAATGGATGACCCACATTCATCCTGTTAGAGAAGATATACGGTCCGCATTGTATTCAAAAGGTCATACTAGATCCTCTTTTCAATCCACAATCTCCACATGGATTCCATTAAATATTTCTCTAGGAGCATGCCGAGATCAACGATCCATAATAATCGATGAGGATAGATCTATGGTTTGCAAAGACCCAAAACATTAATAATTCACAAAAGCTTACAAGGATTGATGGTTTGCACTATATCACATCAAATGGAATCAATGACTTGCATTGCACGAAAGAAAAATACAAAAGATCTAAACTAAAGTAAAAAATTATGGATGAACGACCTGTGTTTGTCCAAGCTTAAATCAATGACCATGGTTCATCAAGTAAAATATTTATGATTTGCTTAGTTATTTCATGGATGAAACTAATAGACATTATCTTTTAAGACAATATATAGGGTCTACCATGGCCAAAGAATGAATGGATCACATTCATAGATAAATGAAGATAAATTCTCTTGACTAGACCCATTAAAAAATATACAACCCACATTGCTCCATTGTTAGGAGAACAAATGGTTTAGAATGCTCAACTACTAAAAGAGAAAATGAATGAATTGCATTGCTCAGCAAAAAAACACCCTTAAGACTTAAGAAAAATGAATGGTACATGCTGCTTTGGGACCTTATAATCATCAACTACATTTTATCGATAGATTAGAAAAGTCAAAAATACTTAATGAATTGCCTTGCTCCACGTATGTAAATATCAATGGTTTGGATTGCATTAGTAAAAAATGACAAAATATTTAGACCAAATAAATGGACCGCCTTCTGCATAATAAGGAAATCAATGGCCTGAATAAAATTTTGAGATATAATGAATGACATAAAATTTAAACCAAAGTATTCAATTAAGGTACAAGTTAACTTATAGGGTAAATTCAACGTTAGAGACTTTGAGTGAAAGGAAATAAAGGGTCTAGATTCAACAACATAATAAGGACAAAATTCATCTTTTAGAAAGCTACTAACTATGTGAGAAAGATTGAATGCTCAAGATATAGTTTTAAGGAAGTAGAAATGGTCAAGATTAAAGACACATGATTCTATATTATACTTAATGGCTTATATTTGATCCTTGACAATCAATGGTTGTAGTTCAAACAGAGAATGACACACTAGCCTATGCTCCTAAATACATGCCCGTGTCTTAGATTGAATGCTATTACAACATGAATGAAAAAGATTGGTGCAGGATATCTATAAAGGATTATATCATAAATTGGTACACATATTAAAACATTTTAAAATAAATCAACCCAAATTGAATTAATAGGCAAAATCAATGATTTCAAATTAATGGCAAATTAGGCAACTATTACACTGCATTAGTTAAAACCATTATAAATAACGAGGTGGCAATCATAGGGTGGTAGAGAGCAATGATGTAGTTGGTAGTAAATACATTCAAGCATACGAAGTCATTAACTAAATTGCTATAAATTCATTCCAATTCAATGAGCTTCACTTATGCTAGCATTTGCAGAGAAATTAGGGCTAAGTGAGCTAAGAAATTGTAGAAAGATTATCTGAGAGCTCGCAAAGCATCAATAGAGAATAGACTATTAAGAGTACCTATGGCATCATCTAGTGTTACCGATAGTACTATAATTGAAATTAGGAAGTTGATAGAGGCTAAGCCATACAAAACAGTGCTTGGAAAGCCACCACCAAGGATGTTAAAATTACCCAAAAATTTGACGTAGATAAGAAGTTGACTCCCCAACAATAGTGGGAACTAGATAACATGATAATATCCAAGTTTCAAAGAACTAAAGAAAATTGTCAACATCATCCAACATTGTTGAAACTATTAGCCATAATAAGCTATAATATTATTGATAATAATGCTATAGTTATATACAACATGATAGGCTAACAATAGCTCTAACAAATGAGCTAATAGCGCTAACAATAAACAATAACATGCTAATTAAATAATATGCAAATATTTATTGACCATAAAGAATGTCGATAAGAAAATATCTAACCTAGGATATAAACAAATTAAGCTAGATAGAAAGTAAATGTAGATAACCTAATCTACCCTATAGTAAATAATAACTACCCAGGAGAATTAACATATTACCAAATAAGGTAATAGTACTCTAACATCCCCCCTTATTACATTATTTGGGTAATAATATAATTGTCCCAATACAGTGAAGAAGAAGAGAAATGAAAGAATGTTGGCTCTTGCTTTGTATTTGGCTCTAGCTCTAGCTCATGGCTCTGGCTCTAGCTCATGGCTCTGGCTCTAAGCGTACCTCTGTATTTGTACCACTGGATCTATCTTAGGATCTGCTTATGAATTTGCCTCTAGATCATTGCCTCTGGATCTGCTTGTAGATCTGCCTTTGGAACTTTGTCTTTGAGTTTGTCTTTAGGTCTGTTTTTGGGTCATTATCTTTGGGACTGCCACTCGGTCTGTCATTGGATTTGCCTCGGGGTCTACCATAGGTTTTACCTTTTCAATAGAAGTCATACAACATTTCTTTCATCATGGTCCATTGTGTGAGATCTGTCCATCCACAATCTATATGAACCTTGTTGGCCATTTTTAGTTTGTACCAACAACTTGAAGAAGAGTGATTTGTACATCCACATGAATCACAAGGATGTAATTTCCAACACCTAGCTACAACATGTCATATTTTTACACAATGATTGCAATAATACTTTTTAGGAGTTGGAGGATATTTAGGGTTTACAAACATGGTTTTACTGGTACTTTCTTGTCCAAAATAGCCAAGGCCTTCATTTTTTGCTCTAACATTTAGCATTATTGGAGTTTTAATGCCTTGTTCCTGTTTACCTAATATCTCACTATTGAATCCCATTTTCTTCATCAATTTAGAACTGGAGGTTCAGTTTTCAAATATCTAGTGTCACAAGCAAAATCTGCTACTGTGATGAGATCACCTATGCTGCAACTGATATCTACCATAGAAGGTATGAGGTTGCCTGTATCACAACAAGCATTTGCCACCATGGACTGAAGGTCACTTGTGTCACTACAAGCATCGACCATTAGGGGTTTGACCTATGTTTCCTCACTAATGTCCCTTTTCACTTTACGTTGAGCAATGTCAAGAGAAACCAATGACATGTATATTGCCCTTACAACACCAATAGGGATTAGAACACCATTTTTTTGAATGTCTTCACAAGACATAGAATCATCGAGTATGGCATCTACACCACGACGTAGTGTGAAAAATTTGCCATCCTCATAAAAATTGGCCCCATTCATCTCTAGTGGAAAAATTAGTTTTTCAACATCATCAGTTTTTTTTTAGGCTTGCTTTTTCTTTGATCTGCCCATTTTTAAGGTGTCGATCACTGCAAAAAATGCACCTTTTATAGTAAAAAAATTGCAAAATAATTTGACTAAGGTGTCGATTACGACCGAAAATGCACCCTTATAAGTCTTCCCCCTTTTTTTTGCAAAATTATAATGTATCCCCCTTGTCTGCAAAATAGGAGATGGTGGAGAGAGAAAAAATTGAATCTCCCCTTAGTGCAAAAATAATGCAATTAGACAGCCTTTTGGGATTTTACAAAACTTGTCTCCTTGGCAATTTTCAAATTTGGTCTCTTAGGCTTTTTACAATATTTTGCCTTGTAGGAAATTTGGAGTTGTCCCCCCTTAGGGCATAAAAAAATGCAACTTGGAAGCTTATAGGGCTTTTACAATATTGTGTCTACACGCAAAAATATGAGTGGTTTCAAGTTTTGTTTTGAAAAAATGAAAATTGTAAAAGTTGTCAAAGAAAACAACTGTTAAAGCAATTTTTTCAGAAAAGTTGTCAAAGCAACTTTTAAAACAACTCGTCCACTAAAGTTATCAAAACAAAATTTTAAAGCAACTTTTGTTGTAAAATATGTCAAAGAAAATTATGAAGCAGGTTTTGGCAAAATATTGTCAACAAATAGAAGTTGTCAAACAACTTTTTTAGCAAAATATTGTCACAAATGTTGCTGACAAAAAAATAGCAATGTACTTAAAAAAAAATTATTTTACCTATGGAGGCAGCAAAGATTGAACCCTTGACCTCATGATGGTTGGTGCCTTAGCGCCTAGCATGTCTACCACACCAGATGGTGAGCTAGTTTGGACTAAAGGAGCAAGACTCCTTATTTATCCCACATCAACGCTCATAGTGGCGGGTAAGCACCGGTGCCACTACTCAACGTTTTGTGGGTGGCACCACTTCAACAGCCTCTGCCATGCACGGTGGTTAGCGCTACAACCTTGATCATTCACTAAATGCTGCTCTACTCAGAGAAAATATGGATTCCAAAGCTTTTGTGCCTAACAAGATTGTCTACAAATCACCTACAATATTTGTGAATCATGCACGACCTGCAATTCGTGTTGTACCTTTCGAAGCTATTTGCAATAATTTGGGATGAGGGAATCGTTGTTGGAATAAGTACTAGCCATTTGATGGAATCTAAAACACGTGCAGGAACTACATATTTGTTACATCCTCTAACCACCAAAGATGAAACTCCTTAGAATTTGAAAAATAATTGTTAGATCGGGCTACAACTTTATAGAGCAAACAATCACATTACAGTCTTTACGCGACATCCGCGTTGCTAGATTTATGAACGATCAAATCCTTTGTGATGCTCCCACATGACTCTTTCGATCTGGTTGTGGGATGCCTTCACATGCTTTAGAGGGTTTTTTTTTTCCTACGTTCTGCAAAACAAACGTAAATACTAGGATATGAGCCTTATTAGAGCAGAGTATACTATGCCTTGCACACTGCTTATCGACGTTGTTCAAGATACGTCCACATATCAACTTGGAAAACAATCAAAACAACCCTATGAGCATTTTTTAGATCTGGTTGTGGTGTAAGATAACATATGGTCTACTTCAAAATGCAGTTGACCATTCAAATCTACCACACGTATTCACATTCTTAGGCATGTTGTTATGCTAGCAATTTCACACTACGTTGAAGTATTTTAAAATGGTAAAAGTGCATAGCCTGGCACCACTCAGCCTGGAGCGGTGTACTCTCCTCCTCTACACGTGGTAGTTGGCAATGCAACTGAGCATTAAAACACATGTCATTTATCTTTCGTTAGCATCGTTAGGAACCGCTTTTGCCACGAGAAATTTCTCTCCTGTGTGAAAAATCACTCTTATTGCAAGATATTTCTCTTGTGTCTGGGACGCTCCTGTATTTCAAGATGAGGGGATTTTGGGGATTATATCCCACATGGGTAGTGATGCAGCTTTGTTAAAACTTTACAAACAAAAGACCTCAAATAACAAGAATGTCTACCTTATGGTAGACTATACCCGACTCGACAAGTGTGTAAAAAGATATCCACTGCACGTGTTATTGATAAATTTTATCTACACCTTACAGATCTTTCAATGCCATGTCTTGTCATCCTGTAGGTACTCACTCTCGTAGATTTCTCTCGTTGTCTAATCTAATGTGTTATCACGTTCACGTAGCTTAGGGTCTTCTGCATGTCGTTCACCCGTGCCACGGAGATAGTCTGTCAGGTAGGTTTGGTTGTAGTGGTCTTGTCTGCGTTAGTCATCCATGTCAGCCTCTGTTAGGCTTAGGGATCCACGTCATGTCCACCGTTGGAGTCCACTTGTCCATTGTGTGGCTAGGTGTGAAGGCTAGTCTAGGTCTGACAGTCTAGTTAGCTCCAATAAATCATTCGTACAGAATTGTCGATGATCGACCTCCAGTCCATGAGTGCAGCATCCATCGACACATCCAAACAATGTTTGGTTGCTACATTAGACCAGATCCCTACTTAGGGATGCCCATTTTTTAGAGTAATTCACCTAGATTCGTGGGCCCTCATGGTTGTATGCTTAGCGATTGCATACAAAAATCGATAGTTTTGGTATCAGTAGTTGGATGCTTAGCAACTGCAATCAGCTGCTCTTATGGGAAAGAGATCTCAATCACCATGCGGTTAGTAGTGCGTTTGATTGATGACTCAGTCACAAGTCAGCCAATGGTCAGATCTCTAGATCTATCACAATAAAGCGCACGGTCACCAAGTCATCCAATGGTTAGATCTCTAGATCTACCACAACAAAACACATAGTTGATAAGTTAGCCAATGGTCAAATCTCTAGATATACCACAAAAAAGTGCATAGTCGCCAAATCAAGAGCGGAGCCCACAATCTCTACGGAGCCCGCTCTCATGGCTTTGATACCATATTAGCTAGAATAAGTGATAATATTATTGATAATAATGCTATAGTTATATACAACATGATAGGCTAACAATAGCTCTAACAAACGAGCTAATAGCGCTAACGACTAACAATAACATGCTAATTAAATAATATGCAAATATCTGTTGACCATAAGGAATGTCGGTAAGGAAATATCTAACTTAGGATAGAAACAAACTAACCTATACAGAAAGTAAATGTAGATAACCTAATCTACCATGTAGTAAATAATAACTACCCAAGATAATTAACACATTACCAAAATAAGTTAATAGTACTCTAACAGAAACAACTCTTTAGAAGGGTACAAATTGACTAGAACAAATATTTTCTATACTACAATTGATGGGAATGCAATTTGGGAAAGATAGTATGCCCAAAGGTGTACTATTAAGCAAACCTTTTGTCTTGGTTAGCCATGGTGTATGACCCTACTATTAGAGCATTCAGAGACTATAATAACATGCCAACATTTAGAATCATAGTAGATAACATTAGAAAAATCTTCCAGTTTTTCCCTGTTACATTAGCTTTAGATTTGAACGTGATAGCTAGGTAGTCTCAACATATGATCAACACAATGGCTTACGCAAAAAAAATCAGGTATGAAGAACCTGTTTCATGTTATTTTCCCTAAATAAAATCACATTGCAACCATAAGGGTAAGATACTATATAGATATGATTTATATTATATTAGGAAATAAAGATTTAGCATGGGCTAGTAGGGAAGTTGTACACCTTTTTATATAATGCAATAGGAGGGGAAGCATACAAATTTTTAAATGGGAAGAATTTATTATCAATAGAATGTATAGGTAATTCACAGTCTTACAAAGGACAATAAAAGAAGACTAGGATCAAATGCCTTCTCCTATTATTCAATACTTGTCCACCTCTTGGTAGGGCACTTGAACTAACAGAAGATTGTGTCTTGGGGAGTAGTACTAGCCCTTGTCATACAAGATAGATTGGCTTGGATCCATGAAGGTGAATCAAATTACACCCAATTCTTTGGTGAATTTTTATCGTCTACCCACCTACATCTTTGTGGATACCACCCTACAAGAATGGGTTCAGGAGTGTCACAAGTTTTGTATGAAGGGAAGATAGATGATTATTTTATGACTAAACACTTTACATATCTAAGAATTTGCAGTTCAAAACTACCTCTCAAAGTTTTACCCAATTATTTTCCTCTCTCCATAGCTACTCTAGAGATAATCGAACAAGTAACAGAAGAAGCGAAATTTAGACTAATGAAGAAACAAGGGAAGTTATCATGGCTTGAAGTCCCATGCATGATAGGTCATTACATTTATAAGGGATGGCAAAGTATGTTATAGTCAATTTGGAAGATGGATGAGTTTGGCTTCTCAAAAGTCACTTGGAGGCCTTTTGACCCTGAAGGATATTTTGGATCACTAGTTCAAAAAATGAAGTATGCCATGGTCAATCATAGAGTTGATTCCTTTGAGGATATCCTTAGAACAACAATAAGGAACAAAAAATCAATTGAACCCATATAGAAACAATATCTAATCGAGAAAATGGGACATACTCAAATTAAATAGGTTGGAGATTACCCCAAAGAGCTGATAATATTGAGAAGAACCATGATTGAATTAGTATCCCTAATTATTCTAGTAATTCCACTAGAAGAGCTCAAATATTCCATTATAGAAATAATTGATCAAGAGCCTCCTCAAATAGAAATCATGGTCTAATATATCAATCTAGCTAAAGTGGTGGTAGAAGTTTCTCAAACTAATGAACATACCCCAGATGATGCTATTGGCTCTGATAAAGGTAAAGAGATACCCTTAGAAAAATAATAAGGTACGAATAATCAATCGAACCCATAATGAAACAATATCCAACTAAGAAAAGAGAAATAATCAAATTGAACATGTTGGAGATTACCCTAAGAGTTGATAATATTGAGAAGAACCATGGTTGAATTAGTAGCCCTAATTATTTTAGTAATTCCAACAAAAAATCTCAAAGATCCCATTATGGAAATAATTGATCAAGAACCTGCTCAAATAGAAATCATGATCGAATTTATCCATCTAGCTGAAGTGGTGGCAAAAGTTTCTCAAACTACTGAACATACCCTAGATGATATTATTGGCTTTGATAAAGATAAAGAAATAACCCTATAATAACAATAAGGAATGAAGAATCAATTGAACCCATATTGAAACAATATCCAACCAAGAAAATGGGGCATACTCAAATTGAATAGGTTGGAGATTACCCCAAAGAGTTGACGATGTTGAGAAGAATCATGGTTGAATCAGTAGCCCTAATTATTCCAATAATTCCACCAAAATATCTCAAAGATCCTATTCTAGAAATAATTTATCAAGAGCCTACTCAAATAGAAATCATGGTCGAATTTATCAATCTAGCTGAAGTGGTGGCAGAAGTTTCTCAAACTACTAAACATACCCTAGATGATGCTATTAGCTATGATAAAGGTAAAAATATGGTCCTTTCTTCCTTTGCACATAATAAATTACTAAAATAGAAATTCCCTATGAGAGCAAGCTATAATGGGCATTACATAGGCCTACATTCATTCCTAAGGCCTTAGTAGTCAATAACAAGGATTCAAGTTATCTCCATTTGTGCAGAAAATAATCCAAGCCGTTGGTGGACTAGTTAGTCTATTGAGAGATCATCAAATAAAGATTCCAAGATCATAAAATAAAGCTCCCAAGCCCCACTAAATCATCAAAGCATAAAAATCCTAAGCTTAGAATATATTTATCTTTAGAAGCTATAACATGTCTCATCCTGGTGAGAGCAGAGGAAGACAAACCTTATGATCTAATTGAAGATAAGCAACTTGAAGCAATAAATAGAGAAGATCCCTAGAACATTCAATATACAATTGAGGAACCATATATTCAAGCTATTGTGGTCCCACCCATAATAGTTGAAGTAACTATGCCATTTAGCAAGATAACCAAAATTTGGGTGGACCAACAAATTGGAAAAGCACACATGCGATTCAAGAAGATCCCTTGGCCCTAGTGAAGATGCATGCTCAATCTCAAATACATACATCAAAAAAATTATAAAGAAATAATTAAAATATCAATTGGAAAAAATAAAGAAATTGCAAGTTGAAATAAGAAGGATCAAAGAACAAAAATTAGATCCTTGGGGCATAATCCAAAAGACAAAATCAAAATTTATTTTTTTGAGTATTGACTGTTTTGGTTTTATTGCCAAATATAAAAAGAAGATGTGTGACAAAGTGCAAAGTGATCTAAAAACTTTAGCCAATGTATTCAAGACTATTAATACCATTTTAGTTGCAATAGAAAATATTAAAAATATCTAGGAACGGATAAATAAAAGGATAGCTTCCATACTTCCCATCTTCCAATAGTTTGAAGAAAATTATGAAGAAATAAGTGAAAAGCAAGTAACAATCCAGGATGGTATAAATTTTTATTGCTCTTAGGAATTTATAAAAGTTTAAATGTTCAAAAGGGATAGGTCGTAATGGGATCAATACATAAAAGACACAGAAGCTTGGAAGAAACAATTAGATGATAAGTTGGATGAAATAGGTCTGCCACTGGAAGAATGCAAAGAAGTGGCAAATTTTAAAAGCAAATTTTTAAATCACATATGTTACATCATTTGAATGAATGTACTTAACCTAGTATCTTCTTTCCCCTTTTTTTTTGTTAAGTAGTGTTTGTATTTACAGTGGGTTTTAGCAAGGATCCCAAAACCTGATTACATAAGCAATGGGCCTAGGGCATCAATCCCTTGAAACTGAACACCAAAACAAAAATCCCGCTCAGCGGTAACAGTAAGCATGAAACAATCCCTCTCAGCGGGAAACAAACAAATAAGAAAGAATGTAGTTTTGGAGATCCCGCCCAGCGGGGAGTAGCCAAAAACCACCATCGAGAATATCCCGCCCAGCAGGAAGCAAAGAAAAACCGTTACAATAAAATCCCGCCTCGCGGGAAGCAGTAAAAACCATCACAAACAGTCCCACCTAGCGGGAAGCAACAGGGAAATTCCGCCATCCGGGAAACCAGCAGAAAAGAAAGGATCCCGCCTCACGGGAAAACTGGTGGATTTGGCGGATCTCGCCCTATGGAGAAACCATCCCGCCCATCGGGAAAACATTCCGTTCAGCGAGAGCCATCCTGCAGGAAGCCGACAGCCAGCACAGAGAGGATCCAGCCCATCAGGAAGCAACCAGAGAGCTGCACCACGAGGAACCCACCCTGGGAAAACAGAAGAGGATCCCGTCCCAGCAGCAGGGACCAAGAATCCCATCCAAGCACAGAGGCAGCTTCAGGGAACTAGAACTGGAAATGGGAACAACCCAGACAGGGAAAAGCCCCCCAAGGCCAAACCAGATGCCCAGGATGTCCACCAAGGAGCAGAGCCAGCACGAAGAAGCCTCCACGTGGGAATAACAACAGCCAGGATCCCGTAGAGGATTCACAAGCAAAAGGGGGAAAGAGGCCCCCCAGACCACCCCCAAAGCTGTGAGGACCTCAAGGGAGACCCCAGAAAGCTGTCCAAACCCTAAACCGTCACCTCCACCGCACCGAGAAACGTAGGGGACCAGATCCACGCGAATAACCTGCAAAAAACCCCAAGGGGAAGCCTGAGGGAAAAATGGAAGGGATCCCCAACCAAACAGGGATCCCTGGGAAGCACCAGTCCAAAAAATCAACCAAGGAAACCCTAGCAGACTGGGAGGGGTGCAGATAGTGGAGAAGGATCTCCCCTCAGGAGATCATCTGCAAACAACCACTCCCCGGGAGGGATGACTTGGGTTGAGCCAGGGACTGGGCAAGAACCAGGAGCCATGGGAGGGGGAGTAGGGGAGGGACCAGAGCCCTCCCTTCTCTACTTTCTTCTCTCTCCATCCCCCCTATTCTTTCCACTTTTTATTTCTTATTAGATCGTTTAAATATATTGCTACAATTGATAATGGATAAGGCACCAGTCTACTTATAAGAGCATATTAGTGGGTTTTGTAATTCTTGGTCAAACATTAATTGAATTTTATTTTTATTTTAAATCTGGTCAAGCACAAGTGCTAATAATATATGCTCATTTTAGGGTTTTCTTACCTTACCCAGTCTATTATAATTATTACGTAATTCTTTCATGAGTAAAAGAGGTGAATCTACTAGAGTCCATAGAGTTGATTGGAATAAAAAATATTTGTGGCATGAAAAATCTTTAAGGGATGCCAACAATTTCTCCAAAACTAATATGACTCCCAAACTTCCCTTATCAAGGCAATAATCTCTTCACCCTCCCTCTAAATCTAGCTCTCATATTCTAAAACTCCTTTATTTTTTAGTATGTCTCCTAGAGAAATCCCTTTATGCAAGGTATGTTGAACCCTAGTATCCTTAAACCCAACTAGTAGAGCTAGAATCTCTTCTATCGTATCCATCACCTACCAATTAGATATATTCTTGTTGTTTGGCTAATTCATTTAGCACCTATGTATTGCACTCCACTACTAACTTGCTTATGCCCATTTTCCTTGCCAACTTAACTCTAATGAGTAGTGCCTTGGTTTTTTCCATAGTACTGGTAGTCTTGTTGAATTTTTTTTGCTAGAGAACAAGGGGTTGTACTCAGGTCCTCCACCATTGATAAATCAAAACTCTCTTATTTAGAGCTTGAGAGTTTATAAATAGATTCAATTCTCATCTCAATTGAGTTGCTATAGCTAGAAACCTACATCATTTTACATAAAATGTTTGAGTTCTTGATTTTCATTTTTTGGATCTTTTTCAATTTTTTGTGTAAATACAAATATTCTAAAATTCAACATCCTTCTTGACATTTTTCTACAACAACCTTCATAATACCAAAACTTCACCTCTACTATTTATGCATTGCATCTTAGTAGAGTAATATTTTCAAAACATCGCACTATCATAGTTTGCTTTATCATATTTGGACTGCTAGTTTTCTTCATGAAGTACAAGTTCAACCACAAAAATTATAATAAATAGTTTATATTAAGGCGCATTAATGTTATAAAATAAATTATATATTACCAATGGAAAACATTAAATTGAATCTTAATCATTATTTGAATCAAATATTCAACATTTTCTTGTCATCTTCAACTAACTTACTACTTCCTCTAACCATGGAAAATAGACTTTAACTTCACAATCCTCAATTAAAACCCCTCTATTGGCTAGCATATCTTCATATTTGTTTCCTTCCCTTAACATATATGTAAACCTGACTTCTTCAAACTCTATAGCAAGGTCTTGAATTTCTATAATTATCTCTTGTATGTTCCATTGAGCCTTTGCTTTCCTCAAAATTGCATTTATTACTGAGTGAATCACCTTCCATCCATACTTTGTTCCATGTCATTTGATTGTATATTTTTAACCCTTCCAAAGCCACCAAAGATTCAAATTCATTATTTCTCTTAAATCCACTATTGAAAGCATAATGAGACAAAATCTCTCCTTTATTTTTTTTAATCATTCCTCCTACTAGTCCTGATGGTTTCCACTTTATATTCTTTACCTTATTTTTGTTTCTCCTATACCCAACATCATAATTCCATTTTATGACTTGAATCCATCTATCAAGGATCTCTTCTTCCCATATTAGGTATTGTATTATTTGAAAAGGGTTAGTTTAGACTCCTCTATGGCTAAAAAAATCTTCCTTTTAATTACCTCTAAACTAATTTTATTTCCTCTAAATATTCTTCTATTCATTTCTAGCCATATAGTCCAAAGTATTGTGTCTTTTGATATATCCTATATTGTCTGTAAAGCCTCACTTTTAAAACCGCTCAGCCATTTCTTTAACCATTCTTCAATTCTACCATTCATCGCCATGCATTTACCAAACATATTAAGAATCCATTTCCATAGTTTCTAGACTATTGAGTAGTGCCCCAAGAGATGGTCTATAATCTCCTCATTTTTGCAAGGAACACATTGTGAGGGGGCATAAAATCCCCTTTTCATAAGATTATCCCATGATAAAATTATTCTATGATCTACTAGTCAAACAAATATTTTTCCATTAGGGATGCTTGGGCTATCCCAAATATCTCTCCGCATTCTTGCGATATTCCTATTTTATTGGTTCTTTACATTATATCCACTTCTTGTTGTGTATTCTCTTGAGCTATTCAACTCTTAAATCAACTTATCCTTAGCTCCCATAAAAATAATCATCATCGTTATCTTTCTATTCAATTGCCTCATGGCATCATTGTCTTGTATACTAGTAAAAAATATTCTGTCCATTTGTATCTTCCTTCCTAGTCCTTGTATAAAATGTCTGAAATCCTATCGTCATATTTGTCTTGAAGTAATCCCATCCATGGTTTTAAACTAGATCTAGATTGAGTCGTTTTTTATCACACCAAGTATCCATCCACATAGAAAAAAAATCTCTAGTTCCCACAACCCATCTTAAACCTTTAATCACTAGATCAGTTGATTTTTTTAAACCATTCTATAGTGCAAAACCATTTGGTAGAGAGAATGCAATAAAAAATTAAGCTTAGGTAGTCTTGTTGAAGTTATTTGCAAACATCTCTCTTAGTTTGCTTGTATTGTCTCTCATTGCTCCATCTTACACTATTGGACTAGGATTTCCTTTCGGATTCTCATTGGAATTCAATTTATGTCACTACTTAGCTATTTATACCTACTTTTTGTTGTCCACTCTCTATGCTAGAAGGTAGATGAATGCACCATATTCCCAGGATCTTGCGCTTCTAGGTACATGTTTTGTTCACTTGCACTTTGATAATTTATTCTATCATAGAGGATTTGATTTGAATATAGACTTTAATCATATCTATTTTCATTTTTTGAAAGGTGCATTGGTTGTGTTCTAGCCAATTGGTCCAAAGGAAGAATAAAGGCACAATGTTTGAAAGAGCCAACAAATTCTCATTTTTAAAGGACTTTTATATTGGGCTAACTAGTTGTTGATATCCTTTGGTCATACCCACCCAATAGATAAGTCCCTTTCAATATTTTTCTATATTTCTCTATTAAACTTGCACTTCATGAACATATGATGACTTGTCTCCTCTTTCTCACAAAAATGCACTAGGAAGGCCTGTGAGAGCCCCTCTTTATGAGATTATCCATCATTAACATTCTATTGTGAGTAACTAGCTAGCTAAAAATTTCAATTTTTAAGATTGTTGCATTTCTTGAGTTAATATTTTTATAACCACTTTTGACCAAGTATTCTCCATTTTGGGTTGTTGAAAAGTAACTAGTGTCTATACCGTTTAGAGAAATATATATAGAACATAATCTCCATAGAATAATTTAAAATTACTCATTATGTTTGTTATCCTCTTCTATACAATCCTTTAGGACACATTTGTGTTTGCTCTCTTAATCCTTGTGGAAGTAGTTGCTCACTTTTTCCATAGATGTTTTGCACATCTTGGCCAGTGCATTCCAACTCTCTTCCTATTATAGAGAATTCCCCCTAACCAAATATCATCCTAGAAGTCAATGTTCTCTCTAGCTTAAACTTTCCATTTCACTCACTTTCTCAAAATATCCTTACTTCCCAGTAGATGGTTCCAAATGATTGAGCCTTTAAAATGTTGTTCCTCATTGAGGATTCTCTTAAGATCCTCGTCTTCTAGGAATTTATGTTAAATAATCTTAGACCAAAGGTTTTTTTAATTATCTTATTAATATTTAGGTAAATTTCCCACCCAAGAACTATGCACATCAAAGCAATTCTCCTTAAACCTATAACGCCCTTTTCTTAGGCTAGCAAATTGTTTCCAATTTTAAGAGATAATCTTATCTTATCCTTTGTGCTCATCTAGAGGAGTTTTTTCTAAAGATATTCTAACTTAATTTCCATCGCATTTGGAAATTTGAATAGAGACATGACATAGGTGGGAAGGCCTTGAAGTGTTGCCTATAATAGTTGCATCTTCCCAGCTTGTCTTAGCCAGTGTCCCTTCCACCCCACCAGTTTTCTTTGGAATCTATACTCATGAGAAGAGGCATTCCCAAGTATAATGAGTGCAAGAAGCCTATAACCCAAAATTTATTCTATATTTCCTTGGGCCGGGGTATTAATGAAATACAACAAACTTTTTACTTTATAAACTCTTTGAATTGCAACCTTCTCATAGCTCTCTAAATCTTTCTTTCAATTTTTGGATTTAATAACACTTGCCAATGCTAGAAGGATTGTATCATCCCCCCAAAATTGATTAGAAACTACCTCCATGGTGTTAACCACCTCTAGGCCTTGGAGTTTCTTTATTCTAAGTGTTAACCACTACAATCCTATCTAGAATCTAACAACTCTTGAAATATTCTTCTTAGTTGTTTAAGATCAAGCTTGGGAGAAGGAATTATAGTCTAAGTGAGATCATACTTATCATGATTTTATAATTTGTGTTGCATAGGCTTATTGGTGTAAATTCAACAAAGAATTATGTCTTGGCCTTCTTGAGGACAAGGATGATGAAATTATTATCCCAATTCTTTAAAACCTTTCACTTTTTTGGGCTTTCATTATAGTTGCTATGACATCCTTTTAACTGTCTCCCCCAAAAAATTGGAAGAACCTTACCTAGAACCTATCTAACCTTGAGGATTTATCCTTCCCCATAAAGAACACTACCTATTCAATTTATTTTGTAATGAAGGGGATATCCAACAACTTGTTCTCTTTTACTGTGATCACTTGACAAATATTGTTCAAGAGGTCATTGGAGGTCTCCTCCTACTCATTTATTTATTTTGTTAGGAGGTTATGAAAGAAATTAATAGCTTCCATATTAATCCTCTCCTCACCTATAACTTCCTTTTTATCCAAAGTGATTATGTTGATCAAGATCTTGGTTTGGTGGATTAGGGTGGTGACATTAAAGTTTCTAGTGTTTGGCTCTTCTTATTGAAGCCACAAGGCTTGATATTTTACCTCTAGTGGATTTCGTCTACTGTTAAAGTGTTATGGTATTCATAGAGATCCAACATTTTCCTCATGAATCAATTCCTCAATGTTTGTATTCACCTCCATCCTTTGCTTAATGTTTAAATTATTCTCTAGCGTATCTTACCTTTGAAAAATATTTCAAAAAACTTCACAATTCTAGATTTTTATCTCATGCTTAATTATTTTCATCTTTTAAGAAAATTGGAACATGCTACTCCCTGTCACAAATGTACCCTCCCATTACCTAAACTTTCCTTCCATATCCACATCATTTTGAAATGGAAAGGGTAGTTTTTATTGGCCCTATCTCTCCCCATTTTCAAAATAAAAGAAGTATGGTTAGATCCAATTTGAGAGCCTATTCTAAGTCTCAATTGGAAACCCTCCATATACCATTCAAGAGACATCAAAATTCTATCCAATTTAAGATTGAATACCTTGATCCTTCATCATTTTGTTATTCCAAGTGTATTTGCCCCCCTCCAAATGCAAGTCTATCACACTTATCTTTATCTCTCATGGATTGTATGTAACTAGGAATCCCTCCTTTCTTCTTATTCAGGATTAGCAATGTACTCAAATCTTCACTTACCATCCATTTTTTATTTTCTAAGTTTTGACTATTTTCTTTAAGTAAATTCAAAAGAATTTTTTATGCTTGATAGAATTGGGTGCATAAATATTTATGATGAAGCCTACTTTACCTATGAGCTTGTGCTCAAAGAAAATTGTAATATGATGTCGATTTTTATCAACCAACTCTCCATCAAAGATATCTGGGTTCCAAAGAGTTAGCAAACCTCTCAAAACTACCTTTGCTAGAACTCCCAAGAAGTTGCTTTGCTCCAAATCTTCTAGCCTGCTTTTC
This sequence comes from Wollemia nobilis, assembly GCA_028583015.1. NCBI lineage: Eukaryota > Viridiplantae > Streptophyta > Pinopsida > Araucariales > Araucariaceae > Wollemia > Wollemia nobilis. The sequence goes on along the minus strand of JAQPPZ010001836.1, from coordinate 7,655,795 downwards.
CTAACTCATTTTTTCCTTATTTCATGTCTTGTAATAAGACTATGTCCATATATAGATTGCCAATATAGAATTTTAGCAATCTAAATCTGGCTAGGACATTTAGACCCCTTACATTCTATAATAATAAATTCATTTTTTATCTTTTGGCAAGGGGTTTGGATCTCCCTTTAATAGCATTAATAAGACAATTTTATCTGCCATTTGTCACTTAATTTTTTTGCATCCCTAGTTTACAAAGTATTTCCTAAGGATTGTCATCTTCCTTTTCTAGAGCCCCTTGTGCCAACTTGTTTACGATTGCTCCTTCCTCTTTTTTGAGAAGGTTTATTGTCCTCTCCCCTGCATTTTGCCTCTTCCTCCTTTTGTTTTGGTTATTTATATTTCTTTGGGAAAGTTTATTGGGCCTCTTCTATTATATGATTTCCTCTTGTTCAATTTTTCATCTTTTGCATTATTTTTCTTCTTCTAGACCCTCATTGGGCTCTTGTGCCTCTCAAACTATTTTCTCCTCTTCTATTATTTCCAAAATGACTTATTTTGATTATTCCAATTCAAGTGTTGTCTATTGTATTTCCTTTTATAGGTTCAAGTCCATGGTGAATGAGCCCTATCATGACTTCTCCTTCATTGGTCCATAAGGGTCCTCTTTCAATGGTTGTTTTCTTGTTGGAAACATATTTGCCAAGTGCCCTCATGCATTGTAGAGGCAACATTAATAGGGCATGCTTTCATAGTCAATCTTCCAAAGGTTCTTGTCCATACATGAAACATAATCTATCATTTTAAAAAGGAATTTTTATAGGTCTAGCCTCACATAGATGCGAGTAAAAATGAAATGGGATTTTTTTGTAGTTATAAGGATCACTAAGACAAATTCCCCCCAAGAGTTTATAATATTTTTAAGACATACTCTCTCTAAAATTCTAAGTGGAAGATGAATAACTATACCCACATTGAGACTTCTATAACAACTTTGTATGAGAGTTAAACCCTTGTGATCAACAATGCATGTGTAGACCAACACTACCCAAAAACCAAGGCCCTCCATGTAGACCTAGTCATAGTCATCCTCTTAGGTGAAGGTTACCAAGAAGAAACCCTTTGGCATCTAAGTTACAAAAGCTTCCCCTTTCAAATCGTATTCACTTTCGATTCAACCTTTCAAATCTACTAAACCCAACCATGCTCCCATTAAATTTTTAGATTATGCTACTTTACAAATCTAACATGTTATCATTTGTAACAATATGAATAACTAGAATGGAGGGAACCCTATCATCTACTAGAAAGGTCTTATTAGATTTTTGATAAAAATTTGTAGCCCAAGGTATGCAATCAAGGCAACATGGGAAACAAAGGTGGTAACAATGGTTCAAGGTTCAAATCCAAGGATGAAATGGTGAGAATTTCTCCAAAAATAAATTCAAATGGAGGAAGCATGAGAAAGTTTACAGATTCCTAAAAAAAACCTTTAACCCAAGAGAAATACCATGGTTGCAAGCAGTGAAAGGTAAGTAAAGGATCCCTAAACATATTTGTCATATCTTGTTAGAGGGAGGTTGCTTGGATATTTCAAACAAGATAGCTAAAATTGTGGTTTCCCAAGGAGAGCTGAGACTAGGGGAAAATTTTCTAGGAGCAAGGTTGGAGCTAGCTGCCATTCACATATGGGCTCATGAGAAATGGACACCTCTCGACCATATGGAAATCAAGCCTTACCCAAAAAATTCTTCCTTATCAAGCTTAAATATGAGGAATACTTGGATAGGATTTTCTAGTGGGGCCTATGGTTTTTTGGACGAAGAGTACTTTTCTTGAAATGCTAGTCCATAGACTTTGATCCTAACCCAAAATCTTCAATAATTTCTAGTTTGGGTGAGAATATCGGGGATCCCTCTCTACCTTTAACACAAGAATATTTTTGTTGGGATAACTAGGCATATGGGCCAACTATTATCAATTGGTCCAACAACTATGGCTAGATCTAGGTTCCTTCATGCCCGACTCTATGTAAATCTAAATATGAAAGCTCCTCTACCCAACTTGATAGATCTGGTTTCCATGTTTGGAATTCAAAATCAATATATAGAATTTGAAAATATTTCTATTAAATGCAACACTTGTCATAATCTTGGTCACTTGAGCAGATATTATCCAAGGAAGAGAGGCCAACCTCAACCCCATCAATGGTAGCCTAAGAAAATTGTTGAGACCCAAGGTAGATAAGGATCAAGACCTGTTTTAAAGATAGGGAACATTGAGAAAATATTGTTGACTCCTGGTCAAGATATGATAACCTTGGAGGAAGGAAAAATATGAGAGGACTATGTCGAGGTAAGTTCCCCTCCTGTGATGGATTCTTTAGCTTTAGATAAGATACCTGTTACAAATATGTTTCAATGTCTACAAGTGCAAGAGGGTGGTTTGGAGGCTAAAACCTAGAATGAGAACCATAATTGTGAAGAGATACAAGCACAACCAAAAATAATCATCAATCCAACTAAATTGGAAATTGAAAACCCACGAGAGGGAGTGGAGGAGGGACACAATAACTCCTCAAAAGGAAGGAAATCTACGAAGGAGCCAAGTAGTCCTAACTGGATTACTAGAATCAGTAGACAGGAAAAAGTAGATGTTGGTTTTCATCCAAAATTGGGGCAACCATCACAACAAGAAATTAGATTAAGAGAAACTGCTAAATAAATATCTAATGGAACCCAATTGACCTTATCTATGGGTAGGGAAAAGAAAAACCCACCAAATATTAAAAATGAAGATCATATCCTGGAATGTAAGGGATATGTATGCCTCTTCCTATTGGAGTATATTACATTATTTGGTACATGCTAATGTACCCCATGGTAATTTCATGGTACATTTGTAAATAGTAGAATAGGGTTGAGTCTACAGTTTAGAGTGTGAATTATATTTCCTTTTATTAAATATGAATGTGTAGGAAATGCACAAGTGTTGTGTAAAAGTGTAATATGAAGGAAATACATAAGTATCGTGTAAAAGTGTAACGTGCAGGAAATGTACAAGTGTCATGTAAAAGTGCAATGTGTAGGAAATGCACAAGTGTCATGTGAGTTAGAGTGTAAGTGTGGGTTGAGTAAATGTGCATAAGTGTCTTGTGTGTAAGAAAACAAATATGTAATGTAAAGATGTGCACAAGTTTATTAGATTATGAGTGCATGTAGGAGTGCAAGAGCTATGTAGAGGTGTGCAAATGTTCTAGAGTCAAGTGTTCATCAAGTATGCAAGTGGTAAGTAGATAAGCCAAGAGTCATGAGACTTGGCATATAGAGACTAATAGTCAAGTATCTAAAGAGTCGCATTACTATGGCTATATTATGGAGGTAATGTCATTTCTGAAAATATATCGAACCATATCAAAGAAAATTCATATATTTTATTGTAATAAGAGGAGCAATAAAGCTTGTATACATTTTGAGCAATGAATCTTGTAAGTTGGTCTTCATGCATAATACATGAATATTTCGGGCTATTTATCTTCATATTTCATTATATAATTGAATGTTTTTTATTTATTATAAGCCTTGATATACATATTAATTTTCTCATATTATTCTACTCATTTTATTATTATCTTGATCTTTTTTATTGTGGTTGTTTTATATTTGATCCTATGATATATTATGGTAGTATTAAGGCTTAAAAAAACCAACATTTCCAAGCATCGACCGATTGCTTCAATGAGGAAAGAATTAAACCCACATATCATCCTCCTCCAAGAAACAAAAGTTGAAGAATCTAATATCGAAAGGATTAAAAAGGTAATCTAGAAGGAGTCAAGTTCTATAGCTAGTCATGTGAATGGAGCCTCTGGGGGATTATTATGCCTTTGGGACCATAAAAAATTTGAAGGTAGAATGATATCCTCCTTAGAGATATTAATTAACATTCTTTTTTATTACAAGGATACTAAAATTAAATGGGTACTCGCAAATATCTATACCCCAAATATAATAATAGGCAAAATATTTCTATGGGATGAACTCGATCACATGAGAGGGGCCTTTAGGAGAGTTATGAATTTTGGCTAGTGATTTTAATTCCCTTTCTTTATCCCTCAGATACAAAAAAAGAGGTAACCCAAATATTCCAAATTGGATGGAGTATTTTGAGTAGTTTGTAAATTATAACAAGCTGATGGATGTAGAATTAAGAGGAGGTAAGTTTACCTAGAGTAATAGGAGATTATAAAGTCAATTAATCCAAGATAGACTAGATATATTTCTAAGTTCAAAATAAGGACTAATTTCCTTTGGAGATTCTAATCTGAGAAATCTCACCAAGGTAGGTTCAGACCATAATCCTTTGGTTCTGGAAGCATTGATTTCTAGAAGACAATTTAAAAGCCCTTTCCATTTTGAAGCAATGTGGCTAAAACATGGTAACCTTGAGTCTCAAATAGTAGAATGGTGGAAGGATTTTATAGGACCTTTAATCTCACAAGTTGCAAAAAAACTTAGATTCATCAAGACTAACTTAAAGGGTTGGAACATAACTATTTTTGGTCATCTTTTTCAAAGGATAGAAGACCTAAAGTCTCAACTATTTGATATTGAGACAACTATAGAGGAGGGTATATTATCAATTAAAAATAGAGAGAATGAAAAATAGATCCTAGCAGACTATCACAATGCCTTGGCCTATGAAGAATCCTTTTGGAGGCAAAAATCAAGAGCATTATGGATAAAGGATGGAGACCGCAATACCAAATTCTTCCATGCAACAACCCTGAGATATAGAAGCTTCAATAGGATTAGAGAAGTTACTACGGAAGATGACTCCTTAACAAATGATATTTTAGAAATCTGAGCATAATTAGTGCATTTATTTGAAAATATAGTTGGGTCTAGAGAGTTAGTGGAAGAATAAACAATGAACAAGCTTCTCCTCAATATTCTAATTGTCCTTAAAAAATAGACGAATTCTTACCTAATCAATCCCTTCAAAGAGGAAGAAGTGAAAAACTATTATTTTCTCCATGGTAGGGGATAAATCCCTTAGCCTAAATGGGTTTCTTTTCCTCTTTTACCATAGATCCTAACATATAGTAGGCGCAAATGTGTTTGCAACCATCTGTGAAGTTCAAAAATCCTATCATATCCCGAGGGATGTCAACTCGACGTTCATGGCACTCATTCCTAAGGTGGGAGGAATGAATACTTCAAATATTAAAGGCCCATTAGCCTTTGTAACATGCTATATAAAATCTTGACAAAGGTGATTCCTAATAAGATCAAGATGGTTCTCCCCTCTATTATTGACTCCAATCAAGGTGTCTTTGTGATGGAAAGAGAGATCCTTGATGGAATTATAACCATACATGAAGTTATGCACTCAATAGGAAAGAGTGGGAAGACCAATATATTTTTGAAATTAGATATGAATAAGGCCTATGACAGGGTATCATGGGACTTCTTGCTTAAAGTCATGGGAAAATTTGGTTTCCATCAATATTGGATAAGACTCACTAAAGAGTGCATCTCCACTGCAATGTTCTCAGTCATTATTAATGGAGCAACCACCGAGTACTTAGAATTCTTAGAGGACTAAGACAAGGTGACCCCCTATCCCCTTATATATTTATTATACTAGCAAAATCCTTGGGAAGAATTATATGAGCTACTACCTCCCTTGGGACAATTGAAGGGGTAATACCAACGACTTCCCTTAACCCTATTGATGATACCATATTAGTAACCAACTCTTCCATCCTGCAAGCCAAGGAGATCAGGAATATCTTGAGTGTTTATAAGAAAGAAACAAGATAGAAGGTTAACTTGTCTAACAAAAAAGTGTTTTTCCTCAACACCCCTCCTAGAAGATAGGGGAGAATTGCAAGGATTTTTGGTTGTGAGATTAGAGACTTCTTGTTGATTTATCTAGTATTATCCCTCTTCAAAGGCAGAATGAAGGAATGCTTATGGAAATTGGTGGTACAAAGGATCAGGAAAAAGCTAGCAGGATGAAAGAGAGCACTCCTAAGACAATTTGGTAAGGCCTAGCTTATAAAATCAACCCTCAAAAGTATCCATGTTCACTTCATGTCTTTGTTTAAGATATCGACTGAGATTAATCAAAATATTGACCAAATCCAAAATACCTTCTTTTGGTCAGGGATGGAAGATAAGAAAAGGCTACCATTGGTAGCCTAAGATCAAGTTTGCTCGAGGAAGGAAGTTGGTGGTCTTGAGTTTAGAAAGATGAAGTAGATGAATCAAGCCCTCATAGCCAAGAAAGGATGGATGCTTCTTAGGGAGGATAATGTTGGATGGGTCCTGTTGTGGAATTATCTTGTATCCCTTATATATGAGTCATTCCACAAGATAATTTTTGATCATAAGAAGTATTATAGACTCTGGTGGATCTGCCACTTTAATTTAGGAAAATGTTATCAAAAGGTTTCTAGACAAACCGAATTGGGTTAGGATACCCCTAAAGTGAGCTTACAATGTTTCTTTACATGCTCATGTTCATCCAGATAAACAAAATATAAAAGTTGATGTTCTTTGACCAAGATTTGCAATAATTCTCTAATTATGCCTAGATTGGTGCATTATCCATTACTAATTGTAGCAAGATTGTAAACACATTAATATAACAAAAAGAAAGGAAAATAAAATGTTGAGTCAATTATGTTCATTCAAATAATATAATAAGCACAATTGATTATCAATAAAAGAAAGTGTCAATTACACATTCAAATCATGTAATATGTAAAAGAGACACACATTCAAAACTAAACACAAAGAATTGCCCAAGGGAAGAAGTTGGAATTGTATTAATATCAAAGGATTTTACAATGAGAGCCTGGCTTAAATTAGCACAAAGCTCTGTAAATGAATACAATTAGAATTCTTGTTCAAATGATGTAACAAGAACTCTTCAACCTCCTGTTCTAATATGGTAACATTAGGCCTCCAAACTTCTAATTTAGTAGTTGGAAATGATCTTAGTTTCCTAAATGCTTCACTATCAAGACATGCACAATAATGGAAGGAATGAGAAATGGCAAAAGAAAAGACATAGAGGGTAATACAACAACAAAAACAAGGGCATTCTTAGTATACCTCTAGGAAAAATGGCTATGCAAAAACTTGATCCTTTTATTGGTTGTAGCAGCCCCTTTTATAGCCTCTCGGTACTCTATTTATGTTATAACTGCCTTCATGTGAGCCCTCCATTTGTCATCATATTTTTCCCTTAATTGGATGGGTGTGCTACAACAAAATTATAGTTGTCCTAAGTTGTGTTATTTTCAAATTCAATATTTGGCTGCTCCAAGATCCTAGATATTTAAAATGGAGTACAACTATAAAAAACTTATGCTTTATGGTTGACTCGTCCCTAGGTATTTATCTTACCCTGTGGTGGGTCCAACACTATTATGACTAACCTCTTTAGTTTTATATAGTTCTAAGCTCTACCCCTCTTCTACTATCTTTTCTATGAGGTGGTTACTACTGACAATCTGAATTTACTTTCCCTGATACCTTTTCCTCTGTTTATTTTCTCTTGGAGGTCCTTTATCGCCATGTCAATGATTTCCCATGCTTCTTCACAAAAGGTCATAGTAAATTTCAACATATTCAAATCTTGCATGATTTTAATTTTTTTTCTTTTGACCCATTCTTTGCTCTCTTGAGAAAAACTACATAGGTGGTCAACTGTTTTTGTAATGAAGTTTATTTACCTGGCCAAGTCTCGCTCATTATCTGGATCATACTCAAAGTCTTAGATTTTGTTCAGTATTAGATATTCAATATTAGACACCTATAAGGATTATTGGAGGGAGAATTTCACTTCATTTAGCGCATCATTTATTTCTTTCTCCCATGTGGCTATTTCTTTGTCCCATTTCTACCATCTAGGCCTATATCTTAGAAATATTAATATTTTAATAACTCTTTAGCATAAAAATTGGAGGTGTCATCTTCCAATGTTTCTTGCCCTATACTTATTTGATCATAGTACTTTTCAAATTATTGGAAGATGGGATACATTGCATCCACTTTATTTTTTGCTTGTTTTAGAAGATGTCCCAAACTGTTTGCAAAGCTTTTGATCATATGGATGTTGCTAAATATCTCCCTTAGATCTTCCAACTTATCCTATATTTTATTTCTCATTTATCTTTTGTATTTAGATAAGAAATCAAAGCAATCAATGTTTTTTATTATGATCTAGGGCTCTATTGTTGAGACTACAATAGAAGAATTTGACACTTGTTGTCTTAGGCTTTGCATGTAAATGATCCAATTTTGTTGCTTTAGATTTTAGATTATTAATTTGTTTCTTTTTTGCAAGTGTGAGTTGTGCATGTGCAACAACTCTCAACTTCATCATGGCAATTGGGTCCCTTGTAGCTTGTATTACCCTTTTTCTAAGTCAATTTGAGCTTGTTTCACATCCCTTGGCAAAGGTATTTCAATGGTGGTAGTTGATGCATCATAAGCACTTTGTTCCCTAAGTTCTTCAACTGTACACCATCCTTCATTGGGATCCCTTCCTTCTTCCATATCCTAGATTTGCCTTTCTTCATCAGGCTCAAATTGTACAACTTCTTCTATTCACACCAAGGTGAGACTTTTATGAACATCTGAAGAAGGGGCCATCTCAAGCCTAGGATTTTTATGCCTTGGGGAACTTGGAGGAGGAATAGTTTTAATTTGGTACCCTCTAAGAAAATTAGAAAAACCTCCTACCTCTTGAATTATTTCAAGCACTAGTGAAGATATTTTGCACTCCTCCTTGTCTATGACTATACTCTTGGGGATTACTTAAGGTAAGTTTACCATAAGTTCCAGCCTTTGTTTTGGAGCCATCAGTGCTTTAGCAAGCTTAAGGTGAGTGGCCTAAATCTATGTAGAGGAAGTAGTAACTATCTCTTTGCTTGTGGCTAAGGTAGTGCTTTGGGAAGGCTAAGCAACTAGAGGGTCTTTTATTTTTGCTTCTACCACATTAGTCACTTTCATCAATACTTTTACTTGTTCAGGTTCTCAATTTATGATTTCTAACATAGGGTCATGTAGGTCTTCAATGGGAATAGTTAGAATTAGTGGGGCAGTGCACTTTTTTGTAGCTCTTCTCAGTAATCTCAAATCACTAGCGTAATTTACCACCATCTCTATATGTGTATGGGACCTAATTCTCATCTTCTATACCAATTTTAGTGATTCTCTTATTTTGATTGCTCCTTGCATTGCATCTTTAAAGTGATATGCCTTGTGAGTAATCTAGGAGAAACTTAATTTTTATTAATTTGTGATAATTTCTAGTAGGTTCATATGGTCTCCAAGTGATTTTAGAAAACCCATAGTAATCCATGTTCCAAATAGCCCTTATAAGGCTAAGATGGCCTTTATATACATAATGCCCTAATTTGCAAGGAATATCCAACCATGGAATTTTTACCTTTTTTCTTACTGTAACTAAAATACTTGAACACTTGCAATATAAAATCACACAGACACAAAGAGATTGCCCAAAATAATGAAATCCTTTATATATATTGACTCTTGCGATACAGATTTACAATATTTCGGATTGCCCCAAGTAGCTTGGGTACAATGTTACAATATTTGCCTCAATGTGATACAAATTTCTCTCTGGGAGTTCTCCAGATCTTCCGCAATGTACAATGTTCTCCTCGTATCCAGTTACAGCTTCAAAGGGTGAGTGGGCTTTGGTATCCAACACGGGACCACTCCGACTTTAGCAGCCTATCCAAGATACCTGTTACCTGCACACATGCAAACCAGCAAAGGGGATTAGTAGCACCCGTATATTCAAGCGATAAATCCAAATGCTACACATAAACCTATTACTGATATGGATGAAAAAGCAGATAACACAAAACAATTAACAAATAAAGCCTTGCTTAATACTCAAATCGCTAATCTCTATCGATGAAATCCATTTTTGTTCTCGGGACTGTGGAACCGCAGAAGCGCGGTTGTGGGCTGGAAACCGTGGACTTGCGGTTGTGAAACCGTGGATGCACATTTTCGACTGTGGAACCACGGACGGGCGGTTTCGGTTGAATAACAGATTGCCTCAAAATTTGAGCCAATGGTCAGAGTCAAGCTCGCGCTCTCAATTTCTCATTGGGTCTAGATCTATTTCGGTAGCCTATCGGTATGCCAATTCAGCTCCCTTTGTTTGGTGGATTGATGGTGCCTTTATAGGCTGCCTGGGGCTTTGGAGGGGAATGTGAGGTGGCAAGCCTGACTTGCCAAGTGGCAAATCTGGACTGCCAGGTGGAAGGGGCAATTACAGTGAGTCACTCAGTGTGGCTCACTTAACTGGGGTGATGTGGCTCCAAGTGGAGTGGGATGTGGGATGTTGTTTTATGTGAAGGGACAAGGGGACAACAACAAAGGAGTTGTGGCATGGGTGTTGGGAATCTGTCTCATGTGCAAGGACAAAGGGGATAGGAGTGGGTAAGATGTGGCATGGATGTTGGATGAAGTGTCCAGGACACATGTCCAATGGGTAGACAGGGTATCCTAGGGTGATTTTCCTAATTAAATAAATTAGGAAAGTATAATGATGTGCAGGATTTTATATCCCTAAGTTAGAACTTAGGCATATATCTTTATTATGCAGGATTTGATGGTGAGGTGGTGAATGTGAACTAAAGGGTGCTAGATTTTGGTGTCTACAGTTGCCCCTTTTTGTATTGCATTGTGTACAACACAATGCGGTGCAAAAACTAATGACATCTAACTTTATTGGATGAATGGGTTCATTTCTCTTTGACACAGAATGAATGAATTTAGAATTTTGATTTGTTTGCTTACCCCCTCAATTGACGATTGGGTAAAGGTTGACACCCATAAGCCAATTGACAAAATATGAATGTTGATAGTGGGTTGTTTATTGAATGATGTTTATTTTGTTAATGAATTTTGTCTTGATTTTCTTTGTGCCCCAAGTTTGGGATTATTTGTGTTCTTGCAATTTTGCTTTTGGTTTCATTAATGTTTAGAATACATGGTAAAATTTTTGACCACTCTTTTGAGTTTTCACCCACTATGACTTTAGCAATTCCTTCCAAATGATGGGTTTAAGGAACCAGTCATCGAGGATTTGATGCTCAAGTGGTTTTTTGATTATTACCAAATTGTTGTTTGTTGTTCCGCTTTTGACCCAACGGAAGGTTTTTGTAGGATTACCTTGGCAAATCTGTTTTAGAACACATTTAAGCTCATAGATTTTAGGGACTTATCGACTTGATTCATTGTTGTTTTTTTTTTGTGATTTCTGAATGAGTTTCCTTATGGTGATTTACCCATCCAACCGGTTTGCATGGATTGCTAGTCTTGCAACCGCTAGGTGTATAGGATAATCCACTAGATACGAGTTTCACTCCAAATGATTAGGTGGATTGGAATTTTCATTTTTTTTTTTGAAACCGCTGACTTGCGGTTATTTTGGCAAAAAACGCGGATTTGCGTTTTGCTTTATGAAACCACGTTTTCGCGTTTTGCGCCTCCAAATGCGTGTTTGCGTTTTCACGCGCAAAAAATGCAGGCGTGCAGTTTTTCATCGCTAAAAGCGGCTATTTATAGGTTGTTGTCATTTTCAAAATCATTCTGCCAGTTGTCATTGGTTGGTCGGTTGAAGTGATGAGTGAGATGGAGGTTGGCGAGGGGAGCGGTGGTGGTGGCTCGGCTGGAGCGGAAGTTGGCGGCCGGTTTGCCGAGGTAGGCGTGTTGCCCTTTTTTTTTTTCTTGTTTGTTTTGCTTGTTTGATAATTAAGTGGGGTTGGTAAATGGTTATGTTTTTTTTTTTTTCATTAAGCGTTTGTTTTTGCTTTTATTACCTAGGGTAGGTAAAATTTTTTTTTTGTTTTTGTTACCATGATTAGGTAATTTTTTTTTTTTTTTTTTTTTTATTACCTAGGGTAGGTAAAAAAATTTTTTTTGTTTTATTACCTAGGTTAGGTAAAAAAATTTTTTTTGTTTTATTACCTAGGTTAGGTAAAAATTTTTTTTTTTTTTTTATTACCATACATAGGTAAAAAAAAATTGTTTTTGCTTTATTACCTAGGTTAGGTAAAAAAATTGTTTTTTTGTTTTATTACCATACATAGGTAAAAAAATTGTTTTTGCTTTTATTTCTAGCATGTTGTGCTAATTTTTGTTTTTTTATATGTTTTCTTTTCAGGTTAAGCTTCTTGATTCTCGGCATAGGTGGTCGAGGACCATTCGAAAAGTGCGGAAAGCACTTTCTGATGATGATTGGACTCTACTTCAGACCATTGGTTTAGACGGTTGCGGGCGGTTAGGCACCGTCCGAGCTGATGAGGATCTCCTTTCGGCACTTGTTGAGCATTGGGATCCAGACAGGGGCACATTTCAGCTCCCAACAAGGGAGCTGACTATCACTCTCGAGGATATCTATCGTATCTTTCACGTCCCTATCGAGGGTCCTACCGTTCGTGTTGGCCTTGACAAGAAGGAGGCCCTTTTCCCTCTGTTTGGTGAGATGTGGGACATTGATTGCAGCAGGGGCGACATTGCGTATTTGGATCTCTTTACAGCTGGCAGCTTGGGTGCATTGCCTGCCTTTATGATGTACATTTTGAGCAACATGTTGTTGCCCAATTCCATGGGATCGAGGATCCCGTGGAACCAGGTGCCTATTGTTCTTGACTTGATAGTTGATCCTCGTCGGTTAGCCTGGGCTCCCGCTCTTCTCTACGAGGTTTATAGCGAGCTCTATGAGGTGAAGAGGCATGGGCGCAAGGGCCTGGGCTACAGTTTGTTGCTCCAGATTTGGTGTTGGGAGCATGTTATCATTGGTCGCCCTGTTGGTTTGCCTTGTGGCATGGATGCCACCTCTCCTCGGGCATACAGGTGGTTACTCAGTGAGGAGGTCAGTCGATCTATTATGAGTGCTTCGGAGTTTAGAGATATCTTGAGTTCTCTGACTAGGGACCTGATGTGTTGGCGGCCTTGGAGGGGTTTGGATTGGGTGACGGATGCAGTGGAGCTTCATCGCGTTAGGCGGGGATGATGGGTTGTTGGCGCCCATTTGAGGGATATGGAGTTTATCCAGTTCTCTCATGTACTATGATAGTTTGGTCTTGTTCAGGATGTTTCGGATGTGCCTGTTATGTATAGGTGATGGGGTGATGAGTTGGGGTTGCCTGTTGCTCCTAATTTTTGGTGAGTCGACGATCCTACTGATGACTCATACTTGGAGGTGCTTGACTTGGATGATGTTGGCATGACTTTTGAGTATGACGCTTGGTTTGCGAGTCAGCCTCTATGGACTCCTAGCATCATTGTAGATGATGATGGGAGTGGTGATGATGTTGATGTGGGTGGATGGGTTCCTTGGTCGATGAAGCATCGACGTGGTAGCTCTTCGAGAGCTGACATGGGCATGGACGTTCAGCAGCCTGAGGAGGGTGGTGGCGATGATGATGAGGGTTTACCTCCTCGATGGTCAGAGGAGGAGTGGGGGATTCTCCAGGCTGAGCGAGATAGCCTAGATTTGGAGTTGGGTCGAGTGAAGGCCGAGTTAGCATGGTATCAAGGTGAGGTGACTCATCTTTAGGCTGAGGTGGACGGGCTATGGGTTGGACCTAGCAGCACTATTGTGGTTGCTAAGGATGTAGAGATCACTAGACTCGGTGGTGAGATTACCCATTTATAGGGTGAGCTTTCTCGATTGTAGTCAGGTGCTGGAGGTGATGATTTTACTCTGACTATTGCTTCTCTACGTAGATATTTCTCAGAGGGTCGCTCGCTAGGGTGTTGATTTGAGGAGCCTATGTAAGCAGGCTGTCTACATCGAGATGTTGGAGAACATTCTTCATGAGCATCATATTCCTTTACTTGTTCCTCCTTCATCATCTACTGCCACTGCTACCCGAGGGACTGAGATGAGTCATAGGACTCATCGTACTTCTAGCTCTCACGGGGCTTCTACAGCGTAGGGTCCATGGAGGGATCCTATTGGCACTAGCTAGATGTTGTATTTGCCTTATTTTTGTTTTTTGTATATTTTATCTTAGTATGAGCCTCAGTGCTCCGATGTATACTGCCTTCGAGAATTTTGTACTTTGTAGACTTTTGTATTTATATATATACATGGCATTTTATTTTGGTATTCACATGCGTTATTTGTATATGTATTCTTCTTGTTTATGCTTTGCAATGTTTATATTATGCAATCTTATATTTCTATGTTAATGCTATGATAATGAATGCAAGTGAACATGTAAAATGCATTTTGATTTATAGTTATGTAACTGAATGAAGGTATGCATGGTGCTCATGTAATCTTATTTAGCTCAGAGTATTTGACCTTTACTCATTCATATTTGCAATTGGGGGTATCCCACTTGATTATTCTTTGTGGTGATGTATGTGGTATGTATAAATGGTATGTGGATGGTGATATGGATAATGATTTGGCTTTTGATATGTAACTGAAAATATTCTCAAATACTCAAAGAAGCTAGTAATGTTAACCATTTTTCTTGAATGTTATCTTACTTTCTTTAGGACCATATTGTGTGCAAGTGAAGTTCATTTTCTAAATCTTGCGTGTCGATGACCCTAAGCAATCCAGAACTAGTGCATGTGATTGTGATGTTTATTGCCCCATCTTGAGTAATTTTTGGATGGTACCTTTCTGGGTTTTCCTTTTGGCTAGCTTACCCGTATGTGCGTTCAGAGGTCTCCCTCTTGAGAGAGAGACATGTCGCCCTGCATGAGTTTACTCCACTTCCAATCAAGCGTCTATAGCCCCGGTGGAGGCTCACTCCATAGTCCAATGGTTTGATCTTTAAGCCTTTGTGATGACTACATAACTTTCTGAGGGGAACATAGTACGATCTTTTCAGCTTTAGAGATCTGTGGTGTGTGTTGTTAATTGTTTTTTGTGTAGAGTTTTGGGGAATCGGATTCTCAACCGAAGTATGATGAGAATGTTACCCTATCCTTACTACTCTACATTTATTTATATTTGTTGTTTCACTGTGGTAGTGGTGATAACCACTATTTTTGTTTTTGGACTATGTTGCGTGATAGGGTAAGCGAAGAATTTGACTTTTTTTGCTTTGAGGTTTACCCAAATTGGCGTTATCTTTCTATTATTCAAGATGTTTTAAGATTTGTAAAAGTGTATTTGGTTCTAGATTGCTTTTGGGTCAATCTACCATACTCAAGATTTTCTTAATGTGATGAAAGTGCTTTGGTCCTAAAGAAAATTGGACACTTCATGAAGTTTGGTTTTTCACTAGACATGTTTGAGTGATTGAAAATTGTATGATATATCATATATGATGTGTATGATTTGTGAGTTGTAAAGAATCTTAGTTGAATACCCCCAATTCTTGGAATTTGTTTTCTTGGTCGTATCATCACCACTATTAAATATTACTGAGCAAGGGATGGGATGGATGCAACTATATATATATATATATATATATATATATAATTGTGTATGAACATATAATTGAAATGCAAATGCAATATGAAAAATGCAATTTAAAATATGTCTATTTACAATGTGAAATGCATGCAATGTTGTAAAATGGAATCTTTTGTTATATTATTTTTTTTTTTTAGCCATGTACATATATATACATATATTGCAAGTCGTTTTATGCATAAAATGCCTTTAGGTGCATAATGTTTAGTGGTTCTGGCTCCAATTTCCCTTCTAAATTGGAAAGTCTGTACGTTCCTTGTCCCAATTTTTGCTTTACTATATATGGGCCCAACCAATTTGCTACAAATTTATCCCTTAAGTGCGGTAAAGCATTAGTATTTTGTTGATTTTCTTTGAGCACTAGGTCCCCCACTTGAAATTCATGAGGATGGACTTTTGCGTTGTAAGCGCGCTTGACTCTATCTTGATATACTCGTAAATGTTCTAGAGCATTGATACGTTTCTCATCAATAATTGTCAATTGGTCAAGATGCTCCTGTCTAGTTGTATCATCGTTCATGAATTCCTGTATCTCGATTCGCAAGGATGGTATCTCGAGCTCCAATGGTAATATTGCTTCTACACCGTAAACTAGTGAAAATGGTGTTGCTCCCGTTGGCGTTCTTATGCTTGTTCTGTAAGCCCATAGTGCTAAAGGGAGGTGAGTATGCCAATCTCGATGATTATCTTTTACCACTTTCTTGAGAATGGATATGACTATTTTATTTGTTGCTTCAGCTTGCCCGTTTGCTTGTGGGTAATAAGGTGTTGAGAAGTTGTGTAGTATTTTGAATTTATTGCACAATGCTCTAACATCCTTATTCTTAAATGACTTTCCATTATCAAAAATTATTTTTGAGGGTATTCCAAAATGATAGATAATATGTTGAAGTATAAACTCCGCTATTCGAGGTCCAATCGTAGTTGTCATTGGAATTGCTTCCACCCATTTTGTGAAGTATTCTGTAGCAGTTATGATGAATTTATGTTGTCTTGATGAAGCAGGTGTTATTTTACCGATCAAGTCAAGGCCCCATTGTGAAAAGGGCCACAAAATTTGAATGGGTTGCAAATTTTGTGATGGCACATGGGTCAAGTTTGCATGATGTTGGCATTTTTGGCATCTTTTGACATATTTGCAATAGTCATTTTCCATTGTCGGCCAATAGTATCCCATGCACAATATTCTTTTTGCAATTGCCATTCCGCTAAAGTGACCACCGCAAGTACCATCGTGGGCTTCTGATATTGCTCTTTCTACTTCAATTGGATTTAAACATCGTAGTAATATTCCATCATAACTACGTTTATATAACACATCTCCAAGTAAAGTGAAATGAATGGCTCTTTGTTTGAATGTTCTTTTTGCAGTTCGTGTCATTTCTATTGGTAGTGTGCCTGATTTGAGAAAATATTTTATCTCATCAAGGTAAGAATTGTAAGGTTCGACATGTATCAAACAAACATTCTTCTCACCTATAGATTCTGCTTTTTGAATTGATGGTTTAGACATTGTTGTTATGATTAGCGGTTGCATTTCTCCATGTTCATTTTTAGGGATGAGAGATCCCAAGGAAGCCATTGCATCCACAAATCTATTTTTCGATCGTGGCAAGTTACTAATTTCATACCAGTCAAATTTTCCTAGCAACTGTAATGCTACTTCATGATATTTCTTTAATACTGGCTCTTTACATTGGTATTCTCCTTTTATTTGGTAGACAACCAATTGAGAATCACCAAAAATGCTTATTCTTTTTATTCCCATTGCTATAGCTGATTTAAGACCTAGTATTAAGGCTTCATATTCTGCATTATTGTTAGTGCATGTGAAGTCGAGTTTGAATGATAAAGGAATGGGTATTCCTTCAGGTGTGTAAAACACAACTCCTGCACCTTGCCCTTTTTCGCACTTTGATCCATCAAAGAACATTGTCATATCTGCTTCATCCTCAGGTGAAACTATTTCTTCTTGTTCTGTGACAGAAAATACTGAATCGTCGGGAAGTTCAATTATTAATGGTGTATCATTGTGCAACGGAGCTTCCGCTAATTGATCAGCTATCACTTGCCCTTTTATGGATTTTTGACTTGTGAATTCGAGGTCAAATTCCGTTAAAAGCATTATCCATTTAGCAGTGCGGGTGTTGTTGTAAGTGCGAGTCATCATGTATCGCAGAGGGTTTTCTCTAGCTATAACATAGGTGGTATTGCTTAGCATGTAATGTCTAAGTTTCTTGGTGGCAAAAACCACTGCTAAGCATAACTTTTTGACATAAGCATATCTTGTTTCATAACTTACCAATGTTCGACTGATGTAATAAACCGCTTGCTCTTTATTTTTCTCATTCTTTTGTGCAAGCATTGTTCCTAAAGCAAAATCTATTGCAAAAATGTATAGTTGAAATGGGACTCCTATTTTTGGTGGCGTAAGAACCGACGGTGAGGCTAGATATTTCTTTATATCATCAAATGCCTCCTGACATTCAGTTGTCCAAGAAAATATCACTCCTTTTTGTAACATGCGATTAAAAGGCCTGCATTTATCTGAGAGTTGCGCAATGAATCATCGAATAGATTGGACTTTTCCTTGCAAACTTTGCAACTCTTTCAAGTTTTTGGGAGGTGACATTTCTAATATTGCTTTTACCTTGCCTGGGTCTACTTCAATGCCTCGCTTGGAAATAATGAATCCTAGAAGTTTTCTTGATGTGACACCAAATACACACTTCTTAGGATTTAACCTTACCTTATGTTCTATTAATCGATCAAATGCCTTTTCTAGCACATCTATGTGTTCAAGACGCATTTTTGATTTAGCAATAAGATCATCTACATAATATTCGATTATCTTATGCATATAATCATGAAATATGTACGTCATGGCATGCTGATATGTAGCTCCTACGTTCTTTAATCCAAAAGGCATCACTCTATAGCAGAATGTCCCCCAAGGCATTGTAAATGTTATTTTATGTTGATCTTCGGGATTAATCCAAATTTGGTTGTATCCGGAGAAACCGTCCATTAAGGAGAGCATTTCATGACCAGCATAGGAGTCTACTAATTGATCTATATTTGGCAAAGGAAAATCATCCTTGGGACACGCTTTGTTTAAATCTCAAAAATCAGTGCATACTCGTATCCCCCCATTCGGTTTGCGAACGGGTACCATGTTTGAAAGCCATTCAGGATAATCGATTGGTACTATGAAGTGTACATCCAATAACTTTTGCAACTCTTCTTTCACAATTAATGCGATTGTTGGATGAACTTTCCTAAGCTTCTGCTTGAACGGCTTGGCATCATGTGCTAGCGTAAGGTTGTGGACTACCAAGTCCGGATCTAAGCCAGGCATGTCTTTGTAGGACCATGCGAACACTTCCTTATTTTTAATAAGCATGTTTATGATGCTTTATTTTTCTTCTGTGGATAATTCTTTTGCTATTTTGACAATCTGGGGATTGTCCACGTCTTCACTAAGGTTCACATCTATAGACTCTTCTATTAGCATGTGAGAACCTTCTTCTAGCTGATGTGGAGTCGGGATGAGGTGGATATCATCTGCCACATTTTCAAATGTGTCTGGGGTGTCCCCCTCTATCTCAGTTTGAAAAACTGAATTGTTTGATGATGAAGGTTGTTGCGGAATATAAGCGTTTGAAGCGCGCAACAACTCTTCGGATAGGATGAAGTCAGCAGTGGATGGCGGGGATGAAATCCTGTCCATGGCTATGAGACTGGTGTCGATATAGATCGGTTTTGTCTCATTATATGGATTGCGGAGTGGGGTGAGCAAATCAACAGAAATCATGTTGACTTGATGGAAATGAGGTGGTTGCGATTCAAGAATTGATGACTCGTATTCTCTAGGTTGCAACTGACCTAATGTGTGTGATTGGTTTTGTTGTATGCTTTGCCAATGTGATGGAGGAGGTTCTGGTTCAGGACCCTCACGCTCTTTGTTTAGCCAAAAAAGTGTGTGGTCTATTGGAAACTTCTGTTGATACCAGTTATCCTTCTGCATGGTTTCTCCATATATTATCTCTTCTTGAGGTTCTTCTTCTTCTTGATTAAACCATTCAGGACGTGCTTCATCTTGGAGCATTCTCCTGGCTTGTATCTCAAGAGCATGGTTGATAAAAATCATTTTAGTTTCATCATCATCATTGTCACTCATCCAGAATCCATTAGCATTTGTATGAGGTCCTAGCATTAGTGGCTCAAGGTCTTGCCTAAGGTATGCTATCTCAGTAGGATCTTCATAATCTGCTTCTCATTGTAAAGCTTGCTCTCGAGGGTAAAAATTGTAGATTTGGTATCTACTTTCTATTTGTTCATCCTCATCATTAGGTTCATCCTCATCATCGCTCTTTTCCTCCTCTTGTTCGCATTCTATGTCAAGTTCTTGGAAAGCTTGATTAAGCGAAGAGCTTGCGATGGAAGGTTTATAGCCTAGACCGGAGCGGTCACTTGGCTCTCTATATTCTGGTTCAATAATGTGGTGAGGACCTTGTTCATGTCTTCCAAGTCCATATCCTTGCCAACTAACCCTTCAAAAATATCTCACTGGGAAACTTGGGTTCGATAGATAATCAATGTTTTCATTAAACTCTTGTAAAGAGTTGTCATTTTGAGGAGGTGGGTCCGATGAAGAATCCATCCCTCCATATATGAAATTGATTGCATTTGTTTGAGAACCCATTCTATATATATCACCAATAGCTAAAGGTGGGTCGTGAGGGTGACCGTAATCTCTGATTGACTCGATAGGTGGTGTAACTGTGACACTTTCAATAATGTACTCACCAATACTTGGATTGGCGAGATGTACTACAACTCTAGATGGTTGTGTGGCTAATGGCTCGGTGGATGAAGAGGGTTCTTGAGCCTTAGCTCTTGGCTCTACTGGTGGTATTGGATTATCTCTAACAGGTGGCCCTATTTGTGAGACTACGGGTTCTAATGATTGTGAAGTAGTGGCTGATGATGTGGGTTGTGCTTTGAATGTGAATAGTGGCTTTGAATCTGGAAGTGTACTAGATGGAGTTGGCAATTGATTAGCAGGATGAGTGGGTGTAATTTGAAAATGAAATGCAGTGTTTGAAGGATGCGTTGAGCTAACACTTTTAGATGTGAAATCTGGATCAACTATAGGCAACTCTTCTGGAATGGGTGCTTTTGATGATGTGGTGTTTGATGGAATGGTTCTAATGACTAGTGGTTGGATGGTTAGATGTGTTGATGGGAGTAAAGGCTCATAAGGATTTGAAATAAAGTTGCAGTATTTGAAAGGTTCGAGTGTCAGTTGGTATGCAATGTACCTTGCCTTCATGCACATATTTTAAGCATTGATGCAATGTTGAAGGCACACATTTCATTTCCCTAATCCAAGGGCATCCAAGAAGTATGTTATATTGCATTTCCCCTTCCAAGATGTGAAAGAGAACATGTATTGTTTTCACCCCCATGGTGACGGGAAGAACAACATTCCCTACAGTTGAGCATAAAGCGTCATTAAAGGCCCTAAGAGTGAATGTGGATGTTGTGATGTGAGATGATGGGACGTTGAGCTTCATCATGGCAGGTGTGGTAATGAGGTTGATTGAAGAACCTGTATCAATAAGCACTCTCTTGAAGGGTTTCCTGTCAATGTGAGCTACTATGTGCAATGGCGGATCAGGTGAATCTGTTGATATTTGTTTTTCCTCAAAGTCATAGAATACTATCGAGGGTTCCATGCACTTTTGCACACTACCCACAAAGGAATTGAATGCATTGGGGTCTTCTGATTGTACTTGAATAGACTTTAAAATTTCCATCAATGCTTCCCTGTGAGGTGTTGATTGTTGTATTAGTTCATAAATTGACAATTTTGTTGAAGCCATCTTCAAACTCTGTGTTAACCGGTTGTTCAATGTAACAACAGGGTGGTTGTGGAATGGTGGTGGTGGCCCACTCGATCCAAGTTGTATGGGCACATTAGTTGGTGATGCTGTCGGAGCCTGGGTTGTGCGATTAGCTTGCCTTTGTCCCTGGGTAACTATACTGATAGCCCCTACAAAACCTTGTGGTAGTTGAGACACATAATTAACCTGATTGGGAGGAACTGTAGAAGTTGATGCTCCCATCGGTTGTTGATTCACCTCTCGATGTGGCAAAGGTGTCTGATATATGCCTAGGTTTTGGTTATTTTGGGCTAGTGGGTTGTCAATTTTGATTGTACCCACTTCCAATAAATCTTGCACAATTCCTTTAAATCCATGACAACCTTCAATATCATGTCCTCTTTGTCTATGATAGATGCAAAAGAGGTGTTCTTTGTAACCTTTTGTCTTTGGTTTGTTAGGATCATCAGGTTTCATTTTCGGTAAATTAAAAAGTTTTGCCGCATACAACTTCTGAAATACTAATGAATATGGCTCTTGTACTGGCGTGTAATTTATTTTTGGCTTAAAATGACGTTGTTGCCTTTTCGCAGGTTGTGTCTAATTTTGTGCCTATTGTGGGGGTGGAACCACTTGATAATTCGGTTGGTGTGGTTGTTGTTGTTGTTGGGGTTGTTGGATTTGTGTTTGAGCCGGTTGATTTGACTGTGGTTGGCTCAAAACTATCTGATTAACTTGTGCGGTCTTGGACTGACCGTGGTTATTCCCCTTTTGATTCTTATTGTGCCACTCTTTCTTCTTAGGCTTAATCTCACCTTCTTGAATTTTGATTTCTTCAATCAGTTTTGCTTGGGCGAGTGCCTCATCGAATGTTCTATACTGTTGTAGTTGTAGCAATGAAGAGATGGGTCTACCAAAACTCTTCATGAACATTCGTATTATCTCTGGCATAGGGAGTGAAAATGGTAACTTGATCATGATTGATCTCCATCTGTTGCCAAAGTCATAGACTGATTCATCGTCATATTGTTTTAGGTAAATCAAATCAGTCAATGTTGTTTGTTTTCTAACATTTAGGGCGAATATTTCTAGGAACTGGTCCGCTAGTTGTTCAAAGGTAAAAATACTTTGATGCGGGAGATGGTTGTACCAGTCTTGGGCTTCCCCCTAATGTTTGAGGAAATGTATGTAATAGCAATGCATCACTGCTTTTGATTCTAAAGCATGCATTCACAAATCTTGTTACATGCTCATGGGGATCCTCTTCTCCTTTAAATTCAAGCTTCGGTATTTGGAAATCATGTGGATATGGCGGCTCTGGTACCGAAGCGTGAATGGGGTGATTGAGTAGTTGCCTTAAAGTTGGCTTTTGGTATTGCAAGCCTGGGGTTTGCATGGCAAGACTATCAATCTGACTCTATAAAAATTGGTATCTAGGATCATCTACAGGACTGACACTCGAATGTACTTGATGTTGCTGGTAATGGGGTGGATTGTATGTAGGTTGGGGATGATAAGACATGTTTGGCGGAAATGTGTTATGGTATGGATGTTGAGGGATGTTATGATATGGATGGGGTGATGAAGGTATGATATTATGCTGACCTACTGCATTAGCATATGGGTGCGGTGGTTGATTGTGAACCACAGTGGTAGAGGGAGGACGCATTACCCAAGATGGATCTTGGATAAAGGCATTAGGTTGATGAGATGTAGGTGGAAGATTTTTCTCAATCCCTTGCAAATGTTGGTTAGGGTCAGGGTTCATGCTACGGTTAGCATTATCTAAAATCATTTGCTGCAATTGTAAGAAAGCCTGTTGCATAGCAATTGCATTTGACATAGGGACTGCTACCTGTGATGTGGTGGACTGAATTGGTTGTGGAACAACCATGGTAGTGGAGGTAGATGGGGGGTAAGTAGCAAAGGGTATCGCCACTGACTGTGGAATGGTATGAGATGTATGTCCTACAAGTGTGGATGGAGGAATGGATGTTGGGGCTTGCGAAACAATAGGAATTGTTTCATACAAGGGATTAGTGGTAATGGTCATTTGTTGTGATAATGTGGGGGGAATTTGGTTGGATGACAATGGTTGATTGGCTAATGCTACAACAACCAACTCAAAGAGAGGATTGGTGAAAATCTGTTGTGACTATTGTGGATAGGCGAATATGGATTCTTGTTGTGATGAGGGTACGACACGTGATGGGATGGAGAGTGGTGGTAATGATGGGAAGACCATTCCAGCTGCATTCAAGTACATTCTAATAGTGTCCATATCTATCATGGTGACTTGACTGTCTACCGTTGCAGGAGGTTCACTCCTAGGTGTCTCAGGTATAGTTGTGTGAGTAGCTCTATGCATAATGTCTATGTCCATGTTGGGGGTATTACTAGAAGGCCCTACATCAAGACTCGGGGACATAGAAAGGGGCACATCTACTTGTCCCACCACCGAAGTGTGAGGGACATTGCCAGACTGAGAGGCCATAGGGGATGACCACTGACTTCGGCTTGACACTAATTTCTTAGCTTGATTACGAGTCACTACCATACGCTAATATGCAATCTATGTGAATGAAAAATAAAGTACAATGCAATAGAACACGCCAAGCAAATAAACATACAAAGTGTTTGACCCTAGTTTGCACTAAGTTTTTAAGGGATTTTTTTTTCGATGTGTTTTTGAAGAGATTTTGTTCTTTTTGGAATAGAATAATAGAACTCAATGAAGATGGTGATTAAGAACACTAGCACCAAGCATGATTTCTCAAAAGAGGCTAGGGTACACCGCTTAAATCCTAGTGGGGGGTTCGCCTAGCTCTTCCACTTTGATTCAACAATCGTTCCAATAGTGGGAGACAACTTGAACACCAATGACTTATACCAGCTTAAAGAGCGCTTTTATCCTATCTACGGATGATCTAGGGGGTAAGCCGGTGGAAGGAGATGAATTCCAATGTCATCGGTCTGAATTGGGGGTTGGTGATGAAATCCAATCGGACCAATGTTTTAATTATACGTGTGTGTGTGAAGGTTTTGTTTTCTATTGTGCGATGCAAATCTAACATGCAATTCTATTTTTATGCCTAATGCAAAAAGTAGGAAAGACATAGAATAGCAAACAAAATCATATCAGGGGTAAAATTGCAAATTCAGGTAAGACTCGACCAAATTCTGTTTAATAGGGCTAACTGTGGGTGGGCGGTTAGTTCTGGTAAACCGTAGGTACGTGGTTTGCCAACCGCACATGCGCGTTTGGGAGATCCCAACCGTGGGTGTGCGGGTCCTTTCTGTCAATAGAATAAAGTCGAATACAAGCCCAAACCCCCAAAAAAGAAATACCTAGGTTATTTCTAACTTGGTATATGCAATATGATTGTTCCCTACTATGCATATGCCAATTCTTGTTTTATTTCCTTTGTTATTATTTGTATATGAATGCAATATTTAAGTAAGTTTTTCTATTCCTAAGACCTAATATGCAAACAAAGGCATACAAGACTAAGACTCTTAATCTACTTAAATGCAACCTAAAACTAATATTAAAGAAAAATTTTAAAATATGGCACAGGGTACATACCTGTGTTCCTTTTTGCTGCTCCTTCTAGCTTTCAACCGTCGATCCGCGTTTCAATAGTGCAACAACCGTGAATGAGCGTTTCCTCAAAGGTAAACCATGGATGCATGGTTCCATAATAATAGGTTAAATAATTCAAAATCAAATTCTCATGCGTTTCAAATCCTTAGCACCTGTACATGCAAATAGAGATTAGTAAGATTAAAATAAAGCAAGGCAAAACAAAATGAAACCCTTGGGAGGTCCCATCGTGATCGCCATTTTTGTAACTAAAATACTTGAACACTTGCAATATAAAATCACATAGACACAAAGAGATTGCCCAAAATAATGAAATCCTTTATATATATTGACTCTTGCGATACATATTTACAATATTTTGGATTGCCCCAAGTAGCTTGGGTACAATGTTACAATATTTGCCTCAATGTGATACAAATTTCTCTCTAGGAGTTCTCTAGATCTTTCGTAATGTACAATGTTCTCCTCGTATCCAGTTACAACTTCAAAGGGTGAGTGGGCTTTGGTATCCAGCACGGGACCACTCCAGCTTTAGTAGCCTATCCAAGATACCTATTACCTGCACACATGCAAACCAACAAAGGGGATTAGTAGCACCCGTATATTCAAGCGATAAATCCAAATGCTACACATAAACCTATTACTGATATGGATGAAAAGATAGAAACAAAAAAATTAACAAATAAAGCCTTGCTTAATACTCAAATCGCTAATCTCTGTCGATGAAATCCATTTTTGTTCTCAGGACTGTGGAACCACGAAGCGCAGTTGTGGGTTGGAAATTATGGACCTACGGTTGTGAAACCGTGGATGCACATTTTTTATTGTGGAACCATGGACGATTTGGTTGAATAATAGATTGCCTCATAATTTGAGCCAATGGTCAGAGTCAAGCTCGCGCTCTCAATTTCTCGTTGGATCTAGATCTATTTCGGTAGTCTGTCGGTATGCCAATTCAGCTCCCTTTGTTTGGTGGATTGATGGTGCCTTTATAGGCTGCCTGGGGCTTTGGAGGGGAATGTGAGGTGGCAAGCCCGACTTGCCAAGTGGCAAATCTGGACTGCCAGGTGGAAGGGGCAGTTACAGTGAGTCACTCAGTGTGGCTCACTTAACTAGGGTGATGTGGCTCCAAGTGGAGTGGGATGTGGGATGTTGTTTTATGTGAAGGGACAAGGGGACAACAACAAAGGAGTTGTGGCATGGGTGTTGGGAATCTGTCTCATGTGCAAGGACAAAGGGGACAGGAGTGGGTAAGATGTGGCATGGATGTTGGATGAAGTGTCCAGGACACATGTCCAATGGGTAGACAGGGTATCCTAGGGTGATTTTCCTAATTAAATAAATTAGGAAAGTATAATGATGTGCAGGATTTTATATCCCTAAGTTAGAACTTAGGCATATATCTTTATTATGCAGGATTTGATGGTGAGGTGGTGAATGTGAACTAAAGGGTGCTAGATTTTGGTGTCTACACTTACAACCATCATTTTTACTTCTACAGTTTGTCTTATGATCTCTAATATGACAATGGACATAGGACAAAATTTGGGTAGCGCTTTTGGTGGGATCTTAGCTCCAAACAATCTAATATATGTAAATTATTCTACAAAGAAGAAGTCCCCTATTTTATTTTGATGTAAAACAAGTAGCCACACCACTATCAATTCTTTTAGGGTTATAAACATCGAGTCTTTCATAAATAATTGGAAGGAATATTTTGAAGAAGTATAACTAGACCAACCTTCATGAATGCATGGGAGTCTATCCTGAACATCTACAACTTCTATCCCTCCCAATTTCTTGACTAAGGGTGGCTCCATATGTCCCACTATTAGATGAATCAGGAAAGAATAATACAAAAAGGGAGGCATTATTTCTCTTTTTTCCTTAATGGCCTTTTGTAATTCTATTAATTATGTGTTTATATTGTCACTTATGACATTTTTCCACTTGTACATTGGTATTTGCCTTGTTTTATTGCACTGAACAACCAAAATCATAACTTCCTAGCTGACCCATTCTAAATATTTACTCCCTAATACTATGTTAATCATATCCACATAATATTTGGCATAAGGGCAAAGAGTAGATTTTTGAACAAGGAATTTTTTAGGTATTTGTTGATCATAATTAAAAAACTTAGTGTAAAAAGGACCAATCATATATTTGGCTTGTACAAAAAATACTTGTGTTAGAGTGCAGGCACTCAGTTAGAAGACCCTCTTGATTTTGTTCAGTGTGATTGTGAAGACTGCTTGGTTTGCGTGGTCCTTCATTGTTCTAGTTTTTGAATCATATGCGACCACTAGCCATGATAGCAGGTCTGAAGAGTAATATACCTTTGGGCACATCAACCTCCATAAATTACTCATCCATCGGTTGTAGATAGGGTTTTCTTTGTATTGGACTCTTTGCACCCTCTTGAATAGCCCTTTAAATAATGCTACATATCGTTGGTTGTCTTCTTCCATGGGATCATAGCTGTAAATAACCATAATCTCAAGCTCTCATTATTGTTGGGATGTAATTTACCTACTTGACCTTGATTCTGCAACAAATTCCTTGGAGTCTCTTCCAATAGTTTTTCCTTTTAACGATTGATAGGGCTAAACTTCTACCAATTCTTCAATACGAGCCTTAACGTTCATAGGGGCAACATGAGAAGAGCTTGTGGATGCTATATCTATAATTTGTATAGTTTTCTAGAGTTCAGTAGCCTTGATAGCTCTTTTGTATCTCTCGTGCTTGATTGTAAGTGCTCTTTGTGAGTGAATATTAAATAATTCATGCAATTTTTTATGGTAAATCTTGCATGTGCTATCTTTTATTGCTCTCAACCATATCCTTTGGTTAGCCAGTCAAACTCTGCCACCTTTTTCCTTTATAAATGTAGTAACAATTATGATGCAATGCTAAAGCTCTCCTATTGGTAAGGAGGATTTTGGTTCAATGTATTACGACATGTTTAAATCTGATTTATCATCGACTGTTTGAGTTGTTATCTATCCTTTTTAATAGGCATGTCAAATCAATTTGCTTTGTCATTTTCTCAAAAAGGTGCTTTTGCCATGGCACTTTTTATTATAAAATATTTTTCTATTAGATTTGTTTGCTAGTAGACATCGCTAAAATTCATGCTAGCTTTGGTCCGAGCATGACTATTTTTTTTTATTAGGTGGAAGAAGGGGTTTTTAATGGGTCCTCGAACCTTATACATAAGGGGTTTTAAAAGGGTTCACAAACCTCTTACAACTTAAAAAATCTTTTCAAAGAAAGCCCAAAAAAAAACACACTATGATCTGAGTCTAACACAAAATTACCTACAAGAGAGTCAATCATGGAGTGAAATATTATCGCACAAAAAGAGTGCCCAACATAAAATACATTATCCCATTCAAAAGGAGCTCCCAAATTTTGAAAAAATCTAAACTTCCCACCCAATATGGGAACCCTGGATTCGGTAACCCAATTTATTAATAAATAGTAAATCGACATATTTGCATTTAAAATTGTTGCAGCATGCACGAGGGAGTCTTGACATAGGCAATCACAACCCATGATTGACACAAAATATGCTTAAAATTAAACACATCAATCTGCCTCCAAGGGATGTCAAAACTTGATAGAATTCACATTTCTCACTTAGTGCGAGAACCCTAAAGTAAGAAACCCAGGCCAACAAAAGTGATCACACAGTGATCCTGTAGCTAGAAAAACTATAGTAGGCAAACTTGCAACATGGCCTATCAATTGTGGCATCCATATACACCACTTTCAACCAACATCTTAGCCCTCCAAAACATAGTTCCCATAGTCCCTTTCGTTAAGCATGCATGGGCTTTAATCTTATAAGGGTGCCATCCAAAATGGTGGGGATGGTCCAAATGTCCTTGATCTCTTCTCTTATCAAGTTCTTGCATAAAACTATAATAAAATTTAAAAATAATTTTTTCTTGCCCTAATCAGAATTTAAGATTTTGGACCCACTTTGGATTTTGAACCCTTGCAACAGAAGAGCAAGGAGGAGAAGCTGAAGCCAGGTTGGGACTTTTTATCTAATCAACTAGAGAAGGCCAAAACTATTAAGCACCCATAAGATTAAAAGCAACAACAATAACACTTAACTCAGCCACCACCATTTGGAACATTTTCCTGCTCAACTTTGCAACTTTAGGAAACAAGGCTTATAAGGATCTCAAGGAAGGATCCTTACATATAGGTAGGGTATAATTAAGACCAATAAGAATGAAACATTGAGTCAGACTTCTAATTGCATCAACAAACATCTCCAGCATCCCAACCGGGACAAGGATAATGTTGATGTTTGATAGCTCTAAACCATGAGTCTAAACAAATCTCATAAGATCCTAGATTTTAGACAAAGTGGATCTAGGGTTAGCAACCCAAATAAAGAAGGAAAAAAGCCCTCTCACACCAGCCAAGTCCTCGACTAGGCTAGCAAGTAAAAAACTGGATACACATATCCAAGAACATAAACCTTAGCCCTATAAAACATAGAGCTAAGCTTCCCCAAATTTGGTTTTTTCAAAAAACACTAAAAAAAGGACCTCGAGTAGCATGGCACATTGGAAAACTAGGTATGCCAAAAGATATTTTTGAGAGGAAGACTTCCAATAGCACCATATGAATTGCCAAGCCCAACCAACCAACTATGGCACACAAACCACCCACCCATGCATGACACACCAATAAATAATGGTCTATGGCCTAACAAAGCAAGAAATGATGAATTTGAGGGGCTTAGGGGTTCTAGGTCCACTCCAGTCCCTGTTAGGACAAGGCCCCTCAGCACCCCTGAACCAACACTCTTTCCCAACCCTACAATCTAATGCAGCCCAAAAACCTCTCCTGAACCAGTCCAAGCCTTGCTCCCTCTCATCTCTTCCACTAACTCTCTCGAATAACCCAAGCTTCACTCCCTCTCATATCTCCCACTATGTCTATTTTTTCCTTTTTTTATTTGCAAGCCTTGAGTTCATTTATCATCATCAAGATCCACCTCATTTGTTTTTAATTAACATGCACTAGGTCAACGAGCCAATCATAACACAATGCTTTAGTTTTCTCGCTCAACTCTGCACTATTGATTCATTTTGTAGATATTTTGGTCATCCATTTTTACATAACCCAAACTTAAGGCATCAGTTGAAAATGATATAAATTCAAGTAAATAAACTTACACCCATTCATCAGGGAATAGGTCTTTTGTCGAATAATTTTGGACCGTACGCTTTGATTAGCGTTGTCATCTAAGTCATTTATTTTCTCACCAATCAAAAGGTAACACTCAACCTTTCCCACTCGAATCCACACCATTGATATTCCATTTAGCATTGTTATTTGGGTCATCCATCTCATAGCCAATTAGAATGGAGCACTTCATTTTTTTCTCAAGTTTGAGCCATTGATCTTATTATTAGTGCTCTATTTTGAGCCATTCATCTGGTGGCCAATCAGGATAGAGTGATGAATCTTTTCACTTATATATGCACGACTCATTTTTTGTCCAATGATATCACAACATTAAAATTTTTCGCTCTAATCCATATCGTTCTTATTTTATAGCCAATTACCTTCTAGTGATGAAGTTCCCCACTCCATTGAGATTGCAACGCTCAAATTTATCACTCTACTTTGGGCCACTCATTTTCATCGAATGAAATTGTAGTGGTGAAATTTCATGCTTTTATCCATGCCACATATTTTCTTTAGTAAAAACCTTAGGTATAGTTTTAATTATTTGAGACATTTATTCTTCAGGGAGCCATAAACCTAGACTTTAATATATGCAAGGATTTGCATTTATACCTAAGGTTAAGGGGAAAGGAGGAAATTGGAGTCTATGTGTGACCCTTTAACCTATATGACAAGGACATTATTCTTTAGGGAATTTCCAAGGCAACGAATATTAAAAAAAGTGTAAGAGAAGGAAGATGTGATATTGCCTAAGGGTTAAAAAGATGAGAACCGATGGGTTTAGACCTAGGGACTTATGATTTATTTTGTGTAACATAGGCTTTAACCTGGGAATTGATATCATTCTTGAGTGGGGACGCAAATGAGTTATTTGACTATACACAACTTAGGACCTTTGGAAAATAATTAAATGGATATTTGGTTTATCATTGTAGCCTAAGTTACAAATGCATGAATTATTGGCCTTTGACATTATGGAAGACATGTTTTCTAAAGGTGAAACCTTATGGAGAAATTTTGATTTTAAGGCCTAAAGGGAGAACATTGGAGTCTATACACTCGAGATCCTCAGACCTTAGGAAAAGAAGTAATTTATTTTTCAATCAATCATAATAGAGCACTCATTTTTGCTGCTCTAATTTGCACCACATGTTTTTCCTCCAATGAGATCACTACAGTGAAATTCATCGCTTCAATGAGATTACAATGGTGAAATCAACCACTCTAATATGCACCATTTATTTTTCCTCCAATGAGATCCTAGCAATGAAATTGGTCACTCTAATATGCACCATTCATTTTCCTCAAATGAGACTAAAATGATGAAATTCACCACTCCAATGAGATTATAGTGGTAAAATCAGCCGCTCTAATATGTGCCATTCATTTTTCATCAATAAAACCTTAGGAGGAATTTTAATTATTTGGGTCACACATACATTTTTATAAGAGCGATGACCTTAGGCTTTAGTAAATGGGGAAAAATATACTCCAAGGACCTATCTTTCAAAATTAGAAGCTAAGGTAGAGAAAGGAGGAATCTTATCCTATGTGCTAATGTGATATGGGACTTAGGTGATGGAAGGCATTATCTTTTAGGGGAGACTCCTTTAGGTGTGAATTTTACATGGAGTGCACAAAATGAGGAAAAATAATGTGTGAATGACCTACAACTTTAGGATTTTAAAATAACATGTAATGAAGCTTAGATGTAGCGGTTTATGAGGGAAAAAATTAAAGGGGCCAATGACTATAGAATTTTCAAAAGTGACCTTAGGGACCATGGGAAACTTCGGAGGACTAGTGGTTTAATATTTTACAAAAAATTATTTATTTTGAGGATATTTTAAGAATAGACATGCTCTTAAGCAAAACAAAAAATTCAGAGGACTACTAAAAATGACTATAGAAAAGGGAATACTTTGAAGTATGTTGACCATCTTGGCAATTATTACAAAAAATTGAAAGCCACCAACTTTAGAGGAACACAATCCTGACTTCAACAGAATAACCTAGACCTAGGAATTCATAAGACCCTTCAAAATTTGAAATTAGGGGTAACTTTTAAGTTGGATTTGGGGATCCAACGGGTCCATATACTTAAAGCCAAGTATCTTAGGCAAGGAAGTAACTTTTTAGAGATGTAGGATCTACCTCATGGTTCTTCCTTTTGAGATAATTTGTATAGGTCCAAACCCCTAATTCAAAAAGGTCTAAGGTGGTGATTGGGAGATGAAAGAAGAATATATTTTTAGAAGGATAGTTGGATCTAGAATACCCCCTGATTAAAGATCATAATTTGGTATGCTTGGAACCACTTACTACATAGATCTTTAGAAATAAGATGGTAAATTTTATAGAAGTGGAAGGTAGGAGAATCTAAAATCTCATACATCTTGATGGTATAGATCAAAAGGGAGAACAAGCCCAGAGAGAACTCCCTGAGATACTGAGAACCTAGTTGTAGACACCTAAAATACATCATGTCAAGGTGACTACTCATATGGGACATGCTAACAGACCATATGAATGATCTTGGATAGCTCCAAGGTGAAGTAGTGGTTTTAACCACTCAATTTGGGCAGAGTTGCTTAACTCAGCCTTAGCTGCGATTGACACCCATGGCTAACAGAGCTAGTTGTGCCTCAAAGCTGCGGCTAGCATCAAAGTAGTTTTGGACCCAGAATCGATTACAATGACCTGGGCAAGAAATCCAAATAGCTTTTGGGTGGGGAAGCCTCTAGAACTTTCCCTCCAACTACTCCAACTATAGGTTTCTTGTTCTTGGCTTCTCCATGAAGCTAGAGCAAGGCCTTCAATGTGCTATAAGACCCCCCTCAAAATTGAGGAGACTATCTAGGAAGAGTGTCAATTGAATGCAATGAAGCCCTATCAAATTGTAGACCCATTTGCTACCTTTGAGAGGAACATTCTTGCTACCCCAATTGGAAATCATAATGGAATTCAAAGCCATGAAGGTCCTAGAGGTCTAGGGAAATCAAGAAATTGTAATTAAGCCCCTTTAATCGTGAATTTAGACAATTCACATCGCCAATCCATCAGAGGACACTGAGGTGACCCTTGACCATCAATTCAACAAGGAGAATTGGAGATCCAAGCCCAGATTTGGAGAGCAAGAAGATTTTCATCTCAATCGTGGTTGTCAGTCACGGCTAACAGTGCCAACTGCGCCACAAACCCACAATGAGGGTTTGATCCCTATTTCTCCCTATTTTAGCAGTATATTTCCATTTTTATGCATTTATCTAGGTATATTTAAGTTAGATTAATCTTCTTTGATGCTTTTGCATAGTTAGATTTAGGATTTGAGGATAGATTTCCTTTATTCCTAGCATTTGTCAATTCTAGACTAGTTTATGTTCATTTCATGCAATTCAAGTTTCTAATGGCTAATTAGGATGTTTCATAATTAGATTCATGTCTTTATTTATATGCTTTACTACAATTTAATGATTTCTTGCATAGTTTCATAGATTACATGCTTCATTTGCTTTCTTTAGCATTCTTTATGCAAGATTCCTCCAAAAGCCTCATCAAGAGAGGCCACCTTTGCTTTTAATCATTTCTTGTTGTTTCTTGAATGTAGGGTTTACAGGATCCATCCATTTGCAAGGCATTCAAGGTAGCATATACCTCTAATCATGGAGAAGAAGGTCACCATTGATCTTGAGCAGTTCGTGTCCTATTGGAAAGTCTACGAATTACACCACCCCCTCGTTTAGAGGGTCTTCAAAATTGTATTGATTGTATCAACATTGAGTATCCCTAAGAGGGACGTAATTGTAATCAGATTTGATAAAATATTTAATAAAAGAAACCTTTTATTTCTTGTTAAATTTATTTTTGTCAATTTCTTTATTGCTTTAATGTTTGATATCAATTGATGCATTAGTTAGGTGTATGCTTTCTGCATGGGTACAGATGGCGATCACGATGGAAACCCCACAAATTTTGCTATAATTGATGAATTTTCTATGTTTTTGTTGTAGGTGCTAGTTGTGGTTAACAACCATGGTGAATAGTCTTAGCTGCTTCAAGAAGCTGCGACGAGCAGCAGACAAAGGAAATAGGCAGAAGTAGACTGCCTCTACATAAAATGAGAAATTTAGGTAATCTGGAGCCTTTGTAACTTTCTTTCCTTACTATTTTTGGTGTTCCAGCTAATTAGAAAACCTAGCAAAATAATAGAGAAAATGAATAATTTCTAAAATTTTGCATTCTTTGTCAACCACACCTAACAGTCGCGGCTACAACTTTTAGTTGTGCCTGTCAAGCGCGGTTAAGTTCTTGGCTCGCAATTCTATGTCGCGGCCAAAATTGTTACTTATGGGTCTGAACCACGATAAGTTAGATTTTTGCATAATCTGCTTGTTGTGGCCCAATTAGAGGTTGATTAGGACATTTTAGTTGCATATCTAAAATAGCATGTAGACTAAATTTAAATGCATATTTTTGAACATTAAACATCCTTTATTAGGCATCCTAGGAAAGATCATTTGTGTGCTTGGTGATGCATTTATTTTTCATGCAAAAGTAAAAAGAACCACACACACCATGTACTATCTAAATGCTAGTGAGTTGGAAGTCATATCCAACCACTAGTAGGGTTCAATGATGGTGGTAGTTATTTCCATCCATTGGCCCAACTCCCTCGATCCTTGTTACTAGACCAATATCAGCTCCAAGAACCATCATAGCCCATGGAAAATTTGCATGTATCTCTCTTTGGAGAGGTATATCACTGACTACGGGTGAACTGGGTGAGGACCGAGAGGACCTATGCTCCCTGACCATGTGTGGACTTCATTACCACACATTATAGGTTGGATTACATGACCTAGACTTTCATTTTCGGTTGTTGAGCTATGAGTATACAGGTGAAAGCCTTAAACTATTGAGTATATCATCAACAATTTCAAACATGATGAGAGTAGTTTAGAGTTTTCAATAAATCTCAAACACATCAAACCAGTTAGGGCTCACAAACAAAAATTTAAAAGAGATAATCATCATTGTTTGCTTTGTGTGCTTTAAAATTTACATATGAGATAATATAATATCATGGTTAGAACATGGAGAGGTTGATCTCATCATAGGATTGAGGTCAAAGTCGAAGCTCCACCCATTGCACAACACAATGTGGAGAACCCTCAATCACAAGATCCTCTCGAATGATGTTCGATGAGCATTAGAGGGGATAACTCTATGCATGGGGGTTCTCATCAGAATACCCCACTTAGAGGAGGCAATGCACATGCCTCACGAGATAGATCCGAGTATGGAAGATCCCAACATGGGGCCTTCAAGCATGGGAGTATATATCATGATCGTACACCTCGTGGATCCACTGGATCCATTGAAGAGTACATCATTGAGGAAGGAATAGTAAACATATTTGTTCCCATCCGTACTCGAGATAAGGGTGGCTCAAGGCCCCCATCAGTTCAAAATAGACAAGTAGAAAATCCACCCATTCAAGGGTAGGAAGAGAGGGTTGCTTCAAAGCATAGGCCCTCACAGACTCCAAACAACAATGAACCTAGCAAGTTCACATTTGATATGTCTAAGGTTGGAGTCAATGGTATGCCACCACATGAGTCATGGTGCACTAGATAATTGGATGGTCTAGATAGAGTCTTAGGGTAGCTAGGGTATAAACCCTTAGTTGCACATTCTCATTCTATGAGTTCTCATAGTGAGAGCACATGTCGGACCATTAGAGAACTAGGAGAATGCTCTAAGCATTCTCATAGTATAATTGCCCCATCGACCCATGCGGGCATAGAGTACATACAACACTAGAATGTGAATGCCATCTACATAAACAAGGGCAAGAGCATGGCAAATAATTCTATCGAAGGTCATACCGATAAAGTTGCTTGAATAGAATGAGTACACTAGAGACCGCATACGACCGATCTTATTGATCGATCATAGAAATTGGTGTCGAAGCAATGATAGTAGATCTTCCAAGATCAATTGGAAGATGTCCATGTAGAGTGTGAGCACCTCAAAAATGAGGATACTCAGAGGTAGAGGTTGCATAGGCAATATATTTTTGAGAAATGCATGCATGAACAATGCATCCTTGATCAAAAGGAGTATGTTGAGTGAGAGGAGTGATTGGCTCATGCCAATTTGCCCCCTCATAGTGAGTACAGGGAGCACACTCATAGATGAGCTACTTCATAGCCTGATCTATACCCTGAACATATTGAGAATCGTACTCACCACATGACCCAAGACATGATGCAACACCAAGCGCTCGAACATCATGGGCATGCATAGTATGAAGAAGTTGTGGGAGATGATCAAGAATAAGAATATCTTGAGATCTCCCTAGTCGATGTGGAGGATGATCCCATTCCCCACCTCAAACAAAGAAGGATTTACCTCCAAAGGCTCCTCATGGACCTCTTAGAGAAGAGGAAATCCTATCTTTGAAGGCCTATCAGGCCTTGGCAGACAAGGTTCGAGCTATAGAGAAGCAAGGAATGACTTATCAAAAGCCTACCTTGAACAAGATTCACAATGAACCTCTATGCCCTTCGATGCCCATTCTAGCGTATCTCGAGCATTTCGAGATGTCAAAGCTGGATAAGTTTCAAGGAGAGGAAGATGCTCAGGAACATGTTATGAGATTTATGGATATGTGCTTTCATATTGAAAGCAATGATGCTCTAATGTTGAGAACCTTCATCACAACCCTCTTAGGTCCTGCCCAAGAGTGGTTCAATCAACTCAAAAGGCATAACATAACCAACTTTGAATAGTTGGCTAATGCATTTCTTGAATGCTTCTCCTTCAACATCAAGAAGAAGGCTAATCTATCCGATCTGGCTACTTTATTGCAACATGATGATGAGTCGATCATGGATTATGGTAAAATATGGAGAAAGATAATGGCAAAGTTACCATTTTCCATTCTGACCATCGAACTAACTTGGATGTTTACCAAGAGTTGTGTGAAGCACATCTCATTACTACTGTAATTGCAATAGTATCAAATATTTGAGGAGGCCTTGGTGCAAGCCAAGGTAATAGAGGATATCAAGTTACAGGAGGGTAACTTGAAACTCAGGAACAAGAAGGAATGGAACAAGAAGAACACCCACAATCATAAGGAACATGCCAAGCTAGCCCATGTAAACCAAGTGGTGTTAAACCTCCAAAAAGGGGATAAGGGGCAACAATAGAATTATCAAGCCCAACCTCCTCCTATGTGATATGATCAATGCAATAATAATAAGAAGGGTAAGAATAAAGAACAATGCCCACCTCACTAGTTCACACCTTTTTCGGAATTGATGACATCGATATTCCATCAATTGTGTGAGGCCAAGGCCCTAAACTTACTAGAGATCAAATTGATAGACCCTAATCAACCCAAGCCAAAGGGGTATAGGGATGATTTGTACTATGCTTTCCATAGGGTGAAAGGACATGACATCGAAGGATGTTGGAGTTTCAAACATTTAGTACAAAACATGATCGAAAGAGGTGAGCTAACTATGGATAACCCTCAGGTGCTAGACAACCTAGAATATGGGGATCTTCAAGAACCCCTTACCAAATCATGAGCCATCGAGGAACAATGTTGGTCATGTGAATCAAGTGCGGGTCGAACCGCCAACTCAAGGATTCATCGGCATGGTCAATGTTGTCATGAGACAAGGGAGGTATGAATGACCAAATCCACCTCCAGCTCCCATTAGGGTGCATGTTGCACCTCAACAAAGGCCAACATAGAATATTCTAGGCCCACCAACAAGACCGATGGTGACCATTAGGAGTAGGCTAGTTCAAAGCCTACAGACAACTCCAACAAAGTTGTCAATCTATGAACTGATTCAGCAATCTCCCAAGCATAGGGAGATGCTTATGGAGATTCTAAGATCAATCAAAGTTTAGTCCCAGGACCCTGAAGCATTTACAAACTTCGTGGGACATGTGCAATAGTGCAGTGAACTGGTAATACAATTTCATGATCATGAGATTAAAATGGTTTCCACTATTATAGCGGACCCATCGCTACATATCATTGCATGTGTTAATCACACACCATTCAAATGGGTTTTGATTGATACAGGGTCATCAATCAACATAATTACTACCAAGGCATTAACATATCTAAAGTTGCCGAAGTCACATATTGTACCTTCCTCTTTCACCTTGAGAGCATTCAATGATGCGCTATGCTCAATGGTAGGTACCATAGTTCTTCCAATTCAGGTTGGACTAAAGACCATCCCTATGATGTGTCATGTGATAGAAGGTGCCATGCAGTATAACATCCTTCTCGGGAGGCCTTGGATTAGAGAAATGCATTGTGTTCCCTCGATCTTACATCAGTGTATAAAATATATACATGAGGGACAAGTTCACATGGTACCTTCTAATGAAGAGCCATTTAAATATGTGAACTTAGCTGATTTTTCGAGGGATTTCATTCTCCCCTCAATGCATCTGGATATACGGTTAATATCACCAATCAAACATCCAAAAGGTAAACTCAAAGGAGTGTGCATGGGACCTTCCATGGTAGCACCACATTTATCAGAGCACACTACAATAACTTCAACTAAGCCTACGACATCCAAAGTGCTTAGGAATGATAAGAAGCTTAAGGTGAAATTGGGTGAAAAAGAGATAAAGCAAGCACCCAAAGTAGCAACTATCGAAGGTCCTAGTCCCATGGACGAAGAGGATGTTCAAAATCGAGTCGAGGAGGCACCTCAGCCTACCTCACCTACATCTTCAGTAGGGTCATCTGCACCATCGGTGACCATGCATTGGGTTAACTCTAGGTTAGTAGAGTATATTATGTAGAATGTGATGTTCACACCAATTATCAAGACTACACAGGATATGGGCCGACCTCAAGCCCATCACTTTCCCATGGGGATGGTGGTACCACTAGGGGTGCCACCCAACCAAAAAAACTTTATTTATGGAGGGCTTGACCAATATGCAAATCATATGCCCATAGATGAGGATGATGATGAACCATTCATGGTGAATGTTCATTATCTATCTAACCCTGAATTTACCTTGCACTACTTCGAACGTTACCATTGGCATGGTTATGGCTTGGGCTTATTTGAGTAAGGGTGCAAAATTCCCATCGAACCATAATATCAGCTACCAACTGATAGGTTTGGGTTAGGCTATCATATTCGAGGATGAGATGAGCTCTTAGCAGCATCTTTAGATCATCTAAACCTCGCTTTAGGGGATGATGTGGATTGGAATCCTTATCACCCTAACCCTTCTTACCTATGAAGGGGTAATAGGCTGGTAACCTATGTCTCAAAAGCACCACCATAGATCTATCATGAGCACATCATGGTAGAGGTAAATCAAGGAGACAATCCAAGAGCCGACTTGGATAATGAAAGCCATGAAGCTACCAATGACATAGGTATGCAGATCCAGAATCTGGGTATAGCAGAGTCCATTATCAAAAGTGATGGACCAGATTGCGATTCTGGAATAGATGATGATGAGCTATCCTCACACAATGAATGATATGAGGATGAAATTGAGTTGGCCTACTTAGGCCCTCTAAATTTATGTCATCTATTACCCATGGAACAAATGGGTGAGACTGAAGAATTCTTCATGGTTGATAGTGACTATGAGGATGAAATAGAGTGGGCCTACCTTGGGCCTCATCTTTCTAATCACCCAATTCTAGTGGGTAGGGAGAAGGACTCATATATGATAGTGATGATGAGGATGAGACCGAGAGAGCTTATCTTGGGCCTCACTATTTATGGCATCATCATGAACCGATTGACATCGATGAGATGTATCGATGAGTCTATCCTAGCTCACACCTCAGAGGGAGACCACCCAATTTGGATATGATTTATCATATAGTCTTCCTTGATCCACCGATGTACATGGAGCTCCTTGAGCCTAGTGATCCCATTTGATAGTCTATTCATAGACTAGATCTAGAGATCCCCATACCCCCAGAACCACATCTCAGGGATGGAAGTTATATCAATGTAGAGTCACATGCACATGGTCCTGGAGATCTAATCCATTCCATCAATATGATCTCCATTGATTTGACCACTCCACTTCACAATCCAACCGATCCTTCTAAACCATTGTATCTTAATGTAGATGCTATTGATTGGGATCATGTTGACTCACCACTAGAGCCTAAATATTTCTTCCCTAATGAAGAAATATTGCAACCTTTTCATTTTGCACTAGGTTATGCACATGATGTTTATCATGCTAAGGAAAAATTCTGATGTAGGACCTTTAAACCTAGTTGATGACATCCACTTGATTCCTACACCTCACCAGCTTGAGGAGGGATCACATATGTCAGTAGAGGAGACCTTCGATGTGGATATCAGTAATGATCCCATTAATCCTAGGAAGGTCAAATTTGGAGAGAGTCTATCTCTTGATGAGTGTGCCACACTCATCCCTCTATTGAAAGAGAGACCTAACCTTTTCACTTGGACATACAAAGATATGCCTAGTCTAGATCTAAAATTGGTTACTCATAACCTTTCGCTAGACCCCACTAAGAGACCTATCAAGCAGAAGCTCAGGAAGATGCATCCAACAGTCACTTTAATGGTTAAATATGAGCTACAAAAGT
The DNA here is from genome assembly GCA_028583015.1 of Wollemia nobilis. Taxonomy (NCBI): domain Eukaryota; kingdom Viridiplantae; phylum Streptophyta; class Pinopsida; order Araucariales; family Araucariaceae; genus Wollemia; species Wollemia nobilis. The sequence continues at coordinate 7,614,952 of JAQPPZ010001836.1, read as the reverse complement.
TGTTGGATGTAGAGTTCATTATCTCCATCGACTATCCAGAATGGGTATCAAACATGGTACCTATAGGAAAACCTGATGGAAGGATCTGTATCTGTACAGATTTTAGAGACCTCAACAAGGCAACACCAAAGGATTCATTTTCATTGCCCAACATAGATGCTCTTGTAGATGCAACTGTAGGTCATGAGATGCTCTCCCTAATGGATGGTTTTTTTGGTTATAATAAAATTTATATTAAAGTCGAAGACCAGCATAAAACCACATTTACAATGCCATGGGGAACATTCTATTATAAAGTTATGCCATTCGGCCTTAAAAATATTGGTGCCACATATCAATGAGCCATGACATACATTTTTCATGACTACATGCATAAAATATTGGAAGATTATATCGATGACTTATTGGTAAAGTCATTGCTATGTTCTAAGCATGTAGAGGTCCTGAGGAAGGTCTTCGATCACTTGATAGAGCATAATGTCAGGTTGAATCCCAAGAAGTGCGTATTTGGTATAACTTCAGGAAAGCTCTTGGGATTCATCATTTCAAAATGAGGCATCGAAGTTGACCTAGTGAAGGTCAAGGCCATATTAGAGATGCATCCTCCCATAAATATCAAGAATTAAGAAGCCTATAGGGCAAAGTAGCATCCATAAAGTGATTTATCGCACAATTATTAGATAAATGTTGACCCATGAATCGATTGCTACACAAGGGGGTCCCATTCAATTGGGATGAGGATTGTCAAGCGGCCTTCATTGAGATTAAGCAATACCTGGAAATATCGCTAGTGCTAGCTCCACCAAGACTAGATGTGCCTTTTCTACTATATATATCGGCAACTAACTTTGCATTGGGAACCATGTTAGCCCAAAAGAACGTGCAAGATAAAGAGCAAGCCATATATTACATCAGTCACACCTTGGTGAGTTATGAGCTCGGATATGCATATGTGGAGAAGTTGTGTTTAGCAGTAGTGTTTGCAATGAAGAAGTTGCATCATTATATGTTAAGTCATATGACATACATGATATCCAAACAAAATCCTTTGTAGTATATGATGAGCAAGACATATCATAATACATGTACTACGAAGTGGATCATGCTATTGATAGAATTTGATTTGGAATTCATCAGCCAAAATTCCATCAAGGGATAGGTCATAGTTGATCAACTAGCTGAGGTGCCTCTCGAGAATAGTAGGCCCCTCACCATAGAGCTTCCTGATGATGCGGTCTTTGCATTATCAAAAGCACCCAAACCTAAAGAACCAGATAACAAAGCTGATATGACTATGTTCTTCGATGGTTCAAAGTGTGAGCAAGGGGGTGGTGCAGGAATTATCTTCTTCATGCCACAAGGTGCTCCAATGCCCTTGTCATTTAAGCTAGACTTTCCTTGTACTAATAATAATGTTGAATATGAGGCCCTAATCTTGGGTCTCCAAATAGCCATCACCATGAAGATTAAATGGTTAAACATCTTTGGTGATTCCCTTCTCATAGTCAATCAAGTGAAGGGACTTTTTCAATGTAGGTGTCCCATCTTGAAATCTTACAAGGATCTTGCTGACACATATCTAGCCCAACTAGAGTGGTATGACATCGAGGCAATCCCTCATTCATCGAATAGATTTGTAGACACTATGGCATCTTTGGGATCCTTAATCCCTCAAAATCCATCTGTCGACTTTACTACCATTCATGTAAAGATGCTCTCACATGTCACGATGTAGTGTGTGACTTTTGATAACAAGGAATCAGTCAACATGATTCATATAGAACCAAACCATGAGTGGTTCTATAGAGCCAAAGACTTTCTCAAGAAGATGTCTTGGGGGTCTTTGATCTCGTAGGGTCCTACGGGGAATGGCACCACCATTCACCATAAGGTTGTATCCTAGTCTGCATTCACACATAGTGAAATGTCTAGGGGAACAAGTCATCTTGTCAGTTGAGGTAGAAGCTTATCAGGATTGGATGTCATAATTACATGACTTCCTGAAGCTTGGTTTAATCTCTCAGGGATTATCGCATGTCACAAAATGCACATTCATATAGAAAGTGATAAAGTATGTCTTGCTAGGAGACATCTTGTATCGTAGAAGCTATGATGGAGTTCTCCTTCATTGTCTTGAGCCCCAAGAATCAGCTTGGGCAATTTTGCAAGCTCATGATGGTACATGCGATGGCCATTTTAGTGGCATGGCCATTGTCAAGCGCATCCTTCGAATGGGTTATTATTGGCCCACTATGGAGAAGGATTGCACCATGTATGTCAAGAAATGCATTAAATGTCAACATCATGCTAATCTTATGCACTTGCCATCATAGGCCTTACAACCCATTCAAGTGGCTTGGCCATTTTCTTAGTGGGGTTTAGATCTAATCGGTAAGATTTCTCCCCCATCATTGGGTCAACATACATTTATTATAATGACTACTGAGTATTTTACTAAGTGGGTGGAAGCAATCCCTTTAACAATGATAACTAGAGCACGTATTGTGGAGTTTATACTTCACAATATCATTAGTCATTTTGGGATACCATCCAAGATAATCTTGGATAATGGAACGTCATTCAAGAACAAAATTGTGAAGGCTTTAATGTCTAAGTACAATATACAACATAATTTTGTGACTCCATACTATCCATAGGAAAACGGGTAAGTTGAGGCTTCAAACAAGATAGTGGTAGCCATCTTGAAAAATATGGTACAAGAAAACCACAAATATTGGCACATCCAGCTTCCCCTTGCATTATGGGCTTATAGGACTAGCATTCGGATGCCCACTAGGGCAACCCCATTTTTACTAGTATATGGTATTGAGGCCATTATGCCCCTAGAGTTGGAGATTCCAATGTTGCACATCACATTGAAAGAGTTCATCGATGATGACACTGCATGACAAGCTCACCTAGATCAATTGATGCTTCTTGATGAACATCACATGAATGCCCTTGAGCATCTCCATGTTTACCAAGAGTACTTAAAATGAGCTTACAATAGTAAGGTCCATCTGAGGGACTTTAAGGTTGGTGATCTTGTGTTGAAAGAGAACCAATAGAACTCAAACCTACCACCGCACTTGTGAGACAAATTTATGGCTAACTGGTTAGGTCCTTATATCATCTCAGAGTAGATTGGACCTGGAATGTATCGCTTGACATCGCTTGAAGGTGTTGAAGAGCCTGAACCTCTCAACATCCTTCATATTAAGGCATTCCATACATAATAATTCAAAAACCTAAAAATATGGAAAAATTCTAAAATCCATAAAAATTAAAAAAGCAATAAAATCTAAAAACATTGCATTTCATTTGCATCATGCATTTCATTTTGCACTTGCATTCATTTAATTGCATTGCATTAGGCATTTCCATCCATCGCACCATGCATTAGGATAGGTTGTGTTTGCAATCTTACAAATGACACCACGTTTGTATTTCAATCATGCATCTATGCATTATTATCATCATCCATCACCCTTGTGAGTAATTGTGTTTCTCAACACAACCCCTCCTATTGCTATGAAGAATATACTAGGGTTTTTCGGTCATTCAACCATACCTAGTGGTCTTCTCAAATTTAGTAGAAAGCTTGCTTTGCTTTTGTAGATGAGGTCTAGTTTTGATAGCACTTAGCATATCAGAATCCCATCACTAATCAACACATTAACAATCCTACTTAGGGTAAGGAAGGATGAACACTACGAAGTGGTCCTGGTCACCTTAGGTGAAAGGTTTTGTTACTTGCTCATTTTGTGAGGCGCAATGGTCTAGGGTAGTGGTCATTGGCAAAAGGACAAGTATCCCCCTACCCAAATAAATCCCTTGCTTACAAATAAAGGAGAAAAATCCCAAAATCAAATCAAATCCCTTGCTCAAAATAAAATAAAAACATAATACAAAATAAACAATGATTTTTATCACTATATATGAGCAAGTATCCCAATAAATTGAAGAAAATAAGGGGGTGAACTTGAATCCCTAGAATGATCACTACTCAAAAATCATAGGGTGATCCCCAATACAACAATGGGCTGAATGAATCCCACCTGACATTGGGGTAGGTCTAAGAAATTTACAAATGAGCTAGCTTTAGGTGGCCTGTATCACCTAGTGGTCTAGTCTAACTAAGTCCAAACCTAGGATCGGGTGGACATTTGAGGATCCCCAATACAACAATGGGCTGAATGAATCCCGTCTGGCACTGGGGTATGCTTATGTCTCATCTAATATATTCATTTGCACACACAGGGGTAATGAATAGCTTGGTCTTTCATAGTGAAAGCTTTATTTTTTAGAAGTCTAGTATAGTCATTATACAACTTTTGATAAGTCAACTAGGGTGTTTGAGTCTCATGGAAAACCTCAAAAATTCCCAAATAGCAACAACTCATTTCAATCAATCAATTATCAACTTCTTTTTATAAGAGTTTGTTTGTTAAGGGGTGTTCATAATATAGGTTAGATACTAGATGGATATCAGCAATGATATTTAGATGACCACTGACTATGTTATGCATATTATTTTAATTTACAAAATCTTATGAATAGAAACAATACATCATTTCATCTCACATATGGGTGTCTAATTGATTAATTCTTATGATAAGATATATCAATTACATTCATGATTTTTATACATTCTGTGGTGTCATCCATTAGATTGTTAACTCATATTGCATTCATACATTATGTTTTAAGTGATTAAAGCATACAAGTTCATTTACATTAGATCATCATCATGTAAATAATGCATTACATACATTGCATATCATAACATCATAAATTAAATGCATACAAGTAAATCAAATTAAACATGCATTTAAACATCAAACAATGCATCCATATGCATACATCATAGTAGTCCATCTACACATCTAGATCACAATATCTAGTCATACATCCATCATCTAGCTAGTGCATGTCATCCATACATCACATCATATAGCATCAAATCAATATAACATATAAGCATTGCATCCATATGCATCTCATAAACATAAAATAAATAAATCTACACATATAATGAGTCTCATAAATAGATCATATCATATATATATATGTGTGTGTGTGTTCAAAAAGAGTATATAGGCATATGTCCAAAATGCTCGTAGGCTACAATTATGTAGGTCCTCAACCTTACACTCAAAAATGGTACAAATATCTGTTAAGATCTGTACTAATCAAGGCCTGCACCCCCTATCTGTGAGGCTCCTCCATCTCCTCCACTATAGCCACCCTCCCTGTGAGTCCACCTAGAGCTAGTACTTGTGGACCTCTCTGTCCTATGCATCCTGTGGCTGGATCGCATAAAAGACTACCCTATCTCCCATGTTCAAGTCTGAGTCCCATGAGTCCCTGGATCTATGGACCTCTTTGGGATCTCAGCACCATGCAGCTCGACCCATCCCTCTAGGAGAGCAATGTGAGCAACATCTGAAGCTTATTGCCTAATATGACGCTCAACCACAATCTACAGCCTTCTGATCTCTTCATCTGGATCTAGACTTGCATTCCCTTGTATAGTCAGAGCTATAGGAGCAGCCTATGGATTTGAGGGCTCCCCTCATGCACTCCTCACCAGATCCCTCTCATGAGTCTTGATCTCTAGTTGAGACTATGCAAGATCTCACTCAAGTGTCATCTTCTCTAGAGCTATAGTGGCACTCTCAATCTATGCTAGGTGGGTGGTCCTCTCCTCTTGGTATCCTCACCACTACTCCTATCCCTATCTCAACTGATCATGTGCGGCCTTCAACTATGCCTGTAGAGTCACCATAATGGTATCTCTCTATAAAATCTATAGCTGAGCAGTCCCCAACTATGTTTGTAGGCTAGCAACCTGGGCTCAAAGCTGTGCAGCCTCATCATCAATCTCCTCCTCATCCTCCTCATTAGCCTAGGGCTCATCCTTAGTAGTTGCACCCTCTCCCACTCGCCCTCTGTTTGCTGGAAAACCCTGCACCCATGAGGATCTACTCCCTCTGGGTAGGCCTCAACTGCCTCTACATCCCCATCCTTGCCTAGTGGGTCATCACCCCACCAGATCTTGGTAGTCCACTAGGCATCAAAATTTGTAGTCATCCCTATGTCTACCAGACCTAAATCCTACCAGTCATCATCCTCATCACCCAAAGGGGTCACCTATGGCCAAGTCAAATCCTTCTCTACCTTAAGGTGATGGTAGAGAGTAGGCACTGGTGGAATGTCCTGGTGGATACCAAACTACCTCAGGATGTACGAGAAGTGGAAAAACTCATGCATATCGAGCTTACACTTGATAAGCCACCTATCTCATCTAGTACTCCTCAGGTACCTATCTACCTCTGGCCATGTAGGATAATCCATGTAGGGCCACCATACAATATGATCCAGCTAAAGTCGAGTCAGCTGGTCTAGATAATGTTGTAAGTCTCCCGCTCGAGTCCTACTCTAAAACCCCTCAACCTCTCTAGGCTAGCAAGTAGTGTAGCATTGTGAAGCCTCTGCTATATCTCCAATCTAATGAGGAAGGCCCCCTGTATGGTTGATGGTGATGTGCTGCCATACCCATATCTAAAGTAGCATGCTATAAGCAACTCCAATATGGCCCCATTGTGTAATCATGTATAGCTCATCATAGAGTTGTGCTAGGAGGGCGCTACCCCATGATAGAATTAGTGGCTGCTCCGTAGTGCTCCCAAGAAGATCTTGCATCCTAGAAAGGAGGTTCTAGGGGAACCTCACTCTTGATGTGTTTGGCAGGAGGATGTGGATGCATAAGTACATCAAAATGGCCTGCCTATCTATGAAGATATGTACCTTGTACCATTTCTCAATAGGTACACCTTCATGATCAATATCAGCAAGCGCCTCATCACTCTGATCATCGAAGATACGTTGAAAGACTCCAAGCTTCTTCATGGTAGGTGAAGATGTGATGGTCTCACCATCAATCGAGATGTAGAAGATGTGGTAGACATCCTCTAAGGTGATCATGATCTCTCCAGTCGATAGGTGAAATGTGTTGGTCTGTGCATCCTAATGATGGGCCAACGTAGTTATATAGGCCTGATCAAGCTTGATAGTCAGGATGTGGATAACATAGACAAGTGCTATAGCACCAAACCATGCTTGATGTTACTAATCTCATGGAGAAGGTCTTGATAGAGCTCAAAATCCCTCACTTGGGAGGTCAGCTAGAAGGACACATAATAATAATAATAATAATAATAATAAAATCAATCAAAAACATCAAAAAATGACCTTAAAAAGTCAAACAAATTTTAAAAAAATCTTCAAAATGATAAAAACATTCACAAAATTGCATTTCAAAAACATTAAAAATAAATAAAAAATCATTTAAATCAGACAAAAACTCAAAAAAATTGAATTTTTTTCTAAAGTCGGCTAATCACAGATGGGACCCATGATCGGCGACAATGATCAAATTTCTGACCATTGAGATTTGAACCTAGCCACGGTTGATAATTGTGGCCCCCAATTTTCCAATTGGGAACTATGGTTTCCACCCACGGCTAAGAGCAGTGACCTTTTTGGGGTCACATCCCATCCCCCCCTCCCTGCGTGTTGTGGGGTTTTTTTTTATTTTTGTTTTGGTCCCCCGCAATGGTGGGGGGGGGGTGGGGGTTTTGGGGGGTGGGGAGCCACGACTAAGGAAATTGTAAAAATTGGTTGTGGTTGACAAGCGTGGCTAGAATCCAATAATAAATGCCCTCAAAATTCAACCATGAGGGATTTCAAAATGCAAAATTAAAAATATCTAATGGGCCAAAACCCTCAAAATCTATCAAAAATAACAAAAAAATCATATAATTCAAAATTCAAATGCACCTCATATCTAGTTATTTACCCTATACACTTGGCGATTGTAATGACTTGCGATCCATGCAATCCAGCAAGATGATTAAATTACCATAAGGCCATTTGGGGTAAATTAGTCATCTTTGAATTGATATGCTTCATTTCAATCCCTAAGAAGGCCACAGCTACCAGACTGCTCCACGGGAATGAGGTATCCATCTCAATTATTCTGTGACATTTTTAGTAGATCATCGAACAATATGATTCAACATGAACTTAATTGCAATTGCTATCATCTTGATTCCCCAAGAAGGCCATTACGACCAGACTACTCCATGGGATAGAGATGTACAATTACTATTAATCATTGTAATCATGGCTGAATTAGGCCTTGCCAAGTAATATCAAAGTGCTAAAATCTTCAACTATTCAAATCACTCATTGTGGTCAAGCGACTCGTCGCTTCATTCAATTGTCCTACCCTCATCGACTCATCGCTTGAGGGGGTAGTCATAATATCAATTATCATAATCAAATTCAATAGGAGATCACTTGATCTTGTCAAATTGCGTTCGTCTTATGAATCATTGCCAAAGACTATCATAAGCTTACCCTTTGTTAGGGCAAAAAGCAACTATGATAGTTAAGTTAGTAGCTCTCCTCCTTTAGGATCTATATGGTGTAGAAGCCTATAGTAGCACTGAAGCTACCTGATCACCATTGGAGCTTGCCAAAGCTTTGCAAATTTAAGCCTTCCCTCGGTTGGAAGCAATGATTCTAAGATGCGTGTCCTTTGGTAGGGATGGACATCTAATGTTGATCAGATCAATGATCATCATTCAACCTACGACATCATTTTAGGAGGTCTATTTTTGCTTAGCGTTGTTCGTTCTCATAATGCATCCCAAAAGGGGCATCTGTAGACACCTAAAATACATCATGTCGAGGTGACTACTCATATGGGACATGCTAACAGACCATATGAATGATCTTGGACAGCTCCAAGGTGAAGTAGTGGTTTTAACCACTCAATTTGGGTAGAGTTGCTTAACTCAGCCTTAGCCGCGGTTGACACCCACGGCTAACAGAGTTGGTCATGCCTCAGAGCTGTAGCTAGCATCAAAGTGGTTTTGGACCCAGAATCGGTTACAACAGCCTGGGCAACAAATCCAAACAGCTTTTGGGTGGGGAAGCCTCTAGAAATTTCCCTCCAACTGCTCCAACTACAGGTTTCTTGTTCTTGGCTTCTCCATGAAGCTAGAGCAAGGCCTTCAATGTGCTATAAGACCCCCCTCAAAATGGAGGAGACTATCTAGGAAGAGTTTCAATTGAACACAATGAAGCCCTATCAAATTGTAGACCCATTTGCTACCTTTGAGAGGAACATTCTTGCTGCCCAATTGGAAATCATAATGGCATTTGAAGCCATGGAGATCCTAGAGGTCTAGGGAAATCAAGAAACCATAATTGAGCCCCTTTAACCGTGAATTCAGACAATTCACATCACCAATCCATCAGAGGACACTGAGGTGACCCTTGACCATCAATTCAACAAGGAGAATTGGAGATTCAAGCCCAGATTTGGAGAGCAAAAAGGTTTTCATCTCAACTATGGTTTTCAACCATGGCTAACAGTGCCAACTACGCCACAGACACGCAGTGAGGGTTTGATCCCTATTTCTCCCTATTTTAGCAGTATATTTCCATTTTTATGCATTTATCTAGGTAGATTTGAGTTAGATTAATCTTCTTTGATGCTTTTGCACAGTTAGATTTAGGATTTGAGGACATATTTCTTTTATTCCTAGCATTTGTCAATTCTAGACTAGTTTATGGTCATTTCATGCAATTCAAGTTTCTAATGGCTAATTAGGATGTTTCATAATTAGATTCATATCTTTCTTTATATGCTTTACTGCAATTTAATGATTTCTTGCATAGTTTCATAGATTACATGCTTCATTTGCTTTCTTTAGCATTCTTTATGCAAGATTCCTCTAAAAGCCTCATCAAGAGAGGTCACCTTTGCTTTTAATCATTTCTTGTTGTTTCTTGAATGTAGGGTTTACAGGATCCATCCATTTGCAAGGCATTCAAGGCAGCATATGCCTCTAATCATGGAGAAGAAGGTCACCATTGATCTTGAGCAGTTTGTGTCCTATTGGAAAGTCTATGAATTACACCACCCCCTCGTTTAGAGGGTCTTCAAAACTGTATTGATTGTATCAACATTGAGTATCCCTAAGAGGGACGTAATTGTAATCGAATTTGACAAATTTTTAATAAAAGGAAACTCTATTTCTTGTTAAATTCATTGTTGTCAATATTTTATGCTTTAATATTTGATATTAATTGATGCATTAGTTAGGTGTATGCTTTCTGCATGGGTACACTAGTATATGAAGAGTTCAGTCTTAGTTTATTCCTTCATATGGAAGGAAAATAAAAAGGGACTCTTCATGATAAAATAAGCTTACTACCTGATGTAGGTGTAGACACCTAAAATGGATCATCATAATAAGAATCCCAAATAACCCTCCTTCTAACACATACAACCCATCTTAGGAAACCTCAAGGCTAGGTCAGGGTCTTTTCCTATGGGAACCCTAATCATCTCGACCCAAGATAGTCTTAGGGTCATGATCATCTCGACCTGAGATGATCACATTCTCCCAACCATCTCGACCCAAGATGGTTGTGCAAAATAAAGAATAAAAAAATAAATGATAGGATGATCGCTTGTCAATGGTTGCATGCCTCCAAAGGTACTCTAGAATTGGTGCACAAAATCATCAAAGGCATCCCATACAACATCACCATACACAACCTCATCAACATCAACATCCGCCACCTCAACCTCTTTAAAATCCAATATGGACAACCAACATGATTTTACCAAAAGCTTACCAATTGATGACTGATCGCATCAACTTCCTTGAAAGGTAAGTCTTATGGAAATTCAACCATCAACACCTTCATCCATCTATTCCATCATCCTCGTATCCATCCCATTTAGAAATGCTTTAGTTTAACAAATTCAATGATGAAGATGAGCTACGACAGAGTTACCAACACATTCATAATATTCTACAACAAATATTAAATTGACTCACAAACATCGAGCTACAATTGATACATCATCAACCTCATCAACCTCACCCACTTCATCAAATTCATCCACCTTGTCCACTTCATTCAAATCGCCAGTCTTGTACCAGGACCCACCTATTCAAGCCCTTATTGATAATATTTCACAAGTTGTAGGATGAAAAAACAATTATTTTACTTGACATACGCCCTATAGACTCTAATAGACCTAAACCCAGGTCATATACGAAAGACCACTTTTACCTTTATCATTGGTAAGCAAGCCACGACATCAATAATCACTACGCATTTAAGAATGTGGTCTAAGATCTTATCAACAGGGGGGTATTTTCCATAGACGGTCCACTTGCCCCATCCAATAAAAATATCGGTATCCACTAGAAACACAATGGGGATGCTCAAAATATCACACCTTCCTCATCAATCACATCACAAACATAAAAAAATTTGGGGTATCGCACCTTCCCCAGTCACGAAACAATTTGGGGATGGTCAAGGTATCACACCTTCCTCATAGTAAAAAACAAAAACAAAAAAAGCAAAAGTACAAAAACATAGCATCTTCTCATTCACCATGCATCACATATTATTTCACATTACCATTGCATTGCATATTACCATTTATTGCACCATGCATTTTAGTGTCCTCATTTTTTGCATTCCACAGCGTTTAGCTACACCTGTCGTCCTATCACATTAGGCATTTCTACCACCACACTTGCATTAGTCTTTTCTTGTGAGCACTAAGAATAACACAATGTTTGTCTAACTGTTATTTGTCTTGATGAAACTTCTTTTATCTGGGGTGTACTCTCCATTCCATTGTTCATTTTCATAAGCTTTTCCATTCCTTGGTGTGTTTTTTTCTCTCTTATTTTTCGTAAGTAGTTGTTATAGGGTGTTCAAAAGAGCTTTTGGTCATTCATCCATTTCTAGTATTCCTTTCAGATTTTGTAGAATGCCATCTTGATCTATTGCAGCAGGGTCTTGCATTGATTTTACCTTGCTTATATCAAAATCCCAACACATCTTCACACTCTTAATTACAATTTTTGAACAAGCAAATATGACACTACCTAATAGTTTATGCTCCTTGAGAAAAAGATTTCCCTTGCTCTCCTAATATGTGCATGGTATAAAATACTGAGAATTGATAAAATGACAAGTTCTCCCTCTCCTGCCCTCAAAAAAGAGAATCCCTTTGTTCCTCTAAAAAACAAGCACAATTCCAAAAAACAATAAAGTCTCTTGCTCTTCCTAAAAATGAGCAACAAAAAAAAATCCCTTTACTCCTCTCCAAAACGAGCAAACCCCTCTTCCAAAAAAAGAGGACAAAGAGCTTGAATCCCTAGAATTATCAATTTTTGACAACCATGGGGTGATCTCCATCGCCAACAATAGGTTATAGATGTCTAATTGGTAGTGGAGTAGCCTTACACATGGTGACACATCTATCATATTAGCGACCTTCTTTTATACAGACCAATATCAGCTTATATATGAGCTAGCTTTTGGTGGCTTGCATTACAGAGTAGTTAAGTCCAACCACGTACAAAGTTAGAGTAATTAACTTCACTATGCACATACAAGGATATTGAATATCTTGGTCTTCCTAGCAGATTTTTATCTTTTAGGTTCTTGCATGGTTAGTATATAACTTTTGAGTGGTCAACTAGGGTGTTTGAGTCTCCTAAAAGCCTTGTTGTTCCCTTGTGACTTATGATTGTTTACCATTTGTTACATTCACACTTTTTTAGTTTCAATTTTGTTTCGCTCGATTTATTTTCAAGTGTATGCCCTTGATAAAATTTTTTACATTTTGATTTGTGATTTTTATACATTTTATAGTGCCTACACTTAGTTTATTTATTGCATCACATATTCAATCATTGACCATTTCCATTATTTAAACAAACATTCACATTTTGCATCATTCAAATTCCATTAGTGCATCACATACATGCATAGTTAAATGCACACATAATAGCTCTATCGTATCAAAAAACATTCATCTAACATACATGCATCATCATATGTACAAGTATAAGCACACATCTAAGACCATCTACCATTACGTTCACTCATCCATCATTACAATTCACATACTTAGTTCAATGCATACTGGGGGGTTCAAGGTCTCACACCTTCCCCGTTAGTCTACATCAAACAATTCTTAACACATTGGGAATGCTCAAGGTATCACACCTTCCCTATCAAAACCATCAACCACTCAATCAAGTGCTTTGCATCGCCATCAATACTATGGTGCAGTTTTATCAATGCAAACAATCAATCAACAAATCAATTTCTAGGTTCAAAAGGTTGCATCCTTTTGTCAAAGGTTGTACCCTTTTCCTTGAATTAAAATCAATGAACAAATCAACTGCTAGGTTCAAAAGGTTGTACCTTTTTCCTTGCATTAACATCAATAAGCAAATAAAATGCCAAGTTCAAAAGGTTGCATCCTTTTGTCAAAGGTTGTACCCTTTGCCTTGCATTAACATCAATCAATAGATCAGTCGCTAGGTTCAAAAGGTTGCATCCTTTTGTCAAAGGTTGCACCCTTTGCCTCACATTCTCATCAATCAACAAATCAATTTCCAGGTTCAAAAGGTTGCACCATTTGCCTCACATTCACAAATACAACACATTTGATTCCATTTACTTTCTTGTCTTTTCTTTCTCACATTCATCTACTATATTCACTAGCAAAGATTCTCAAGTGAACCTCGTATCTAGTAATCTACTCTAACAACCTGATGGTTGCAATAATTGGTTATCCATGCAATTTGGTAGGATGGGTAGATTACCATAAGGACACTTGTTTGATCACTTTCAATTCAAAATGCTCCAAAGGCACCTAACACCTTTGTCAAATCAATTCAAAATGCTCCAAAGGAACCTAATACCTTTGGTCAAATCAATTCAAAGAATCCAAAGGAACCTCATCTCTTTGGTCACATTTCAATTCAAAATGCTCTAAAGGCACCTAACACCTTTGTTCAAATCAATTCAAAATGCTCCAAAGGCACCTAACACCTTTGGTCAAATCAATTCAAAGACTCCAAAGAAACCTCACCCCTTTGGTCACATTTCAATTCAAAATGCTCCAAAGACACCTAACACCTTTGGTCAAATAAATTCAAAGGCTCCAAAGGTACCTAAACCCCTTTTTTTCAATTCAATTCAAAGGTTCCAAAGGCACATAAACCCCCTTTGGTCAATTTAATTCAAAGGCTCCAAAGGCACATAAACCCCCTTTGGTCAAATCAATTCAAAATGCTCCAAAGGCACCTAACCCCTTTGGTCAAATAATATCAAAAGGATCCAAAGGCACCTCACCCCTTTGGTCAAATCAATTAAAAAGGCTCCAAAGACACCTAATCCCTTTGGTCAAATCAACTCAAAATGCTCCAAAGGAGGCACTCCTTTGGTCAATTCAATTCAAAGGCTCCAAAGGAACAAAACCCCTTTGGTCATTTTTTCAAAAAACTCTAGAGGAGCCAAACCCCTCTGGTCAACATCTAGAGTAGTTGTTTCTTTCCTGCAATAGCTTAGGATTTGCTTTTTGATCATATATTAGCTAGTCTCGAATGAACCTTGTATCAAGTGATTTACTCTAGTCACCTAGCGGTTGTAGCGATTGGTTATCCATGAAATCTGGTAGGATGGGTAGATTACCATAAGGCCACTCATTAAAAAAAAGATTTACCAAACTAATTTTTATGCTAACCATTCCATATTTATCAAGCGCTTCGTCTCTCTCATCATTTCATCTCTTCTCCATCGACTCATCGCTTGAGGGGGTAGTCAATACCTCCAAAATTTATGTCTCAAAATCAAGTCATTACTCAAACACTCAATATTAGAAATTGCGCTCATCCAAGAATCATTACCAAAGACTATCATAAACCCTTTTTTTTGGGGCAAATAACAAGAAAAAATTTAAATCAAACAAAAACTTGGTATACCTAAAGCCTAAAAGCTTTTAGACTAAAATATTGTCTATTTACGATTGAAAGCCTAAAGCTTGTAGACTAAAATCCTGTCTACTCGATTGAAAGGTTTACCAAAATTAAGTTCTTCAATTTGTTGAAAGTAATGATTCGACAATGCATATATTTTCCATGATTGGGGCATCCCATGTTGACTTTTATTTTAGACCTACATCACTCCCCTTCAAGATCATTTTCATCAACTAACATCATCCATCATCAACTCAACCATTTTAGATCATCTATTTTTGCTCTGCATTGTGCTTAGGCACAAAGCATCCCAAAAAGGGGCATCTGTAGACACCTAAAATGTGTCATCATAAGGAGACTCCCAAAGAGCCCTCATTCTAACCCATACAACCCATCTCGGGCAACCTTAGGGCTAGTTGAGGGTCTTTCCCCATGGGAACCCAAACCATCTTGACTCAAGACGATCTCAAGGTCATGATCATCTCAACCTGAGACGGTTGTGCAAAATCAAGAATAAAAAATAAATGATAGGTTGATCATTTGTCAGTGATCGCGTGCGAGGAACCGACCATCAATAACCTGGCAACAACAAAATGGGCACCTGTAATCAACCTGCAATCAGTAGTAATCAACCACTTTTCTACCAACAACAACCATCAAACCTGCAACTACATTATTTGTTGTCCCCTTTCCCTAACCTACCTATTTGATTGCATACTAAGGAGGCTATAAATTGGATCTTTCCCCTCCATTTTTAGAATCCTAAATTTAAAAGCAAATTCAATGAAGTATTGTCAAAATTTTCATCCAAGTCTTTCCATTGCTAATGTCATACTGTAGGATTGCCATGTAGGTTTCAAAGTTGTACTTCCCTCCCTTGCTTGATCAATACTACTGCTCTGGATCGCTTGAATCTACTAACTCACCTTCAGAATCACCAATAATTCATTGATAATACCTCCCAACATCATCTCAAACTCTGCCTGGACTTGTTTACTCCAAAACATAAACCTACGATAGTGATCGTCTCCCCTTGAGATGGTTCACAAATAAAATCGTCTCGACCTAAGATGATCACAGTTAAAACTATCTCGATCTAATATGGTCATGGTCAGGTGATCAATTTTTACTTTTTTCTTGCATGTTAGCTTAGATCTTAATCTACAATTTGTATTTTAGCTTAGATCCTTCTCATTCCATGTATTTTATCATTGTTTATTTCATTTATGTTTTATTTTCATATCAAATACGGGTTCGACGTAGGCAGACCTTGCCCATGCTATTGATTTTATGCTATTTGCTTCTGTGTAGGTAAAAGGGTTAAAAGACAACAAATAATTCAAAATTTGACTTTCATGTGACAGTTGTAGGAAAACTCGCTCTCTAAACACTGTGATGGCATGAGAATCTAAATATTGCATTTGGAGACATTCTTTTGATCACATTATATCTATTATATCATTGGTAAAATCCTCTTAGAGGGGATTTGTTGTAACACGATTGAAATATCAATATAAATATAATGTTTATGATTTATCTCCATTGATTTAGCATTGTGTTTCATTTCATTGTTATGATGCAAATTTCCACCCTTAAGAAGGATGAAGGTTGGGGTTGGTTCCCGATCAAAAATATCTAGTTCAAAATACTTATTTCGAAAACTAACTTATTTTTTGGTTGACAATTAAGAATAAGATTCTCACTATTGAGAATATTCACAAAAGAGAATTTATTATCCCTAAGAAATGCTATCTTTGTGAAGCAGGCTGGGAGGACACCAAACATCTATTTAAGGAGTATTAATTATCTCAAGAAGTTTTCGACCTTATCCTAAGATGTTTTGAGGTAGCTTGGGTCCTTACTAACTATATGGTAGATCTTTGTCTGCATTGGAATCCCCTATTTATAAGTAATAGGCTTTGAGTTCTCTCGAAACTTAGTTTACCTCACTTCCTATGGGGGATCTGAAAGGAAAGGAATAACAAAACTTTCAATAACATTAAAAAAGATTCACACTTTATAGAGATTAAAATTGTTAATGCATTGATGAAAAATATCATGATTTTTACTTTCAAGGATGATGGGGGAAGTGAGATTGAGACCTAGATAACAACCAACCTCAACCTTTCGTGGGTTAAGGACTCATCCACCCACAAAAAAAAATAAATTCGATCTTGGGTTAAATGAGATCCTCCTCCATCAGGATTGTTAAAACTCAATTTTGATGGTGTTGCAAAAGGTAACTCAAATAGTTTAGGTGCAGGGGTAATTATAAATGACAAAGGGGAGATCCTATTGGCTTATGCTAAAAATTTGGGGGTCCAAACAAGCTACTTTGATGAAGCAAGAGATCTCTTTTAGGGAGTTCTTCTAGTGGAAATATTGGACCCAAAGAATGTAATTTTAGAAGGGGATGCCATGTCCATTGTCAACATAGTTAAAGGATCACAATCTCCAAGTTGGACCATAGAGGATCTAATGGAGGAGGTGAAATAGCGCTTTTAACAACTAGAAAATTCTTAGATGAAGCAAGTGTTTTGGGAAGGAAACATGCGATAGGTTTAATGGTAAACCTTGGCATTCATTAGGATTCTCTCACAATTTGGAGTTATAACTACCCCTAAAAACTTAGAATTTTTAATGATGAGGACACGTGTTACAACTAGTTCAGGCCCAAGTTCGTAGGCCTTGTTAATGATGAGGACATATATGTTGTTTCTATCTTACTGATTTGTTAATATTTGATATTTTGTGTTGGATTGTGGTCCTTGTTTTATTTTATGTTAAAACTCATAACCACGTTCATATTTTAGCCTAAGGCAGTTTTTGGAAAGGGTTTGGTCTCTATGTGTGGATACTTTTTGTTCCAATTATGGGCTCTTCTTGTAAAATCTTAAGGGTTTGATGTAAAAGGTTCGAGGACCATTTCAAAACCCCTTCTCTAACCATACTAAAAAAATTATAGCCCAAGGACGAGGATGTCCTAAGATCTTGTCTTTTTATTTAAGGGTAGATACAAATAAGAGTTTAGTTTTTCCCTTTTGTCCCTTGAGATTATTGCATTCCCAAACACTCAACCCTTGGAATTGGACCGTTTGTCAAGCCCTATGATGTTCCTTAGGCCTGTCCTATCTTCTATCCCCACCTCTAAACTTACTTTCAGATTCATGCCTGCAACATTTCTTGATCCCACTCCTTCCTCCACTCCTGCTATTTCTCTCACCATTTCTTCTGGCCTCTAATGTTAGATGAAGAATATATTTGATAAAAGTGTTAAAATTCATTATGAGAGGGTTTTTATTTAATTTTATAGTTTATTTTGTATTATAGTCAATATTATGACTTCTAAAGATTTGGTGTAAATCATTGTGTTTGGCAAATATAACACACTTTGACTATAATAATGTGCATTGAAGTCTTTTGCTACATGCACAATTAGAATATATTAGATTTATTACGAGGTAACTTTGAATTGAACTTTTATTTTATGCTACCAATGGAACATTGAACATATACATAACACTTCACGTTTTTATAAGATTAGAAGAATGTCTTGCCCTTTTCTTCTCATATAAAAAATTTTATCACATATTAAAAACAAAATATTAGAACACTATTTATCATCTAAGTATAAATTACTGAATTTTAAACAAAACATACTTCATATTGTAACCTTAGGGTCATCTTCAACTCATTTGTAATTTAAAAATATTAATGAAAAAAACTCTACAGCTAAAAAAACATGATTTAACTTTACTTAAAAAATTATGTCTACATATCTAAATGGCATAACTAATCATTTAAAATTTAAAACATGCAATTGTTAAGTAAAAAACTAACTCAATTTACATAGAAAACTTGAATATAATTGTATTAAAATATCCTATTAAACAAAAATATGCAATTATATTGATATAAAAGATAAAAAAACCAAACCTTTTAGAAAAGTCCCTCTTCAATTTTATAGTTTGGATTATAACTATAATAATAAATCTTCACAAACTAATAAATCAAACCTTCTAACAACATTTTAGATTAAAGTATGGTTAAAAAATTAAACATTAATAAAATAGAATTAATTTTTTTAACATTTATAAGTCCAAAATAACCTATGGGATGATAATTTTTTGTTAACAAATACAATATATTATCTTGGTTGTTTCTTTAAAAGAAAATAGGTTTACGTAAAAAATCATATTGAGTCATCATTCTTTCTTTTTAAAGAAATTATCTTTTGCTATTGATGTTGTTGGTAAATTATTCTAGCATTTTTATTCTTATTTCTTCAAACAATTTAGATATGAAATCGATGGCTAATGCATCATGAAAACTATCTCAAATGTCATTATAAACTTTACATTCCAATATAAAGCTCTCTATTTCCACTACTCCTACACTGTAATAAGTACATAATTTATCTTTCTATTTTCTTTTAGGTTTCTTTCACCTCCCTATCTCATATCCAAGTTGATGTGAGCCAATTCTCTGTTAAGCTATAAATAGTTTGCACTTAATTTAATATTTACATCTATATATGCCTTTTGATGATACTTATGTGTGAGGTTGAGCTCGGTAAGGTTGTAGCCTTCTTTCTTCTTAGCTATTTTGTTCACATTGTCGTTATGATACTTTTTCTTACGTAGACTTTTATTTCCTTATTTTTGTATAAACATTATATAAAACCAATACCTCATTTATATAAATAAGCTTATCATCCATTGAAAGCAAAATCTTAAAACACAATTTATATCCAAGCACAAAATAATAAATCTTAAGCTTGAAAATATTGATGTTATAGCCTCAAAACCATCTTTATCTTGTGTGTAATTTAAAAAATAAATGAAAATCTCTATTACTTTATAAAACTTTAAATTATTTTGTTGTTTTATTGATTTATATACTCAATTATTCAATCACTTAAAATTTACAATTAAAAGCAATTACTTAAAATTTACAATTGTTATATTAAAACCTACTTGATTTGTATCAAATGACATTAGCTCGACCAATTAGATTCCTTGACTTTCAAGGAGAAGAACTAGGTTTGAATCTTATCAAGAGAAACGTGTAAAATAAACAAGCTATTATAATACCATTATGTGGTTGTGATGTAATACAAGTGGGACTTGTTTCAATCCATATAATCTATTAAACAAACCTTGATTTTTGTTGAAAAGTCAATACATAATACAATAAAATACACTATTTTTTCTAATTAACAATATGGGATTGAAACCTGCCCATATATGTTACATCATGATCACATAGTTGTATCACAACAACTTGGCTATCTACATGTTTCACTTGAGAAGATTTCAACTTGGATCTCATCCTTGAAAATCCAAGAATTTAACTCTTTAAGATAATACCATTTGATACTTTTTTTAAATGGGTTATATGGGATTGAACGAGCCCCACTTGTATTACTTCATTACCACATAGTGGTATTACAACAAGGCTCGGATATTATCCATGTATTATCTGGTAAGATTCGAACCTAGATCTCCTCCTTAAATATTGAGTAATCTAACCAATTGAGCTAATGACACTTTATTTAAATTTCTTGATATAGGAGGTATTAATATGGAATGAAATTCCATCATAAGAATACTCCACTAGAAATAAATAGCTTGAAAAAGAACAACATCATATGAACTAGTTATAAAAAAAGAGGGCCAACTATCCCCCACATACATGCCATGACTCGAGGTTAATAGGGATGAGGAATCCCACATAAGAGGGATCAAGGGCTTGCACGTTTAAGCCTGCTACCCTATTGGAAATACCATTTGATTATTAAAATATATTGTTTATTTCTTCAATGAGTTTACAAAGGTTTTTATGAGGGGTCTTGGTCCCCTCATATTGAGTGGGGTTTGAACCTTGGACCCTTCAAAAAGAGGCCAAAGTTGCCCTTACCATTACAGTAAGCTTACAACTTTAAAATATATTGTTTTTTTTTTTTGGTATAAGGTAGAGGTGGTTATAAGGTCCACAAACCTTTTACAAAGTCAAAATGGGCTGGTTCTAGCATCAAGCCCGTATAATCAAAATACAAAATGGATCTTTCTAAGACTCACATTAAGCCATACTTAGAGTCCACGAGTCCTATACTTGTCGCTTGACTATTCGGGATAAAACAAAAACCAAACAACACCTAGCACTTACTAACACTAGGTTGCTTGTCTTGTACACTTGTCACCTCCCGAGGCCCCGACAAATGGGATGCCTTTTACGCCTAATTCCATCTGTCGGATTACTCATCATCGGCCCCTACTGATCTCTCGATGCTCCTAACGGGTTTGATCTTAGCTCTTCTCTAGCAACCAACACCAATAGTTCTTGAGGGAAGTTATCCTTCCAAATTTGCATCTCCCCAACGAAGCTGCAATATTTGCCATTAGATCTACCGCATTGGTTCCCTTCTCTGAAGGTGTGTTGGATTCGGGCATTAACCAAATGAGATTTATGAATCTTTGCTTCTAGGATAAGCTCCAATATGGTCCAGTTGGGGTCTTTATCCTCCTTAATTGCCTTGATTATATTAAGCGAATCCCCTTCAAAGATAACTTCCTTATAACCCTCAAGTCCGGCAATTCTCATTGCATGCATGCGAGCTCGGGCTTACGCAAAATGATTTGTTTGAGTTCCCAAAGGCTCTGCAAAGGCAAGGACCACTTTTCCTTCCTCATTTCTCAAAACTCCTCCTGCTCCTGCAGCCCCCGGATTTCCTTTAGCTGCCCAGTCAAAATTAAACTTAACCCACTTTTGTGTGGGGGGTATCCACTTGACACCATCCCGTGGGTTGGTTGTAATGTCTAGGTCTGGAAGTTCCTCTCCCCAGTTCAGCAAAATCCTCCTTTCCCTTAGAGACATGGTCTCATTTTTGAAGAAGAAAGTTTTCCAGTTTTCTTTCAAAGCTCCGATTATTTTATTACCACATAACCAGGGATCTTTCTTACGTCCTTTAAATACTCTCTTATTTCTCTCATTCCATATCCCCCATAAAAAATGGGAGTAGGCTGAGCTTCCGAGCCAAGTCAAAAGCTTTGCCGGAAGGGGAAGCCCATTGTATGCGAAGTCGGACATGCTATTTGGACAGACCCAATCTATATGAAATTTGGACGGGATCATTTGGAAGAGCTGTACAAGAAAAATCACAAGTTAGAAATATATGACTTACTGATTCTATTGCTTTCTCACACAAGATACATCGATTGATGAATTGGAAACCTCTCCTTTGCAGATTATATGTTGTCGGGATCTTATTTTGAGCGCCAACCAAAAGAAGAAAGCTATTTTTGGGGTTAAATTATTTAACCAAATAACGAAGTCGGAGTCCGACCATTGAATCCTGAGTGGATTAACTTATAGGCGATTTTCTTGAATAGATCCCACTTGTAGTTTTGCCCCAAATCGCCTTGTCTCTTCCTCCCCCGGGAATGATCGGGAACACCCTTAAAGCATCATTGAGTTTGGTTAGGGCCACCTTCTCTTGCTACGACAGATTATGAGCTGTGATTTTCTTCCAAGAAGAAGTTTCTGTGCTACGACAATAAAATCCCCTACTTTTCCTCCCATTTCCTTCGAAAGTTTATGTTGGAGGACACGAAGGTCTAAGTTATCTTTCGAGAGGGGCCTCTTCCAACCACGGGTCTTTCCAAAAGTCCACTTGTCTTCCATTACCAATTCTCCATCCGATGCCTTTCCTGACTACCTCCCGACATTCGAGCAAACAATTCCAAAAATAGGATCCTCTAGGAAGATTATCAGCTTTCAGGAAGTTCTGATTATTTCTGATATATTTTGCCTTAAGAAGTTTTACCCATCCCAATTGATCATTATTGATAAATCTCCATACTGTTTGCCAATCGGAGCTTGATTCATTTCTTTCATTCTCTTTAACCCCGAGGCCCCACGATCCTTGCTTGCACACACCTGATTCCATGCTACCAACGAAATTCTCTTTCTCTCCTCTGAACTTGACCACAAGAAGTTGCGTTGAATTAGCTCCAATGTAGCTTGGACCTTTGCGGGCATTCTAAATAGAGACATGCAGTAAATTGGAATGCTCTGTAAAGTAGTTTGAACTAATAAGGCTTTTCTGCGGAGTGAGGAAGGCTGCCCTTCCACCACTGCTAACTTTTTGGAGATCCTGTCAATGGTGAGTTCCACAAAGTAGCCTTCATTCTTCCTTCGAACATAGGCATGCCTAGATAAGTTCTTGGTAGAAGCTCCTTTCCACAACCGAAGAGGTTAGCTATTCTTTCCTCCCTCCCACCGGGCGTGTTAAAGAAATAGATGCTACTCTTCTTATAGTTTATGTCTTGTCTCTTCTGTCTCATACTTGGTTAGAATTCTCTTCAACTTCCTAGCTTGAGGCAACGAGGCTTTGGACACAATGATTGTATCATCCACAAAGCTGTTGGTGAGACAACGGCTCTCTTGTTGAGGTTGGTTTAAAACCTTCCAATTGACCATCTGCCATCATTGCTTGAAATGTTCCTACCCAATGCTTCCGCTAAAATAATAAACAAGTATGGAGACAAAGGATCTCCTTGTCGCAACCCCCTTTCACTCTTAAAGTAACAGGAGGGTGACCCATTCACCATGCAAGAAAATCTTGTAGTAGAGATACAACTAAAAATCAACTTAATCCATTGAGGACAGAAACCAAACTTACCCAAAATCTTGGTGAGGAACCGCCATGAGACCCGGTCGTAGGCTTTATTCATATCAAGCTTTAGTAACATACACCTTCCTTACTAGTCACCATTGAATGAATAACCTCATGAATTGTGATGATACCATCCAATATTTGTCGCCCTTTCACAAAGCCACCTTGGTTCATATCAATGATGAAAGGAAGGATAACCTTGACCTATTGGCGATTGTTTTTGTGAGAATCTTCATCGAGTGTTACATAAGCGATAGGGCGAAAAGCTGGAAAATTCCATTGCTCCCACTAGTTTAGGGATGAGGACTAAAAAAGTAGCATTAACTCCTTACGGGATTTCCATGTCCTTTTGAGCCTCAATTATAGCTTCCACTACATCATTGCCTAGGATATCCCAAAACTTACGGAAGAAAGGCTGCGGGGAAGCCATCCGGTCTGGGGAGGCTGTTACCATCCATGTCAAAAATGACCTTCTTGATTTCCTCCTTTGTGAAAGGACTAAGTAAGAATCCATTAAGATTATCGATTCTCGAGGGGTGGAATGGCTGCCAACGAGAGAGTCCTCTTCTTCAATAGTCGGATTTACATCTTCTAGCAACGATTTAAAGTACTCAACCGCTTCCCTCCTTATGTCTTCCATATCTTTGGTGTTAGACCCATCGGCCATCTTGATCTCCTTAATTTTGTTAGTACTCCTGTGGCGAAGAGTAGAGACATGGAAGAACTTTGTATTTCTGTCACCCTC
This sequence comes from Wollemia nobilis, assembly GCA_028583015.1. NCBI lineage: Eukaryota > Viridiplantae > Streptophyta > Pinopsida > Araucariales > Araucariaceae > Wollemia > Wollemia nobilis. The sequence continues at coordinate 7,590,645 of JAQPPZ010001836.1, read as the reverse complement.
CTTTAACCAACGCAATCTGGATTTTTGCCTCCAAAAGGTTTCTTCAAATCCTAGCATCGTGTGGTATTCGGCTAACAGCTCCCTCTCCTGGTTTCTCAGATCCTCTGTAAGCTGCTCTGACTTCGACTTCTCCTGTAGTTCATTGATCTTGTCTTTTAGTTATTGCCTTTTTAACAAAAATATTGCCAAAGGAAGTTTTGTTCCACTCTCTAATGTTAGCCTTCACATTCCTTAGTTTACATGCCACTTGGGCCGGTTTCGAACCATTATACTTTTTGTCCCACCATTGGGCAACCGGATCCTTGAGATCCCGATGTTGGAACCACATAAGTTCGAATCGAAAGGGTCGATGTATCTTTTCTTAGAGTCCTCCCTGTTTCCCACGAGAATTGGGTTGTGATCAGACCCGATTCTTGGGAGTGCCGTTAATGAAGAGTCCCCAAACCTCTCCAGGCATTCTTGAGAAAGAAGAAACCTATCTAATCTTATCTGAATTTGGTTTTCCTTCAATCTTTTGTTAGACCATGTATAGGAGAATCTACGCGAGGTCCACATCCATCGGCTCATGTTGCTCAACAAAATCTCTAAACTCGTAGATATCGGTGAGTTATTCTTTGAGAGCCCCCCAATTTATCTACGGGATTAAGGTAGCAATTGAAATCCCCTGCCACAATCCAAGGGTAGTTGGGGACCGTCTCCCTCAGTTCAGCTAGCTAAACCTAGAGAACCCTTCTTAGTCCACTGTCTAAGCTGGAGCATATACATTCGTTAAGATCCACTCTTTCTGCGTGGTTTTATCCACACATAAGAGACAAATAAACCAACTAGACATCAGAATCACTCTACTATCAATCACATTTTTGTTCCACATAACCGGTAACCCTCCTGCTTGTTCCGGTGGCCTCTTGGCCTACTACTTCAACTTCTCGCCAAGTCCTATTCTTAAAAGGAATAACTCTACTCTCCTCCATTTTAGTTTCTTACGGTAAAATCATATCCGGTTTGTGTTCTTGTCTAAGAGCATACAAAGCTCTTATTTTTGTGGGATTACTCCCACGAATATTCCATGAAAGAATCTTCATTTATGGGCTTTGGATCCTCGAGCCTTCGCCCCAAAGAGCAATCTTGCTTGAGTGCCATCGGCCACTCCTCGCTCCGCTTCTTTACGCCTTAAGGCGACATTGCTAGGTTTCCCTCTTCCCTACTGAACCATATCCCCATACATCCGCTCTAGGTTGAAGTTCCTTGGGATTCACTTGGCTTCTAGTAACCATCTTGGGTAGGTCGGTCTTGGTCTTTGGGGTAACAATCGGCTTTCCGGGTTAAGCTGGTCTTTTTGACAGTGGAGATGATTCCGTGCTCTTAGCTTCTTGATTAGTAGATTCTTTTTTCCCTGCTTTGGGGTTACACTGATCTTGGTGGTTCACCTCTTCCTCCTGAGTATCCTTGCCTGTATTATTAGTTTCCTGCTCCTTCCTCTGATTTTTCTCCTCTAAATCCTTCTCTTGAGTCTCCTCTACCTCAGATTCCACTTCTTGGCTGTCCATCCGATCTCCCTTCAAATGATTTACTGTTCTCCATTGGGATGTTGATCTCCTTGGAATTTCTTCCCATAAATTCCTTTGCGGTACATGGGACCACTTCCACAGAGCCTCCATAGGCCTCCCGTATCACCCAATCAAACTTACTTGCCCCGGGGCGTTGATCTATGGGGTTCTTTCCTTTGTGATTTGGCTCACGAGGCTTGCTTGTATCATCTTAGGAGCGGAGGTTGAGCTTGAGGGTTCCCATCAAAGGGACGAGCTCCCCTGTGAGAGGGTTTCGGGGCATAGGAATTTTTGGGAGGAGGGTTAAAACGTTGCCTCTTGCTTACAATAGGGCGAACGGGGTCTACGATATTCGGATTTCGAGCTCCACGTCCTTGAGGCCCGGGTTGGGTAGGAATGGAGATCTGCGGGGGAGGGATATTATTATGGGTTTGAGGATCAGTATTTTGGAGTGGGGGCTGGTTCTTGGAAATGCAGTGGATACCCTGGTGCCCTACCTTCCCACAAACACTACACTTAAAAGACATATTTTCATATTCAAATACATGAGTATGAAGGCCAAACATAGACGACAAAATAATGGATTTAGGGAGCTCTTTACTCAGGTCCGCCAACACACACATGCGAGCGAGACAGGAGTCTTGTTTTGCTCAAGGTTGCGGGATCAATAGCTATTAGTTCTCCAATCTACGTAGCTATCCCAGCCAAGATTTGTTCGTTCCAGAAAAGCAGAGGTAATCCTGGCATCTTAACCCAAATAGGAGCCAAATCCAGCACCTGAGTCTGGGGGTTGAAATCGGGGGACCAACGCTTCAGATACAAGCCCCTTTTCCCAAAAAACCAAGGACCTCCTTGGAGAGTCCTTTCCATGTCCTTTTCACATTGAAATGTCACCAAAAGAAAACTCTTGGGTAAAGCCTTAATCATCATACCGGCCCTTGGCTGCCATTTTTGGATGGCCCATCTCCTTATGACTTCCAAGTACGGCCTCACCCCCATAAATTTAGCCACCGAGAGATGTTACGCCCTCCATAGCCACATGCTTGAGCTAAGGAATCCGGGACGTGCAACCTACCATTGACAGATTTTAGATTAAAACAAGAGTCGGATAATTTTTGCTTACCGCGAAGAGCATTAAGATATGAAGGTCTCCAGTTGCCGGGTTTCTCTTTGTCTCCTTCTTGGGTCTTCCTTTGATTCTGACGCATAGAGTCCTGGTCCCCCTCGGAGAAATCTTCAACCGCATCCGCCCAACGCCCTTGGACCGGTTCCAATAGAACTTCCTTGTCCACATCCTCCGCACAGGGGCACTGCTATCTCGCCGAGCCCCCACCTGCCGCGTCTGGCTGATCTGCCCTCTGAAGTCCCACACCTAGGGTTTGATGCCCCTAGACCTCTCGCTCCTCCTCCTTGCTGCTCCATCCGTCACAACTTGTTGCCTCCAAAATCTGCCATTTTTTTTTTTTTTTTTTTTTAGGGCCAAAATTTTTGTGACCGCTACCGTGCACGGACTGCTAAAGTGGCGGCTGCTACAGTATGCAGGCTTCTCTCATTCACATTTTGCCTATACTGCTTTCATAGTTTTAAAAAAAATTCTTGTTATTTTAGTTTCCTAGATACAAAGAATATCAGGATTATTACTTAAACAAAGGTCCCTAATACCATATATTGTTTATTATCCAAGCATAAATTGTTTAATATTAAGCTTGACAAACCTCATGCTATAGTCTAACAAATCATATTTATCTTATTTACCTTTTTAAAAGTTAACAAAAAGAAACTACTATTTTTTCCCTCGAAAAAGAAGTCATAATTTTATATTAAGTAAATATGAAATTACATTCTTCATATGCCTCTTTAGCATTTTTTAAAATTTCAATAGTGACCTAAAATTCAGGTTGTTTATACATCATATCTAGTTATCTCTCTCATGCTAAGTTCTATCCTTAAACACCTTTCCAATTTATCAAACAATATTCTTTATACTACTAACTTCTGAGTTTTTTTTGAAAAGGTTGCTTTATCTATGCTTGCTTTAACTGGAGTGGATTAATCCCCCTAGATAAATATTTGGACCAATTGCAGTGCATTGCCCTTATTATACATGCTAAATTATTTTTTTGCTTAATCGACATACATACCTAATCACCTAATTACTTAGAATTCAAAACACTAAACCCAATTACTTAACATTTGCAATTGTTATATTAAAAAAAAAATAACTTGTATGGAAAAGTAGACCTATGAAGGATACTATAGTAGCAAGTCCTTGGGTTTTCATCTGAGAGACCCAAGTTCAAATCCCAGTATAAGGAGACTAGGACCCCTCATAAAAACCTATGTAAACTTAGTTTTAAGACCTGTTGGTCATGAATCCGCCACGAGGAAAGGATTTTTATATAAACTGCACCCTAGACCCGGCCAACATTGAAAGGCTGGAAACAAGAAATGGCTCCCAGACCAATCTCCAGAGTGGGCTGGTTCCCTTACTATTCTAAATTTGTTTTAAGATTAGAGTTGCTGGAAAGAGATTAAAACTTTGCAGAAAGAAACGAGAAATATGGCCATAGCCGAAGTTATAAGATCGGGAATAACAACAACAGATCACTTAAAGTACAGCAACAGCAAGTAACAGAAGATATCAACTTAATTCCCTCACAACCATACGCAGAAAATCCCTCCAAGACTACATTCCAGGACTCATTTCCTTACAAGCAATATTCAAATCCAACATGCAGAATTCAAATGTAACAGCAACTAAGGAATATGAGTGCTATTAGAAATGCAAATAACAGAAAGGAAAATCACCCAAACAGCTGCTTGAAAAATCAGAGGCCAATTCTTTCATTCCTGCAAATGAACTTCAAGCTTTTAGCAAAAAACTTTCGACATTTGCAAATGAGATTTACATTGGTTTTTATAGAGGGCCGACCTCTGTGCAGCATTTAAAATTTGCAACAGACCTCCTTGAGATCTACAATTTGTGCAACAAAAACAATGAACATGATCCCCTTAATTGTAGCCTCGAAGAACCCAAAAGTTAAATGCCATAAAGAGTCGGCAGTCTTCATTAAATTGTGTTCTTGAAAATGTGCATGAAACCGTTAGAACAATCCGCAAACAACAGCTTCAAATAAATAAAATCTTCAATTTTGGTAGCTTGGGCGTTCTTCGACCTTGACCACATTGGAAATCAGCAAAATATTTAATTTTGGACTGCTTTTAATCATCGGAACTCACAAAACTGCATTGGGCCACAACTTAAGCATGCATAATCAATAATAAAAATAAATGTGGCAAAAATGCCAACATTCTTGGCGGCTCGCGGGGTATACAGTTCTGCTGTATGCAAGAATCCAGGCTTGAATCCATTGGGCACAGAGTCATAAAACTTAGAACAGAAAGCTGGCTGCTGTGGTACATCTTAGTGGACTGCTGCAATAAAAACTTTTGCTGAATAATTGAAAGTTAAAGAAATCTGCATTTGGCTCAACTGAACATGGAATGGAAATGAATGGAATGAGATCTTGCGGATGCGCAGGCGGTGAAATGCAAATGGAATAGTGAAAATGATGGAATGAAAAAGAGTAATGCGGTAGACAGAGGAACAGAATGCTGCTGTGCTACCAGCTGCGATGGAAGTGGAATGAAAGGAAATGAACTAATGGAATGGAAATGGAAATATGAAGGCTGTGGAATGAGAATGAAATGAACTGTAAATAAATGCGTAAAATGACAGAACTTAGAAGAAAGGGATAAGAAGGAACGAGAATAATAGGAATGGGGAAAAGAAACAACAGCCGTGGCTTTTTTTTTTTTTTGACTACAGAAGAAAAAGGAGGAAGATGAAGAAAGGAAGGAAAGAAAAAGGGAAGGGAAAGGAAGAATTTTCTAGAAAGCCACCAACTGCTAGGAAGGGAGAATAAAAACAAAACAAAAAAAAAGGCACCTACGACTCGTAGGCAAAAAGAGCCAAGGTGGACAAAGAAAAACAAAACATTTTTTTTTTTTCTCTTTTCTTTTCTATTTTTTTTTTGTTTTTTGTTTTTATACTATATACAATAGTTCACGACATGATTGGCATGTCGTCACCACAAACCCAATCTCAGAGAGTTATCCAATAAATCTGCAGTGTCTTGACCAAATCTGATCATACTTGAGTCGGTCCTTGAAGTTGGGCTGGCTTCTGCCTAAAGTTCTCCATGTTTCAGACACTGGCAAGTTATCCTGCATGCCAGTACCCACACAATTGACAAATAATGTAGCAAAGAAATTTACCATATGACGGACTCCTGAAGGTACCAGTTGTAGTAATGACTGAAGCCAATCCCACCATCTTGAAGAGTTCTCTGAGTGTGGACTGAGAACAGATTCCTCCAATTCCTGGATCCGAGCACAAGAATTGTCCAGCAACAGTCCTTTCTCCAGGATCTCTTCAGAATCTACCTGGTGATCTGACATATTTGACAGGTTCTGACTAAATGTTTGCATGTCGTGCCCTGGGATACAAACAGGGTGCAAAGATGTGCCCTCCTTGTGCTTAGGTTCTAGAACTTGAATCTCTTCTTCTTCTTATTTTATGTCCTCTAGATCCATCTCCTTATGAAAACTGCAAGCAACCATATTGTTCATTGCCAGGAAAGTTCTTGCATATTCCAATCTTTGGCTTTGGATGAGATCTGTCCCTTGAGCTCCACACAACTGCATCTCAGGTTTTCGCTTAGTATAAGGGATCTGGCATGAAAAATACTGCGTAGGATAGACAGGAGCAGCAACTACCGAAGAAAGTGATGGAGTTTCTCCCCACGGTAATTGTTCTGCTTGCACTGCTTCCTCAAAGATTTGCGGGAACCTTCGTTCACCTGATTGCAGCAAGAGGAGACCTATGTCAGAATGGAAAGCTCAAAAATAGAAGAGGTGGGCTTGGGTGGGTGATGGATGGAGCTTCTTTGGAATTCTCTTCCAGCTTCTCAAGAATCGGACATTGAAGTTCGTGATGCTCTCTTGAGGTGCTCTCTTGATGTACATTAAAAACTGATAGAGATCCAAAGAACTGTAAAAGGGATCTTCGTCAAATCTTCTAATTAGTGCTCCCGCTAGATCATCCCATGAGCTGATGCTTTGATGCTCGAGCAGTCTGTACCACTGCAACGCCCTTCCTTCCAAAGACTGAACCAGAAGTCTGATCATGACATCTTCATGATTTATGACATGGATCATTGATAAAGTAGCAATGTCTTCAACATGCTCTAGAGCCATGCCTTTAGTACCATCATATTTTGCTAGGGCCTTCAGGGCACCTTTGGGAATCTCATGCCGAACTTGGAGATTCAGAGGGCCAGGATCATCCCATCTAGGAAAAACCCTCGCCTTTGTAGCAGTGGTCTGCGGAATCACGACCATCGCCATTAAGTCAGAGTCGCCAAATGAACATTCTTTTAGCTTTAAAAAATGCAGGCATCCACGATCAAGAAATTCGGATCTTCAACTCAGCAAAGTCGCCAGATGAACTTACAAATCTTCGCTATGAGGCCAAGACAGCTCATCAAATCTTGAGACCTCCGGGTGTTAAAACAAATGTGGATCTTTTTGAGACAGAAGAAGTCTATCCCACCGGGCGTGCCAAAAACTGTTGGTCATGAATCTGCCACAGGAAAGGATTTTTATATAAACTGCACCCTAGACCCGACCAACATTGAAAGGCTGGAAGCAAGAAATGGCTCCCAGACCAATCTCCAGAGTGGGCTGGTTCCCTTACTATTCTAAATTTGTTTTAAGATTAGAGATGCTGGAAAGAGATTAAAACTTTGCAAAAAGAAACAGGAAATATGGCCGTAGCCGAAGTTATAAGATCGGGAAGAACAACAGCAGATCACTTAAAGTACAGCAACAACAAGTAAGAGAAGATATCAACTTAATTCCCTCACAACCGTACGCAGAAAATCCCTCCAAGACTACATTCCAGGACTCATTCCCTTACAAGCAATATTCAAATCCAACATGCAGAATTCAAATGTAACAGCAACTAAGGAATATGAGTGCTATTAGAAATGCAAATAATAGAAAGGAAAATCACCCAAACAGCCGCTTGAAAAATCAAAGGCCAATTCTTTCATTCCTGCAAATGAACTTCAAGCTTTTAGCAAAAAACTTTCGACATTTGCAAATGAGATTTACATTGGTTTTTATAGAGGGCCGACCTCTGTGCAACATTTAAATTTTGTAATAGAACTCCTTGAGATCTACAATTTGTGCAACAAAAACAATGAACATGATCCCCTTAATCACAGCCTCGAAGAACCAAAAGTTAAATGCCATAAAGAGTCGACAGTATTCATTAAATTGTGTTCTTGAAAATGTGCATGAAACCGTTAAAACAATCCGCGAACAGTAGCTTCGAATAAATAAAATCTTCAATTTTGGTAGCTTGGGAGTTCTTCGACCTTGACCGCATTGGAAATCAGCAAAATATTTAATTTTGGACTGCTTTTAATCATCGGAACTCACAAAACTGCATTGGGCCACAACTTAAGCATGCATAATCAATAATAAAAATAAATGTGGCAAAAATGCCAACAAGACCCTTGAGGGATATTGTAGTGGTAAGTCCTTGGGTTGTCATCCAAGAGATCCAAGTTCAAACCTTGGTAAGAGGGAATTAGGACCCCTTATAAAAACCCATATAAACTCGATTTTTTTTGCCAATGGATCCTTGGTTCAACAATTGATACAAATAGTTGATGTAGCCTACAACAAGGTTCAAATCTAAGCGGAACCAAATATTTCAATATAAATTGTATGGAAAAACCAACAAATAAATACATTAAAATGCTTCTTTAAATCAAATAGACTTATATGGAAAACTTAAGAGATAAACTTATTTAAACCAACTATTTAATTACTCAACAACCCCAAAGAAATACATTTCCTCTTTATACTAATACCTCTTTATACTAAGAAGCTAACATAGAAACACATTAATTTATTCCTTATGGTTCAAGGACTAGAAAAATAGTTGATGTGGCCTACACCAAGGTTCAAATCTTGGTGGCACTAAATAGATCAATATGTTTTGTATGGAAAAGCCAACAAATAAACACATTAAAATGCTTCTTTAAGTCAAACAGTCTTATATGGAAAAGCTAAGAGATAAACACGTAAAAATGCTTCTTTAAACCAAATAATGCTTCTTCAAATCAAATAGACTTATATGGAAAACCTAAGAGATAAACACATGAAAAAAATTCTTTAAGCCAAGTATGTAATTACCTAGTTACCACAAAGTAGCACATTACCTCTTTATACTAAGAAGCTAACATAGAAAAAACATTAAAATACTCTTTACTCTTTCGAGACAATTATGAAATTAATGAAATGATTTTAATTGTTCTCAAGACTAAATTAGTTTATGGGACCAAGAACTTTAATACAATATGGGATATGATGTATAATACTACTCCCTTTTGAATTCAAACCTTGGACCTTCTATTTAGAGTTTCAAAGTTTAACAACATCCAAGAAAGAAATTTGTTTAACAAAGTCAAAAAGTTTAAACTCTCTTATCATTTTTTAAAGTGTTTTCTTCTATTGTTGATTTTAATGAGAAATTTCTTTGTTTTTTTATTATTGTCAATTCTTTAAAAAAATTTATTAGTGAGTTTACTTTTAGAGTGTCCTCGTATGTAATCTTTATGTTCTTGTAGGCTTCACATTCCATAACAAAATGTTTTTGGGTCTTCACTACTCCTATTGTGCAAAAGACACTTATTCATTCTGACCACACCTCCTAAGAAATTTTCCATCTCCTAATTTCACATTTGAGATGGTGTGAACTAGATGGCTATAAGCATATTTTGCTTCTATTTGATATTTGCATCTATGTACTTATTTTGGTTGTGTTCATAGTTTAGATTAAACTCGTTAATGTATAACTATTTTTTCCTTTCTAAATTTTTAGTCCATATGACAAGTTTGAATTTTTCCTTCACATAATGTTTAATTTTTTTGTTGGAGCTTGGAATCTTATGAAACTTAATGCTCTTTTTTATTATTATTTTGTTTCATCCACGTGTCTTTTCTAATATTTAGTGTTTCTTTGATTACCTGTTTTGGCAACCTATGATCTTACATTCTTTCTATTTTCTTTAGGTGCCCCAATAACCATATCATAACTTTTACTTCTAATGGAAAATTCCTTGTTTCAAAAAGTAAAATTTCATATGGAATTGATGCTTTAATTCTAAAACTATTTGTAATTAGTCACTTTTAAATTCTTTCTATTTATCTCCATTTAAAATTTGATGTATTACTAGCCCACACTACACACCTATATAGCACCACTAGAATAACCCTATTGGTTTTCCAATCCCATAACTCTCTTTTTTTACCCCTATTTAGCAATGAGTAGAGTGTCCCCATATTGCTTGTATTCATTTCATCCTGCATATTCCCCATTTGAGTTTGCTTTGAAAATCTAAGCCAAGGTATTTATGTTCTGTTACTACCTTCAACATATTTCCTTTAAATAAAATATGTGGGTTTTTTTGCTTCCTCTTAGTAGAGAAGACAATAATTTTAGTCTTGCTAGTAATGATTTGCATCCCAACTTCTTAAAAAAAAACTCTAAAGCTTTTAAATCATATTTTAAATTTTCAAATGTATTTACTTTCAAATGTCTTTCCAAACAATATGAGATTATTGGGATAGAGAATAAGTTTCATTACATAATTAGCCATTTGTGTTCCCTCTCCTTCCATCCTTTCTATCCATTCCTCCAATTTGTCAATGTAAAGACCAAATAAAGTAGGTGACAATGGATAACTCTATTTCATCCCAACATCACTCTCAAAACACATTGAGTCCTTTTGGAGTTCTAATTTTTGCCACCACTTACTCATAAAGTCTATGTATAATTGCTTTATAGTTGGTTGGTATGCCAATTTCTTCTATTATTTTCTATAATTTATCTCTAGGTAGTGTGTCAAAAGTCTTTTTAAAGTCCACAAAACAACAATAAACTTTCTTTCTTTTTTCATATCCTTTTTATTAGGTATATTAAAGTAATGTAATGATCTATTGTTGAGTACTTTGGTCTAAAACATATTTGTCCTATTACCCTCTTTCCTTGATTTTATTCTCATTGAAATATATAACTACCTTATAATCACATAGTGATACACTAATTTATCTCTTAGTAAATCGTCATATAAACACATTAAAATACCTCTTACCCCTTTAAATAAAAAAGGAGTGGTATTTTTCAATGATTTTACAAAGGTTTTTATGAGGGGTCTTGATCCTCTCATATTGATTGGGGTTTGAACCTTAAACCTCTCAAAGAGAGGCCAAAGCCCTTACCACAACAGTAAGCTTGTAGCTATAAAAGAAAGAGTGGTATTGCAATAAATAGTTTTGGTATATATATATATATATATATATATATATATATATATATATATATATATATATAAGTGATGTGGGAAACACTCTTAATAAACGACACAAAATGGCACAAATGAAAACTGTTAATTGCATTAATCAAAAACATATTTATAGGCATGTCTGCCTTTACAAGTCGACATTTAATATGTACAATCCGTGTGAGTATTAAATGCAATACATCATTATCCATGTGAAAAGGGATAATATTATAGAATATAATATCAATCCCTATCATTCCTCCCCACCGTAGAAGCATTGGACTCCAATGCGCTCAAAAAGAGAAGGAATTTGGGGAGAAACTCGAAGGCTGTGGGGATGCTCCATAATGAGGCTCTATGTAGATGCAATATGGACTGCCATTATGAATAGGATGAGTGTGTGTGAAGGGCAATTTATAACATGCCATCAAATGCTGAAAGTCCTACAATGTAAAGGAGGTTGGATGCGGAGTGGTGTGAACCAAATGAGGAACAATGGGTAGAGCTACAACTAGAGCACGAGCAGGATCAAAAAGAAGAGATGTTTGTGCAACCAGAGTAGGTGCTAGTGCAACAAGAACAATTATGGGGACAACAAGAATAAATGCTAGTGCAATAGGAACTACTGGTACAACAAGAACAACTACTGGTGCAACAAGAACTGTTGGTACAACAAGAACAACTACTAGCATAACAAGAACTATTGGTACTACAGTAATAACTACTAGTGCAATAGGAAGAACTACTGGTACAATAGGAACAATCATAGGTACAACAGGAACAACCATAGGTACAACAAGAACATAAGCCCAATGAATGTGATGTGAAGTAGACAAAAGTGCTCTTGGTTGGGCGTCCTTCTATTGTGGTGTGCTAAAAATTAAAGCAATGGGTCATGCTTGATGTAAATTAGTGCAAGCTCGATGTGTAGTGGGTGGAACACTACAAACAAGAAAGGATTTGTTCTCATGCTACAAAGTATATGTATTATGATAGGCATCATATGTGGTATGCCTATCATATTGGTAAGGTTTACCCAGAAGTAATCCACAACAATCCATGGGTGTGACATTACACGTGACCTTATCCTAAATCTTGGGGTCAAATGCAAATGCGATGGTGCACGTGTGTGTGATTTGTGATATGTTTGTGTTATCCTTCTACCCAAGAGAGTAGGGGCAAGGATGTTTTGATGTAGGAAGCTTGAGCTTATCGACAATGGACTGTGCAATCATACTGCAAAGTTATGGAGTAAGTGAGCATAAGTGATAAACAGATGGTCATAGTCATCAGCTTTGGAATGGTGATTCATGAGTGTTGCATTATTGAGTTGCCCTCTCAACTCCTCATAAATTCCTTCTTCACTAGTTGTCTCGATGGGGTTATCACAAGTTCCCTCATCAAACTGTACAAAAAGATTCTCCTTCTTTTGTAATTGTGGACATTGAGTTTTATCATGGCCTTGCCTCTTACAATAGTTACAAAATTTAACAATTTTAGCATGAGAAAATGAAAAAATAAGAAGATAAATTATTAGAAGAATGGGATGAGTAAGAAGCAGGAGTAATAGAAGAAGAAAAGTGGGAAGATCTCTTACTTTCTAGTTGATGCTTGTGCCCATCTTCTGTCGAACCATCGAAAGAGTAGCAAGGCTCCCTCCATTATGCCACAGTCTTCTCCTCAGCTAGTTGTGAATGTTTGTATGCATCATCCAATGTAGTGAAAGTAGTATATTTGATCTCCCTATAAAACTATGTAAGAAGACCACTTTTAAACTTTGCAATCAAGACAACATTAGAATCTAAAATGCCAAGTAAGACTCGAAGGCAATTGAAATGATGAATGAAATCTTGTATAGATTCTCTCTTGCCTTGACGGAGGCATAGCCATTAATTTAGTAAGTCCTCCTTATAATTTTATGGATAGAATGAGCTCTTCAAAACTTGTACCATCTCCTCCCATGTACAAATTGGATTATGGCGATTGGAAATGAGGACTTTGGCAATGTTGGAAATTTTGAGCTTTGTGAAGGGAACCTTTTCATCATTAGGAGTTTGAGTATATTCAAACTAGGTCTCCATGTCCAGTATCTAGCTATTTAGGACATCAGGATCTCGAGAGCCTTCATTTATTTTTACTTCACACCTTGGATGAGGAAGATGGGAGGAGCATTGTAGATTTTACAACATGGCAGCCATTTCTACCATTTTTTCATCGTGGGCTGCAGTGATTTTAGCCAATTTTTCAACAATGGCCATGTTTGTAACCATAGGTTTACTAGTAGTGACCAAGGATTTACTAGGCACTAGGTTGACGATAAAATGAGAATGGATGATAAAAATTTGGTTTATAACTTTTTAGTAGGCCCTCCCCTCCGGATTGACAACTTAATTGGATTGTAATCAAGGCAGGAATCGATAGGACAGTCAATGGCGAACCTAATGGTAACGACAGCTCAACGATCAAGACAATCAATGACCAACCCAATGGTCACCATAGCTCAACGACCAGGACAGTCAATGACCAACCCAACAATCACCATAGCTCAATGGACAGGACAATCAACAACCAACGCAATGATCACCACAACTCAATGGACGACACACGGATCAAAAATATGAGGATGAGGCACGAAACTCGATGACCATAGAACAATCAACGAATGACATGCATATTAGAAATATGAGGATAAGGCACAAAAATCGATGACCACACACGAGAATTGAACAACAAGAACATGGTCAAAAACATGAACATAATAGACTGCATGAGACAACGACGATGGGTACACATAGAGGAAGGCAAGATGTAAGACGATGATCGGCTCAAGGGTGTGGGAGACTGAATTAGAGGTTCGGATAGCCAACATATGTTGGCTACCAAAAAAGGGGGTGTTGGGGAATAAAAACACCCAAAAAATCTACCAACTACTGCATGTGGGATATAACTCTTGATTTTTTTTTTTTAAATGGACATTCATCGGAGAAAGATGAGGGCACCAAAAAAATTGATGGAAATGTTAAAATATTTAAGGAATAAAAATTAATTTTTTCACTATCAATTTTAATGGTGATTGGAAAAGGGTTTTGGTCACGCCAAAAGATGTAGACGATGTTGGGATGTGTATTGAGAGCTGCGAAGGATTGAAAAATGTACTTGGATGGTGGATCTTACCAAAAATTCATCACCTAAAGAGCTTGATTTCGACGTGAATCGATGACAACCAATGCAATGATGAAGACCTCATGATGGATTGCGAGGAGCATTGTTGGCTACGATGTGAGCAAAAGAGGCTACATGAGGAGGTACGAGCTCATGATCGAAGAGACCGATTGGCCCAAGATCAATGCAAAAAATGTTGTTCAGGTGCAAAACTTTGTTCCAAAAATATCGATATGTTGTAGCAAAGTGGCAAAAATTACCAAACTTGGAGATAAATGCCAAAACATTTGATCGAGCAAAAAATCATAGAGACACATCAAAAGGTGCATAACATTACTAAAAAACATGTGAGCTTGAAACACGTCCCTTGAAGAGTACCAAGAATTATTGAAGTGAGTGGATCAATGGTTGGATTCCTCAAGAAAATGGAAGAAAAATAGATCACGATTGGAGTGAGTGATCATTGTGATACAGCGGAAGAACCAGGACTACGATGGACGGAGTGGCCATAGGAGATGCCAACAAAATGGTAAAATGGTGTGCTACACAACCAGGATGTATCAAGAATAGTAATTGGTGGCAAACCAGTGTGGTGGCAATATGTGCAACAACTCATGAGCACCTTTAATAGCAGACCAAACTTTGAACGCTAGTAGGATGTCCGATATACCCCAACAAGATTTTATCCACAATGGCAATCATTGAATAGAGGATTTCTAGAAAGGATCCAAATGCAAAGATAGATGCTTGGATTTAGAGCTAAAGGTCAGAGTAAGAAGGACCTATCTAGATGAGGGTTAGGAGTCAAAGGGACCCCAACCAAGAGTTTTCAAGATCAAAAGTGCTCAAAGGTGTTTACAAAAGAATGTTCACCACTCATTATTCATGGGTTGGTTTTATCATTCCTTTATGAACGAATCTAGTCTCAGGAAGAGGATACTCTCCAAACCCTTGCACCTTGATCTGATACCAATGATGTGGGAAACACTCTTAATATATGATACGAAATGACACAAATGAAAACTGCTAATTGCATTAATCAAAAACATATTTATAGGCATGTCTACCTTTACAATTCGACATTTAATACACACGATCCATGTGAGTATTAAATGTCATACATCATGATCCATGTGAAAAGGGATAATATTATAGAATATAATATCAATCTCTAGCTATAATATTAAAATTTGGGTCTTTTTTAAAGTCAATATATTTAACCAAATGGATTTATACCATTTTATTTTTAAAGGTTAATGATTCCCTATAATAATTGAACTTTATTTTTATCAAGTCAATTTTATGGTATTTAATATTTAGATGAAAAGGTCCACCCATAAAATTTATGTTGGAACATCTAAAAAGTTTTAACTCATGTTATTTGTTTTTTTTTTTTTTTTTGGAGAATAAGGGGTTGTACTCGGGTCCCCCACCCTTGACAAATCACAACTTTCTTCTTTAAAGCTTGAGAGTTTACAAACATATTCAATTATTGTCTTAATTGAGTTGTTATAACTAAAAGCCTACATCATTTTACATAAAATGTCTAAATTCTTGATTTTAATTTTTTAGATCTTTTTCAAATTTTTATGTGAATACAAATATTCAAGAATTTAGCATCCTTCTTGACATTTTTCTACAACAACCTTCACAATACCAAAAATTCACCTCTACTATATATGCATTGCATCTTAGTAGAGTAATATTTCCAAAACATCACACTATCATAGATTGCTTTACCATATTTGGATTGCTAGTTTCCTTCCGGAAGCACAAGTGCAACCACAAAAATTATAATAAATAATTTATATGAAAACACATTAATGTTATAAAATAAATTAGATATTACCAATGGAAAACATTAAAGTAAATATTAATTGTTATTTGATTCAGGCAATCAATATTTTCTTGTCAGCTTCAACTAAACTTACTACTTCCTCTAACCATGGAAAAGATAATTAAACTTCACGATCCTCAATTTAACCCCTCTATTGGTTAGCCTTTCTCCACATTTGTTTATTTCCCTTAACATATGTGTAAACGTAACTTATTCAAACTCTCTAGCAAGGTCTTTAAACATGGAGTCTTTGCTTTCCTCGAAATTACATTTATTACTATGAATGAATCACCTTCCACCCATACTCTATTCCATTTCATTTGTTTGTATATTTCTAACCCTTCCAAAGCCACCCAAGCTACAACTTTATTATTTGTCTTAAATCCACTATTGAAAGCATAAAGAGATAAATTATATCCTCTATTATTTCTAATTATTCCCCCTCCTCTTGTTGTTCTTGGATTTTCTTTAGATGCTCCATCAAAATTCAATTTGACCAACTTCACATTTGGTAGTTTCCACTATATATTGATTACCTTCTTTTTGTTTCTCTTGTACCCAACATCATAATTCTATTTGATGACTTGACTACATATATCAAGGCTCTCTACTTCCATATTAGGGATTGGGTGAGTTGATAAGACTTCTCTATGGCTAAACAAAAATTTCTTTTCATTACCTCTAAACTACTTTTATTTCCTTTAAATATTCTTATATTCCTTTATAGCCATATAGTCCAAAGCATTGTATCTTTTGATACATCCCATATTTTTTGTAA
Source organism: Wollemia nobilis (assembly GCA_028583015.1). Lineage (NCBI taxonomy): Eukaryota > Viridiplantae > Streptophyta > Pinopsida > Araucariales > Araucariaceae > Wollemia > Wollemia nobilis. The sequence goes on along the minus strand of JAQPPZ010001836.1, from coordinate 7,573,902 downwards.
AGCCTAGATTTTAAAAGTGTTTTACCATTGCTTTAACCATTCTTCAAATCTATCATTCATCACCATGTATTTATCAAACATATTAAGAATCCATTGCCATAGTTTCTAGACTATTGAGTAGTGTCCGAAGAGATGGTCTATACTCTCATTTTTACAAAGAACACATTGTGAGGGGCCATAAAAACCCCTTTTCATATGGTTATTTTAGGATGAAATTCTTCTATGACCTACTAACAAAACAAACATTGACTTTAGGAATGCTTGGGCCATCCTTGATATCTCTCCATATTCTTGTAGTATTCCTATTTTTTTGGTGCTTTACATTATATCCACTTCTTGTTGTGTATTCTCCTGAGTTATTAAAATCCCAAATCAACTTATCCTTAGCTCCCCTCAAAATAATCATTGTTGTTATCTTTCTAGTCAACCGCCTTCAAGCATCAATGTCTTGTATACTTGTAAAAAAGTATTCTTTCTATTTGTTTCTTCCTTATTGATCCTTGTAAAAAATGTTTGAAAACCTATCACCATTTTTGTCTGGAAGTAATCTCATCCATGGTTTCAAGATTTGATCTAGATTGAGTGGTTTTTATCACACCAAGTATCCATCCAAATATAAATGTTTTCTCCAGTTCCCACAACCCATATTAAACATTTAATCACTAGATAAATTAATTATTTTAAAATCGTTCCATAGTGCAAAACCTCTTGGTACAGAGAATGTAGTAAATATTAAGCTTGTGTCATTGAGCTTAACTTACTTAGAAGAATTACCCATTGTCTTTGGCTCTCTTTGTGCAATCTCCAAATTACTTTTCCCTTAAGAGTTAAGTTTGCATTTGTAAAAACTCTTAAACCAAGACCTTTCTTATTTTTATCATCACACACCTTGCTCCATTCCACCAAAGGAAATTTCCTTTTATCATGTAATCTTGGCCACAAAAATAACCGCATAATATAGATTACACTTTTTTCTATCGATTTTGGCATAGTATACAAAGACAAACAATATGTTGCAATGACTTGTAAGACTAATTTAATTATGTGTACTCTACTTGCTAATGATAACCATGTACTCTTCCATACTAGTAGTTTATTCTAAAATTTACTTATAATTGGATTCCATAATTCTATCCTTATTATCCCCTTAAATAAGAGCATCCTTAGATAGGTTTATGGTAAATTTGTCTCCTCCATTTGAAGTACCCTGTATATTCCTGCTTTGATTTTAGCTAGGGTGTCTAGGAAGTAAATTTTAGATTTTAACCATCTACATTTCCATGTCAGTAGTTTATTATGAACTTTACTTATAACTGGATTATGTAATTCTACCCTCATTCTCCCCTCAAATAATATCTCCCTAGATAAGTTTCTGGCAAATTTGTCTCTTCCATATGAAGTAACCTATATATCCCTACTTTGATTTTAGCTAGGGTGTCTAGGAAGTAAATTGTGGATTTTGTCTTATTAACTTTTTTCCTGATGCTCTTTGTATCCTTTAATAAGTTATTCAAAGCTTTGGCCTCATTTATCCTTTCCCTCCCAAAAGGGTTGCATCATCTATAAATTTTTGATGGGTAATGTTGTCAGTGTTATTACTAGCCTTAAGTGCACTTATAAGCCTATCTTTGTTAGCCTTCTTCAAGTTCCTACCCAAAACCTATGCCATAATGATAAACATACATGTTGATAGAGGATATCCCTATCTAAGACCTCTCTTTGGTTTAAATGATTTTGTTACTAACCCATTGACCAACACTGAAAATGAAATTGTAGAGACATAAGCTCTAATCCATCCAACCTATTTCTTCTCAAATCCAAACTTTTTAATATTGCAAAAATAAAATCCCATTTAACCCTATCATAGGATTTACTCATGTTAAGTTTTAAGATCATTGCTTTCTATTTTTTGAAGTTGTTGAATGCATAACTTTGTAAGCTACTATGATCCCATCCAAAATTTGTCTCCCTTTCACAAATCCTCATTTCTCTTCTAAAATAATTTTGTCTAACAATCATATTAACCTATTTACCATCACTTTGGAGATAATCTTATATGTTATATTACACAGGCTCATGGGTTTAAAAGAATCAAGCAATTTTGCATCCTTTTTTGAATTTGAGTAAGATATGTTGCATTTATTTTATAAGGTATGTATTGTTTTGTCGTAGATTGTTCCACTGCCACCAATAAAGAATCCTTCACTATATCCCAATTATGTTGATAGAATGTTGCAAAGAGCCCATTTGAACCTGAGGATTTATCCTTATTAAAAGAGAAAAGAGCTAAATGAACTCCTTCTAGAGTAATAGGCTCCATTAGTTTTTTATTGTCCTCATTTGTTATCAGTGAAAGTACTTCTTGTAGAATTTTATCATTAAAAACTTTAAACTCCTCTAATCCTAGAATATTTTGATAAAAATATTTTGCCTCCTTTTTATTTCACTTTGGTCTTCAACCCAAACCCCTTCTATTAATTTAATTCTTATAATTCTAGAAGCTGATCTCTATACTGTAGCCATGCTATGAAAAAAATTGTATTTTTATCTTCTTTTAACCAAGTATGTCTTAATTTTAATCTCCAAAATTTCCTTACTCATAATATTATGATATTCACTAAGCAACTTCCTTTCCTCCATGCTTGGATTATTATGATCAATTTTTTGAAATTTTTAAAGTTTATCTTTTAGTTCTTCTTTCTTCTCAAAAATGTTTCCAAAAGTGTTCTTCTTCCATTCTTTTAATCTATATGTCATTGATTTAATTTTTTTAGGTGTATACAACCCACCATTTCTTGAAGAAATCAACATTTGTGCTATCATATCAACAAAATGAGGATGTTATTCCCATATTTGCTCATGTTTAAAATATGAAATTTTCTTAAATTCACTTACCACCATTTTAACTCTTATTGACCAATGATATGAACCAATCCTTGTCAAGGTATTAATTTTAGCATAAGTTCCTTTTTATAGCCAATAAATTGAGAGTATGCATTTGTCTAATTTTTTTGCTATTATGTTATTGCCTCTCTTATTGCTGGTCCATGTATAGTTGTCTTCTTCAAACTCAACCTCCCATAGATTATTGTTTTGAATAAAAGTTGAGAAATCTATCATACTTTGGGATAATTTCCTAATTCCCCCAAAATTTACATCCAGCTTGGTTATGGCATTAAAATCTCCTATGATCGTGAATAAGGTTTCTTGGTCTTTACTTCTCATAGAGTCTTCAATCCTACTCCAAACTTCTAATTTGTCTGACGAAGTTGTAGATCCATTAACATTGATAATGATGAAATGAATATCTGTGAAATAACACGTGATTAAAGAGGCTATCCAATGCATAATTTTATTAATGGTTACACGGGAGGTTCTAATAGGATTCCAACAACTTAGAATTCCCCTTGTTGCTTCTTAATAATCCATAACATCCCATTCACGGCTCACCAATACCCGTAGTTTTCAAAACTTCTTTTGTCATTTTAGTTTCCTATATACACAAAATATCAGGCTCATTGCTTAAACAAAGGTCCTTGATACACCTCTACTTTAAGGGGTATTAACACCCCTTATATTCCATGAGATGATAATTGTGTCTCATTAAAGGCTACTGGCCCTGCCTTCAAATCACCAATATCATTTTGTTGTTTGGTAAAGAGAAGTTCAACCAACTTAGTTTGTGTTCCTTTCTCTATGTTTGCTCTTGCTTCCTTGGATCTCACTTGATAATTTGAGGGTTTTCTCTTTTTGCCTTGATTGTATTAGGAGTAGGTCTTATTATTCTATTCCTTAATATTTTTTCAAAACTTTTTTTTTCATCAAAATTATCCTTTCCTAGCTCTACTACAAAAGCCTTTGACTTGTCTTGCTCATTTTCTGGCATTTCCTCATGAATGGTAGAGAAATTAACATTTAACACTACATTTTCTTTATCATTTTCTCTTGAATGGTGCGTGGTACTTCAAGAGAGTCTTCAAAATCTAATGAGATATACTATTTAGGTTCATCAAGAATGTTTATCCCTAAATTAGGATCATATTGAATAGATGGTTTCTCGTTAATATGTTGAACCTGTTGTACCGTGTCCTCTAAGCTTTGATCTATTTTTTTCATAGGATAAAGCCTCAAAAAAGTTGGTACTTCTTCTAATATCCTTCCTTAATGGTATCCACTACTTACTTGCTTATATATATAATATTTAAAAGAGTTGGTACTTCTTCCAATATCCTTCTTTAATGGTCTCCACTATTTACTTTCTTATATATATAATTTAAAATTGGGTATTTTTTTTGAAGTCAATATAGTTAACCAAATGAATTATACCATTTTATTTTTAAAGGTTAAAGATCACCTATAATATTTGAACTTGATTTTTTTAATGAGTTTACACAAGTTTTTATGAGGGGTCCTAGTCCCCTCATACTGAGTGGGGTTTGAACCTTAGACCTCTCAAAGATAGGCCAAAGTCCTTACCATTGTAGTAATCTTGAATCTATATTTGAACTTGATTTTTATCAAGTTAAGTTTATGGTATTTAATATTTATATGTTAAGGTCCACCTATAGAATTTAAATTGAAACATCTAAAAGTTTTAACTCATGTCATTTGATATTTAAATGTTAAAGTGGTATGGGTTTTAAATTTTAATAATTAAAAGGTTTAACTCATATGGTTTGATTTGATTTGTAGATGTAAGGTCAACCTATAAGATTTGAATAAATTTTTAGTTTTTTTTTTTTTTACTTTAAATCCTACCAACATATATTAACATCATTTAAAAGATCAAAACCTTAATTTAACTTTACTCCATACTCTTAACCCTAAATCTCTTTAACAAATTCTTATATTATAATTATTATAAGAAACAATAATGGATTGGTAATTGCATTTTGGTAAGGCACTTATCTAGAAGAGACCTATATTCAAACCTTGGAGGCATGCCTATTTGCAAAGGTAGTAGTTTGCTTCGAATCCTCTAAGTGCATGCTAGACTGACGATGATGTATGAATCCCGAGTGATAGATGGTCCTCTTCACGACGGGTTACGGGTTATAAAATAATGAAGTGGTATAGACTTGTTAGGGGCAGTCAATATGGTTTAAACCCTACACTTTGCAGTTACTAAAAATAGTGCGGATGTAACCAACTTTTCTATATATATATATATATACATACTTTTAATGTCTATGGAAATAAAAACAACAAAGGGATTAGAGACACATGTTGCCAAACACAATATGTTATCTTATTCTTAAAAGGAAAATAAATTTATGTGACAATTATTTATAATGATCTCATGGGATTACTTCAAGACAAATATGGTGATAGGGTTTCAAACATTATGTACAATGATCAGGAAGGAAGATACAAATGGAAAGAAGATTTTTTACAAGTATATCAAACATTGTTTCTAGGAGACACTTGAGTAGAAATATAACAATAGTTATTATTTTGAGAAGAGCCAAGGATAAGTTGATTTGGAATTTGAGTAGCTCAAGAGAATACACAACATGAAAAAATATAAGGTAAAGCACAAATAAAATGAGAATACTACAAGAACATGGAAAAATATTTTGGATAGCCCAAGCATTCTAAAAATAAAAAAGTTTGTATTACTAGTAGGTCATAATAAAATTTTATCCTAAGATAACTTAATGAAAAGAGGTTTTCATGGCCCCTCACAACATGTTTTATGTAAAAAAGAGGAGAGTATAAACCATCTCATGAAACATTGTACAATAGTGTGGGAATTATGGCAATGGATTCTTAATATATTTGGTAATGCATGATAATGAATTACCAAATTGAAGAATGGTTAAAGGAATGGTAGAACACTTTTAAAAGGGAGGCATTAATCTAGAGTTGGTGAAAAGAAATATTTGTTTAGCCATAGAAGAGCCTAAATCAACCCTATCAACTCACCCAATCTTTGATCTTGAAACAAAGAGCCTTGATAAATGGAGTAAAGTCATCAAATGGAATTATGATGTTGGGTACAAGAGAAATAAAAGGAAGGAAAAAACAAGTAGAAACCATCAAAACTGGAGTTGGTCAAATTGAACTTTGATGGAGCATCTAAAGGAAATCCAAGATTAGGAGGAATAATTAGAAATAATAGGGGTGAGATTTTGTCACATCATGCTTTCAATAGTGGATTTAAGACAAATAATGAGGTTGAAGCTTGATCAACTTCCAAAGAGTGAAAAATACATAGATAAATGAAATGGAATAAGGTGTGGATGGAAGGTGAGTCTTTGATGGTAATAAATGGATTTTTAAGGAAAACAACGATTCCATGGAACATACAAGATATCATTATGGGTATACAAGACTTTGCTACAAAGTTTGAAGAAATTAGGTTTACACATACATTTAAGGGAAAGGAACAAATGTACAAATAAACTAGCCAATAAAAATGTTTTAATAAAGGATCATGAAATTATTTTTTCTTTTCCATGGTTAAAGGAAGTAGTAAGTTTAGCTGAAATTGACAAGAAAATATTGATTGTCTAAATCAAATAATGATTAAAAATTACTTTAATGTTTTTCATTGGTAACGTTTACTATATTTTATAGCAATATTATGTTTTATATAAACTATTTATTAAAATTCTTGTGGTTACACTTATGCTTAAGAAAAGAAACTAACAGTTTAGATTTGGTAAAGCAAACTATGATAGCACGAAGTTTTGGAAATATTATTCTACTAAAATATAATGCATAAACCATAAAGGTGGAATTTTGATATTGCGAAAGCTGCTAAAAAAACATAAAGACAATACTAAATTTTATAATATTTATATTTGCAAAAAAAATTGAAGAAAATTTAAAAAATAAAAATAAAGAATTTAAACTTTTTTAATGAAAACAATGTAAGTATCTAGCTATAACAACTCAATCAAGACAAAAATTAAATTTATTTATAAACTCTCGTAACTCTAATTTTTTTTTTTTATAACTTGTCAAGTGTTTCCGCAAAGGGTTTATGCAGAGCAAGGAGGGTTTGCGACGGAGTATTGTATTAAACATCTATTTCATCGGGTAAGCACATTTTTCGTCCTCTTTCGATTTATAAAACAATTTAAGTAGATAGGAGAAATACATTCGTTATAGGGGTTTGCGCCAGAAGGTTTTATTATCAACAAGGGTTTACAGCGGAGGGTTTGTAAAGCAAGAAGGGTTTTATTACACATTTATTTCATCGGATCAATAGTACAGAGGGTTCGACTATAAAGGGTTTGAAAATGGAAGAAGGGAAGCAACAATTGCAAGAACCAATATATGTCAATGAGAAACTGTACTGGAGGATATTAAGGCGTCGACAAGCTCGAGCAAGGGCAACAACAATGAAGACGACATCAAAAAATAAAAATAAAAAATATTCTACCACATAAACAAGTGGAGAATAAGGAACAATCAAAGGCAAATCACCAAAATGAGTTTTTAGATGAAGAAGAAACTTACAGTCCCACAACTACACCACTCATGTGGGCACCAAGACTTTATGTGCAAGAGCTAATGAAGATGAAAGAGAAACTTGAAAGAATGGAAAGGAGGAAGAAATTAAGAGAAACTAAATTAGATGAGGTTATAAACACCATTTGGAGGTTGGAAAAGGAAAACAACCAACTCAAGGAGCAAGTGTCAAAGCTACAAAACCTTGCAAACATGGGTCAACATGAATGACATGTCCTCAAACAAGCCATCCACCCCCAATCAATGATGCAATAGAGGTGGAAAAAACAAATGCAAATCAAATAAAAGAGGTACAAAAAACACTCCAAAACATGGAAACAAGAGAAAATGAGCTACGAAATGAATTAGCAAAGGCAAAGACATGGTCTCGAGTAGTAAAAGAACCAGTCAATCAACAAAAATAGTTGATAGAGAAGCAAGTAAAAATTCAAATAACAAAAGAGAAAGAAAGACATGATAAGTTATCAAATATAATCATCAAAGGGTTGAAAGATTATGGGGACAGGGAAGGCACAAATCGTTTAGCCAGAGACTTCTTGTTAGATCGATTACAATGGAAGGGATAGATAAAAAAAGCAAGCAGAATTGGCAGGCTGAGAGAAGGAGGCATATATAGACATATTCGGGTCACATTGATGAGCTATGAGGATAAAATAAGGTTACTTAAAAACAGAGGCATGCTGAGAGGGTCACAATTTTATTTAGATGATGACCTAACATTTTTACAGTAGGAAGAAAAAAATAAGGAATGAGAAAAGGTGAGGGCAACAAGGAATGAAGGGAAACAGGCATATTTAAGAAATGGAAAGGCATACATCACATCTAAACAAATCCAAAACAAATAGGGAGTATGGCCCGCTCGAGAACATCTTACAATGGTAAGTTGGAACTGTAGAGGTTTCCCTTGGAGAAGAGGACCCGGGTTAGGGCCCATTGCTAGAGACAAAGATATAATCATATTGACAGAAATACATGAACACGATGGATGTAGGACTCCAGAATTTGTGGGATACAAAAAAATAGCAATATGGAATAAAGCAACAGAAAATGGCAAAGGGCATGGAGGTATTATGGTTTTAATAAAAGAGGAATGGGATAGGGTCATTAAAATTGAAAAACAAGATGAAAAAAAATAGTACATTTGTATAAATATTCTAGAAAATAAGTCAGTTATTAGCATAGCAGCATGTTATTTTGCTCCCAAGAATTCTAAATTCTATAAGAAACATGACCTTAACATAGAAGACCCATACTCCTCCCTAAAAAGAGACATTTCAATATATAGTAAGTTGGGGGAGATTATATTAATTGGATATTTCAATGCAAGGACAACAAATAAGCAAGCTAACATTCTAGAAGGTAACAAAGATATTGAGATTAATCCTCTTTGGATGCCAAAAGAGGAAAATCAGCAGTGGACCAGGACTTTAGAAGATGAGCATGGGGCTATCACGCAATATGGAGAATTGTTGTTAGGTCTTTGCAACATATACAACTTGATTATTTGTAATGGGATGAACAAATGGAAAAATTCAGGAAAGTATACATGCAAAACATATAAGGGACAAAGTGTAATAGACTATGTAATATGCTCACAGAATTACATACCAAAAATAGAGGAGCTAGAAGTGGAAGATTCTCCAATGGAACTTAAGTCAGATCACAACCCAATTGTTATGAAACTTCAAATGCATGGAGACAAACCAAGGGAAAAACACTTGCAAGGCAATCAAAATAAATATCCTCACAAGGGAAAAATTCTCTTAACAGATGAAAATCGACAAAATTTTAGAGAAATATTAAATAACAAGTTACAGGAAAGAGAAGAACTACATCATAGTAGTAGAGATTACAGTAAGAGTGAATGGTTAATGCACGTTATTCAAGAAGCTCTAAACCAATGCAAGAGAGCTAAACCTAAAAAGAAATAAATGAATAGCTTCCCAACCAACCCATGGTTAAATGAAGATTGCAAAAAAATGCAAAGATTATTAAAGGAACCAACGGGTAAAACAAGAGCAAACAAAAAAGCATATGAGAAACTGGTAAGTGCAAAAAAAGAAGAATACACTAGAACAAAGAGGAAAGAATTGATTTACTTAGGGAAGCATGAACCAAATAAATTTTGGAAGGAACTAAGCATGAAAAGGATGCAAACTAAAAATAACATAACAGTTAATCAGTGGTTGGAGTATTCAAAACAACTGTATCAACAATAGTAACCGGTAGGAGACACCCCCTACTATCATTGTCAAGAAAGAACTTTTCAAAATTGAAGACATTATTCAAGGGATAAAAAAGTTAGCAACTGGTAAAGCCCGTGACATAGACAATCTTCAAGCAGAGCATATAAAATGGGGGGTAGATATCTGGGCACCGCAAATTAAAGAAATTTTCAATGAGGTCATACAAAATGGCTTCCCTACTAAGTGGACAACTAGCTTGACCATTCCTTTGTTTAAAAATGGAGATGTAAATAATCCCTCAAACTATCGAACTATCATGATCAACCCTCTCTTTGCAAAGTTGTTAGGGAGTATGATAGAGCGTAGGATCAGCATATGGGTAGAAGAAAAGGGAAAGAGAGAAAAGGGGCAATCAGGTTTTAGGACCAAGCACTCAACTATTGATCACTGTATCATGCTCAGACACATAGTGGAAAAAATATGGGACAAAAAAGAGGAGGCTTTTTGTTGTTTTGTAGACTTCAAAAAGGCATTTGACACAATGCCAAGGAAAAAATTACGGAGCAGAATGGAAGAGCTAGAGGTTCCAATTCACTACAGGGCAATAATTCATAGACTATATGAGCATGTAAAGGCTAGAATCAGAACACAGGAAGGGTTATCTAAATGTTTTGGTAGTGACATAGGTGTCAAACAAGGTTGCCTTCTATCTCCGACCTTATTTGGGTTGTACATGACAAGTTAGAAGAATGGATAAACAAATTTGGGGGAGAGGGTGTGCATTTAGCCAAATATGTGGTAAAACTCCTCATGTATGCAGATGATGTAATTCTTGTGGCCAAAACAGCCAAAGATCTAGAAGATCACCTTCAAGCTCTATAACTCTTTTGTAAAGAAGTTGGGATGCAGGTGAACACGAGCAAAACAAAAATTATGATTTTTTTAGCAAAAAAGAAGAAGCAACAACTCAAATTTTAGTTTGCAAGAGAACCGCTTGATGTAGTAGTAGAATACAAATACCTGGGCATAGACTTTCATGACAAACTTAATTGGAATACATGTAGGATGAAAATAACTCAAAGTGGTTGAAGAGCACTATATGCACTTCAAAACAGGTGTAGGAATGCTGAGTTGTGGTACTAGAAGATCACCAAGGTCTTATTTGGCCTATTTGTTACACCGGTTTTGTTGTATGGTTGTGAGGTGTGGGCTAGTGGCACAACAAATGCAAAATGAAGGCAAATAGAAAGGATTCAAAAATATCTAATCACAAACTTTCTCAAAATTAAGGCCACAACCCCTTATGAAATTATTCTAGTTGAAACTGGAATGTTCCCTTAGAAGCAATTGCTATGACCAAACTGTTATGTTACTTGAAAAAAACAGAAAACATGACAGATGATAGATGGCCTAGGGCAGCTAGGGACGAAGAGTTGCATAGGTGAAATAATACATGGATGAAACAAAATAAAAAATGGATGAAACGTTGGGAAATCAACATAAATGAATGCCCAAATGTCAACAAAGACATAAAAAATTATGTGAATGAAAAGTTCAGAAGTGGAATGTGGAAAAATGCAACCAGGAAAAGACAATATTATATTGCAAATTTTAACCCAACGTATGACCACAAGGAAAAAGCGTATATAGGCGCTGAAATCAAGTGGAAGGAAAAAATACTCATTGCTCAGATAAGGACTAGCTCTCATAGGCCTAGATGTGAAACAGGGAAATGGACAACGCCCAAAGAACAATGGGAAGAAAGGATATGTACTCTATGCAGCACAGGGGTAGTACAAACAGAGGAACACTTCATCTATAAATACCCGAGTTTTTCAGATATCCGTGACAAATACAAAGAAACACTTAGGAACGATTTTATGGCATATTTATTTGAAGACAATAAAATAAAAAAGTTGAGGAATTGCTAACACAAATCAATAGGAGAAGGAACAACCTTCTCAAAGATATTAAAAATCATATGATATGATTTGAGTAATTGTACTTCCATATTTGAGGTCCCATAGACAATATTTAGGTCTTGCGGAAGTAATTAAAATCTTTCATTTCAATCCCTTTTCTTAAAAAAAAAAACTATTTATGATCTCTTGTATCATTAGAAACACACCATATCTTTACTCTACAAGACAATTTAGTCTAAGAATATTAAATGTATTTTAATAAATAAATTGGTCTCCATGTGATTTAAAATAATTGGTTTAAGTGAAGAGTTTTACATAGTAAAAAGAGTGTCCAAGTATTATATTCAAACCTTATAAAATCATGTTTTATTATCCACGTGTGTGGTCTACCGGTAAGGTGTCACTTGCATTATCGTCCGTTATGAGACCCAGTTCAACCCCACAACGTATGTGTATAAGAAGTATTAATATAATAATAAAAATAATAATAATTTTTATATTAATTTTAATCAACTTTTTAAAATCAAGTATTATTCAGATATTGGTTATCTAAAAATAATCTAAAGTGTACGGGTATTGGTTTTCTTAGAAGAGATTTCAAAGTGAAAATCTTCCATTGGGAGTTAGAAAGTCTTGGAAGGGCCACTAACAATGAAGTTAAAGACTTGGTTATCAAACAAGGTTCTCTCAATGCTTGGAAAAATGGATTTATAAAGATCATAGTTGAATTTGATTCACAAATTATAGTGGGACTCCTAGATGCTATTAGAAATTTTAGACCAAACGCTTGGAGGATGCCATCCCAGTCTATGTGGTCTATGTTGACAAATAAAATAATGCAGCGACTAACTTTTTGGCTAAAAATGGCAGTGGAAGTCCGGTTGGATACATGCTGAATTCTAATTAGGATAGGAACACTTATGAATGGTGGGAGGTGAACCAAAAGGTTCTTAAATTGGCCAACAAAAACTTAACTAAGGATGAGGATAGGTCCAGAGTCCACTGAGTATTATGGATCAATGGAGGATGAACAACTATTTGTTGGGTTTTTTTGTTATCTCTTGTAGCACTCCTTGACTCTTTTTGAGATAGTACGAGTAGTGTTCGCGGATTGTCAAACCTGCTAGGTTTCTTAAGATCAATATAAAAGCATAAATGATAATAGGTTCAAAGTTTCCGCTTTATAGATGGTACTCAATTTTTTGTTATTTTTGGAGATGTTAATCCGAGTTTTATTCGGATTTTAGGGCTTGCCAAAAGTGGTAATTGTAATTTAATTATTGTTTTATTAATATAATTTTTTACCTTTTAAAAAAAATCTAGTATCATTCAATTAAATTTCTAAGATTTCAAAGAGGAAACCTAGATGGAAACTTAATAAACTATACATATTAATATCCATATAATTTTGACCCCAAGGGCTAAGTGGATTGGTAATTGTCTATCTGATTAGGCACTTATCAAGAAGAGACATAGGTTCAAACCTTGAGAGCATCCCTGTTTATTTGTTTGCAAAGGTAGTAGTCTGATCTGAATCCCCTAAGTGTGTGTTAGACCGATGATGGTATGAATCTCGAGTGATCGAGTCAACAATAAATAATATGAATCTCGAGTGAGTCAACAATAAACCGTATGAATTCCAAGCTATCAATGGTTTCTCTCACACCAGGTCAACAATAACAAGATAATATAGGCTTTGGTTCCCCTCACACCAGGTCAACAATAACAAGGTAATATAGACTTATTGGGAGTCAACAATAAACGGTATGAATTCCGAGCGATCGATGGTTCCCCTCGCACCAAATTAATAATAACAAAGTAATATAGGCTTATTGGGAGCAACCCGTGTAGTTTGAACTTGAACCCTGCACTTGAGGGTTACTAAATTAGTGTAAATGTAACCAACTCCTCTGTGTATCAAAATAAAATAAAACATAAAATATCCACACAGTTGTAATACCATGTAATACAATTGATTAAATTTGTGAACTTTCTATGAACTCCCCAACCTCAACTTTCAAAAATTAAACCTGTTGAGGATGTAGGATGCATATATAATACTAAATTAGTGTGCATGTAACCGACTCCTCTATGTATCAAAATAAAAAATATCCCATAGTTGTAATACCATGTAATACAATTGGTTAAATTTGTGAACTTTGGAGGAAATCCACAGCCTTAACTTTCAAAGATTAGACCTATGGAGGATGTAGGATGCATATAATACTAAATACTAAATTATTGTGAATGTAACCAACTTCTGAGGATCTAGAATGCACATATAGTATTAAATTATTGTGAATATAACCAACTCCTCCAAAATGTAAGAATATATATAATAATAAAGACTATTATAATACCGCATGTAATAACAAGAATGAAACTGTTTTTATCCTTTATGACCAATTTTAAAATAAAAATAAATTTTATTATTAACCATGCTGATGATTAAACTGTTATCAGGCTATCAAATTTAAATCACATAAAGGACGGCCCAATTGAATTGTACCACACTGGTATTTTAGCTTACTTTCCAACCAAAAAAAATAATAATAAATTAATAAATGCTCAGTCAAGAGACTCCTATATACAAACACAGTTTTCAAAGAAACATTATCTTTGACAAAGTTTCCGGAAAAACAGAAGCAAAAGCCTTACAGAAATCAAGGGGCCTCTGGGGCGGCACCTGAGGAACACAGCGGCCATGGATCTTCTTCCGGCCTTGCGCAGAAGACTTGTGTTATTCCACTGGTTGACATGGATGGTAATCCTAATTTCACAACATCCGCATCTTGTTCGATGTGATGACGATTCAACAGCGCGATTCGGAGAAAAAGGAAGGGTTATAGAGCTCGATGACAACAATTTCGAAGCCGCCATTTCCACTTTTGATCGAATTTTGGTGGACTTCTACGCCCCCTGGTGTGGCCATTGCAAAAGGCTATCTCCCGAGGTCGGTTATACACATTTATTTATTCCTTTATTTTATTTCTCAATTAAAGGCTTATGGACAGGCTCACTTCATTATTTAGAAACGTGTATGTTCTCTGCATTATGAAAGGCTTATTGTGGTGTGGAGATTTGAATTCTGTTACACTTTTGCAAAAGTAAAATTAGTTCATATTATCAAATTACCTCGTTAAAATTGCGACACAGTCATCGGTGTTTATTTGGTCCTCTGGTAAGGGCACAGAGATTTCAGTAGTTTTTAGCAGAAATTTGGTCATGTGGTTTTGAAATTTTTTATTCCTATGAGGGGCCAGTTGCATTACAATGATCAAACATTACATCGTTGTCAGCTGTGAGTTTAATTAAATTATACCCAGCTTATGCTTTTTAATTTTCTCCTTTATAGATTTACCAATATTCTGCTTTCTCCAACAATAATTGTCTTATTTTTATCCATTCTCACACCCATTTTTCTCTATAACATTAATAATAACCTTAAATTCGACAGGATAATTTATTATTATTATTTTACATTTATTATTTTTTAAATTTTGTTGACACTATTTCAATAGAGAAATATATCTCCATCATTATTTAAGGGGAAATATGAATAATAGACATATTAATGCGTTTATACTCTATTTATTCAATGCATAGTTAGGAAAACAAGTTTGTTTTTATTTATTATTTATTATTTTACTGGGTGAAAAGCATGAAATCAGGATCGGAGATTCAGATCTACAACTGGACCAAGCTTTCAGCTGTGTTAGATCTGGTCACAAAATAGGGTCTGACATTTGTAATGGACAAGGAGTGGAATCGAAAATAATTATCAAATATGTTACCATTTGAAATGTTTTACCTATCATCCAATGTAAGAACGAAAAGCCAAAAAAGTATACTATCAGACAGTAATTTCCAGTGGCCCCCCCTGCATGCCTTCCGCCATCAATCATCCTTCAATCAAGTTGTTCCTTCTCATGAAGCTTGCCCCCTTTAATTCCTGCCAAATCTGTTGGATCGTCCAAGGGAGCCAGGGCTTCTATAAAGCTAGCCCTTGGAGCATCCCAACCATCTTGGCTAACGAAATCCACTTGCCAATTCGCAACCCAGCCACCATTGTTAGAGTTACTATAGTAATTCTATATTATTACTTTATTTATGTTGTTAGGGTAGTTAGTTAACTACCTAGGATAGTTACGCTATTGTTAGCGTATATAATATTGGGTATATTTTGTTATTTTATTTTAGACCTAAGTTGTTGATTAGATCCTATGGTTACGAGCTAATCTGGGCTCTTAAATGTATTATTTATATTGTTTCTAATCAATGGAAAGATGTTCGTTTTCTTCAACATGGCATCAGAGCCAGAAGTGTGAGAGAGAAAGGAGGCAGCAATAATTTGCAGAGCTGGTCTGAGGAAAAAATTGCGCAGCGGAAGCTTGCTGGAAAACGAAGTAATTTTTTTTTTTTAATTTTCCTTCCCAGCGCCGCAGACTGAGGCCGCAGCACTCAGTTTTTTTTCTGAGCACATTTTTTTTCTGTGCGTTTTCATCTTCCTATGCACGCACTCCCACGCACATTTTTTTGTGCGTTTTCATCTCCCCGACATGCCCTCCCACGCGCATTTTTTCGCACGAGTATCCCACCCCCCCCCCCACATCGCGCGACTCCCGTGGACCACCCCCCCCCCCCACGTCGCGCGACTCCCGCGCGACGTTGCGGACCACCCCCCTTCCCCCACGTCGCCCGACTTCCGCCGTGCGACGCAGAGCCACCCAACCGCCGCCGCAGCGGAGGCGAGCAACGAGCGCCACCCGGCCGCCGCCAGCAGGAGGCAACAGCTGGCGACACCAAGCCGCCGCGTGCCGCCAACGCCACCAAGTCGCCGTGCGACGCAGGCTCCCGCCACGCGGCCGTGCGGCGGACAGGCTTCCGGGACCCTCCTCAAATAGGAGGGGGTCCCTGATTCTTTCGGATCAACCCGCTAGTCCACCTGGTGGTGGCCTGTGCGGTAGGGCTCAGGGAGCCCGCAGGTCGCGGGTTCCAATCCCGCCAACGCCCCCTCTTGAAAAAAAAGGTAAAAAATATATTTTTTTCTTCTAAAGTTTTTTTAATTATTTTTTTAGTTAAAATTTTTTTTTTTTTATTTTAATTTATTTTCCATAGTTTTTAAACTATATAAATTAAAATTTATTTTTAATTTAATTTTTAATAGTTTTTAAACTATATAAATTAAAATTAATATTTTTTAAACTTTAAAACTATAAAATAATTATCAAATACTTTGTTGAGAGAATTTTTTTTAAAGGGGGTATTTTTTTTTCAAAAATCAAAGGGGGAAAGTGAGTAATTTTTTGAAAAGCAAATTTTTTTTGGTAATTATTATAGTAGATTAAAAAAGGGTTTTTATAGAGGATCCCAAAACCTTATGTACAAAATCAGCCTTGCATCATGCCTCCTGGCTTTATGTATAAGCCTATTATAGAAAACGTAACCCCTAAAAAACCTGATTACATAAGCAATGGGCCTAGGGCATCAATCCCTTGAAACTGAACACCAAAACAAAAATCCCGCCCAGTGATAACAATAAGCATGAAACAATCCCTGTCAGCGGGAAACAGACAAATAAGAAAGGAAGTAGTTTTGGAGATCCCGCCCAACGGGGAGTAGCCAAAAACCACCATCGAGAAGATCCCGCCCAGCAAGAAGCAAAGAAAAACCGTTACAATAAAATCCCGCCTAGCGGGAAGCGATCAAAACCACCACAAACGGTCCCGCCTAGCGGGAAGCAACAGGGAAATCCCGCCATCCGGGAAACCAGCAGAAAAGAAAGGATCCCGCCTCACGGGAAAAGCGGCGGATTTGGCGGATCCCGCCCGTGGAGAAACCATCCCACCCACCGGGAAAACATTCCGTTCAGCGAGAGCCATCTCGCGAGGAAGCCGATAGCCGGCACGAGAGAGGATCCGGCCCATCAGGAAGTGACCAAAGAGTTGCACCACAAAGAACCCGCCTCGAGAAAACAGAAGAGGATCCCAACAGCAGGGACCAAGAATCCCGTCCAAGCACAGAGCCCGCCGAGGATTCACAAGAAAAAGGGGAAGCTGTCCAAACCCTAAACCATCACCTCCACCGCACCGAGAAACGCAAGGGACCAGATCCATGCGAATAACCTGCAAAAAACCCTAGGGGGAAGCCTGAGGGAAAAAGGGAAGGGATCCCCAACCAAACAGGGATCCCTGGGAAGCACCAGTCCGAAAAAACAACCAAGGAAACCCTAGCCGGCCGGGAGGGGCACAGATAGTGGAGAAGGATCTCCCCCAGAGATCATCTGCAAACAACCACTCCCCGGGAGGAATGACCTGGGTTGAGCCAGGAACTGGGCAGGAACCAGGAGCCATGGGAGGGGGAGCAGGGGAGGGACCAGAGCCCTCCCCTCTCTACTTTCTTCCCTCGACAAATTTGACATTATTGTAAAGGTGCATTTTCAGCTGCGCCCGACACCTAGTGGGTCATTCCTGTGGGCACTTTTATGTTGTAGGTTGCATTTTTTTCTATTTTGCACTACTTCATTAAAATTTTAAAAAAATCAAATTCACTCCCTAAGTCCTCGGAATAATTAAAACCCATCCGTGCAATTTATTGCACTACAGCGTTTGGTATTTGTGATACCTCTGGCCAACACTTACAGGTAAAGTTGTCGTGATTGCACTACTGTATCCACCGCCTAATATAGCTGCCAAAACGATGTTTGAGCTTGTTCTCTATAAATCGTCGGGGAGAGATAAGTTGGCCATTTTGCATTTTTTTACTCCATCCATTACCCTAATAGTTCTTGTGTTTAGGCGTAAATCCTGACGTTCTAAAATCCAAAGTGTTTAGGGGAAGTTACGCCCCACGCATGAGGATTGCAGACTTTCTATGGTAGGTGCCATCAACAAGACTATTCCCTTTCAGTACTGCTTAAGTACCACGTATCGTATGATCTTTAAAAATTACCTATAGTTTCCCTCACGTAAGGGCGGGTGATTTTTTTTGATCTTTCTAAATACCTATAGTTTCCCTCATGTAAGGGCGGGTATTTTGTATGGTATAACGGCCTAGCAAAAGGTATATCGAAAGGGGGACCAATTGGTGTTATAAGGAACCTTCACCATGTCTGCAAAATTAATGACTGATTCTCATCAGTTGTTGAAAGGTCCTAATTACACACCATGGAAAAACAAGATGAAGGCAATCCTAGCAATGGATGACTTATGGGATGTTGTATCTGGAGCAACAACACGACCTTCATCTGCTGTTGGTGCTACAACTCCATCTACTGCTCAAAAAGACTTTGACAAGCAAGACAGCAAAGCGAAAGTGTTCATTTTGCTTGCTGTGTCTGATGAAGTTCAACCCCATCTTGTTGACTGTGAAAATAGTAAAGAGGCGTGGGATGCCCTTAATACTATTTATGAGGGAAAGAATGATTCCACTATTCTATTTCTTCAATCTCAATTACACAGTCTAAGCATGAAGCAGGGGAGACAGTTGAATTTTTTCTTTGCAGAGTGTCCGAATTGAAAGCAAAGTTGAATTCTTTGGGAGAACCAGTTGATGACAAGCTCCTTACCTCAATTGTATTGAGAGCTTGACCTGATTCTTATCGGGTGTTGATCACTTCCCTTCAGGTATCGCAACGGAAAGTTACCTTTGTAGAATTGGTTAATATGCTTCAAGAGGAGGAGGCACACCAACTACAGTGAGATGATTCTTCTAACACTACCCTCTACATCAACAAGAAAGGGCAGAACCAGAAGAAGGGTAATTTTCGGAAGGGAGGGAATTCACAAAAGGATTCAAAAGGGAAACAAACTCAACAACCTCAACAAAAAAAGAGATATTGCAAGATCTGTGACAAAGAAGGTCATGATACAAACATATGTTGGCATAAGAATAAACAATCAAAACAGAAAGGCCAGAACAAACCACAAAAGAACAATCAACAAGTGAATGTTGCTGTTGAAGAATCTGACATGGATTTTGAGAGAGCCCACAAAGTTCTCATGACTACCACAGTGTCCAAGCAGACGGATCCTATATGGTATGTTGATTCTGGAGCCAGTAAGCACATGACTGGTGACAAATCGTGGTTTGAGTCTTTTGAAGCCAAAGAGGGCAAACCTGTCACTATTGCCGATGATAAAACCTACAAGGTTCAGGGAGAAGGTACTGTTTCAGTCACTCTTCTTGATGGCAAGTGTCAGATTGACAAAGTTCTTTATGTTCCAGGATTGGCAAACAATTTGTTGTCAGTCACACAAATTTTGGACAAAGATATGGTTGTGAACTTTAGTGTTGAGGGAGGCAAGAAGTGTTGTTCTATTACCAGGAGGGGGAAGAACATTGCAACTGCTTCATATAAGCATGGCTTATTTGCCTTAGATGCTATCTCTACTCCACATGTAGCCATGACAGTCTCTACAAAGGAGGCAACTTCCCTATGGCACAAGAGATATGGACATTTGAGTTCCGGTTACTTACTTGAGTTAAGTAAGTATGAAATGGTAAAGGGTCTTCCTTCCCTTTCTACCACTTTACCCGTTTGCTCGATCGCTTGGCAGGAAAGCAACATAGAGTGCCTTTTGAAAAGAGCTCTACAAGAGCAAAGAAACCTCTGGAGTTGGTTCACACCGATCTGTGCGGTCCCTTCACTCCCAACAGTTGTGGGGGTAAGAGGTATTTTCAGTTATTTGTGGATGATTGCTCACGAAAGATGTGGGTATTCTTTCTTCAACTGAAATCTGAAGCATTTGGCTTTTTTCAGCAATTCAAGAAATCTGTTGAAAAGGAGTCAGGGACTTCTATAAAGACCCTCCGCTCAGATCGAGGGGGGGAGTTCACCTCTAAAGAATTCTCTGAGTTCTTGAAAGAAAATGGGATCACACGACAGTTAACTACTGCTTATACTCAGCAAAATGGAGTTGCTGAAAGGAGGAATCGTTCCATCATGGAAATGGTTCGTTGCATGCTCACAGGAGCTAGTCTTGAGCAACTATATTGGGCAGAAGCTGTCACCACAGCAGTATATCTGTTGAATAGGGCACCCACAAAGGCCCTACAAGGAATGACTCCACAGGAAGCATGGAGTGGTAGGAAACCCTCCATTTCTCATCTATGCATTTTTGGATGTAAAGCTTTCATGCACATACCAAAAGAGAAAAGGAAGAAGCTAGATGAGAAGACATTGAAGTGTATTATTCTTGGCTATGATGAGCACTCTAAGGCTTATCGTTTGATTGATCCCTTGACCAAGAAGATACACATTAGTAGGGATGTAGTTTTTGATGAGGCTTTCACATCAGAAAACACATCAGATGTATACCTAGACCTTGTGGAAACTAAGGTTGATAAATCTCCTTCATCAAAGGTTGGAGGTTCTTCTTCATCTTCTTCAACACCTCGGAAGAAGAATCCAAAGTGGTATACAAATACAATCAAAGACTCTAAGCTATCCACTCCACCAGATTTGACATTGGATAGGCCTCGTACTCGCAGCATGGCTCGACAGGAGAAAGCTGCAACAGAGAATACTGGGGTTGATGATCTGTGTCAATTTTTTGAAGAACTTTTTGTAGATCCAGAGAGAAATACAGAAGATATGGATATTGATAATGATAAGGTGTTTATGTCTTCAATAGACGATCTTGAACCTACATCAGTGCAAGATGCTCTAGGTGAGCCTCAGTGGAAGGCCGCTATGGATGCAGAGTATAAGTCTTTGATGAAAAACAAAACTTGGAAGCTTGTTGATCTGCCCCAAGGAAAGAAGCCCATTGGCTGCAAATGGGTGTATAAAGTCAAGTACAAAGCAGATGGGACAATTGATAAGCATAAGGCCCGTCTTGTTGCAGAGGGCTATGCTCAAAAGGAAGGCATTGACTACGAGGAAACTTTTGCACCTACTGCTCGGATGACCACAATTCGAGTTATTTGTGCTATGGCAGCACAGTTTGGGTGGAAAGTTCACTAGATGGATGTCAAAAGTGCTTTTCTGAATGGTGATCTCCAAGAAGAAGTCTACATGACTCAGCCAGAAGGATTTGAAGTGGAAGGCCAACAGCAAAAAGTTTACAAATTGGTCAAATCCTTATATGGCCTGAAACAAGCTCCTCGAGCTTGGTATATAAAAATGGACAATCACCTCCTGCAGCATGAATTTAAGAGATGTCCGTCAGATGCAAACCTCTATTTCAAGAAACAGGGTTCTGAGATAGTGTTGCTTGTACTCTATGTTGATGATCTGCTCATTACAGGGAGTTCAAAAACTATGATCTCTATTGTCAAAAGAGACTCATGTCAATCTTTTGAGATGTCAGATCTCGGACTTCTCCATTATTGTCTTGGTCTGGAAGTTAGCCAGAAGGAGCACTACATCAAAGTGTCTCAGAAAAAATATGCCAAGACATTGTTGGAAAAATATCGCATGACTGATTGCGTATATAAAAATGGACAATCACCTCCTGTAGCATGAATTTAAGAGATGTCCGTCAGATGCAAACCTCTATTTCAAGAAACAGGGTTCTGAGATAGTGTTGCTTGTACTCTATGTTGATGATCTGCTCATTACAAGGAGTTCAAAAACTATGATCTCTACTGTCAAAAGAGACTCATGTCAATCTTTTGAGATGTCAGATCTTGGACTTCACCATTATTGTCTTGGTCTGGAAGTCAGCGGAAGGAGCACTACATCAAAGTGTCTCAGAAAAAAATATGCCAAGACATTGTTGGAAAAATATCGCATGACTGATTGCAAGCCAATGGCTACTCCGATGGAGACAGGAATTCAGTTATCGCGATATGATGATTCACCTCAGGTAGATGGTACTCTCTATTGATAGTTGATTGGGAGTCTCATATATCTGACCAATACTAGGCCAGATATCGTATTTGTTGTCAACTATCTTTCGAGGTTCATGCAGGAGCCTAAGACCACTCATTGGAAAGCAACAAAACGTGTTCTTCACTATGTCCGTGGTGCTTTGGAATATGGCCTAGAATACAAGAAGAACAACAAATTCTTCTTGCAAGGATACATGGACTCCGACTATGCCGGATCATTTGATGATCGCAAGTCAACTTCAGGATATATTTTTCATCTTGGATCCGGTCCTGTCTCTTGGCACAGCAAGAAGCAACAGGTGGTTGCTATCTCATCAACAGAGGCAAAATATCGCGCCGCACGTGAAGCTGTGTGCGAAGTGATATGGTTGCGTCACATTTTGACAAGTATGGGTCATCCCTCCAAATCTCCAATACACTTGTTTTGCGACAATCAGGGTTTTCTAAACCTAGTTAAGAATCCAGTCCATCATGAACGAACAAAGCACATTGAAACACAATGTCATTTCATTCGCGACGAAGTTCCGAAGCACCGAATTCAGCTTCAGTACATTCCCACCGATGCACAAGTTGCAGACATTTTCACTAAGGCACTTGCACGTGTCAAATTTGAATTGTTTCGCAGCTCTCTTTGTATTGCCAAATGATATAATCAAGGGGGATGTTAGTACACCTAGTAGTTCTTCAATTACATAAATAATGTAATAAGGGGGGATGTTAGAGTTACTATAGTAATTCAATATTATTACTTTATTTATGTTGTTAGGGTAGTTAGTTAACTACCTACGATAGTTACGCTATTGTTAGTGTATATAATATTGGGTACATTTTGTTATTTTATTTTAGACCTAAGTTGTTGATTAGATCCTATGGTTACGAGCTAATTTGGGCTCTTAAATGTATTATTTATATTGTTTCTAATCAATGGAAAGATGTTTGTTTTCTTCAACAACCATCACCCATCACAGTTAGACGATAACCCAATAGCGATCGTCCACTCCAAAATCATCTATGCAAGGATTTAGGATGATTAGATCATGTACATTTGGCTTTGGATATGAGTCCAAATCCGGTGCAGCACTGAACCCCTGCATTTGTGTTGACCATTGGTACTAGACTGGGTCCAACGAGATATCTTGTTGTCATCCAAACCAGCAGACCACTCGCTCATACTGGAAGAGTTCCCGCTCTCTTCAAGGGCCCATCAGACATCGCTATCGTCTAACCCTGGTTAGCTGATATTCGTCCTCTACCTAGCCCGAGTGGCCTCTGTAAGGCTGCCAAGTAATCTGCTCCCAGCTCAAATCATCTATCAAGTGTTGTGGCCTGCCTAAGATGCTCCGATGTGGGCAACTCTGTCCTTCCTCAAAATGGTGAGCCTATCGGTATGCTCTTGGCCCCTCACTGTCATCAACCTACCCTGGTAATCTTGACAACCGTGCCACTACTATCCACTCCCAATTCCACACTATGAGGAGTGTGCAACATGATATACCCCTATTGCCCCTATACACTAGTCAACGCAACGAGTGATTTAAGTGGGCCAAAACAATGGGGCCTCAGGCAAAGACAATTTTTTGCTTCAAGATGTATGCCTCTACCTCCCCTCATCGCCAGTGCATCACCCTCCTGCTAGTGTCACTTAAGAGAACACCTAACACTAGCATGGCCAACAATGTGGCCTATCAATCTAGGTGTCCACCAGCATAGCATTATTATCAATTCCTCACTTCACTAGAGGAAATTTTGGGTCACATGTCATCCTCTCTAGGCTCCTTTGTTGTGACCGACTCAAGTAGATATGGGCGCCCTTGATGGGAACTTGCAATATCCTTCACACATCCTCGAGACATTGTAACCTCTCCACATGGCAACTAAAAGGTATTTGTCTCCAAATATACCTCTTCACTAGTGCCATCAACAATGCACAACCAAACTCCACCTTCAACATTAGGGCAACATGATATAGCCCTATTATTGACAGGAGTGTGTAATCCTCAAAATACAAGAGTGTGAGGATGGTCTTTAAAGCATGTGGCCTTTGCACTTGGTAATCTAGTGTCTGCAGCCTCAGCTGCATCCATAAAGCTAGACAATCATTAGGTTAACTTCCAAATTTTTGTAAATTTTCCAAACCCTAGATAACTGCTGTCCTATGTTCTTTTAAAATAAATCAGATCTGAGAATAATTTATTCAAACATGCAACAGTCACACAGATGGTTGGAAACATAAACAACGTGAACAATGGAAGTTAAATATATTTCTGAACCTGAAATATTACAAATAAAAGAGGCTACAGCTACAGCAGAACACTTCTGCTCTCTTGCTGCTTTTCTAGCCAGCAAGCACTGTTCTTCTCCTCCTAAGCTTGTATTTTTCCTTCAACAATCTGTTCTCCTCCCATTCTTTTCTGTGTCTTTGTCTGTGTATCTAAAACACTCTTTATCTTCTCCTTTTATCCTTGAAAAAGGTAACCCTAATCTCTCTAACCCTAAGATTAGATCTCATCTCCTCTTGAGATGTAAGGTTAAAAATAGAAAATCACTTAAGTGAATATCAAAATAGAATCACTTAAGTGAAGTACAAAATAGAATCACTTAAGTGAACTTAAAAATAGAAAATCACTTAAGTGAATTTCAAAATAGAATCACTTAAGTGAATTACAAAATAGAGAATCACTTAAGTGAACTTAAAAATAGAAAATCACTTAAGTGAAATTCAAAATAGAATTAGAAATGTCTCAAACCACTTCTAGCACGTTCATACTGAAGCCTGTGCAAGAAGTTCTTGTTCGAGCTACATTTCTCAACACTCCCTCTTAGCGAGGAAGGAATTCTGCACCAATCCAAGTTTGTCTCCGAATGCTTCAAACTTCCCTTTCACTAAGGTCTTGGTCGAATATCGACTACCTGCCGATCTCGTGGGAATATACTCGGAGCTTTACGGCTCCCTTCTGAATCTGCCATGCCATAGATGAAGCTAAAGACATAACTGCTCTAATGGAAGTGTATCTGGCGACCGGAGCAAAAGTCTCCTCATAGTCCACTCCCTCTTTTTGGGAGAACCCTTTCGCCACAAACCTTGCTTTGAACTTCTCGATGCTGCCATTTGCAGCATGCTTAATTTTGTACACTTGGAACTCACAACTGACTTCCCCTCCGGTCTTGGCACTATGTCCCAAACATCATTCTTCATGATGGAGGCGTACTCCTCCACCATGGCATCCCGCCAAACTTGTTGGTCTGTTGCCTCCCGAAAACCGGTAGGCTCTCGAATTTATGATGTTACTCATCAATGCCATGTAGCTTGAAAATTTCCTTGGAGGTCTCGCTCTCCCTAATCATGTCGCTAGGAGCCTCAACATACTCCTCAAGATCCCTCAATGTCCGTGTAAGCCATTGAGGTCTCCTCGATAGAACCGGAAGGGGCTAATGTCTCCACCTCCTCACTTGAAGGTTGTTGTTCTGAACCTGAAACCACCGGTGTCTTTGGTGACCCCGGCTCAACCTTCGGAGCTTCTTGCTCCTCATTCTCTATCACCTGGAATAGGTTCATGGGAATTCCCGGATGCAACGTCCTCCTCAAACTTCACATCCCCGCTCACTACTGTCTTCCTCTTCTCTTGGAATATAAACCCCGTAAGCTTTTGAAGTCTCACTCGTATCCTACAAATAAACCCTTCCTACTGGAGGGCTCCAACTTGGTCCTCTTATCTACTAGAACATGGCTATAAACTGGACATCCAAAGATGCGGAAATGACTCACCTCTGGTTTCACACCAGTGAATGCCTCCTTTGGTGTCTTGTCCTCCAAGATCCTGTGAGGACACCTGTTTTGGATGTAGACTGCTGTGTTGCATGCTTCTGCCCAAAGAAACATTGGCAAGCCCTGGTCATGAATCATGGCCCTAGCAGCCCCTATGATGGATCGATTCTTTCGCTTTGCAACCCCATTCTGTTGTGGGTTGTATGGAACAATCAACTCCCTCTTGATTCCTGCCTGCTTGCAGAAACCATCGAACTCCTTGGAGGTATATTCACCCCCATTGTCTGATCTCAAGACCTTGATCTTCTTCTCCGTCTGGTTCTCAACTAGAGCTTTGAACTTCTGAAACCTGGTAAAGACTTCATCCTTGGTCTTTAAAAAATAGATCCATGTTTTGTGAGAGAAATCATCAATAAAGGAAACATAGTACATGCTACCTGAAATTGATGCTATTGACATCGGTCCACAAACATCCGAATGTACTAGATCTAGTATCTTCTTAGACCTATGCTCATTGTTTGGGAAAACAGCCTTGGCGTGCTTGCCAAGCGTGCACCCTCTGCATACTCCCCGTTGCTCAATGCTGAACTCTAGAAGACCTGTGACTATCTCCCTCAGAATAGGCAACACTCTATGATGCAAGTGCCCCATCCTCTTGTGCCACAAATCGCACAAGTTGTTACTGCTATGAACTAGGGCTCGAACAGGTTTTCCTTGCAACCTGTATAAACTACCTTCTCTAATCCCTATTACTTGTGATGTTTCCGGGCTAGATTCTTTTGGTCTAATAAGGACATGCTGGTTCTTGAACTCCACTGCATAACCCTTATCCTCCATAACCGAAACTGAAAGCAAGTTCTTCCCGAGACCTGGAACAAACAAAACATCATCAAAGTCTAAATATTTCCCCGATTGGAGTCAAAAAGGAATGGTACCAATTCCTACAACTGGATATTTGGTATCATCACCAAGCTCAACCTGAACCCCTGATTCCTACTCTTGTAGACTGGTAAAACATTGTCGGGCTGATGTCATGTGTCGAGATGCCCCATTATCCACATACCAAGCATTCCTTGGAACCATGCTGGTAGAAAGGCAAGAGACCAATGAGAAATCCTTCTCGAATTTGGTAGCAAACTCACTCATCTGAGTTTCTGGAGAGGCTGCTACCTGCATCTGTTGTCGCTTCCCTTTGCCCTTCTTGTCCGGACACCGTGATGCATAATGGCCGTGTTTATGACAAATGAAGTACTTGATCTTGCTCAAGTCCTTCTTCCCTGACTGTGAGGTTGACTTCTCATTCTTTACCTCACCCTTGTTGGGTCCTTTACCTTTGCCCTTCTTGGTTTGCCCAAAAAGAGCTAGGTTGTCGTCACCACCTTTCTTGCTGGCGTTTGACTCCATCCGAGTCTCCTCCTGGATGAAATCATTCCACAGTTTCTCAAATTTGGGAAGGTTCTCACGAGCACAAATGCCTTTGACAAATGGTTCCCATGAAGCCGAGAAACCATTAAGTGCCACGTTCACCAACTTTGTGTCTTCAACCTTCTCCCCTATCGCTGCCGCTTGATCACGAATCTGTGTGATCTTCATTAGGTAACTGGTAACGGAGTCAGATCTGGTCATCTCCATAGATCTGAGTTTGTTCCGCAATATCATCTTCCTGTTTATGTTCGCGCTCTGGTAGAGGCTAACCAGGGCATCAAACATCTCCTTTGCCTTAGTCTTCTCGGATATGTGAGGAATTAGGTGATCCTTCATTGCATCCAAGATCATCCGCTTGGCCTTCACTTCCTTCTTTTTGTGAGCTGCCAATTCCTGCGGATCTGTAGGCAAAGTCACATCAACCTTGACAATATCCCAGAGATCATTCTTTTCCAATAAGAACATTACCCTAACTTTCCAGGGCAAAAAATTGGAGGCACCTTCCAATCTATCCTCAAATCTGAGGCTAGCTATTAATGACTGAAAAAAAAACAGTCCTGCAAATAAGCTTAGTCCTTCAAGCCAAAAAAAATGAAACCCTAACTGCTGAAATATTAATGACTCAAAAAAAACAATCCTGCAAATAAGCTTAGTCCTTCAAGCCAAAAAAAATGAAACCCTAACTGCTGTTTTTTTTTTTTTCTCTTAATATCCAGCAGTGATCTACTGCTGTAAACCTTTGAGGATCTCAATCACAGAACCTAGCTCTGATACCATGTAAATTTTCCAAACCCTAGATAACTGCTGTCCTATGTTCTTTTAAAATAAATCAGATCTGAGAATAATTTATTCAAACATGCAACAGTCACACAGATGGCTGGAAAACATAAACAGCGTGAACAGCGGAAGTTAAATATATTTCTGAACCTAAAATATTACAAATAAAAGAGGCTACAGCTACAACAGAACACTTCTGCTCTCTTGCTGCTTTTCTAGCCAGCAAGCACTGTTCTTCTCCTCCTAAGCTTGTATTTTTCCTTCAACAATCTGTTCTCCTCCCATTCTTTTCTGTGTCTTTGTCTGTGTATCTAAAACACTATTGATCTTCTCCTTTTATCCTTGAAAAAGGTAACCCTAATCTCTCTAACCCTAAGATTAGATCTCATCTCATCTTGAGATGTAAGGTTAAAAATAGAAAATCACTTAAGTGAATATCAAAATAGAATCACTTAAGTGAAGTACAAAATAGAATCACTTAAGTAAACTCAAAAATAGAAAATCACTTAAGTGAATTTCAAAATAGAATCACTTAAGTGAATTACAAAATAGAGAATCACTTAAGTGAACATAAAAATAGAAAATCACTTAAGTGAAATTCAAAATAGAATTAGAAATGTCTCGAACCACTTCTAGCACGTTCATACTGAAGCCTGTGCAAGAAGTTCCTGTCCGAGCTACATTTCTCAACAATTTTAATCTTCAAACCCAAATATTTTATCTTAAACTATTCAAATTAGCCTAAAACCTAAAAAGTGCAAAAGCACCATCATGGCGGAAAAACTGCACTTTGGCAAAAGCATTGTTGGCGCAATAGTGCCATCGTTTTGGAAAAGCGCCACAACAGTGCAACGCAATAGCACTACCCTTTTCTTTGGTGCCTAAATTTGACAAAAAATGGAAAAATTGACTAGAATTTTGAGTTATGTACCTGCGATTGGTCTCCCCCTCCAATTGTTGGTGGCCTCACATGGTCACTGTGGTGTATGGGTCTTGCTTAGTAAGCCATCGGACTTGGAAGTACTCGGACCATGTCCAAAGCTTGTTTCTATGATCATTAGCGGTAAAAATGATTTTTTTTTACCTCATATCCATTTTATGGCATCCCTCGGGCCAAGTTTGTTACTTCATAATTTCTTGTCAATTCACCTACTTGCACCATAGTTAGATCGATTTTCCTTGTTTAAACTTGATTTTCCCTCTGAAACTATAGGGGCACACAAGGTGACAACAACATTGAATGCTATTGTAAAGACAAATGTTTGCATTATCAACAATCAAATTATTACAAGCATCAATTTTCTTGAATCTTAATCTAGTTATCATGAAATCTATTTGTCTCAAAATTGGGGCACACAAACTATTTTTTGACACTTTCATCATTTGATGAATGAATAAAAAGGGGCAAATGTATATACCCAATTTTGAACATGTCATCAAATCACACAAACATAACAACATCCACCTCATTAGACAAATCAAACATCTTGATTAACCAAGCAACCTAAAATCTCATCCAAGGGGCATTTAATGCTCTAGATCAAAGATGTTGTCTGTGAGGCAGTAGCGCCAACGACGGTTTTGACTAAGGGGTAGCGCTTTTGCCAAAATTTTCAAAATTGGTCCTTTCCCACCTAGTCAACCTGTCAACAGGCATTTCAATACTGGCACCAGTATTATTAGTGCTAGCAGCGCTTCTGATGCCAACGCTATTGACTGTCATAAACCAAAAAAAGAAAGGCAGATGTTAGCTCCCCGCCAATTAAAAAACCTGTGCTACCAACCCCACCTAACATTCCTTCACGCCCATTACCTAACGCGATTGGTAGTTAGGCCTCCTAGAATCTTTCAAACCTTACCAATCCTCTCATCCACAAAAATTTTCAAACCCCCTTGCATGCCTTCCACCATCAATTATTCTTCAATAAAGTTGATCCTTCTCATGTAACTTGCTACTTCTAACTCTTGTCAAATCCAGTGGATCCTCCAAGGGAGCCAAGGCTTGTATAAAGCGAGCCCTTGGGGCATCCCAAATCATCCACTGTTTAGCTAACAAAACTATGACCAATTTGATCTTGTTTCTAGCTAACAAAACTCTGCCCCATTTCATATCCAAATTTTGCATAACAAAGTGCCACAAATTTTTTTGGTGATATCTGCATATGAATCTCGTCAAAATCCTATTCAAAGGACAATCGGAGAAACTTGTGCGAATTTTTTTGGAGTTTGTGAGATATTCGAAGGCCACTTTTGGAGGTCTCCCATGGTCACATCTATACGAGCATCATGGCAGGCTCTTCGTTCAAGGCAGTTGGATTTGTTCCTTAACCTATTTTGACTTTTAAATCATATTTTTCTTGTCTTATTAGTCATCACATCTTGTCTTAGTGATTGGGCATTTGATATTTCAATTATCTCATTTGCCTTTTCTTATTACTCATCACATCTTGTCTAAGTGATTGGGCATTTAATCTTTCAATTATGTCATTTGCGTCTTATCAAATCAATAGTGCATTTGTGTTTGGATCCCTATACCTTACTGGTCAAGGTCCCATAAGCCTAATGATCTGTAGTAGGTTTCCAAGTCCTAGGGTCCCATAAGCCTAATCATTTGTTGCAGGTTTCCAAGTCCCGAAACCCGTTTCATTGCATATGTAGGTGAAAGCGTTGCCCGATTGCAGTTGCGGTGGCACTACTGCCCTCTGGTCTTTTGTCATAGAGACTGTCTTGAAAGTTGATGAATTTAATTGGTTGAGCTAATGCTTTTTGATGTTGTCCTTGACAGTTGCACAATATGCACGTATATATTTAATAAAAATAAGTTTTTTATTTTTGTTTTTGCTTTTCTTTTTTTACATTTATAAAAGAAAGCTATATTTGGCTTCTATTGGGGGCCACCACAATCAAAATAACAAAAGATCACATTTGTTATTAGGTCAAGTAGACTATATCTAGGTTGCCTTTCTATCAAATATATTCTTATCTTCCTCAAATTGCTATGTTTCCTAAATCAACTTTTTGATATCATTTTCATTACGAGATATAATCTCCATTGGCTAGTTGTCTTCTAAAATTTGAATTTTACCAAGAGGAAGATCAACACCGTGATTGGCTAAATTATATGCTAACCTGTTTCCTTCTTTATAAATATGCTGACATTTCCAAGATACCACCTCCAACAATACTGTTTCCTTCTTTATAAATATGCTGACATTTCCATGATACCGCTTCCAACAATAGTTGATGGATATAAAAAAATAATGCTATTTTTGGTCCAAACCTCACATATTTTTTTGTTGATAACATTAATAATGATTTATGAATTCCCCTCAATTGAAATATATCTCCATATTTTCTTAATGGCAATCTTGAACCTATAGGAAGTGCCCTGGCTTTTGCATAGTTGTTATTTGAAGTTCCATATAATTCTGAGTAAGTGAGGAGAATTTTGCCTTCTTTATTCTTAAAAGTACCTGATCCACCAGCTTTCCTTGGATTTCTTGTGGGAGTGTTATCAAAGTTAATTTTGATGAACCCAACATTTGTTCATTTCTATTTTATGATTTATCATTGGTCGACATACATCATTTGTGTTAACTCTATTGTCATAGATGACCCTTGTATGTATATTAAAATCCTATAACTAATAGGCTAGCACATCTTTTTCCACACTCGAGACTTTCTATGATGAGCACCATATCTATAAACATTCAATAAAAGAGACAATAATACAATTCAAAACTTGGACATCGTTCTAAGATTTGTTTTTAGAATTTCTATTTTTTCTTTCAGTTCACAGTTTCCAACAAATAATGGCAGGATTAACCCTATATAGAATGCACAATGCTTTAGCTTTGAAGCAATTAATCCAACATTTTTCCGAATCTTTCAATATCGACGGAGCTACCCAATAGATACTCTTTGTCTGATAAGCTAGCCCGAAATGGGGTAAGCAAAGGGACAATGAAGAAATAAATGATCTGAAATTTCTAGATCCCTTTTATGCAATGCACACCTAAAACGTCCATGATATCCACTCCTTTGCAAGTTTTCACTTGTAAGAATTTTGCTTTGGACTGCTAACCAAAGGATTGTTGAGGCCTTAGTAAGGGCCTCAAGGGACCAAACATTCTTCTAAGGGCAATCATTGGTGGCAGGAAATTTTTATTGCTGTAAAGCCTTATATCTCAACTTGACTGAGTATCCACAATCTTTTGATAGATTTCAAGCCGACTTGTCCTTCCACATAAAAATGGGTAAACAGAACTCTTGAAGCGTCTTTCGAAGCTCATTTGCTATTTTTTTGAGGTCCAATTCCTCAAACAGGTTGCAGACAAAAATCCATGATCTAGAATTGTTGCTCACATCAATATAATTTTTGACCTTTGAACCTCTACAAGGTAATTAGGCTTGAGCTAGTGGTTGCTATATTGGTTCCAAAATAAGAGGACAAAGCCTCAACCAAGCATTAGATTAGAAATTTGTAGAATCTCCCTCATTGATTGACCAACCAAAAATGTTTTTTGATCAATTGTAAACTCTTCAATGTGAAGTTCCATGCTGCCTATTCTCCAGGTAGGGTTTGGTTTCTTAACAATATATATATATATATATATATATTTTTAATTGGTTATATGGGATTGAAATGTTCCCCACTTGTATTACATCGTGACCCCAAAGTGGTATTACAACAACTTCAGAATTATGCATGCAACACTTGTGTTAGCTTTTGATAATTTTTAATATGTAAAATATGTAAAGTAGAAAGAATAAAATAACAGACTTCTGCAATAACTCTGAAATATGCTATTAATAGAAACTCGTGAAAATATGGAACTACTCTACTAATGCATGCTATGAGCAATGCACCTTTGATACCCATTACAATACTTTGTCACACATATATAACAGTATGTGACTCTTCATATGGTGCACTCTTGACCTTCACACTTCTAGACTATTCAGCTCCCTATTCTATGGACTCATGTACACATGGACTAATGTGCACATTTACATTATTGAATATTATGCACACTTGTGCATTTATTACATTACATAAAATAAAGCCTAATCTAAGACTTGTACCAAATAATGTAATATACTTCAACACCCCCCGTATTACATTATTTGGTTATTGAAGACTTTAGTTTTCAATATGGTTCTTCATTCTTTAACTCACTTTGCACAGTATCACTTCTTGCTCTTTCTCCTCTTGTTTGTCTTCATCATTAATGTCAATTGGTAAAGTCTTTAGATGATACTGTACTGTCAGGTGATTCCTGCAAAACAACTTTCTCTTTTCCTCTATCCCTGTAATATTTCAAGTATCTTTGATGAACTATAGATCTCATAATTTTGCAAGTCATGAGTGGATCAGGATTCATACATTCTCTTTCCTTTAATTCTCTGAGCAACCTGTCTTCATGATCTTCAAAAATATCCAACTTGAATTCATCATTAGTAGATGCTTCAGAAATGAGAACTTGAAATAAACAATCTATTCTGAATACCAATTTTTCTTCAAATATTTTATAGAACCTGTCTTTATAATAACAAGCGAAAGGTGGATGAGTTTTTCCTCCACAATATTTGCATGGATGGAAGTTCCAGCAATTTGCTTTTTCATGACCAGATTTATTGCAGTATGTACACTGTAAGATTGTCCCAACTTCTTTATCAATTGACTTGGAAGAATCAAGTTTGTCCAATTCCTTGATGAGATAATCAAACCAACTTCGTACAACTGAAGTAATTCTTTCTTTGCTTCTTTTCCTGATTTGTAAAATACTTTCATTAATTATGCCGAGAGGCGTTCCTACAATGGCAGACAGGGGGGTGGGAGGCAAAGAGGTCATACATGTCACGCCATAAACAATTTTTTTTTTATTAAAAAAGCCGACATTAACAAAAACATTTAAAATATTTAAACTAAAACAGCTGACTATCCAACCGTTGCAAACATTTAAAACATTTAAACTAAAACAGCCGATTAACCAACCGTTGCAACTGTCTAATAAAATATTGTATAAATATCATTATATCTTGGAGATCACACCCCCAAGAAATGAGATAGGCGCCTTGATATTGATAACTCTCGGCGTTTTTAGATATATATCCTTTATATCTAAGCTAGTATATATTATATATCATCAACTTCTTTTATTATCTCATTAGAAACTATCTCTTTAGTAGCTAGTTTTTTTTTTTTTTTTAAAAGCAAAAAACCCCTTGCGAGTCCGCCTTGGTCTGAGAGACCACGAACAAGGGGTTCTACACCGTCAAAGTCACCCGGGAGTCGCACCTGACCCTGCCCGCACCAACATTATCAATTGGATTTTGGATACCCAATTCAGCTTTTTGGTAGGGTGGAGATTTGAACCTGGGACCTCCCTTGGAGGATTACCCTCTCCTCTCCAACTCACCTACAACACTTGGGTAAAACTAATTTATAGTGGAAAACACCCCTTTCGAGGTGCCACTTTCAACAGGTTGGGCATAGGAGGAATGGAGCCTTGTCGGCCTCTACCAGCACATAGGACATTCCTAACTATACCATATATCTATAGGATGGATACAAGGGGAATGGAACCTGGGTCGGCCTCTACCAGCACCCAAGGCATTTACCACTGCACCACAACAAGCAGATGTTTAGTAGCTAGTTTATCCATACTATTAGGCTGTAAGTTTTCAGAAATATTTCTAGGCCATATTGATTCTCCTTTTGCATTTTCCTTCTTCTCGCTTCTAGAATCAAGTATGTCTTTGTACCATCTCCAATCCTTGAACCTTGTATATTTAATAAATGTTTCCATCTTGTAACCCTTGAATAATAATACACCTTTAGTCCCTTAAAATTTGACTTCCCTTCTACTACCTTAGTCACAAAAATATAAACTCTAAATTTCTTAATTGTTTGTTGATGTTGAATACCTTATATCTCCAAACTTAGAAATTTAGATAAATTATATTTGCAATTCTATTAGTCTAGTTTGATGTAGAAACCCTTATTACTCCCTCTTTAATTAAATTGTAAATATCCCAAAATTGTTTTGTAACTTAAAATGATTTAAATTACAAAACCTTCCAAATGTTTCTTTAATATCTTCCTTCCAATATTCAATCTTTAATAATATCTCTAAGGTTAAGTATTAGATTCCTTCTTTTCAAAATAATACTTTCAACGTTATGTATGCTCTTATCTCTCCTAATTTAAACTTATGAGCAAATTTAATAAAGTGAATTACCTCCACTTTGAAACTGGTGATTCGCTTCGCTGGTCAACTTGACCTCCTTTTGAATGTTCTCTCCTCCACGTACCCTGTTGAATATTGCTTGCGGAATTAGGGTGAACGTTGAACTCTTTGGAGTATTGCTTTCCTCCTCTCTAGATTCAACGTATTCTCCACCTTAATTATCAATGCAACAATAGGTTTCAACCTCTACGCTGGTGTCTTGGTATTCTGCCTCAATCCTGCCAACTATTCCCTTGCTATCTCGTGCCCAATCGAACAACCTGCACTCTATTCTGCGTCCAATTGAACAACTTGCACACTGATGTTAGCTTCACTATGGAAACTTTGTAACTTCCAAATATTCTTCCTTTATCGCATCCAATCGATAGTAATCTTTGCACACTATACTCTGCACTACTCTGCCTCCTTCATTAATAGACTTCTTCAATGTTTTGGCGCCTTTAGGAGGACGTTTCCTTGACTAGGCGCGAAAAGACCTTTGACCTTATGATTTATGCTTGCCACTTGACGGACTGGGCGCTAGACCTTTCACGTTCTTGCTTTGTATGTGCCACTTGGCATTCCAAATCTTTCACTTTGCTTACAAGACCGTTTTCCTTTCCTGGTGGATGGTATTATGACAATGGGTGTTACTTGTAACGCTTCTCCAATGTTCAACAATGTGGCGCGTGCATGCAAACTGTTGTCTCAACGTATTCCTACGGTCATTTTTCACAGTAGTAAGCTTCTACTTCAAGGACAGACATCTACTTTTCTTCGACGCTTCTTTAATATGTCCAATGCTGTAGAGCTCGTCTATGTTTCTCCGATGGTGTGGAGCTTCTATCCACGTCTCTTCAATGGTGTAGAGTTTGATCGCTTTCCCTCCTTAGAGCAATGGTAACACTCCTTTTGAGTGGCGGTTCCTCTTGCTATTTTGAGCGGCAATTCTTCTTCTACGGTGACGCCTTCTCTCGGTGCCTCTTGACGCTTGTGCTCGTCCAAGACGCTTATGCATGTTCTAGTGTCTTTAGACACTTAGAAATTTTGCCGAACTTTTAACTCTTGTTCGGTCTTCACTTAGCTTAATCTATTGCTTTCACTTTGCTTCAGTAGATCTGCATTGCTTAAATACTATAACATAGCATTCATTAACAATACTATGCACTTCTTATTTCTCCTTTATTTTGCTACTTTATATTTGCAGATCTTAAGGTGTAAATACTACTAACACCTTGGTTTAAAGAACTCCTTTAAGTTCCTAACTTTCAGCTTCCAACTAATGCAATGTAGATCACAAATAATAATATGGTGCTTCTTAAAACTTGATGTAATGTTCAAATAATAAACTTGTATTGCACCAATATTATAACTTGTATTGCATACCTTTCTTTTCTCTCTTAGCTAGTATCTTTGGTGAACTGGTTCACCCCTGAATGTAATCTGAATTTTTGTAAGCTTTGTAGCTCTAATTGCTGCCCAACTTCTCCTTTCTTGCTGCTAAACAACACTTCACAAAACTGTCCCAAAAACTCTCCAAATCTGCAGCTCTCTCTCTCCCTCAAATGCTGTCCACAAAATCTGTTTTTGTGGCTTTGATTCTATTCCGAATCTGTCTTCACAAATACTGAAACTAGCAGCTATTAATGCTGCCCCAAATGGTGTTCATAAACCTGCAACTCTACAGTCACCTCCTTCCTTCTTTCGTTGGTTTAAACCTGCAACAAGAGTCTCCGGAATGCTGTCTTTTGTTGCTGTCTAGATACCTTCAATCTCCTGTCCATGGGCACTACAAAATCTGCCCAAATCTTCTCCAAAACGTAGCTCTAGGCTACCTTCAATGTGCTCTCCTGCAACCCTTCAATCTCTGCTACAAAACCTGCAATCTTCTCCTATCAAGTCAGCCTTCAAAACTCTGTGACTGTCCTCAGATTTCCCAAAACCTTGGGCTCTTCTATCTCCTCTTCTCCTGCAATCTCCTTGTCGAATTCTGACTTCAAAAACCAATCTCCTATGCTGTCCACTTTCTCAAGAATCTGAATGTCTTGAGATCTTCAAATCCCTTCTCCAAGATTTGGCAAACTTCTTGCCAAACACTTCTTCCTTTTGGGCTTGTTGTCGGATGGCGACAATTGTCCCAAAAACCTATTTATCAAAAACTTCTCCTTGCTTCTAATCTCCTATCACAAACCTTCTCCAAATCTCCTCCACTGGTAACTTCTGCAAAGTTACTCTTCTCTGCTTGTAATCTCTTGCTTCTCGCTTTCTTCAAGATGCCTTCAATGGTCGCTTCTCCAAATCTGCAACAAGGCTTTCTCTAGCCTTCTTCTTCTTCTCCGAAATCTCTTGAGACCACTTCTCTTGGATCTTCTACTTTTACAACTCTGCAACTCTTCAACTTCTCTTCTCGAATATCTACTGAAACCTTTTCCTGGTTTTCTCAATCTCCCAACTATGGGAATTCTGCAATGAGATCTCTCTGCTGGATCTCCAAAGTC
The DNA here is from genome assembly GCA_028583015.1 of Wollemia nobilis. Classification (NCBI taxonomy): domain Eukaryota; kingdom Viridiplantae; phylum Streptophyta; class Pinopsida; order Araucariales; family Araucariaceae; genus Wollemia; species Wollemia nobilis. Next base: position 7,535,781 of record JAQPPZ010001836.1, on the reverse strand, counting down.
TGCTACTCTCAATCTCCTGAATCTTTGAAGTCTTTTGCTCTTCGAATCTGCAATAGGACCTATTATTAGGTCTTCTCTATCTCCAATCTCCAATCTGTAATGAGAACCTTCTGCACGGGTCTCTTCAATCTCCAATCTGCAGTCTTCAATCTGCAATCTTCTATCTTCTAAAACTGGAAGTTTTTCAATCTGCCCTCTTTCGGGTCTCTTCAACTTCCCCAATCTGCAGCTAGCTTAAATCTGCAATCTTCTATGGGGACTTCCTTCTCGAGTCTCCTCAATCTTCAATCTCCAATGGGGTCTTCTTCTTAGACCTCCTTCAATCTCAAGTTTTCTGCAACAAAGAATTAATCCCTGCACGAGGAAAGCACATAGACTTTCAGGCAACGAAGGTGAAATTCTTCTCTATTCGCTGTAGGAAGCTTCTCAACTTCTGGGTGTTAATTTTCTGCAACCAGAAACTTAGATAGTAGTACCAAATGTTAGAATTTCTAGAATTCTAAAATAAATCAACTTCACTAGTTATTCTCGAAACTAGTGGAATGAATTATGTACCGAGTCCTAGTCTTCGCAATCTTGTGGAAAGACTCTAGCCAATCTGCAATTTGCAGTCTCTTTCAATATGTCAACTCTCTTCAATAGGACCTCTTTCTTAGGTCTCTTATTCTCCTCAATCTCCACAATATCTAGGTTTGACTTCAAGACGTGTAATCTCCTATTCTGAATTTGTTCTTAAAATAGCAAAATCTGCAATCTTGTCTGGTTTCACCTTCTAGAGATAATCTCCTCACCTTCACTGGTTTCTCCTCTGCAACTTCAAAAACTTTGCAAGTCCAAACCTTGCAATAGCTCTCCCTATCTCCTGTCAAAGTCCCTTGTGGCTCTGATACCACTGTTAGCTTTTGATAATGTTTAATATGTAAAATAACCACAAGATGTAAAGTAGAAAGAATAAAATAACAGACTTCTGCAATAACTCTTATTAATAGAAACTCGCGAAAATATGGAAGTACTCTACTAATGCATGCTATGAGGAATGCACCTTCGATACCCATTACAATACTATGTCACACATATATAACAGTATGTGACTCTTCATATGGTGCACTCTTGACCTTCACACTTGTAGACTATTCAGCTCCCTATTCTATGGACTCATGTACACATGGACTAATGTGCACATTTACATTATTGAATATTATGCACACTTGTGCGTTTATTACAATACATAAAGTAAACCCTAATCTAAGACATGTACCAAATAATGTAATATACTCCAACAACTTGGCCAGACTTGAACCTAGGTCTCATTCATGAAAGTCGAGGAATTTAACCAGTTAAGCTCATGCCATTTGATAAAATGTTAAGGTTCACCCATGAGATTTGAACCTTGGTTTATGGCATACAATTCTTCTTGCCCAACAATTGCCATGGACCCTTATATCTTTTTCAAGTAATATTTTTGCCCAAGTCTTTCCTTGATCTTTGAATAATCTCCAACTAAATTTTGCCTTAATGCCAAACTCATAAGTTGCAATTTCACAAGCCTGCCCCTCCAATATTCTTTCCTTTACAAACCCTATTCCACTTATAAAGAGGAAACCTAAATTTTTCCTCACATCCTTTTCAAAGGAAACCTCTTTGAATTTTATCAAATTTGGATGCTATACCTCTTGGCAATCTTGATGAGATTAGAATGTTTGACTTTTTATATTTGTATATTAGAATGTTTTTCTCCTTTGCAGCATACTTTCTATCCATGTAAATTACCCCATCTTTGTATTTAAAATTTTATTTCTTTCTAAGTAGAACTTTCCAACTGGTATCTTTTGCATGTGCTTTGTTGCCTTATCGAACAATCATATCTTTATCCTTGTGAATCTATTTAATGCATCCCAATGAAAAGTGTAAGTCACTGGTCGTAGAAGCTATCTTCTCTCATTTGGTCTTTAGTCTGTGCTTTTTTGCTGTTTGCATTCCAGTCAGTGCCTGCTGCTGTTATAATTTCACTGTGTGTACATATCATTTGGTATTAGAGCCTTATTGAGGTCTCCCAGTACATTTTCTACTTGTTTCAGATCCACTATTGCTAAGTATCATTTTGCTCAACCTCCAGTTGAGATTGGTTGCACTACGCTGCCCTGCTGTTAAATTTTCTGCTTTTGCTTTTCTGCCCAAAGTTGCATTATTTCTTACCCCTGCAAATTAGCATTGTTGTTTCTTTTTTATGCTCAAAGTCGATCAACTAAGAAGAGTACATTTTCTTCCATCTATTTCTTGCAAATTACTGGTTTTTAAGAGTCTTTGTTTTTTCTGCACATTACTGTTCAGGCAGCTCTATACCAAAATCTGATTTAATTTAGTTTCTGACCTAGGAGTTGAATGATTAGCGACAACAACAGAATTAATTTCAACCAAAACTCATGAATCATATGGCAAAATATGTTCCAACTTCTCATGGGAAAATAATCCGTCGTTTCTCCCTCTTCGGCTTCCTTGATTGCTCAACCTGCCTTCAAGTTGGACACCAAGATATCCATTCCTCATTTTGATGGCACAATCGATGGGGATAAAGTGGATGCTTGGATTTATCGTCTAGAAGCATATTTCAAGGCACAAATCCAACTCACAAAGGCACAAAAGATCGTGTTGGCTGAGGTCCATATGGTCGATCAAGCCCTTACTTGGTGGCAATTCTATGTCAAGTTTCTGGAGGCAACAAATCAATCGAAAACTGCTATGTGGATAGAGTTCAAAAAACTCTTTGGGCTTGCTTTTATCTCCTTGGATAAGTAGAGGAGTTATTGGCTATTTGGCTTCTTCTTCTTCTTCATAAAGGCCAATTAGTCAACTAGTACATTGAGGAGTTCAATCTACTCTCTATCAAATTGGACATTGTTGAACCTTATGATGTCCTTCGTGTTAAATTTGTCTCCGAATAGTTTTCGTTTCTCTGAGATAAGATAGAGCTTATCACCTTTACTTCTATAGAGCATGCTTACCAACTTTCCTTGAAGATGGAATCAAAGCCACAAAAGAATAACATTGATGATTCTCTCCCCTCCTATAAAAGAGCACTTCTACTCCCGCCAAATTCTCAAACCCTGCCACTCTATCCAGGAAGGGAAATTCTTTTGGCAATGAGAAGAAGAATATTTGTACTTGTCATAAGCATGTCATATATTCTACTGAAGAAGAATACCATGATTTGCAATCAAAGAAGGTCAAGGCTCTTCTAGCCGAGTATTAGTTGCAGTTGTAACTATAGCATGAATATTCAACAATTGAGGTAATGAATTACAACACTTCAAATTCTGAACATCTAATCATGATGAATTATTATGATGCAAAAGATCAGTAAGCTTTGTTCACGCAAAATTGTTAATCAAGGACGCTTTGGTGGAGCTGTTCCATGATAATAGCAGTCAAAAGAACCTGATTTCACAAGATTGATGGATGACCTTTGTTTGCCAACTACAAAACATCTATGCCCATGACTGTTGGGATGGGTCAAGAGGGAAGGGCAGCCTAGTTTTGTCACTTGCCAGTGTTTTATGACATTTGCCATTGAGCCATTCTAGGACATGGTGATATGCAATGTCACTTCGTTAGATTGCTGCAGTTTGCCACTTGGACGATGATATTAATCTTTTTGTAAGGCTGTTTTTGATGGGTTTCACAAGGCCTTCCTGTTGCACAAGGATGCAAAAGTGTATAACTTCATTTTCTCTTCTGTTAGTCCTTTGCTTTTCAATAGATGTTGAATGAAACAAGTCAATATATACAAATTTGTTACTCTTTATACCCTTCGAGAAGATGCTCATTGCATTGCTCTTAGGCTTGATCCTCGTCACCTACAACAACTGTCCATCCTTGAGCCAAATGCTTTGCAGCATGCCATTGATGTTGTTCTTATGTGGGGAAGACATCTAGTCTATGATGCTTTTCAACCCTTGGCCCCTGTTCTAGTAGGTCTTCGAACTCCACATTTAATCCATGAAGAAAAGAGCAAGACAAAGCTTCTTCCTTTATACAGAATTTGGCAAATCTTAACGTGAAAGTTTAGGTTATTCTTCAGCATCCATAAAACACATTGAAGGCACTTTATGACGAACTTAAAGTACCTCATTTTTTCCCAAGTTGATGACCATGTTTGCCTTCAATTGGACAAGCATAGGTCTCACAGCCATGGCATTTGGAGGGAGGGATTCTTGTCACTCATCCTGAATATCCAATTTCTGATTTTTAGCAACCGTTGGTGGATGATATTTTGCTTGATGTTTGGATTCCTCACCTATTGTAGAAGTCTGGAAAGCTTCCACTGGGGACAGTTTCCAATAAGCAGGGAGGAAATGATGAGATTAGAATGTGTGATTTTTTTTTTCAATGGGTAGAATGTTTGACTCTTTATATTTATGTATTAGAGTATTTTTTTTTTTGCTGGATAATAAGGGGTTATACTTTTGTCCTCCACCCTTGACAAATTATATCTCTCTTCTTTAGAGCTTGAGAGTTTACAAATAGATACACTTCTCATCTCAATTGAGATGCTATAGCTAGAAACCTAAATCATTTTACATAAAATGTCTGAATTCTTGATTTTCATTTTTTGGATCTTTTCAATTTTTTGTATGAATACAATTAATCCAGAGTTTAGCATCTTTCTTGACATTTTACTATAGCAGCCTTCACAATGCCAAAACTTCACCTCTACTATCTATGCTTTGCATCTTAGTAGAGTAATATTTCCAAAACATTGCACTATCATAGTCCGCTTTACCAAATCTGGATTGCTAGTTTCCTTCCCGAAACACAAGTGCAACCACAAAAATTATAATAAATAGTCTAAATGAAAACACATTATTGTTACAAAATAAAGCAGATATTACCAATGGAAAATATTAAACTTTAAAGTAAATCTTAATCATTAATTGATTCAGGCAATCAACATTTTTTGTCAGCTTCAACTAAACTTTCTACTTCCTTTAACCATGGAAAGGAGAATTTAACTTCATGATCCTCAATCAAAACCCCTCTATTGGCTAGCTTATCTGTACATTTGTTTCCTTCCCTTAATATATGTGTAAATCTGATTTCTTCATACTCCTTAACAAGATCTTGAATTTCCACAATTATCTCTTGTATGTTCCATGGAGCCTTTGCTTTCCTCAAAATTGCATTTATTACTATGAGAGAATCACCTTCCATCGATATTCTATTCAATTTCATTTGTTTACATATTTTTAACCCTTCTAAAGCCCACCCAAGCTTCCGCTTCATTATTTGTCTGTGTCTTAAATCCGCTATTGAAAGCATAATGAGACATAATCTCTCCTCTATTATTCTAATTATTCCTCCTCCTCCTGCTGGTTTTGGATTTCCTTTAGATGCTCCATTAAAATTCAATCTAACCCACTCCACATCTGGTGGTTTCCACTTTATATTGTTTGCCTTCTTTTTGCTTCTTTTGTACCCAACATCATAATTCCATTTAATGACTTTACTCCATCTATCAAGGCTCTGCTTCCAAATTAGGGACTGGGTGAGTTGATAGGGTTGGTTTAGACTCCTCTATGGCTAAACATATCTTCTTTTTCATTACCTCTAAACTGCTTTCCTTTCCTTTAAATATTTTTCTATTCCTTTCTAGCCATATAGTCCAAAGTATTGTATCTTTTGATATTATCCCATATTGTCTGTAAAGCCTCACTTTTATAAGTGCTCTGCCATTGCTTTAACCAATCTTCAATTCTGTTTATGTATCAGAGTATTATTTTTGCTTTGTAGCATACTTTCTATCCATGTACGTTAGCATCTTTCTAATTAGAACTTCCTATCTTTCTAATTAAACCTTTCCAATTAGTATCTTTTGCATGTGCTTTGTTGACTTATTCAACAAATACATCTTTATCCTTGTATGTTTATATAATATATTCAAATAGAGTGTAAATCATCAGTTTTGGTGTCTATCTTCTCTCATTTGCTCTTCAGTCTGTGCTTTTCTGTTATTTGCATTTTAGTCATATGCTGCTGTTATAATGTCAGTAGAGGTACATATGAAATCTTGAAAGTGTCATCATATATATAAAGATAGAATGCAGTGGAGTTTTTATGAATTATAGCTTACCAACCATGGTTAAGAACTTACCTTTTCAACCTGCCAAACAAGATTTCATTCTATCCAAAATTTCGTCCCAAAGCTCCTCCTTTCCTTCATCAAACAAAACCTTAGATATGTTGATTGTAATTTTCCAAGCCCTAAAATCTCCACAATAATCCATTGTAAATCTAGGGCAATGTTAACAATAAAATATTCTAGATTTAGTAGTGTTAACAATCTGACAACCTTTTCATAGCATGATAGTATTCATTTAACATCCATGGCCTCATTGACTAAGGGATGACTTAAAACTATCATCAATAAATTGAAGATGAGATTCAAAAGGGATCATTTGTTGCAACCTCAACACCATTGTTTTTCCTTCCATTTTTAGCATTGTGAAAGCTCTCCCTAATGCCTCAGTAAGAATAATGAAGAGATAAAGAGATAGTGGGCCAACCTAGTGGAGTCCACGGGATGATTCAAAGTATTCAGCAAGGAATCCATTGATCAAAACAGAATATTTTTGTGTGCTATAACATCTAATCCTTTCATAACAACTTTTATTAAAACCATTTTGTTTTGTAAGAATATCACGTAGAAGATTCCAGCAAACCATTTCACATGTTTTGTTCATATCTGATTTTACAAGTATGCCTGGATTTTTTCATGGAATGAAGAGAATGTATGGCCTTGTGTGCGATTATACCATCAAGGATTTGTTTACTATCAACAAAACCACCTTGTTCCTTTGAGATAACATCTAGAATGCTTTTCAATCTATATGCCATATGTTTTGACAATTTCTTATTAATCATATTACAAAAGTTTTTTGGGAAAAAAATATCAAAATATTTTGTCTTGCTTTTTTGGAAACCAGACAAATAAAGGTGGCGTTGATCTCAGCCTTCTTTTTCCCGGCCTCTTCAACTGCGGCCAACATATCACTCTTCAACAAATCCCAAAATTTTTGAAAGAAAATTTAGGAAATCCATTTGGGCCAGGTGCCTTATCACGTTAGAACAGGAAAGCTGCGTTCTATAGATCCTCAATAATTTTCTTCCTCGTCAGGATTTCTTTCCATCTATGTATGATGATGATGATGAAATATTTTGCAAAAGCTTTACCCTGACCCTCCTTATCTTACCCATCTTCTGATAGAACATCTTTGAAATAATTTATTTATTTTTCTTAATATCTTCTTCTTCCTCAATATTCTTCCATTTGGAGTTGAAATATTTTTATTCGATTGAAAGACATCTGTTTTGGCAGTAGCATGAAATTTTTTGGTATTTCTATCCTCTTTCTTAAGGAATCCCCACCTAATTTTGGGCCTGATATGGCTCTTCCTTTTGTGATGGATTATGATAATCATAAAGTAATTATTTTGTTATATATAAGTATTTTGGTCCATTCTGTTAACTTTTACTGTTTGTTGGAAATTGTTGAGTTTGTGCAACTTGAGTGGACCTAATGGTGAAGGCTTTGGAACTTCAAAAAGGAGGTGCAAGGTTTGAATGTGTAAGGGGGTAAAGTTGGACAACATGCTCCAATAAGGAGTATGGTTGGATAAACATGTATTAGATAAACAACATCCTCTATGAGAATCGTCTTGTATGGCCTATGGTCTTGAGGACGTTAAAAACTTCTTTACCTTTTTACCTTTTTAAATATGTTACTAAAAGATGCTCCCAAGTCTTGGGCCATCTTTCAATGTCTTGAACCCATTCTATTTTATCTGTCATATGATTTGTGGTTCATGATTTATATGCTGTTGCAAAGCATGAACCGGTTAATACTTGAACCAAAAATCTCTTGAGTCACTAACAGGTGCTCAACCGTTGAGCTACTGACCCTTTACATCTTTTGAGTATTATTCTGCACCTCACTTCAAGGCACATGCTGGCATGATCTCATCACCAAGCCACATGCTAGCTAGCCACATACTAGCTTGAGCTTGCATGGATTGCATGTGTCATCATGCTAAATAGATTTGATCAGCTAAGATTTAACCCAAGATCTCCCAATTGCACCTTCGAGAGTTCTACTAGTGATGTACTGACCATCTATTTGTTTAATTATTTTTTGGAGTGTGGATTGGATTTCCAACACACATCAACTTCCTAAGCTCCTTTGTGCTCAGATGTATATGGTAGTCAACAAGAATATGACAGTAAAAAAAGAGTTGGACTAAGCATCTTCAAATTTATGGTTGGAGGAAACTTTACAGATTATGTGTAAGATGTTTATGGTTTTGGGGCAAGTCGTGGGAAGTGAGGAGTTTCACACTGTAAACCAAGGTTCCAATCTAATGCGTAAAGCTTTTATCCACAGGGTTGAAGTCTGACTGGTGAGAATGTTTGGCTCAGGGGAGCTCACCAAGGTTCAATTTTTGTGGGTGCCATGATAATTTGGTTTGTTGTAATACCGCTATATGGTTAGTAGAAATACCGCGGTTAGGTGTTTATGATGTAACATAGTTGGGGCTAATTCACTTTCATATAACCAATTTAAAAAAAAGAAAAGAAGAAAGGATTATGTGCAAGGTGCAAAATATAAAAGCAGGTTTCTCTTGAAATCTCGTAAATAAAGGACATCTTGAATAAAAAGACAACTACAAGCATATTTGATGGTTTGATGGTTGACTGGTGTGTAAGTAAACTATTCTACTGTGTTTTAGATGCATTTCACAGATTTCTTTGTTGAAAATCCATCACTTGCTACAAAATTGAAGAATTTCGTGATCATCACTCTTTATTGCATTTTTGTATGGTAGTAATTATTAATGGAAGTGAAGTGGTCTGAAGATCAGTTTGTATTGTTGCCATTAATGCATCCAATTTAACATCCATTAGCGAGAGAAACAAGGAGTTTGCTTCCTCTGTCGTAACTTGCAGTTGATTTTGTAGGAAGAAGTCCTCTTTTAAGAAGTGTCAAGCAATTTCTATGGAATCCATAAATTTATTTGTTATCAGCGGTAATTTTGGAAGGATATTCATTTTTGAGTTTAGTTATTTACTTTTTTGCTTGTTTTTGTAATACCAAATTCTATCTATTTCTAACTGGAATCATAGTAATTTCTATGAGACAACTATGTTTTCATATCTAGCCAACGATATGTTAGGTTAAGTTTGGAAACTTGGCTAACTTGGCTAGAAGCAGCACGTCTTTGAATGTAATTCTGGACTTTTACATCAGTTATTTGAATTATCACTGTTTTTTGCAGTTAGATGCTGCTGCTCCAGTTCTTGCTGATAGTGATAAACCCATTGTGCTTGCAAAAATAAATGCAGATAAGTTTACTGGGCTTGCATCAAAATATGAAGTCAGGTATATAATATTTTGTGTTTTTCTTTTTAGTATGAAGGGTTAAGAGTGCACAGAGAATACACTGCCAGAAAATTTATGCCAAAAATATAATTTTTTTTCGATGAGTTTACACTGGTTTTTATTAGGGGTCCCGGTCCCCTCATACTGAGTGGGGTTTGAACCTTGGACCTCTCAAAGAGAGGTCAAAGCCCTAACCACTGCAGTAAGCTTGCAGCTCCATGCCAAAAACATAATTTGCATAAGCTAAGAGTAACTTTTATTTATTTCTTCTTAGCCAGATTCTTGGGCATTTTGTTATCTGGTCCATTGTATGAAGAATATGTGCAGTCTGGTTGAAATAATCATAGGGATATTCTTGTCTAATTGATATCTGTATGGATTTAGGGATAAAGCAACAAATGTAATAACAACCTCAACGAGAGGTTTAGGGTTCTTAATTTCTTATCATTATCATCAAGTGTTTTGATTATATTTTTTTGGCATCATTTCCTGAACTCTATTCTTGTGGTCCAGTGCCTATCCGACACTGAAGTTCTTCATCAATGGCTTCCCTACGGATTATACAGGCCCACGAAAAGCAGAGTCACTTATTCTATATTTGAAAAAGTTTGCTGCACCCGAGGTTTCTGTCCTAAAGTCGAATCATGAAATTCAGGAATTTATAAAAGCTGCCGGTAAAAGCTTTCCCATATTTATTGGTTTTGATGTCAAGGAATCACTCCTATCAGGTCTTGCAAAACAATACAAGAAAAGAGCATGGTTTGCAGTAGCAGAAGAGTTTTCAGATGAAGTTATGGTGGAATATGATTTTGACAAGAAGCCAGCTTTGTTGGTCCTTCGCCCAGAGTACAATGAGCAAGACATATTTTATGGTCCCTTTGAAGGTTTGCATACGAATATTGGATCCTGATTTTATTTTTATTTTTTTATAAAAGAACTCTTAAGACGAACTCATCCATTAATGTTTATAACATCCTATGTTTTCTTGACTTAATTTTTAAAATATCAGTGATTGATTAATATACTGTTTGGTGGTTCTCTTATCATTCACTGACTATTACCATCATTTGAACTCTGACTGATGGATCAGGAACATTTTTGGAAGATTTTATTCGGCAAAGTTTGCTGCCATTGTGTGTCCCGATAGGATATGATACACTGAAGTTGCTAAGGGAGGATTCAAGGCCTGTTGCCCTTGCAATTGTGAGAGATGATAGAGAAGATGAATCATTGCAGTTAATCAAGACATTAAAAGCAGCAGCTGCTGGTAATCGTGATTTGGTGTTTGCATATGTAGGAGCTGAACAGTGGGAAGAATTTGTTGATACCTTCAATGTGGATGAAAAGATAAAGTTGCCAAAAATTATTGTATGGAATGGAGACTCTGAATATTACTCTGTAAGTACTGTGCCAATAAACTTAATTTTATTGATATTGTGCTGTTAATAGAGAATCCAAGCTTACAATATGTATGTATGAATATATGCATGGTAAGAGCATGTGTAAGGCTGTTGCCTGTAACCATTGTAACTAATTTGATTGAGTTTGTCATGGTCTGATAGGATCAGAATCACTTGGTGTGTGTTGCATCCCTTTAGTTATATATTTTCTAGAGTTCTTGAGGCACATGATTTTGATGGTAGTCATGACTCATCATCATATTCTCCTGGGACTTAGGCACGTAAGAGCATGTAAGCTTGATAGGAAACCTTCTGTCTGTTTCGTCTTATTTAAACGTATTCTAAGAAATTAGTTGTTCTATTATGATTCATGAAACCTTTACTAATCATTTCAATAGGGAACGTGTATTTTATTTGTTGCATTAATCTAATCTGAAAGTTCACTGAGCTGATGCCCATGTGAAAAGGCCCCCTGTTTTCTTTTGGGATATTTATCTGCCCAGAGAGGCTAGAACATGGGGGTGTAACAAACTTAGACATATGATAGAGCTTTAAGTGTGAGAAATTCAGGATCAAAATCAATTGTTTCCATCATAGATTCAAAATAAAGCTGTTAATTTGGCGTATGTTGCAGGAAACTCCTAGGGTGCTCCTATTTCCTGTTTCAAGAGCATTTTTTAAAGCAAAACTCCTTGAAATTTGTAAACTCCCAGAAACTCATTATCTAGATTTTCCACAGATGTTTCCAGGGGTGTTTCCTGGTTCTTTGATCAAGAATAATTTAGGTTTGGGGTTTTTGAGTGGTTGTGTGGGTCTTTCTACAAGGTCCACCTGGGGAACACAAGAACCTATTTGATAAAATATTAAATTTTGTTGAAAAAGTGTCACAAAGATAGAGGGGCAAACAAAAAAAATGACAACTTGAAAATGGAACAGGTTGGAATCAAGGAAGCTAGAGAATCTAATCTTTGTGCATTCTAATGTCTTTAAGTTCTGCAAAGAAGAGCAGTAGACAGCGAGACAAATAAATTATTGGGGTGCAAATATGAAAAGTCCTAATTTTATCATTCCTTTGGCTGCGCTTGATCTTGACAATGATGAACAATCTTCTTATGCATCTTGGGGGGGAGTTATTGGATTTAAGACTTCTGGTTTGTTGCTATTTTTTATGGTTTTTAATTTTTTTTTCCTTTACTTTTTCCCCATTCCCAAGAGGTTTGCAGGGTCGTGCTTCTCAAATTGCTTCCATTTTGGCAATTGTATCTATTTTTGATTTCTGTGCAAATTAGGATTTGATGTTAAATGTGTGCCAGTAAGTTGGCAGTAACTATGATATTGAATGGAAAAATTAATTGTTTGACATCTTCACAGACCTCATTGGCTTATCAAATTAACTACGCATAGGCCATACAAGATATATTAGAGGGTTTACGTATGTTTGGTAACCTCTATATTTTTTACCCCTCAAGTACATTGGTCTCTTAAAGCTTGTAAATTTTGTAGACTATTAGGTAGGTATATTTAGCCTGAATTTCTCAATATCCTGGATATGTCAAAATTACAGTGCTTGCTCTTAATCTCTTTTGATTACAAATCTGCATATAGCTTGATAAGCAAGATTCCAAGCATATGAGATCTGTCAAATGACGATGAAGATAGGTAGATAGTTTGCCAAGCTGCCTAAATTCACTATAGTGGTGGTGACGAAGAAAGTAGAAATTTCTGGACATTGCCCAATAAAATCACAAAGTAAGAAATCTGTGGTAGGGTAGGCTTATCCAAGAAACTTCACCTTCCATTGCTCTTACTATCCACTTTCCTGCAATGATAAAACCTTATGCTCTATTGTCAGGGATCCCTAGTCCCCCTTGTTCCCTTGGACAGCTCATTTTAACCAAGGTGAACCTTTTGTCTATTCTTGCTTGCTCCAAAGAAACTTTTAGGAACCTTTTCTAACATTTAATGCACTGCCTGAAAACAAGAAAAATAATTCGTCTCCTGCTGCTAAAATTTTGTTAGTAATCATAAATTTCCTATCAAGAGGGAAATCAAGGCTATTCCAGATTTGCAACTTCCTAAATCTAGCAAGGTTCCACAAGGCTGGGGGATGGGTTTTGGGGACGGCAAGCGGATTTTAGGGGGCGGAATAAACTATTTTTTCATTTTTAATGAGACGCTTGGGCCATCCCCAGGGGCCCTGAGAGTCCTGAGTCTTAAAAAAAAAAAAAAAGAGGCTGGGCGTATCATTAAAAAAAATCTTTTTTCTTTTTTAATGACTGGGGCGTCCCCCAAAGGGGGATGGCGGGGAAACGTCTCCGATGCCATCCCCTCGCACCGGGGATGCAGGGGACGGGGGGCGTGTCTCCCTGGGTGGGGGATGCATCCCCGTGGAACCCAGAAATCTGGATATTATCCCTCACCACCATTGATTAGTGATAGGGAGCTGAATATCAAAACGAACACACAAATAGCAAAGTATTTCACCTGGTTATATAAGATTCCCCATTTTTTCAGTGAGCTTCATGGCTTATCTTGCCTAGTAAGCAAAATCAAATCCCCCCCTTCCCGTTCTGAACCATCACATTTGGTGAAAGTGTCCAAACAAGGCATTGAGCCATCTATGGATTGTTGATTAGTTCAAGAGTTGCATCATCAAAAATGTGCACATTAAGCAGTTGGTTATTTTGCGACAAAGTAATTATTTTAATTTTCTCTTTCTCTTTAGCAGCTATGAACGGGGTAGGCAAGAGTGTTCACAGCATCACATATAAATGTTGAGCTAGAGAGCAACCTTGTTTGATGGACCTTTGCAAATAGATAGCCTTTGAAAGCTGATTGTTCATTCTGACTCTTGCAGAGGTCCATGAAAAGAAAGTCACCATATCCTGTAGAAAAGATCCAAGAATTGAATCCTGGATGGGCTAACATTTTTAAGACAAAATCACATTCTGTCCTGTCATAAGTTTTGTCAAAGTCTATCCCTAAATTTGTAATTTATAAAATCAAATTTTGACTATAATTTGGTGGTCTTAACTGGGAAATTTGAATGGTGAAAGCTATAAAAAATTTCAGAATCTGCTTAATTTTTACTCATGTAATTACATTGGGTTGGATGAGATGAGCCGTAAAGGATTAAGCTTGCAAAGATTCTTGGTACTTAAGAGTTGGAAAAATTCTAATCATTGGTGTGAAGGTAGGTTTACCCAAAAAAGGTGTTTGGGTTGAAGTTTGGTATTAAAACCTAAAGTCAATGCAGAAAATATGATAGTAGAGAAGGAAGCCTACAATGCTAAGGCTAAGTGAGTTCTAGAAAGCAGTTGGCATTAGAAGGCTAGTCAAGGGTAAGAACTAAGATTAGATTCAGCATTGACAAATTCACCAACAGAGCAGATATGCAACAGGGGCAATGATGCAAATATCATATGAAGACTTGGAAAATCCTCGTGAAGCCATTACAAAAAATGATTTCTGTAATAAAGTCCATGGGGTTGAATGATCAAATAATTGCCTTCTGTAAGCATTGCATCAATATTGTGATTTCTTTCTTAGAAAGAATTACTTGTACATAGGGATAAAAATCATATTGTGTAGTGGATTTTGTAAAATTAATTAAAACATTCTTTCTTTTCTAAGTTTTCTTTAAAGAAGGAAAGGATTCTCCTCCTTCTAGGATGAAAAGAAGGCATGGATTCTGACCCTCCTCCTAGGATTCAGTCTTGTCCTTGTAGCCAGACCGTTCCCCTTCAAGCACCTTCAGGATTTGCACCGGCTCATTCACAGTGATTGCTAATGAGTCCTTGCATATGGACAGAGATTATTTATCTTAGTTATTACAGTTCCGGCACTGCCCCTTCTCTTTCCTCTTTACCTCCAATGGCAAAGACTCGTATAATACTTGTACTATATTTGTATTATAATTGAGATGTATCACATAATACCTTATGTTAGACACGGTTTGACTTTGTATATTTTTATTTCTTTGGAGCACTATATTGGATCCCTTTTATGTTACTGCAACCAATTGTACTTCTCGAGTCCCATTGACCTACTTTAGTCATTCATGGATATGTAATATAGTTTCTTTCTTTCTTTCTAAAGTGGTGTATGAATCAATGCACCATTAGATTCAGTGTTAAAAAAATTAAGCAGCTAGGCAAAAGCATCTATACGATATATGATTTTGTGGGTCAATTTTTGACTCGCACCCAAGAACCATATCAAGTTAGTATGAAACTTGTGATTGCACATTGAGGAAAAGCAGGAGTAGGTTGCTGCTGTTTGGAACCATGCTACTGTGATATTTGACTACATGAGATACACCTGTCGGCAACTCATAGGGGGCCAGAGAAAAGCTGAATTGGCAGATTAAATCTGATGGGTGGCCTAAGATGCACTAGTCTAGAGTATGAGGCAGAGCCAATGAGTTCCAAACGACAAGAGCAAAAGCAAGAAGAAGAAATGAAGCCATTGGTTACTTTTATGTATAATCATATATCAGTATTAACGAAGATGATTTTCAAATTCACACGTGTGATGATGGAAGAGGATGGAGTAAATAGGAGGAGCGAGAAACCCAAGAAGCTTTTACAACCAATTGATTCAACTGATACTTCTTATCTATTGTTTTGACAGGGGTCAAAACTAGATAGATTGGTGTTGAGAATTCCAATGGATGGTTGCAATAATCGGAAGTAATTTTGGTCATTAAGAGTATGGAGAAGAGCAGAAGATTCAATTTGCTGGACTTAGAGCAAACATGCACTGGTCAGAATGTTATGCATAGACTTTGAAGAAGCAGAGACACTTGTTAAGGACTGAGAGTAGTTTTTGCACTTGA
Organism: Wollemia nobilis; assembly: GCA_028583015.1. Taxonomy (NCBI): domain Eukaryota; kingdom Viridiplantae; phylum Streptophyta; class Pinopsida; order Araucariales; family Araucariaceae; genus Wollemia; species Wollemia nobilis. The sequence goes on along the minus strand of JAQPPZ010001836.1, from coordinate 7,520,114 downwards.
TTAAAACAACATGCTATGCGATTTTCTACAAGGAGGATCATCTCATTAGTTGTTATTACCTCAAATGGTGACAACTATACAAGACTACCTCATGGAGTTCTTTGAACAGATGATTTCTTTAGAATTGGCATTGATAGACCATGATTTATTGATGAAGTATACAGGTGGTTTGCTTGGTTATATCCACAAAGAATAGGTGGTGTTGTTTGTCATCAAGCTGTTGGATGAGGCTTGCAAGAAAGCCATTTTCATTGAAGCCAAAGGCAGCAAGTGTATGGAATGTACAGATTTGCCTAGAGATTTTGGGTGCATAAAAAGCAATAAAACAATTCAGCAAAGAAGAGTCTTCGGAAGAGTAATACTAACATGGAGCAGATAATTGGTGCCACTAAATTGGGAAAGGTGGTCTGTGAGAATTGCCTTAAAAATGGTTGCATCAAGAAGCATTTGAACCAGACTTTATTCTTGAGAACACAAATGAAAGGAAGTTTGCGATGATGCGAAATTCCCAAGATGTAAAATAGGAAATGATTGAAGTTCGTATTCATATCCGAGTGTCATAATGGTCATGTTGAGTTGCAAATGTGCACGTCCTTTTACCTTTTCATCTCTACTAGTTGGCTATTTTATTTTATTTTTAAAAATAAATCACAGAATTAATGACATGCAAATGCATTATCATTTATTCTGTTAAATCTCCAGCAATACCATGTGGCACTTACTGCTGCCCCACCAACCCCAGGAACCTCTGTTAAATTCACAAACACACCATGATTTCTAAGATGAAATTATACAATTCCGAATACAGCCTACAAAATGAATGGAGGCTTGAAAGTTTATAGACACCTATTTTGTTAAGAAAAAGAAACAAAGGCAAAGAAGCTTACTTTACAAAGCTCCTTATAAAACATTTCCAAAACCTATAAGTTGAATCTAAGAAAACATCAAATGTGCTGTGAAATGAATAGAATAGAAGGTTTTCACATCCACGAGGCAAAAAGCAGCCCATGCTTCAAAAACTTTACAAAGAACCATGGCTGCCAACCCCAAAGTCTGACCCAATCATTTCTCTTTCTGCAACATTGATTTTTTGCTACTGGTTTTGATGATGAATTCTCCTACTTTCTCTACTTTTTCCTGTTTAAACAATTCTTGTAATGATTCCAATAATAGAGTATCAGCATAGCTAGCTCGAATATCACTATATGCCTCACATTCCAAAATAAAATGCTTCTTAGTCTCAAATGCCCTTGGTGTACAAAAGGTACATATACTCTCTTCCCATTCCTCTTCTGATCTCTTCCATCCGCCTGTTTCACATCTAAGTTGGCATCTGTGCTCTCCAATCAATGTTTGCCTCTATATAGGCCTTTTGGCGGTGATTGTATGTAGGGTTAAATTCAGCAAGATAATGTCGTCTATTTTCTCCTAACTTCTTTTCCTATATAACTGCTCTGAATTTTCCTATATAGCTGTTCTCTCTCTAAATGCCTATATCTTTTGTTGTTATCTAGGATTCATTCTAGTTGATATTCCATTTGCTCATCCACTTATTGTCTTACTTCATCCATGTTTTCTTTCTTTTGTTCAGATCTTTTATTACAACTTTAGGCCATTTGTTTGCATCCATTTGTTCGACTTTTTTCAAATATCCTTGAAGACGAACCATAGCAGTTGCTTCTATTGGGAAGGTACCTGTTTCTGCTAAAGGAATCTTATATGGAACTGATTCTTTTATTTGAATTTGTTTGTAAGAAGACATCTTTGAATCCTCTATTTGCCTCCATTTTGAGTCCTATGTGACGATAGCTCATATTTCACACCCATATGGCATCATTTGTACCACTTGTAGCCCAAATAAAACCCGTATAGTCTTCCATTTCCATTATTCAGCTTCTCAGCTTCTATTGTGTGATGTAAAAAATGCTTTCCATCCTCTCAATGTTCTTTTCATTCTACATGTTTCCTAATTGAGCTTATTATTGAAGTCTATCCCAAGATATTTGTACTCAGTTACTTCTTTAAGAAGACCCCCTTTAAAATAAGAAATGAGAGATGATTCATCCTCTATTTGCCTCCATTTTGAGTCCTATGTGATGATAGCTCATATTTCACACCCATATAGCATCATTTGTACCACTAGTAGTCCAAATAAAATCTGTATAGTCTTCCATTCCCATAATTCAGCTTCTCAGCTTCTATTTTGTAATGTAAAAAGTGATTGCCATCCTCTCAATGTTCTTTTCATTCTACATGTTTCCTAATTGAGCTTATTATTGAAGTCCATCCCAAGATATTTGTACTCCGTTACTTCTTTCAAAAGACCCCCTTTAAAATAAGAAATGAGAGATGATTCATCTTCTTCATCTTCCCAGAGCTGGGACTTGAGGGTTCTCTATAACCAGTCCTTATAAACTTCTAATAACTAAATTACATTTAAATTAGACCTATCTCAATCATTAAAAGTACTTTTTTTTTAAATGACTTTAGACTTGATAAATAATTAGAATATGCATTTGTCGATAAAATCGAATCATCATATCAAATGGCATGAGCTCTAGTGGTTAAAAATGCAGGCTTGCAATGCAAATATCCAGATTCAAATCTTCCAGAACGATATGTGGTACTGTGATAATGCAGTTTGTGGTAATACCAGTATGTGGTTTGTTGAAATACTGTGGTGACAGGGTCCTGATGTAATACAGATGGCGTTCATTTAAATTCCATATAACCAATTTATTTTTATTTTATTAAAAAAAATCCAATCATCAAGAGCTTTTGGTATGTATATGTCTATATGCAAGCGGATTATATATAAGTTGTCATGCTTTGAGAGTAACTTCTATGTACATACAAATATAACCTTTAGGATGCATCACAGTGGTGCTTCTTGAGTGATCAATTGCGTTGTAAGGGGTGTTGCAAGTATTATGGATTTTCCTCCTTGTAGATTCCTTTATTTTGTAATAGTTACATTTTTTATTATGATTTTTCTTTGTTTTCCTTATTTAAGATCCCCACGGTGAGGCCGGAGAGGCACATTTGATGTGATTTGAGTTATAATGAAATTCTTCATAGAGTTGATTTACAATGTATTTTCTACCAAATAAGCATTCAAATAGTTTGCAACACTTTTGGACTGTTTAGCACAAGCTGGATTCACAGTGGACATAATAACAAGTTTTTCAACTTGTTGATCAAATTAGTCAGCAAATAAAAATGTTTGCCATGATTTCTCATAGGCTGCCATGTTTTCATAAAATCTCATATTTTAGACCTCTTAGACAAGTACGTGAACCTAGCTTTTGTTATATTCACATTTAGCGCTTGGGTGTCATTTGTATCCTTTCTAGCTAAGCCCAAGTATGATTTGTTGTAAGAGTAGAGGTACATGGCCCTGGAGATGAAATTTTTTTGAATCCAAGTATCTATAGTGCTCTCCACTTGTGGAAAAAATGAGCATAGTTGTTTATTGCAATGAATCATTTTTGCAAGTTTTTGAACAGGTATTTGCTTAGATGTAAAGTTGGAGATATTAATGTTAACAAGATTGTATGTTGGATTCTGAATGAAGGTCCCAAGCTGTTGTGACTTCTTTCCACTATGTGGCTTGTTAACATCATTTTATGCAAAGAATGTTTCATTCCTTGTTCAAGGCGAAAGAGGTTAGATCTTGTCTTGAATGTAATCTTTGGACCTGTATCATACGTTATTGTAGAGTGTATTGAAGCCACAAGCTTCATGAATCTAAAGGATGCTGACTTCTATACTGTTGTGCTTATTTCTGGTTTACATGTTTCATCAGTGAATATATCAAGTGATGACCCTTGGATAAATTGTTGTCTATTGCAAATTCAGTGCTTCTAGTAATAAAACTTCTATGAGTTGTCCAGAGACAGTGTAGGAGCAACACTGCTAATTACCTTAGCAGCAATGGTTTGATGGGAGGCTCATCATTTTGACTGTTTCTAATTGATATTTTGCTCAAATTTTGAAGGTTGTTGGCTCAGAAACTTTAAGCGGGGAAGACGTGGGATCACAGATAACCCGCTTTCTTGAAGGCTTTAGGCAAGGAAAAACTGTCAAGCAAAGGATTAAGGAACCTTCCTTTGGTGACTTTTTAAAGTCATTTTTTAGCATCAAATCCTTGTACATACTTGTTTTTGTGGTGGCTATTCTCATGATTATCTGGAATATGATGAGTATGCCTGCAAATGAGGAGACCCAGGAGAGGGTGAGGTTAACAGAGGACAAATTTTCTGAGCAGAGGCAGTTAAATGATGTTCCTGAACTCAGCAAAGACAACAAAGAAAATAGCGAATCTGAAAGAAGGCAAAAGGAAGATTGAATGTGTATTAATTTGGTCACATCTGCATCCTACAAAAGCAAACTGAGAGTTGATAGAAGATTCTTGAGAAGTATCATGGAGAATATAGCTTCAGATCATGAATTTCATTGAATTTTTCAATAGTAATTGCTTGGGTGATGAAGATGTTCTAATTTATATGTTGAATATGCCAGTGAGCTATAAACTGCAAAGGCATACCCTATTATAGTTGCCTATGTTGCCTTGAAAACAAATCAATGGTGTAAGAATTGATATTAGTTACTGTACTCTTGAATAACATTTTTGATAGCTATATTTAAAGTTTCATGGAAATTGAGTCGGTGTGTGCATCTTGAATAACATTTTTGATAGCTATATTTACTACTGTATATCATTTTATATTGTTTTCTACCACAATATGCAGGAATGCATTGGCACTATAGTGGCCTGAGACAACAGGTATTGCTGATGCAATTTACAAAAATAGATAATGAAAACCTTCCTTGGCTATTCTTCCTTTGACATTTTGCATACATTAAATAATTAGGAATACAGGCAATGTAGGTATATAAGAATACAATGCATATTGATGGAAGGATTGTGAACGTGCATAATAAGGCCAAATTTTTGTTTGAGCAGTACGTGTAAAGTATAAGTCATATAGTTTGATTCATAGGTTTTCTCGTGCAAATGTTTTGGCCCAAATAACAAACTGTATTATGCTATTTGAATTCGCTAGTGTTAGGTTTGGATTAAATAAGATTCCAATCGGTTTCCTTTTTCAATGTAGATCTAGGCATTTCTTATGAAGTTTGCCACTTTATTGTTCAAGAATATTGAAAATTAAATGAGCAGCATAATCCAAGCAAACAGCTTGATGCTGCTTTCGTTTCTTACCAATTTTGTGTTCATTCTTTTGCTGTCATGGTGGCCTTTTTCTTCAATATTAAGTACATTCATTTTGTTAAACTTTTTCAGGTGCTGAAGTAAAATCTTACTTGAACAGGCCACTACCATTTGAATTTTGAAACTGAAACTAGTTATGCTTAAAAATGAAATCTTGTTTAGAAGGGTTGCAAGTGCCTATGCAAAATCATGCAAAACCAGGCTTCTACCAATTGAGATTTCAAACAATCATTATGCTTCAAAAAATGATATCTTGTTTAGGAAAATTTGTAAATGGGATTTGGGGATGGTTATAGTTATCGTTTTTATTTTTATATTTTCAATTTTAATTTTAAATTTTTGTTTTTCTTTTGCATTTTCAGATTACAAACATTTACCCTAGACACAGATATTCATATGCACACAAACATGTTTGGTGTGACATACCTTATTATGCCAACAAGCAGGCCAGTTTTATACAGTTAACACACACCAATATGGTGTAAACTGTGACCATTTTTTGTTGCATGTGTAGCCTTCATAAAATTATACCACTGGAGTTAAACCCAGCCAACGACAGAAAGTCTTTGTAGTTCATAATATCTGGAATTTGAATCAAAATGTAATCAGGTAAATTATAGTGTGGAAATTAGTTCGTTTGGAATGGCTTGCTTTATACCATATAGGTTTAATCTCCTCTTCAAAGATGCTATAAGTTGAATTAAAAAAATATCTTACTAGAGACTTCATCATTTCGGTGTTGGTTCCATTTACAAATAAATTACACAATTTAATTTCTGTTGGTATCAGATTAAAGCTCCACTTGAGCGACTTTATGAAGCCAAATAATATTATGTGCCTTGGTGTAAAGGGAATTATCATATATACAAGAGTACATAATTGACATGGAGACTAAAAAATGATGAAATCTCTCATCTTCCAAATACCTTATAGGTATATATTGGAACATCCTTGATGATTTTTTCTAAAGAATATAAAAAAAATGGAGAATCCATCTTTTTAAAGTACAAATTTAAAATACTTGTTTTTTTGAAAAATCAATACTTTCCGAAACACTGATTTATAACTCAAATGGTGGACTATAAATCCAAGATAAGATGATTACGCCCAGCAAATGAGATGCCATTAGGTTCAAGGTGGACAGGTATACAAAAGTAAGTCTCAACCAAAAGTTATAATAATAAAATATGTCAAGTTACTTGAAAGGGATAGGTCGGTTGGTAGCGGTCGAGTGATTGCCAATGGCTATCCCGTTTCGATTCCCTGGATGATTGGGGTCCCGTTGACTTCGTCTTTTTCCAATGGGTTCGGGTTTACAGAGCTTTGTTTGGTTCAATTCCCTGGACGGTTGGGGTTCCCTTGACTTGTCTTTACCTAGCGGGCTAGGGTTTATAAAGGTTTCCTTACACAATCAAATTAAAAATAAAAATCAAGTTATAGTAATATAATATTTTCAAGGAGCTGACCCAAAGGGTTATTTGTAAAGGTTAACAAAGGGTCCAACAAATGATTTTACATAAGTCAACATCCCTTCTTAAACACAACTTAGAGAGGCTAGAGAGGTGACATTACACCAACATTCTCCCTTGGTGGCAACAATTTCTAGTAACCTTGGCATGTTTTTTTAATTCATATCATATTGCCTTGATGCAAATGTTCAAAACTTGAAGGGCAACACCTTCCACCTTAATGGAGTGCTAGACACATCCTTGCAACAAGAACAATTCAGAATTGTCACAAGCAAGTTTGTCATCGTCATCGTTATTATCATCATCAAGATCAAGTATCATGTTGTGGACATCTTCCTATGCGAGTGCATAATGTAAAGATGGTAATCTTATCATTAGAGGATTTATGCCACAATACTTAATCCATCATATGAGTCTAAAATCCCCAATGACTTTGATGAGGGCTTGCTTAGTCTAAGTCAACCATCTTTTGACTAATTTCATTTTCCATTTTAAGTGGGTAACCTGCTCCAAAAGAATTAAAGGGCTGAATAAGCTCAATCCCTTGAAGATCCATACCTACTCAAATATCTAAACCTTCTTGAAGTTCCATATATCTTCAAAGATCTATCACTTCGTAATGAACATCTCTTCTATGAATACATATGTTGCCTAAAATAAGGAAGATTATGATGATCAAAGGTAAAACTATGGACATCTATGGCTCAATAGAAGGAAAACTCCTTTGCCCATATTTACCTCTTCCTCATGTGTTTGATCAATTCTCTTATGTAACCTAGGACCAATGATATATGTTTGTTTCCCAATATTTACAATAATAGTGAAAGAGTGCTTAGCAACATGAAGGATAACAAAAATGTGATAAGAAGCAATAGTGTTATAATTACAACAATCTAAGAGACGAAAATTACTTTTAAGAGTTTTGATCTTTTTACTCTACTGAAGTTTCTAATTATGATAGTGGTCATGTGAAAAAAAATGTGTTATAGTCTACCTATTATGACCAAATTGATCTAGAATTCTAGTGGACCTCTTCCATCATACAAATATTGTGTAGTTTTGATAAAGCTTCTCTTGTTTGGAAGGGATTCTATGTTTAAAACTTCAAAGCAAATCTAATCCTATATTTTATCTAGTCTATGTTAAACAATTTTTTTTTTATCTTTTAATATTAATAAAGTTATTTTTTTGTACTTCTTTATACTCTCTTTGGTTTTTAACCAGGTACAGTTTTTTTTTTGTACAATTATAAGTTGGGCATACTACTTGATAATTTTTTTATAGCAATGAATCCAAAGTCCATATATTCAAATTTGAATGATCTTTTAATCCATTCTTTTCTTCATCTTCATGTATATTAAGATACAATAGCTAATAGACAGATCCAAATGAGAAAGAGTGTTGACATAGAACTTTAGACCATCTTCAATATTAAGGACGGGCAAGAAATTAAACCATTAATTTTTTTACAAATTTATTTTTGCTTTTTCTATTTTCTCAAGGGTAGATTGTCTTTTAGTTTGATGTCCCCTAGAACCAAAGTTTTAATAAAATCCTCAACATCCATGTATTGAGAGAACCCAACTAGGCCTACTATGTTTTTCTTCCATGTAAACAATGGTGTTGAAATAACTATATTAAGCTAATTATCATCAACAAAAGAGGCCTTAAGATTGACATATTGATTCAACACTCTTTTCTTTTGAGGATGTTAATGAGATTATAAATATTAGCAATAACAATCACTTTTTTCTTTAAAATTATATATTTTAATCTGAGCCATGTCATTATTGTATTAATCCTCCAAAGATCCATAAAACATATCATTTTGTCAAACAATTACAACTTGTTTAATTATAAACTTCATTAGAGGACATTGTTAAGACACCACAAAAATTTCCAACGTATGAATATGAACATTACAAATATTATTATTATCCATTTTAATATCTTGTAATAAAAGAACACTCGCTGGTGCTACGACAGCTAGGTTGTGAAGCAGATCTGTGTAGCCGAATGCTATGCTAGGTGTTGTGCTAGGTTGTGAAGCAGATTTGTGCAGATGGGTGTTGTGCTAGGGTTATGGAGGTCACATAATGGATTTGTGTGGACGGACAATAAAAAATCATGGGTGTTGTATTAGGGTTGTGGAGGCCAAGTTGTGAAGCAAATTTGTGTAGCATTGTGCCACAACTGTTAGGTTGTGAAGTAGATATGTGCAAAAGGATGCTGTGCTAGGGTTGTGGAGGCCACATAATGGATCTGTGGATGGACAATAAAAAATTACAGGTGTTGTATTAGGGTTATGGAGGCCAAGTTGTGAAGTGAATTTGTGCAACACTATGCTACGACAACTAGGTTGTGAAGCAAATCTATGCAGATGGGGGCTGTGCTAGGGTTGTGGAGGTCACATAACAGATATGTGTGGATAGACAATAACAAATTATAGGTGTTGTATGAGGGTTGTGGAGGCCTAGTTGTGAAGCGAATCTGTGCAGCATTGTGCTACGACAGCTAGGTTGTGAAGCAGATCTATGCAGATGAATGATGTGCTAGGTGTTGTGCTAGGTTGAAGCAGATTTGTGGAGATGGGTAGGGTTGTGGAGGCCAATTTATGAAGCGGATATCTAAATGACTATGCTACAATAGCTATGTTGTGAAGCAGATTGGTGTAGATTTTTAGGTTTCAGAGGAGCGTTGCAGAGGAGGCAGATGAGTATTGCAAAGAAGGTGGATGCCTAGTCAGACAACTTCAACCCCATTGCTGAAGAAGCTAATTTCGTGAAGGCGGATCTATTTTGACTCCCATGACCCCTCCTTTTCGTTTGAATGGGAGGAGTGGAATCTAGGTAAGCTCAGAGGTGGGACTAGTAAAACATGTGTGGAGGACCCCATCCCCCCTAGTGCACCTTCATATGCAAAAATGGTTGTTGGGCGATAATGGAGGATCCGACATCCTTTTCGATATTTCTTCTGTGTCGAACCAGATCCATATCCTCGATATCTTGATTGATAATATCTTGAAATATGGGTTGTGGAATCTCGTGGAAAAATTCCAAGGTAGGAGGCCGGATATTGATGCTCTGAGGAGATGGGCTTTGGCAAGATGGAGACCTATCGGTTCTCTTGAAATTGTGGCCATCCCAAGAAATTTCTTCCTTATTAGGCTCAACTGTGAGGAGGATTCCAAGCAGATCTTAGAAGGGGGCCCATGGTTTTTTGGCAAATGAGGTTTATTTTTGTGTAAATGGGCCCTAGATTTTAATCCCCTAATGCAGAGCATTAATATTGTCCCACTATGGGTCAAGCTACCAGACTTCCCACTTCATCTCTAGCATGAGAGCATCTTCCAAGTTATTGCTAAGACAATCGAGGATTTGATTTCCTTCGATCAGACTACCAGTTCCAAATCTTGAATGCTCTATGCTAGAATGTGTGTGATGGCAGATATCGAGAAGGATCTTCCAAGCTCTGTTGAGCTCTTTTCTAACCTTGGCACTTGGGTTCAAAATATTGAATATGAAAATAAACCCCAAGTTTGTTAGGAGTGTGGTAAGGGTGGGCACCATAAGAGCTTATGCCCCCTGCATCCTAAAGCTATGAGTACTTCTACGGGTTGTAAGGAAAACAGTAAGAAGCTCAGTGAAAAGTGGGTGCCTAAGTGAACCCCATAAAAATTGAAAGGAAAAGATCCGATTCTATTTCTCAAGTTGGGCTTAGTGAGGAATTACAAGAGGAAGCCCTTCTTCCATCAAACATGTTTGATGGAGAGGAGTTGAATAGGGTTCCTGTGAAGAGAAGGGAAGTGAGCCCAGTAGCGGGGGATATTGTTCAACTTCCTAAATTTGGGGAGAGTGGAGAAGAGGTAAGTCCCTCTAGTATTATCCTCCAAAATTTCTTTGATTGTATTGACATGGATGGTCCAACTCTTCAACAGTTAATGGAAAGCTCTCTAGCATCTCCAAAACATGTGTTTGAGAAATGCTCTCCAGGTTCGAAGACCAGAAGTCACAAGAAAGCTTGTATTGATGTAGGGGTCGAAAGGAAAGTGACAAGACCTAGCAACAAAGAGCTTAGGAAAAGGGAGATTGACTCTGAAATGGCTAATGGAGTACAACCCCTTATAACAAATAGTTTTGAGGCTCTGCATTTCGAAGAGAATGAGGTTGTTCCAATCATGGAGACTTGGAATAAATGTGTTCAGGAGTGTGACCTGAAAAAATAATTTCTTTCTTTGGGGGTAAAAAAAAAAAGGTTGGCAGGCCTCCCAAGACCTCACTAAGAAGGGCTTCCAGCAAGTGATTTTTGGTTGTTTTTGGTTCAGTTGTTTGTCAGGCCGGATGTTGTTGTTGTAGATCTACTCCAGTTTTAGATGGGATTCTTGGCTCTTTGGTTCTCTGAGTGGTGAGGCCTGGTTCCCAGATTCAAGGTCCTAGTAGTGGTTGGAATCTTCAAATTTTGAACTTTGAATTTGAATGCAGCTCTAGGTGGGATTTTCAAATTCTAATTTTAAATCTTGAATTTGAATGTTGTTTTGGGTGCCGGTTTCTCCTATGTTGGCCCCTGTTGCCAGCTAACTATTTGATTGTGACAATCTCTTGTAATTGCTTGATAAAATCTGTAGCTTATTTGGTAGGAGGTTGCTTCATTGGATTTTCGGGTTGGATTTGTGGAGTCCACCTCAATCTTTTTTGATATCTTATTGCTAGATCTAAGGTTTGGGGGTACCTTTCAAAACCCTACTTGTAATAGATTTAGGGACCTTTTAAAAATCCCTTCTAATATCAATCAAAAAATAAAAGAACACTAGCTCTATTATTAATAATAATTGATATTGTAATCTCTTCTAAGAAAGCCCATAAGGTTTAGAGCAATTGATAAGGAATTAAAAAAATTCACACCCTTAACCAAGGTTCAAATATTATGGGTGAACCTTAACATTAATCAAATGACATTATCCTAATAGGTTAAATTCCTCAACTTTCAAGGAGGACACCCAGGTTTAAATCTTGTCAAGGGATACATGCATAATTGTTAGCTATTGAAAGACCACTACATGATCACGATGTAAAAGTAGGCGAACAATAATTAATTCATACCCTTTATGTTCCATGGAAGTATCTTTGTTAATGTTCTTGGCTAGGGTCTTAACACTCCACTTTATATATTTTTTAATTGGTTAAAAGCATCTTATATTCTTCTTGGTATTCAAATTTTTTTGTTCATTTTTATGTGTGACCATAAGTTTTTTTTTTCCTTTGTGTTTGTACATCCACTTCTCTCTTTGCCCTCTTATCTAGTTTTTACATCTTTTTTTAATTTTTATTATTTTTAATTAGTTTCACAACTAATTAATTCTTTCCTAGATTTTTAAGGAACTTCCTTAATATTTTTTTATTCAACTAAATCCAGTTTTTCCTCATTAGTCTCCTACTCACTACATATGTGGACTTTTAAGCTCCTAAACCTTTACGAATTTTGACCACTGTCATATAAGTGAATAAAATCCTCAACATCCATGTGTTAAGAGAACCCAATTGAGCCTTCTATGTTTTTCTTCCATGTAAACAATGGCATTGAAATAACTAGTATTAAGTAATTATCATCAACAAAAGAATACTAGTTTTATCATTAATAATAATTGATCGTATAATCTCTTAAGAAAGCCCATGAGGTTTAGAGCAATTGATAAGGAATTAAAAAATTTCACACCCTTAACCAAGGTTCAAATCTTATGGCCGAATCTTAACATTAATCAAATGACATTATGTTAATAGGTTAAATTCCTCAACTTTCAAGGAGGAGACCCAGGTTTAAATCTTGTCAAGGGATACATGCATAATTGCCAAGCTATTGAAAGACCACTACGTGGTCATGATGTAAATTAATCCATATCCTTTATGTTCCATGGGAGTATATTCGGTCTTTAATGTTCTTGGTTAGGGTCTTAACACTCCACTTCATATATTTTTTAATTTGTTAAAAGCATCTTATATTCTTCTTAGTATTCAAAATTTTTTCTCATTTTTATGTGTGACCATAAGGCCTTTTTTGCCCTTTGTGTTTGTACATCCACTACTCTCTTTGCCCTCTTATCTAACTTTTACAACTTGTTTTTAATTTTATAAAATTTTAATTAGTTTCACATCCCAATTAATTCTTTTCTAAATATATAAGGAACTTCCTTAATATCTGTTTATTCAACTAAATTTTGTTTTTCCTCGTTAGGCTTCTACTCACTACCCATAAGTGGACTTTTAAGATTCTAAACCTATAGGACTTTTGACCACTATCATATGAGTGAATAAGCTTTTTATTTTTCTCTGCAATAACTTTTTGATTTTCCTCTTTTTGACTATTTAAAAGCAATTTATTTTTCATTTTCTTCTCATTTTCATTCTTTTCTTTTCCTTTATTTTAATCATTTTTAAAACTTGGAAGGATTTTTCCTTCACTTTTAGAGGTAGCGAGAGAGATTTTTTGATGTTTTTTAAAATGTTAAGGATAATATTTGGTTAGATAGCCAATTTTATGAAAAATTTTACATCTAAGATTTATATTTCCATAATCCATGGATTCTACCAAATTTTCCTGCTCATGATTGAATATTTATTTAAAAGGACTTGAATATATCAATAACACAAATTTTAGTATAGAAATCTAGAGTTTTGTCTATCATAACATTCAAAATAGTAATGAATTTGTCTAAATGTTACCAATATTTTGTAATATAATTTCTTTGTGTTAGACAAAAGAGATTAGTTCATTTCTTTTGTAATTAGATTAAAATCTCTACATAACCTCTTACAATTGTTTTTTGCATCACTCACTATCCATTTAGAAATATTTTATCCCTTTCTCTCAAGATAAAGTTAAGAGAAAACTTGATATAAGAAACTCAAAACATTGTCCAAGTTACTATAGAGTAACATTAAATGAGATGTTGTCCCTTTCCTGGTGCTTTCAACGACGTAAAAGGTTTAAAATGATTGTGGCATGGTGGTTATAGGGGCGGACTGTGCGAAGATTTGTGTGGCGGCTTCTGGGGTGGACAACGCAAAATACTATGGCAGGCATAAAAGCTGGACATCCTGTCCAGATTCGTGGTGGCTACCGATTGCACCATGTAAATTCAAAAAAAAAAAACATTAAATGAGATGCAATCATATGAATGCAACTCATTTCCAAATCTCCTATACACTTTTTCAATAAGACAACCATTTATAATAGGTTTTGTTTTAATACCATGATAATGCAGGTTGATAAAATACCACAATAATGCAACCATGGTGTAATATAGGTGGGGCCTGCAACAACCTTGTATAACCAATTTAAAAGATAAAAATCTTAAAAAATATATTTGTAAGTTTCCAATTTGTCACAATTTATTACTTTATCTCAATGAATCCTATCAAGTATCCAACAAACTAACCCTTTTAAAAAGCATGCACATCATGTTTTATTGTATTGTCTTCAACAACCATCTTAGATTTTTGAAGCTATTGGTAATGTCTAAGCTTTATGAATCTTTGCGTTCTAATTGAATTTGTTGGTTAAATTTCTTTAGAGGACTTTTTTGTTTCATATTTTGCTTCCTTGTCTATTAATTCTTGCCTATGTATCATTGCTTATTGCTAGTCTAACTCAACTATTTTAACATCTACTTGAAAGAGGAAAAATTTTCATGCAAGGACTATTATTATAAGAAATCATTGTGTGAAGAATCTTCTTTCAACAATATACAAATATGGATTGTTTTACATTGGTAATAAATGCAAGATATGGTGGTTATAAGATATTACTTGTACTAACAGTTGTCACTCCTTAAGGACTGAATATGGAGTCCTTAGGTTGATGTGTTGGCATCTTCCTTCCCTTTATGTTAACATCTCTTAAGGTATTAGTCTGCTTTGTGGTCCCCATAACTTATAATTATTATAAATTAATAGGATTTAAATGATCATATAAGTAAATTACCATTCTTAAAAAAATTTATTTAAAAAATAGTTAAACACAACTCTTGAAATAGATGTACATATCGATTTTTTTTTGGATCAATGTTTTGAGACTTCCGTTCTATCTTCTCATCAAGACCACTAACAAATAAAATATTACAAAAATGGGTCTTTTATAAAGGTAAACACAAAAAAATTGAATATAGACAATCAATCACGACACCTAAAAGCTATCTCCAACTAAAAATACCTCTGTTAAATGTTAACATCAATACCACTTAGTTACCCAATCATATTTAAACGACCAAAATAAGTTATTAAATGCAATCATTTAATTTATCCATATAGTAATGATAAAAATTATTTATCCATATAGTTAAGTTGAATTTCGACGGTGCATCTAAAGGGAATCTAGGTCCTACAGGTATTGGAGGGATTGTAAGGATTCATGAACCATGTCAGCTTGTTAATTTTAGCCTTTGTCGATAATCCGGGCCATCAAACTAGTCACTTTGCCAAACCTAGGGCCCTGTTACAAGGAGTTTCTCTATTGGATTCTATAAGTTGCAAGAAACTAATCATTGAAGGGGACTCCCTTAATATTATAAATATGGCAAGAGGGGCTCAATCTCCTACCTGGACTATTTTGAACCTTTTTATGGAAATTCAAAGATACATCCAAAATCTGGAAGAGGTTTAATTTAAACATACATACAGGGAAAGGTAATCGAGTGATCAATCTATTCACTAACAAAGGAGTTATACAAAATGGTTTAGTGGTGTGGTGGGATAATTCCACGACAGATATTGATTCTATCGATAATGACCTAATATAAAATTAGCCGCTTTGGTCGAGTTGTTGATGACTTGGTTGCAAAACTTGGGGGCGCTTTTTGACTTGGAAATCTACTATTTCCTCCCTACAAGCCACAATATCCAATGCGGAAGAAATTCTTACCATAATGGGCTGGAAGGTCTGGGAAAGCAATGACCTCATGGGGGATAATGGGATTGGTGCATGGGTCGATTTGTGGTTCAGGTCCTGCTATCGATATGTGTTTGAATGGTTATCTCTAACATCATGATTTGGTTTCAATTTATTTTAAGTTTTAAATTATGTATGGTCTGGGTAACTCTTTTGATTGATCATTCCTTGATTATTACCGGATGTAAGTAATTTCGGTTCAATATTTTTGGGCGGGGCTTAGTCTCTTTTGTACAAGATTGGAGATCCTTTCAAAACTCCTTCGTCCATCTAATCAAAAAATAAATAATTAATCCTTTTGAGGACTAAAAGAATCAAAATGTCACTTAATCCAATTTTAATATCCAAATCATTAGGATCCTTATACTAAAATAATTATCTCATTTGCATCTTATCAAGTCAATAATTCATTTTTGTTTAGATCCCTATACCTTACTGGTCAGGATTCCATAAGCCTAATCATCTGTTGCAGGTTTCCAAGTCTCAAACCTGTTTCATTGCATCTGTAGGAAAAAGGGCTGCTAGATTGCAGTCCCAATGGCTCTACTGCTCTCTGGTCTTCTGTCTTAGAGACTGTAAATCTCACAGTCATTCAAGCTGTATTTGCAAGCATAAGCATTGTTGCCAGCGCATTAGGATCCAAATCATTAGGATCCCTATACCTTACCTAGTATTCTTTGTATTCAAATTTCTTTGTTCATTTTTATGTGTGACAATAAGTTTTTTTTTTCCTTTGTGTTTGTACATCCACTTCTCTCTTTGCCCTCTTATCTAGTTTTTACATATTTTTTTAATTTTTAATTTTTTTAATTAGTTTCACAACTAATTAATTCTTTCCTAGATTTTTAAGGAACTTCCTTAATATTTTTTTATTCAACTAAATCCAGTTTTTCCTCATTAGTCTCCTACTCACTACCCATATGTGGACTTTTAAGCTCCTAAACCTTTACGAATTTTGACCACTATCATATAAGTGAATAAAATCCTCAACATCCATGTGTTAAGAGAACCCAATTGAGCCTTCTATGTTTTTCTTCCATGTAAACAATGGCGTTGAAATAACTAGTATTAAGTAATTATCATCAACAAAAGAATGCTAGTTTTATCATTAATAATAATTGATCTTATAATCTCTTAAGAAAGCCCATGAGGTTTAGAGCAATTGATAAGGAATTAAAAAATTTCACACCCTTAACCAAGGTTCAAATCTTATGGCCGAATCTTAACATTAATCAAATGACATTATGTTAATAGGTTAAATTCCTCAACTTTCAAGGAGGAGACCCAGGTTTAAATCTTGTCAAGGGATACATGCATAATTGCCAAGCTATTGAAAGACCACTACGTGGTCATGATGTAAATTAATCCATATCCTTTATGTTCCATGGGAGTATCTTCGGTCTTTAATGTTCTTGGTTAGGGTCTTAACACTCCACTTCATATATTTTTTAATTTGTTAAAAGCATCTTATATTCTTCTTGGTATTCAAATTTCTTTGCTCATTTTTATGTGTGACCATAAGGCCTTTTTTTCCCTTTGTGTTTGTACATCCACTTCTCTCTTTGCCCTCTTATCTAACTTTTACAACTTGTTTTTAATTTTATAAAATTTTAATTAGTTTCACATCCCAATTAATTCTTTTCTAAATATATAAGGAACTTCCTTAATATCTGTTTATTCAACTAAATTTTGTTTTTCCTCGTTAGGCTTCTACTCACTACCCATAAGTGGACTTTTAAAATTCTAAACCTGTAGGACTTTTGACCACTATCATATGAGTGAATAAGCTTTTTATTTTTCTCTGCAATAACTTTTTGATTTTCCTCCTTTTGACTATTTAAAAGCAATTTATTTTTCATTTTCTTCTCTTTTTCATTCTTTTCTTTTAATTATTTTTAAAATTTGGAAGGATTTTTCCTTCACTTTTAGAGGTAGCGAGAGAGGATTTTTGATGTTTTTTAAAATGTTAAGGATAATCTTTGGTTAGATAACCAATTTTATGAAAAATTTTACATCTAAGATTTATATTTCCATAATCCATGGATTCTACCAAATTTTCCTGCTCATGATTGAATATTTATTTAAAAGGACTTGAATATATCAATAACACAAATTTTAGTATAGAAATCTAGAGTTTTGTCTATCATAACATTCAAAATAGTAATGAATTTGTCTAAATGTTACCAATATTTTGTAATATAATTTCTTTGTGTTAGACAAAAGAGATTAGTTCATTTCTTTTGTAATTAGATTAAAATCTCTACATAATCTCTTACAATTTTTTCTTGCATCACTCACTATCCATTTAGAAATATTTTATCCCTTTCTCTCAAGCTAAAGTTAAGAGAAAACTTGATATATGAAACTCAAAACATTGTCCAAGTTACTATAGAGTAACATTAAATGAGATGTTGTCCCTTTCCTGGTGCTTTCAACGACGTAAAAGGTTTAAAATGATTGTGGCATGGTGGTTATAGGGGCAGATTGCGCGAATATTTGTGCAGCGGCTTCTGGGGCGGACAACGCAGAATACTATGGCGGCCATAAAAGCTGGACATCCTGTCCAGATTCGTGGCGGCTACCGATTGCACCATGTAAATTCAAAAAAAAAAAAACGTTAAATGAGATGCAATCATATGAATGCAACTCATTTCCAAATCTCCTTTACACTTTTGCAATAAGACAACCCTTTATAATAGGTTTTGTTTTAATACCATGATAATGCAGGTTGATAAAATACCACAATAATGCAACCATGGTGTAATATAGGTGGGGCCTGCAACAACCTTGTATAACCAATTTAAAAGATAAAAATCTTAAAAAATACATTTGTAAGTTTTCAATTTGTCACAATTTATTACTTTATCTCAATGAACCCTATCAAGTATCCAACAAACTAACCCTTTTAAAAAGCATGCACATCATGTTTTATTGTATTGTCTTCAACAACCATCTTAGATTTTTGAAGCTATTGGTAATGTCTAAGCTTTATGAATCTTTGCGTTCTAATTGAATTTGTTGGTTAAATTTCTTTAGAGGACTTTTTTGTTTCATATTTTGCTTCCTTGTCTATTACTTCTTGCCTATGTCTCATTGCTTATTGCTAGTCTAACTCATAACTATTTTAACATCTACTTGAAAGAGGAAAAATTTTCATGCAAGGACTATTATTATAAGAAATCATTGTGTGAAGAATCTTCTTTCAACAATATACAAATATGGATTGTTTTACATTGGTAATAAATGCAAAATATGGTGGTTATAAGATATTACTTGTACTAACAGTTGTCACTCCTTAAGGAATGAATATGGAGTCCTTAGGTTGATGTGTTGGCATCTTCCTTCCCTTTATGTTAACATCTCTTAAGGTACTAGTCTGCTTTGTGGTCCCCATAACTTATAATTATTATAAATTAATAGGATTTAAATGATCATATATGTAAATTACCATTCTTAAAATTTTTTATTTAAAAAATAGTTAAACACAACTCTTGAAATAGATGTACATATTGATTTTTTTTTGGATCAATGTTTTGAGACTTCCGTTCTATCTTCTCATCAAGACCACTAACAAATAAAATATTACAAAAATGGGTCTTTTATAAAGGTAAACACAAAAAAATTGAATACAAACAATCAATCACGACACCTAAAAACTATCTCCAACTAAAATTACCTCTGTTAAATGTTAACATCAATACCACTTAGTTACCCAATCATATTTAAATGACAAAAATAAGTTATTAAATGCAATCATTTAATTTATCCATATAGTTAAGTTGAATTTTGAGGGTGCATCTAAAGGGAATCTAGGTCCTGCAGGTATTGGAGGGATTGCAAGGATTCATGAACCATGTCGGCTTGTTTATTTTAGCCTTTGCTGATAATCTGGGCCATCAAACTAGTCACTTCGCCAAACCTAGGGCCCTGTTATAAGGAGTTTCTCTATTGGATTCTATAAGCTGCAAGAAACTAATCATTGAAGGGGACTCCCTTAATATTATAAATATGGCAAGAGGGGCTCAATCTCCTACCCGGACTATTTTGAACCTTTTTATGGAAATTCAAAGATACATCCAAAATCTGGAAGAGGTTTAATTTAAACATACATACAGGGAAAGGTAATCGAGTGATCAATCTATTCACTAACAAAGGAGTTATACAAAATGGTTTAGTGGTGTGGTGGGATAATTCCATGACAGATATTGATTCTATCGATAATGACCTAATATAAAATTAGCCGCTTTGGTCGAGTTGTTGATGACTTGGTCGCAAAACTTGGGGGCGCTTTTTGACTTGGCAATCTACTATTTCCTCCCTACAAGCCACAATATCCAATGCGGAAGAAATTCTTACCCTAATGGGCTGGAAGGTCTGGGAAAGCAATGACCTCATGGGGGATAATGGGATTGGTGCATGGCTCGATTTGTGGTTCAGGTCCTACTACCGATATGTGTTTGAATGGTTATCTCTAACATCCTGATTTGGTTTCAATTTATTTTAAGTTTTAAATTATGTATGGTCTGGGTAACTCTTTTGATTGATCATTCCTCGATTATTACCGGATGTAAGTAATTTCGGTTCAATATTTTTGGGCGGGGCTTAGTCTCTTTTGTACAAGATTGGAGATCCTTTCAAAACTCCTTCGTCCATCTAATCAAAAAATAAATAATTAATCCTTTTGAGGACTAAAAGAATCAAAATGTCACTTAATCCAATTTTAATATCCAAATCATTAGGATCGCTATACTAAAATAATTATCTCATTTGCATCTTATCAAGTCAATAATTCATTTTTGTTTAGATCCCTATACCTTACTGGTTAGGATTTCATAAGCCTAATCATCTGTTGCAGGTTTCCAAGTCTCAAACCTATTTCATTGCATCTGTAGGCAAAAGGGCTGCTAGATTGCAGGTCCCAATGGCTCTACTTGCTCTCCGGTCTTCGTCTTAGAGACTCGTAAATCTCACGATCAGTCAAAGTCTGTATTTGCCAACGATAAGCATTGTTGCCAGCGCATTAGGATCCAAAT
Source organism: Wollemia nobilis (assembly GCA_028583015.1). Lineage (NCBI taxonomy): Eukaryota > Viridiplantae > Streptophyta > Pinopsida > Araucariales > Araucariaceae > Wollemia > Wollemia nobilis. The sequence continues at coordinate 7,499,439 of JAQPPZ010001836.1, read as the reverse complement.
CATTAGGATCCCTATACCTTACCTAGTATTCTTGGTATTCAAATTTCTTTGTTCATTTTTATGTGTGACCATAAGGTTTTTTTTTCCTTTGTGTTTGTACATCCACTTCTCTCTTTGCCCTCTTATCTAGTTTTTACATATTTTTTTAATTTTTAATTTTTTTAATTAGTTTCACAACTAATTAATTCTTTCCTAGATTTTTAAGGAACTTCCTTAATATTTTTTTATTCAACTAAATCCAGTTTTTCCTCATTAGTCTCCTACTCACTACCCATATGTGGACTTTTAAGCTCCTAAACCTTTACGAATTTTGACCACTATCATATAAGTGAATAAAATCCTCAACATCCATGTGTTAAGAGAACCCAATTGAGCCTTCTATGTTTTTCTTCCATGTAAAAAATGGCGTTGAAATAACTAGTATTAAGTAATTATCATCAACAAAAGAATACTAGTTTTATCATTAATAATAATTGATCTTATAATCTCTTAAGAAAGCCCATGAGGTTTAGAGCAATTGATAAGGAATTAAAAAATTTCACACCCTTAACCAAGGTTCAAATCTTATGGCCGAATCTTAACATTAATCAAATGACATTATGTTAATAGGTTAAATTCCTCAAATTTCAAGGAGGAGACCGAGGTTTAAATCTTGTCAAGGGATACATGCATAATTGCCAAGCTATTGAAAGACCACTACGTGGTCATGATGTAAATTAATCCATATCCTTTATGTTCCATGGGAGTATCTTCGGTCTTTAATGTTCTTGGTTAGGGTCTTAACACTCCACTTCATATATTTTTTAATTTGTTAAAAGCATCTTATATTCTTCTTGGTATTCAAATTTCTTTGCTCATTTTTATGTGTGACCATAAGGCCTTTTTTTCCCTTTGTGTTTGTACATCCACTTCTCTCTTTGCCCTCTTATCTAACTTTTACAACTTGTTTTTAATTTTATAAATTTTTAATTAGTTTCACATCCCAATTAATTCTTTTCTAAATATATAAGGAACTTCCTTAATATCTGTTTATTCAACTAAATTTTGTTTTTCCTCGTTAGGCTTCTACTCACTACCCATAAGTGGACTTTTAAAATTCTAAACCTGTAGGACTTTTGACCACTATCATATGAGTGAATAAGCTTTTTATTTTTCTCTGCAATAACTTTTTGATTTTCCTCCTTTTGACTATTTAAAAGCAATTTATTTTTCATTTTCTTCTCTTTTTCATTCTTTTCTTTTAATTATTTTTAAAATTTGGAAGGATTTTTCCTTCACTTTTAGAGGTAGCGAGAGAGGATTTTTGATGTTTTTTAAAATGTTAAGGATAATCTTTGGTTAGATAACCAATTTTATGAAAAATTTTACATCTAAGATTTATATTTCCATAATCCATGGATTCTACCAAATTTTCCTGCTCATGATTGAATATTTATTTAAAAGGACTTGAATATATCAATAACACAAATTTTAGTATAGAAATCTAGAGTTTTGTCTATCATAACATTCAAAATAGTAATGAATTTGTCTAAATGTTACCAATATTTTGTAATATAATTTCTTTGTGTTAGACAAAAGAGATTAGTTCATTTCTTTTGTAATTAGATTAAAATCTCTACATAATCTCTTACAATTTTTTCTTGCATCACTCACTATCCATTTAGAAATATTTTATCCCTTTCTCTCAAGCTAAAGTTAAGAGAAAACTTGATATATGAAACTCAAAACATTGTCCAAGTTACTATAGAGTAACATTAAATGAGATGTTGTCCCTTTCCTGGTGCTTTCAACGACGTAAAAGGTTTAAAATGATTGTGGCATGGTGGTTATAGGGGCAGATTGCGCGAATATTTGTGCAGCGGCTTCGGGGCGGACAACGCAGGAATACTATGGCGGCCATAAAAGGTGGACATCTCGTCCGTATTCGTGGCGGCTACCGATTGCACCATGTAAATTCAAAAAAAAAAAAACGTTAAATGAGATGCAATCATATGAATGCAACTCATTTCCAAATCTCCTTTACACTTTTGCAATAAGACAACCCTTTATAATAGGTTTTGTTTTAATACCATGATAATGCAGGTTGATAAAATACCACAATAATGCAACCATGGTGTAATATAGGTGGGGCCTGCAACAACCTTGTATAACCAATTTAAAAGATAAAAATCTTAAAAAATACATTTGTAAGTTTTCAATTTGTCACAATTTATTACTTTATCTCAATGAACCCTATCAAGTATCCAACAAACTAACCCTTTTAAAAAGCATGCACATCATGTTTTATTGTATTGTCTTCAACAACCATCTTAGATTTTTGAAGCTATTGGTAATGTCTAAGCTTTATGAATCTTTGCGTTCTAATTGAATTTGTTGGTTAAATTTCTTTAGAGGACTTTTTTGTTTCATATTTTGCTTCCTTGTCTATTACTTCTTGCCTATGTCTCATTGCTTATTGCTAGTCTAACTCATAACTATTTTAACATCTACTTGAAAGAGGAAAAATTTTCATGCAAGGACTATTATTATAAGAAATCATTGTGTGAAGAATCTTCTTTCAACAATATACAAATATGGATTGTTTTACATTGGTAATAAATGCAAGATATGGTGGTTATAAGATATTACTTGTACTAACAGTTGTCACTCCTTAAGGAATGAATATGGAGTCCTTAGGTTGATGTGTTGGCATCTTCCTTCCCTTTATGTTAACATCTCTTAAGGTACTAGTCTGCTTTGTGGTCCCCATAACTTATAATTATTATAAATTAATAGGATTTAAATGATCATATATGTAAATTACCATTCTTAAAAATTTTTATTTAAAAAATAGTTAAACACAACTCTTGAAATAGATGTACATATTGATTTTTTTTTGGATCAATGTTTTGAGACTTCTGTTCTATCTTCTCATCAAGACCACTAACAAATAAAATATTACAAAAATGGGTCTTTTATAAAGGTAAACACAAAAAAATTGAATACAAACAATCAATCACGACACCTAAAAACTATCTCCAACTAAAATTACCTCTGTTAAATGTTAACATCAATACCACTTAGTTACCCAATCATATTTAAATGACAAAAATAAGTTATTAAATGCAATCATTTAATTTATCCATATAGTTAAGTTGAATTTTGAGGGTGCATCTAAAGGGAATCTAGGTCCTGCAGGTATTGGAGGGATTGCAAGGATTCATGAACCATGTCGGCTTGTTTATTTTAGCCTTTGCTGATAATCTGGGCCATCAAACTAGTCACTTCGCCAAACCTAGGGCCCTGTTATAAGGAGTTTCTCTATTGGATTCTATAAGCTGCAAGAAACTAATCATTGAAGGGGACTCCCTTAATATTATAAATATGGCAAGAGGGGCTCAATCTCCTACCCGGACTATTTTGAACCTTTTTATGGAAATTCAAAGATACATCCAAAATCTGGAAGAGGTTTAATTTAAACATACATACAAGGAAAGGTAATCGAGTGATCAATCTATTCACTAACAAAGGAGTTATACAAAATGGTTTAGTGGTGTGGTGGGATAATTCCATGACAGATATTGATTCTATCGATAATGACCTAATATAAAATTAGCCGCTTTGGTCGAGTTGTTGATGACTTGGCTGCAAAACTTGGGGGCGCTTTTTGACTTGGCAATCTACTATTTCCTCCCTACAAGCCACAATATCCAATGCGGAAGAAATTCTTACCCTAATGGGCTGGAAGGTCTGGGAAAGCAATGACCTCATGGGGGATAATGGGATTGGTGCATGGCTCGATTTGTGGTTCAGGTCCTACTACCGATATGTGTTTGAATGGTTATCTCTAACATCCTGATTTGGTTTCAATTTATTTTAAGTTTTAAATTATGTATGGTCTGGGTAACTCTTTTGATTGATCATTCCTCGATTATTACCGGATGTAAGTAATTTCGGTTCAATATTTTTGGGCGGGGCTTAGTCTCTTTTGTACAAGATTGGAGATCCTTTCAAAACTCCTTCGTCCATCTAATCAAAAAATAAATAATTAATCCTTTTGAGGACTAAAAGAATCAAAATGTCACTTAATCCAATTTTAATATCCAAATCATTAGGATCGCTATACTAAAATAATTATCTCATTTGCATCTTATCAAGTCAATAATTCATTTTTGTTTAGATCCCTATACCTTACTGGTTAGGATTTCATAAGCCTAATCATCTGTTGCAGGTTTCCAAGTCTCAAACCTATTTCATTGCATCTGTAGGCAAAAGGGCTGCTAGATTGCGATCCCAATGGCTCTACTTGCTCTCCGGTCTTCTGTCTTAGAGACTCGTAAATCTCACAGATCGGTCAAGTCGTATTTGCCAGACATAAGCATTGTTGCCAGCGCATTAGGATCCAAATCATTAGGATCCCTATACCTTACCTAGTATTCTTGGTATTCAAATTTCTTTGTTCATTTTTATGTGTGACCATAAGGTTTTTTTTTCCTTTGTGTTTGTACATCCACTTCTCTCTTTGCCCTCTTATCTAGTTTTTACATATTTTTTTAATTTTTAATTTTTTTAATTAGTTTCACAACTAATTAATTCTTTCCTAGATTTTTAAGGAACTTCCTTAATATTTTTTTATTCAACTAAATCCAGTTTTTCCTCATTAGTCTCCTACTCACTACCCATATGTGGACTTTTAAGCTCCTAAACCTTTACGAATTTTGACCACTATCATATAAGTGAATAAAATCCTCAACATCCATGTGTTAAGAGAACCCAATTGAGCCTTCTATGTTTTTCTTCCATGTAAAAAATGGCGTTGAAATAACTAGTATTAAGTAATTATCATCAACAAAAGAATACTAGTTTTATCATTAATAATAATTGATCTTATAATCTCTTAAGAAAGCCCATGAGGTTTAGAGCAATTGATAAGGAATTAAAAAATTTCACACCCTTAACCAAGGTTCAAATCTTATGGCCGAATCTTAACATTAATCAAATGACATTATGTTAATAGGTTAAATTCCTCAAATTTCAAGGAGGAGACCGAGGTTTAAATCTTGTCAAGGGATACATGCATAATTGCCAAGCTATTGAAAGACCACTACGTGGTCATGATGTAAATTAATCCATATCCTTTATGTTCCATGGGAGTATCTTCGGTCTTTAATGTTCTTGGTTAGGGTCTTAACACTCCACTTCATATATTTTTTAATTTGTTAAAAGCATCTTATATTCTTCTTGGTATTCAAATTTCTTTGCTCATTTTTATGTGTGACCATAAGGCCTTTTTTTCCCTTTGTGTTTGTACATCCACTTCTCTCTTTGCCCTCTTATCTAACTTTTACAACCTGTTTTTAATTTTATAAATTTTTAATTAGTTTCACATCCCAATTAATTCTTTTCTAAATATATAAGGAACTTCCTTAATATCTGTTTATTCAACTAAATTTTGTTTTTCCTCGTTAGGCTTCTACTCACTACCCATAAGTGGACTTTTAAAATTCTAAACCTGTAGGACTTTTGACCACTATCATATGAGTGAATAAGCTTTTTATTTTTCTCTGCAATAACTTTTTGATTTTCCTCCTTTTGACTATTTAAAAGCAATTTATTTTTCATTTTCTTCTCTTTTTCATTCTTTTCTTTTAATTATTTTTAAAATTTGGAAGGATTTTTCCTTCACTTTTAGAGGTAGCGAGAGAGGATTTTTGATGTTTTTTAAAATGTTAAGGATAATCTTTGGTTAGATAACCAATTTTATGAAAAATTTTACATCTAAGATTTATATTTCCATAATCCATGGATTCTACCAAATTTTCCTGCTCATGATTGAATATTTATTTAAAAGGACTTGAATATATCAATAACACAAATTTTAGTATAGAAATCTAGAGTTTTGTCTATCATAACATTCAAAATAGTAATGAATTTGTCTAAATGTTACCAATATTTTGTAATATAATTTCTTTGTGTTAGACAAAAGAGATTAGTTCATTTCTTTTGTAATTAGATTAAAATCTCTACATAATCTCTTACAATTTTTTCTTGCATCACTCACTATCCATTTAGAAATATTTTATCCCTTTCTCTCAAGCTAAAGTTAAGAGAAAACTTGATATATGAAACTCAAAACATTGTCCAAGTTACTATAGAGTAACATTAAATGAGATGTTGTCCCTTTCCTGGTGCTTTCAACGACGTAAAAGGTTTAAAATGATTGTGGCATGGTGGTTATAGGGGCAGATTGCGCGAATATTTGTGTGACAGCTTCTGGGGCGGACAACGCAGAATACTATGGCGGCCATAAAAGCTGGACATCCTGTCCAGATTCGTGGCGGCTACCGATTGCACCATGTAAATTCAAAAAAAAAAAAACGTTAAATGAGATGCAATCATATGAATGCAACTCATTTCCAAATCTCCTTTACACTTTTGCAATAAGACAACCCTTTATAATAGGTTTTGTTTTAATACCATGATAATGCAGGTTGATAAAATACCACAATAATGCAACCATGGTGTAATATAGGTGGGGCCTGCAACAACCTTGTATAACCAATTTAAAAGATAAAAATCTTAAAAAATACATTTGTAAGTTTTCAATTTGTCACAATTTATTACTTTATCTCAATGAACCCTATCAAGTATCCAACAAACTAACCCTTTTAAAAAGCATGCACATCATGTTTTATTGTATTGTCTTCAACAACCATCTTAGATTTTTGAAGCTATTGGTAATGTCTAAGCTTTATGAATCTTTGCGTTCTAATTGAATTTGTTGGTTAAATTTCTTTAGAGGACTTTTTTGTTTCATATTTTGCTTCCTTGTCTATTACTTCTTGCCTATGTCTCATTGCTTATTGCTAGTCTAACTCATAACTATTTTAACATCTACTTGAAAGAGGAAAAATTTTCATGCAAGGACTATTATTATAAGAAATCATTGTGTGAAGAATCTTCTTTCAACAATATACAAATATGGATTGTTTTACATTGGTAATAAATGCAAGATATGGTGGTTATAAGATATTACTTGTACTAATAGTTGTCACTCCTTAAGGAATGAATATGGAGTCCTTAGGTTGATGTGTTGGCATCTTCCTTCCCTTTATGTTAACATCTCTTAAGGTACTAGTCTGCTTTGTGGTCCCCATAACTTATAATTATTATAAATTAATAGGATTTAAATGATCATATATGTAAATTACCATTCTTAAAAATTTTTATTTAAAAAATAGTTAAACACAACTCTTGAAATAGATGTACATATTGATTTTTTTTTGGATCAATGTTTTGAGACTTCTGTTCTATCTTCTCATCAAGACCACTAACAAATAAAATATTACAAAAATGGGTCTTTTATAAAGGTAAACACAAAAAAATTGAATACAAACAATCAATCACGACACCTAAAAACTATCTCCAACTAAAATTACCTCTGTTAAATGTTAACATCAATACCACTTAGTTACCCAATCATATTTAAATGACAAAAATAAGTTATTAAATGCAATCATTTAATTTATCCATATAGTTAAGTTGAATTTTGAGGGTGCATCTAAAGGGAATCTAGGTCCTGCAGGTATTGGAGGGATTGTAAGGATTCATGAACCATGTCGGCTTGTTTATTTTAGCCTTTGCTGATAATCTGGGCCATCAAACTAGTCACTTCGCCAAACCTAGGGCCCTGTTATAAGGAGTTTCTCTATTGGATTCTATAAGTCGCAAGAAACTAATCATTGAAGGGGACTCCCTTAATATTATAAATATGGCAAGAGGGGCTCAATCTCCTACCCGGACTATTTTGAACCTTTTTATGGAAATTCAAAGATACATCCAAAATCTGGAAGAGGTTTAATTTAAACATACATACAGGGAAAGGTAATCGAGTGATCAATCTATTCACTAACAAAGGAGTTATACAAAATGGTTTAGTGGTGTGGTGGGATAATTCCATGATAGATATTGATTCTATCGATAATGACCTAATATAAAATTAGCCGCTTTGGTCGAGTTGTTGATGACTTGGCTGCAAAACTTGGGGGCGCTTTTTGACTTGGCAATCTACTATTTCCTCCCTACAAGCCACAATCTCCAATGCGGAAGAAATTCTTACCCTAATGGGCTGGAAGGTCTGGGAAAGCAATGACCTCATGGGGGATAATGGGATTGGTGCATGGCTCGATTTGTGGTTCAGGTCCTACTACCGATATGTGTTTGAATGGTTATCTCTAACATCCTGATTTGGTTTCAATTTATTTTAAGTTTTAAATTATGTATGGTCTGGGTAACTCTTTTGATTGATCATTCCTCGATTATTACCGGATGTAAGTAATTTCGGTTCAATATTTTTGGGCGGGGCTTAGTCTCTTTTGTACAAGATTGGAGATCCTTTCAAAACTCCTTTGTCCATCTAATCAAAAAATAAATAATTAATCCTTTTGAGGACTAAAAGAATCAAAATGTCACTTAATCCAATTTTAATATCCAAATCATTAGGATCGCTATACTAAAATAATTATCTCATTTGCATCTTATCAAGTCAATAATTCATTTTTGTTTAGATCCCTATACCTTACTGGTTAGGATTTCATAAGCCTAATCATCTGTTGCAGGTTTCCAAGTCTCAAACCTATTTCATTGCATCTGTAGGCAAAAGGGCTGCTAGATTGCAGTCCCAATGGCTCTACTGCTCTCTGGTCTTCTGTCTTAGAGACTGTAAATCTCACAGTCAGTCAAGCTGTATTTGCCAGCATAAGCATTGTTGCCAGCGCATTAGGATCCAAATCATTAGGATCCCTATACCTTACCTAGTATTCTTGGTATTCAAATTTCTTTGTTCATTTTTATGTGTGACCATAAGGTTTTTTTTTTCCTTTGTGTTTGTACATCCACTTCTCTCTTTGCCCTCTTATCTAGTTTTTACATATTTTTTTAATTTTTAATTTTTTTAATTAGTTTCACAACTAATTAATTCTTTCCTAGATTTTTAAGGAACTTCCTTAATATTTTTTTATTCAACTAAATCCAGTTTTTCCTCATTAGTCTCCTACTCACTACCCATATGTGGACTTTTAAGCTCCTAAACCTTTACGAATTTTGACCACTATCATATAAGTGAATAAAATCCTCAACATCCATGTGTTAAGAGAACCCAATTGAGCCTTCTATGTTTTTCTTCCATGTAAACAATGGCGTTGAAATAACTAGTATTAAGTAATTATCATCAACAAAAGAATGCTAGTTTTATCATTAATAATAATTGATCTTATAATCTCTTAAGAAAGCCCATGAGGTTTAGAGCAATTGATAAGGAATTAAAAAATTTCACACCCTTAACCAAGGTTCAAATCTTATGGCCGAATCTTAACATTAATCAAATGACATTATGTTAATAGGTTAAATTCCTCAACTTTCAAGGAGGAGACCCAGGTTTAAATCTTGTCAAGGGATACATGCATAATTGCCAAGCTATTGAAAGACCACTACGTGGTCATGATGTAAATTAATCCATATCCTTTATGTTCCATGGGAGTATCTTCGGTCTTTAATGTTCTTTGTTAGGGTCTTAACACTCCACTTCATATATTTTTTAATTTGTTAAAAGCATCTTATATTCTTCTTGGTATTCAAATTTCTTTGTTCATTTTTATGTGTGACCATAAGGCCTTTTTTTCCCTTTGTGTTTGTACATCCACTTCTCTCTTTGCCCTCTTATCTAACTTTTACAACTTGTTTTTAATTTTATAAATTTTTAATTAGTTTCACATCCCAATTAATTCTTTTCTAAATATATAAGGAACTTCCTTAATATCTGTTTATTCAACTAAATTTTGTTTTTCCTCGTTAGGCTTCTACTCACTACCCATAAGTGGACTTTTAAGATTCTAAACCTGTAGGACTTTTGACCACTATCATATGAGTGAATAAGCTTTTTATTTTTCTCTGCAATAACTTTTTGATTTTCCTCTTTTTGACTATTTCAAAGCAATTTATTTTTCATTTTCTTCTGTTTTTTATTCTTTTCTTTTCCTTTATTTTAATCATTTTTAAAATTTGGAAGGATTTTTCCTTCACTTTTAGAGGTAGCGAGAGAGATTTTTTGATGTTTTTTAAAATGTTAAGGATAATCTTTGGTTAGATAACCAATTTTATGAAAAATTTTACATCTAAGATTTATATTTCCATAATCCATGGATTCTACCAAATTTTCCTGCTCATGATTGAATATTTATTTAAAAGGACTTGAATATATCAATAACACAAATTTTAGTATAGAAATCTAGAGTTTTGTCTATCATAACATTCAAAATAGTAATGAATTTGTCTAAATGTTACCAATATTTTGTAATATAATTTCTTTGTGTTAGACAAAAGAGATTAGTTCATTTCTTTTGTAATTAGATTAAAATCTTTACATAATCTCTTACAATTTTTTCTTGCATCACTCACTATCCATTTAGAAATATTTTATCCCTTTCTCTCAAGCTAAAGTTAAGAGAAAACTTGATATAAGAAACTCAAAACATTGTCCAAGTTACTATAGAGTAACATTAAATGAGATGTTGTCCCTTTCCTGGTGCTTTCAACGGCGTAAAAGGTTTAAAATGATTGTGGCATGGTGGTTATAGGGGCGGAATGCGCGAAGATTTGTGTGGCGGCTTCTGGGGTGGACAACGCAGAATACTATGGCGGCCATAAAAGCTGGACATCCTGTCTAGATTCGTGGTGGTTACCGATTGCATCATGTAAATTCAAAAAAAAAAAAAAACATTAAATGAGATGCAATCATATGAATGCAACTCATTTCCAAATCTCCTATACACTTTTGCAATAAGACAACCCTTTATAATAGGTTTTGTTTTAATACCATGATAATGCAGGTTGATAAAATACCACAATAATGCAACCATGGTGTAATATAGGTGGGGCCTGCAACAACCTTGTATAACCAATTTAAAAGATAAAAATCATAAAAAATATATTTGTAAGTTTCCAATTTGTCACAATTTATTACTTTATCTCAATGAACCCTATCAAGTATCCAACAAACTAACCCTTTTAAAAAGCATGCACATCATGTTTTATTGTATTGTCTTCAACAACCATCTTAGAGTTTTGAAGCTATTGGTAATGTCTAAGCTTTATGAATCTTTGCGTTCTAATTGAATTTGTTGGTTAAATTTCTTTAGAGGACTTTTTTGTTTCATATTTTGCTTCCTTGTCTATTACTTCTTGCCTATGTCTCATTGCTTATTGCTAGTCTAACTCATAACTATTTTAACATCTACTTGAAAGAGGAAAAATTTTCATGCAAGGACTATTATTATAAGAAATCATTGTGTGAAGAATCTTCTTTCAACAATATACAAATATGGATTGTTTTACATTGGTAATAAATGCAAGATATGGTGGTTATAAGATATTACTTGTACTAACAGTTGTCACTCCTTAAGGAATGAATATGGAGTCCTTAGGTTGATGTGTTGGCATCTTCCTTCCATTTATGTTAACATCTCTTAAGGTACTAGTCTGCTTTGTGGTCCCCATAACTTATAATTATTATAAATTAATAGGATTTAAATGATCATATAAGTAAAAACTGCCTTGTCACTTATGGCTAATGATAAGGCACCTGGGCTTGATGGCTTCCCATATGAATTCTATAAATATTTTTGGGATATGCTTGGTTATGATCTCCACAAAGTTTATCTTGAAGCCCTGCAATGTGGTTCACTGGGTTCCATTATTAACAAAGGCAATGCTAAATTTATTCCTAAGTCTGGAGATCCCGAGCTCATCACCAATTGGAGGTTGATCACCCTGCTTAATGTGAGCTACAAGATTATTGCTAAAGCCCTTGCGCTTAAGCTTAAATCTATTATGCCTTTGATTGTCAAACCTGAACAAACTGGCTTTGTTAAGGGAAGATACATTCTTGATAATGTTCTTGCTGTTTGGGAAGGTATGGAGTGGGCAAGAAATTCTAAACAAGATGCTTTATTAATTAAGATAGACTTTGAGAAAGCCTATGATAAGATGGAGTGGTACTTCATAAATGCCATGCTGCAGGCTCTAGGTTTTGGGCCAGTATTTGTGAGCACCATTCTTATGTTATTTCAAGATGCTTCAGCTGTTCTTACCTTGAATAATAGTCAATCTCAGTCAATTTCTCTTGGTTGCTCTATGAGATAGGGGTGCCCTCTTGCTCTATCTCTTTTCATTCTTGCTACAGAGGCCTTTGGCTATTTGTTGGCCCATAAGATGGATCAAGGATTAATCAAGGGTATTGCTCTCCTTAATTCTGACCGTCAGTTGGTCAATGGTAATTTTGCAGATGATTCCTTCTTAACACTTCAAGAAGATGAGCAATCCCTTTCCTCGGCTATTAGTTGCTTAGAGGTGTTCTGTTTAGCCTCTGGTTCTTCTATACAATGGAAAAAAACATCCTATTTTCAGCAATCTCAATCTCAACTGCCACACTGGTTACATCAATTCCAATGGACTTGGATTCATCTAGGTGAGGTGTTTAAATTTCTTGGAATTCCTTTTGCATTTCATGGTTCCTCTGCTCAATTGTGGCAGTATGTTATTGATAAAGTGGAAAAGAAGCTTTCTTACTGGACTAGTAAGAAACTTTCTCTGGCAGGAAAATTTTAGATTTGTTCTAAGGTTTTAGCCACTACCCATGTCTATTATTCATCTTGTTGGGTTCCATCCAAATCTTGTTATAAAAAACTGGATAAGCTTTTGAGAGACTTCTTGTGGGCCAAAGACTCTGTCAAGCAAGGTTTTCATCGGGTAGCCTGGGAAATTTGTTGTTTGCCCAAGGATTGTGGAGGCATGGGTTTGTTTGATTGTCACCGAGCAAGGTCTTGCCCTTTGTGCTAAATGGATCACCCGATCTTTAATTGGGGATGAATCTTGGAAAGTGCTGGTCGGGCATTGTATTTCTTCCGGTTTGCTTCGGGGGAAGAAATTTTGGAAAGGGGTGGGATTGCAATCCATTCTTACTGCCCCTGTCCCTATTAAAGTTAAAGGTTCTTTTGTCATTCAGAGTATTTGGAAAGCCTGGGAGGCCTTCAAACCCTAGCTTAGTTGGAAAGGGAGTTTTCACAAAGCAGGTGCCTCTTTGTCTTCCATGAATATTTGGTGGTCTCCTGTTATCACTTGGCAAGGTTCTCCCTTAGCTCTGGTGCAGTGGGTCAGAGCACAAAGGTTCTATAAGCGTGGTATTGCTTCCATTTTTGATTTCTTCTCTCGACATGCCAGGTGTTGGATACCCTGGGAAAGTTTTCGACAAATTCACAATTTAAATCCTGGTGATAGAGACACTTATGAGGTGGTTATTGATAGTATTCCGTTTTCTATTTGGAGCAAACTACATAAGCATTTCCAAAAACCCTGGTGGTCAGATTGGTGTTGGCCTGGGGAGCTTCTTGTTTTGCAATATAAAGCTCATCTTGGTTACAAATGGCTCACCCCACAAGTTCCAATGGTTGATAAGCTCACTCTGAGATGGAATTTAGTCTCTCTTCCCTCCCAATGGAATAAGAGGTTTTGGATTGCTTGGGCTACTTATATTGAACCTAAACAGAGTTTTTTTGCTTGGAGTCTCTTACATCAAGGGTTACTTGTTGGCAGTAGGCTCAAGCATCTGGGTGTTCATAATCTTATTTGCCCGATTTGTGGACAAGCGAAAGATTTACTGCATGTTTTTTTGTCTTGTGATCGGGCTCAGTCAACTTGGGAGTGGCTTCTTGAAATTTTTAGACCTTTTATGCAAGAGGATTTTACTTGGGTGCATGCTATTTTGGGTGACCCTATTGCTTTTTCCTTCAACTTGGATGTTGTTTGGAATATTTTTAGAATTGGTACCTTGTTTTATCTATGGAAATCCTAGAATAGAGCTGTTGTTTCTCAGCAAGATGTCGGACATGTCTTCTCTGTTGTTGATAAATATGATATATTCTTTGATTGCTGGTTACAGATTCAAGTACAGGTTAAAATAGTACAAGTGGAGCTATAGTACTTGCGTACCGTCATGGATCATTGGGGGAATGCACCCTGCATTATGAGTCATGTGCATCTTCCTTTCCCTTCCAGGTGGCAGTAATTTCTCAGCTTCTTTCTTTCCAAATGATATTTAATATTGTTATTGGCAGTCTGTGGGCTGTTTCTGACACTCTTGTATCCTCTTAACCACAATGGTTAATGTATTGGTTTACGGGTGTGCTAATCCCACCCACATTTTTTTGTATGATTAAACATTATTTTATTAATATAATGGCGTTTTCATCCAAAAAAAAAAAATTACCATTCTTAAAAAAATTTATTTAAAAAATAGTTAAACACAACTCTTGAAATAGATGTACATATTGATTTTTTTTTGGATCAATGTTTTGAGACTTCCGTTCTATCTTCTCATCAAGACCACTAACAAATAAAATATTACAAAAATGGGTCTTTTATAAAGGTAAACACAAAAAAATTGAATAAAGACAATCAATCACGACACCTAAAAACTATCTCCAACTAAAAATACCTCTGTTAAATGTTAACATCAATACCACTTAGTTACCCAATCATATTTAAACGACCAAAATAAGTTATTAAATGCAATCATTTAATTTATCCATATAGTAATGATAAAAATAATTTATCCATATAGTTAAGTTGAATTTCGACGGTGCATCTAAAGGGAATCTAGGTCCTGCAGGTATTGGAGGGATTGTAAGGATTCATGAACCATGTCGGCTTGTTAATTTTAGCCTTTGCTGATAATCTGGGCCATCAAACTAGTCACTTCGCCAAACCTAGGGCCCTGTTACAAGGAGTTTCTTATTGGATTCTATAAGCTGTAAGAAACTAATCATTGAATGGGACTCCCTTAATATTATAAATATGGCAAGAGGGGCTTAGTATCCTACCTGGACTATATTGAACCTTCTTATGGAAATTCAAAGATACATCCAAAATCTGGAAGAGTTTTAATTTAAACATACATACAGGGAAAGGTAATCGAGTGATCAATCTATTCACTAACAAAGGAGTTATACAAAATGGTTTAGTGGTGTGATGGGATAATTTCACGACAGATATTGATTCTATCGATAATGACCTAATATACAATTAGCCGCTTTGGTCGAGTTGTTGATGACTTGGCTACAAAACTTGGGGGCGCTTTTTGACTTGGCAATCTACTATTTCCTCCCTACAAGCCACAATCTCCAATGTGGAAGAAATTCTTACCCTAATGGGCTGGAAGGTCTGGGAAAGCAATGACCTCATGGGGGATAATGGGATTGGTGCATGGCTCGATTTGTGGTTCAGGTCCTGCTACCGATATGTGTTCGAATGGTTATCTCTAACATCCTAATTTGGTTTCAATTTATTTTAAGTTTTAAATTATGTATGGTTTGGGTAACTCTTTTGATTGATCATTCCTCGATTATTACCGGATGCAAGTAATTTCGGTTCCATATTTTTGGGCGGGGCTTAGTCTCTTTTGTACAAGATTGGAGATCCTTTCAAAACTCCTTCGTCCATCTAATCAAAAAATAAATAATTAATCCTTTTGAGGACTAAAAGAATCAAAATGTCACTTAATCCAATTTTAATATCCAAATCATTAGGATCCCTATACTAAAATAATTATCTCATTTGCATCTTATCAAGTCAATAATGCATTTTTGTTTAGATCCCTATACCTTACTGGTCAGGATTTCATAAGCCTAATCATCTGTTGCAGGTTTCCAAGTCTCAAACCTGTTTCATTGCATCTGTAGGCAAAAGGGCTACTAGATTGCAGTCCCAATGGCTCTACTGCTCTCTAGTCTTCTGTCTTAGAGACTGTAAATCTCATAGTCAGTCAAGCTGTATTTGCAAGCATAAGCATTATTGCCAGCGCATTAGGATCCAAATCATTAGGATCCCTATACCTTACCTAGTATTCTTGGTATTCAAATTTCTTTGTTCATTTTTATGTGTGACCATAAGGTTTTTTTTTTCCTTTGTGTTTGTACATCCACTTCTCTCTTTGACCTCTTATCTAGTTTTTACATATTTTTTTAATTTTTAATTTTTTTAATTATTTTCACAACTAATTAATTCTTTCCTAGATTTTTAAGGAACTTCCTTAATATTTTTTTATTCAACTAAATCCAGTTTTTCCTCATTGGTCTCTTAATCACTACCCATATGTGGACTTTTAAGCTCCTAAACCTTTACGAATTTTGACCACTGTCATATAAGTGAATAAAATCCTCAACATCCATGTGTTAAGAGAACCCAATTGAGCCTTCTATGTTTTTCTTCCATGTAAACAATGGCGTTGAAATAACTAGTATTAAGTAATTATCATCAACAAAAGAATACTAGTTTTATCATTAATAATAATTGATCTTATAATCTCTTAAGAAAGCCCATGAGGTTTAGAGAAATTGATAAGGAATTAAAAAATTTCACACCCTTAACCAAGGTTCAAATCTTATGGCCGAATATTAACATTAATCAAATGACATTATCTTAATAGGTTAAATTCCTCAACTTTCAAGGAGGAGACCCAGGTTTAAATCTTGTCGAGGGATACATCCATAATTGCCAAGCTATTGAAAGACCACTACGTGGTCATGATGTAAATTTATCCATATCATTTATGTTCCATGGGAGTATCTTCGGTCTTTAATGTTCTTGGTTAGGGTATTTTTTTTTGATAAGTAGCTATTGTATTTACAATGGGTTTTAACTACGATCCCAAAACCTGATTACGTAAGAGTTGGACATAAGAGTTGGAAATAACATGTCAAGAATAAGCCATTACAACAAAATTATGGTCCCAAGGCACCAATACCCTGAAAATTAAAAACAAACAGAAATCCCGCCCAGCAGGAACAGGTAAATTTGAACAATCCCGCCCAACAGGAAACCACCAATTTCGAAGGAAGGTAAGTTTGAAGATCCCGCCCAACGGGGAGCAGCTGAAAACAACCATCGTGTAAATCCCGCCCAGCGGGAGCAGCTGAAAACCGCCATCGTGTAAATCCCGCCCAGCAGGAAGCAGCAAAAAACCTTTATAATATAAATCCCACCTAGTGGGAAGCAGTCGAAAAACCACCAAAGAGTGAATCCCGCCCAGCGGGAAGCAGCTGAAATCCATCTCAGTGTAGATCCCGCCCAACGGGAAGCAGCAAAAACCTCTACCAAGTGAATCCCATCACCCGAGAAAACCAACAAGAAATGAGAAAAACCTGCCCAGCGAGAAACCCAACAGTTCTAGAGAATCCCGCCTCACGGGAAACCATCCCGCCCAACGGAAAACCATCATGCCCAAAAAAAAGGGGGAATCCTGCCCAGTAGGAAGTAGCTGAAAACCAGCAAAGAGGAGATCTCACCCATCGGGAAGCAGCCAGAAAGCACCACCAAGAGAATCCCACCCCCAAGACAACCAGCAGGAAAAGAAAATAGGTTAAGGGACCAGGGATACAGGGACTGGGGATCCCAAGAAGGAAGAGGTAACAGCCACAAAGATGGGATCCCTGGGAGCCTAGCCTGGGGGATCCAGGGTCTGCATGCATAGATCAGATCCCCCCATGATTTTAAAAATGCAGCAGAACCCAAAGAACCCCAACAACAAGGGCCAAGAATCCCATCCTTGCACAGGAGAAACTTCAGGGAACTAGGACTGAGGCTGGGAACAGCCCAGGCAGAGAAAAAGCCCCCCCCAAGGCCAAAAAATTGCCCAGGGTGTCCACCAAGGAGCAGAAACAACATGAAGAAGCCTCCAAGAGGGAAATAGAAGAGGGCCCTCCCCATAAGGATGGGACCAATAGTAGCCATAGGATTCCAGAGAGGATTCACTAGCAAAATGGGGAAAGAGGCCCCCCCAGGTCACCCCCAAAGCAGTAAGGACCTCAAAGGAAACCCTAGGAAGCCGTCAAAAACCCAACCAATCACCCCCACCACCCAGAGAATCACAGGGAACTAGATCCATGCCAAAAAACTGTAGAAAACTCTAGGGGAAAGCCTAAGGGAAAAAAAAGGGAAGGGATCCCGAAAACAACAAGGAACCTTGGGAAGCACTAGGCCAAAAGCTCAAACAAGGGAACCTTGACCGACTGGGAGATGTGCAGAAAGAGGAGAAGGATCTCCCTCAAGGAGATCATCTGCAACAAACAATCCCAGGGAGGGATGACCTGGGATGAGCCAGGGACTGGGCAAGAACCAAGGGAGGGGGAGCAAGGAAGGGATCGGGACCCTCCCCTCTCTACTTTTTTCCCTCCCTCCATTGGTTAGGGTCTTAACACTCCACTTCATATATTTTTTAATTTGTTAAAAGCATCTTATATTCTTCTTGGTATTCAAATTTCTTTGCTCATTTTTATGTGTGACCATAAGGCCTTTTTTTCCCTTTGTGTTTGTACATCCACTTCTCTCTTTGCTCTCTTATCTAAATTTTACAACTTGTTTTTAATTTTATAAAATTTTAATTAGTTTCACATCCCAATTAATTCTTTTCTAAATATATAAGGAACTTCCTTAATATCTGTTTATTCAAATAAATTTTGTTTTTCCTCGTTAGGCTTCTACTCACTACCCATAAGTGGACTTTTAAGATTCTAAACTTGTAGGACTTTTGACCACTATCTTTTTTTTTTAAGAAAAAAACCCCTTGCGGAGCCGCCTTGGTCTGAGAGACCACGAACAGGGGGGTACTACACCGTCAAAGTCACTCGGGGGTCGCACCCGACCCCTGCCCACACCAACATTATCAATTGGATTTTAGATACCCAATTCAGCTTTTTGGTAGGGTGGAGATTTGAACCTGGGACCTCCCTTGGAGGATTGCCCTCTCCTCTCCAACTCACCTACAACACCTGGGTTAATTTTGACCACTATCATATGAGTGAATAAGCTTCTTATTTTTCTCTGCAATAACTTTTTGATTTTCCTCTTTTTGACTATTTAAAAGCAATTTATTTTTCATTTTCTTCTCTTTTCCATTCTTTTCTTTTCCTTTATTTTAATCATTTTTAAAATTTGGAAGGATTTTTCCTTCACTTTTAGAGGTAGCGAGAGAGATTTTTTGATGTTTTTTAAAATGTTAAGGATAATCTTTGGTTAGATAACCAATTTTATGAAAAATTTTACATCTAAGATTTATATTTCCATAATCCATAGATTCTACCAAATTTTCCTGCTCATGATTGAATATTTATTTAAAAGGACTTGAATATATCAATAACACAAATTTTAGTATAGAAATCTAGAGTTTTGTCTATCATAACATTTAAAATAGTAATGAATTTGTCTAAATGTTACCAATATTTTGTAATATAATTTCTTTGTGTTAGACAAAAGAGATTAGTTCATTTCTTTTGTAATTAGATTAAAATCTCTACATAACCTCTTACAATTTTTTTTTGCATCACTCACTATCCATTTAGATATATTTTATCCCTTTCTCTCAAGCTAAAGTTAAGAGAAAACTTGATATAAGAAACTCAAAACATTGTCCAAGTTACTATAGAGTAACATTAAATGAGATGTTGTCCCTTTACTTGGTGCTTTCAATGGCATAAAATATTTAAAATGATTGTGGCATGGTGGTTATAGGGGCGGACTGTGCGAAGATTTGTGTGGTGGCTTTTGGGACGGACAACGCAGAATACTATGGCGGCCATAAAAGTTGGACATCCTGCCCGGATTCGTGGCGGCTACCGATTCCACCATGTAAATTCAAAAAAAAAAAACATTAAATGAGATGCAATCATATGAATGCAACTCACTTCCAAATCTCCTATACACTTTTGCAATAAGACAACCCTTTATAATAGGTTTTGTTTTAATACCATGATAATGCAGGTTGATAAAATACCACAATAATGCAACCATGGTGTAATATAGGTGGGGCCTACAACAACCTTGTATAACCAATTTAAAAGATAAAAATCATAAAAAATATATTTGTAAGTTTCCAATTTGTCACAATTTATTACTTTATCTCAATGAACCCTATCAAGTATCCAACAAACTAACCCTTTTAAAAAGCATGCACATCATGTTTTATTGTATTGTCTTCAACAACCATCTTAGAGTTTTGAAGCTATTGGTAATGTGTAAGCTTTATGAATCTTTGCGTTCTAATTGAATTTGTTGGTTAAATTTCTTTAGAGGACTTTTTTGTTTCATATTTTGCTTCCTTGTCTATTACTTCTTGCCTATGCCTCATTGCTTATTGCTAGTCTAACTCATAACTATTTTAACATCTACTTGAAAGAGGAATAATTTTCATGCAAGGACTATTATTATAAGAAATCATTGTGTGAGGAATCTTATTTCGACAATATACAAATATGGATTGTTTTACATTGGTAGTAAATGCAAGATATGGTGGTTATAAGATATTACTTGTACTAACAGTTGTCACTCCTTAAGGAATGAATATGGAGTCCTTAGGTATATGTGTTGGCATCTTCCTTCCCTTTATGTTAACATCTCTTAAGGTATTAGTCTGCTTTGTGGTCCCCATAACTTATAATTATTATAAATTAATAGGATTTAAATGATCATATAAGTAAATTACCATTCTTAAAAAAAATTATTTAAAAAATAGTTAAACACAACTCTTGAAATAGATGTACATATTGATTTTTTTTTGGATCAATGTTTTGAGACTTCCGTTCTATCTTCTCATCAAGACCACTAACAAATAAATATTACAAAAATGGGTCTTTTATAAAGGTAAACACAAAAAAATTGAATAAAGACAATCAATCATGACACCTAAAAACTATCTCCAACTAAAAATACCTCTGTTAAATGTTAACATCAATACCACTTAGTTACCCAATCATATTTAAACGACCAAAATAAGTTATTAAATGCAATCATTTAATTTATCCATATAGTAATGATAAAAATTATTTATCCATATAGTTAAGTTGAATTTCGACGGTGCATCTAAAGGGATTCTAGGTCCTACAGGTATTGGAGGGATTGTAAGGATTCATGAACCATGTCGGCTTGTTAATTTTAGCCTTTGCTGATAATCTGGGCCATCAAACTAGTCACTTTGCCAAACCTAGGGCCCTGTTACAAGGAGTTTCTCTATTGAATTCTATAAGCTGCAAGAAACTAATCATTGAAAGGGACTCCCTTAATATTATAAATATGGCAAGAGGGGCTCAATCTCCTACCTGGACTATTTTGAACCTTCTTCTGGAAATTCAAAGATACATCCAAAATATGGAAGAGGTTTAATTTAAACATACATACAGGGAAAGGTAATCGAGTGATCAATCTATTCACTAACAAAGGAGTTATATAGAATGGTTTAGTGGTGTGGTGGGATAATTTCATGACAGATATTGATTCTATCGATAATGACCTAATATGCAATTAACCGCTTTGGTCGAGTTGTTGATGACTTGGCTGCAAAACTTGGGGGTGCTTTTTGACTTGGCAAGCTACTATTTCCTCCCTACAAGCCACAATCTCCAATGTGGAAGAAATTCTTACCCTAATGGGTTGGAAGGTCTGGGAAAGCAATGAACTCATGGGGGAGAATGGGATTGGTGCATGGCTCGATTTGTGGTTCAGGTCCTGCTACTGATATGTGTTCGAATGGTTATCTCTAACATCCTGATTTGGTTTCAATTTATTTTAAGTTTTAAATTATGGATGGTATGGGTAACTCTTTTGATTGATCATTCGTCGATTATTACCGGATATAAGTAATTTCGGTTCCATATTTTTGGGCGGGGCTTGGTCTCTTTTGTACATGATTAGAGATCCTTTCAAAAATCCTTCGTCCATCTAATCAAAAAATAAATAATTAATCCTTTTGAGGACTAAAAGAATCAAAATGTCACTTAATCCAATTTTAATATCCAAATCATTAGGATCCCTATACTAAAATAATTATCTCATTTGCATCTTATCAAATCAATAATTCATTTTTGTTTAGATCCCTATACCTTACTGGTCAGGATTCCATAAGCCTAATCATCTGTTGCAGGTTTCCAAGTCTCAAACCTGTTTCATTGCATCTGTAGGCAAAAGGGCTGCTAGATTGCAGTCCCAATGGCTCTACTGCTCTCTGGTCTTCTGTCTTAGAGACTGTAAATCTCATAGTCATTCAAGCTGTATTTGCAAGCATAAGCATTGTTGCCAGCGCATTAGGATCCCTATACCTTACCTAGTATTCTTGGTATTCAAATTTCTTTGTTCATTTTTATGTGTGACCATAAGGTTTTTTTTTCCTTTGTGTTTGTACATCCACTTCTCTCTTTGCCCTCTTATCTAGTTTTTACATTTTTTTTTAATTTTTAATTTTTTTAATTAGTTTCACAACTAATTAATTCTTTCCTAGATTTTTAAGGAACTTCCTTAATATTTTTTTATTCAACTAAATCCAGTTTTTCCTCATTAGTCTCATACTCACTACCCATATGTGGACTTTTAAGCTCCTAAACCTTTACGAATTTTGACCACCGTCGTATAAGTGAATAAAATCCTCAACATCCATGTGTTAAGAGAACCTAATTGAGCCTTCTATGTTTTTCTTCTATGTAAACAATGGCGTTGAAGTAACTAGTATTAAGTAATTATCATCAACAAAAGAATACTAGTTTTATCATTAATAATAATTGATCTTATAATCTCTTAAGAAAGCCCATGAGGTTTAGAGCAATTGATAAGGAATTAAAAAATTTCACACCCTTAACCAAGGTTCAAATCTTATGGCCGAATATTAACATTAATCACATGACATTATCTTAATAGGTTAAATTCGTCAACTTTCGAGGAGACCCAGGTTTAAATCTTGTCAAGGGATACATTCATATTTGCCAAGCTATTGAAAGACCACTACGTGGTCATGATGTAAATTAATCCATATCATTTATGTTCCATGGGAGTATCTTCGGTCTTTAATGTTCTTGGTTAGGGTCTTAACACTCCACTTCATATATTTTTTAATTTGTTAAAAGCATCTTATATTCTCCTTGGTATTCAAATTTCTTTGCTCATTTTTATGTGTGACCATAAGGCCTTTTTTTCCCTTTGTGTTTGTACATCCACTTCTCTCTTTGCCCTCTTATCTAACTTTTACAACTTGTTTTTAATTTTATAAATTTTTAATTAGTTTCACATCCCAATTAATTCTTTTCTAAATATATAAGGAACTTCCTTAATATCTGTTTATGCAACTAAATTTTGTTTTTCCTCGTTAGGCTTCTACTCACTACCCATAAGTGGACTTTTAAGATTCTAAACCTGTAGGACTTTTGACCACTATCATATGAGTGAATAAGCTTTCTATTTTTCTCTGCAATAACTTTTTGATTTTCCTCTTTTTGACTATTTAAAAGCAATTTATTTTTCATTTTCTTCTCTTTTTCATTCTTTTCTTTTCCTTTATTTTAATCATTTTTAAAATTTGGAAGGATTTTTCCTTCACTTTTAGAGGTAGCGATAGAGATTTTTTGATGTTTTTTAAAATGTTAAGGATAATCTTTGGTTAGATAACCAATTTTATGAAAAATTTTACATCTAAGATTTATATTTCCATAATCCATGAATTCTACCAAATTTTCCTGCTCATGATTGAATATTTATTTAAAAGGACTTGAATATATCAATAACACAAATTTTAGTATATAAATCTAGAGTTTTGTCTATCATAACATTCAAAATAGTAATGAATTTGTCTAAATGTTACCAATATTTTGTAATATAATTTCTTTATGTTAGACAAAAGAGATTAGTTCATTTCTTTTGTAATTAGATTAAAATCTCTACATAACCTCTTACAATTTTTTTTTGCATCACTCACTATCCATTTAGAAATATTTTATCCCTTTCTCTCAAGCTAAAGTTAAGAGAAAACTTGATATAAGAAACTCAAAACATTGTCCAAGTTACTATAGAGTAAATAGGGGCGGACTGCACTAAGATTTGTGTGGCGACTTCTGGGGTGGACAACGCATAATACTATGGCGGCCATAAAAGCTAGACATCCTGTCCAGATTCGTGGCGGCTATCGATTGCACCATGTAAATTCAAAAAAAAAAACATTAAATGAGATGCAATTATATGAATGCAACTCACTTCCAAATATCCTATACACTTTTGCAATAAGACAACCCTTTATAATAGGTTTTGTTTTAATACCATGATAATGCAGGTTGATAAAATACCACAATAATGCAACCATGGTATAATATAGGTGGGGCCTGCAACAACCTTGTATAACCAATTTAAAAGATAAAAATCTTAAAAATTATATTTGTAAGTTTCCAATTTGTCACAATTTATTACTTTATCTCAATGAACCCTATCAAGTATCCAAAAAACTAACCCTTTTAAAAAGCATGCACATCATGTTTTATTGTATTGTCTTCAACAACCATCTTAGATTTTTGAAGCTATTGGTAATGTCTAAGATTTATGAATCTTTGCATTCTAATTGAATTTGTTGGTTAAATTTATTTAGAGGACTTTTTTGTTTCATATTTTGCTTCCTTGTCTATTACTTCTTGCCTATGCATCATTGCTTATTGCTAGTCTAACTCATAACTATTTTAACATCTACTTGAAAGAGGAAAATTTTTCATGCAAGGACTATTATTATAAGAAATCATTGTGTGAAGAATCTTCTTTCAACAATATACAAATATGGATTGTTTTACATTGGTAATAAATGTAAGATATGGTGGTTATAAGATATTACTTGTACTAACAGTTGTCACTCCTTAAGGAATGAATATTGAGTCCTTAGGTTGATGTGTTGGCATCTTCCTCCCCTTTATGTTAACATCTCTTAAGGTACTAGTCTGCTTTGTGGTCCCCATAACTTATAATTATTATAAATTAATAGGATTTAAATGATCATATTAGTAAATTACCATTCTTAAAAAAATTTATTTAAAAAATAGTTAAACACAATTCTTGAAATAGATGTACATATTGAT
Source organism: Wollemia nobilis (assembly GCA_028583015.1). NCBI lineage: Eukaryota > Viridiplantae > Streptophyta > Pinopsida > Araucariales > Araucariaceae > Wollemia > Wollemia nobilis. The sequence continues at coordinate 7,474,483 of JAQPPZ010001836.1, read as the reverse complement.
TTTTTTTTGGATCAATGTTTTGAGACTTCCGTTCTATCTTCTCATCAAGACCACTAACAAATAAAATATTACAAAAATGGGTCTTTTATAAAGGTAAACACAAAAAATTTGAATAAAGACAATCAATCACGACACCTAAAAACTTTCTCCAACTAAAAATACCTCTGTTAAATGTTAACATCAATACCACTTAGTTACCCAATCATATTTAAGCGACCAAAATAAGTTATTAAATGCAATCATTTAATTTATCCATGTAGTAATGATAAAAGTAATTTATCCATATAGTTAAGTTGAATTTCGATGGTGCATCTAAAGGGAATCTAGGTCTTGCAGCTATTGGAGGGATTGTAAGGATTCATGAACCATGTCAGATTGTTAATTTTAGCCTTTGCTAATAATCTGGGCCATCAAACTAGTCACTTCGCCAAACCTAGGGTCCTGTTATAAGGAGTTTCTCTATTGGATTCTATAAGTTGCAAGAAACTAATCTTTGAAGGGGACTCCCTTAATATTATAAATATGGCAAGAGGGGCTCAATCTCCTACCTAGATTATTTTGAACCTTCTTCTAGAAATTTAAAGATACATCCAAAATCTGGAAGAGGTTTAATTTAAACATACATACAAGGAAAGGTAATCGAGTGATCAATCTATTCACTAACAAAGGAGTTATACAAAATGGTTTAGTGGTGTGGTGGGATAATTTCACGACAGATATTGATTCTATCGATAATGACCTAATATACAATTAGCCGCTTTGGTCGAGTTGTTGATGACTTGGTTGCAAAACTTGGGGGCGCTTTTTGACTTGGCAAGCTACTATTTCCTCCCTACAAGCCACAATATCCAATGCAGAAGAAATTCTTACCATAATGGGCTGGAAGTTCTGGGAAAGCAATGACCTCATGGGGGAGAATGGGATTGGTGCATGGCTCTATTTGTGGTTCAGGTCCTGCTATCGATATGTTTTTGAATGGTTATCTCTAACATCCTGATTTGGTTTCAATTTATTTTAAGTTTTAAATTATGTATGGTCTGGGTAACTCTTTTGATTGATCATTCCTCGATTATTACCGGATGTAAGTAATTTCAGTTCCATATTTTTGGGCGGGGCTTAGTCTCTTTTGTACAAGATTGAAGATCCTTTCAAAACTCCTTCGTCCATGTAATCAAAAAATAAATAATTAATCCTTTTGAGGACTAAAAGAATCAAAATGTCACTTAATCCAATTTTAATATCCAAATCATTAGGATCCTGACCAATCTCTATAACCTTCTTGAACTTCTTAGTCATGTGATGATTCTCATTGACTATGACTTGAGAATCTTCTATTATAAAATTATTACAACCTAATAAAAATCTCATTCAATTTTTTATACATTAATATCTAAATTTATATTTATATATTTTTTCTCAAATTTTAATTACTTGAATTATAATAAAGTGTAACATTCACCACAAGTCATATGCAAGAGAATATAAAAGCGAAATAGAAAGATCAAGTAGAAAAAATAGGAGGATGGGTGTCCAAGTGGGCACCACAAAAAATAACTCGTATAAAAATATAACAATATACTAATACAATGGATTAGTAATCGAGATGCATTTATAGTAAATACCTAATCCTTAATTAATAATTACATATTACATTGGCCCTCGAGGGCTTGGTGGATTGGTAAGTGCTTGTCTGGCCAGACACTTACCAAGAAGAGACACCCAGGTTCAAACCTCGAGGGTAGCCTATTTGCAATGATAGTAGTATGATTTGAAACCTCTGAGTGCACGCCAGATTGACGATGACGGTATGAAACTTGAGTGATCGTTGGTCCCCTTCATGTTGGGTCAATAATAATGAGGTGGAATAGGTTTTGTGGGAGTATCCCCTATGGTTTGATTCTTGCGCTTGTTAGTTACTAAAAATAATGTGGTTGTGACCAACTCTTCTATGTAACCAAAAAAGAGATTACATAGTACATTAACCTATGACAACATAAGGTTCAAGGTTAAGTCAAGTTACTAAACACTAAATAAATGTTTAGTTTAAGTTAACCATACAAGTATTTTAAACAATCTCGTTAGGGAGGAGGGGTGAATAATTCAATATTCCTGAGAAGATTACATTGAAAATGCCCATAGGTTTAGTCAAATATTACCCATAGGCTTACATCAATGTTGCATGTAGGCGTACATCATCATCAACCAAACTTGGCCAATAAGGTAAAAAAATTACCATCTTCCCATCATCCTCCCTAATCTGAGCTAGGGGCCAATGATATAAGATATTAGAGATGCTATTATCTCATCTTCGATAATGAGTGCTCAATTAGATTAATAACATTTAAAAATCTAAGCTTCCTATATCATTTAGATGATGATCAAGTCACCAAGGAATATGTGAGCCTCTATCACCATCTAAAATATTATCAAGATGCCAAAGAATATGTAAGCCTTTATCACCATTTGAAAGACTATCAATTCCTAATAAGGGACACACTGCTACTACAAGATGCTCCTATAATGCTCAAATGACACATCAAGCATGATCTTGATTAAGTTTTCCCATTGATTTGGGCAAATACAATAAATGTGGTCCATGTTGTTATTGCAATGTAGAATAAAATAAAATAGATGTAACCACTATGATGAGTTAAAAAAATCATTTAATTTAAAAAAGAGAGCTTCAAATGATTTTTTATACTATAATCCACTCATTAAAACTTTGTTTCTTATTGCTACCATTGTGCAGGTGATAGATACATTTGCAGGTGATAGATACATTTACTGAAATCATCAATGTATTGTTGGATAGACTAGTATCTACATTTGCATAGTTGTTTAAAATGTTTGCATTCATCTTTATAACCTTAAATAAAGTTATGTATTGATGGATCTCCTTCATATGTGAATATATTACTAGTGATTTCCCATAAATAAATAATCAATTTTTCATCTACAAAGGTAATCTTGTCATAGTTGGAGAACATATTGGTAGCATAGAAGGCCATAACCTATTGAATCCATGTATCCAACTATTCAACATTGATCTATTCTTAGAATATTGAGATATTAATGTTGGTCTACACTTTTAAAGAGTTATGGATTTACAATGGTGTATGGTTAGCAATTGAGAATGGGACTTGTACATTGATCATGAGATCCCAAAACTGTCCGAAAAACACTTTCCCCTATTCTATTAGGGTGTGTTGAATGAGCTTCTTGATATCTTATGCTTTGGTCTCTAGTTGTGCTATAAATTTCTCCATATTTGATATTTTTTTGGGGTGTGATATGCTTTACAGTACTCAGACACAAAACCTAGTGTAATACCTTGCTTCATGGACAATTAATATGAATGAGTAGACATCCATCAACGGAACTTACTTGTGGCTTTATTCTAGACACTACAAAAAAGGAATAAATATATAAAATAAATCAAAGAGAAAAATAACTATAATACCACTTGATCCATATGAGAAGGCCTAGGATGTGATAGCATGAAATACAATACCTAGAACTAACTTGTGATGCTTTAAATGTATTCTTTATAGTTTTGTAACAAGAGGTTGGAAATAATATAAAATAATTCCTCTCTTAAAATGCATATACATTCAGATATGATGATCCAAATTCATAAATACATAAAATATAAGGCCTATGTATTGATTACTACAACATTGCAATTGCTTAAGTACTATTGATTTCAAGGTGAAACTAGAGAGAATATTATTCATATTCAACTTAATTACAATGTTCAATACACAAGTCCATATAAATTACATCTTGAAGCTTCTTATTGAAACCTATAGTCCCATAATTCATTTGAATAATGAGCAGTATTTTAACTACAAACTCCCTGAAACAAATAAGATAATAAGTGACTAACATCCCCTTGTATTACATTATTTGGTATACATAAAAATTGTCAAAATTCTTCAAATTTTATTTTACCAAAAACTTTTATAATAATATATGCCACTTGTTCTATAGTAGAAATATATCAAAGATTGATATGATGATTCTGAATATGATATCAAACAAAATGACAATGATTCAATATGTTTGGTTTGTTTATAAAAGATTGGATTTTTGATCAATTTGAGAACTCCTTGATTTTCACAACTTAACATTATCGATCGTTTAAAAAATAGACCCATATCTGATAGAATATATTGTAACCATAGTGCTTCACATATAGAATTTCATGCAACTATGTATTTTGCTTCAATAGATGACAATGCTATTGTATGTTGTTTTTTATTGTGCCATGATATTAGACCAGAACCCAAATGAAATACACACCTTGAAGTAGATCTTCTATCATCAATAGATCCGACATAGTTAGAATCTATATAACTTTAGAGAAAAAAGTTATCATTTTTATTATAGTCTAATCCATATTTTAATGTTCCTTGAATATACTGTAAAAGCCATTTAGCTGTTTTCCAATGAGTTTCTTTAGGTTCTTGCACGAATATGGAAAGATAATTTACAACACAAATTATATTTGATTTTGTATTTGTGAGATAAAGTAAATTGCCAATCAATTGATGATACAAAGTAGTTGATATAGATGGTGATTATTATTTTTTGACAATTGTAATCTCTATTCCATAGGTGCTGCTTTTGATTTACATTCTGTCATTATGTATTTTTGTAATAAGGTTTTAGCATGTTTGGTTTGTGTCATCACAATATGATTTTATTTTTGCCATACCTATATACCAATATAATAATATAAGAGTCCAATATCTCTCATGTCAAAATATTCATTTAGGTCATTTTTCACCTTGTTATTAGATTATATGAGCTACCTGTAATAATTAGATCATCGACATACACCACAAGAATTACTATGTGAGAACCCACTTTATAGGTGTAGATATTTGAGTCTGAGAAGCTCCTATGAAAACCATGATATTGAAGATGATTATTGATTTTAATATACCATGCATGTGGAGCTTGTTTTAATCCATATAACAAAATTTTTAACTTGTAAACTTTTTGTGTTTGATCAGATAACTCAAATCCTTATGGTTATCTCATATATACTTCTTATTCAAGATATCAATTTAGAAAAGCACTCTTCACATCCATTTGATAAATTTTCCGATTATGTTGGGTTGCTAATGCAAAAATTGTACGAATTTTAGTCATTTTGGTAGTTGATGTAAATGTCTCATAATAGTCAATCTCTTTTCTTTAAGCAAAATATTTTGCAACAAGACAAGCTTTATATTTATTAATTGAAATGTTAACTTTATTCTTGATTGTATAGGTCTATTTGCATCTAATTGATTTTCTATCTTTAGGTAAATCAACTAGATCCCTGGTTTCATTCTTTATTAGAGTTGAATATTCAACTTCCATTGATTTTTTCATTCAGGAAAATTAAGTGCTTCTCTTACTAATTGAGGTTCATTGTTTTCTATTACTAAAGTCATTAGACTATAATTTACTTCTCTTTGTATTTGATTGAGTACGAGGTCTAGTAGAAATTATCTCTAGAGATGTATCTAGTTTTGCATATTGAAAGTAGTTGAAGCCCATTTTTGTGTTTTCTTTCTAATCAGGCTTCTTCTAGTGTTATTCTTTGAAGAGATTTTGTAGGTGTTCTATTTTGAATATATACTATAATGTTAACTACTTTTTCTCAAAACTATTGTTCAATATTAGCTTCTTTTATCATACAACGAATCATTTCCATAATAGTCTGATTTTTTATTTAAATAAATCCATTTTGTTGTGGAGTGTGATCAGTAGTTAATTAACACTTAATTCCATGTTGTGTAAGATATTCATAAAATATAGTAGAGGTATATTCTCCACCTTGATTTGATTAAAGTACATCAATCGAATTCCCAAATTTTGTCTCAAGTTGCTTGAATTGCTTAACACATGTGAAGGCTTATGATTTTAGAGATAGAAACTAGACCCACATTTTTCATGAATAATCATCAATAAATAGTTGGAAGTATTTATGGCATACAAAACTAACTGTCATGGGACCACATAAATTTGTATGAATAACCTCCAAAGGTGTAGTTTCTCTATGTGAAATAAACTCAAATGGAATCTGATGTTGTTTACCAGCTAAAAAACTAGGATATGTTGGTAACGTTGAAGAGAGACGAGGTAAGCCTATAGCCATTTATTATTTATAAGATTCTAAAAGTTATGTAGATCCAATATGGCCAAATATTTTATGCCAAAGAAATGTTATATTTTTTGTAACTACTGATAAAGCCATTTGAGATGGAGACCTAATATCAAGGGAAAATAATCCATCCTTATATGAACCAAACACAATATGTGTTTATCTCTTTTGTAGTAAAACATTATTTCTTTCCTTCAAGTGTTTTGAATTCCACTGTTAGTCCTTTGTCTAACATTTATGAAATTGAGAGCATATTGTTTGCTAAACCTCGAACATAAAGAACATTCTTCAGAGTACATTTTCCATCTAAAATTTTGAGATGAATATTACCAAAATATTTTATCTAATAATTTTTATCATCCACAATTGTCACAGGTTTTCCATTAGTTTGATGAAGATAATCAAACCATTGACTATTTAGTATCATATATTTGCTAGCACCAGAGTCAATGTACCATCTTTTATCCTTAGATTTAGTATGTGTCGTTATGGATATTTCTAATAACTCCCTAAGTATAATCTTCACCAAAAATAATAGCTTGCTTCCTTATAGTTCCCAATATAATCTTGAAATTGCAAAAGTTTATTTTCAAAATATTTCTCTAGGACTTTTCATTTTTTTCCTTATTATCTTCCTATTTTATCTTTAAAATGCATATATGATCTTCTAAAAAAATCTTCTTTTAGTATATATTTCTATAGTTTAAAGTTTTAACTATAGAAAAATTCTTTCAATATATTTCTATAGTTTAAAATTTTAACTATATAAATAATTATTTCAATATATTTTTGTAGTATTTAAGGTCTAACTATAGAAAAAATACTAATTTTGTTTTATAGATTAAAGTTTTAACTATAGCAACAAATTCTTATTTTTCAAAAGTATTTAAAAAATATTTTTAAAATACTTTTAAAAAAGATATAACTTATAAGCCTTAGCTATATTGGAGGATGCTTCAACCTTTAACTTAAAAAATTGTAGAAGTGTAATAGTCATGTAAAAGTGTGCATATGTCATAGAGTCAAGTGTGCATGTAAGAAAAAAGTGAAGAGTCTAGTATGCAAGTGGCAAGATGATAAGACAAAGGTCATGGGACTTATCATATGGAGAGCAATAGTTAAGTACGTGAAGAATCACATTGCTATGGCTATATTATGGAGATAATGCTCCATAAGATAATATGATTATATGATTGTAAAAGAGATTTAGTTGGGAATAAAGCTTGTATACATATTTTGAGCAATTAATATTGTAATTTTTTTTCATGCATAGTACATGAATGATTTAGACCATTTACATTCATATTTGATATTATAAGTGAATGTATTTTTAGTATTATATTGATCTTGATATATATTATATTGATCATATATAATTCTATTTTTTATTATTGATATTTTGACCTTTAATATTGTGACTATTTTATATTAGGACCTATGAAATATTATGTTAGTAAGGCTTAAAATCCAACAGTGGTATTAGAGCTACCACCTAACTCTGCCCATTTTTGATAGAGTTATTTTATTAGCCATCATAATTAGTATTTAACTTTATCCATTTTTGATAGAGTTAATTAAGAGTATATCCACTTTGAAGGAAGTGAAGACATGGAATCTATTTTTAAAGGTTTGCTTGAGTATAGATTGAGGTACAAGTATTAGTCACCTTGATTTGGATGCTAGGGTATTTCAACTTGGTTGAAGGAAAACCAGTGAAGACTAGGACACAACTAATTTGATAGAAAGGGTCAACATAGAATAAAAGTTGAAAATTTCATAGAGTAAGCAAACTCAAAAGAAATTTGGATATTGATTGATTGGAAGCCAGCTCAGAAGATAGTTGGAAATTCAGGGACATACAAAGTCACCCTGATAATATTCAAGATTATCTAGAGAAGAAGAGGTGAATCACTATTAAATATTGAGGAAGAATGAACTGAGGAGAAAGTTGATCATTTGGGAACATTTAGAGTCACATTGACATTGATATTAAGTTCTCTAGAAAGAAGGAGAATCATATTGGGTTCTTAGGTGTGACCTAAGACATTGGAAATAGATTCCAGATATTGCAAAAATATTTTACAAGGAAATAGGAGCATTATAGCTACCATAAATATTGAAGCATCATAGCTTCAGGAGATTGAGAAGAATCATAACTTTTTATAGATATAGAGAAGCATTTTAGCTTCCAAGAGGAGCATCATAGCTTCAGAAGATAAAGGAACAAGAAATTTCCGAGAAGAAGAAGCAATACAAAGCTTCTATAGAATAGAGAACAAGTAAGCATAGAGAAAAAAAAAAGAAAGTATTGTAAATTTTCTAAGATAAATGAACATCGAAGAACTAGGTTGACTGGAAATATTAATTTAGTCTTAGCCTTGGAGCAGTATTCTTCAAGAATAATATTCAATTAGAGTATTCCAAGCATTAGGCCATTCTACAAAGGCCAATATTTGAGAGACAAAGTATGCTGGAATATTGTACAAGCATTTGAAAGGTGCTATAGGAAGCCTTTATAAGGTGCTAGAGGAAGCACGCATAAGGTGCTAGAAGAAAATTACTTATAAAGCGATAGGATAACTCATAAAGCAATAGCATATTCTAAGGTACATCATTAGATACATTACAACTAAAGACGAAAAGGAGAAGAGGAAAGAAGAATAATAAAGGAAAGCATAAAATGAAGGCTAACAGAAGACATGAATAAAAAACCGAAGAAGTTTTGTACACTAAATATTCAAATAAAGGTATAAAATAAGTTGATTGAATATCAAAGATGAAGAAGAAGACGAAGACCAATATTGAAGACTAAAGTCTTCAATAACCAAATAATGTAATATAGGGTGGTGATGAGGAATATTACATTATGTGGTACATGCTAATGTGCCCTAGGGTACCTTCATGGTACAATTGTAAACATGTAATAGATTAGGGTTGAGTCTTTAGTTTAGGAGTATGACTTATATTTTCCCTTTCACGTAATTGTCAATGCACAAGAAATGCACAAGTGTCATTTAAGTTAAAGTGCTAGAGTGTATTGAGATAATGTGATTAAGTGTCATGTATGTGAGTGTTCAAGTATTTAAAGTGAATATGTGCACACGTATCTTGAATTAGGAGTGCATGTAGAAGTGTAAGAGTCATGTAGAAGTGTGCAAGTATCATAGAGTCAAGTGTGCATGTAAGAAGAAAGTGAAGAGTCTAGTATACAAGTGGCAAGATGGTAAGCCAAAGGTCATGGGAATTGTCATATGGAGAGCAATAGTTAATTATGTGAAGTCATATTACTATGGATATATTATGGCTCCATAAGATAATATAATTGTCTGATTGTAAAAAAATTAGTTGGGAATAAAGCTTGTATACATATTTTGAGCAATTAATATTGTAAGTTTTCTTCATGCATAGTACATGAATGATTTAGGCCATTTACATTCATATTTGATATTATAAGTGAATGTTATTTTTAGTATTATATTGACCTTGATATACATATTAGATTGCTCAAATATAATTCTACTTTTTATTATTGATATTTTGATCTTTAATATTGTGGCTATTTTATTTTGGGATGTGTGATATATTGTGGTAGTAAAGCTTAAAATCCAATAGTGGTATCAGAGCTACCACCTAAATCTATCCATTTTGATAGAGTTATTTTAGTGGCCATCACCTTCAGTATCTAACTTTAACTATTCTTGATAAAGTTAATTAAGAGTATATACACTTTGAAGGAAGTGAAGATTTGAACTCTATTTTTAAAATTCAGATTGAGTAGAGATTGATGGAACAAGGATTAGTCATCTTTATTTGGATGCTAGGGACTTTCCACTTGGTTGAAGAAAAACTAGTGAAGACTAGAACTCAACTATATTGATAGAAAGAGCCAACTTAGAAGAAAAGCTAAACATTTTATAGAGAAAGCCAACTTAGATGAAAGTTGGACATTGATTTATTGGAAGCCAACTCAAACGATAGTTGAAAATTTGGGGACATAAAAAATTACCTTGATAATATTCAGGATTATCTAGAGAAGAAGAGGATAATCACTATTAAATATTGAGTAAGAACCAACTAAGGAGAAAGTTGGTCATTTAGGAACATTCAGAGTCACCCTGGAATTGATTTAAAGTTCTTTAAAAATAAGGAGAATCATATTGGGTTCTTAGGTATGACCCAAGACATTGAAAATAGATTCCAGATATTGTAGAAATATTTTAGGACATAGGAGCATCATAGCTACCAAAAACATTGAAGCATCATAGCTTCAAGATATTGAGAAGAACCATAGCTTCCTACAAAGATAGAAAAACATTTTAGCTTCCAAGAGGAGCACCATAGCTTTAGAATATAAAGAAACAATAAATTTATGAGAAGAAGCAATACAAAGCTTCTATAGAATAGATAACAAGTAAGCATAGAGAAAAGAAAAGTAAAGCATTGTAATATTTCTAAGATAAATAAATATTTAAGAGCTAGGTTGACTAGAAATATCAATTTAATCTTAGCTTTGGAGCAGTATTATTCAATAAGAATATTCAGTTAGAGTAATCCAAGCATTAGGCCATTCTACAGAGGCCAATATTTGAGAGACAAAGTATGCAAGAAGATTGTACAAATCAGTATAACTACTTACAAAAAGTAAAACACTACATATAAGAACAAGAACTCATAAGGCACTGGAGATAGAATAATAGGTATTCAAAAAGTGTTGAAGAAAGCATTTGAAAGGTTCTAGAGGAAGCAGTCATAAGGTGCTAGAGGAAGCATGCATAAAGTGCTAGAGGAAGCACACGTAAAGTGTGAGGGGAAGCATGCATAATATTCTAGAAAAAAATACTTATAAAGAAATAGGAAGAACTTATAAAGCACTATGAGAAAAATATATAAGGTACTGGAGAAGAACAGTAGGCACTCATAGAGTGCTAAAGGCAAGAATGTAATATCAAAAAGTAAGTCGAGCCTCTAAAGAATGTGGTGATAAAGGATTAGATTTTATAAAGTAATGAGAGCCTCTAGAGAACATGCAACTGAAGTATAAGATATATGATGAAGCCACCAAATAAAGGGTAAACCAAACATCGAATCACCTGAGGGCAAGCCGCCTGAAAAAAGGTAAACTAGACATCGGGCCACCTGAGGATAAATTACCAGAAGAGTGAGTCACATGAGAGGAGATGAGCTATTGGAGATTAAGTCACTAAAGAAAGGGTTATTTAAAGACTATCCATCATAGAAAAATCAACCTAAACAAGAAATTCCTCATCGATGCAATGCGTGAACTAGACAAAATCTCATAAAATAATTGGAATGCAATAAGGCAGCCAAACAAGCATTAAGGAATGTTAAATTTTATAATTTCTCACCTAATTTTACATTGCATTGGAAGCGGGAGCAAAGCATTGAAAGCAAAGATTATCTAGCTACATTTTCATTGATGCATTCTTAGGTAGCGTATGAACATTGCATTTGGCACATATTAATTTTGGAGGGAATGAAATAAGTTTGAAAATATTCTATTTGGATTTCTAAGGCTTATTCATATTTAGTTATTTCTAAAGGTTATATTACATTTGAAATATATGGAGTAATAAGGCTTATTTAAGGTTTTGATTATTAAGTTTTGAAGTTTACTAAGTGTTTTAAATATTTGAGAAAGTTGAAAATTAGAGAGTGAAGGAGTTAAGTTATTAAGTTTTTTTATTTGAAGTATTCTGAAGAGTTAAAGTGATTTAAAAGTTTTTAAAGTATTTTTAAAAATTTGAAAACTTTAAAAACTTTGAATTTTAAAAATTCAAAATTTTACAAGTTTATTTATTAGGGAGTTAAAAGGATTTCTACATCAAAATATTAGAAAATTTAGAATTTGCAAATTTCATGTTTGAGTTATTATTGATTTGGGAGATATAAGGTTTATTACTTCAAAGGAATTAAATCATAGAATTGATTTTGTGAAGACAAAGACACGACACTTAAATAATAATAGGAAATCAAATAACACAAGGAAATACAAAGATTGCACAAATGGATGTATTCAATAAAATGAGGGGGAGCCAATGAACTCCTTTGTTACAATCAGTACTCAATGTGAGTATTTGATACAATGATTTTACAATGGCAACAGGGTTCTTCGAAACCCTAGCAATAACAACAAAGTGTCTTTAGATTTGGTGCGTCCTTGCTTTCAACAGGTTGAGTGGGCTTCGAGTATCCAGTGTGGGGCCACTCCAGCTTCAACAATCGTTCAACAATGTGTAGAACTTGCAAATATGCATACATAAAAATAGAACAAGGGGGTTAGTAATACCTATGAGGGCTCCACAGTGTGAGATCCTTAGACATCAATAAAATCCTAGTTAACAATGAAGTCAAAAAGTATGCCGGATCAACAAATTATGAGATAAAATACATTCAAATGAGATATACCTTACTTTCGTTTCATTGTTGCAGATGGCATGGCGTAGCAGGCTTAGATTCACATTTTTGTAGTTGCAGCAGGCTCAGACACGCACTTGGCAGGCTATGATGCGAGCTTCGTAGGCTCTGGTGTGCACCTGTAGGATACAACAGGCTCTAGAGAGAACCTGCGGTATACAACAGGCTCTGGTGAGCACTTCGCAGGCTCTGCAGTGAGCCTCGCAAGCTTTGGAGGGCGCCTGCGGGTTAGGGAAAAATCTATAGAAGTAGATTTGGGAGATGGTGATGAATGCAACCGATGGATGGGGGATGTGACGGTGATGGAGGATGAATGGGTGATGACCGAAACAACAAAAGTCTTATCAATGAGCTAGGGCTTCATATTTTTAGGATTCTATGATAGGGCTTCACAAATAATTCCTTCAAGGTGCAATGTCTAATCTCCAGGCTCCAATGGATTCTAGGGTTTGGGAATTTGCAAAATACCCTTATTTATAATCCAACCTAGGGATTTCTTAGGGTTTTAGTCTTACACTTTTGATCGTGTGGCTAAGATTAAATTAGATCCTAAGGTTGAGATTACTTTTTGAATGTGACATGGATTAATGAATATGGACGGTGGAGATTAGAATGGATTGGAAGGTTGTGGTTAATTGAGTTTACAAATATATATTTTATAATAAATATATTATAATATAATATAAAATATTATATTAAATATTAAATAATATTAAAATAATCCCAATTAGGCTAGGAAATGGCGGGAAAGGGCTAAAATGGTGAAATGGATGGCGAGAAAGATGGAATTGGGCCAAATAATTGGCGGGAAGGTGTATGGTGGACAAGTGGGTGGTGGGAAGGTTAGGATGGAGGATTAATGGCTATAATTTGGTGTCTACAGATTCATTGAGTTGCATATTATGGAATAAATGATTAAAAATGCATTCAGTAAGGATAGTGAAGAAATGGTGAACAAGCTAAAGTTTTATTCTCAAAACTTAATAGATGATTTTGATGGAAATAAGCAAATATCAAATGGTTTAAAATAAAAACTATCTTTATTTCTCAAGGATGCAAAATATGAAAAGTTTGCAACACTTATAAGTTATCTTCATGAAAAACTTTTTAGAACATGGTGGAATTCATAGAACACCATTATATTTTATTTAGAAGAATGTTTATTGATGTATTTGTTACTACTTACCTTTGAGATATTTCAAGGAAAGAGACAAGAGAAGAAGAATATAAATTGTGACACAACTTGAATGAAGCTTATGTTAGCTTCAATGAGAAATCATTGAAATCAAGGATGTATTATTGTGATGATTTACTAACTCAATGTTTAGAAGGCACATCATCAGGTACATTACAACTAAAGATATAAAAGAGAAGAGGAAAGAACAAAAGGAAGGCTAACATACGACATGAATAAAAAAATATAACTTTGTTGACTAACTTGTTGCTTCTGTCTTATCTTGTAAGGTTTTCAAAAGCACAAATCACATGATTTTCGTTCGATTAGGGTTTATGAAGATTTGTAGAAAGTTGCAGAAGGTGAGCGAACACCCTGTAGCACTCAAGGGTCATCCAAAAATACCCAGGTGCATTTTAGAAGCTCCCAAAGGTATTTTATAGGAAGAATTAGTGATTTTGTAGTCTTCTTTATCAGTCTATAGAAGAAACCCTGAGCTTTATTTTTTTATGTATTTTCATATTCTTACGTTTTTACAGATTTCTAGATTAAAAAGAACACCACTAATAGTCTGGTAAAAACAATAATTATAGTTTGCATTCTAGTCATTGCATTCATTCATACATTTCCATTTTCCATTTAAAGTTTCTGGTTTTTTGGTGTATTGCAATTGAAAAATCCTACATTTTGGTTGCATGTGAATTATTAGAATTGCATAAATTAGACTACATTGTAGGGTTAGAAACCTCTCCTTTTGCTGGTCTAAGTAGGAACATCATTAGTGTGTCAAAAGTATCACCGCATTGGATGATTCTAGGTGGAGTGGACGAACCCCTCGTTGTTTAGGGAGGGATTTAAGTGGTGTACTTCACATCCTTTGGATAAATTGATACTCTTAATGTTGGCTTATGATTTAGACTAGTGAAATCAGTTGTTTCTAATATTGTATGTACACCATAGAAAACAAAATATGAAATGGAATCTCACATACACTTCACATTTTATATTAAATAGTAATGGTTGGATTTCATCACCAACCATTGCTTGAGATCTACTGATGGTAGCTTTCATCTCCATCCATCAATATCTACCCCTAGACACCTTAGATTACCCCTGAGAAAACTTGATGGATTTCATCACCAGTAAGAATCTCGTTGTCCTATCCAATGTAAAATTGCACGAAGTAGTTCATATTGTAAACATTATAAAATATATACAATGTGCCTTGGTGGTTTGGTTAGTTCAACCAACCAACCAACTCTTTCAAACTGCCTAACTAATCAAGAAGTGGCAAAAAATATGAAGTTGGACCTAAAATGTAATACATATGTATAAGGTACTATATCATATGCTAACATACCCCCTTATTACATTATTGGCAAAGACAAAGCATTGTGAAATAATTTAATTTTTACACGTGCAAGTGCCTTGGTGAAAATATTTGCAACTTGATCATCAGTGGGAATGTACTAGAGCTGTATGTGATGCTTTGGAACTTTATTGCAAATGAAATGACATCGAGTGTCGATGTGTTTGGTACGATCATGAAAGATTGTATTCTTGATAAGATTCAAAACACCTTGATTATCGCAAAACAAATGTAGTGGAAGATTCTTTGGAAGACCCATGTTTGTAAGAATGTGACTTAACCATATTATCTCACAGACTGCTCCACTTGCTATATGGTATTCTGCCTCTGTAGATGATATAGCAATCTCCTACTGCTTCTTACTGTGCCAAGGGATAGGACCAAATCCAAGATGGAAAATATATCCAGAAGTTGACTTGTGATCATCAAAGGATCCAGCATAGTCTGAGTCCGTGTATCCATATAAATAGAACTTGCTATTCTTCTTGTACTCCAAGACAAAAATTGTGGTACCACAAACATAATGAAGAAATATATTTGCTGCTTTCCAATGACTCACCTTCAGTTCTTGCATGAAACTTGAAAGATAACCCACAACAAAATTGAGATCTGGCTTGGTATTCATCAGATATATGAGACTCCCAATCAGTTGGTGATAAAGAGTACCATCTACCTGTGGTGATTTATCATATTGTGATATCTTAAGTCTAGGATCCATTGGAGTTGCCTTAGACTTACAATCATTCATGTGATATTTATCAACCAATGTCTTGGCATACTTCTTTTGTGATACTCTGATATGATTCTTTTGCTGAGTCACTTCCAAACCAATACAATAGTGAATAAGTCCTAGATCTATCATTTCAAAAGATTGTTTCAAATCATATTTTACTCTATAATCCATACTCTCCGAACTCCCTATTATGATAAGATCATCTACATACAACACCAAAATCACTATGTTAGAACCATTATTCTTGATATAGATATTTGCATTTGAAGGACTTCTTTTGAATCCATGTTGCATCAGGTGACTATCTATTTTGATGTACCAAGCTCGTGGAGCTTGTTTTAGCCCATATAAATATTTGATCAACTTGCAAAATTTTTTTTCTTTCCCTTAAAAAAAAAATCCTTCTGGTTGGGTCATGTACACTTCTTCTTGTAGGTAACCATTCAAGAAATCACTCTTTACATCCATATGATGTAACTTCCACCCAAACTGATCTACCATGGCACACAATACTTAAATGGTAGTAATTTTTGCAGTAGGGGTAAAAGTCTCTTCATAATCTATGCTTTATTTTTTAGCATAGTCCTTTGCAACAATACGAACCTTATGCTTATCAATAGTACCATCTGCCTTATACTTTACTTTGAACACCCATTTGCAGCCAATGGGCTTCTTTCCTGAAGGTAGGTTTACTAGCTTTTATGTATGATTTTTTATGAGAGATGTACATTTTGCTTCCATAGAAGCCTTCCACTGAAGCTCACTAAGTGCATCCTAAATAGTTGTGGATTTATTTTCATCCAATGTTGACATATAAACCCTCTCATCATCCATATATGTTTCTCTATCTTCCTCTGCGTCTACAGATAGTTCAAATTGTTGGTAAAGCTCATCAACCTTTGAAGTTGATGTCTTTTCTCTCATCTGCTGAGTCATACTGCAAGTACAAGGTTGATCTAGAGTTAGATCTAGAAGTGATGTCAACTTAGAATATCTTAATGTACTAGTATACCATTTTGAAACCTTATTTTGTGGGGGTGAAACCTCTTTCTTAGGCTCATATTCCTCAAGGTATACAACTGTAGAAGTGTTACCTGATGTGAAAGCTTCATCAAATACCACATTGTGACTTATGTGTATTTTATTGATCATAGGATCTATCAATTGATATCCCTTTGAATGCTCATCATAACCAATAAAAAATTATTTTAGGGTTTTCTCATCTAACTTCTTCCTCTTCTATTTTGGTATGTGCATGAATGTCTTACATCCAAAAACTCTTAGATGAGAAATGGAGGGTTTCTTACCACTCCATGCTTCTTGTGGAGTCTTTCCATGTAGAGATATTTTGGGTGCCCTATTCAAGAGGTATGATGTTGTATTCACTGCTTTTGCCCAATACTCTTGCTCAATATGTGCCCCTTAAGAATACATCAAACCATTTCCACAATAGAACGATTCCTCCTTTCAACAAATCCATTTTGCTGTGGAGCATAGGTAGTTGTCAACTGTATCTTAATCCCATGTTCATTAAAAAATGATGAAAATTCCTTGGAGGTATATTCTCCCTTCGATCTGAGTGGAGGGTTTTGATGAAACATCCTGACCCCTTCTCAGAAAGTTTTTGGAACTGTTGAAAGTACATAAATGATCCAAACTTCAATTGAAGAAAGAAAACCCACATCTTCCATGAGTAATAATAAAAATAATAATTGAAAATACTTCTTTCCACCATAATTGGTTGGCATAGGGCCACATAGATCAGTGTGTACCAACTCCAAAGGTTTGTAGCTCACAAAGAGATAACTTCAAATGGTACCCAGTGTTGCTTTCTTGCTAAGCAATCCTAGCAGATTGGCAATGTGGATGAGATAGTGGAAAGACCTCTCACCATATCATTTTTGATCAAATTAAGCTAATATCTTGAACTTAGATGCCCATATCTCTTATGCCATAAAGAAGTAGCCTCCTTTGTAGTTGCTGCCAAGGCAACATGAGGCATTGAAATGGCATCTAAAATAAATAAGCCAAGCCTATATGATCCTATTGCTACATGTTTTTATTTTCTAGTGATAAAACATATATTTTTGACTTTCTCAACTCGAAACATAACATCCATGTCTCGATCCAAGATTTGAGGGATTGACAATAGATTGTTAGAAAATATAGGAATATAGAGCACCTTCTCAATCTAAAATTTACCATCTAGAAGAGTGATAGAAACATCACCTTCACCCTGCACTTGGTAGGTCTGATTATCTACAATTAATACTGGCTTTCCTTCCTTTTCCTCAAATATATCAAACCACGATCTATAACCAGTCATATGTTTACTAGTATCAGAATCAATACACCACACTGCATCTGTCTAATGAGATGAAGTATGAGTCATGAGCACCTTGTGTGCTCGCTTGGAATATGAGTCTGATTCAGATGTGGCAGAATCTGAGTCTAAGTTTGATTTGACATAAGCAACATTCCCCTTGGGTTTATTATACATTTTCTATGGTTTGTATTTCGCTTTACTCTTCTTCTTATGATATTGGTCATTCTGTTGTTTGTTCTTAAACCAACACCTGTTGTTATAATTGTTATTCATATCACAAATTTTGCAATATTGTTTGTCTTTCTGCTGATGTTGTTTCCATTTTCCTTTTGATGAAGATCCTCCCTTTTGAAAATTACCTTGTTTCTTACCCCCTTGTTTGGTGTAGAGGGCATTATCTAGCACTTCATATTTTTGAAACTGATTTGCCTCCTTAGTATAAAGCAAATTCACCAATTCCACAAAAGTAACTTGTCTACCAGAAACATGAAGAGAGGTGATAAAAATTCTATAGGATTCTAGAAAGCTCTCAAGATGGCTGAGGTCAAGATAAAATCATCCACTGTCTATCCCATAGCATTTAATTTGGCTTTCAATTCCACCACTCTACATAGGAATATGTCAACTATCTCACCATATTTCATACTCAAGGTATGTAGTTGAGTTTGAATGTGTAGAGTAGTGGATTGATTCTTACCTTCATAAATGGTAACCAAAGCATCCCAAGCTTCCTTACCAGTTTTGGTATCACAGATATGAGGTTGGACCTCATCTGTAGTAGCAAGCAGAATAAACATGAGATATATTATTTTATTTTTATTAAAGGCCTCTTGATCTGGCCTTTCTATTCTAGGTCATTTTGTAGTGCCAGTCACTACATCCCACAAATCTTCAACCTGAAGGATAGCTCTCATCCTTGTCTTCCATGGTGCAAAATTAGAACCTTTCAACAACTATGAATCTGACAGATATTTGTTAATAGTGGCCATTGTGAAGGTTCCTTATAACACCAAATGGTTTCCCTTTCATTATACCTACCAGGACTTTATACCAAAATTCTCTATATATACCCACCCTTACATAAGGGAGACTATAAGTATATAAGAGCAGAATGATACGTGGAACATAGATGGTATTGAAAAGGAATCATTTTGTTTATGACACCTACCATAGAATGTCTTTCCTCATTCATGGGGTGTAACTTCTCCTAAACACTTCAGAAAGCACTTCGTTAGGATTTACGTCTAACAACAATAATGATCAAGGTATGAATTGAGTGAATATCAGAACTGGTTTTCCTTATTTTTCCCAAACGATTAATAGAGAACAAGCTCAGACATAATTGTTGTAGCTATATTAGGTATTATATATAGTAGTCCAAGCATGACAACATTACTTGTAAGTGTGGACCAGAGGTATCGTAGATACCGAATGCTGCTATGCAATAAATTACACAAATAAGTGTAAAATTTGGGGACTTTTATTTGCTTTGTTTATTTTAATTTATGATTGAAATGCAAGAAAAAACGAAATTTAAATGCAAAAACAATCACAAGTGCCCACAAAATTTTAAACACTCTAGGTGTCGGTTTCCACAGAAAATGCACCTATTACAATCCCAGTTTTACAATGAAGATATTCACTTCTACAAATGCTTTTGAAATCAACATTTTTTCTTCCTTCCTTTATCTTAGAATTTTGCAAAAAGAATGCTTGTGACCCCCCCTTTGTGTTGCAAAATAAACAAGGATGGAAAAATTGTGCTTTTATCCTTTCAAAATTATGAAAAAAAACTTATCCCTCCAAAAGTGCTTGAAAGGAATAAACAAAGTATTTTTTAAAAACACCTCTTTAAAGAGCTCCTTCGCTTGCTTTGGCAGAAAAAAGTCACTTTGATGCTCTCTATGGTCAAAAAATACCCCTTTGTTGGCAAAAATATGGACCTTCTTTGACAAAAATGGCTTGACAAAAAATTATCAAAACCTTGTTGACAGAAACAAATTGTCAAAAAAAAACCGTCGATAAAAAAAATAGTCACCAAAATATTGCTTTGCAAAAAATGTTGGCAAGAAAAAAATTAGCAAAAAATTGACTTCTAGCATGCGTCGGGTTTGATCCTGAGACCTCTTGCCACGTAGAGTCTTAGCAATTGCCTGTCGATCATCTCTGCTAGCACTGCGAACGAGAACAAAAGGAGGCTGCTGCTATATTAAGGCACCCAAATATTTTTTTTAATTTTGGGATGTTTATCCCACATGTAGCATGTTGTTGCACTTTACCCCTTTAAAAGTGCCAACAGTTATTATAACTGTTGATTACCTTTAGGCAATCAGTTGGACTTTCTTTTGCTATCGTCCACATGGCGTAGTCGAAGGGGGTCCACTTTGTCCAAGTGGCGTGTGTGGCTTGTTTGCCATGTGTCTACCATGTGTCCAGTCCATGTCAGTCTAGGTGGCTTTTTTGCCATGTGTCTTATCTAGTCAACGTCAGTCTGGTCCAGGTGACTCGTCTGCCATGTGTCCTATCCAGTCAGCATCAGTCTGATCCAGGTAGCTCGTATACCATATGTCCATGTGATATTTACTAGTTTGTGTTACACCACAATGCCATGTTAGCTATGCTTAGTCAGGTCCAACCATACCCAGTCACCCACCATGTATGCTACCACATCAACCAAAAAAATGTGTCTTGGTCTGCATGTTATCTATCAGTCCGTGTGTTGTCTATTAGTATGCAGGAAACATACCTGCATCCTCCTCAAGAACCGGTATCACTCTTCTCCCACCTTTATCCTCATGTCGATATTTCCCTCGAGAAGTGTGCATAAAAAATGCCACCCTTGTCCTCAATCAGTCTCATTCCATGTGCAGAATCTTCGTGTAGGATTTGAATGGAATATGTCGACTACACCTTACCCAAAATAATACCAAGCTACGATACCATGTAAAATTGCATGAAGTAGTTCATATTGTAAAGATTGTGAAATATATACAATGTGCCTTGGTGGTTTGGTTAGTTCAACCAACCAACCAACTTTTCAAACTACCCAACTAATCAAGAAACAACAACAAATTTGAAGTTGGACCTATAATATAATACATATGCATAAGGTACTATATCATATGCTAACATCCAAGCTATAGTATTCATCCATTTATAATTCAGATTAGCACATTGAAACACACGAAATCAAAATCTAAAAAAATGAATTCACACTAAAATGAGATAATCAATGAATGAGGTAAGACACATATGTTGAACAAACTTAGCATTGATTTGTCTTAATTTGATTTTTGTGAAGTTTCAATTCTACATTTCATTTTATTGCACAATTTGTATTTGGTTTAGTTGCTTATGGTCTTAACAAGAAATCAATAGAAAGCATTAAATCAAAATAATTCCATGGAATATTCATCCACCTTCCCCACCACTTATGTGGTAGATTCCCCAAGTGTGACACAAACAGATTTGTCTACGGGCCCATCACACACTGTACAGACTACTGATGTCTCGTACAGGTATACCAACACTTCCCTTCCTCAAACTGAATCATCTTCACCATCCATTGACCATAATATCACCCACATAGACATGGCCAAAGTAGAGGCTCTCTACAAATCGACTAACTATGTCTTAGAGCCCATTCATGATTCCCCTAGTCAAGATCCTACTTTACAATAGGAACTTGCTCATTCCCAACCATCCAACTTTACCCAGGTGTACACTAACCCTCTTTTTGAGGCATCGGTTGCACCTTCCTCTCATGTATCCATTCCCCAATACCCAAGTGCTCCTAGCACTTCTATCCCATCTTCATACACATCCACCTATACCAACCCCTTGTATGAAGCACATGTAAATGCTGCTTCACAAGTTTTAGCCCCCCAAGTTACCATGCCAAGTGTAACTTATCCCTTAGCCACATCTTCCATGCCATCTACATCCATACCTTCCACTTCTGATAGAGAAATTCATGAAGCGTGGGAACATTTGAACAAATTGCTTAAGCAATATCAAGATGCTCAATAACAAGTGTAGGTGAACCCTAAGCCTCTACCAATTTCTACTCAGCCCATCCTCATTAACCAAAGTCCATCATGGGCACCACAATATTCTATGGTTTCCATCCCTACTCCTCCACCAAACCATACCAATACCAATTCCATTCCCATAGGCCAACCCAACCATAGTCCCCATGCATTGTCCCCATTCCAACATTCTCCATCTCTTCATCATCAATCTCCTCTTCATCAATTCCCATCAACCTCACCTAGTCATCATCATCAATCCCATCATCATCTAGTTACCCCACAACATTTTTCTACCACACCTTCTCAAAATCATCAGGTGATTCAGGGCTTCCACATCCCTAGGGAAGACCCTAGAATCAAGGCCATGCAACAACAAATAGATCAGTTGATACAACATACTCCTGGTATGACAAACCAGAAGCCAACCCTACGTCAGTTGATTAACCAACCCATTCACCCTTCGGTACCATCACCGCCATATCCGACAGATTTCATGATGCCAAAGTTTGATAAATTCAAGGGGACTGAGGACCCCAAAGAGCATGTAAGCACATTTGTACACTCATGCTTTAGAATCCAAAATGACAATGCTCTCATGCTTAGAACATTTCCTCAAATATTAGGTGGAGATGCCATAGAGTGGTACAACCAATTGCCTAGTCATAGTATTTATACTTTCGAACAATTGGTTGACCAATTCTTTGAGCACTTTGTCCTTAATGTTAGAAAGAAAGTCTCATTGTTCGATGTTTATGCTTTAAGACAACATGATGATGAGTCTATCTATGATTTTGGCAACCGTTGGAGGGTCATCATTACCAAATTGCCATTCACCCTACCAATGGAAGAGCTTATCAAGCTATTTACCAAGAGTTGTTTAAAACCCATCTCTTGGATGCTTCAATTATAGACATATCACTCATTTGAAGAAGCTCTAGCATAGGCTAGTGTCATCGAGGAGATAAAAATCCAAGAGGGCATACTTAAGCCTAGGAAAAAGGAATGGCAAAACAAGGGCCAATACAAAAGCAATTATTTTGGCCAATCAAAATCAACATAGGCCACTCTAGCCAATCAACCTAATCATGTCAATCAAGTGGTCATGAGCCAATCGATAATGGCTCAACAACAATCAGTGCAACAACCACCACAACAAATTGCCTATCATGCGGTGCCCTCAGTATCCCAATCAATGCAAAGCATAGTGCCAACTATGGAGAACCATCCTCGATGATAGTCTATCTAATAGAATCACCAATACACCCCCTTGTCTGAGTCGTATGCTTCCCTCTTCCGAAGGTTGTATGACACAAATAAACTTGCCTTACCCAAAATCAGACTAGATGATCCCGCTAAACATGGTAAACATTATCGAGAACATTTATTTTGTCCTTACCATAGGCAAAATGGGCATGACATCAATAATTGCCATGTATTCAAAGACATAGTTCAAGACCTTATTGACTTGGGGGCCATCAAGCTTGACAACCCCCTTGCTCAACAAAACCAAAATCTTGGTATTTTCCAAACACCACTTCCTCATCATGAGGAGGTGCAACCAACTATGGGAGGGGCTAACACCAAAACTCCTCCCAATCAAGTTAACCATGTTCAACAATACCAAGGTTTTGTAGGTGCCATTCATGTGGTAACTAGAGGTCAACAAAATAACCAACAAAATGCAAGGCAACAACCTCAGGCAAGTGTGTCACAACCTACCACATCACCTCCCATTCAAATTTCCCCTAATCCTTCCTCTCCAATTCATATTCCTAGCCAACCAAATCCCTCCATTCATCCCATCAATCATCCTCCATGACCAGTCATCTCATTGAGTAGCCGGTTAACCACAAGCCTAAAGATGGCTTTCACCAAATTATCAATATATGAGCTAATTCAACAATCTCCCCCACATCGTGAGGCATTAATGGACATTCTAAAATCCATTGAATTACAATCTCAAGATGCTAATACCTTCAACAAATTTGTAGGGAGCATTCAAACATGCATGGAGCCTTCCATTACATTTTATGACTTTGAGATTAAGCCAATCTCATCGAAATCAATAGATCCTCCAT
Organism: Wollemia nobilis; assembly: GCA_028583015.1. Taxonomy (NCBI): domain Eukaryota; kingdom Viridiplantae; phylum Streptophyta; class Pinopsida; order Araucariales; family Araucariaceae; genus Wollemia; species Wollemia nobilis. The sequence continues at coordinate 7,450,180 of JAQPPZ010001836.1, read as the reverse complement.
TGCACATCATGGCTCTAATTGATAGGAAGCCTTTCAAAAGAGTTCTAATTGACATCGGCTCCTCCATTAATATCATCACCATATCTGCCCTTCATCATCTTAACCTTCCTCCATCTCATATCACCAAGTCATATTTCACCCTAAAAGCATTCAATGATGCTTTATGTTCCATAGTTGGCACTATTGTTTTGCCCATCGAAGTGGGGGTCAAAATATTGCACACTATGTTCCACATCTTGGAAGGATCCATGGCATACAATGTACTCCTTGGAAGACCTTGGATGAGGGAGATGAGATGTGTCCCCTCCATACTACATCAATGCCTAAAATACGTTCATGAGGGACAAGTACATTGCATACCAGTGAATGTCAAACCATTTAAGTATTGCAATTTTATCTCAAATCCTTATGAATCCATGCTTCCTTCCACCCACATTTTTCTATCACCATCAGCCAATCCATCTACCACTCCACCCATTTCTTCATCAAAATCTCCCATTCTTGAGGAGCCCCTTATCACCAATCCCCACCAAGCTTCCATGCCCCCATCATCTTCATCATTGACTACATGCACATGTGGTCAAATTCAATCCACATCATCAACATCATCACCTTCCACAACTTTACCTTCCACATCATCATCATCCATCCAACAACCTTCCCAATCCAATCCATCTCCATCAGCCAATGTTTCACAAGTCGAGTTGATGGATTGTGAGACATCTTCATCTCCACCATTCCCCGAGCCATTATCCAACCATGATCCTTCCACATCATCCCAAGTCGAGGTCCACCTCACTAATCTTGGTATTGGTGAATATGTGGTCCAAGACATCATAGTTACACCACTCACCATTCCAACTACTAAGGATTTTGGTCACCCATGTGACCCACCTTTATCTATAGGAGTGGTATATGACATGGGTTCAACTCCCAACAACATAAATTTTGTATATGGGGGGATTGATTCTTCATCCAATCTAGCTCCCCTAGAAAAACCCAAAGAACCAACACCTACCAACATACAAAACATGTTAGGATTTCCATCTTATTATTTTCACATAGTTAATTGGTAGGGACATGGTTTAGGACTACATGAATAGGGAATGCATGACATTATTGATGTTCCATATCGAGAAATGCATGACCATTCAGGCTTAGGTTACACTCCACTTTCCACCACCTCTTCTCTTGAACAAGCCTTCCAAAGGCTTAATCTAAATTTAGGAGAAGAAGCTCTCCATCCCGATGACTCTGATGATGAAATCTATGAAGAATTCGAACTCATGTCGATAATTTTTTATGAATCTAAAGAGGAATCGAAGCCCATCATTCCCCACACCGAACATGATGAGTTTTATCTCAGAATGTTCCCCATCCATGAGCCCATATTTCTCTTGCTTCTTCCACAAGAGTGAGCCACACCTACCGGTGAACCACCACCTCCATCTCGTTAATCCATCTCATCAACCAAACTTGTAATATATGTACATAACACAAAAAATAAAAATAGTGGTTTTCACCACTACAAAAAAATTAAACAAAAATATTTTATTTTTTTCATTGCATGTATATAGCATTTAGTTAAGTGCATTTATTTGTGTTGCTTGCTACTGTCCAGGTTTACCAAGCTCCTAGCATCGGTTCTTAGGCTCCATTCATCCCATCCATTCCAACCTCCTCCATTTTTTCCCTTAAGTCAACATGAATCCTGTTGACTTATTCACCCCACTCCGTAATCCATATGATTTGGCAAAACCAATTCCAATTGACATAAGCCTTATTGATATGGACCAGATCTCTTCACCTCCATCCTTCTTTTCTGAGTGAATTGTTAAGGGCTTCAGCCAACTACATTCCTCCATCCCCTCCACCTTCACCTTCACCTTCACCTTTGAATCTCAAGGTTTTTCAGGTAGACATAGATGAGGATAAGTCATAAGAGTTTGATGATATCTTAGATGACATTCATCTAATCCCTACGCCCCATCAACTTGAGGAAGGTTCCCACATGTCCATTGAAGATACCATCGATGTGGACCTTAGTTCAGACAAAGACAACCCACAAATTGTCAAAATTGGCAAAAGCTTATCCAACGATGAACAAGAGCAATTAATTGCTCTCCTCAAGAGGAAGAAGGGCATTTTTGCATGGTCCTACAAAGACATGCCTAGTCTTGACCCTAACTTGGTTGTCCATAATCTCACCTTACATCTTGATGCTAAGCCGATCAAATAAAAACTTAGAAGGATGCATCCTACCATTGCCCTCTTGGTCAAAGAAGAGCTCCAAAAGCTATTAGATGTGGGTTTCATTGTACCCATTGATTATCCTGAGTGGCTCTCAAACATGGTACCCATTCGTAAGCCTAATGAGGTGATACATGTTTGCACTAACTTTCAAGATCTTAACAAAGCATGTCCTAAGGATGACTTTCCTCTCCCAAATATTGATACTCTTGTCGACACTTGCACTGGCCATGAAATGCTTTCTCTCATGGATGGTTTTTTAGGATACAACCAAATTCGAATAAATCTTGATGACCAACACAAAACAACATTCACTACACCTTGGGGAACTTTTTGTTACAAGGTGATGCCCTTTGGCCTTAAAAATGTAGGTGCCACTTATCAATGTGCCATGACATACATTTTCCATGACTACATGCATAATATTATCGAAGATTATGTGGATGATCTCTTGGAAAAATCTAAAACTCGACAAGAGCACATTGGTGTATTGGAGAAAGTCTTTGATCGACTTCTAGAGCATAATGTAAGGTTGAACCCCAAGAAATGTGTCTTTGGTGTTACCTCTAGAAAACTACTAGGGTTCATTATCTCCAAAAGAGGCATTGAGGTGGACCCAAATAAGGTCAAGGCCATCATGGAGATGCCTCCCCCAACAAATTTAAAGGAATTGCATAGTTTACAAGGAAATATCCAATCAATCCATCATTTCATTGCACAACTTTCTGATAAATGTAGGCCATTCAATCACCTTCTACAAAAGGGGGTGCCATTTTCTTGGATATATGAGTGCCAAAAAGCCTTTGATGACATTAAGCAATACCTAGCTTCTCCTCCAGTCTTAGCTCCTCCTCATCCAGGGGTCCCATTCTATCTTTATGTTTTAGCAATGGACTTTGCATTAGGGACAATGCTTGCACAAAATAATGAAGAAAATCGAGAGCAAGTTATCTATTATATTAGTCAAACATTGGTAAGCTATGAAACTAGATACGCTTATGTAGAAAAATTGTGCTTAGAAGTGGTTTTTACCACTAAGAAACTTTGACATTACATGCTTAGTCACACAACATATGTCATAGCTAGAGAAAATCCTCTATGTTATATGATGTCTCACACTTACAATAACACCCACACCGCTAAATGGATAATGCTTCTTACTGAATTTGACCTTGAATTCATTAGCCAAAAATCCATTAAAGGTTAGGTCATAGTCGATCAACTTGTGGAAGCTCCACTACCTAGTGATCATCCTTTGATTATTGAGCTCCCAGATGATTTGGTATTCATTATCATCGAACAAGAAGAATATGTCATTTTAGAGGAAGATATCGATATCACACTATTCTTTGATGGCTCTAAGTGCGAGAAAGGTCAAGGTGTTGGAGTCATGTTTCATACACCCCAAGGGGTACCTATCCCCTTATCATTCAAACTTGACTTCCAATGCACAAACAACATTGTAGAGTATGAAGCCTTAATATTAGGCCTTCAATCAGCTATAGCTATGGGCATTAAGCGTATCAGGATATTTGGTGATTCTCAACTTGTTGTCAAGAAAATCAATGGAGAATACCAATGCAAAGAACCTACCATTAAACTTTACCATGAAGTAGCAATGAAATTGCTCTCTAAGTTTGATTGGTATGAAATCAATAGTTTGCCATGTTCGACTAATAGATTTGTAGATGCAATGGCCTCCCTTGGATCATTGATTCCAAAAGACTCCTTAGGAGAGGTACAACCCCTTATTATTTCAATGATCTCTAAATCTACAATTGTCCATGCTGAATCTAAGGATGAAAAGGATGTTTGCTTCATCCAGTCGGATCCATATGAGCCTTGGTCAAGCTAGATAGTAGCCTTTCTCAAGTTTGGAACACTCCCATCTGACATGTCTCAAACTACAAAATACACTTTCAAGCAAAAAGTAGCTCATTTTGTTCTCTTGGGGGATGTGTTGTATAAGCATGGTTATGATGGAGTCCTCCTTCGATGTCTCGAGTCTATTGAAGCACAAAGAGCCATAACTGAAGCTCATGATGGTACTTGTGGTGGTCATTTTAGTGGGATGGCCATCACAAAGTGTATTCTATGCATGGGTTATTATTGGCCCACCATGGAACATGATTATTGCACTTATGTCAAACATTGTAAGAAATGTCAAGAACATGCTAATTTAACTCATGTGCCATCACAAGATTTACAACCTATTCAAAGCCTTTGGCCCTTTTCACAATGGGGTCTAGATTTAATTGGTAAAATTTTACCTCCTTCCTCGGGATAACATACATTCATCATTACAACCACTGAATACTTCACAAAGTGGGTTGAGGCAATTCCTCTAACTAGTACGATAGGACCTAGAATTGTGGAGTTCATACTTCACCACATCATTTGTCATTTTGGTATCCCCTCAAAAATCATCTTCGACAATGGTAAGTCTTTCAAGAACAAGGATGTTCGAGCACTTTGTGAGAAATATAACATCCAACATAGTTTCTCGACTCCTTATTACCCACAAGCCAATGGACAAGCTGAGGCTACCAACAAGACCTTAATTGCTATTCTCAAGAAACTCGTCAACAAAAATCATAGAGATTGGCATACCAAAATTCCCTTGGCATTATGGGCTTATCGAACAAGCATCCACATGCCTACTAGGGCAACACCATTTTCATTGGTCTATGGAGCCAAAGCAATCATACCTCTTGAGCTTGAGATCCCCTCCTTGCAAATTTCTTTGCAAGAATTCATAGATGATGACATTACTAGACAAGCACATCTTGACCAACTCACACTTCTTGATGAGAGGTGAGTCAATGCTTTAGAGCATTTACGAGTTTATCAAGACCACCTAAAGCATGCTTACAATGCCAAAGTTCATCTACATGAATTCCAAGTAGGAGATCTTGTCCTTAAAGAGAATCAACAAAACACCAATGCATTATCGCATCTTCATGATAAATTCATGGCTAATTGGTTGGGTCCATACATTATCACTCAAAAAGTGGGTAAAGGTACTTATAGGCTTGCTAGTCTAGAGGGAGAGGAAGAACCTAAACCACTTAATGTTATACACTTGAGAGCATTCTATGCATAATGTGATTTATATATATGTACATATACATGGCTAATACACAAAAATATTGCACTTCATTTGCACACATTTCATTCAAAAATATTGCATTTCATTTGCACACATTTCATTTAAAAACAATTGCATTCATACATTCCATTTCACAAATTGCATTTCACAAATTCCATTACCATTTCACATTTCATAGTAGGGATCATTTATTAAGTTCAAGGTCTTAATTGGTCCAATAAAGTCATGTTGCCTTAATCAGGGGCACCTTCACAACATCATCCACAACATTCCACCAAACCAAATTGTCATTTGCCTCCATATGTCCATAATTCCTAGGTGTTTTCGGTCACTCAGCCACTCCTAGTGTTTTAAGCAAACCACAACTACATGTCAAGTTCTTTTTAGGACCATTACACATCTTCACTAAGAAAATATTGAGTTCTAGGAATTGACTCCAAAACATTCTTGAACCAACCATAATTTCACATCTTAAAAACATCTTGTGTCAAAGAGGGATAACACCATACTTGGTTTGAACCTTGAAGTGAAAAGGGTAATCCTCGTCTGTCCCATCATGCAACATAGTCCACAAAAATAGTGGTTTTCACCACTATCACAATTCCAAAATAAAAGAAAGAGTAGGGAAAAATCCCTAACAAAAACTCTAAATATTTTACATCACACACCATTGATCATTGGGTTGTAAGGATCGTACTACATTTCTAATCAGACGGTTAGGTAGTCATCCCCAAAACTTAAGAGATCAAAATTCTTGGACTATGGAGTTAGCCTCCACCGAAGCTATAGACGCTTGACTGGTAGTGGAGTACGCTCATGCGTGGTGACACATCTCTTTCAAAGAGATCTCTGATCGCACATACGAATAAGCTAGCTTCTTGGTCTCATCCATAATAGGTCATACCCAATTTACTCAAGATGAGTTAATGAACTCACTTGCACACACATTGGTTCTTGATTGCCTCGAGTCATTACCATGCTCTTGATTCGGTAAATGAATTCACTACACACACATTTGGTCCTAGAGGAATTAGGTAGTTTTAGTGAGTTTGTTTGATGCCACTAGTATGTCTGAGTCTCTAAAAAATAGTCAGTTTTCCATATCAACATCCATATCTTCTTCCATGTCAACATCCATGTCATTTCATGAGTCTTCCACTTCATATACCACCAAGTCTGGTGCCCCTGATTAAACAACAATGCTAGAACATGGCCAAGAAAAATCTAAGCTATAAATGATCATTAGAACATTTGCATTCCATACCTTGCATTAATCATCCATACATTTTTACTTATCATCCATACATTTCCACTTGCATTAATCATCCATAATATATCATATGCATTAATCATCCATATAAACATGCATTCCACAAAAAGCATTTACACAAACACATAACACAAAAAGTAAAATCCATGTATATATATGTATAAATATCACATATACAATGAGTGCCCAAAGGCTACATACAATGGAGCACCAAGGCTCATATACAAAAAGTGCATCTAAGCACTAGCTAAGCCCTCCAAGAGGACCCCTGTGACCTAGAAGGAGCCCTAGACCTAGAGCTATGCCTAGACATACTCTAGATATAGATGAGGTAGGAGGATCAGGAAGTGGAATATGATGCTCCATCAACCTATCCTCCAAAGACTCAATATACCTCTATCGAGATCGAAGGCATGCTATGTCAACATTATGATGATGCTCCCTCTCTAGCAGCTCTACCTAGAGCCTCATGATCCTCTCATCTCAAGCCATCACCATCACATCCCACTCTACCACCTACTGCTCCAACCTCACCCAATCCTCCTCACTCTGACCTAGAGGTCCATCTGAAGTCTCCTCCACATCATCCCCATATCTGCCATCTCCTCCACTCCCTAGAGCCTACCTCATCACACCCTTAGTCCTCCTCCTTTGACTATCATATCGAAGGTGCCTCTACCACTTAGGAGCCTCATGGGTCTCCTCCACCTCAACCTCATCCCCATCTCCACTAGCTACTACTAGAGTTGGTGCCCATGGTGGTTGTGTAGTGAACCATGCATCATACTCTATAGTAGTACCTACATCATCCACATTGAGGAGATCTATCTCCTCATCATCCTTGTAAGCCTCCCTCCATGGCTCAACACATGGTAACCCTATCTCCTCTTGATACCTCCTATAGAGCACTAGCTCATCAGGAACCCCCTACCTCAAGCTAAACTATTGGAGTACCTATGAGAACTGAATATACTCAACCTCACTCTGATACCTCCCAACCACCCACCTAGCCTACCTGACCCATCATAGATGCTCTCTATCTCCTATCCATCTGGCACCCCACCATGGCCTCCATATCACTTGGGTAGATGTCAATCTAACCCATAAATCCTTGTACCACTAACTCATCTACATAGGATGACTCGATTGTACCTCCTCTACCACTACCCATCTCCTAGCATAGGGTTGATCCCTATCCCAACCTACATGTAGACCCTCTAATTGAGCCATGCTAAAATGCTCCCATCCCTAGCACTATAGTAGCAAACTACACCCCAATCCTTTCCTCTTCCACCTCCTCACCTCATAGAGCTCTTGGTACACCTATACCAATAAGGTAGGAGCCCATGCATACACCTACGGTGTAGCGAGCATATCACTCACCAACCCTATCAAGTTCCAAGGGAACCTACAATCGGTACTATTTGGGGCCATGATGTTGGCCAACATGAATATTACCAAAGCTTGAAGGGCATCCAGTTCCTTGTCCACATACATGGACAAGTATGGAATACCCCCACACTCCACCCTCACACTCTGCCAGCTATCACCAAACATCTTCTTCATCTTTACCCCGATCATGTCCAACCTCGACATGAATCCCCTCCACTGGTAGCTTGAGGATGTGGTATACATCCTCAAGTGTAAGGGTAACCTCTCCAGTAGGGAGCTAAAAGGTCCCCCTCTCTGGATCCCACCTCTCCACCAAGGTAGAGAGGTACCCCTCATCCGCCCTCACCACATCTATCTGGGCTACCTCCTCTAGCCCCACAACCTTCAACAAATCCCAATCCTCACTCCATAGTGCCTTCCTCATCCCCAGGATGAGAGGTGAGAACCAGTGTTCGAGCCTCCAAAATCCTCAGCTACAACACAACACAAAACATTTGTTATTAATACATGTTAAAAAAAAAATAAAAATAATTTTTTGCACAAAATAAAAAGAGCCTCCAAGTGGGACTTACCTTAAAAATCGTAATCCAACCCTAGCTTTAGCCCTTACATCCACTCCCTCCACCACCATAGCTTCCATGCTCACCTCACTTTACCTCACTCCACTCCACTCCACCTCAATCTCCTAGATGTAACTTCACAAATTTAGAAATGCACAAATGAGCTCCATTTTCGCCCTACAAGCTATTTATAGCTGCTTCAGGCACCTTGAAGCACCCATGGGCATTTCCTAGTACATTGAAGCACACTAGGGCATTTGCAAAATGCCCAAACACCGATGGGCATCTATGCATGCCAAAAGCGCCAACCGATGTTTGGCATCAACATTGACAAAAAGGCAAAATCAATGCAAAATAGTGGCTTACCCCCACCAAATCACTCCAAATTGCATTCATGCATCCATTTCATCATCTTATCAAGTTTTGTGAAGGTCCAAACCGATTTGGATGCATAATTTTTGTTTGCACCCAAAAAGGTGCAAAATCACTTATCAAATTCAAAAGCACTCCAAAATGGTCCAAATTTTCACAAAACATCCATAATCATCATTCTCATCATCAATAATTCACTTTCACATCATTTCCAATCATCAATCATGACATTTGCATATTTTCCAAGTTCAAACAACATTCAAGTGAACCTCGTATCTAGTGGTTTATTCTATCTACTTGGTGATTGCAGTGATTTGCATCCATGCAATTCGGTAAGATGAATAAATTACCATAAGGACACTTGGCCATATTCATCATCCACTATCTCATTGCTCAAAAACAACATCACATTTGGTACTTCACATTTTGCGTGAAACCTTGCCAAGAACAATTTGCACAAAAGTTGTCATTGATGGCCTAGTTCATGGGGCTTAAAACATGGACAAAATCACATTTCATCATTTCACATCTCCTTGACAGTCATCATGGTGATTGGCCTTAGCTAGGGTGATTGGTTTCGATCATAGGAATTATCTGACAGTCACTAGTTGGCCCTCTGAAGTTGACTATTTTTATCTTTGCATCTTCATCTTTGCATATCAATGATGCCCAAAGGCACATTCTTCAATAACATCGAATCACCCCAAATTTGGGGTAACCACATTTGGTTTTGATTTTCCCACAATGGGATACATCTTACATGATCATGGCATCTACACTTGGCAAAAACCCCTTCATCTATTAGGGCAAAAATAGAATCAATCATTTGCATCTTCCAACAACCCCCTTCCCACCATTGGGGTAAAAATGGTATCACATTTACATCATTCATATCATCCACAATCACACCATTCATTCACACAATCATTTGCACTCATTTATCAATTGGCTCATGAGATTCATCCACAAACTCATTCACCAATTGAGGGGGTAAGCTACACAAATCAAAATTCTTTTATCTCCAAGCTCATATCCACATCTCAACAAAGTTGCTTCTGCATCAAGCCAAAATAGGTGTCTTGTATTTTTGCACTGCATTGTGTTTCATGCAATGTAGTACAAAAAGGGGCATCTATAGACACCAAAATCTAGCCACTTGTCATCCATCCAGGTCTTCCCACCATTTTTACCCATTTATTTACATATATTTAGGTATATTTGTTTAATATATATTAAAATATTAATATTTAATATTATATTTTATATATATTTAATAAATGTATATATATATATATATATGTGTGTGTGTGTGTGTGTGTGTGTAAATTAATCCCAACCATTCATCCACCTTGATCCATGCCACATACCCAGATTTAATCTCTACCCTCCATCATGTTTTAATCTTGATCACACAAATTGTGTCATCAAAACCCTAATGTGCCCTAGGTGAGATTATAAATAGGAGCCATTTTGATGGCTCAACCCCTAAGTTTTTTGTCCTAAGTCACCTAAGTTTTTGGAGTGCCCTAAGCAATCTGAGAATTTCCTAAGTCTTTTACCCTGAGCTTCCTAAGGAGTTCATCCATCATCGCCCTCACCTTTGTATCCGCCATCGCATCTATCGCATCCCTTGCTTGAAGCAGATCTACTTCTGTAGACCTCACCTCACTCCTCGAATGCCCACCTGCTATTCTCGAGCACCTCGGGGCACTTTCTACCACTCCTGAGTACCTCTAGGTGCTTTCCACCATCCTCGAGCATCCACGAGTATTTTCTACTACCATCAAGCACCCACGGGTATTTCAGACCAGAGTTCTACAGCCCTACTAACCCTCGGGTGTCGCTAGGGCATCACCGCACCATTTTCCTACAACAGCTACTACAGATCAAAGAACAAGTGAACAAGGTAAATCCAACATTGATTTATTTCATTTCATGTATTTTCATATTCTGCTCACTTTCTTTATATTGCATAGCTAGGGTTTGTATTAATTCTTGAGGGTCTCACACTGTGGAGCCCTCACAGTTGCTACTGACTTGTTTGCTATCTTTTGTGTGCAGATCTGGAGATACTACACCTACATTGTGCAGTTGCTTAAGCTGGAGTGGCCCAGTATTGGATAGCACGAAGCCCACTCACCTCTGTTGGGATCAAAAGCGAGTTTGAAGACACCACCAACACTGTTCACTAGGGTTTCGGAGAACCCTAGTATTGTAATATTTTGTATCAAAAGAAATCAAATTCTTTATTGTAACATTGGAGATTTGAGGCTCCCCCCATATCAATAAAATTATCTCTTTTGTGCAATATTGTCTCTTGGTTTCATTTATTTGTTATATTTGGTGTTTCATTTTTGCATCTACATTAAGTTTTTTGATTTGAATTATTCTAAAGAGTTAAATAAATTTAAAAGTTTTAAAAATATTTTAGAAAATTTGAAAACCTTAAAAAATTTGAATTTTTAAAATTTGAAATTTTGCAAGTTTATTTATTAGGGAGTTAAAAGGATTTCTACATCAAAATATTAGAAAATTTAGAATTTGCAAATTTCATATTTGAGTTATTATTGACTTGGGAGATATAAGGTTTACTACTTCAAAGGAATTAAATCATAGAATTGATTCATTGAGTTGCATATCATGGAAGAAATTATTAGAAATGCATTCAGTGAGGATAGTGAAGAAATGGTGAACAAGCTAAAGTTTTATTCTCAAAATTTAATAGATGATTTTGATGAAAAGAATCAAATGAAAAATGGTTTAAAAGAAAAACTATCTTTATTTCTCAAGGATGCAAAAGATGAAAATTTACAACATCTATAAATTATCTTCATGAAAAACGTTTTAGAACACGATGGAATTCATAGAACACCATTGTATTTTCTTTATAAGAGTGTTTATTGATGATTATTGATGTATTTGTCACTATTTACCTTTAAGATATTTCAAGGAAAGAGTCAAGAGAAGAATAATATAAATTGTGACACAACTTGAATGAAGCTTATGTTAGCTTCAATAAGAAATCATTGAAATCAAGGATGTATTATTGTGATGATTTACTAACTCAATGTTCAAAAGGCACACCATCATGTACTTTACAAGTAAAGATGAAAAAGAGAAGAGGAAAGAAGAAGAATAGAGGAAAGAACAAAAGGAAGGCTAACATAAGACATGAATAAAAAACTGAAGAAGGTTTGTACACTAAAAATTCAGATAAAGATTTGAAAGAAGTTGATTAAAGATCAAAGATGAAGATCAATATTGAATACTAAAGTCTTCGATAACAAAATAATGTAATACAGGGGGGTGTTGAGGAATATTACATTATGCGGTACATGCTAATTTACCCCCAAGGTACATTCATGGTACAATTGTAAATATGTAATAGATTAGGGTTGATTCTTTAGTTTAGGACTATGATTTATGTTTTTACTTTCATATAATTGTCAATGTGCAGGAAATGCACAATTGCCATGTAAGTTAGAGTGCTAGAGTGTATTGAGAGAATGTGCACAAGTATCATGTATGTAAGTGTACAAATATGTAAAGTGAGGATGTGCACAAGTGTCTTAGATTAGGAACGCATGTAGAATTGTGCAAGTGTCATAAAGTCAAGTGTGCATGTAAGAAGAAAGTGAAGAGTCTAGTATGTAAGTGGCAATATGATAAGCCAAAGGTCATGAGACTTGTTATATGGAGAGCAATAGTCAAGTACGTGAAGATTTACATTACTATGGCTATATTATGGATACAATGCTCCATAAGATAATCTGATAATCTGATTGTAAAAGAGATTTAGTTGGGAATAAAACTTGTATACATATTTTGAGAAATTAATATTGTAATTTTTCTTCATGCATAGTACATGAATGATTTAGGCCATTTACATTCATATTTGATATTATAAGTGAATTTTATTTTTAGTATTATATTGACCTTGATATACATATTAGATTGCTCATATATAATTCTACTTTTCATTATTGATATTTTTACCTTTAATATTGTGGCTATTTTATACTGGGACCTGTCATATAGTATGGTAGTAAGGCTTAAAAGCCAACATATATAAACCTTCATTCACTAATATAAATAATTTGGAACTCTATCCTTGGTGAGATTTATGAGTGTAAATGAGATTCCCTTCCATCCCTATCCTAATTTGATAAGGTCCTTCCTTATTGACTATATCTACTTTTCAAAAAGTCATTCAATTCTTTGTATTTTTTTTTTACATAATTTTGTAGAAATATATTTCCATGATGATCACTTTATACAAATCTAGTCACTATATAAAATTTTGTCATTTCAAGTACCACTAAAAATATCACAAAATCCACATTCTCAACTATTTATTTTTGTCAAGTATCATTGTAGGCCATGTTAGCATGCATGTAATTATAGCTTTGCCAAGTGATTTATGTACGTTTCTTATTTTTATCCCAAGTAAAATTTATGTGGGATGAATATTATGAGTTTATCTCTATGTTATGGCTCTTTTCCTATCTATTCCTTAGTCAAATACTATATTCTTTTAGCTTCATACCTCTTTTCTTACCTATTTTTCTATTGGGTATACAATGCTGCAAATTTGTCCTATCATAATGTCTTCAAAATTTGCTTTCTAAAGGCCCCTATCAACTTGTATTCTATATCAAATTTTCTTCTAAGTGTGATATGGGCTACAAGTGTGGATTTGCAACCATCACTCGAGCATGTGTTTATTAGTTATCAAGTGCAAGTCTACACTCTAAAACCCTATAAAAGGAAATATACATGGAATGTGGGTTGTGAAGATGCACTTGTACTTTGAATTATCCTTGTGCATTCACTTGTTATAATACCACATTGTTTCTCCATATCATATTTCTTACGTACATTTATTGGTTGAAAACTATAAACTTGTAGTTATACCTCAAGTTTTAGGATGCCTACCCATTTTCACCTTACATCCCTCCTCTCACATGATGTAGACTTTTCCATGCAAAATTACATCTTTGACATGATCTCAAGTTATCTAATTACCACTAATCAACCTGCACTCCACATTCTACATCTGAATATCTTGTTGGAAATTTTGAGTAGTTTTGTTGTCATTGATGTCAAAAGAATATTGGTTTAATGTCATCGTCATTAAGGACATCAAGTGGTTTTTCCAAAAGCAAGAAGGTCTTGGAAAGGAATAGGATATAATATTTATTTTTAATATTATATGCCTAAAAAGGGCCCAAAGGATGAAAACCCGAGAAAGGAGAAGCAAGTTTAAATTAAATAATAATATTTTATTATTATAATATTTCGGGCCAAATAACAAGGTGAAGAAAAACGAAGTCCAAATTGAAAAGACCCATGAGCAATTTTCAAAGGTTTAATTTAAATTAAAATATTTTAATCTTTGATTAAAATTTTAATTTAAATTAATAAAGGAGGCAAAGGTTTTTAAATTTAATATTTAAAAATTAAATTCAAATTTTTAAATTCAAAAAAGGGCCGACGTGAGAAATCAAAAGATGAATGTGTATTTATATAGGAAATGATTTCCATTTCCTAAAGTCTTCATCACACCTTCGAATGCAAAAAGAGAATATCGAGCGTTGTGTCTAAGAAGAAGATAATTTGCAATTTAAAAGTGCTTGGAGGGAAACGAGGCAACATAGGCCACGTAGTGGTTTGACTTCCCACCAACGACGGTAGCATAGGTGGTAGTTGGGAGAGTGTTAAGGTTTGCATGGAGGAGATCGCAGTTCGATCCACGCGATCGACATTTTGGAGGAAGAGCCCTTCGTTTGATTTGTTTGGCATTTTTGTGTGGCAAGTTTTGTGGGACAACGTGTGCATTGTGTTTCATGTGGGCACGCAGCCCACTTGGTGGCCTAGCTTGGAGCTAGGGTGTTGGGAGTGCAAAGGTCACGTGGTCGAATCCACCGAAGTTAGTTTTGTGGGCAGAACAAACAAAAGGTATGCCATTCGATTTTATTTTTCAAGGTGTTGAAAATTAAATGCTTTGAGATTATCATGAATGTTAAGTGCTTAGGGGAGTTATAAGGTAAAGAAAAATTAAAATATTTTTATTTTGATTTTTGGTGATTGAAATTTATAAGGTGTGGAGATTATAAGGTGTATAAGGGTTTTGCTATGCATGTTGTTTTTAATGAAATTGTTGAGTTGAATATTGTGAGTTTGGAGATTATAAGGTGTGCAAGGAAAATTGTTAAGGTGAAATTATTGAGTTGAATATTGTGAGTTTGGAGATTATAAGGTGTACAAAAGGATTTGTTATTTTTTATGAAAAATAATCTTTGAGAAAATTATTTTGTGGAGATCTTGAGATAGGTTGTGGTAACCTAACCCTAGTGTTGGTAAAGAAAATTTGATTGTGGTTAAGACAGGTTTTGAAGATATATCTCCATCAAAATAAAAGGTATGGGTACATCTTCCTTGTGAGTAAAATATTGTTGGATTGGATGTTGTGAATGCTAAGTTGGAGTGAAAAGGATTGTTTGATAAGCATTGTTGAGTTTGGTATTGAGATATCCAATATTGATTGATGAAGGTTTTTTTGGAATAAAGGTTGATGATAGAAACCTTGTTTGATAAGCATTGTTGGAAATATTGAGTGAGCCTTCATGTGCATGATTAGGGTTTGTGAAATATCATGAGTATCATTGTTATGTGAGGTTTGTTTGATAAGCATTGTTGAAAAAGCTTTCATTGAGTGTTTGGTTGAGAGGAGTTGATTGAGCTTAGTTGATTGGAAGTGTTGAAGTGATAGTTCAAGTTCTGTGAAATAAATTATTCTTTATTTTTGGATTGAGTTGAAGGAAATATTGAAAGTGATTGAGCATTGTTGTGAGTGTGAAGCATATTGAGTCTCTAACAATTCTCTATATGTTTCTATGAGATTGAACAAGATTATGTGTGAAGCTTGTTGGTGTGATTGAAGAGGATTTTGTGATAGATTGAGTTGAGTTGAGTAAGCTTTTGTGGAAGCTTACAATGTAGATTTGAGGAAGACTTGTTGAGAGAGTTGAGATAAGTCTTGGTGAAGACTTGTTGAGCATATTGGACAAGTTCTAGTGAGGACTTGTTGAGCATATTTGAGGTAAGTCTTGGTGAAGACTTGAGAGCAGTTAGAGCAAGTTCTAGAGAGGACTTGTGGATATATTTGAGGTAAGTCTTTGAGAAGACTTGTGAGCAGAGTTGATTGATTGATTTGTTCAAACCTTGAGTTAAGGTTTGGGGCAGATCTAGCAGAGTTGATTTGTGATTGAGTCAAGCTTTGTGTTAAGGCTTGAGGACATATTTGAGGATAGAGTTTGGTGCAGATTTGAGGATAGGTTTATGCTATACCAAAGATAGATATTGAGTAGATTTGTGCTAGACTAAAGGACTATGTTTAGTGCAGATCAGAGATAGATATTGAGTAGATTTGTGCTAGATCAAAGGACCGTGTTTAGTGCATATTTGAGATAGATATGAGAGTAAGCTTTGGAGGTGATAGAGTATAGAGGATAATAGTCTCTAGTGGATAGAGGTCCATTAGCTAGGGTAGTGAAGATAGGTCTTCTGAGTGAGGGTAGGAGTCTTCAGTGGATAGAGATCCATAAGCTAGTGTAGTGGAGGCAATAGTTCTTCTAGAAGATCACTAGTTAAAGCAGAGGAGAAGGAGTTCTCCTATGGATAGAGATCCATGAACTTGATTAGGGGATTGGTGTCTCCTTTGGATAGAGGTCCATAAACATTGTAATAGGGAAAGGATTCCCAAGATATTTGTTGAGAAAATTTTAGTGAAATATTTTCTCTGTGGAGTAGCCCACATTGGGTGAACCACGTTAAATTGGTGTCTCTATTGTGTGTGGTGATTTGTGCATTGCTTTGATTATTGTTATTGATATTGCCATTGATATATTGCATAATATTATTTGGGAAAGAAAAGTAAAAAGTGGTCTTATATTGTTCACCCCCCCTCTCAGTATAAGCTTGTGTTCTTCAATTGGTATCAGAGCGGGTTCCTTCGGAAGAGTTTAACAACTTGAAGGAAAAGCTTACAAGAACACAGATGGATTCTTAGATTGGATCTTCAGGAAATTCAACACCATTGTTTGATGGGAACAATTATACACTATGGAGCACAAGGATGAAGTTTCATCTAATGGCACTTGGAAATGAAATATGGGAAGCAGTTGAAAATGGATACACACCACCAACAACTCCACCTATAGATAAATATGGTAAGCTTCTACATCATTACAATTCAAAAGCAATGAATGCAATTCAAAAGGGCTTACGTGAAATAGAGTTTATAAAGATTATGCATTGCAAATCAGCAAAGGAAATTTGGGATAAGTTGCAAGGCATATATGAAGGAGATAAAAAGGTCAAAAGGGTAAAGTTGCAAAATTTCAAGAGAGCATTTGAAGACCTAAAAATGAAGGATGAGGAAAACATTATTGCATATCTACTTCGTGTGGATGAGGTTGTTAACTCCATGCAAGGACTTGGGCTTGAAGTTATAGAACTTGATGTGTGTGATAAGATTCTAAGGTCACTCCCAAAAAGGTTTAGTGAAAATATTTCAGCTATAGAAGAGTCAAAAGATATTGATATTTTGACAAGGGATGAATTACATGGCATTCTCACAACATTTGAGATAAGAATAAAAGAGGAACCTATTCCCTAGAAAGAAGCAACATTTAAAGCCACTAAGAAGACAAAGGGTAAGAAGTCAGATTCAAGCAATGAGTTATCCAGTGATGAAGAAGCAAATTATGGTAGAAGGAACAAGGACTCAAGAAAGTATAAAGGTACAAAATCAGTTAGATGTTTCAATTATGGAAAATATGGTCACTATGCATCTAATTTTCTAGAGGCTGGAAATAGCAATGATGAAGAAAAATAGGATCATAAGAATAGGAAAGCAGGTAAACACAAGTACCAAAAGAAAAATAGGGATGGACAAGGCACACAAGGAAAGAAGTTTTTCCAAAGGCATAAGAAGAGTTTCTATGCAGACAATGCAGGTAAGAGCTCAAGTGATAGTGATGATAGTTCCTCAGATAATGATAAAGATGAAGTTCTATTTCTAGAAAAAGAAAAAGAAGTTAGGAAAAGGGCACCAATAATTCTCAAGTGTTTTAGATGTGGTAACTTTGGTCATCTTGAAGATAGTTGTACAAGGAATGGATTTAGTTTTAGTGATGATGAATATGAAGATACACTTGAAGGACCAGAAGAGAATCTACTCTTGGCATTAGAGGAAGAAGGAGGTGATCCTATAGAAGACAAGTCATAAAGGAATGAAGATGATCCCAAAGGTAAACAAATAGAGGAAGAATCAAAGAAAGGAGAAGTTGATCTTGAGGGTGAGCTTATTCATGCCCTTGATGCATTAAGGGAGGTAAGAAAGAAAAACTCAAAACTCAAGCTTAAATTTCAAGAATGTGATGAAGAGAAATGAAAGCTTATAGAGGATCTAACCAACTCAATAGCTAAGACAAGGAGATTCAAAGAGAAGTTAGAAGCAAAGGTCTTAGAATGTGAAAGGTTAGAGCATGAGGTAGCTTTACTAAGGAAGGAAGTAAAAGAGTCTAAGGACAAGTTACACAGGTTTGGGAGAAGCTCAAAAATCATAGATAAGATGATCAAGGTACAAAGACGATCATCAAACAAAACAGGACTTGGATTTGAACAGGAACAAAGAAAACAAGGAGAGGAGTCAATCTCAAGCTTTGAAGAAGAAGAAGCTTCAGAAGAAGAGAGTGTAAGAGAAAGTGAGACTTCTGAGGATGAGTTGGACAACAAAAAGTTCAACAAGGAAAGGAACAATGCACAAATGAGGAACAGATGGAACAGGAACCAACACAGGGTAAAAGAAACTAGGAGACCAATGGGGTCAAGGCAAGGTAGTTTCAATGGATGATGCTTCTCATGTCATAGGTTTGGGCACAAGGCTACACAGTGCAAGACATGAATATGGAAGTTTCAAAAATAGGTAGCTTTTTCAAGGGTATTGCTACTCTTGTAATCAGTTTGGTCACAAGGCAATAAATTGTAGGGTTCATGATAGGAATGGATATGGCTTCACCAAGAGAAACCCCAAGATATTTGCACCTTTAAGGAATAACAACATTAAGTGTTATAAGTGCAATAATGATGGGCATACAACAAAGTGGTGTAGAGAAGAAATTCCAGAGACAAGCAGGAACAGGAATAGTCAGAGGAATCAAAAGAATCAGTTGAGGAAGAAAGTGGACAAAGGTAAAGATCAGTGTATGCTAGGAGTAGAAATACTCCCACCCCAAAATTAATCACCTCAAGAGGAGGTGGGGGAGGGGCTAAGCTAAGAATCTCATTCTTAGCCCCGAGCCCCAAAGGTGACCCTTTGCCATTGATGACAAAGGGGGAGAGATTTGAGTTAGGGGGAGAGCATTCGTTCGGGGGAGCAGTTTCTCAAGGAAAGCAACTTTTGAAAAAGAAAAAGGAATGGTAAAAATAAAGGGGTTGCCATCAATGACAAAGGGGGAGATTGTTGGAAATTTTGAGTAGTTTTGTTGTCATTGATGTCAAAAGAATATTGGTTTAATGTCATCGTCATTAAGGACATCAAGTGGTTTTTCCAAAAGCAAGAAGGTCTTGGAAAGGAATAGGATATAATATTTATTTTTAATATTATATGCCTAAAAAGGGCCCAAAGGATGAAAACCCGAGAAAGGAGAAGCAAGTTTAAATTAAATAATAATATTTTATTATTATAATATTTTGGGCCAAATAACAAGGTGAAGAAAAATGAAGTCCAAATTGAAAAGACCCATGAGCAATTTTCAAAGGTTTAATTTAAATTAAAATATTTTAATTTAAATTAATAAAGGAGGCAAAGGTTTTTAAAATTTAATATTTAAAAATTAAATTCAAAAAAGGTCGACGTGAGAAATCAAAATATGAATGTGTATTTATATAGGAAATGATTTCCATTTCCTAAAGTCTTCATCACACCTTCGAATGCGAAAAGAGAATATCGAGCGTTGTGTCTAAGAAGAAGATAATTTGCAATTTAAAAGTGCTTGGAGGGAAATGAGGCAACATAGGCCGCATAGTGGTTTGACTTCCCACCGATGGTGGTAGCATAGGTGGTAGTTGGGAGAGTGTTAAGGTTTGCATGGAGGAGATCATGGTTCGATCCACATGATCGACATTTTGGAGGAAGAGCCCTTCATTTGATTTGTTTGGCATTTTCATGTGGCATGTTTTGTGGGACAACGTGCGTAGTGTTTCATGTGGGCGTGCAACCCACTTGGTGGCCTAGCTTGGAGCTAGGGTGTTGGGAGTGCAAAGGTCACGTGGTCGAATCCATCGAAGTTAGTTTTTGTGGGCAGAACAAACAAAAGGTATGCCATTCGATTTTATTTTCCAAGGTGTTGAAAATTAAATGCTTTGAGATTATCATGAATGTTAAGTGCTTAGGGGAGTTATAAGGTAAAGAAAAATTAAAATATTTTTATTTTTATTTTTTGTGATTGAAATTTATAAAGTGTGGAGATTATAAGGTGTATAAGGGTTTTTCTATGCATGTTGTTTTTAATGAAATTGTTGAGTTGAATATTGTGAGTTTGGAGATTATAAGGTGTGCAAGGAAAATTGTTAAGTGTTGTGTTATGGTGAAATTATTGAGTTGAATATTGTGAGTTTGGAGATTATAAGGTGTACAAAAGGATTTGTTATTTTGTATGAAAAATAATCTTTGAGAAAATTATTTTGTGGAGATCTTGAGATAGGTTGTGGTAACCTAACCCTAGTGTTGGTAAGGAAAATTTGATTGTGGTTAAGATAGGTTTTGAAGACATATCTCCATCAAAATAAAAGGTATGGGTACATCTTCCTTGTGAGTAAAATATTATTGGATTGGATGTTGTGAATGCTAAGTTGGAGTGAAAATGATTGTTTGATAAGCATTGTTGAGTTTGGTATTGAGATATCCAATATTGATTGATGAAGGTTTTTCTGGAATAAAGGTTGATGATAGAAACCTTGTTTGATAAGCATTGTTGGAAATATTGAGTGAGCCTTCATGTGCATGATTAGGGTTTGTGAAAGATCATGAGTATCATTGTTATGTGAGGTTTGTTTGATAAGCATTGTTGAAAAAACTTTCATTGAGTGTTTGGTTGAGAGGAGTTGATTGGAAGTGTTGAAGTGATAGTTCAAGTTATGTGAAACAAATTATTCTTTATTTCTGGATTGAGTTGAAGGAAATATTGAAAGTTATTGAGCATTGTTGTGAGTGTGAAGCATATTGAGTCTCTAAAAATTCTCTATATGTTTCTATGGTAAAAAGAGAGATTGAAAGTGATTGAGCATTGTTGTGAGTGTGAAGCATATTGAGTCTCTAACAATTCTCTATATGTTTCTGTGAGATTGAATAAGATTTTGTGTGAAACTTGTTGGTGTGATTGAAGAGGTTTTTGTGATAGATTGAGTTGATTTGAGTTGAGTAAGATTTTGTGGAAGCTTATAATGCAGATTTGAGGAAGACTTGTTGAGTAGAGTGTTGAGGTAAGTCTTGGTGAAGACTTGTTGAGCAGATTGGACAAGTTCTAGTGAGGACTTGTTGAGCAAATTTGAGGTAAGTCTTGGTGAAGACTTGAGAGTAGTAAGAGCAAGTTCTAGAGAGGACTTGTGGATATATTTGAGGTAAGTCTTTGAGAAGACTTGTGAGCAGATTTGATTGATTGATTTGTTCAAACCTTGAGTTAAGGTTTGGGGTAGATCTAGCAAAGTTGATTTGTGATTGAGTCAAGCTTTGTGTTAAGGCTTGAGGATAGATTTGAGGATAGAGTTTGGTGTAGATTTGAGGATAAGTTTATGCTAGACCAAAGATAGATATTGAGTAGATTTGTGCTAGACCAAAGGACTATGTTTAGTGCAGATCAAAGATAGATATTGAGTAGATTTGTGCTAGATCGAAGGACCATGTTTAGTGTAGATTTGAGATAGAGCTAAGAGTAAGCTTTGGAGGTGATAGAGTATAGAGGACAATAGTCTCTAGTGGATAGAGGTCCATTAGCTAGGGTAGTGAAGATAGGTCTTTTGAGTGAGGGTAGGAGTCTTCAGTGGATAGAGATCCATAAGCCAGTGTAGTGGAGGCAACAGTTCTTCTAGAAGATCACCAGCCATAGTAGAGGAGAAGGAGTTCTCCTGTGGATAGAGATCCATGAACTTGATTAGGGGATTGGTGTCTCCTTTGGATAGAGGTCCATAAACATTGTAATAGGGAAAGGATTCCCAAGAGATTTGTTGAGAAAATTTTAGTGAAATATTTTCTCCGTGGAGTAGCCCACATTGGGTGAACCATGTTAAATTGGTGTCTCTATTGTGTGTGGTGATTTGTGCATTGCTTTGATTATTGCTGTTGATATTGCCATTGATATATGAAAAGGATTGAAAATTCAACTAAGTGTTTTATTATTTACAATTCAATTTATAGGCTCTAAAGGCCCAAAATACATAACCAAACCCATTAAATCATGGATTTGATCCAATATGCTTAACCATAAGCTACAAAAGTGCAAAGGAGAATGCACGTAACTTTCTAAGTTAAGAGAAAGGAATAATGCTAACTATAAGATCCATTTTAGCTATCTTGAAGTACACACTTCCTACTTTGAGTCCACACTTCCTAACTAACACTCCTAAATGACAACTAGAAGATAACTAGTGCCCACAAGTGCATGTGAGAAAGATACTCACTTACAATATTATTTTGCAAGAAATAAACTATGCAAACCTAGCTAGGAACTACTAGAGGGGTCATATGAGTGATCAAACATCAATCCTCATCAATATATTGTATAATATTGTTTGGGAAAGAAAAGTAAAAGGTGGTCTTATACTATTTACCCCCACTCTCAGTATAAGCTTTTCTTCTTCATATCTATCTTCCTTGAGAAATATTTAAAAAAAAGGCTTATCCTTAATTGTCTTTCAAATTTTTTTCAAGAGGAGATGAGCACATCCAAATTACCAACAATGCCATATCCTTTAAAAATTATGGAATTCAAATATACATTGTGCAATATGACCAAGATACATTTAATTATACTTAGAAAATCTTAAGTCATGAAGATTTGGGAAGAAAAGGGGCCGATGTCCTTCAATATATATATAGGCATTGACTTATTAATATTAAAACTATAATATATGAAGCCATTATCAAGTTATTGAAGGCATAATTTTATAAAAAAATTAAATATTTCATATTCCATTATTGATCAATGGGAAGGAGTCTAGGCACTTTCATCCATGCATGCTTTCCTTTTTGAATATTACATGTATAGATAAGAAGTGTATTATATAAGCTCCTTGTTAACTCTATCAGGTACTTTCTACAAAGACATAAATTACATGTCTTCATATTTGTTCTTTTTTTTTAGATTTCATCTCAACATTGGATATCTTAGTATTAGAAAAATATTGATAGTAGGCTTCATATTCCCCAGTGTTATTCCATGTTCCAGTCTCAAAATTTGCATCAACTTGGGTCATTAATTTGTGATTATTTTAAGATCCATTCTTAAGGAGCTGACAAGATATTTTAACATAAGACTCTAGAAAGTAGCGATGAAGGCCATTTACCCTTATGCAAACTAGTTTGTACAAGAAGACACATATCATATGTCGAGGTGTTTAGACAAGAGAGTAAAATTGTGGCCCTTCCAATAAGGCTAACCGACAAATTGATCTTGGTGGAGTTTTACAGATTGGTGTACTATTTCTATAAAAAGTACATAGGGAAGTAGCTTAAAGGACTGGTCAATTTCCAATTCTCAATTGGAAAATATGCATGCAAGTCAAGCAAAGATATTAGTAATTTGGAAGCAGTTACAAGATTTTTTTTCAATAAGTAAAAGAAAAACCTTTGACATGAGGAAATAATTAAAGCCATATACTCCAAGTAGGTGATATCTAGTCTAATCATAATCCATATGATGAAGAAAAATGGGCTAAATGTGATGGAGTTTAGGAAGTGAATGACCAACCTATTGGTAAATGAATATTTCCAAGATGGATTAAGTGAGTTGATGGACAAGAAAAAATCAATCCTATAGTAGGTGAAATAGGACAAGATTCCTACAACCTAGAAGCCCATTCAATATGGTCTCCATCAAGAGAACCATAATGACTTCATTAAATTGATTTTAACACAAATTTTAAATTGTACAAAAGAGGTCTTTGAAGGAATTACTTCGCTTAATTACAAGAACCAATCAAAGAGTAAAATACAAATAATCACTAAGATTTTTGTATGAAAGAAATTTTATCTCATTCTCAATAAGAATAAGTTAGTCCAAATAAAATGGTTGAATTCCCAATAGACTCCATTAAACAAGGAAAATTTAAATCCTCATTTTTCCCCGCAAGGATATTTGTACCAAAGAACAACAACCAAGAAAGTGTTCATTATGGGGCATGAGGTTACAAGTCCAAGGGAAGTTGTTGGGGTGATGGTGATGATAGTGATAATGATAGCCATGAGAGGATTATAATAAAGTAAAAACTAAGTCTTCTAATCCATCCAAGCCAAAAATGAATAAATATAAAACATAATATGATAAGGAGGAAACACTTGATTATGCATCAAAGAAAGGAGATAAAGTAAAGGCTTCAATCAAGGGAAAATCTCAATAGAAATAAACATTGACCATAGTAGAATCATTTATAAAATATCTAGATAATTTCTTAACCAAATCTTGCAAGTAAACCAAAGGATTGCTAAGATTACGAAAGAAAGAGAATGGTAGTGAAAATAGGTAGGCACAAATATTAGGATCCCATTGGAAAATAAATTTTTAGGAAGATTATGATGTCACTTTGTATGAACTGCCTATCCTCGACCACCAAGAAACTGTGGGATTCTTGAAGTCCACCTTTGAAATAACACTAGATACTATAGAGGAAGCGATGGATAAAATAGCAAGGGTGGAATTTAAAAGAAACTACACAAAGAAACTAGTGAGTAAATTTGGTGTGTCAAAGGAAGGAGAGTTGGTGGTAAAATAAATTAAAGAAGATACTAGTGATAAGGTCACTAATACCAAGAAATAAATCTCTAAAACCATACAAAAAGAAAAACACGTTCCTTCTAAATAAGAGATGGTTAAAGAAACAACTGAGGAAGTTTAACTTAAATGAGATACAAAAAGTTGCTACAATAGGTAGGAATAAGTAGATCTCATGAAGATATTATTTAAAGAGTCTAAACAATAAGTAAGGAATTCGAGAACAAAGTATGTTAGACACTTGATATTTATGAACAAGCTAAAAATAAATAAAATGATAACATAAACAAAATCAAACAATTGTATGCCTTATTTGGAACTCTAATTGTCTTATCCAAGGCACCAGTGAAAGAGTGGAGTGAAGTTGTCTTAGACCATTTAGAAACAAAGGGAATTTGTCTCTTATAGGGAGTCTAAGTAGAAATGAGAATGGACATATTGCTTTAAGCTATCAAAGTATATGGAAACTAGTTGAACAAGATTAATGATGAGGCACTCAAGGTGGAATCCCAACTTAAAGCAATAATATCAACATTAAATTACCTGATGAGTATTTAATTGAGAATATGAAGGAGAAATCCATGGAAGAAATAAAAAAGCATTAACAAATTATCTATTTTAAATTGAAGACTACACAGAATTCTTGAGAAAACAACTCACTTCAATATTGTCGAAACTAAATGTCTTATGCTCATTCAAGAAATATTGGAAAACAACGATCAAGCATGAGAAATCAAGGACTTTTTTAACACTAGGATTTTAAATGTTGATGAAACAAGTATTGGTTACATCTTAGGAAAAATACAAAACTGGTCAAGTTATCATGACAATCTGAAAAGGAGTTATGGAGTTGTTATTTATCATGCTCGTGGCCTACCCTTACCCATTTGTAAGAAAAATTTGATTTCTCAAAATATTGTGGAGTTTGAATTTCTAAAGTTATTAATAATTTGCATAATTTTTATTAGTTACATTGAGCTATTTTTGGCATCGAGATTTGAACCTTGTTGTGGGCTACATAAACTTTTTGTCCCAATCGTTGAACCAAAGAACCCTCTGGCACATAATTGTTATTAGTCAAATTAACTTAGTTGAATAATTTAGGGGAAAGTTGGTTATCTTATATAACCAACTTATTGTTATATTTAAGCAATGAACTCAATGAAAATAGGGTTGCAAATTTTGTAATATGA
The DNA here is from genome assembly GCA_028583015.1 of Wollemia nobilis. NCBI lineage: Eukaryota > Viridiplantae > Streptophyta > Pinopsida > Araucariales > Araucariaceae > Wollemia > Wollemia nobilis. Next base: position 7,423,982 of record JAQPPZ010001836.1, on the reverse strand, counting down.
AGCATTAAGATTTTCATGTATAGTTATGAGGAAGTAATGCAAATTATTTTCAACAAAGTGTTTATGCCATTTGTATGATTCTTGTTTTTGCTCTCTTATGAATGTGTTGTTTTTATTGGGTGAAGTGTCATTGCTTTGCTAAAGTGATCCTATTTTCTATTCATAATCAATCAAATTATGTTCAATAAGACTCTACTGGCTTCATTTGGATCAAGATGATAAATTACATTTCTAATTCATTTTTTTCTATAATTACTCATTTACTTTTCAATAGAATACCTTTTTTCAAAGTATAAATTGTTAGCACAAGTATCAAACCTTCTTACAAATAATGAATAACTTCATTTTTATTGTATTTAATTAAAGTCATTTCTTTGCTTAAAAGTGTCAAATTACAAATCAAAATGACAACTTGGAGATTATCCAAAGATCAATGAAAAAGTTGGGCTAGAATGTTACTTATAAAATACATAGGTTCCAAGGATGCAATAAAATTGTTATGCTAATAAAAAATACCTAGGGGTTTGATAATATGAACTTCATATTAGAGAGTTTACAACTGATCAAGAGACATATTAGTTAGTTAAATAATGAGAAGGATTTTATGATTATTTAGTATAATACTTGGTTGAACCCTTGTCCTCTTATTTTGATCCAAAATAGCAACTACTTACTTGAGCCAATTTAGCTCATAAAGGTTTAAACGACAAATATTGTATTGGTGTAAGCAATAATTATAGATAATAGATTTCTACTATCAACTTGGTGAAGGGTGAGGGCCTTAAACAAGTGATAGTTATAGTTCCAAAGATGCTTAAAGGGTTTCATTTACCATTTTTTATACAAAATGACGAGTTGGTTTGGAAGCTACTTGGTTAAGTTGGGATATAAGAGTTTGGAACAATCATAATTTCCTACTCCTAATGATTTTCCTTAGAAGAATGTTTGTTCACTTGAGGTCATCCTTAAGGCCTTAACATTCCTTTGGTTAGTAGTCCAAAGCAAAATTCTTACAAATTAGGAATTTACAAAGAAAAGGATATCATGAATCTTTTACGTTTGTGTGATGCAAAAATAATCTAGAATATTAGATTATTTACTTCTTTATTGTCCCTTTGCGAACAATATACCTTAAAAAGAGGATATTGCTTAACTCTACAAAAATTAAAAGAGTTGATGAAATGGATTGATTTTTCAAATTTAAAGCATTATGCATTATGTGGAGGATTGGTCCTTCCATTCTTTTTTGAATCTAGAGACACAAGAAACAATAATTTTTTTTACCAACAAATTTTAGGAAAAAAACATACTAGTTAATCTATCCATGAGGTAGATTTTATAAAATTTAGGTAGTTATAATACTTGTTTAGTCAATTAAGGTACTTTATACCAAATGTAACTCGTAAAAAGGTATAGTAAAATAGTTTTTCACGTCCACAAGGCCATATACCATATGTGACAATCCTCATGAAGGATGTCATTTATCTAATATGTATATGGACTAGAATTTCATTAAAAGAGTATAATGCACAATCCTACCCATAATAAATTTAAAATTTAAATTTCTAAAATTAAACATTAAACCTATTCAAATTATATTTAATTAATATACTAATTAATATTTTTAAAATCTCTAATATCATAATTAAAAAAAAATTAAATGTAAAATTAAATTTAAGTCATTAACCATATGCAAAACTTTATTCTCTCGAAAGAAGAAAAAACTAATTTTACAAAGTGACATAGTCTTACTATCCCATTTCTATTATTTAAAAAATAAATGTAAAATCAAAACTCAAGGCAACATTACTATCAAGTAATTTTGTATAACCTCATTGAAAATTCCTTTGATCTGTGGTGTAAGAATATCTACCCCCATTTTATATGCTCAGCCTAAAAAATGTCTATGTCATGGGCTTCACCAGTTGCTAACTTTTTTATCCCTTGAATAATGTCTTCATTTGTGAAAAGTTCTCTCTTGACACTGATAATAGGGGTGTCTCTTGTTGCTTACTACACTCATACAATTGTTTTGAATACTCCAACCACTGACTAGATGTTATGTTATTTTCAGTTTGCATCTTTTTTACGCTTAGTTCCTTCCAAAATTTCTTTGGTTCATTCTTCCCTAAGTAAATCAGTCATTTCCTCGTTCTAGTGTATTCTTCTTTTTTTGCCCTTACCAGTTTCTCATATGCTTTTCTATTTGCTCTTGTTTTACCTATTGGTTCCTTTAGTAGTCTTTGTGCTTCCTCGCAACTTGTTCTAGTGTATTCTTCTTTTTTTGCCCTTACCAGTTTCTCATATGCTTTTCTATTTGCTCTTGTTTTACATGCTGGTTCATTTAGTAATCTTTGTGCTTCCTCGCAATCTTCATTGAACCACAGGTTGATTAAGAAGCTATTTATTTATTTCTTTTTAGGTTTAGCTCTCTTGCATTTGTTTAGAGCTTCTTGGATAACATACATTAACCATTCACTCTTATTGTAATCTCTACTGTGAGATACTCTTTCTTTATTTTTCTTATAACTTTTCTGTCGTTTTTCTTCTATTAAAAGATTACTTTTCTTATAAAAAAGTTTTTTTTTTAATTACCTTGTATGTATTTTTTCCTTAATTTATTTTCTTATAATAAAAATTCCATAACAATTAAATTATAATTTAACTTTTAAAAAAAAGCTTTCACTTTTAACTCTTCTATTTTGATATACAATTTTATTAAAAACAAAATCCCTTACTACCCAATATTCATTTCCATCCAGCCCATTCTTTTCCATTTTTTACAAAAGGTCATCAACCACTTGAAAAATATAAAAAATAGAACTTGTCAAGAGCTTCGTAAGGAGGCCATTGTTCTTATTATTACTGATTTATTGTTTATAATTTTAGACTGATTATATAGATAACTTTCACGTCCAATCCATTGCCATCACCATCCCACCGAACACAGCCTTGTTTTGACATGACACCTATAAATGATCCTTATCTATAGAGAAATAAAAAATTGTTTATTTCTTATCATACGATATGATTGCGCTGTGTCATCTCGATCAACATCTCGTGTATGATATCTTACCCACTATCGGATATTTTGCATTGGGATAAAAACCTCTTTCAAAATCTATGTGCCTGTCAGATTAATTTTTGAAACCGGTACCAAGTTCCAAGAGTTAGACAATAAATAAAAATTTATTTTATTTTTTTTAAATCAATCTTATCTGTCTTGTATTTGGTATGAATATATTTTTAAATTATTAGATAAAAAGTCTTTTAACTAAACAAGAAAGCTTTTAAACACACTTTCTTCTCCTTTTAACTTATGTTTTTGGAAAGTGAGTTTAAAACTTAAATTATTACATTGTCTTATATAATTTTTTAAATTTTTTATATTTAAAATTTTAAATAAAAAATATAAGATTTAAATTTAATAAATAATAAGATTATAATAATAAAATTTTAATTAAATAAATAAAAATAAAAATTATATGTTTTATTAATATTAAAAATTACTTTAATTTTTAAATATACATTTTTAAATTATATTCAAACATCAAATCATATCATCGGATGAAAACCTCCAACATTATTATAAAAAACTTAATTGAAAAACTTTATATTGTCTATCAGACATCTTAAAGGAAAAATCATTCCAAACCATGTAATAAGAATCATTCCAAACCATGTATTAAGACTGATTCCCTTTACCCTAAAGAAAGGATCACCACTATAACTCCGTCACCACAGTCCTAAGAGATCAGGAGACTTGACTGTGTTACTAAGGTCCCAAAAGACTAAGAGACTTGACTATATTAGTCTAGGCTTGAACGAACAAGAGACTGGTTCAATACTAATCTACAAAAGGAATTGACCACATCCATTTCCCCTGGGAGATGCATTCATGACGATTCCAGAGCAGTGGGTTTGGATATTAGTGCCGTCTTCTTTCAAATAATAACTTTTTTTTTTTAATTTTAATTTATTAAAAAATATAAATACAGCCGTTTGGAGATATCTTTAAATCAAGCATTCCTTGCCGACAACCAGATCTATACCTAAATTCAGGGGCTAGGATTTTGGCCAAGCTATTCACTTTATATGAAAGCGACACGTAATAAGGATGCCACCCAATTCGATGTGACGTGGATGTCACGTCAGTCCACATCAACTCAGCGCGCCAAGGGGGAATCTTGGACAAAATCGCCCAGATGTCCAGAATTCCTCGTCATCCTTATCTCCATTGCATTACAAAATTTACGACACGAAAGCGATGGCTCAACTTTACTTCTTTATAATGATCTCTAAACCCTCCTCAAATTGTTGGATCTCAAACAATTCAGCTGCTGTTTCTGCACAAAATTCTGAACATGAGTTATAATTTGGAGAAGCTATGGGACGACACTGTGGGTGGCCCGATTCCAGAGAGCGGTTTGTGTAAGCAATCGACCATAAAATTCATCGTCATCAGTACTGTTATCATCATTCGTTATCTTCTTGCTCTGCTACAAATTTTATTGCATCTATAACAATATAACACCAGATCATTACTGCTAGTTATTGATACGAATATTTGTTATAACAGATGGAGAAGGAATGGTACAGAAAAGATCTAGTGGAGAGTTCGACAAGTCTCGCAAAGGAATCGCTATTGCCAGACCTATAACGAAGAACCTTCCTCGGTCCTTGTCCATGGAAGGATCTCCCCCTGCTTCCCCATCGGGTTCCTCTCCTTCCTGTGAGCTTCTTTTTCTTTCTTATAAGTAGTTTTTATAACCCATGAAATTTTAGATCATAAATATCAATATTAATTATCAAAATTTTTTACACTTGTGAATGTGATCCTGAATAGTCTTTGACGGTTAGATCTGTTATTATTATTAATAATTTGTTTAAGAAGCAGCAACATCATAATAGTTATTATTAGTTAAAGAAGAAGGTGCTAATGTTTGAAGATTGATGGATATTTGTGGGTATAGCTACTCCCAGAGACAAAGAGAATGTATGGAGGAGCGTGTTCCACCCGGGGAGCAACGTGGCCACCAAGAAGATTGGAGCCCAAAAGTTTGATAATGTTGAACCACGGAGCCCTACTGTTTATGACTGGTTAGCTCTTAACATTGAATGGAATACATCTTATATTATGCAGTGACAGAGTTAAGTGGGTTGGGATTTATGGACTTTTATGTTTTGGATCTTGTGTGCAGGCTTTACAGTGGGGAGACCAAATCCAACTGGCGCTGAAGGTGGAAGAGAGGGAAAGGAAGTTGGAAGTCTCCCGGAAGCTTGTTTGCAATGGTTGGCTGTGCGTAAGAAAAATAAAATCTATGTACAGTATGTATGTATAGTTTTGGTGTCCTTGACATAGCAGGAAAACGAGTGGGAGTGGTGAAAGTAGTAAACAACGATCAAGATCATTTTGGTAATTGATGGATTGGGTGTTGATGGCAGACGGTAGGGACGATGCTATGCTAAGTAATGGATTCTATTTTGCATGAGTTGAATGCTTGTGTGTTACAACTTTTGGGTGTTGATGGCAGACGGTAGGGACGATGATATGCTAAGTAATGGATTCTATTCTGTAGGAGTTGAATGCTTGTGTGTTACAACTTTTGGGTGTTGATGGCAGACGGTAGGGACGATGACATGCTAAGTAATGGATTCTGTTCTGTAGGAGTTGAATGCTTGTGTGTTGCAACTTTTGGTTACTATTAGATATGTTTTTAATAATAATAATAAAAAAACCTAGTGGAAAAGTTGCTTGTAACTTTCCAAAAAGAGAGTTAGCTAGTATAGAAATACAGTATTACCACTTCCGTATCTATAGTTTTTGGTATAAAATAGTTGGAAATGGTATATTTTATGAACTTACTAAAATAGTAGTACATGGTATAATTGAAATGTCATATTTATGTAGTTTTTTTTCTGCAATAATGGTTATTTTTTTATATATTTTAAATAAAATAAATGGTACATATTTATTTATTTAATAATTTTGAAGTTAATGGTTGTTTTTTAATATATTTTAAATAAAATAAATGGGTACTTATTTTTTTAATGTTTTTAGAGATAATGATTGTTTTTTTATAGATTAAAAGTATAGTTTAAAATGAAATGGGTCATATATGACAAATCTTTATGGAAGATAATCTTTATTTAATCAACTATGCATCATATATAACAATCCTTATGGAAGATGAGGTTATAGAGAGAAAGAGAGAATGATTGTTTTCTTATATAATTAGTATAGTTTAAAAAGTGTGTATGGAAGATAATCTTTATTAAATCAACTATGGATGATATATAAAGAACTTTATAGAAGATGTTATTGAGAGAGAGATTGTATGGAAGATAATATTTATCTAATCAACCATGGGTCATATATAACAATCTTTATGGAATATGTTATTGAGAGAGAGAGAGATTTATGGTTGTTTTCTTACACAATTTTAGAGATTAAAGTGGTGGTTTAAAAATAAATGGGTTATATATGACAATTTGTATGGAAGATAATCTTTATCTAATCAACAATGGATCATATATAACAATCCTTATGGAAGAGGTTATTGAGTCCGAGAGAAATAGAGAGAGATAATGGTTGTTTTATTATACAATTTGAGAGAGGAACATGTTTTGAATATAGTTTTCATTAAATTTATTCAACCAACAGTGGATCATATATGACAATCCTCATGGAGGATAACGTTGAACATCGCTTTAACACAATTATTATATATTCAAAACAATTGAAGAAAGAAATGTAATGCACTTATTCTTTTGTCTCATGATATCAAAATTTCACAATAATCTAGAAAACATAATTTCTCATAAATTAATTTTTGTTAAAATAGTGAAATACACAAGTATGACAAGAACACAACACAGATTTGTACCAAAAGAACTCTAAATGAGGGTTAGAAGATGAAGATAATCCACACATACCTCTTACTACCATATATAACATTATAATGAAATAACATAGATATCAAAACAATCTTATCAATCCTTTAAAATTCAACAATATCATCTATGAAAATTGGAATTTTAGTGTCATTTTACATAAGGTTGATTCAACAACAACATCAGTTATGGAAATTGAAATCTAAGATTGGTTTTACATAAGTAGGTCAACCACTCTACATAAGAAGAGGTGGTTCCTTCATCCAACTAGCTATAGGACCGAGTACCAATCACTTAAGTGAAAAAATTTAACAAGTATTGCAATGTCCAAAGCATAAACTAATTTGATATATGAATGAAGCATGCATCTATTCTAGCTCATAAAAACCATATTTCATATAAGAGTCGTTTCAATCCTTTACATGTATAAAGATGTGCATGTTTTTTCTCTCACTTTAACTAAATTTCACTCTATCTACTATTTGCTTGAGTAGGATCTTGTTGTATTTCATTGCAAAAGTAGAGGGAATTATAAATCATGGGATAATATTGTAAATTGAGACCATTCATTGGTTTGGAAGTTGACCAACTAAATCCCTTAAAAATTTAGCCCTTGTAGTTTGATATGTTGTAATGTGTCATGTGCTTAGAAGCATATGTACATATTATTTTTCATGAGTTGTGCCTTATTCTAAGCCATGTCTTGAGCAACAAAAAAAATAGTAAGTCATATGGTAATTTCTAAAAAGATTTTAGATAATAAAAAGAAATTAAAAAATAAGTTATCATATTAAGTTAACTAAGAAAGGATGAGAAAGGGATGGGAAGTAAAAGAAGAAAATAATGCAACTAGAAGTGGAAGACGAAAAATGCAACTAGAATATTGGGGGATATATTGCAGTAAAAGAGGTCCTATATATGCACAAATAAGCGAGACGAAGGAACATGACACCATAGTTAGATGAGTGTGGTAGAAGTGGTGAACTTGGCTTAGTTGAAAGGGTGTCATACATGTCTTACATTTGTGGTTAAATATTTTTTTGTCATCTTTGATTATGAATGCTTATGTGTTTGAAATAACTTGCCCAAAATATTAAATATTGGATTTATAGATGTATAATGGTCTTTGTCTACCATAACATAGAGACCAAAAAAATTTCATTCAAATTGCCTTAAGTGCATGTGGATCTCGAATTTGTAGCTTGGAAAAGGAGGTCACTATGGTGGGGAGTATGATTTAACCTTAGGTGGGAGTGACTCCTTAGGATTGAGTGACCAATCCTATTGTGGAACATGGGTTGGCTATAGTCTCCATTGATTGAGCAACCATATCAAATCAATCATTTCTAGCCGTATGTGTGTATTCATTTTTCCTTTTGGTAAAGATAGGTGGATTTACTTGTATTTAAATTAAAAAAACTAAAAATTGAATAAATGACAATATGGGTATTTATATTTGGTTTAAGTTTGGTTATTCAATTGGAAACATAAACAATGGCATCTTATTTTAAATGGAGCATAGTTGAAATCCTCTAATATGGGTTAGAAGCGATATTAGGTTTTAGGTTTATTTAGAGTGCCTGCTTGATGCACGTTCCATCTAGGGACTCTTTTGGACCTCAAATAACAAAGTGTTACCTTTCCAAATTATACAATCAAGAAAGTTTTGGAATGACATAAATGTTAGAATTGATGCCAAGTCTCTCTGTTTATGCCAAGGATATTGAGGCTAGTGCCATGTCTATAAGGATATTGAGGCTAGTGCCATGTCTACAAGTTTAGCACTAAGACGACTAAGATTGCTTTAAGTTTGGAAGTGCCACCCAATCTATTGGTATATAATGCTGACATTGGTTATGGCATTGGCAACAATGTTAGCGCCAATGTTTAGATTATGACCTAACACCAATGATGATGTGCCATAACAAATGTGGCACCATGAGTGGTTATGATGATAACCCATAAGTTGCAGAGTCATGATGTGTATATCGATAGATGTAAGTTGGTGTTGCCATTTGTTCTCCTTCAAAAATAAACTTTGTAACCACCTTTTAACCATCTCAAAAGGATGGCGACATACAAATACAAGTATTTAGAAATCCTTAAGAATATGATCTTCATATAATTTTTACAAAATTATTTAAATGCATGAATTTAAAATTTAAAAATTAAAGTTTTCGTTGCTCGAGGGGTGTTTCATTTGGTATGAGAGTAAGTTGCAACACAACATATTGTATAGATGCCACTTTAGAGGAGGGTATGATATTTTATAGTTGTCAGTGTTGAATATAGAATAGTAAGTGTTGAATATAGAATAAGAGGGGTCTCACCAAGAGGATAATCATGTGGAGCAAAGGAGTCAATAAATTGGGTAAAATATCCCTCCATGCAATGAGGAGTTTCGACCCAAAATTCATTTTTTATTTGACAAATATTATAGTAGATCAAATATGGGTAAAACAAGAAGAGGTAAGACAAGCAGCATGGGAATTATCCTTTAACAACACTCACAACATGGAGAGTTTATCCAAAATAAATTATCCAAGTAGACAAAAAGGATTTTTTATGAAATCTAAAGAAAATAAAACCACTAAGAGTTCTCTAGGGTTGTTGAAGAGAAAGTGGAAAGAAAATGGTTGATAGATATGGATAAGTATTTTCTAATTGATTCTCTTCCAGCATTGATAAGTCCAAGATTATAATTTTCCACTTAGAATAGTAAAAAGTAGTATGGTGGAAAAATGAGAAGATCCTTGGAGTTTTGACCACATGTAGGTGACTTTGGGAATAATTCATGAAGAAATTTAAAACAAAGTATATCTCCCAAGTTTATATTTATAGTAGGATTCAATAGATCCACAACCATCTACAAGGCATTAGAACTATTATGGAGCATTGATCCGAGGTTGTGTTGTAGGAACAATGTAGATCAAGATCAAAGCTAGAAACAAGAAAGAATGCTTCAAGATAACAAGTAAATTTTATTGACCTTGAATCAAATTACAGGGAAAATGATATTTGAGAAGGGATGTTTGCCAACGTCTTATAAGCTTCTTGTCGACTTCTTGTCAACTTCTTGTCAACTTGAAATAAAATTACATATTTATATACAAATTTGGTGCAAGAAGAGTCATGAAGGTTATGGCAGTTATGATAGTTTGACTTTTGTGATGCGGGATGCAGGATGCAGGATGCAAAAGGCCCATTGCTATTGCTAAGCATTTTGCATTCCATATTTTGTAGTTTGTTTGCAATCCATAGTTTGTCTGTAGTACACACTCTGTTTGCGATCCATACTCCATTCTGTAGTTCATTATTCATTTGTAATCCGTAGTTCGTTCATGATGCACACTTTGTTTCATAGTTCGTAGGTCAAAATTCACACTTTGTCAAGAATCTACACTCCATCCATGATTCATCTAGATCAGTCGACCCCTCTTAAGAAGCAATGGTCCCCTTTACATCAAGTTTTGACATCAAGTGTGAAAGCTCCTTTTTTATTTAAGTCTTCATGATCCACTTGGCTTGGTGATTGAATTGACTTGATCAGACTATTCTATATAGTTGTGTGGACCGACTATGAATGGTTTTGGCCCATGTATCAACTATCGAATCATCCAATAGTGCAAGACTTCCCCCAAAGTGTCTAGTAGAGATGGATAATATGACTTAAGAAAATAAACATTGAAAATGGGATGCAAGACAAGGTAAGGGGGTAGATTGCCCTCAAAGTGTTCTCTTCCCCTTGGTGACGATATATGGTCCATAGTGTAGAGGTCTAATTTTCTTGTGTGGACCTGCAAGGTGCTCTTTCTACAATCACAACTAAACCTTATCTCCTGCTTTGTAAGAGTGTGGGGTGCGATGTCGATCACGGTGTTGCCTATACTTTGGGTTCATTTGATCTAGAAGATCATGAACTTGCTACTATAAATGGTGAATATTCTCCATAAAATTTGTTGTTTTTATGTTTCTCTTTCTCTATGTGGTATGAAGTTCATGGGGGAAATTGGAAGAGCCACATCCATAGGCATCAAATATTGAAAACCAAAACACACATGAACGGGTTTGTGCTTGATAGAGCTATGCAAAGCCTTGCTATATCTATGTTGAATGTATGGTAGATTCTTACCCTATGTTTGAGGATGCTTTTAATTGTATATACACAATATATGCATGATCAACCTATTGACAACTTATGTTAATCCATTAATTTGAGGATGGAATATTGTGGATTGGGCAAGCTTTGTGTCCATCATCTCCCATAGAGTATTCTAGAAGGTAATTAAGAATATGCTATCCCTATCTAAGATAATGGATTTTGGCAAGCCAAAATGAAGCCATACATGGTTGAAATAGAGTTTTGTAGTTCTTTAAGTGTAACATTCTTCTTACAAGAAATCATGAGAGCCATTTTGGAAAAGCGATCAACCACCACAAAAACACAATCATTTTCGTGCTTGAACATAAAAATATGAGAGGAAATCCATAAATATAGATTTCCAAAGCTTGGCAAGTACCGACAAGGGTGTATACAAGCCTTGCTTCTTGTTGGTTGGCTTTGCAATGGTTCAAGGTGTACAAGACTTGATGTATTTTTTCCACATTGTTTCTCATATTTGGCCAAAAGAAGTGAGTTTGAAAAATAACTATAGTCTTTTCCACACCAAAGTGACCTGCTACCTAATTGAGATGCACTTCCCATACCCTCTTTGGTCATTTGATAAAGGGTACGTAGATGTGTCCCATGTGGTAAAGTAGATATACCTACAAATAAAATTTAAAAATATGCCTACTTGACTGAAGGGCTTCTGAAGTAGGGAAAAATGGTGCACCTAATTATGAGAAACAATATATGTATCTATCCCCTATAGCGTATGAGCATCAAACGAAAGCATGCATGTAAAATGGAAGCAAAAACCAAACAACAAGATATGAAATGAAACAAGTATCCTTATTATTAATTTGGTGGATCAGATCCAAGGTTACACAAAAGTCCCCTTGATGGCTCAAGGTGATACGATTTTTACAAAATTTGGGTGCCCAAGGATCAAATCCTTCAAGAAATTCAGGTGCACATCCAGTATCTTTCCTCGTACCCACAATCGAAGTGGACGGGCCAATGCCATCGCTACTGGTATCTCAGACCTTTTATGTCTGATATTCCTTCCCAATTCCTTCTAGGAACCTTCACATGAACACAAGGAAGCAAAAAGGGTCAAATAGGAAGTGTGATGCAGTCCCCACAGGCACAAAAGGGCATATATATAAAAAATATATCAAATCAACTCAAAATGACTTGAAAATTTATGGTAATGTTAAATAGGATATTTTTAAGGGATATCACCAAAAAAATATCTGCAATTGCATCCGTAGACCCCTCAATTTTGCGTCACCTGTCTACAACCTACAAAGACCAAGACAAGCAATTCCCGCCCCTAAACATGTCCAAAACTCATGAAACTTGGACAGAATGCATAAATAAACATTTTAAGATAACCCATGTGGTTATATTTTCAAAATGAGGCGCAGATCCACCTGCATGCAACTTTGAATTACATGAAATTTGAACTCCAAATTAAAAATACGATATCTCGGCCAATTTAACTCCAAATTGCATGAAATTTGAACTGTAGCATCCTATGATAGTCTACAATAATACTAAAAAAAATAGTAAAGAAATTGTGCACAGATTTGTCCTCGTCCTGGGGGGACGGTGGTGACTACAACTAATTGGAGGGCACCCTGGGGGGTACCCACCAATTTTACCCAACTTTTGCTACCGATCCCATTGGGGAATGATCATAAACACTCTAATGGGTATTGTCATTGAATTTGGTGAAGAAATTCACCCAGATGGTAAAGTTATGCCCAAAAGACTCTCTTGAAGTCACCCGGTAACCTCTTTCGCTAAGAAGAGATTCCAAGGGAAAGAGAGCACTTCAAAGTGAGGGGAAATCTCGGTAGAACTTCGTTGCATATCCTAGAACTGCTCTCTATATATTTTTGTGTGGAAATTGAATCCATTTTATAGCCCAAAGGGGCTTATGTGCAAAAAGGCATGCAAGGGCATGCATGGCAGGAGGTGCCATTTGTCAATTGTCAAAAGGGAGGCATGCACTGGATGTGGAAGAGAATATCCATTTTTGGCCTCCATTATGAAGCATGTTATAAGGATGCAATGTCCTCTAACCCGCATGCTTCAATTGAGGGGGTAAATGGTAGTTTCTGGGTGCCATTTATCCTAGATTTGACTTTTTTTGGGTCAAACTTGCTCACCATCCCACCCTAGGATGATGGCTCACTACCGTCCTAGGGTGGGATGGCGGGAATCTGTCACTGTCCTAGGGTGGGATGGTGGGAATCTGCCACTGTCCTAGGGTGGGATGGTGGTGAATTTTGGGCCAAAATCCTCCAAAACCTCTTTCAGAGTGGCTATAACCACTGTGAGCCTTTTGAGGGCTGTCCAAGGGGCCATATGATGTCAATTTAGTCATTTTTTGTGGATGCCTAATCGGATTGACCATATTTTAGTGTCTATAGATGCTCCTTTTTGATATACGTTGTGTGCAACACAACACTGAGCAAAAATAGATGACTAAAATGTTCAATCATTAAGGTTACTCGATAACCTAACCAACTTTAGATACCCCAATCATGGAAAGAGCATGCATTCTTGAATCCTCGCTTCTTACTTAGTAAAGACATTGGTCTTGGTTTCTCTTCAGCGTCTAGGTATATGCTCAGGGGACTTATAACCCTAGGCATTAGAGAAAACCAAGTATTTTGGTAACTTTTGAGGTTACCAACAGGTAGGTTCATCTGCACTGTTATGTGCTTAATTGAGATATTTGTTTGTTTTCTACCCAAGTAGGGGCATGATTGTATTTGTCAAAGATTTGTTGGACGAATGCAACTTGCATGATTGAGTGTTTAATTGTTGATTTTTGATTATGAATTTGTTAATCATGACTACCCCCCTCAAGCGATGAGTCGATGAGGGAATGACTAGTGAGAAAAGCGACGAGTCGCTTGACCCAGATGACATTTGTTAAGGTTGCCTTCAGTTGTTATCATTGAAAAATGATACAGTTTTGAAAGGATTTGGATGATGTTATGGATATTTCATGGAAGCAGAGAGTTGAAAACCTCCTTCCTGTGGGGCGGTATAGCCATAATGGCCTTCTTAGGGAGTGAAGTAGTAACTTGTCCATGCATCCATGAGAAGTTTGCATTCCATATTGACCCTGAATGAATTCCATCATATTTGACTTGTTTTGGTGGGTGTTGAACCCTTTTATTTGGCTTTTGTGTTGTTTTGTTATTTTTTTTTTGGTTTTTGATTAATATATATGTATGTATACTTGACCAATGGGCTTATTGGATGCCATTGGGGTATTTTGAGTGACCAAAGGGTTTAGGGATACCTTTGGGGCTTGTTTGGGTTGAGCAAAGAGTTTATGGAGACCTTTGGGGCTTGTTGGGTGACCAAAGGGTTTATGGATACCTTTGGGGCATTTTGGGTTGACCAAAGGGTTTATGGATACCTTTGGGGCATTTTTTGGGTTGACCAAAGGATTTATGGAGATCTTTGGGGCTTTTGGGCTTTTTAAGTTGACCAAAGGGTTTATGGATACATTAGGGGCTTTTTGTGTTGACCAAAGGGTTTATGGATACCTTTGGGGCTTTTTGGGTGACCAAAGGGTTTATGGATACCTTTGGGGCATTTTGGTTGACCAAAGGGTTTATGGATACCTTAGGGGCTTTTTGGGTTGACCAAAGGGTTTATGGATACCTTTGGGGCTTTTTGAGGCTCTTTCGACTCTTTTTGGATTTTTGGATGTTTAGCATTGTGAGGTCTAAGGACCCACTTTATTGTAGCCCACGGGAATTTTTGGAAACTATGATGTATTTTTTTGCGCCATATATATATATATGAGATTTTATTATGGTCATCATGTGTCTCCCTTATTTATTTATGAGATGGATGCAATGTATGCATTTGCTTCTGTAGATGTGTTGGATGCTTATTATGTATGCATATGGATGCTTTTGTGATATGATGGAATGGTGATAAACATATATCATGTATGCATGTGGATTTGCTTTGATTTGATGCTATCTATATGCATGGATGCAAAGTGAGATGAAATATGGGGTGATTGAAAAACATGGATAGTGGCTAATGATTTGACATACTATGTGAACACTATAGCCTATACAAAATACCTTAACGCTCTTTGTTTTTGTTTTTTGTTTTTTTTGTAATGGAAATGTGAAATCATTATTGCGATGTAAAAAAATGGAGTAAATGATATGACATGTTTAAAGAATGTAGGTGAGGTTTTTAGGATACTCAAACACTCTAGCTGATGTGATCAAAGGTTGTATACTGACTATGCAAGACTTTTTGACAAGGTATGAATCTACTAGGACGAACAATGTACGACATATCCCTGTTTGTGCAAGTGAGTTCATTCCTATGAAATGCATAAAGATACCACCATTTCTAGATAGTCTATCCACCAAACCTGGAATGAGGATCACCCTATGAATGTCACAATCTTGGGTTCTGTACTTAGTAGGACTAGACCACTAAGAAATATAGGTTACAAAAGCTAGCTCATCCACATGCAAACATTGGTCTACACACACACAAAGCTAATGTTGTAGACATATCGTCATGCAGGAGGCTACCGCCATTGCCAGGTAGGCTATCCACCAAACCTGTAATGAGGATCACCTAAATGGTTTGTCAAATGCTGATAATTCCAAGGATTCAAGCTCAAGCTCCCTTCTTTTCTTCAATTTTATTGTCACCCTATAGCATATGAGCATCAAACGAAAGCATGTGTGTAAAATGGAAGCAAAAACCAAACAACAAGATATGAAATGAAACAAGTATCCTTATTATTAATTTGGTGGATAATATCCAAGGTTAAATATAAGTCCCAAGTTAAATATAAGTCCCATTGAGGGCTCAAAGGTGATACAATTGTTACAAATTTTGGGTGCCCAAGGATCAAATCCTTCAAGAAATCTGGGTGCACATCCAATGTTTTCCTCATACCCACAATCGGAGTGGGTGGGCCAATGCCATCGCTGTTGGTATATCAGATATTTTATGTATGAAATTCCTTACCAATGAATTCTAGGAACCTACACTTGCACATAAGGAAGCAAAAATGGTCAAATAGCAAGTGTGTGTGAAGGAAAACATGCAATCCCCACAGGCACAAAAGGGCATATATATAAAAATATATAAAATCAACTCAGAATGACTTGAAAATTTATGGGAATGTTAAATAGGATATTTTTAAGGGATATCACCAAAAAAATATCTGAAATTACATCCGTAGACCCCTTAATTTTGCACCGCCCGTCTGCAACCTATGAAGACCAAGACAAGAAATTCCTGCCCCTAAACATGTCAAAAAATCATGAAACTTGGAAAGAATGTATAAATAAAATTTTTAAGATAACCCATATGGTTATATTTTCAAAATTAGTTACATATCAATCTGCATGCAACTGGGATGCCCGGATGGGTCCTACGAACCTGCAAAAACTAAAAAATGCATCATATCGGCCAATTTAACTCCAAATTGCATGAAATTTTAAATTTAGAATCCTATGATAGTCTAGAATAATAATAAAAAAAATAGTAAAGAAATTGTGCATAGATTTTTCCTCGTCCCGAGGGGGACAGTGGTGACTGTAACTAATTAGAGGGCACCCTAGGGGGGATACCCACCAATTTTGACCATATTTTGCTACCAATACCACTGGGGAATGATCCTAAACACTCTAATGGGTATTTTAATCGAATTTGGTGAATAAATTCACCCAAATGGTAAAGTTATGCCCAAAAGACCCTCTTGAAGTCACTCGGTAACCTCCTTCGCTAAGAAGAGATTTCAAGGGAAAGAGAGCATAATAAAGTGAGGGGAAATATTGGCAGCACTCTGTTGCATATCCTAGAACTCCTATATAAATTTTATGTGGAAATTGAATCCATTTTATAGCCCAAAGGGGCATATGTGCAAAAAGGCATGCATGGTAGGAGGCGCCATTTGTCAAAAGGGAGGAATGCACTGGATGTGGAAGAGAATCTCTATTTTTGGCCTCCATTATGAAGCATGTCTTGAGGATGCAGTACCCTCTGACCTGCATGCTTCAATTGGTAGGGTAAATGGTAGTTTCTGGGTGCCATTTGTCCTAGATTTGACTTTTTATAGGTCAAACTTGCTCACCGTCCCACCCTGGGATGATGGCTCACCACCATACCAAGGTAGGATGGTGGGAATATTCCACCATCCCAAGGTGTGACGATGGTGAATTCTGGGCCAAAACCTCCCAAAATTAGGCCAGAAGACTCCAAAACCTCTTTCGGAGTGGCTAGAACCACTGTGAGCCTTCTAAGGGCTGCCCAAGGGGCCATATGGTGTCAATTTAGTCATTGTTTGTGGATGCCTAATCATATTGACCATATTTTAGTGTCTACAACTTGATATGTTTAAAAAAATTCAAGATTAATGTCATACTGGATGGACCAATTGGATGTCTCATGCCCATAAGAATCAAGAATGGTAGGGAGTGCTATGATGGGTGGTCAACTAAGGTAATTTGCAACTGAGTTAGCACTTCCTTTATTGTGTCAGATGATCAAGTAAAACTACTACAAATATGTAGTCCATTTTTAATGCCTCTCATTCTTGATCTTGCTCTGTGTTTGTATGAATTCTAAAGTTATGTGATCAGTGTGAATGATCATTTATTTGCCTAAGATATAGTGCTTCCACTATTTGTAAGCCTAAACAATTACATACAATTCTTTGTCATATATGTGATACTTAAAATTTTTATTGAAATTTTCTTTGTGATATGCAATAGGGTGGCCTTGCTGCATAAGGATAACTTCCACTACATAGTTTGATTAATTTGACATCAACTTGTATGGTTATCTTATATTTGGTAGGGAAAGAATAAGTGTTGAGCATAGTTGAGCTTTCAACTTCTCAAAGGCTCCCTATTGTGTTTCTCCCCATTGGAACTTGACTTTGGATCCCTCTTTGGTTACAAAATTTAATGGCCATGCAATATGTGAAAAATCCTAGAATAAGTTTGTGTTAGAAATTGGCAAGACCTGTAAAGCTGTGAAACTTCATGATCATCTTTAGATTTGGCCAATTTTTGATAACCTAAATATTTCTAGGATCAACATGAATACCTTCCTCCTTGAAAATGTACCAAAGGTACTAGACTTACCTAATGGTATTTGTGTACTTCTCCAAATTGGAATTTAATTTGTGCTTTCGAAGAGTTTGGATCACTTTATACACATAATGCAAGTGTTGTTCCCATGTATTGCTATAGATGATAATGGCATCCAATTGTAGATGAGAATGCCATCCAAATACACAACTATTATTGATTTAGTGAAGGGTCATAGAATATCATCCATCATTCTCAATGCATAAGAGATAAAATATTATTGAGTGATATGGATATCTCTCCCTTGATTCAACCTTCCAATATTAAATGGTTGTGGGTGAGGCTTAACAAGTATATTTAAATTCTTCACGATCTTAAAATAAATTAAATTATTTTGACTTCCACTATCAACAATGAAATGTAAGGGCTTACCATATATCTAGAACTATGAGTGAAATAGTTTCTCCTTATTAAGTAGCTCCTCTAAATTAAGTTGTGTAGTGGAGATAGAAATATTCACATGTGGTTTAGCCTCCACGATCAACTTACATTTATCCTTGGATGAAGGATGTGTTGGTGTAGTGGATGTACAAGGCTATGTCTCATCAACTAGAGACTAAATTACCTGATATTATTTTTTGGAATGTTGGTTGCTCTTATAGTAGTCACGCAATTTCCCAATATTGTTCCTATGGAGCTTCTTATCTTGTGATTTTTTCCTCTGCTTCTAGTTGTGATTTTATTATTGACCTTCTTTATTTGGTTCCTTTTGGTTATCACCTTTACCTTTCTTAGGTTGATCCTTGGTATTTTGGTTCTTGTCATTCAAACCCTCTCCTTTTTTATTTTTATATTTAAGCTTGTGCTCGATCTTGATGAAAATTTTGTATGCTTCACCCAATATATTGAATTTAAATTTGTCCATGTCCTCCCTTATGTACCAATATAGCCTATTATGGTACTTGAGAACTTGATGCATCTTAGTTTCTTGGGTGCCAAGTTTTGTTGATAGTGAAAAGAAAAAAATATAGTCTTGAACAAACTGTTCTTTACCTTGACATAATTGTTGCCATCGCATGTACAAATATTCATAAGAATTTATCGAGTAATATTTTTTTTGTTTGCTTTCATGAATTCATCCCTGTAGGATATTCTGACTCTTCTTGGTTTTTTTATATACTTCTCACCAATTCTAGACTGGTATTGAAGCTTTCAAAAGGGAATAAGTGATATTATCTTTATTAAATAAGTGATTTTTAGATAAATATATAGATAGCTAATTGATGAGGAGTACGATGTCTATCCATCTATTTTCATTGATTCTACTGAGTCTTCTAAAGAATCTAAACCACTTTGGATTGAAGGCTATACATATGTTGTACAAAAGAGTTGGCCTTTTCCTACTTTTGAATATGCATGGTAGCTGGTGAGGGAAAGGATAATAACAACTCATAAGGAGCCAACGACTGAAAACCGAAACAAACCTCAAAAGGAGAGTGCCCATTAGAACTGTGAACAACCCTATTGTATGTGTGCTCAATGTGAGTGAGGCTTAAATCCCACTTTGCTGGAGTGGAATAATGGTAAATCCTCAAAATTTGCACAAGTGTACAGTTAACTACCTCTGTCTGCCCATCGAATTGTGGATGATAGGCAGTAGAGAAGTTAAGTGAAACTCCTAAGATCTTCCAAAGGGATCTCCAAAAGTGACCCACAAATTGTGAGTCTCTAAAGGATACAATGCTGGTAGGAAGACCAAAAGAGCGCCACACTGTCTCGAATAAAAGCTGAGCCAAGTCTTGAGCAGTACTCATATTTCGACATGGAATGAATTTGGCCATCTTGCTGAATCTATCCACAATGATGAAGACACAATCATGTTGCCTCACTATCATTGGGAAACCACTCAAGAGGTCCATGGAAATGCTCTCCCAAGGATGAGAAGGAATGGGCAAAGGCATGCTCATGCCAAATTTCCTATTGGTGGATTTAGATCGGTTGCAGACGACACATTGATGTAAGAAGTGAAGGACATCTCTCTACATGTGGGGCCAAAAAAAGAACCTCTGAAGATGATGTAGAATTTTTTGTTTGCCAAAGTGTCCTCCATAAAGTGTAGAATGATCCTCCTTCAAAAGATACTCCCTATGACCACGAGGAACACAAATTTTATCTAACTTATACAACATTCCATCCTGAATGTCAAAGTCTTGAAGACCTCTTAAGTTGGAATAAGAGGGATGGGAAAGTTGTTGGAAAACTTTGGCAAAATCAGGATCCACTGGATATTGTGAAGGCCAAGTCTAAAAACCAACATGAGACATAGTCACAATAGTCAAGGCACGGGCTGATGGAGGTCAGCTCAAACAATATACCACTACATTATTTTGCCCTTTCCTGTACTTGATCACCAAATGGAACTGCTACAAATAGGCTGCCCACTTCATGTGTCAAGCTTCTTCAATTTTGGATTGATATTGAAGAAACTTAAGGGGCATGTAATCCATGTGAACTACTATCTCTTTAACCAAAAGGTAATATCTCCAGTATTTGATGGCCTACACCAATACATACAACTCCTTATCATAAGTGGAATAATTCTTCTTGGCCTCTAAAAAAGTCTCAGAATGATAGGCCACTGGATGGCCATTCGGCTTAAGCACGACTCTAAGTGCATATTGTGAAGCATCTATCTCAATCTCAAAAGGTTGTGCAAGATCTAGCAATACAAGGATAGGTGCACTACACAATTTTTGTTTCAAAGTGTCAAAGGCCTCCTGTTGTTCCTTTGTCCACTGAAACTGAATCTTGATCTTTGTTACATGATGAAGAGGAGCAACAATAGTGGAATAGCCTGCAATGAACTTGCGATAAAAGTTAGCAAGTCCAAGAAAACTCCTCAACTCCGTGACAGAAGTAGGAGTTGGCCATTTGAGAATGACTTCAATTTTGATAGGATCCACTTGAACTCCTTTTTCACTAATTACAAATTCTAGATAGGAAATGGAAGTTTACCCAAAAGAACACTTGGGAAGATTGGCATACAATTGGTTCTTCTGAAGAGTTTGAAGAACATATTCCAAGTGTTTAAGATGACTTTTACAAGTTGGAGAGAACACAAGGATGTCATATAAATAAATGATTACAAATTTGTCCAAACAATCACGAAAAACTTCATTCATTAGTCTCATGAATGTGGTTGGAGCATTCATAAGACGAAAGGGCATGACAAGCCAGTAAAAGAGCCCCATCTTAGTCTTGAATGCAGTCTTCCATGTATCCTCTACCTCAATATTGATTTGATGGTATCCACTTTTGATATTGATCTTGGAAAAGAATTTAGCTCCTTGGAGATGATCCAAGAGATCATCAATTCATGGAAGTGGATATCGATTATTGATGGTGATCTTATTTAGTGCTCAGAAATCAATGCATAGTCTCCAAGTGCCATATTTCTTTAATATAAGAAAAATAGGTGAAGAAAAAGGAGAATTGCTTGGTTTAATGAAACCTTTAGACAATAAGTCTTGAATTTGTCTTTTAACTTCTTCCATTTGCACTATTGATTGCCTATACATTGGAGCATTAGGAAGTGAAGCAACAGGTACAATTTCAATGCTATGAT
The DNA here is from genome assembly GCA_028583015.1 of Wollemia nobilis. Classification (NCBI taxonomy): domain Eukaryota; kingdom Viridiplantae; phylum Streptophyta; class Pinopsida; order Araucariales; family Araucariaceae; genus Wollemia; species Wollemia nobilis. Next base: position 7,402,249 of record JAQPPZ010001836.1, on the reverse strand, counting down.
TAATCATTCTTTGAGGAGGAAGACATGTAGGTTCTTGAAACACACCTGAATATGATTACAAAAAAGAATTAACTGAAGCTTGCATGTTTTGTGTTTGGTTGGATGCTTGATTGTTTTCATTATGTGGTATGATGAAGATGAGTGCTAGTTCCCTTGCTTGATTTACAACCTTACGTGCTTGTCTGCAACTTATGATTAGAGTTTGTGGAATTTGCTGAGTGATTATGATTATGTATGCCTTATCATCTTTGTGCAAGGTGTATGTATTTTTAAACCCATAATGAATAGACCTCCTATCATATTGATAGGGTCTTCCAAGAAATAATCCACAAAAGTCCATTGGAGTAACATCACACACAACTATGTCCATAAAAGAGGGACTGAAAGAAAAATTCATAGTGTAAGTGTGTGTGATGTCTGATAAAATCCCATTATCCTTCCACCCTAAAGGATATAGATGAGGATGGGGTTTCATGGGAAACTTCAGTTTGTCGACAATAGACCTCGCAATTAGATTCTTTTGCGAGCCGCTATCGATGATACAATCAACTACAAAGGATTCATCAAGGTGGACCGTGGTCACAAACAAGTTCTCACGATCCCCTGTTGAAGTGCTCATGAGGGTTAATTTGTTCAACCCAACCAATTCCTTATATGTTTTTCTTTCCCTTGTAGCCTCGATGGGACCTTTGTGAGGTTCCTCATTCGAAGGCTTTACAATGAGAGACTTCTTTTTCAAAATTTTCAACTTAAAACATTGATGTCTTTGATGGCCCTTCTTCTTCTAATAAGTACATTCCATAGGAGATTTGGAAGATTTTTGAGAATATGAAGAGGAAAAAGTAGGAGAAGGAGAAGAGGGAGAAATAAGAAGACTTAACTACCTTGGATTGCTGTTGTGAAGCCTTTGGATTTCCTCTCGACGATGAAGAGCGAGCCCCACGCGATGACACTCACAATTCCTCCTCCACAAGAATGGCTTGATCGAAAGCCATATCAATGCTAAAAATCATCTTGTACTTTAATTTTTGATAAAGTGGTTCTTGCAGTCCACTTTTAAATTTGGTCACTAGCTGAACATCAGTATCTTGCATAGAGTTCAAAATTTGTAACTTGTTAAACTGAAACACATAATCATGGACACTCATGTGAGTAGTTTTTCAAAGATGGAGCCACTTGATTTGAAGGTCTTTGGCATAATTTGAAGGGTGGAAACTACTCTTCAAAACACGTTGCAATTCTTCCTAGGTTGGTGACAAAGTATGGTTTTATCTCGACAGGTGACGTTTTGTGGATAAGGCACATAGCAAAATTAAACCTCTGCACTATGGCCCTTATACCATTATCTAGTAAATTTTTGAGAATGCCTTTCGCCTGGATCTTCTGGATTATCTTGGCATTTATGATGTTGTCAATGTTGATCTTCTCAAGCCATACTATGATTCCACCTTGGAATCTGATCCAACTATCAATCATCCTATTGATGTGGTTCCTGATGCATAGCTTTCACTTGCTGTAGATACACTTTTTGATATGAAGACTCGCCAGAATCACCAGGGTATTTCTACTTCATATCTGGTGGACCATCGTGGCCAATTTCCACACCAAGCTTATTGGATTTCTGCTCACCTCATGTCCTAGGATTTTCCCTCTTTGTTAAAAGCATTGGAGTCCAATGCTTCTATTGATGGGATGAGTGATGAGGCTTGACTTAGGGTAGGCATAAACTTAGGAAATTTTTAATTTTTTATTTTCTATAGTTTGGCTTGCCAACATTCTATTGCCAACATTCTAATGTCGGCAGCTTTGTAAGTCAGCAAAACCTTATCAGTTTGTTTTTTCGACATTCTATGTAATCTGGCTTTGTTTAAGCCCTGCAATAATAATGTACAGTAGCTTCGGGGTTTCCATAACACTAATACAACCAATTCTCCATTGCTTTTGCATTAATTTTTTCCTTCAAAGACAAAAATATGAAAGTTCACCTAAATTTTGAATGGTATTGGGGTACTAAATGGTTGTACCATAGGAAAAGAAAATGACAACCACTCAAGAATTTGAGAAAACTGATCTAGCATCTACTTTGTTTGCATTTCAAGGGATTCATCCACCATTTGTTTGAAAGGATTTGTTGTCTTAGTGTTTTACACCATTTGATATCATTTTAAATGGTCGGAGAGATAATTAGAGGGGTCGCATGTTTGGTACCCATTCTTCTAATATCCTAATATCATATTTATGATTATACACCCATAAAATAGATTGTTTTGATACCACTTAATTTGGGGTTATGTTGCAGGAACACTATAGACCAAAAATTAAAACAAAAAACATAAAGAATGTTTCAAGATAATGAGAAAAATTGTATCAATATTGAATCAAATTGAAAAGAAAGCAGTCTCTAAAAAGAGATGTTTGCCCAAGTCCTATCGACTTCTTTCCCACTTCATGTCAACTTAAAATAAATTACATATTTATATACAATTTTAATGGAAGAGGAAGATTCATGACCATTATGGTAGTTGTGATGGATTGAGTTCCATGATGCAAGATGTGAGATGTAGAAGGTTCATTACTTTTGCTAAGCATTTTGCAGTCCATATATAGTTCACACTCCATTTTGTAGTCCACACTCTGTCTGTAATCCATAATTCGTTCCATAGTCCACACTCTATTTTGTAATCCACACTCTATTTTATAATCCATGGTTTATAATGCATTTTATAGCCTGTAGTTTATCCATAATCTACACTTTGTTTCATAGTTCACACTCTATTCTGTGATCCATAGTCTATCCATGGATTGCACTTTGTTTTGCAATCCATATTTCATAAAAAATCCACACTCCATTTTGTAGTCCACACTCCGTTCGCATTCTGCTTGGATCAAGCATGAAAAAAATTCATTGAAATTTTGGGAGATATACCCTCCCTAGCGGATGAGATTATGTTGGTCAACATTTTCTTTTAAGAAAATATTTAGCCCCATGTTGAGTATACAAAAGGAATGACCCACTAACATGAAAAGAGGTAGAAAAGTTAGCATCATTGATAGAGGATGAACTTGGACGATCATTGGAACAAAGGGATCAATTCAAAATTTAAGGATCAAACAAGTTTACAAGTCCATATCAAAGATTAATTGAGTTTTAGCAAGGTTCTTGCTCTCTATAGCCTAGTAAATAGTTACCTCCACAACACCCACAATAATAACAACAAGGCTCTAAACAACATCAAACTTTGAGATAGTAGGGATTTATTTAGTAGTCAACATAGAGATAATAAAGCTAAGATAGGGGTGAATCAATATAATGGACTATAGGATATGGATATCTTGGTATAAAATATTCCTAAGTGGATGAGTTGCACCCTCAAGATCTTGGCCAAGATTGGAAGATCCAGAATAGCTTTTGGATCAATCTATGGAGTAGGTTTGTTCCTATGAAACTACCTAAAATAACTAAAGGGGATGTAGACTAAAGAAAGAGATGCATAGAGTTGGAAGCTAGAACTTAAAAGGGATGAGATTCAAAAAAATTAAGATGTTAGATTTTGATACTCTAATACTTAATATAAATCATCACAAGAAAATAATCATATGATCTAATATAATGAAGTTGCAATATAATGAACCAAATAATATCTCAAAATGTAATAACAAATTGAATAACTCATAAGAATACTCACATAAATATGCTCATAATATTGCACATGAAAATACTGGAAATGCTATTGAATAAAGGTCTACTAGTGCAAGCATAAAGCTTTGCACGTTTGATTCATCTTCATAATATTACAATGCTTAGTCAAAAATATATAATTATATGTGTCTCTTCATATTTTGCACTCTTGATCTTCACTCTTATTAATAAATCTTCATTTTCCTATTCTAAGGATACATGTGCACACTTACATATTAGACATTTGTACACATCTACAATCATAACACTTGGACACATATTATATGATGCTTGTGTATTTCCTGCACATTATTACATTACATAAAATATTAACTCACTCACTAGTCTAGGACATGACCCTAATATAAAATTTACAATGATATACCAAGGTTGTACATTATCATGTACCAAATAATGCAATATTATCTAACACCCTCATGTATTACATTATTTGGTTATTGAAGACTTTAGTCTTCAATCAAGGTCTTCATATTCATGTGATCCTAGAGCTTGTGCTTCCTTTGTTCTCTTTTTGCCTTCTAATTTTTTTGATCTTCTTCTTCTCCTTGCTTAACCTTGTCTTTGGATTCAGGTTTTCTATTGTGATTTCTTCTCTTCCTCTTTCTTATTTTCTTTTTTTACAATTTTATTTGTGATATATCTGATGATATACCTCCTAAGCATTCAATTAGTAAGTCATCACAATAATATAGCTTTTATCTCAATGATTCCTCATATGCTTTGTTATCTTTCTCAACTTGTCTCTTCCTTTGAAAAATCTTATAACTAATTAATGATAGATACATCACTAAAAATTCTTCTAAAGAAAATATAATGGTGTTTTGAGAATTCCACCATGCCTTGAAATTTTTTTCGTGAATATAGATTATAAGAGATGTGAAATTTTCTTCTTTTCCTTATTTGAGAAATTAATACATTTTTTTCTTTTAAATCATTAAAAATTTATTTCTTTTCATCAAAGTCATTTATTAAGTTTTGAGAGTAAAATCTAAGTGCATGCAACATGTCTTCACTATCCTCATTAAATGTAATCTTAATAATTTCTTCCATGATATGCAAAATAATGTTAAGAATATATTTTGTGTAGACTACCTTATGTCTCCCTAGGTTTTGAATAATTTTCAAGTTTCTAAAATTTTCAAAAACCTATGATGTTGAATTCCTTATATCTCCCTAATTATTAGAAACTGTTTAATTAGCACTTTAACGTTCCATTCCATGAACTATTTCACATTTTGGGTTCTCTAATCATTCGCAATCCTTGGCACTCAAACTATGGTGATTCCTTTTCTTATATTTTGGTTGGTCACTTAACACTCGTTTCAATGTTCTATTTTCTTTTGCAATGGCGCTTCACTTCATCTAACCTCTACTGCATATGGTATTAGGTTTTCACTTGGATGGATGTCACTTAGACTACTTTGTTCAATTTCCTCCTAAGGTGGCACTTCACTTACTAAAGCCTTTGTTACTTTATTTACCTTGCACTTGCACTTCGCTCACTGATGCTTGAGTGTTCTGGTTGATTCTATTGCGAGGCAAGCTTGAATCTAGTTTTATAGACCCCTATTTCGTTAACTATTACGTAACTTCATGTATCTCTTACTACCTTAATACTTTCATATTAAATCCTGCAAGTGTTCTTTGTTGACTATATTACACTGTATTTGATGCTTTGAATTTCTCAAGTTCCAACACCAATCAACTCTCGAATGGTGCTCAAAAAACTACTCAACCTTCGATAACACTTTCGATCTCCAATAGCAGCTTTGAATATCTGATGCCACTTTTAACTTTGGATGGTGCTTTGATTACATAAAATTTCACCTAACAATCTCTTTGCATAGTCAAAAAAAATATTTTGGTGTGATTGTTCTCCTTCTTCTCAAGATTTCTTCCTTTGGATCTTGAACCTTCAACTTGTTATCATTTTTAGTTCTACCTATCCTCTAAATCGATATGCTCTTCTTTTGATATCATGATTTTTTTCTCAATATTATTTTTGAATCTCCTTGATTTATTTAATACAATATTTCTTTGCCTTCTATGTTGCCTCCAAATGTGCTATCTTCAAGTTGCCTTCAAGCTTGCTTAAGGTCTCCAAGCTTGATATGAATAATGCTACTATAACATTCTTTAAAATTTTTACAAGATGCTTGCCTTGCAAAACCAATCTTACTTGCTATTCTACTTTGCTTCCATATTTTTTGTGATTGAATATGTTGCCTTCAACTCTATCATCAACAGTTTGTTGTCCTTAAACTTGGAATGTCCTCAAGACTTCTTATTGTCTTGAAGTATTCTATGAATTCTAAATTTTAGCGCAAGATACTTGCCTTTCAAAATGTTGTCTTCAAGTCTTTCTTGCTTGAAGTCTTCTAATTCTCTTGAAGTCTTCTTGCTACCTTCAAGTTTTATTACTCTCTTAAAGTATTCTTGCTACCTTCAAGTTTTATTACTCACTTTATTTCTATAGAACAAGCTATATTAATGGTCTCTTTCTTGCTAAGGACCACTAGTTCTTTTATCAAGGACCTCTTTCAAAGGGTCTCTTTAATAATGCGACTTCTTCTAATGAGTCTTCTTTCTCTATCAATTTTTATGGACCTTCTACAATGGGTCTCCTTTATTTATCTTCAATGGGACCTTTTCTAATAGTTCTCCTTTGTTTGCTTCTTATTTCAATATCAAGGTCTCTCTTTAAGACTTGATATTAATATTATACACTACCTTCTATTCTGAATGGATTCTTGGAATAGGTTAACTCAATCTATTTTATCAATGTCTATTTATTAATGACCTAAAATCAAGGTCTATATTTGATATCTTAAAAATTTATTTAACTACAACTCGAATTAGCCTCTGCATGAGGAAATATCTCAGTCTTCAAGCAATCGAAGATGAAAGTCTTCTCTATCTATTGTAGGAATTTCTCAAATTCTAAAGATTAATTTTTACTAGAAAAATACATTAGTTATATTTCTTTAGTAGTAATTAAGAATCTAATATGAAATTTATTTCAATATTTGAAGTAGAATGGAAATGACCATATTTTCTCCTGAGTTGGCTCTTCAAAAAATTATGAAACTTATTCTTCACTGGTTATCCTTCAACTCAGTGGAAATAATCTTAATCTTCACTGGTTTTTCTTCAACCTAGTAGAATGGCTTATCTTCACTAGTTTTTATTACCCAGTGGTAATATCCTTGCTGAGTCCTAGTCTTCACATGTTATTCTTCAACCTTGAGGAAAGACTATAGCTTTTGCAGATTCTATTGTTGAGTCCTAGTCTTCATAGGTTATTATTCAACCTTGTGGAAAGACTCTAGCCTAATGCAACTTTCAAATCCTATGCAAGCAACCTTGTTGTAGCTTTGATACCACTATTAGCTTTTGATACTCTAATACTTAATATAAATCATCACATGATCTAATTTAATGAAGTTGTAATATAATGAGCCAAATAATATCTTAGAATGTAATAACAACTTGAATAACTCATAAGAATAATCACATAAATATGCTCATAATATTTCACATGAATATACTAAAAATGCTATTGAAAAAAGGTCTACTAATGTAAACATAAATCTTTGCACATTTGATTCACCTTCATAATATTACAATGCTTAGTTACAAATATATAATTGTATGTGACTCTTCATATGCTACACTCTTGACCTTCACTCTTTTTAATAACTATTCATTTTCCTGTTCTAAGGACACATGTGCACACTTACATATTAGACACTTGTGCATATATACACTCATAACACTTGGGCACATATTTACATGAAACTTGTGCATTTATTGCATATTATTACATTACATAAAATATTAACTCACTCACTAATCTCGGACATGAGCCTAATCTAATATTTACAACGATGTACCAAGGTGGTATATTGTCATGTACCAAATAATATAATATTCTCTAACATAAGAGACACAAGACATGAGATTATCACACTCTAAACTAAATCAAACTACCTAACAAACCATATTTCATTTAATATTATAGAGTATTTAATCAAATTAAGCATATATATTACCAAGCATTATAGAGACTAAATGAACAATAATATAGAGAGAAATCCAAATAATAGAATAAATTTGACAAAATAAATCATTCATACAACTTTAATAGAAATTCTTAGAAATCAAATTAGCATTCATCCATGTTCTACAACAATTTTAGAGAGAGGCCAAAGACCAATCTGATATTTATTTAGAGGTGCACAATACATTCACCATAAATATAATTTTGAAGATATTATTTTTGATATCTCAAATTGTTTAGGATATGGTACTTTCTCCATTAAATCATCTTGAGGGAGGTTTAATATTTTTTTCTTTTTTGGGTTCTTGTTGTTGCTTAAGTGTAGATGGGTTTTCTTGTTTATTCCCTTTAGCTCCCATTTATACAATGATAGGTGGAATATGTTCAAGAAGTGTTCTTCTTGAATGTAATTAAATATTGTCATAGTCAATGACATTTATTATTGTTGTATCTTTCAATTCAACCATATAGACAAGGGTTGCCTATTTAACATTACTAGGATTGGCCACAAGTTGAACCGAAAGTGGAGGTTGTTTTGCTTGTTGTTTTTATTCCTAAGAGAAATTATGAGTAGGATTAGGTAAAAAATGCCATTGGTTTTTAGGATATCCATTTTCATAAGTACTACATATGACAGATATAGAAGTATTATTCAAAGAACATTCATGAAGAGAATGCTTTTTCCTACATCTTAGACAATAGATGACTAAATATTTTGGATTTATTTCATCTAATGTTGTGTTAATATGCACTAAAATATCATCTCTTAGATTAAAAAAATCTTCCATTAATTCTTTCAAAGCATTTATATTGTTACCATTTTTATGTTTTCTTGTATGGGAACAATTCCTACAAAGTTCAATGATTTCTTGAAATTCAAGCTTATTTGCATCTCTTTTTCCCATAAGATCCAATACATCTTTATATTTATCTTGTAATATTCTCAAGAATATGGATTTGGTAAGTTATGGTTCTACAACTTTATATCTCTTATGAACAAGGGAAAATCTATCTAGATAATCTTCTAAATTTTCCTCTTCCTCTTGTTTTATCCTAAACAATTCATCCTTTCGATTCTTTACTTGATAGTATTATTGGTTTTCTCTAAAAATGCTCTTTCTATTTCATCTAGGTTTAGATTGAATTTGGTGCTAAGTCCATGAACCATTTTAGGGTTGAGTTTTTAAGAGTGGAAGGAAATAATTTGAGCTTCTGATTATCATTAACTTAGTTAGAATCTTGGCATACAATCTTAAACTCAAATAAAAATTGATCAGGGTCCTCAGATGCCACTCCCCTAAAAGTTGGTAATACAAAAGGTCAAATGACTTTCATGGGAGAGTTTTTATTAGGATCTAATCGAATGGGGTATTGAAAATTTTTGGTAGGTGTACTAGTTTCACCAGGGTGGGGCACGTTACTGGATTTTCTTGGATTTTATTGTAAGCCTACATTTATGGTTGAAATAGGGATAGGTACCTATTCCATCATAAAAGTAGAAGATAAAAATATTTTGACCATGTCAAATAAGGAGCTTCGATAAATAAAATTTGAAAGTTGTACTTTGATGGAGCTAAATACAAAAATAGTGTTGGAGTAGGAATAGTGCTAGTATCATCCTCTGAAGGAGTGGAGGATCTTTCCTACCATCTATCCTAGAGCTGTACCAATAATGCAATAGAATACAAAGCACTATGTATAGGTTGATAAAGAAAGAGAATATGGGAGTAAATTTTTTGATCATCTATGACAATTTTGAATTGGTAGTAAATCATGTTACTAAAAAAATAGCAAACAAACAAAATTACCTAAAATCTTACTGAAATAGAGTATGGGATTTGTTTGAAATTTTTAAAGCTATAAACATAAAGGTAATCCCTAGAGAGTAGAATGCACAAGCTAATGCATTAGCTTCCCATGGGGTAAAGTATTTTCCAACCTCTGACATAGGAAGAAAGTCAATATCTGTTAAAATTACTTTTAGGTATTTTGTGCTAAATAATGACACCTTCTGGTAGGTGTTCGATAATGATGAGTAGATAGTGAATTTATTAGTTTAGAAGGAATATTATGCAAATATTACTAAATATATGTTCAATATTATGAATGAAGAAGATATTGTTTAGTTGAAGAACAATCACATTCTTAAGGGATTGATTACTCTTGAGAGTTTGTTTGATAGTAGTGACTGGCCAATTGGTCGAAAATGAAGATTGATGTGCATGAGTTTAGAGATGTTAAGATAGAACCTAAAAGAAACCTAAAAAATTGAATTACAATTTTCTAAGAGAGAAGTTCAACGAATTTTAGCCTTATGTAGAGAATTCAGTAACATTATTACATGGAGTTATTATGATCTAAAAGTATAGCAAAGACATTAACCAAGACACAATAGAACTACTACAAAAAATTAAGCCATTCCAATAAAAGTAGAGGCCAATTAATCCTAATAAGCACTAATAAAACAAGAGTTATTGAAGTTACTTAACACAAAGGTCAATTATCCAATCAAGCACTCCACATGGGTAGCTAAACTAGTACCTGGCAGAAAGAAAAATGAAGAAATCCACTTGTGTGGATTTTAAAGACCTAAATAAAGCATCTTTGAAGGATAACTATCCTCTACCTCCAATTGATAAAATTCTACATTCTGTTGCTGGGGAAAAAAGGTTCTCCTTTGATGGTTTCTCTAGATTTAATCAAGTATAGATTAGAGATGAATAGTAGTACAAAACTGCATTCACCACAAAGTGAGAAACATTCACCTATCAAAGAATACCATTTGGATTATTTAGAATTGGATAAAAATTCCAAAGAACCATGGACCTAGCTTTTGGTGAGTTGGTGAATAAAGTCATATTAATTTAATTATATGTTATGATGATCTTCTCTCATCAAAAGGATAACAATCTAGATTATCTTTGACTAGTTTTTTAAAATACAAAGAATTTGGGGTACCACTAGACCCAAAAAAGTTAATTTTTATTGTCCATGAAGGTACATTTCTAGGACACGTAGTATCAAAGAAAGATTTAGCCATCGATCTAGAAAAAGTCGAAGCAATATTAGCACTCTCATTGCCATAAAACAAGAAAGGTTTACAATATTTCTCTAGGAAAATTAATTTTATCCAAAAAATTGTATCTGATTTTGCTCATATGATAAAGCCAATGACAAAGATGCTAAAAAAGGATGTAGCTTTTACATGGACCAAAGCAAGAAGGGATATTTTCAAAAGCATAAAGGAGGCCATAACCAAAGCCCTGGTATTGGATAATCTAGACTATTAAAGAGATCTTATTATTTATATATTTTATGCAGATGAGAGCTATGCGGTTGTATTAACTAAAAAATATAGAGATTATAACAAACAAACCATAGCATTTTTGAGTAAGACACTGCACAATTACGAAGAGCATTAAAAATTCATTAAGAAATAGGTATTTGCTCTTATAAAGTCTAAAAAATCTAGGGCATTATATATCTTAGAATAAAATATTAGTCTATGTTGTGCACCGAATATCTAAAAATTTATAATGCAAGGGGAATGATATGGAAAGAGATCTGGTTGGATTACCAAAATCTAAGAATATGATATAGAAATCAAATTGAATAAGCTAATTATACGAAGATCTCTTTGTGAACACTTGGAAAAATCTAGAATACCAAAAACAAATTTGTTAATTGAAAAACAGGAAGAATTACAACCAATAGAGGGCCGAATGAAGCATGATAGCTAGGTAGATCAATTAATGCACTTTATTCAAACCATCAAGTGTTTGGACAAATTTACTTCTTCCCAAATGCAAAGGTAAATATTGTAGGTTATGAACTATGTGAAGAACACAAGCTTATACTGAGAGGGGGGGTGAACAGTATAGCACCCACTTTTTACTTTATTTCCAAATCAATATCAATTAGTATCCTTAATTGCAATAACCAAATATAGCAGTGTGCATTAATGACATAGATAGCAATAGTAAACAAGTGCACAAATCACCACACATAATTGAGACACAATATTTAACGTGGTTCCCCCAATGTGGGGTACTCCACAAGATAATATTCTTATAATATTTCACATAGAAATAAGAATCCTTATCCCAATAAAAATTATTACTTTGATCTTCTCAAAGCTAGGCAATACACTGATCTGCTCAGGTAGGCAATCCATTGATATGCTTTAGCAAGCTCACCAAGAACTTGCCCAAAACTTCTCTAGCAAGCTCACTAAGAACTTGCCCAAAATTTGCTCAACAAGCTCACCAAGAACTTGCTCAAAATCTGCTCAACAAGCTCACCAAGAACTTGCTCAAAATCTGCTCAACAAGCTCACTAAGAACTTGCTCAAAATATGCTCAACAAGCTCACCAAGAACTTGCTCAAATATGCTCAACAAGCTCACTAAGAACTTGATAAAAATTTGCTCAACAAGCTCACCAAGAACTTGCTCAAATATGCTCAAAAATATCACTAAGAACTTGCTCAAAATATGCTTAACAAGCTCACTACGAACTTGCTTAAAAATTTGCTCAACAAGCTCACTAAGAACTTGCTCAAAATCTGCTCAACAAGCTCACCAAGAACTTGCTTAAATCTGCTCAAATTTATCCACAAATCTATCCCAAAAGACTTCTCAAAGGATCAATAAATAATACACAAAAACTGCCACAAATTTGTCCTAAAATCCTTCTTAAAGGCTCAACCAATCATGCTTAAGTAGCATTCAAATCTCATCTACAAATCTATGAAGGCAAGACTCAATGATGAACTCAATAATGAAAGGTAATGCACTCTACAATGGATGACAACAATGATCCACAATGATATCAAATCAAATCAATATCAACTCAACTCAAGTCTTATAGAAGCATAAAAAGAATTGTTAGAGACTCAATATATTCTAATATCAAAGCTCAATCTCAACTCAAATCAGAATTATAGAATAGTTTGTTTCATGGAACTTGAACAAACACATCACTCAATCACTTGACTAGGCTCAATCAACTCAACTCAACCAATCACCACAAGGGACAAATATTTGTCACAAAACACTAGTCCAAGAATGTATCAACCAACTCAAATATTTCCAACAATGCTAAAAAAAAAATGTCACATAACAATGATACTAATGTTCTTTTCTAACTCAAGCTCTTTGCATAACCAATGGGCTTCAACAACTATGCTTATAAAACATGGTTTAAACACAACCCTCAAACCAGAAAACCTTGAAGCATTCAAAAAACCACTTTCGAAAAGGAAACCAAAATCAATCCTTTTCTCTCCAATGATATTTCAGAAATCAACCACTATAAACAAAGTCAATGGAGAATATTGCTCATACCTTTTGATGCCTTATTGGATGTCCACTAAATCTGCCACACTCAACAAACTTCTTTTTCAACTTTCAACAAGGGTTAGAGATAATGATTAATATCACAACAATAATATCCAAATAACACCTTATCACTTCTACTCAATAAGATACAACATGTCCCCTCATGAAATAATTAATCACCTTTGAAAAAGAACAAAACAACCTTCACTTTTGAACCCTTTTACAAAAATAGAAATATCTCTTTATATACATTTTATTTCTCCCTCTAAGCAAGTTAATAAAATAGCCCTCGAAATAAGCTTTCCAATGATATATAATATGATATACTTTCAAAAGGAGAAACACCAGAAATATCTCTTTTTCTAAACATGCATCACAACCCTTATTCCTCCTAGGGCAACTTTAGAAAAATAAAATATATTAAAAAATTATTAACTTGCCTTTGTCCTTGATGGGATTCGATCTTGTGACATCTCCTTTCTCAGCGCCTTAACCACAACCAACCTATCGTTGGGCCACATGCCCTCATGTGTCCAAAGGGACACAAACAAAAACTTATACTATAAACTTTTGCACCCTTTGAAAAAATTAACAGCTCTTCGAACGCTTTAACAAAGCAAATAACCACAGTGGGACTCAATTGTAGGACCTCCTGTGTAACAAAAATTGCATGAACTGCTATGCCAAAGATGCCTATGCATCTTATTAAAATCCGTGAATGATTTTTCAATAGACCAAAGCCACACTTCTCTTTTTTTGCAATTCATTCCTCAATCAAAGGCATTCGAAAAATAAGCGCTGGGATGATGAAGTCTAAGCTTTTGTTGGCATATATATATGCCTTTCCTCTTTATTTAGACATCAACACTATAAACTAATATAACCTTTCCTCCTTTATTTAGTCGACGCTAAAATTAATATATTTAATTTTAAAATTAAAATTTAATTTTTAAATAATTTAAAATTTAAACTAAATATTTAAAAATAAATATCTCCATCATCGGGGCACCTTTTTCAATGAAACGAAAAGACAATATAGGTTTTAAGAAAAACCCATTTCAAATCTACCATTCATGGTTTTAAATAAAACCTTTTATTTTGTCTACCTTGGTTTTCACAAAAACCCTGTATATATCCATGCTCTCCAAAATATCATAAATGCTTATTTATGAAATGCTTTTCAATGATCCATGTGACATCAATGAAAACATAAAATAAATCAAATTTCCAAAAATCTCCCCCTTTTTCATTGATGGCAACACCTCTAATGCAAAAACCTCAATCATTGCAAAAACCATCTTTGAGAATCAAAGTTGCTACCCCTGACTCAATACTCTCTATGGAGGCTGCTCCCCCTACCATAATGCTCTCTTTGGAGGCTGCTTCCCCTAACTCAATGCTCCCCCCCTTACTCAAATCTATCCTCCTTTGACATCAATGGCGAAAGGGACACCTATGGGGCTAAAAAGATATGAATCTTTAGCTTAGTCCCCTCACCACCTTCTCTCTTGAGGTGATTAATTTTGTGGTGGGAGTACTTTTACTCCCATATTACATTGTTTCTTTCATCTGTCAACTTCCTTCCATATTTTTCTGATAGCCTTCTCTTGATGAATTACTTGATCTTCTTGTCTTGAACCTATTTGACCTTATTTTCTTGAACCTGTTTGACCTTCTTGTCTTGAACCTATTTGGAATTGAGTCCTACACCATTTTGCAATATGTCCAAAGTTATTACAATTAAAACACTTGATATTGTAGCCTTTGGATGGTGCCCATATCCTGAATTATTTCTTGAAATAATTTCCATATCCATTCCTTTCCTGAACCCTGTTTTGTGAAGTTTTATTTTCATGACCATTATGACCATGACTTCCAATTTGTGTAGCTCTAAAACCAAAAGCATGTTGCTCATTTTATTTGCACTGAGAAGCTCTATGACCAATCCTGTTGCATAAGAAGTAATGTACCTGAAAACCATACCTTCTTCCTTTGAAGTTTCTTCTAGCAAAATCAAACTTCTTTGATCCATGGATCCTGCAGTGCATAGCCCTATGTCCAAATCCATTACAAGTAAAATAATATCCTTGAAAATCCCTTTGTTCATGCCTTGGTTCCTCATACCTTTCTTGACCATTATCCTTAGGATCATTTTCAACTTGTGCATTGCATCCTTGAACCTTCTTTGTAGTATCTAAATCCTCTTCCTTAGTTTCTTCCTTGCTTTCCTATTCAAGAATTTATTTTCCTGTTGAACTTGATTCACCTATCTCAAAACAAGATCCAAACTGAATATTAGGAGCCATAGGAACTTTGGAACTTTCTTCATAAAACTTAGGTGCTTCCTTTCTTTCATCTGTTAGAACTTCCTTTCCTTTTGAGTGTGATTCCCTAAACCTAAAATATGAGACCTTTGGTGCTTTGGGACCTTCATCTTCTTTCTCTTCATTTGTGTCAAATAGAAAATTGGCATCCATATTTATTGTCTCTGAAATACATGTTTCCTTCTTAGTGAAAATATCTTGACCTTTTGAGTCATGTGATGGATCAAACTTCTCAAGTATGGAACATATCAATTATTTTAGATTCTCCTTAACCTCTTGTAGTTGCTCATGGATATCATTGAAGTCTTCCTTTAGATCAATTGAGACATCTATCTTTATTACAATGTTCTCTTGCTTAACTTCTTCTATTTGGAGTGAATGTTCTTCTTTATACTTCTTTTATCCCATAGAAAAACCCTTCTTCATCTTCACTATCACTAAGATCATTATAATATTCTATAGCAAACAAAATTTCATGATTTCTTTGGCCATGTCTGTTTCCTTGATGTGTCATATCATCTTCACTATCACTAAAACCATTGCAATATCCTGATCTGTGATCTCTTTGACCACATACAAAGCACTATTCTCTTTCACCTTCTATTCCTAGAAATAGATGTTCTTCATTTTCATCATATGACTTGTCTCTATCACTGTGATCTGAGCTATCACTTGCTTCTACAATGTAGTAAGTTTTCTTTGTCTTACAATTTTTTTTCTTCTTCTCATACCTGCCTTGCTTGTACTTGTCATCTTTGTCATGTTTATGCTTTCCATATTCTTTTCTTCTGTGACTCTGATTTTCATCATCACCATTTTCTTCATGTGTACACTTGTGTGCATAGTGACCAAAATCACCACACTTGTAGCATTTGACTTTCTTCATATCCTTGTAATTTCTTAAGTCCTTTTTCATTTTGATGAAGTTAGCTTCCTCATAATTATCTGAATCTCTATCTATCTCTGGAACTTTTTCTTTCTTTTTATTTGAAGCCTTGAATGCAATATCTTTTATTGGAACCTGATGCTTACTCACCCTCATCTCATAAGATGTGAGAGTTACTTTTAGTTCCTCCATTGTTAGCTTGTTGATATCCATTGTTTCTTCTATTGCTAAAACCTTTGCATCATACTTCATGGGAAGTGATCTCAAAACCTTTTGAGTAACTTCTGATTCTTTCATCTCAAATCCTATGCCTCTCATGGTGTTAGTAATCTCATCAAATTGAAGTAAAAACTTTGCAATATCTTCAGAATATTCCATTTTCAATTCCTCAAATCTTTTTCTATGAGTTTGTAGTTTTTCCAAATTTACCTTGGAATCTCCTTCATAAGTATTCCGCAACTTGATACACATTTCATTAGCTGAATTACATACCATAAACTTTGCAAAATTTGTTTCACGTAGCCCACTCAAAATAAAATTCATTGCCTTTGCATTGATCTCAACCAATTTCCTAATAGTCTTATTTGCCTCGGGATCACCTTCAACCTTATACTCTTTTTCAACCATCTTCCATACCTCATATCCTTGTGATATCAAGTAGTTCTTAATTCTAATGCTCTAGAAAGCATAATTTTTACCATCAAACAGTGGAGCCTTATTTGTAGATAATCCATTCTATGAAGCCATCGGTATTATTGTAGAATCTACCCTCAAGTTATTAGCCTTTTCGAAGGAACCAACTCTGATACCAATTGAAGAACACAAGATTATACTAAGAGGGGGGTGAATAGTATAGCACCCATTTTTTACTTTCTTTCCAAACCAATATCAATTAGTGTCCTTAATTGTAATAACCAAATATAGTAGTGTGCATTAATGACATAGATAGCAATAGTAAACAAGTGCACAAATCACCACACACAATTGAGACACAAGATTTAATGTGGTTTCCCCAATGTGGGGTACTCCACAAGATAATATCCTTATAATATTTCACATATAAAAAAGGATCCTTATCCCAAATTATTACTTTGATATACTCAAATCTAGGCAATACACTGATCTACTCAAGTAGGTAATCCACTAATCTGCTTTAGCAAGCTCACCAAGAACTTACCCAAAATTACTCTAGCAAGCTCACTAAGAACTTGCCCAAAATATGCTCAACAAGCTCACCAAGAACTTGCTCAAGATCTGCTCAACAAGATCACCAAGAACTTGCTCAAAATTTTCTCAACAAGCTCACTAAGAACTTGCTCAAAATATGCTCAACAAGCTCACCAACAACTTGCTCAAATATGATCAACAAGCTCACTAAGAACTTGCTCAAAATTTACTTAACAAGCTCACTAAGAACTTGCTCAAAAATTTGCTTAACAAGATCACTAAGAACTTGATCAAAATCTGCTCAATAAGCTCACCAAGAACTTGCTTAAATATGATCAAATCTATCCATAAATCTGTCCCAAAATCCTTCTCAAAGGCTCAATCAATCATACACAAAAATTGCCACAAATCTATCCCAAAAGCCTTCTTAAAGGCTCAACCAATCATGCTCAAGTAGAATTCAAATCTCATCCACAAATCTATGAAGGCAAGGCTCAATGATGTACTCAATAATGAAAGGCAATGCACTCTACAATGGATGACAACAATGATCCAAAATTATCTCAACTCAAATCACTCTCAACTCAACTCAAGTCTTATCGAAGCATAAAGATAATTTTTAGAGACTCAATATATTCTAATCTCAAAGCTCAATCTCAACTCAAATCAAAATTATAGAATAGTTTGTTTCATGGAACTTGAACAATCACATCACTCAATCACTTGACTAGGCTCAATAAACTCAAATCAACCAATCACCACAAGGGACAAATATTTCTCACAAAACCCTAGTCCAAACATGTATCAACCAACTTAAATGTTTCAATTAATGCTCAACAAAAAATCTCACATAACAATGATACTCATGTTCTTTTCCAACTCAAGTTCTTTGCATAACCAATGGGATTCAACAACTATGCTTATAAAACATGGTTTAAACACAAATCTCAAACAAGAAAACCTTGAAGCATTCAACCAACAACTTTCGAAAAGGAAACCACAATCAATCCTTTTCTCTCCAATGATATTTTAGAAATCAACCACCATAAACAAAGTCAATGGAGAATATTGCTCATACCTTTTGATACCTTATTGGATGTCCACTAAATCTGCCACACTCAACAAACTTCTTTTTCAACTTTCAACAAGGGTTAGAGATCATGATTAATATCACAACAATAATATCCAAATAACACCTTATCACTTCTACTCAATAAGATACAACATGTCCCCTCATGAAATAATTAATCACCTTTGAAAAAGAACAAAACAACCTTCACTTTTGAACCCTTTTACAAAAAAAAAATATCTCTTTACATACATCTTATTTCTCCCTCTAAGCAAGTTAATAAAATAGACCTCAAAATAAGCTTTCCAACGATATATAATATGATATATTTTCAAAAGGAGAAATACCAGAAATCTCTCTTTTTCTAAACATGCATCACAACCCTTATTCATCCTAGGGCAACTTTAGAAAAATAAAATATATTTTAAAATTATTAACTTGCCTCAGTCCTTGACGGGATTTGATCTCGTGACATCCTTGCTCAACGCCTTAACCACAACCAACCTTCCATTGGGCCACACGCCCTCACGTGTCCAAAGGGACACAAACAAAAACTTATACTATAAACTTCTGCACCCTTCGAAAAACTTAACAATGCTTTGAGCGCTTTAACAAAGCAAATAACCACGATGGGAGTCGATCGCACGTAGGAGCTGCTACGTAACACACAATGCACGAACTGCTAGTCCAAATATTCCTATGCGTCTTATTAAACTCCACGAATGATTTTTCAATAGACCAAAGTCACACTTCTCTCGTTTTTCGTAATTCGTTCCCCAGTCGAAGGCATTCAAAAAATAAGCGCTGAGATAATGAAGTCTAAGCTTTTGTTGGCATATATATTTGCCTTTCCTCTTTCTTTCGATGTCGACGCTATAAATTAATATAGCCTTTCCTCCTTTCTTTAGTTGACGCTAAAATTAATATATTTAATTTTAAAATTAAAATTAAAATTTTAAATAATTTAAAATTTAAACTAAATATTTAAAAATAAATATCTCCATCATCGGGGCACCTTTTTCAACAAAACAAAAAGCCAATATAGGTTTTAATAAAAACCCATTTCAAATCTGCCATCCATGGTTTTAAATAAAACCTTTTATTTTGTCTACCTTGGTTTTTATAAAAACCCTGTATATATCCATGCTCTCCAAAATATCATAAATGATTATTTATGAAATGCTTTTCAATGATCCATGTGACATCAATGAAAACATAAAATAACTCAAATTTCCAAAACTATGTTATAATTGATGGCATCTTATACTGAAATTTTTTTGATGGTATACTCTTGAGGTGTATAAGTTCGGATAAAATGAAGGAAATATTGAATGAATTTTATGTTGGATTTTCAAGAGGATATTATTTTGGTCAAACCAAAATAGCTAAAATCATAAGGGCTGAATATTATAGGTTGACTTTATTCATTGATGTTTTTAAAGTTGCTACTACTTGCAATAAATATCAAATGTTTTTTGATAAGAGAAAAAATCTGGCAATGCCCCTCCAACCAATAATTACAGAAGAGCCCTTCTAGTAATAGGAATTATATTTTATTGGGATTATTAATCCAAATTATTTTTTCAAACATAACTTCATCTTAATAACAATTGATTATTTTCACCAGGCGATCTGAAGCAAAATCAACCAAGCATGCAGATCAAGATACTATCATTAGCTTTCTAGAAAGATTGATTACTAGGTTTGGGATTCCATCTACAATAGCCTCTAATAATGGTGGAGATTTCATAGGGGCTAAGAATAGACTTAGTTGTATGATGAATGCAATTTGCACCTCAATAAATATTGGATTGTTGTTTGGCCTCTCTCTAAAATTGTTGCAGAACATGGATGAATGCTAAATTGATTACTAAGCATTTCTATTAAAGTCGTATGAATGGTTTATTCTATCAAAGTTATTCTATTATTTTAATTTCTCTTTGGATTACTATTCATTCACTCTCTAGAATTCTTGGTAATAATATGCTTAATTTGATTAAATTCTCTATAGTATTGATTGAAATATGGTTTGTTATGTAGTTTGATTTAGTTTAGAGTTTGAGACTCTCATGTCTAATGTCTCTTGTATTAGAGAATATTACATTATTTGGTACATGAAAATGTACCACCTTGGTACATGAAACTGTACCACCTTGGTACATCATTGTAAATATTAGATTAGGGTCATGTCCTAGTTTAGTGAGCGAGTTAATATTTTATGTAATGTAATAGTGTGCAGGAAATGCACAAGTGTCATGTAAATATGTATCCAAGTGTTATAAATATAGATGTGCACAAGTGTCTAATATGTAAGTGTGCACATGTGTCCTTAGAATAGGAAAATGAAGAGTTATTAAGAAGAGTGAAGGTCAAGAGTGCAACATATGAAGAGTCACATACAATTATATATTTATGACTAAGCATTGTAATATTATGAAGGTGAATCAAACATGCAAAGCTTTATGCTTGCATTAGTAGACCTTTATTCAATAGCATTTTTAGTATTTTTATGTGCAATATTGTGAGCATGTTTATGTGAGTATTCTTATGAGTTATTCAATTTGTTATTACATTTTGAGATATTATTTGGTTCATTATATTAGATCTTGTGATGATTTATATTAAGTACTAAAGTATCAAAAGTTAACAGTGGTATCGAAGCTACATCAAGGTTGCTTACATGGGACTTGAAAGTTGCATCAGGCTATAGTCTTTCCACAAGTTTGAAGAATAACCTGTGAAGACTAGAACTCAACAATAAAATTTGAAAAATCTTGAGTTTTTCCACAAGATTGAAGAATAACCTATGAAGACTAGGAATCAACAAGGATATTACCAATGGGTAAGAAAAACTAGTGAATATAAGCCATTCCACTAGGTTGAAGAAAAACTGGTGAAGATTAAGATTATTTCTATGGAGTTGAAGGATAACCAGTGAAGAATAAGTTTCATAATTTTTTGAAGAGCCAACTCAGGAGAAAAGTTGGTCATTTCCATTCTACTTTAGATATTGGAAGAAATTTCATATTGGATTCTTAAGTACTGCTAAATAAAGCTAACTAAAGTATTGTTCTAGTAAAAATTAATATTTAGAATTTAAGAAGCTTCCTACAACAGATAGAAAAGACTTTCATCTTTGATTCCTTGAAGATTGAGATCTTTCCTCATGTAGGGACTAATTTGAGTTGTAGTTAAATATATTTTTTATATCTCAAATATAGACCTTGATATTGAAATAAGAAGCAAACAAAGGAGACCTATTAGAAAAGGTCCCATTGAAGGTAAAGAAAGGAGACCCATTGGAGAAGGTCCCAAAAAAATTGATAGAGAAAGGAGAATCATTAGAAGAAGTATCATTGAAGGTAGATTAAAGAGACCCTTTGAAAGAGGTCCTTGATAAAATAACTAGTGGTATTTAGCAAGAAAGAGACCATTAATATAGTTTGTTCTATAGAAAGCAAGCGAGTAAGGAAACTTGAAGGTAACAAGAAGACTTTAAGAGAGTAAGAAAAATTGAAGCTAGCAAGAAGACTTCAAGTGAATTAGAAGACTTCAAGCAAGAAAGAGTTGAAGATAAAATTTTGAAGGCAAGTATCTTGCTAAAATTTGAAATTCATAGAAGACTTCAAAACAACAAGAAGTCTTGAGGACAGTTTGAGTTTAAGGACAATACAATTTTGAGGACATATTTGAAGGTAACATATTCGGTCATGAAAAAATGGAAGAAAAATAGAATAGCAAGTAAAATTGGTTTTGCAAGGCAAGCATCTTGTCAAAATTTGAAATAATATTATAGTAACCTCATTCATATCAAGCAAGGAGACTTTAAACAAGCTTGAAGGCAACTTGAAGACAACACGTTTGAAGGTAACATAGAAGGCAACAAAAGCTTGTATTAAAGAAAGTAAGGAGTTTCAAAAATAAACTTGAGAAAAAATCCAGAGATCAAAAGAAAACAACATTGAGTTAGAGGATAGGCAAAACTAAAAATGTGAGCAAGTTGAAGGTTCAAGACCTAGAGGAAGAAAGATCAATAAGTAGGAGAATAATCATAGCAGAATATTTTTTTTGACTACGTAGAGAGATTGCTACGTGAAAATTCATGTAATCAAAGCACCACACGGAGTTAAAAGTGATATCAAGATTCAAATATCTATTGGAGATCAAAAGTGTTATCAAAGATTGAGTAGATTTTTTAGCACCGTGCGAGAGTCGATTGGTGTTAGAACTTTAGAAATTCAAAGCATCAAGTAAATTATAATTTGGTCAAAAAAGAATAGTTGCAGGATTGAATATGAAAGTATTAAGGTAGCAAGAGCTACGTGAAGCTATGTAACAGTTAAAGAACTAGAGGTCTGTAAAACTAGAGTTAAGCTTACCTCATAATAGAAGCAACCATAACACTCAAGCATCAGTGAGTGAAGTGCAAGTGCAATGAAAATGAAGTGATAAAGGCTTTAGGAAGTGAAGCACCACCTCAGGAGGAAATTAAATAAATGAGTCTAAGTGACATCCATCCAAATGAAAACCTAATGCTATACGTAATAAAGGTTAGATGAATCACCATTGTAGAAGGAAATCAAATTTTGAAACGAGCATTAAGGAAATGACCAGTAAAAATATAAGCAAAGGAATCACCATAGTTTGAGCACCAAAGATTGGGAATGATTAGAGCACCCAAAATATGACACAGTTCATGGAATGGAAATTGAAGCACTAATTAAACATCTACAAAAAATGGTAGGCTTACAAGAAAATCTAAGAAAAGCCAGTAATGTGCCTCACCATGGTGAAACTAGTACACCTGTCAAAAATTTTCAATACCCCATTCGATTAGATGCTAATAAAAATTCTCCCATGAAAGTCATTTCACCTTTTGTATTACCAACTTTTAGGGGAGTGGCATATGAGGACCCTGATCAGTTTCTATTTGAGTTTAAGATTGTATGCCAAGCTTATAACTATATCAATGACAATCAAAAGCTCAAATTATTTCCTTCCACTCTTAAAGACTCAACCCTATTAAATCTAAACTTGGGATGAAATGGAAAGAGCATTTTTGGAGAAATACCAAGAATATTATCGAGTAAAGAATCGAAAGGATGAATTATTTAGGATAAAACAAGAGGAAGATGAAACTTTAGAAGATTATCTAGATAGATTTTTCCTTGTTCATAAGAGATGTGGAGGTGTAGAACCAAAACTTACCAAAACCATATTCTTGAGAGGATTACAAAATGAATCAAAATATGTATTGGATCTTATGGGAAAAAGATATGCAAATAAGCTTGAATTTCAAGAGATCATTGAACTCTATAGGAATTGTTCCCATAGAAGAAAACATAAAAATGGTAACAATAGAAATGCTTTGAAAGAATTAATGGAAGAGTTTTCTAATCTAAGAGATGATATTTTAGTGCATCTTAACACAACATTAGATGAAATAAATGCAAAACCTTTAGTCATCTATTGTCCAAGATGTAGGAAAAAACATTCTCTTCATGGATGTTCTTTGAATAAGACTTCTATATCTACCATATGTAGTATTTATGAAAAGGGATATCCTACAAACCAATGTCATTTCTTACCTGATCCTACCCATAATTTCTCTTAGGAACAACAACAACAATGAGCAAAACAACCTCCACTTTTGGCTCAACTTGTGGCCAATCCTAGTAATGTTAAATAGGCAACCCTTGTCTATATGGTTGAATCGAAAGATACAACCATAATAAATGTCATTGACTATGACAACATTCAATTGCATTCAAGAAGAACACTTCTTGAACCTATTCCACCTATCATTGTAGAAATGAGAGCTAAAGAGAATAAACAAGAAAACCCATCTACACTAAAACAACAACAAGAACACAAAAAAGAAAAAAAGAAAACCTCCCTCAAGATGATTTAATGGAGAAAGTACCATATCCTAAACAATTTGAGATATCTTCAAAATTAGATTTGGTGAAGGAATTAAAATATTTAAATGTTATAATCCCTCTACTACAGGTTGTTAAAGATGTACCTATGATTAACCATATTGTTTAGGAAATTGGTTTTAAGAAACCAGGAAGAAGAAGAAAGTATATCCTAAAACCATACAAGTAGATGGAAAATTAGTAGACTTGCTTGCAGGAAAACTTATTCCACCTCCTAAGTATGGTGATCCAAGAAGCCTATGGTTTCTTGAATCAGATGAGGAAAATAAAAAGAACATTTCAACTTTAGCCACCATAGTTGTAAAGAATCATATAGAAGAGTTGGATCTATCTAAAAGGGTTCTTTTTGAAGATGAGATTGTTTTGATCAACAAGTTGCATGATTTAGGACTTGAATATGAACTAGTTATTGTTCAACAATTACTATGGAATGATGAACAAGAGCCTGAATATTTATCACCCATTTCGATACAAGATAGTTCCTTTCATTTACCACATGGATGGCATCATCATCTTCTTTCACCTTTTCATTGTCCTATATCAAATATAATTCCATCAAGAATTGCTTTTGATAAAGATACACAAATATTCCATTCTCTTCTATCACACCATTGTCCTTTCAACTCATTAATGAGTAATTTTGAAAGAATCAATTCAATACATCTTGGTACAAAATAAATTGAAATACAACCAAAAAAACTTTTGAATATCAATAGTTGGTTGACTAATGACCAAGAAGCAAAATTGTTTGATGTGCTAAGTCAACATTCCAATGCTTTTGCATGGGAATACAAAGATATTACAGGAATTCATCTAAACATATGTACTCATCATATTTATACAAAGGATGTTAAACTTGTAAGAAAACTACAAAAGAGATTGAATCCTGCTCTATGAGATATTGTTAAAGAGAAAATTAAAAAATTGTTAGAAGTAGGATTCATCTATCCTATTTTTGATAGTCGATGGATTCCTCTATTATTTATCATTCCAAAGAAAAATGATAATTTGTGTGTGTTGATTATTAAAAATTAAATAACATTACACACAAAGACCACTTTCCATTACCATTCATAGATCAAGTGTTAGATACATTCATTGGGAAGAAGTATTTTTGTTTTCTTGATAGATTTAGTGGATATAATCAAATTTAGGTTACTCCTAAGAATCAAGAGAAACCAACTTTTACTTGCCCATGGGGAACTTTTGCTTATCAAATTTTACCTTTCAGACTTTGCAATGCCCCAACAACTTTCCAACAAGTTGTTCTTGATATTTTCTTTGACTTGACCAATGATTGTGTTGAAATCTACATGAATGATTTCATAGTGTGTGGTGAAAACTTTGATGAAACTTTAGAAAATCTTGACAAAGTATTAACCCACTATAAAACTTATAATCTAACCCTAAAACCTGAGAAATATTTTATGATGATGGATGAAGGTATTGTTCTAAGACACCATATCTCATCTAGAGGAATACAAGAAAATCCTAGGAAGATAAAGATTATCAAAAATATGCCTCCACGTCAAACTCAAATAGATGTCAAAAGTTTTATGGGTCATATTGGTTTCTATCATTGTTTCATAAAGAACTTTAGTACAATTGCAAGCCCCATGTTTACATTGTTAACTAAAGATTCTAAATTCAATTGGACATAAAAGTATCAAATTGTGTTTGATACTTTAAAATAAAATTGACTACTCCACCTATGTTACGAGGTCCAAATTGGAAACTTCCATTTCATATTCAAACCAATGCATCTAACACTACAATCAGAGCAAATTTAGACCAAGTAGAAAATGGAAAGCATTATGCCATCTACTACATTAGTAAAAACTTGACAAGAGCTAAGAAAAACTATACTATTACTAAAAAAGAATTCTTAGTTGTAGTATGTGCCATTAATGAATTTTGCCACTATATTACTGGATATCAAGTGTTTGTTCACACTAATCATGATGTAATTAGAAATCTTATGAACAAACCATTAGTTAATGGGTAAATAATACGATGGTTGCTACTACTACAAGAATTTGATATCATTATAGTAGACAAACTTGTTAAAGCTAATGTAGTAGTTGATTTCTTGTTAAGACTAAACATCACAGGTGAGGATGAACTAGTAGAGAATTCTTTTTTTTATGAAAGGTTATTTGCAATATCAGTGCAATCACCATGGTTTGCTAATATTGTCAACTATCTAGTAACAAAAAAAATTCCCTCTTATTTCACTCCGAGAGAAAAATAATAATTAGTTAAACAAAGTACATCATTCAAGTGGATCAATCACCTCCAAAAAAATGGTTAGGTAGAAGTCACAAATAGAGAACTCATGAATATTTTAACAAAAATAGTGGCTTCTCATAGGAAAGATTGGATGAATAGGTTACTAGAGGCCATTTGGGCATACAATACTATATGCAAATCCACTATAGGATTTACATCTTATGAACTGGTCTATGGTAAGAAATATCTTTTTCTAATTAAGTTTGAATTACTAACACTTCATACATATTTGGAAGTTGGCATTGAGTTGTTGTAGGTACAAAATAAAAGAATTTTGCAATTGAATGCATTGGATGAAATTTGGTTGAAGGTACTTCACCAAATAGAGATCATTCAACAACAACAAAAAATGTGGCATGATAGTCACATTAGGAGCAGCAAGGATGAACCAGGAGATTGGGTATTATTGTTTGATTCTTACTATGCTAATTTTTCTGGCAAGCTACAGACTCAGTGGCTAGGACTATACCAAATTGAAGAAGTGTTCGAGAATGGAGTTGTTTGACTTTCTTCAATTGATGATCCGAGGAGGAAATTAGTGGTCAATGGACATCATTTACGATTGTACCATAAGCTACTAATAAAGGTGGAATTTTCTTGATATTTCTCATAGTCAAACTTGCACATGATAGAAGAGGCTTCCTCTTCTAACAAATATTCTGAATGATCATATATTTGAATAAAAAACAAAAACAAAAAATTATGGCATAAGGCATGTCTCACAAAATAAAGATGCATGAGGACATGCATCAATTTTAGATGGGAGGAGAAATGAAGTCAATACTTCATTTTAAGAAATAAGGAGGAAATGAGGACATGAGAGGATTCTTATTGCTCATACAAAATGAAATATTGATGTTGTTGTTTCCATGTAGAAAGAATAGACAAATATGCTTTTGAGGAAAAAGAATTGTTGTTATTCAAATAAAAATGAGAGATATTATATCTCATTTTTGCTCATGAAAAAATAAAAGAAAAAAGAGAAGAAAAAAAAAAGAAAAAAGAAAAAGAAAAAGAAAATCTTGGTTGTGAAAATCCTTCATGGACACAATCAAGATAGAAGAAGGTTGAAAGCCAGAAATGGTGGCCTCTTTTGATGAAAAAAAATGAATAATCTTGATTGTGCAAATCCTTTATGGATGCAATTAAGACAAAAGTTGGTTGAAAACAAAAAGTGACACCTTATTCTGAAAGAAAAAAATTAAATAATTCAATGGTGAAAACCTCTTTAAGGCGCTATTAAATTAAGGCTTACATGAAAACTGGTTTTTGGTTTGTTTGCCTTGAAGGTTTTTCAGCATTTGTACAAAGTCTAATTATTGCATTTATGTACTTTTTAGATTTCAAAAATCCTAAGTGCGCAATCAACAAGTAATCCAAAAGGGTGCATGAAATCTCTTCAATAGCAAGGTATGCATTTTTTTTCAATTTTACTATTAATTAGCCTTAACATTGCATAAATAAGGATTAAATGCTTGGCATATCTATATGTATAAATAAAAAAATTAAACACCCTACTAAGTACCCCCAGAAGATATTTTGGCATACCTTTGGTCAAAAGGGATTCATCTCTGAAAGGTTTGAAAAAAATAGTTACTCAAGATGATTCGACATAATAGTTGTGTATAAAAGGGTTGAAAATAAGGGCATGGAAGAACTCAACATAGTTGTGTAGGAATAAAGTGTTTAAAAAAATTATGAAAAAATAAACTACACATCTTTCTAACCCATTTTCCTATGTTGTTGCAATAATTTAGCACAAAACAATGTATTTTGCCAATGCTCTAGAACATACAAACCTAAAAACAGAGTTGCAGAAAGTGCTCCAAAACATACAGGCTTAAAAACAAAATTACAAAAAGTGCTCTGAAACATACAGACCTAAAAAATAATTGTAGGTAATGCTCAGGAACATACAACACTGGAAATAAAATTGTAGGAAGTGCTTCAAAATATACAGGCCTAAAATAGAATTGCAGGTACGTGCTTTGAAACATACATAATTGCAGAACTCCAAAAAATAATGTAGACTGCTTCAGAACAAGTTAAAAAATTGTAGAAAAAGTGCAGTTTGCTACAAAACAAGTTGGAAAAATGCAAAAAAGAAAAGAAAAAAGTTAAAAAGAAAATAAAAAAAAGTAAAAGAAAATGCAGACTACTTTAGAAAAACATGGCTGAAAACTATAGTTGTTGAAAACTGCAGTTGATGGAAATTATAGATGTTGAAAAAAAGTTGTGAAAAACAAAAAAATATTTTAGCAATACTTGAAATAGAGTAATTTCAACAATTGTAGCAATTATACCATTTTCAACATTTGTAGCAATTACAATATTTTTAGCATTTGTTGACAATTGCAACAATTACAACAATTACAACATTTTTAGCATTTTAGCAATTGCAACAATTTTAACATTTTTAGCAATTTTGACAATTTCAACAATTTTAGCATTTTTAGCAATTACAACAAGTTTAGCATTTTTAGCATTTTCAACCATTTTAGTCATTTTAGCAATTTCGAATTTGGTTGAAAAAAATCAAAAGGAACAAAGGATGCCATTCAGAGATCTAGATTGCTATAACACTAGGATGCATGAGGACATGCATCAGGATAAGTAGGGGGAATGATGAGATAATAAAATATCTCATTATTTTAGTGTTATGTCATATAAAAACTGTCCATTTTGTCTAAAAACTATAGGTTAATGCCAAGTATGTTGTTATTTATGATAATATTGATGTTAACTTAGTAAATTGCTAAAAATGGTATATTGTTGTTTGGACAATTTTTTTACATTTTTTGGTAATTATTTGTATATTTCCAACATTAAATAAACTATAATAAATCATAGTGGAAAGCATTGGAAGTGGAAGTCTTGGGTATTATTTTTAAAGTCTAACTTGCATACATGTTTAAATATATTTTTTGCCCTTATTTTAAATTTTTAAAGAAATGTAAAGTTAAAATTTGTAAACTACACGTTTGCTAGAAAAACTGTATTTTTATAATAGAAAACTGCAGATTGCTCCGGAACATCGTGGCAACGACTTGAAAGATTATAGGAAATAGGTCTTGCACACCAAATTTAGGTTTCAAATATATTTTTAGCATATAATGGATACAGGGTAATATGTCTAAGCACTAGATATTGACCCAAAAATCGATTACCAAAGCATTTGCACATAGCAAATAATCAACAAGATGTTCATGAGTAGTTGGATTTTTTGCATACAAAAACCAGAATTAGTGTTTGATCGATTTGAAGGTGCAAATGGCAAGCTGAAAGGTTGGTATTTGACATAAATATTCTAGGACTATAATAAGGCATTTCATAACAAATGGAGAAGTGAAAATAGGGCAATCCATCCATTTCAATATACTGTCCTAAAATTGGAAAAGTCAAATTTAAATGTAGTTTTTCCTACATTGAAAACAACATTGCTTTGATTGATTTGAAGGAGGAAATGGTGAGTTGGTAGGTTGAAATTTGGAACGAATACATCTCAATACTATTATAATACTTTC
Organism: Wollemia nobilis; assembly: GCA_028583015.1. Lineage (NCBI taxonomy): Eukaryota > Viridiplantae > Streptophyta > Pinopsida > Araucariales > Araucariaceae > Wollemia > Wollemia nobilis. The sequence continues at coordinate 7,371,953 of JAQPPZ010001836.1, read as the reverse complement.
CACATCATTTGGATGTGCAAATATTAAGAAATTTATCTCATCCAACTCATTACCTTAATTTTGAAAATGATAGATCATGTTGTATATTTTTTCTTGCATTAAGACAACTATTTTGACTAGTTTCAAGGGTGAATATGGCGAGATAGAGGGACCATATTTGGAATGAATCTTCTTCAAAGCTATCCAAAATAATTAGAGGATTAGAAACAAGAGAATCTATCCATAACAACTCTCTATCCTAATTCTAGATAGGGTAGCTATTGACTGCAGGAATAACTACAATCAAAAGGGGACAACAAATTATTTTCTATTCTTGCCCCTAATTGTAGGTAAAACAAGTTGAGTATTTGACTATAAATACTCCTTGTCTACCCCTTTGAAAAGTTAGTAAGAAAAAAAAGAAAAGAAACGTATGCATTGGAAAAAGCATGTATTTGGTAAACTATCCTGAACTTGACCATTTTTGTTTTTTGTATGCATTTGATTAACTTTGTAGGTTAACTTACTTTCTTCTACAACCTTCCACCTTTCATTGAGGTTGGATCTTTGGCCCACTCTAAGGATCAGTGGAAGGTGTACTAACTTAGTTTTAGGTTTATTTTTTAGTGTTTTCTTTTATGTTATTTATTTTCAACATTAAATGTCTATTTTCCCCTATTTTTAGATGTGTTTATTTCTCCTATTTTCCTCTGTTTTTGAGTGTGTTATGTTTTATTTTATTGCAGCCGACTAACTTCTATGTTTTTCAATTTGATTCAACATTTAATTTTAACGTTTGATTTTTGTTTTTCTTGCTTTAATTTCTATTTTAGCATTTCATTTCTATAATTTAAATTTTAGCAAATGTAGTTTAGTAACTTTCAATTTCAGAATTTTTAATTTTTACAAATTAGTTAGCTTTTATTTTCATGCAAGTGTGTAAACTAACATAGTTTCCTTTTTGCAAAGATTTTTAGCTTTTTTAGAATAATCTAGTGTCTTGATATCTAAGTTGTAGTTTCAAGTCTCTATCGTATATAACCTTGGGATGTCGCCCTAAATTTGATAAATGAATTAAATTATGAGCATTAATGACACTCCTCACATCTCTCCCACAAGGAAATAAAATGTTAAATTGAAACCATAATTAAACTCAATATAACACATTGCTAAAGACTAAGAATTAAAAAAATACTTCCAAATCATAATACTAGTATTTAGCATTTCCTTAATTTTATAATGAAAAAGATAAAACAACTTTTAAAGGAAACATAATCTATCCATTAGATTCATCAATTCCCATCCATAATACATCCTTTCCATTATTGCAAATATCTATCTAATTACATTTAAATTTTATTCTTGAGCAATTCTCAAAATAATATAACAAAAGTATTTACAAATCTTCTTTCATCGTAATTCATAAATACTCCTCAAGTAGTAACATTATAACATAGCAATGAATGTAAATAAATAGTCCTGATATGATCTTTACTCCAAGGATCTTCCACATGATGGTTCTTATCCATCAAACTTGAAACACATTTAGGGATTATGACAACTCTTTGAAATGCATATACAAACTTAACATGCACTATGCAAGAACACAAGCAACCATGAAAGGCACATACCATGCAAACAAGGATAGAATCCCATACTTCTTTTAATAATAGATTCTTTTATCTAATCAAGCCTCATGAACCAATTATTAATTTACATATTCTATGCAAACAAGGAGAGAATCTCATACTTCTCTCAATAATGGATTCCTTTATCTACTCAAGCCTCAAGAACCAATTATTAAATATATTTTATATTCATAAAGAACCAATCTCATTGGATGAATTACCATGCTAATAATTCAAAACATAATTAAGTTTTCCACAATTCTAATATTGATTAACAACAATATACTACTCAATCAACATTAACATGATAAGACTTCATAAATAATAATAGTTAGCCAAATAAACTATTGATTATCTATTTTGGAAAACCATCATTATTAAAAAATAGCATATTAATAGCTTTACGTAGCTTACTTTAAGTTTTCTAAAGTATTCAATAGCTAAGTATTATATATGCATTTAAAGAAATATAAAATTATCTACTACAAATCACACGTTTCTAACTTAAACAAAGCAACATAAAGCTAACCAAAATAACACTTTGAAACAAGAAAACAACTATGTGTCCTAAGATGCCAAACAACAAGGAGAACCCTACACCTCCACATTGGAAACAACATTAAAAGTAACAATGAGACCAAACCTACACTTAATATTTACATTAAAAAAAGTAAGGATGCTAGATTACAATTAACTTACTCTGGTTATAGATCTAGAGCACTACTACATCCAAAAGCACACTTAAGACAAATGACTAGGAACCACCAAAACATAGATGCGACAAATCCACATAAAAGAAAAAACCTATGAACAAACAATATATGAAGCAACACCAAAACATCTAAACAAAATGATGCTTAAAGGACTATTGTGCCAAACATCCAACACAAGCAACAACGAAAACCTCACAACAAGACAAGATCTACTCTTCAGAACTTTAAACAAAACCTCCCAACAAGATGAGATCCACTCTTTAGATCTCTAAACAAGATTGCAAAACTAAAAAGACTTCCCCAGGTGACTTCACAGGAAAAATACTATTAAACAAAAACATTAGGAACACAATTCACCCAAGTGATAAAATCAAACACTCTCATGCAAGTCAAAATCCCTCTAAACAATAACACAATAATCATGTAAAGAAAAATCAAGATCAACCAAGAACAACAAGGCTGATTACAAAAAGGAAAGCCCTAAACTAAGCCTCATAGAGAGCGATATAACCATTGATATCAAAAGCACAATGAACATAACAACAATAAAAAAACAAGCATCTATGTACGTTTAATAACAAAGCATTGAAAACGTAGCAATTCATTCACCAATATAGACCATTAGTAAAATTACCTTTGCAAACACCAATCCTAATAAGACTTACTTCCTCAAATTTTTGCTTCCAAATCCTCTTCCCGCTAGATCCATTCTTGGAAATCTCAATATTTTATTACCCGTAGGAACCAAAATCAAGATTAACATTGAAAGCCATTCTTTTTCTTTGTATGCCATTCCATTATACAAAAGTAACATTTCAATTCTAAGTTAAAAGAGGATTTCCAATGTTGCCAACATACAATATTTTTTAATTTACCAACATTAAAGTCTTAATTCAATTAATTCATTGCCTTTTTTATTAAAGTTATCTTGATTCATTAATACCATAGGTCTAGATTTTAACAATTAAATCACTATCTCGTATCGCCCAAATTTTTTGCACCCTTACCTTCAGGCTAAAGGATCCATGCCCAGAAGGGGGATGCGAGAAGGATGGGACAATACCTCGGACGGAGAGGCCCTTTGAAGGTCATGCCTCTCGGGGGAGGGGTATAAGGGTGAATTTTTGATGGATGGTGGGGTTCACCAAGAAACTTTGAGTGGCAGTTTCCACGCCTAGGTTGAGAATGGGTTTGATGTGTTCATTTTATATTCAATCATTCATATTCCTAGGTTGGCCAAAATGAATCTAAGCTATTCTATATGAAATTTTTGGTTTATATGAAGACAATAAACATAAATGAATCCTAAATACGAGAGAATATGTGAAATGGAGAAGAATGCACCTGATTTCGGATGTCTGATGAAGATTCTGAAGCTTGTAGGAGTCCAGATCATCCCGAATATGACAGGATCATCTGTAATTGTACAGAATCATCCCATATCACAGGAGATCATCTGAGATCAGACAAGATCATCAGTGACCTGACGAATTCATCAAAACACTGCAATCATGAAAACAGACACCAAAAACCAAAAATACAATTGCAAGAATGATACAAAATGATAGAAATAAGAGTATAAATGCTTAAATGATAAATCCAGATATCTAATCAAATGGGATGCATTGTTTTAATAACTTATTTTAAATATTTATCATGCAAATATGCTAAATGAGGTGAACTCCAGGATGCATAATAGAAATAAATCAATCTAATGCATAATTAAATAAGAAAAGGAAATAAAATGCAAACTCAGGGCTCTGATTGCCCCCAATCTGAACTGCAGTCAAAATCATCTGCAATCGTACGAGATCATCACCGATCTCGTCAGGATCATCCGAAATCGTGTTGGATCACCTACGACGATCCGAGCTTCCTCCAGCTGAAACATAGTAAAATCTTGCAATAAAACTTGAAAATACAAATGCAAATGATGGGGAATAGGATGTTCTAATACAACAAAAGCTAATATTGCAGGGAAATGATCAGCCAGGGAGCATGTAGGGGGATAAACTGAGAAAATCCCAAGTTTATATAGGATTAGGGGGAGGTTAGGAGGTTGGGGATCATCCCAATCTGGGAGATCTCCAATGTAGGAATCTCCAACCGCGCAGACACGCTTTTGCCCGAGTTGGAGAGGTTGTTGAAACAGAAGCTAATTATGAAAATTTGGTTTTGGGATGAAATCGTCTGGACGTTCTGTTCTAGATGAATTCGTCCGATTTGGGATGATATCGTCAGATCGGCGATGATATCGTCCAACGGTCAAAACAACTTCTAAAAATGGCATGAAAAATGAGGTGAGCGGTTAACGGGCGGTTTCGAGGTTAAAATTCAAATTTTTATCTTTTTACTAAGGGTTTAACTACGCCAATTTTAGGGTGCTAGAATTTTTTGAAGAAAATGCGTTAAAGATGAGTTCTTCATGCTTTACGAGAAAGCAAAAATTTATTCCATTTTTTAGACGACGATTCTAGGTCGAATCGTACAACTGTTTGCTATGGTGCCCCCTCCGAGTTTTTACCCAAATCGAACGTTTGAGGTAAAAGCACGAAAAAGCAAAATTTAAAAAAAATGTTTGTTGTTTTTAAATAAAATTAAGAAAAATAGGGTAAAACCCTAATTCATTTTTATTGTTCACTTTCTTTGTTTCAGAGCTCTATAGGCGAAATGGTGGAAATGACACACAGATCGACAGAGGTCCGACGCGGGTTGCGGGTAAGGATCTAAACTTAGTGTATTATGTTTTTAACTTGATTTGTTTAATTTTTTATTTGAATTTTAATTATTTTTGGGCGTCATGGCCATTTTTAGGCCGTCGACGACGTCGGGATGAAATCGTCCCTATCTCATCGATTTCGTTTGAGGACAAAATCGAAGAAATATAGGTGATTTCCAAATTGACGAATCGGAGACGATTTCATCCTATTAAGGACGATTTTACTAAATTTGGTACGATATCATCCAATAATGGGCGATATCATTTTTTTATGAGATGAAATTGATTTTAATGATTATGTACTAATGATTTTTTGTTGTTTTATTGTTTATTTTGTAGAGGGGATTACTAAAGAGTTGGGAGTGGAAATACGGGGGTCTAAGAGACGATGTAGCCATGCTCGATCAAGCCGAGCGAGATAGGCTAGCAGAGGTTGGACTACAGCATGTGGTAGAGATGCCACAAATTCCTACGGACATGGGGCTACTGACAGCCCTAGCAGAGAGATGGTATCCGGGGTCATCCTTTTTTGGCTATCGACAGGGGAGATGGCTCCCACTCTAGAGGATGTATGGAGGATCTTGAGGATCCCCATACATGGGCGATTCATGACTCCTACGGCCAATCAGGGCCATGCCATGATGCGACTGTGCACGGACCCTAGCTTCGCCCTGGAGAAGGGTGAAGTGAACATCGAGGCATTGAGGCAGATGCCTAGGGCGTCTCGATTGACTCGGGTTTTGGCAGGGGTGGTGGGTGGCCTACTTCTATGCCACCAGAGTGGATGCAGGTTACCGTGGCTCCTCTCAGATGTGGTCTATGACATGAGAGACCACGGCTACAGGTTTGCTTGGGGTAACTTTGTACTATGTCGCTTGTATAGGATCCTCTACGGGGTCGTATACAAGGGAGGTCGATGTCTGGTACTGACATCACTACTACAGGTTTGGTGCTGGGAGCACATTGCGGTGCGGAGGCCGATAGGGCTTCCACTGACAGGAGTTGATCGGGAGAGACCCCGGGTTTTCTATTGGTGGCTCCAGAGAGGGTCACAATGGTGGATAGATCTGTCGATGTCTCGGAGGTTGCTAGATGACCTCATCCTAGATCAGATCACCTGGAGGCCATGGAGAGAGCATCCAGGGTGGGGAGAGGATGGACAGGAGTTGGCTCGCATCAGGCGAGTCTTCTGGTTGAGGATGGAGTGGGGAGAGGTAGAGCTCCACCGCTATGACCGAGTTTTGAGGTAGTTCGGTCTACAACAGGGGATCCCTTCTCTCAGGGATTATGAGTACTCCTAGACTATCCGGGATAGTACCACATTGAGCGGGGCTCTAGACATGCAATGGTTCTAGAGTCAGGATGCTGACGATGCCCCCATTCAGCCAGTGGATGGGGATGATGCGGGGTAGCAGATGGGTATGATGCCTGGTATGCAGGCATCCGCCCTCCTCGGATGATGAGGGCACAGGGTCCGATGCACGTTGTGGTGCAATGGATGGGGAGGCGACGCCAGGCTACCATCGATGCAGCGAGGGGTCATGGAGGGAGGGATCAACGATGGCCTCCTCAGGAGAGACGCCGAAGAGTGCCACAGGCTCCGGAGAGACCACAATAGCCAGAGAGGAGGGAGGAGGGACTCCCTTCTCAGCAGAGGGAGAGGCCACCATCGCCCGATAAGGGCAAGGGTGTCGAGGTGGGGGAGAGCAGCGAGATGGCGGCTCTCCGAGCGGAGAATGCCCACCTACGAGCTCAGGTGCAGACTCTCCAGGATGAGGCTACACGACTCAGGGCTCAGAGCGGAGGGGCGAGCATGCTGGAGCTGGTGTGGGCTATTGCTCAGACCACGTTCTACCAGGGGTTGTACTACCATGTGGTTCCAGAGGGGCAGAGGATACCGCTACCAGCCAACATTACGAGCCGATCAGGATGGGGTCATCGAGGACATCCTCACGATCGACGTCGAGGACCCATGATACAGCATGGACCTCGATGGGACCACCTCCTCCACCTCAGGGTGGGAGAGGAGATGAGGCTGAGAGCTCGAGGGCTTCTCGAGACTAGCTGCTCATTGACTATAGACCATATATTTTTGAGAGGATTGAGTATGCCAGGGTATAGATTGTGGCATACCAATCCGTTTTGATATGATGTATATACTTTTTTGATATATATATATATATATATTTTCTTTTTGTGATATGACTTGTGCATATGTTTTATGATGCTTTAATATTTTAATTGTTGATTGATTATTCATGTAATTATGTCGTTGAAAATAGTATAATTTTATGTCATGCTATAAAATTTAAATGAAATAATCTGATGTAAACAAATTGGTTGTTGTGGTGTGATTTGATGAAAAAATAAAGGGACTTCTAACAATAATTTCAAAGGACATTGTCATTGTTATATGACCATTTCATGGAGTCACCGCTCGCTAGGTCATTAAGCTAATCCCGGTATGAGAGAAATATTGCTAAAAGTAAAAGGGTGCTTAAGAGACTTTCTTAAGACTTTGTGTTGTGATGATGAAAAATGATGATGGTGATGATTTGTTTTCAGATTTCCATGAAAATATTATGCATGAAATATTTAAAAATATGATTTTTGCTAGGCATAAAATTCCTAAGTGTGATAGAAATTTGAACAATTGCCTAGGAATTATACCATCGTTGCAAAACTGAATGTTGACATAATGAAATGAAATAGAAAAGTGTTCGTTCTTTTTAAAGCACAATTGTGTAACATAATGATTTAAGCCATATGCTTTTATGGATTAAATAAATGGGAAATAAAATTAGAACGATGGTTTGCGCTAGGCATAGAATTTTAGGTATAGACTTATACCATCATCGCGAAATCCAAAGAAGAAATTGATGTAATAGTTTTATTGCATAGTTGATTTTTGATTTTGAGATAAACAGAAAATATATGAGGACTTGCACTAGGCATAAAATTCCAATTTAGGTTTAGGAACTATACCATCGTTGCGAAAGTCAAAAATATATAAATGTGACTTTATTGCTAGATTTTTGAACATGTTTTGAAAGAAAATTTTGGATTTTTGAAAAAAATGTATTTAATTGTTTTTATGCTAAGCAATTATTCTCAAGTAAGAAAATCAAATTATTCCAGAAGATTTGCATAAATATTTTAAATTATCTCAAAGACAAAATTTAGATTTATAAGGAACCCCATGTGCATATGTGAGTTCATTGCCGATCTTGATCTATCATAATGATACAAAATCTCTCAAACACAAATGTGTGTGCAATTGTATTGTTCATTTACCAATTTTGAGCAAGATAATTTGATACAAGTAATTTGAATTAACCAAATGAGTGTTCGTTGACCATGATTTATATGCATGTAACCGTACCAGACTACTATGTAAGTCGGGTCATCAAGAGCTAGCTGATCCATAAGCGGACATAGGTCCGTACAAAAGAAGGTCGCTAATGTGACAGACATATCACCACGCTAGGAGTTACCCAAGGCCAAGCGGGTTGGGCACAAACCACCTGTTATGGGGCTTACCTCACAGTTTTCGAATAATTGAGAATTCCAGGGATTCAAGCTCATTCACCCTTCTTTTCTTTTCAAAGGGTAGGGGAAGGGATTTATTGCTTTTTGCTTTTCTTTCTTTTTTCTCTTTTTTTTTTTGTATTTTTGCTTGACACTGAGATAATGCTGAAATATTGTTGAGATGGTACAAAATGATTGAAATAATGCTTTTGAATAATTTCTCTTTTTCTCATGATTTTTCTTGATTTTCTTTTTCTTTTTCTTGCTATACTAGGGATACTTGCTCGGATTGGCTGTAGAGCAAGGGATTTTTATTCTAGGCAGGGGTGAGCTTGTCCTTTTGTCAATTCTCAAAGATTCTAGACCATGTGCATGATAGGATAGCAGGGGAAACTTTTCGCTCAAGAGACCACTTCTACTATGTAGCATCATTTTGAATTTGCAATGAAATCATTTTAATGTGAAAAGGTATACTTGGTTCAAGTAAATAACAAGATCAGTTCTCTATGCTCAAAACTTTATTTAATTCAACTGTGGACTTTGATATAAGAGAGATTAATAATCATACCAAATAAGATCAAGATATTTATTCATGTGAGTGTGAAAGTGAGGGATTCCAAATAAATGCTAATTTATCCAAAATAATTGAAAATATAACTGCAATACTTCAAGAATTGATAGGTGCAAAAATAAAAGATGTTTTTGAGGATTTTGATGATTTTGATTTTTTTATATTTTGATTTTAATTTATGAATTGAGAGAATACATAATATTACTATTTTTTGAAATTTTTATATGAATTTACTAAAATGAGACAATATGTATAATATATAAATGATGAAATTACCAGATTTATGCATAATAGCGCTTAAGATGCATAATGTTCATAGGTTCTTTAAGATCTTTACCATCTAAGGTAGCTAATCTGTATGCTCCCGATCCAAATTTAGCAGTGATAATATATGGCCCAAGCCAATTAGGCTCAAATTTACCTTTAAGGTCTTTAGTTGCATTAGTATTTTTTTATTTTCTTTTAAGACGAGGTCATCGATCTCAAAGGATCGATGATGAACTTTCTTGAGATATGCTCGTTTGAGCTTGTTCTAGTAGGCTCGAAGATGCTCCAAAGCATTGATGCGCTTCTCATCTAGGAGTTCTAGTTGACTAAATCTGCCAACATGATATTCATCTCCTACTTCAGTATCTTGAAGTAGTAGAGCCAAAGAAGGAACTTCTAATTCAAAGGGAAAAACAACTTCAGTGCCATAAACCAAAACAAAAGGTGAAGTGCCCATGGGGGTACGAATGCTAGTTCGATAAGCCCACAAAGCAGGATATAATTGAATGTGCCAATCTCGGCCAGATTTATTGACCAGTATTTTGAGGATTTTAATTAATGTTTTATTAGATGCTTCTGCTTGGCCATTACCTTGAGGATAATAGGGAGTGGACCAACGATGTTGAATTTTATATTTTTGACATAGTTTCTTTACATCTTTATTTTTGAAACAAGTTCCATTATCCGAGATGAGATTTGCAAGAATTCTAAACCTACAAATAATTTGATTAAAAATAAATTTGGAAACTTGGGTTCCAGTGCAAGAAGCTAAGGGCATAGCTTCAACCCACTTCGTAAAATACTCGATGGCGGTTATGATGAATTTGTGTCCATCAGATGACACAGGATTGATTTTTCTAATGATGTCTAAGCCCCATTTTGAAAAGGGCCAAGGAGATGAAATAGCTTGCAGTTCTTGTGCAGGCGCATGGACAAGGTCAACATGTTTCTGGCACTTGTCGCAATGGCGCACGTAATCATGTGCATCATTCTCCATGGTAGGCCAAAAATATCCTATCCTAAGGAGCTTCTTAGCAATGGCGCTACCACTAAAGTGTCCCCCACAAGATCCATCGTGGGCTTCACTCAAAGTTGATCTAGACTCTTCTAGATTCAAACATCTCAATAGGATACCTTCAAAAGATCTCCTATATAAGGTATTTCCAATTATTATGAAGCGACTTGCTCGTCTACATAATAACGGTTGGTTTCTATTAAAACCTTCAAGGAAGGTTCCATTTTGAAGAAAATTGAGGATATCAGTGTACCAAAGTTCAAGAGTAGTTTCGTTGATTAGAAACACGTCCAAAGGTTCTAAGCATGATTTAATTGAAGTGGGTTCTGGAGTCGACGAATAATGATGGTAGCATATTTGTCATCTAACTCTCCTTTGAATAGTAAGGCAACTTTAGGATGCATTTTCTATAGTTTTTGTTTAATGGGTTTAGCATCTGGGTGGACTACTAGGTGATGCATAACTATATAAGGGTCTAATCCTGGCATATCTTCATATGTCCAAGCAAATATATCTTCATATTCTTTAAGAAATGCAATGTATTTATCCTATTTTTCTTGACTCAATTTTGATCCAATGTTGATTATGTGAGGGTTATCCTCGGTTCCAATGTTAATTTTTATGACATTTTCTACTTCCATGTGTAGATCTCTCTCAAAATTAGGTGGGGTGGGTGAAACGCCCAATTCTTGTAATTCTTCCAAGGTTAGCTTGGATAATTCATCTTGAGGAGTCGTGGCCTCAAGCTGGGCTATACTAGGTATAGAGCCATCAAAATAAAATCCATTATGTAATAATTCCTCAACGGAGACATCATGGAAGATATCTCCCTCCAACTCATCGTCGGATTCAGCGATCATCTCAGGATAAGCTATAGATAGCATATTACATGTGAATGGCTTATTCATTAAACGCAAAGCATCGCGTTCATCTAAATAATCTTGGTAACATATAAGATGGTCATCATCCTCAAATGGGAATGGCTGACCCTTACTAGGAAATAGGCCCACACCACATCGGGCGGGCCACGCTTCTACCTCAAAAGGTTCTTTCATACCATTCTGGAAAGGTCCCAAACCTTTCCCTTTATATCCCAATTTAAGCATTATAGGTTTGGCTTTAGTATACTCATTAGTAAAATAACATCGAGCATATCCATCATAATGAGTTCTGATGTTTCGGGTATTCTACCCCAGTCATATCCCTTATAAATAAAGGCACAGCTCCCGACTTGGTAAATACTTCCCATAGGCTGTGGGAGGCCCAAGGTACGAGGAGATGGTGGCAAATTATTTAAAATAAGGGAATCTTGCATAGAAGCATTCATTTCTTCTGATATAAGGATTTTAGATAGATCGGGTAAGAGCTCGTCAGTAAGAGCATAAGAGGTAGAAGGAACATTCCCTACGTCTTCTGATGTGGAAAATATGACTTTGGTGGATGTAGATGGTGTAGAGGTGTCGATAGATGGGTCTATTATAGGTATGGAAGTTATAGGAGTAGAACAAGAGACATTGGTTGTGGGATTAGGATCTTTCTTAGGTCCTAATGTGGTTTGTTCAGAAGATGGTTGAGCTATATGTGAAGGTGCAACTGATGGAGAAGAAGTAGATGACATTGTGGGTGTGAGTTTCACACGTTTAGATGGATAATGAGAATTAGGATGTGTGGATGACAAAGTAGGGCAAAATTGAACTCCAATAGGTTCTGCCAAAGCACACATATCAAAGGGTCTTGGATCACCATGAATGGTAACCAACTGATTCTTAAATTCGAATTTAACACATTGATGTAAAGTTGAGGGAACGGCTCACATTGCGTTGATCCAAGGGTGACCCAAGAGTATATTGTACGATGCAGGGCAATGTACAATAAACACGGTCGTATCCAAGGTTCTTGGACCAACCCGCAATGGAATGGTAATAACTCCACACGTTTCTTGTGTTTCGTCATTGAAAGCTTTTATGATCATATCAGTTCTTTTCATTTCATCACTTCTAAACCCAAATCTTTGGTAGAAGTCAAAAGTGCAGATATTTAAAGATGAACCATTATCAATCAAGACTCGTTTGACTGCTACATCTCCAATTAAGGCAGTAATATACAAGGGGTTATCTTTATGTAAACTATGTTGAGGTATGTCTCTATCCCGAAAGTCAATACAATCAACTTCATGAGTTATTATAGTATTGGCCATGGCTTCAGGTTGAATGTCTTGTGGTACCATCATCTGGCTTAATGTGAGCATTAATTCATCTCTATGTGTAGGAGAAGATCTTAAAAGGTCCAAGAGGGAAATTCTAGCTGTAATATTTGATAATTGTTCATTAATATTATAAGGAGGTTTAGGTTGAACATTAGGTGCATGATTCCCTTTATTAGGAACCTTCAAAACAAATGGAGTTGATCCACCATTCTGAATTTGATCTTGTTGAGAATTTTGAGCCTATTGTCTAGTAACAACTCCGATGGTACCCACAATATTATTCTACGGATGATGAATGGGTCTTGGTCTAGCGTTTATGGCTAGCTCATTAGAAAGTAATTGGTGAGACGATGGTCTAGTAGTGACTCTTCTTGGAAATGGTTCTTCTGGAACCATATGACTTGTGATAGGGTGAATAGGATCCGATTCATCTTCAGAACTATTCGATTGATTTGATGTGATTTCCATATCACTCTCAGTCTCATATTCTGTATCACTAAGATCAGGTATCTGAATATTATATAGAGGCCTGGTTGTAACCATGGATAAAGTTGTGTCAAAGATTTCCGGCTCATGAGCAGGTAAATGCCCACTAATAGTTCCTACATATCGGGCAGGAGGAGGAACATTATGATGTTCAATTTGATTAGCCACCTCCTTACCATGTTTTGGTAAGGGATGTTGAAATATGTCCAATGACTGATTGGCGTTCTGATTCTGGTTTTGTGGGGTGTTCTTTTGAGCATTATTAGGAGGATTTTGCTTAGGTTGAAAGGCTTGCACCTCCATCTCATTGTTATCAATCAAGTCCTGTATTTTATGTTTTAATATTTTACAAGAGTTGGTAGTGTGTCCAGGTCCTCTATGGAAGTCACAATGTAAATCTGCTCTGTATCCGGGTATAGTTGGATCAGGTTCCCGGATATTTGGTAATTGAATCAAACCTCGTTCTAATAATTGCGGTAGAATAGTTGATAAAGGTTGATTTAACCTAGTAAATTCTCGAGGAGGTCTATCAGGAGGTTTCAGTACAAACTTCTCCGCTGTCTTTGCAGCATTAACATTAGCAATATTTTCTGTTAGTGACTCCATCACCCACAACTTGTTTATTCTTATATTGATTTTTGGATGTTTTCTCATCATCTTTCTTTTTAAGCTGACCTCTCCTAATGAGAGCATCTTCCACTCTTCGGGCTAAGTCTATAGCCTGATCGAAGGTGGTCAAGGTAGCAGTTGATAATTCGTAAGATAGTTGCTCTTGCAAATTATTAATAAAGATGTCCAACATCTCCCTATAAGGTAACACAAAGTGCAATTTTCCTATCAATTGTCTCCACCTAGCTAGGAAATCAGCAAAGCATTCATCTTTGTCTTGTTTTAAGTTATACAAATCTTTAATGGTCACATGTCTTTCGATGTAGGCACTAAATTGATGAACAAAAGACTCGGTAGTTTCTTCGAAATTCCTCAAAGAATTAGTGGGTAATTGATAATACCACTCTAATGCCATTCCTCCCAAGATTTTCGGGAACATTTTTAGTAATAATAAGTCATCATGTGATATATCATGACATGCTATCCTAAACATACGAAGATGCTCTATGGGATCTTCGGTTCCTTTATATATGGGGAGAATAGGCATAGGAAAATGTTTAGGATATGGTTGTGCTACGACTATAGGATCTAAAGGCTGACTACACATCTCTCGATAATTGTACGAGGGACGGTAGGGATCTATCTGGTCCATGCGGGAAACTAACTGTTTCACCATGGTTTCAAGATTACTAGTTTGTCCACCATATTGGTTCGGTGGGACATAGGTATGGGATTTATGAGTGTATGATGGTGTGACATAAGGATTAGATGCTATATTGCTATTATGCAAAGTGTTGGTAGGAAGAGTATTATGAAGGGGATTTGTAATAGTATTATGTTGTATCCCAGATTGTTGGTAATTGGTGTTTGGTTTTGTTTTGGGTTTTTGTTGATTTGAGGTATGTTGCTCAATAGCTTGGCAAAATAGAGCAGTAAATGATGGTTTCTTTTGTGCGGGAATGACCCTAGGCTTGTTAACAGGCACTTTAGGTGGTTGGGTAACCTGTTGTTGTTGCATGTTCCGGATCGTAGCTACTATATCCAAATTGGATGGTCCAGCTTGATCACTCTCTTGATCAATAAAGGACAAGGGATTAGTGCGTGTGTGAAATACGTCTTCTAGAGTTGCTTGAGTGTCACTAATTCGATCCTTGTCCATATGGACTGCTCTATTAAGAACACCAATATTAGTGTTAATGAACTTCCAAAATTGTTCCATGTTTTCAAAAGTGATAGCTCCTCCCGGAGACATTTTAGGGGATGAGGATCCTTCCTCTCTAATAGTTTCTTCTTGTTCATTTCCTACAACAAGCTCTTCTTCTTGCTGGTCTAGGATTTCTTCTTCCCGAACTTGGTCCTCAGGAGGGACATTTTGGTCAGTTAATGGTCTTCCTAACCAATCTTCTTCTTCTTCGGTTTGTTTTCCATTCCTAAGTCTAGGCATTGTGCTAAACTTAGGTTTTAGCAAATATATATACTTATATATATATTCGATAGGGTTGAGAGGTATATATTTTAACTATATACCTACTATAATACTTTAAAAGGAAATGTTTTGTTTTTTTTGTTTTTTTTGTTTTTTTTTGTTATTTTGTTATTATTTTACAAGAATAAAAATAACAAACAGCATGCTAGTTGCAAGAAATAACAATAGTAAAAAGAATGACTTAGTTTTCTATAAATAGTTTATGGATATCATTGATAGGATCAAGTTCATCAGGAGTCATGAAATGCTCCTCTTCAAATTGGAAGTGGTTTTTCAAGAACTTGACAAAGTGTGCTATGGTAATATGATCTACTTCAGACTCTAACTTGTAAAAATAAAGTTCATGGCAATACTCTCGATACAACACAGCTCTAGGAACTCTATTCCATATTTTTCTATCCGTAAGAATGACTTCTTGATCCTCTATACGAGATAGAAACTTATGTACTACAACTGCATTCTCAAGGTATTCCTCAAAGGTGTACAATTCTGAAGACACAAGTGCTCTTTTATCTGCTAACCACCTATGGCAAGCTCTCTGAAGTTCATGGTACAAGGTCACCTGATCGGGATCCAGGATTCTATCTAGGACAAACCTCTTAATTTGCCTAAGTTCTGCAGATCTAGATTCAATAATACCCAATCTCCTATCAAGTTCATCCCACAAAGGTTGGACTCTATTTGTTTGAGGTACTCTAAGCATAGAAGTAATCTCTATGGCCGTTAATTGATTTTCAACATTTATGGTGACAACTCGTCTTCTATTATAATCTACCATCTAAATATGATATGCAAATTTAATTGTTTGTCTAATGATTCTAGATGTTCTTAATAATGTGTTTTTTTTTTGTTTTTTTTTCAAAAGGTGTTTTAGTTTCACGTCGGGTTCACCAAAAATGTATCGCCCAAA
Organism: Wollemia nobilis; assembly: GCA_028583015.1. NCBI lineage: Eukaryota > Viridiplantae > Streptophyta > Pinopsida > Araucariales > Araucariaceae > Wollemia > Wollemia nobilis. The sequence continues at coordinate 7,355,836 of JAQPPZ010001836.1, read as the reverse complement.
TTTTTTGCACCCTTACCTTCAGGCTAAAGGATCCGTGCCTGGAAGGGGGATGCGAGAAGGATGGGACAATACCTCGGATGGAGAGGCCCTTTGAAGGTCACGCCTCTCGGGGGAGGGGTATAAGGGTGAATTTTTGATGGATGGTGGGGTTCACCAGGAAACTTTGAGTGGCAGTTTCCATGCCTAGGTTGAGAATGGGTTTGATGTGTTCATTTTATATTCAATCATTCATATTCCTAGGTTGGCCAAAATGAATCTAAGCTATTCTATATGAAATTTTTGGTTTATATGAATACAATAAACATAAATGAATCCTAAATATAGAGAATATCTAAAATGGGGAAGAATACACCTAATTTCTGATGTCTGATGAAGATTCTAAAGCTTGTAGGAGTCCAGATCATCTCGGATATGATAGGATCATCTGTAATTGTACAGAATCATCCCAAATCATATGAGATCGATCAAGATCATCGATGACTCGACGAATTCATCAGAAACCTACAATCATGGAAATAGACACCAAAAACCAAAAATACAATTGCAAGAATGATACAAAATGATAGAAATAAGAGTATAAATGCTTAAATGATAAATCTAGATAGCAAATCAAATGGGATGCATTGTTTTAATAACTTATTTTAAATTTTATCATGCAAATATGCTAAATGAGGTGAACTCCAGGATGCAGAACATAAATAAATCAATCTAATGCACAATTAAATAAGAAAGGGATAGAAAATGCAAACTCAGGGCTCTGATTGCCCCCAATCTGAACTGCAGTCAAAATCTTCTGCAATCGTATGAGATCATCGCCGATCTCGACAGGATCATCCGAAATTATGTTGAATCGCTTGCGACGATCCGAGCTTCCTCCGACTGAAACGCAAGTGAAATCCTACAATAAAACTTGAAAACACAGATGCAAATGATGGGGAATAGGATGTTCTAACACAGAAAAAGCTAAGATTGCAGGGAAATGATCAGCCAGGGAGCCAGGAAGGGGATAAACTAAGAAAATCCCAAGTTTATATAGGATTAGGGGGAGGTTAGGAGGTTGGGGATCATCCCAATATGGGAGATCTCCAATGTAGGAATCTCCAACCATGCAGACATGCTTCTGCCCGAGTTGGAGAGGTTGTTGAAACAGAAGCTAATTATGAAAATTTGGTTTTGGGACGAAATCGTCTGGACGTTCTGTTCCAGACGAATTCGTCCGATCTGGGATGATATCGTCTGATCGGCGACGATATCGTCCAACGGTCAAAACAATTCCTAAAAATGGTGCAAAAAATGAGGTGAGCGGTTAACGGGCGGTTTCGAGGTTAAAATTCAAATTTTTATCTTTTTACTAAGGGTTTAACTGCGCCAATTTTAGGGTGCTACACTATCTCATTAATTCACTAACATTAGAATTAAATTAATTTATTCATTTATAGAAGTTCTTTGTTAAATCTTGAGTGTTACTATTAATCATTAACATTGATATTATTGGCCTTGGTATCAAAGATATTCAAATCTTCAACAAAGCCCTTAATGGAAAATTATTTTGGATATTTTTCAATGGAGAGAAGCTCTTTTAGGCCATAATTCTTATACAAAAATATATCCCTGAGGTGGACTGGAAAGAGGTGATCAGGCTTGAAAATTTTCCTCCAAGGTCTTGTCTTTGGTCTAGCTTGATGTCCCATAGCACGTGGGTGCATTATTTTACCTTCTGAAACATCAAGGATGGCAGCCAAGATCTCTTTTGGAAGTATGTGTGGAACTGGTATGCTCCTTTAAGAGAAGATAACTCCTTGTATAGTTTGAAAGAGGGCTTTGAAGAGAAGGTATGGAGTTGAGTCAAGGACTATTTTTAGGACCATCCCATTCCCCATGAGATCGGTAGGGTCATGTTGCGTGTTTGGAAAGATCCTCGGTCCTGGCCTAGTCAAATCAAGGATATTGATAAATGTAATCTCTAGGGAATCATGTCTGGAAGGAAGCTTTCCTTATGTTAGGGCCCAAACATGTTGTGTTGGGGAAGTAGTGGATATGGAATATTTACTACCAAGAAAGCTTATAATTTCCTTATGGAGGCTAACTTCAATGGGGATTGAAATAGAATTTGGAAAATAAATTCGAGGAAAGGAGTGTGGCCAATAATCTCTATTTTTGTTTGGTTGGTGGTGCAAGCCAAAATCCCAACTGGTCATAACTTGATAAAGAGAGGTTATTCTGCCCCCTTTAGATGTCCTAATTGTGAATCTTAATATGAAATCACCAACCATATCTTCGCCTTGTGCCCCTTTGCTTAGTCTCTTTGGCAAGAATTTGCAAACTCCTAGAGAAAATCCCTCCATAATTTTCAATCTATTAGGGATCAGATAGTGGAGTGGGTTGGATGAAAATCTAATCCTGATTATATGAGAGCCATTTGGGAGTGGACCCAAAATTATTTTTAAGGAAGAAATAATTTCTAAATCTCGAACCTGGATTTCTATTTAGAGGGCGGTAGCCAAATATATTTTATTCAAGAAATGGGAGGATTGGTATAAACCCTTGGACAAAAATCTTGGAGATATCAAAAATCAATGGTTGGGCCAAAATTTATATGATAAAAGTGTTTGGTACCCAATAAAGAATAAAAAAAAAAATAGAAATCATACTAATATCAGATTTCAACCTCCCCATAAAGGGTTTTTTAAGCTCAACTTTGATGGTGCGTCCATGGGGAACCCCAAAAAAGCTGGTGGTGATGGTATTTTTCATGATGACCAGGGCAATGTGATAGGCTAATTTTTCTTCAACCTTGAAGATACCACTAATAATCATGCTGAGGCTCAGGCCATCTTGGAAGAACTGTTGTGGGCCCTTAAACAAAATTGGTAAAATATTTGTGTTGAAGAGGATTCCTAGATGATCATCAACCAATTAAAATACTAGAAACAACCCCCCTCTCCCTCTAATTTGAGGTTAGAGTATATTATTTAGACTATTAAAGAACTATGTCACTCATTTTAGTCCTTAGAATTTTGTCATGTGTGAATATCTGCAAACAAGGTTGCTGATGCTATTGCTAATTGGGGAGTGGATAGAGGTCTGAGAGAGACCACCTGGATCAACTAGTATGATGACATAAATGCTCTCGAGGACATCAAGCATAGAATTATTTATTTTTTCAATAAATATAAGGATGGTGTTGGTGGCACTAGTCATGGTGAAAGCAGGATGAAGAAAGCCTTATGATTGCTGCTTGTTGCATTAGTTTTTTTTTTTGTTTTGTCTTGTCTATTATTTTCTCCTGTGTTTTTTTGTCTCATCTATTTATTTTCTCATGTTTTGTTTTTGTTTTTATTGATCTTTTTGGTTTATTTTTATTTTGTTTTTGTTTGTGCTTTTAGGGATGCTCTTTAGTATACCGAAGGGGGCAGGCCAGGTGTGAGCCCTGGACAACTTTTGGCAGAATAGATACCCCTAAATCCTTGGGAATTACTCGAAAGTGGCACCCTAAAAGGGGTATTTTCCACAAAAAATACTAATATTATTTTATTTCTTTAAGTATTAATTATTAATACCCAATCAAACAAATTTTATAATTCATACATATGCATGAATGCATCAATGATAGATTACCAATCCAAAATTCCAAATAATGGTATGCACAAACCATGCTATTTCCTTAAGTAGGAGGTTTTACAATAACTACAAAGTTATCACACACCTACTAAGGATGAATCTTTTTCTCATTAGTAACCTCCTTGCCTAATGGTGTATTGAATCAAACATACAGAAATATGCAATGCATCTATATGAGAGCATTCTTTTATCCTTGAGATGTCGATGAGAATTTGATCCATCATTTTTTTTTATCTCAACTTTGGTGGTTGTCCCATACCAATCCACCTATGAGAGTACCTGGTCCTACAACCATAAATTTTATCAATAGTACCTATTCTAAAAATAGTATAATCAAAGCATAAAGTACAATTATCAACACATCTTGATAACATAAAATGATATTATGCATTTGATATCCACATATCAATACATAAATTAAGTATCAAGAACAAGTCCTGCCAAGGAGTTTTGTTACATTTATTCTATTTGCTCAAAGTGGAAATCGGTGGTGTAGAAGGAGATGATATATGCTCATCTTACTTTATGGTTGTTTTCCAACTTCTCATATCAGATTTTGTACGTGATTCTTGCATGCATGAGGGTTGTTAAGATCTAAGCTCATCCTTACCACGTGTACCAGCTACCTTCAAAATCCAACCCTTTCTATTGTTGTTGTGCAGTCCTCTTAAGCCTCTATATTTAGTGTTGGCTAGTATTTTCTTCTAATTTTGGTCTCTTAGACCTAAAAAAATTAACGTTGCCCACAAATTTTTAATGAAATTACACCTTTCAAACTCTAGCACTTAAATATTTCAATATATCTATTTCTTTTAATGTTGTTCTACTCTCAACTGATTTTTGTTTTGTTCTGCTTGTTGTTATCTTAGATTGATCGAATGGCCTTTTTATTTATCTTCAATGTTGAATTAAAACTCTTTTAATATGTGCCTTGTTATTCTATCATGGGCCTCTCTTCTTATTATATGACTTCTCAGCCTTTCTCTTCAATTTTGGCCTAGTTCTTACTATTCATTTGTCTTAGAAAACTCTCAAGGCTTTCTTCTTCTTTTTTCTCTGCTGCTTACTACTTCTTTCTATATGCTTCTTCTATTCACTTATTTCTATTCTATATGATTTTTCTATTCACTTTGCTTTGCCCTTTTCTTTGTTATTTCTTTTGTAACTTAGAAGATAAAACTCTTCTTAGCTTCTCTACTGCTCTTCTTTCTCTTCTCTATTCTATATTATGAAATATTTAATTTCTTAGGTTGTATCTAAGAACCCGATATGATTATCTACCTTAATAGAGAATCCAATACACATTATCAAGGTAACTTTGTATGTCCCTAAATTTCCAACTATCTTCTGAGTTGGTTTCTATCAATCTGCAATATTTAATATTCAATATCCAACTTTTCTCTGAGTTGGTTTTCTTTCTTCAAATGTCCAAATTTTCTTCTAAGCTAACTTTTTTTCTTCAATATAGTTGATCCTAGTTTTCAACGGTTTTCCTTTGACCAATTGGAAAAAACCTAGTCTTTTCTACTTAATATGACATCTTTTGTACAATATATAGTCCAAGTCTTCATTGCATTTAAAGTGGATAGACTCTGAATTAAGTTTATCAAAATGGAAAAAGCTATTTAATAATGGTGATTAAAATAACTCTATCAAAATGGAAAAACTCAAGTGGTAGCTTTGATACCATTTTTGGCTTTTTAAGCTTTTACAACCATAAAATGTCATAGGTTATCTCACAATACGGTCCCAATATAAAATTACCACAATAATAAAGGTCAAATAATGATAGTATGGTGAATAGAATAATATGAGCAAATTAAATTTGTATATCAACGCTTATAATAAATTAAATAAAATTTATTTATATGTTGAAATATGAATGTAAATATCTTGAACCACTCATGTACTATGCATGAAGAAAATATAGGCAGTAAATCCACCTCCTAGAAGAAGAAGTGAAAATTGGATTTGTACAATTTGTCAAAACGTACACATGTAGGGTTTGGTCTAATTGTGCAAATATGGAATTATAAAACGTACAATTGGATGTAATTTTAAAATTTCATAAATATGCAATTAGAAATTACTTAAAATTAAGTTAAATGTGCATTTAAGGTTAATTTGATAATAATCAAATTAGACTTAAGGGAACCTTAATGCAAGTTGGTTGTCTTACGAGGTGGTAGTTGTAAATAGTGGTTGTCTCAAGAACCACTTTGGAACAGCCTAGGAAAGCATTATAAGGACCCCCCATTCATTTTTTGAGGGTTGTTCACTGATGGTTGTTGTTCATGGTAGATGTGGAATGATTGTTCATTCATGTTGTTCATTTAATATTGATAAGAGTTGTAATTGATAATTGTTCATACATTCAACCATATTGATAAGAAACAACATTATAGATTGTGAGTTATTGTGAATTCTATTGTGTGTGAATGGTGATTCCATATTATATGTTCTATACAAGTATAACCACAATGGTGTGGACGATGGATGCTGTTGCAATGGAATTACACTATTTATGAGCCCATAGCCCTGGATGATGCTGGAGAATTGAATTTATGCTTGTTATTGTTGTAAATTGTTTTTATTATGCTACTATACAATTTTTGAAAATATTGGTAATGATAATAATCCCATTGCAGTATATTAGGGTTTGCATGTTAGATCAATGTGTTGATAAATGTATTACAAATATAGACAAATATTACTCTGTGAGGAATCTGAGTGTAATTTGGTATAATTGCAAGTAGGGAATTCAGCAAGGTTTGGTGAAACCCTACAACCAGACCACCAAATTGTATAACTGATCATTTTTCCAATTTGGAAATGTAATTGTGTAGTTAAAACTTGCCAAGGAAAATAAAGGTTTGGAAGAGAACAATTACAAAACTGATCAATTTGAGTTATAAAAAAACTTTTAACAAAGTGAACAAGTGGTAAATCATACATACCAACCTATTGTATGATTTGGATCATACAATTGTATGATTTAGGAATCATACAACCCGTTTTGTGAGGTTGCAAATCATTTAAGGGTAAATCGTACACCTGTATGGTTTAGGAAAAAGTTGTTACATAACCTTGGAATCCATCTCCAAACCTCTCAAATTACCTCCCCCTATAGGAATACTCCCACCTATGCTACAAAAAACTTACAATATAACTTTCTCAAAAAGTATACAAGCTTTATTACGTCTCTTCTTCTTACAATCAGATAATGAGATATATGAATTGGATTAAATATAATTTCTATGGATCATTATCTCCATAATATAGCCATAGTATTGTGACTCTTTAACTACTTTATTATTTATCTCCATATTCCAAGTATTATGACTCTTGGCTCCTCATCTTGCCACTTGCATACTTGATGGACGTTTGAATCTACAATACTTGCACATATCTACAAGACTCTTAGACTCCTAATCTAAGACACTTGTACACATCCTCACATTACATATTTTTACTTTTACATACAAGACACTTGTGCACATTCTTTCCTACATGACACTTGTGCATTTATTGCATATTCACACTTACATAAAAGGGATAAGATAACTCATACTCTAAACTATAGATTCAACCTTAATCTATAATTTGCAAATGTACCATGAAGGTATATTAGCATGTACCAAATAATGTAATATACCTCAACACCCCCTTGTATTACATTATTTGATTATTAAAGACTTTAGTCTTCAGTCTTGGTCTTTTTCTTTGTCTTCAATATTCTACCGATCTTACATTGTCCATGAATCCTTGATTGAGATTAGTCTTCAGCTTCTGGTTTTGACTTTGGCATTACTATTGGTACTAATTTTCTTCTAAATGTATTGTTGAAGAATTTCGTACCTTTCTTGTTCCCATATCTATATTTTGAAAAATATTTTAAAGTAAATCCATTAATTACTTTTCTTGTCATTGTGTATATTCATTCAAAAATATTATTTTCTTTGTACCAACAATATATTTGAGAATGATTGGTACCTCCACAAATTTTGCAACAATGAAGATTTCAACATCTTTCTATCTTGTGTCCATGCTTGCCACAATGTTCACATTTGTTTTCTGAATGTTTGAAGTCTTCATTACAATGTTCTTTGTCACACACATTGTCTGCACACTTATTTTTGTTCAAATTCTTTGAGTCACATGCAACATTTGCTCTTGGATTGAGCTTTTTTTAATGTTTTTTATGAATTTCAAATCAAAAGTATCATAGCTTACATCACAATTCTCTTTTATATTTTGCTAAAGATCACTAGTATCATAACACACATCAGTCATCATTGGTTTTAATTCTATGGTATCACAACATTCATTTGTTGTCATAGGCCTTAAATTATTTGTATCACATCTTTCATTATTGGTTTTTCCCTAATTCTTCAACCTTTTATTGTTTACTTATCTTGAGAACATTTAGAGTGATTATTCCCTTGTATATTATTTTCCATAGATTAATAGGTACAGTAATAATTTTTTTATAACAATCATTAGCATATTTAAGAACACTTTGCATGCATTGTTGAAGTATTAAAAATTCTCCCTTTTTTGCTTCTTCAAGAATAGATTGTAAATATTCCATCACTTCATTTGACACATATTTTTCATCTTCAATAGCTTCTTGAGAGAAAACTTGTAAAATATTTTTGATCGTATTTTTTTTTATCTTATTGTAACGTTGTAATCATTAATTTTTATTGGAGAATACCTTATTTCTCCCAAGTTATTCAAATATGAAATTTGCAAATTTTAAAATTTCTAAATTTTTGATGTAGAAATCCTTTTATCTCCTTAATAAATTTGCAAAATTTCAAATTAAAAAAAAAAATTAAAATATATTTTTCAAATCTTCAAATAGTTTCAAATTCTAAAAATTCCCAAGTTTCAAATAAACTTTAATAAATTTAAATATTAAATTTTCAAGGTATTAAATTTTAGAAACAAAGAGGTTGGTCAATGTCGAACAAATGTTACCTCTGTGGTTCTAATGAGGAACAAAAAATCTATCTATTCTTTCAATCCTCATTATTTGTGGAAGTTCTTAACTCTATTTTTAATTTTTGGCACGAATTTAGGTGGTGTCGAGTTTACTTATTAATGTTTTCATTCAATGGTCATATCCTTTTTACTCTCCAAGGATGAAATATTTTTGGAACTTCTGTTGGTCACATCTTTTCTGGCGGGTGTGGAAGGAGAGGAATAGTATAATTTTTTAAAACTTCAAAAGAGATTCTACCTATGTTTATGCCAAAGCCTTGGAATCCACCATGGAGAATGTGTCCTATTTGGATTTTGAGGAGGGCAGATTTGAGGAGGCTGAGATCAAAAGGAAAATCGGCTTTCAACAGAGTAATAAGGTTGTTGGTCTTCTCGGTCCTAATCCTTGGGCTCTTGTGAGGTAGGAATCTCCTTCTTTGGGCTAGGTTAAAGTAAACTTTGATGGATATTAAAAGGATAATCCTGGTAATGCTGGTGCTAGTGGGGTGCTTAGGGATGATAAAGGTGGGATTTTGTTGGCATATGCCAAATTCTTAGATATCTAGACTTTCCATGTTGTAGAGGCCAGAGCCCTTTACCAAGATCTCCTGCTTGTAGAGAAGATGGGGTACCAAAAAGTTTTCATTGAAGGAGACTTTCTTAATATTATAAACTTGGTCAAAGGTGATTTAGTCCTTGGTTGGAATATTGAGGCTGTGATTATGGAATCTAGGTGAATTCTTCAAGCTAGAGAGGATAGGGAGATAAAGCATATCTTTAGAGAAGGAAACTGCCATGCTGAATTTATCGTAAACCTGGGCATACATCTCAATGGTTTGTCTATTTGGAGAGATAATTTTCTTGAAGGTCTTATTCAATTAGATTTAGTGATGCATACTTATTAATGCTCTGTAAGCTTTTACTGTTTATGAAGAAATATTTTGTGCACAATCATGTGGAAGTGTTGGTTGGCTGGAGGGCTCACCAATGTTGTTATAATTTTATTTCTTGTATCAAGTTACAGGTAGTTAACTTGGTGATGGATGGACAATTGTAGTGCTTTATAGTCATTTTTGTCCCTGTATTGCTGGTCTTAGGCCAATTTTTGCAGGGCTTCTCCTATTGTAAAAGGTTCGGGGATCCTTTCAAAACCCATTCTATATCTAATAAAATAAAATTTAAACCTTTTTTTTTAAGCGAAAAAACCCTTGCGGGGCTGCCTTGGTCTAAGAGACCATGAATAGGGGGTTCTACACCATCAAAGTCACCCGGGGATCGCACCCAGCCCTGCCCGCACCAACATTATCAATTGGATTTTGGGTACCCAATTCAGCTTTTTTGGTAGGGTGGAGATTCAAACTTGGGACCTCCCTTGGAGGATTGCCCTCTCCTCTCCAACTCACCTACAACACCTGGGTGAAAATTTAAATCTTTAAAAATTAAGAAACCAATACTAATCCTTATCACTCCATATATTTAAATAAATTTTAATTACTTCTAAAAAACAATTTGCAAAAAATTTAATAATATAGAAATCCTTACATCTCTCTACTTAGCAATATAATAATATTTTAAATTTAAATATTTGATGATCCTTCAAATTAACAAATAAAGTGAAATATAGCTTAACTTACATTTGTTCTTGTAATGCTTCAAATCTTTTCTCCTACTATACTTTGACCTGAGTCTAGTGCTCAAAAGAAAAACGTTTTTATTTGATGCTTTCCTTCAAATATCGGTTAGACACTTGGCAATTGTAATGCTGCCTATGGTTATATAAAATGTTTGGAGCATTTTCTACTTGGTGTGTCCAGTCCTCTTGGTATGCAAATCACTCTCCATCTAAGACCAACAAGGATTCCTGCACACCAAACTAGGTATAACCTCAATGGTTTGTGAGTTTGACGTGGTATTTGGGCATCCTAGATGCTTCTTCTAATGTACTTATAGTCTAGAAAAGACCTAAAATTGACCACAATTTTGAAACAATATAAAATAGTATTTTTATCTTTACCTTCTCTACCCAACTTAGTGAGAAGCAAATCTTTCTTATGATTTATTTTCTCCAAAGAGTTGCAAAAAATTTGATTCAAAAGTTACAATATTAGAACCCTAGTTGGGGTTGTAGTCGTTGTGACATTTTTTGCTTGCTTTGACTTTGTGGGATTTAGAAATATCAAGAATGGATAACAATCTTGCTTTCTTTTATTTTATCAAGGTGGAAATTTATGGTGGAAATGATGGACACTCACCTTACTTTATGGTTTTTTTCCAACTTTTTTATACCAGATTTTATACGTGATGCTTATGTACATAAGGGCTATCAATATTTGGAATCCTCCTTACCATATGTACCAACTATCGTCAAAAGTCAACCCTTTCTATTGTTGTTGCCAATCCACTTAAGCCTCTATCTTTCGTGTTGGCTGGTATTTACTTATAATATTGGACTCTTAGGCCTAAAAAACTTAACATTGCCCACAATATTCTTAATGCACATGTACCTTTCAAACTCTAGCACTTAAATATTTCAATGCTTCTCTTTATTTTAACATTTTTCTGCTCTCAACTGATTGTTGTTTCATTCTGCTTATTTTCTTAGATTGGTCAAATGGCCTATTTCTCTGTCTTCAATATTAAATTAATTTTTTTTTAATATGGGCCTTGGTCTTTTATCATGGGTCTTTCTTATTACTATATAGATTCTCAGACCTTTCTCTTCAATTTTGAACTAGTTCTTAGTATTCCTTTATCTTAGAAAGCTCTCAATGCTTTATTTTTATTTTTTTGTGTTGCTTACTGCTTCTTTCTATATGCTTATTTTATTCACTTTTTTTGTTCTATATGTTTATTCTACATAACAATCATGAGTGTAATGTGTTAACACTTCAAAGATGAACACTTCCACCTCTCAACATGTTAAGCATAAATTTGTGTATAAAGGAAACATTATAGAGATTTGTTACTCATGACCTCCGGTATACAACATAAAAATATACACATACATGAAACAAGACATAAAAAATCAAATAGTCATGACCTCAAGCATATATAAATGAATATGAAATTTTATAGATGATGCTAGAAGTGGGGCCTTGAAATCTTGCTCGAAATACCACTCAAGGTTTAATTACTGCTATACAGAAGACAATGAAGGAAAAATTATACTTGTTGATCATTTACAATGCTAGAACAACCACTGTTTATAGGTATAACTAAAGGAATTTTCCCTCCAAAATTGGGCAAGATCCTTCTGACAATTTCATCTACCTAACCTAGGGATATAAACAATTTAATGAAGACACCTTATTATGTGAATACTCATCAGAATCAAGATTGTTGTCATGCTTCTACCTTTAATAATTATTTAATCCAAGCAAAACTGGTAGGTAGTCTTTAATTCTCCTCATTTATGGCTTATCAACTTAGCCCATCTACCCTTTTTGGAGCTTGTGCCTTGGTGTTAATGTCTTATACCCAATTTGACCCTTTATTTCTTGTCACCACTCCTATGTTGCACTAATAATAATATGTAAAATAAGAAAAAAATTCAAAAGGAACAATTTTTTTTACAAAGAGGGTATCTTATCAAGCACTTGTTTGATTTCTTCACATTTTGAATGTAAAGGGAATTGGATTTGCATGAATTTCTCATGGATTGCTTGGAGTTCTAATACATCCATATGGGAGAAGTCTTTTGCACTATAGAAAACATTATGAGATTAGATCCTTAGTTTTACTAATGGTTTGATCACCTTATCCACATCCTTTGGTTTAGGAGGATCTACCAATGCTTCAAAAGAGGAGGTATCCTCTTTATATTGCTTTAGCAATTGTAAATATTATTACTCTTAAAAAGGCCTATTATCTTCCCAAGGAGAAGAGAGTCCTTGCATAATGAGCCAATCAAATTCTTGATCTTTTCTTTAGTGGTGGTTAAGACGACTATTTGATCTTTGCATTGGTATGCAACCTGCTCCTTTTGTAAGAAGACCCTAATTTTCCATGCACTATCCATTCTATCCTAATTCTAATAACTACTAGATTGGAATATGACATGGTGGCTAGCTTCATCCTATATGTTTGAGGTTAAACTATTGTTTTAGCTGATTTGGTAAGGCTTAGCTCAACTTCTTGATTTACCCTTGCACCTTCCATAGTGGCTACACCAATAACTTTAAACAATCAAAAGAGTAAAAATGTTATGTTAGTAATTTCAATCCAATAGCCATCACTCATCCTTTTGATAAAATTTTTGATGTTTTGATATTGCTTATTATGACTTATTTGAATTAGTTTCTTTAATATCCTATGAATGTTTTCTCTTTCTAGATAAAATTCAACCTCTTGCTCAACAATTCTCTCTAATATTCTTCTGATTTGATCTTCTTTTCCTTCTAAGAGGGATTTTGAAGGCTAGTATGCTAGATGCTTTGTTGGAATTTTATCTGTTTCTCAAACACTTTAACTTTTACCTGAGAAATGTTCAAATTAGTTTTCACATATCCTAAATCTTTCTCTTTTTTTGCCAATTTATGATTTAGTGATTCATATTCATATGAGATCGTTTTTCCAATTTCGTGCACAATTTGTGTTTTATCCTTGGCTCAAAGATTTCTCAAGTCTAACCCTTATGTTACCACCTGTCAATATTTCTCTATTATTTTTCCTTTGGGTTTAGATATCAATGAATATTTTTGCAAGAAAAATAATGCCTATATTTGTGGGACAAAATAAAACACCAATTGGGTAGTCACAGGTAGTTGCACCAATTCTATCTATTTCTTTAGATTATGTTGTTTTGTTTACCATTAGATCATCTAAAATTACTTTGATGTAATTAAAGTTGGTGTTGTTCCTTGTGAGCACTTATTATACCATTGAGTTGGTTAAAATGTAGTCAAGGGTTTGAGTTATGAGGTCATTACAGTAAGGGTTGATGACGTTGGGTTAGCTGAAGAAGGTGGGACTATTGTTCCTTGCATGGAAGATTTTGTGGGCACATTTAAAGGGATGCTAATTGGAGTTGTCATGACATGGAGAATCTTACCGAGTAGGGCCATAATTTATTATTAAACTAGAATATTAGCTATTGTTACATCAGTTTCATTGGTGAATGGATCAATTTCAAGGACATTGTTCTCTATTTCTCCTATTCCCTCTGGATTGATCATCTGGGTGGGACTAAAAAATAATGCTCAAGTTTTAATTTTACGTATCTACTTTACCTCCTTGTGTGTCTAGATGATCAATCTATATTGAGAAGAGATATCTTAGGATGTTATTTCTACCTTCTCCCTTTCTTCTAGTGATTTTGGCTCAAGTATTAATCATCATTTTCTCAAAGGTGTCTTGTTTATTTTTTACCTTAGGTGTGTCACTTTATTTTTGGGAAGCTCTATTCATACTACTATAACTTTATCTGGGTATGCTTGAAACATGTATCCAACAAAAATTATTTTCTCTATGGGTTTATTTTCTTTGGTCTACACCTTGATGGTGACTTCTTTCAGACGCTCCACATCGTAAAATTTTCTAAAGATCTAATTTTCATTTGGATCTAGACTTCCAAAAGATAATTCAGTCCACCCAATTTCTTGATGGAATATCCACCATGCTTTGATCTTGCTACCACTCCATTTCCTCTTTTGAAGATATTTCTTCATAGTTTTTTTGATTGAAAGCACAAGATCAAAATCCTTTACCTTTGTATAAAAAAATCATACAATTTCCTCTAGGGATTTCGTAGTATGAACTACTTTTTTAGAGGTTGAAAATTTTTATCATGTTACTACAAATTTTTCAAGGTTAGGCATGGGCTCATGTTTAAATTTTCTAGAAATCCCAAAAATTTTAAGCCATACAACAAACTTTTTATCTGGGTCATAATCTAGGTATTAAAAAATTTCATATCCCAAATCCTTTAATTCTACCTCTAGCTCATTAGATGCCTTTCTTTTATCTTATGTTGTAGTTCCCAGTTGAAAAGGAGTCTTGTAAGATATCATTTTGTTCTATCCACTAGCATAGACATCCACTAAATTTTCTTATCTCAATATTTCATTGCATGCCACTCTATTTGTTACATATTTTAACATGTATATAAATTTATTGAAACCAAAAATATGTAACACAATGGCATCTTCTAGGAAATACCAATCGTATTTTATCCACAGTCGAAGGATTTCAACAACATCCACTGTTATATGCCAAGGTCTTTCTCATTTGAGCACTTATTACTCATACTAGAAATTCATTTGAAGTAGGAAGAGCTTTGGTCTAGGAATTTCGTCTAGAGAGGGATATGCCTTGCTTGTCCTTCTTAATTTTCCATCTTCATATCCAAATGCTCAAATAACTAGAAATTTTGGTATAATACTAAATAAGCTAGAAATGATCAGTACCTAAATACTTAAGCATCTCTAAAATTAGCCAACACTTCATTTATTTGTTGCGATATGAAGTTGTTGGAGTTAAGGATTAATGGCCTGCTCTTTGAGCTTCCCCTTAGCATGTGAATGACTGCCAAATCCTCCTATTTTATTGCTTTATCATCATCAACATTGAAGATGAATGCTACCATACTCAACACATCCCTAGCTACTTCCTTTAATATCTCTCATTCTAGGGAAAATTCTAGAATAACCACTTCAGGCTAACGAAGCTCTTGATTCAAGCAGTTTCGATTATATTTGATCTTAGCATAGTAAAAATTAGCAACCTCAAAATTTATTTTAAACTCTCTTGATAATAGCAACATATCTCGTATATCTTCTCCATACACTATTACCTGAAAGACATCATTAGGGGTGGCAATAACCATATTTAGGAAAGAGTCATAGCTTGATGCACTTGTCTCTGGTAGGTCATAGTAGAGGTGAAGCTTAGGAACTAGATATTGGGCCAAACAACTTGTCCAAAATCTTGCCACAAAAGTCTATTCTTTAGATTTTTGGTATCTTTGGTATGCATCCTCCCTTAACATTCTTGTATTTTTTGATAGTTTAGGGTTCATCATCCTTTAAGTTGCATATTATCTATGCCTCAAGGGATATGTTCTTACAACTTGAGCATGGGTTACCCTTTTTGCAAAAAAAATTGATGGTGTGACAATAACTTTGCTTCTCTTTTTCGACTTCATTATTACCAACATTTGACTAGTTTTGAGGCTCTAGCACTCTACATACATTCCTTATGCTATAAGGCCTTATACACCCCTATCAATTACCTATGGGAATATTTTTGTGATGAAGAAGGTAAATTAATAAGCTTGATGCACTTTGTATTTCATTAATGTGCCAACTAAACCTCAATATCTGCTGGATTATAAGAGATAGTCGTTATCCTTTTTCGATTGACAAGACCCCTTGGTTTGTGTTCCTACTCTTTGTGATTGGATAATTTTAAATTTTCCACTTAAATATTGCTCTCCTATTTCCATGTTGTCTATACCATATTTTTTCATCCATTTATGCTTTGATCTGATAGCATAGGTCTTGCCTCTTTTATTGTGTTTGCACCAATTACTATTAAACGTGTTGCTTGCAATGATATTAAAACTATAAGTTATATTTGTGATGTTGGAGTGATATCATTATATTATTTTAGGGGGATAAATATTATCCCATACTCATCAGTTCATACATCTAACAGAGATCATAATCCCAAGATTCTTCCACCCATTCTTCATCTATCCTATATATTGATTAGTCTGCATGTATTTTATAGGCATGTGTTCAATATAATGTGTACAAAGAGGTTTTGATGGGATTGTTATCTTCATCCCATATTAAGCCTTTAAGATTATTAGCGACCGGTCCATATGGATATACCCTCAAATTTTAGTTGTAAAATCCCTTGATAGACAAATATTGAACGATGTAGGAATATCAACTATTGCTATATCTTGGGACACTATAGCCTTTGGATAAACATGCAGATTAAATAAATTACCTACAATTACTCCTAATATCTACACAACACTACCATCCAATTATACCACTTTTTTATTTACTAGTCGTTAGGATAGGTTTAATTCATCCACTACATTTTTTGACATAATATATGTACTTGTTGATAAATCTATCATGTAGTTATGGTTCAAATTATTATTATAAATTAGATATAAATAGAAAGGAGGTGGTTTATGTAGGTAACAAATCCACCTCCCAAAAGAAGAAGAAATGATTATTGGATTTGCACAATTTTGCTTAGTTTTGTCAATTTTGATTAAAATGTACAAGTGGTCAAAATGTACAAGTAGGTGTAAATGTACAAGGTTGCAAATGTACAACTTGAAATGTCAATAAAATTAGGTGAAATGTGCATTTGGGATGAATTTGATAAAAATCAAATTAGACTTAGTAAAACCTTGTAATTAATTGTTTTGAGATAATTCATGATGGTAGTTGTAAGTAATGCGATGCCTCAGGAACCGCTTTGGAACATCTTGGGCATGCATTATATAGCCCTCCATTAAATTTTTATGGGTTCATGAGAGTTCTTGGTTGTTCATGGTAGGAGTTCGATGTTGTTGAATGTATTCATTGTTGAGCCCATTGATGCTATGTCCATGGCTATTGTGATCAGTAATGATGGATGTATTGTGCAGGAATATCTATAATATGAATATATCAACAAAACCTCTTTGATTCTAGGCTTTTGTGAATTCCATTGTGTGTTATTATTATTGCATGTTGCAGATTATGTGTTGAATGACTAAATTGCTATGTTAGATTGGTGGAATTACAATGGAAATGGCTTCTGATGTTCCTACGACCCTGATGTGAGAGTGAGGAATGATTGCATGATGAATTATGGCTGTACAAAGACATCATATATCAGTTGTATGATTTTTAGAAATGTTGGTGATGATAATAATTCAATGCTATTGAATTAGGGTTTGCATGTTGGAAGGAAAGTTAACAATTGCAATAGGAAATCATCCCAAAACTTGTCCTAAAGAGATCTATGGTGTAAATTGCCAAATAAATTAATGAAATATTCAGAAAGGGTTTATGAAAATTGTACAACCTGACCCCTAGACCATACAAATGATTATTTGCCTAATTTGGAAGTAAACTTGCATGATAAAACTTACCATTTATGGAAATTTTGGTGTTTCAAAGAAATCAATTACAAAACTGATTGATTGGGGTTACAAAACCATTTCCAGTGAATTGACTAAGTGAAAAATTAGACAAGTTGTAGTGTTGTATGATTTGAATCGTACAATTGTACGATTTAGTGACCGTACAAGAAGTTTTACAGGATTGACAAGTACAAAGCAAACCGTACACCCTGTATGATTTGGATAAGTTTGTTCTAAAACATTGAAAATCATTTCCCTAACTTCTAAATAACCTCCTCACTCTAGGAATACTACACCCCTATGCTACATTTGGCACCATTTTCTTATTGAAATTTGGCATTTTTGTTAAAAATGGGTCAAAATTGTTGTAGTTGAGAAGATCTTGCAAAGTGATAAATTATGAGTAGTACTAAATTGGAGGTGAATGACAGACACAAGTGTGCAAAGGCATAGGATATGGGATCAAGGAGAAGATATCCCAGTTAGGAGGAGCATGATAATTTCTCAAAGAGTGAATGTGAACAATTTTGAACACAATACACATGAACCAGTGATTGAACAAGTATGGACATCTGATGAAGGAGATATTGAGAGGTTGGATACATTGTTGATTGAAATGAAAGAAGAGGAGAAAGAATCACCTAGAGTCAAGGATAACATTTGTGTAAGTGAAGATGCTAATGAGGAAACTATGCAAGAATGAGGTGAGTGGACGATGACACTTGATAAAGGGGTAGATATGTTGCAAAGGAGTGCAGTAGATAAGAGTTAGGTACTAGAGCAGCAACACGATAGGTTTCAGGAGAAAATACTAGGGCCACAACCTACACACCAACGAAGTAGGTTACAGAGTGAAGGTGCATAAGATATTTACAAGTTACTATTTGGTGAGTATAAGATACCTCGAGTAGACACTTTTGATAAGGACCAGCATAGTAAGTCACATACAAGGAGAAATTAGTCAAGGATTCTAGGAGATACTTCATCAAGTGAAGAGGAAGGACCACCAACAATGGCTAACTTAGTCAATCAAGTAGGTAAGTAGAGATATCCATCCTTTACAGGTGAAGGAAAGGAATACCTAACAAGATACATTGGGATATGCATAACCATTTGGAAAGCAAATGGTGTGGACCAACTAGATGAATGGTTGTGACTATTTACTACTATGTTACAAGGACTCACCATAGATTGGTATTTAAAATGAGAAAATACACCAAATTTTTAGGCTTGGAACACAATGAAGGATGAATTCATCAAGGAGTTTCACCCCTTGAAGAATGATGGAGATATTGTAACTAAACTTTGTACCACTAAGCAAAGAACCGATGAAGATGTAAAGTCATATAATCATCGACTAAAGCAGTTGGTGGATAATATGCAAATACCTCTAGCAGATGTATCGATGAAATTATAGTTTGTAGATGGGTTGCTACCCAGATATAAGAAGAATATGAAGGTAGTGTTGACAATTTTGTCACATTGCCTAAAGGGGTAGTAAAATCAAAATTTTTGTAAAATATTTCTTTTAATTTCATGAATTTGTTTCCTTGTTTTTTTTTTTAAATTTACATGGTGGAATTGGTAGCTGCCACGAATACGGGCAGGATTTCTAGCTTTTATGGCCACCATAGTATTCTGCACTATTCGCCCTAGAAGCTGCCACACAGATCTTTGTGCAGTCCGCCCCTATAACCACCATGCCACAATCATTTAAAAACTTTTATGCCGCTGAAAGCACTAGGAAAGGGACAAGCGTTCAGTTCGACGAGGCCCGAGATTTGAACCTTGGACCTTCGCCCCCTTATGGGGTTTGGATAAACCAATTGGTCTACACCTCGGACCTTGTTCCCTTATTTTTTAGAAACAACATTTTCAAGCATTGCAGCCATTTTGGCTTTCATCGTCATTCCCCTTGTACATAGAATGGAGATGCAAGAGCTTCGCTACTAAGCAGGGTAAGGAAAAAAGCTTCGCAGGAAAATAAAGATAGCTTTGCCAAAGGACAGTAGGGGATGAAAAGATCTTCACACCCAAAGCATTTCAAGCAGCTACTTTGGGTGAAAAGTTTGCAAAGCAGCATTCGAGCAGTCCAAAAGAACAACTTCGTCGAACATGGAAAGTCTAGATTGCGGCCCGAGGTTGCCAAGGTGAGAAAACTACTTCAGGCTCGAAGCATTTCAAGCAATTGCTTTGGGAAAAAATCTTGCGAAGCAGAGGTGGAAAGAATGCAAACATTGAAAAACACTTCACCAGAAAACCGTCGAAGCACCCACCTCAGACATCCCCACCAACGAACCATTTCTACTTCATCAAAAGTTGTCATGAAGCATCTACTTTGGCTAGATTTTGTGCGAAGCACTTTTAATCGAAGTGATAGCGGTTGTAAAGAACAAAATATTTTTCAAAGGCAAGAATGCGCTTCGGATGAAAATCCCCTAAATCGTAGTTTGAGGGAAGATCACGACGAAGCATTTTTAAGACTCACCAGAGAAGCATCCACTTCGGGCAGAGAACTTCAACGAAGTAGTTTTGACACGTCTTTCTAGTGAAGCAGCGAGAAATGAAGAGCCCTACTTAAGGAGGGATACCTGCTTCGGCACTCAGCATCCCCAAAGCTGTCTTGCGAAGCTCCACCATGCAAAGTGCAAACCAAGAAGGAAGATCTACTTTGACTCAAGTCTATTGCAAAGAAGAGTTGCAAATCTAGCGAAGTGCTCCAAGGGCACACACTTCAAGCCGAGTATTTTTTTGAGGTAATCAAGTGCCTCATAAATGCACTTTTATGTGCTTAGTAAACTCGTACATTTTTGGCAATTGGAAATGAGGTATTAGTTCCAAAAGGAGAGCCTGACGAGCATGGTGTCCACTCGAGCATTGCACCCAGAGGCCAAGGATGTTTAGGTGGCTCATTAATGCATGTTTCCCCAGCTGACCCAGTCACAGTTGCTAGTTTTGGTAAAGGATTTGAGAGCTCAGTCATGAGAGCCATGAAGATCCAACTTCTCAGGTTTTAAGGATGTACTCCTCCATTTTGTGCATTAATGGCTCAAAGGGTTGGGTCCTCTATAAAAACCCAGGCATTGTAATGAAAAGGGAGGAGGAACTTTCTGCTAAGAAAGTGACTGTAACTTGAATCCCTGCAATTAATACTAAAGATATTTGAGCTCAATTTCTCTCTTGTATGTTGCCTTTTGTGTTTATTTCTTTTATCTCTTTCTTCATTTGCATACTATAATTTTGCATTTTGGATTTAGGTGTGCGATTGGGGACGGAACCCTAAAATTTTCCTAAAGGATACATAGGAGAGGAAAACGCTATATTAGTTTTCTTGTATTCTGCCTGTGGATCTTGTTTCTGTCATATTCACTCTGTTCTAATCGTCGTAACTCTGAACTTTGAATTTTGACAAAAGGGAAGGGTAATCCTGGAACTCGTCCAGAGGATACATAGGAAGGCTAATATCGTGTTCTTGTCATTTTATTCTTGGTTTTTCTTACTATTGTTTCAAGCTATAGGTCGTGATCGTGCTTCTGGTTCTTTCCCACTTTTAACCATCAATATCTCTTCCCTTACCCCTTTTTATTTTCTTCTTGCACCCTTACTCTGTTTATTCCTTTCCTGCACCCTTATCTTAAACATCGAAGTAGTTTAGTATAGGAGTCGGCCTTTCTTCAAAGATTGGCATGAGGGGCATCTCTTCCCTTCGACATTTCAATGTTGGTCTAGGTATAGGGAGCATACACTTTCCCAAATCCTTTCCTAGGTAGATTTGATGACCAATAATTTCTGGCACGCCTGGTGGAACATAGTTAGTCTCACCTTGTGAGTGGTAGCGAGATTTGATGCTCTTCTCATTTCCAAAAGACTCTTAGCATCTGGTGACTCTGTTTAAGCAAGAATATTTAAGTCGTAGAGATCGGTACCTAAGTCTATGCCTTCATGCAAACAAGATGGAGATTTAGGAATAGAGGAGAGGAAATTGAGTTCTTTGAGCTTGATATTGACGCCTTCAGGGAACACTCTAGGTTGGTCACCCCCGAGTTGCTGTTACGTGGAACATCCTCGCAAGATCCTATTGTTGATGAACAAGGTCTAAATTTTGATAGCACAATGGCTAGATTTCCTCCTAATCCTCCCAACTCATTGAAGCATCCTAGTGCCTTTGTTCACATTAGTCGTTCTGTTAGCAACCAAGGAGGATCTTTGAGAATTCCTGTTTCTCAAAATCTAGGAGCAAATATGGCACAACAACAACAGTAGCAGCAATCATCGCCCAGACTATTCCCAACATGGAATTCTTTGAGACTACTAAATCTAGTGGGACAAGGGCAAGTTCCACCTATTGCTATAAAGAATATCCCTACATTCGATGGAACAGGGAAGACTGCTTTAGAGCATATCCAGGACATAGTTTCTCTGGCGATGATTCATGACATCACAGAAGAGCGAGTAATGGTAAAGCTTCTGGTTCTATCTCTTAGAGTGAAACTCATCTACTGGTATAGATATTTACCACTTGATACTAGAACAATATGGGACCAGTTAGCTGGATAGTTGATGCAAAGCTTCAATGAGTCCGCTGATCCATCTTCTCTTCTAAAAGAGAAGAGATCACCGATTTCAATGTTAGGTTCACTTGAACCTGGCAGAGGATACCAGTTGGACTTCGGCCAACTAATGAAGCTGCAACATACTATTTCCTTTAGGATTTCAACCCTGATATCAGCATCATGGTGAGGTATTCAAACCCAAGTTATACGAGTTGGCCTATAGAGCGAAGATGGACCTAATAGTTGTGGTCAAGCTTCCCCAAAGGATGCTGATACCCATACTTCCCAATTTCCCTCAATCCCAGTATGCGAACGTTGCCATTTTGTAGATCTCTACAACCCCTGCATACCTGATCTCATATTGGAACCTGAATCCCATTGTACCACAAATCGCTACCCCAAAAATCCATTTTCCTATGTTCTCGATTTCACAGCCCATTGTCTCTTCGGCATTCCCTGTACTACCAACACCACATCAACACCTCGCTCTACCTCCAATACCAATGATGGCTCCATTGCCACATATTACCAAGGCCGATGATATGCAAGCCAAAATACTACAAGAAGTTCAGTCTCTAAACTCCACAGTGCAGACTCTATCTAATGACATGACCATTATGAAGAAGAAGCAAGCGCAACAAGAATTTCTATCGAGAAGATCTTATCCTACACCTGCGCTTACTAAAGATCAAGCAATCCAGCAAGGGAGAGCTTCTAAAAGAAATGCCATGATTGACAAAGCTCTGAGAACTTTTGATTACATACATTGGTGCTCCACGTGTAATGACCCTCATGAAGAGAATACCTGCATGCTGCACCAACATTATGTACAAACATTGACTAGAAGTAGTCATGATGGTCAGGTCAACATCATCAGGCAATTGGATCGGGACTTGGTAATTGGTGAAGAAGAACAAATTGTAGTCCTTACTAGAGGAGGAAAAAGGTCAATAGAGGTAGATGCTACTCAAATGTATCCTTTAAAGGTGCATGCTCACCATGAGAAGGGACAACAACCTTATTAGGTCTTGTGCAAAGCTCATCAACCTGCATCAGCCAAGGAGAAGGCCCAACAGGCCCCTGCAAATCTACCTCAGGTGCAAACTAAAGAACAAGCTAGAGAGAGGCTCAAGCTTCCTTCGCTGACCAAGCAACAAAGGGTCAAAGCCACGGAGCAATATCACACCAGGTACGAGACAAAAATAGAACCCAAAGTACACGACTCTCTAGCGTACAATATTAAAAATGAGCTAAAGAAGATTCTAGCCAAGATCAGTCTGTATGACACACTACAACTACCCAGACAAGTGGACTTGCTATAGGAATCGTTGAAGACAACCAAAGCAAGAAAAGTAGCGCCACTCGCCCTAGTACAGACCCTATCCACATCCATTACGGGGAAGAATCAGCCACCTCTGTTCTACATGTATTTGTAAATGGAAGGGTACATTGTACATAACTGTATGATTGACTCTAAAGCCATGACAATAGTCATGCCCAAGGCAGTGTGCGAAGAGATAGGGATGGAATATACGTGAAGCAATCACAACGTGATCCAGTTGGATGGTACTCCCATGAAGACTGTAGGTGTGATTAAGGATATTCCTATTCAACTACACAAGATGCCTTAGATCACAGTTATACAAGAAGTGGTGGTCGTCGACCTTGAACTCTATTTTAGTATGTGCTTGTCAAGAGAGTTCACGGCGAAGCTGGGAGGAAGTCTATCCATGGATTACTTGCACTTGGAATTCCCATTCAAAGGGAAGAAGGTAAAAATCTACAATGAGAAGCCTTCTACCTTCCTAGTATAGAAGATGTCCAAAGAAGAGAGCAACAATCTTGTACAGGCGATAGTGGAAGAAATAGAGCAGGTGGACCTAGTCGAGGAATCCCTCGCACAGTTAAGTTGTGAAGATGAATTTTCTTTTGTAGACTTTAATGCCATGATAGAAACCGAAATGGGATGTTATGCCATCGCCAAGCCTGAGAAACACATAAAGTCAAAAGATTAGATCTTTGCCCAAAGTGAATTATGGAAATTATTCTTCGATGGTGCCCGATGCAAAAATGACACTGGGGCAAGGATTATTTTAGTATCACCTTCAAGAGAGCAGAAGGAATATTGGTACTGGTTGGTGTGGAGCTGCACCAACAATGTAGCATAATATGAAGCATTATTCTTAGGACTCAAGAAAGCAAAAAAGTTAGGCATAAAGCATCTCCAAATCTTTGGATATTCAAAATTGGTATGCAATCAAGTCACCAATAGGTGCACTTCAAAGAAGCACTATCTCAAGTCATACCGTAATAGGGTATGGGACTTGTTTGACCAGTTTGAATCTCTCAATCTGTAGTCTATTCCATGAGAAAAGAATCGACATGCCGATGTCTTAGCATCCATCACAACCAAGTACTCTCCAGCATAAGACATGGTGCATAAGCCTAAAGTTGTGAGGATGATTTACAGGCCCTCTGTCCTAGAAAGAGATCTGCATTGGCAAGTTTTTGACAGTGATGAGCAGATTGTGAATTTTATGATTCAAGAAGAAGCCACAGTTGAGAGAAGAAGCCCATATGATGAGGAATATGATGGGCTAGTTCAATTAAAGAATAATCATGTACCTAAGGGATTAGTTACTCTTGAAAGCCTCTTTGATCAGAATGATTGAGCAATATCTCATAAGATCAAGGTCAATGTGAAGCATTATAGATTTGGAACTTGAAACTAGAAAAGCAATAAAATTTGGGACAGATTGCACTTTGGAGGAGCTAGAACAAATCTTATCTCTATGCAGAAGGTATCCTGACATCGTGGCATGGTATTATGAAGACCTAAAAAGATATGATCGACAACTAATCCAGCATACAATTGAATTGTAGGAGGGGATCAAACCCTTCCAACAGAAATAAAGGTTGATAAATCCGAAGTAGGAGGTCCTGATGAAATCTGAGCTCCTAAAGATGCTCAAGGCAAAGATAATTTATCCCATTAAGCATTCCTCTTGGGTGGCGAATCTAGTCCTTGTTAGAAAGAAAAATGAAGATATACGACTATGCATGGACTTTCAAAATCTGAACCAGAATTCTCTCAAAGATCACTACCCTCTCTCGCAAATAGATCAAATTTTGCATTTAGTGGCTGGGGCCCAGCGCTTCTCCCTAATCGATGGCTTATCAAGATATAATCAGATAAGGGTTAAAGATGAAGACCAGCATAAAACTGCATTCACGACCAAGTGGGGAACATTTGCCTACCAACGAATGCCATTCGACATTCGAATGCAGGGGCCACTTTTTAGAGAGCCATGGATCTAGCTTTTGGCAAACTCTTGAACAAGGTTATTGTTATCTATCTGGATGACATGACCGTCTTCTCTCAAAGAAGGGAGAACCATCCCTTACATTTACAACAGGTATTCAAAAAATTTCGAGAGTTTGGCATTTCAATCAATCCAAAGAAGTCCATATTTGCAGTTAGTGAAGGGAAGCTATTGGGGCATGTGATATCAGAGAAGGATCTCATCGTAGATCCTAACAAAACTGAGGCTCTACTAAAGCTCTCACTCCAAATAAACAAGAAAGGACTTCAATCCTTTTTTGACCAGATCAACTTCGTGAGGAATTTTGTACCATATTTTGCCCAGGTCATCAAACCGATGTTCGAGCTTTTGAAGGACGTCAAATTCATATGGACATGTTGAGTGGTATTTTCACACACTTGTGAAAGTGCACTCTTCTTTAGGATTTGGGCTTCAAATCCCCTCTTGCAAAGAAGTCAAACAAACAACTTCTCCAAGGTCTCCGCTGTATTAGCATTAGCAACTGAGTATTAGTAATCTCAAATAAAGATATTCAATTTAAATTCTTGGAACACCTTAGTGATTGCAAGTAACTGTAAACAAGGGGCAATGTTGATTTATTTCACCATGAAACTTTAGTGATTGTTCATTATTTTACTTTTTTTTTAGATTTTGTAATTTTTAAATGTTCATTTTAAATAAATTAAACCTTCTGGAAAATAAAATAAAATGAACAAGAAATACAGAAAATTAAAAATAGAACACATTCAGTCTGATGCTATCCTACTCCGACAAAACCGAAGATATGAGGTTTCCATGCATGCAACCTAACCTATTGGACCTGCAAAACATGCACAATCCTGATAAGCTAAGTGTCGGCTCCTAAGGATTTGAATGAGGTTTTCAGATTTAAGCATTCGCATGCAGCAACCAAGAAAATACTTGCATCAACTACATTTACAAGCCTAAAATTTGAAAAGGGAAATAGACATTTAATCTTGCATGCAGAAAATGACTCCTTCTTTCTTGCCCATAAAATGCAAATTTTTGAACAATTCTGCATTAAAAACATGTCCTATTACAATAGCAGCATCTCTGGTTTTTCTCAAAACCAGCAAAAGGTGGAAGAAAAGCACTCCACAAAGAGGCCCAAAATGGCTAATCACCCTCAACTCTGCAACCCCGCTTGCAACGGTTTCTGACCCCTTTTCTCCATCCTTCAATGCATTTTTAAAACTTCAAAAAAACTCTTCTTTCTTGTTCGTTCCATTCCTCTCCTATGTTGAAAAACTGTTCATTTTAGTTGTCCGTTCATTTCTCCCAATTGTCACGACGCCTTTTCTCATTACCCTTGGCAATGCTTCCTTTCCCCATAAGTGCCTTGGTAACGAATATCAAATGAGAGTTTTATTGTTTTGTCTTTATTCCACGTGTTTCCACCTTACCATGGGCCTTTGTTTTATTAAAGACCCTACACCTCCTCGTGTTTCCACTTACCTGCACATAAAACAAAAGGTGAATTAGCTTTAAAAAACAAACTCTAAAAACAAAATATATCAAACTAAAAACATAAAGTTAAACTATTAAAAAAAAACTTTAAATTTAAACTATTTTAACATGTAAACTAAAACGTCACTACTTTTTATTTTTATTTATATTTTATTGTTTTTACTTTTTTTTTTTACTTTATATATATATATATATATATATATATATATATATATATATTCTTTTCACTTTTAAATTTTTTTATTTGTTTATATATATAAAAAATATATATAAACTTGTTTTTTTTTTCTTTTTAGATTCAAAAAGCTTTATTTAATTATTATTTTTTACTTGCTTTCTTTTTTATTTTAAATTTGATTTAATTAATTTTAAATGTTTGAATTGATTTAATTCAAAGCATTAAAATTAACTAAAAACAATAATAAAAAAAATAATAATAATAAGGACGAACTTAACCAATCCACTAGACACTCAAAATGAAACGAAAACACCCAAATACCAAAAACAAAAAGGTGGGTCCCCAATTTGGGGTACGTTGTGGAGCAACCACAACAAATGGCAACTCTGTTGGGAAATGCTCTTGAGCATTTCGGTGAGAACCCAACTTGAAAACCTTCAAAACTCAAACACAAGCGTCAGTCAATATCCAAAGAATGAAACTAGACGAGAAATACATGAAGCATTAGAATTATTCAGCGTCATCTCAATGTGTGCGGTGTGATTCATTTCTTATCGTTTGAAATTGATCAACATTCCATTGTCGATTTACTCGAATGCATATGCGAGGTTATGAATGATTTGTTTCAGGATTTAATGTATGGCAAATATGCTAGAGATATAACAACCTCGCTTTGCAAAGGCTCAAACTTTCTAGTACCATGAACAAACATTTTAAAACTCGTCAAACCCTCTTAGGACCAAATATGTGTGTACTGAATTAATTTACTAGATCCCAAAGTTGGTTATGTGTCACTACCATCTTGAACCCATGTGCAAGTGTAAGTGAAATCAGAGTTTTGGGTAATAGGATTCCCAACCTATGCGAGATGGGAATCTAACCCTATCCTTACTACTCTGATCTGGAGTTCATTACCTCATCTTGAACAAAATGATTTAACCTGTTATGGATGAAACTGTTAGGCTAGCCTATCCGTTTGAGCAATCAATGGTCTTGCTTTTAAACAAGACATGTTGCCACGCATGAGCATACTCCACTGCCAGTTAGGCGTCTATATCCCCGGTGGAGATTAACCCCATAATCCATGATTTGGCTTTACTTTTGATTTCTTGGACCTTGGGGATGACTACCCATCCTTGCAAGGGACATGTAGTACGATCCTTCCAATCCAATATTAATGATGAAATAATAAATATTTGCTTTGGAATTTCAAGTTCTTGAGTGGGAAAAATAGAAGCTTTGGGGAATTGGATTCTCAACCTAAGCGAGATGAGAATTAGACCCTATCCTTACTACTCCATGAAGGTCAAATCAGAGCCTTGGGGAATTGGCTCCTCAACCTAAGTTCGATGAGGATTTAACCCTATCCTTACTACTCTGATTTTAGGCTTTAAGCATTATGGGAGTGGTAAAACCCACTGTTTAAGGATTATGTTGCATGATGGGACAGACACGAAATATTCCTTTCACCTCGCCGTTTCTTCCAAGTATGGATTTGACCATTTTGCTCAAGATTCTCTTTAATATGCGTAGAATGTGCTTGGTTCAAGATAGTTCAGGCACCATTTCCCAACCTTAGGATCCTTTTAATATATGTTATGTAATAATCCTAAGAGGATTCAACACCTTCTCAATAATTGCCCATGGAATGAAAATGTAACTGATATGACATGTATATGCAATGTGGAATATGACATGAGATATGAATGCACTGCTTCTTTTGGAATATATCATCTAATTTACCATAATGTGCAAAACTAACAACTTCATGCATCACAAGATTCAAACGATATTATTTAAATGTTTGTGTTACTTGTGGAGATTTCTACAACACAATTCCAATGTTTCATATTCTCCCGATTTTAGGCATAAGTTGACATCTCAAATTTTTTTTTTTTTTTTTTTATCAAAACAAACTAAACATGTCAAATGAAATCAAACACACAACTTAAATCCTAATCCAAATAGCAATCCCAAAATGAAACTTGAAAACACAAACCCAAACCAAAACCAAAATTTATATACAATATAGTACAAGATGCTGCCAAGCTTGGACTATTACTTTCCTGGATCCCAAACATGATTAGAACATTTCAAAAGACATATGTCACAATACACATGCCAAATGTTGTAGGAATCGAACAACAACAAGATCAAACCAAGCAATGCAACAAATTTCAACTTGCCATGCTCACCATACCAATTTGATTTAGTTCTATTACCAACATCATAGGTGAGATTCAAATCAAATTGATTAGACAATGGTTGGTATTCAATTTTATTTTGTCTATTATTTAAAGTGCAAGTTTCATCATTCCATTCATGATTTAGAAGTAGGCTTTCCTTTTCAAATGTGAGATATTGCAAAAAAGAGCCTATTTCTAAAAGTCTTAAATTCAAATTATTTTTCGAGATTTTAAAACCATCAAAATCAATCAAAACTTGACAAACATCACCAAGATTTGACATTTCATCCTTAATGACATTAGCATCCAAAGGGACATCATGTAATCCATCACTTGAAATTTTTGTGGCTACTACCAAAGGTAAAGATTTCACCTTGTCACCCATACTCAACCCATCATGATTAGATTTTATCACAACTTGATGAGTGTTAGTAGCTTTTTATTTTTCTTCATTGTCTTCTTCATCATCCAACACCTGTTCAAAAACACCAAAGTTAGGCACCCAATCAAACATGCGTCCATATTTTTCAAAACAAGAGCCTAGTTTTTCAAGATATGTGTCACGTGACACCTTTCCATGATCAATGGCTTGAGTTGCCTCAAAATCCATATTTTCATTAGGATCATCAATAGTATCAAACCCACACCACTTAGGCTTTGTAATTTCATCATTTTGAGATGGCATAGACATTGTAGAAAAAATAGGTGGATCAAGATTTTTGATTTCTTGCCCCTCAAGGGGAACCAAAACAATTGATTCTCCTTCTTCATCCATGGTAGTAAAATCAATATCCTTCTCCAACATTTGATGAGATTCCAAACCTTCTTCCAAAACATTCTCAGATTGTATAGGACTTGTAATATCCTCATGTGAAAGGACAATTGTATCATCCTGCATATCAATAGGCACATAAAATTCATCAAAAGGCTTGGAGTGAGCATACTCTTCCCAAGAATCATAATGATCATATTTCAAAATCAAATTGTGATGCTCATCTATTTCTTCTCCATCTTTTAATTCACCAACATGTTTCTCATCAAATTTATCTTCACCTTCCTTAGATGGTTCAATTACTTCCAAAATTGGGTTATTGCTTGTATTCAAATTGATAAGGCTATCATAATCCACATGTGTAACCCATGATTCACGTTTAACATGATTTGGAAGGTGTGAATTTTCTTGGCCATCATTTTCAACAATGTCATCCCATGTGTCATCCAAAACAGATTCATCCTCATAGAATTTATCTTTTGGTGAGTCAAGGGTTTCCAATCTGTCACATGTTTCAATACTAGTTGGATCTAGTACTCCTCCCTTGCCTAAAATCACATTCTTATGAAAATCATTAAAATTGATTTTAGAAACATCTTTTGAATCAAGATGATTATTTTGAAGTTGATTCATACTTAAGAAAGATGGCTGATCTTGCATAGCAGGTTGAGGATTTTGAAATTGATTGAAGCTTGGGAATGATTGTTGATTCTGAAATTGATTCACACTTGAACTTGGTTGAGGTGGATAAATCATTGGGTGGGTAAAGGAGGTATTAAATGATTGAAAATTATTTAATCCAAAACCCACACTATAATTTTGACAACTCAATTGTTTCTCAATTGCCATTGCTTGAGTATAGGCTTGTGACAAAGATGTGATTAGGGGCATCCCTCGCAAATATGTGGAAGTGAGTGGGTCAAGAGCATTGAAATATATTTGGAGAGCCACTTCTTCTTGAATAGCATAAAATGTCACTAATTGAGCATATAACCCAAAGAACCTTTCAAAAAATGACTTCACATTTTCACTTGGTCCTTTTTTAATAGTGAAAAACTGCTCATACATGCGGATTGGGTCAACTTGCTTTTTGTTGAATTGATTAAGAAATGCTGCCTCTAGCTGAGCCCAAGAAGTGATAGACCCTAAGGGCAGACTTGTAAACCAATCAAATGCCACTTTGTCCAAGGTGTAAGGGAACATTTTACAAACAACATCATCATGCCAAATTGTTAAGTGATTCAAAACAAATTTGAATGCTTGAATGTGTTCTCCTGTAGTATTTGTCCCGTTAGAAAAAAATCGAGGAAGACATCTCTCAAAACCTACGGGCAAATAATGTTGAACTCCTGGTATGTTCAATGGGCTACTTGTCATCCACGGTGAAAACATAGCCATTAGTGAATCTTCAATAATATAACTTTAATACCCAATTTTTTTTTATTTTTTATTTATTATTTATTTTTTATTTTTTAAATCAAATCAAATCACATTATTCCTGTATGAACAATAAAAGCGTTAGACCAGTGCATAGCAATTCATGTCCTCCTTTTAACAGTACAAAGTTGTATTGTTAAAAGAGGGCTAAAGATAATAATCAATAGGGCATGAAATATTCAAAATTTAAATCCCTATAGCTTTTAAATCATTCTGAAATAAACCGGTTCAGGCCCTCCTTCTAGTGCCAGAATGTTGAGTGGTATTTTCACACACTTGTGAAAGTGCACTCTTCTTTAGGATTTGGGCTCCAAATCCCCTCTTGCAAAGAAGTCAAACAAACAACTTCTCCAAGGTCTCCGCTGTATTAGCATTTGCAACTGAGTATTAGTAATCTCAAATAAAGATATTCAATTTAAATGCTTGGAACACCTTAGTGATTGCAAGTAACTGTAAACAAGGGGCAATGTTGATTTATTTCAGCATGAAACTTTAGTGATTGTTCATTATTTTACTTTTTTTTAGATTTTGTAATTTTTAAATGTTCATTTTAAATAAATTAAACCTTCTGGAAAATAAAATAAAATGAACAAGAAATACAAAAAATTAAAAATAGAACACATTCAGTCTGATGCTATCCTACTCTGACAAAACCGAAGATATGAGGTTTCCATGCATGCAACCTAACCTATTGGACCTGCAAAACATTCACAATCCTGATAAGCTAAGTGCTGGCTCCTAAGGATTTGAATGAGGTTTTTAGATTTAAGCATTCGCATGCAGCAACCAAGAAAATACTTGTATCAACTACATTTACAAGCCTAAAATTTGAAAAGGGAAAATAGACATTTAATCTTGCATGCAGAAAATGACTCCTTTCTTGCCCATAAAATGCAAATTTTTGAACAATTCTGCATTAAAAATATGTCCTGTTACAATAGCAGAATCTCTGGTTTTTCTCAAAACCAGCAAAATGTGGAAGAAAAGCACTCCACAGCAGGCCCAGAACGGCTAATCACCCTCAAATTTGCAACCCCACTTGCAGCGGTTTTCGACCCCTTTTCTCCATCCTTCAATGCATTTTTAAAACTTCGAAAAAACTCTTCTTTCTTGTTCGTTCCATTCCTCTCCTATGTTGAAAAACTGTTCATTTTAGTTGTCCGTTCATTTCTCCCAATTGTCACGACGCCTTTTCTCATTACCCTTGGCAATGCTTCCTTTCCCCATAAGTGCCTTGGTAACGAATATCAAATGAGAGTTTTATTGTTTTGTCTTTATTCCACGTGTTTCCACCTTACCATGGGCCTTTGTTTTATTAAAGACCCTACACCTCCTCGTGTTTCCACTTACCTGCACATAAAACAAAAGGTGAATTAGCTTTAAAAAACAAACTCTAAAAACAAAATATATCAAACTAAAAACATAAAGTTAAACTATTAAAAAAAAACTTTAAATTTAAACTATTTTAACATGTAAACTAAAACGTCACTACTTTTTATTTTTATTTATATTTTATTGTTTTTACTTTTTTTTTTAACTTACTTTATATATATATATATTCTTTTCACTTTTAAAATTTTTTATTTGTTTATATATATAAAAAATATATATAAACTTGTTTTTTTTTCTTTTTAGATTCAAAAAGCTTTATTTAATTATTTTTGTTTTACTTGCTTTCTCTTTTATTTTAAATTTGATTTAATTAATTTTAAATGTTTGAATTGATTTAATTCAAAGCATTAAAATTAACTAAAAAAAAAAAAAATAACAATAATAATAAAGACGAACTTAACCAATCCACTAGACACTCAAAATGAAACGAAAACACCCAAATACCAAAAACAAAAAGGTGGGTCCCCAATTTGGGGTACGTTGTGGAGCAGCCACAACAGGACAAAGGAAAGAAAAGAAGCATTTGAAGATTTCAAGGCCCGAATCACTTAGGCGCCGGTCCTAAACTACCCTGACTACAACCAAGATTTTATCCTATATGCCATAGGAGAACCTGAGAGCTATGCTGCAGTCCTAACACAAAAGGGGGAATATGGCGAAGAGCACCCCATCGCGTTTCTAAGTCAAGTGATAAACCCCCATGAAGGAAAATACAATTTCATAGAAATGCAGGTGTATGTAGTAATGAAGTCTCTTAGGAAATTGAAGCAATTTATTTCCCAAAGTCAGGTTATAGTCTTTTTCATTCACCTAGATGTGCACAACTTCATTATCCAAGGAGAATTGGGGAACAAAAGAGCCGGTTGGGTCAGCAAGATACAAGAGTTCGACATTGAGATTAGGCCAACGAAATTGGTTCACGGTCGCACATTGTGTCAATAACTAGCGAAGAGTGTAGCGGTCGAAGTGACAGCTTGCCAGTGGGACAATTTTCCAATGGAAGGATGCTTGACAAACCAGGAAGAGAATGAGAAGGACTGGGTTAGCGAGATAGTTGAGTACTTCAACATCGATAGATGTACTTCACACCTAAATGCTTCACAACAGAGGCATTTCAGAATGCGGTCCCTCCGATACACACTGCACCTCGAAGGCCTATTTTTTAGAAACATTGATGGCGTTCTCCTTAGGTGCCTAAAGGAAGACGATAAGAAGAGAGTCCTGGGAGAATTTTAGGGTTGTCTAGAGGTCACTTCGTAGGAAGAGCAATGACATTGAAGATAATCAAAGCTGGTTATTATTGGCCTACACTCTTCATCGATGCCTTCGTGGTCTGTCGTCAATGCGAGCAATGTCAAAAGTTCTTCGGTCGAAGCAGAAGCGCTCCTATACCTCTTCGAACGATACAAGTAGAAATGCCATTTCAAAAATGGGGGTTGGATTTCATAGGGTCATATCGCCAAACTCCTCGGCCCGACATAAGTTCATCCTGACCACAACTGACTACTTAACCAGATGGGCCGAAGTAGTTCCCATGAAGCATGCTGATCAGGAGACCATCATCACCTTCCTTGAAGGATTGATCACTCGGTTCAGCATCCTAGAAGCAATCATAACAGAAAATGGTCCCAGGTTTTCAGGCATCAAAATCAACGATTTCCTCTACTAATATGGGATATATCATAAAGTCTCCCCCAATTACTATCCACAAGGCAATGGATTGGCGGAATATACCAATAAGACTCTGTTAAGGGTGCTAAGAAAGCTTGTGGAGGATAACAAAAGAACTTGGCACCTCCTTCTAGATCGGGCCTTATGGGCCGATCGGATTTTTGTCAAGAGGTCAATCAAGACATCACCTTACGCCCTGGTGTATGGCAAGGAGGCCATCCTACAAACTCATGTAGAGATCTCTGTATTGCAGTTGCTGGAGGGTGAAGAGGAAGTTAATCCTATGGAATACAGACTGGCTCAACTATTGTAACTAGAAGAAGACCATGATAAGGCCTACTAGAGCTTCGCTAAGCATGCTCAGATCACCCAAGATCGGTTCAAGAAGAAATCCTTTGATCGCACATTTGAAGTGGGAGATCTAGTTTGGAAGTGGGACTCTTAGAAGGCCAAGCCTGGAAATCACAACAAATTGGACGCTTTCTGGGATGGACCGTTCGAAATTATGAAGGTGAATTTGACCAACTCTTTCATCCTCAAGGATGCGGATGGCCAGGTATTGCCAATTTCTATCAATGGTCTTCACTTGAAGACTTTTCATCTCTGAAGATCTCTCTAAAAAAAAATAATGGGATGTTCGAATTTTACTTTTGTATATAGTTTTCCATTCCTTTATATATACCCTGCTTTAAGATCTCCGAAAGGCAAAGTGTCACAGTGACAAATTCCAGCTTCGCTAAGCATAGCCAGAAGCTCCTTAGGGAAGTTTTGATGCGAAGCAACTGATGCGAGATGCTTCGCAGCAAAGCACTTTGACTTTGAAAGGGTCCTTGGAAGACCAATGGAGTCATCAAAAGAAACGAAGGCATAAGAAATGCTTCGCAAAACAAGTATGGGTGAAGCAGTTTTCGAAGGAAGTCTAGCGAAGCATTTTTCAAAGAAAACGAGCTTTAGGGGAACTAACCTTTCACAAAACAAGCAGTGACATGGCGAAGTAAAACTACTTCAGGCCTGAAGTATAAAAAATGAGCTTGCATCGAAGGTTCACTGCAAAGCATCTTCAGTGCCAATTTCAACTTTGGCAACCCAAAAAATGCATGAGGCGGGAACATTTGAAACATGCCTGTAGGAACGTGCCAATGACAACCTAGGGGAACGTCCGAAGCAAGTGAAATTAATATAGGGGTGGTGGAGCACATACCGAGAGAATTTTGTTATGAGAAAAGTTTGCACCCAGGTACGAGGTGGCAGAAGTTCAAGTTCTCGATGCAGGGGAAATCATCGAACCACATGGGCCCGCATACCACGCAACCGCAGAACCAATCAAAAGTTACGACAACCTTCCCAGTTTGGGTTGTAAATTTAATTATGGTAGGTGCCATAAATTAAGGTAGTTGCCTTTTAAGGCTATAAAATGCAAGGCTTAGTGGTGAGAGAGGTTTTCGCCAACTGTTAATGCAAAGATTGAGAGCTGCTATGATAGCATGCATTCCTCTACCCTTTGCATCGAAGTCCTTCGCATCAGAATATTCTGCAACGTGAACTCTACTACCATGAATATCCATAATGGGAAAGAAGAATTCTAAAGAGAAGGGGAAGGAACCTAAGGTAGCAGCCCTGAAGAAGGGCAAGGATGAGAAAAAACATACACCTAAGAAGATCAATCTCAACCCTCGCCCAGAGAAGCAGTCGATGGAAGAAGGAGAGGATTCTGAAGAGGAACAACTTGAAGAACCACCAATTGATGGGTGGGAGAAAATTAGGGACATAGAGCTCTCAAAGGGTGTGGCCAAGCTTCGATGCACTATCGAGTTTATGACAAGTAGACTCACCCCGGAGAATAAGAGATCTACTACGTATTATTCTCAAATTTATTGGTATTTGACCTCACCCGCTCACCATTGTCCCGAGTTAATCTGTGCCATTATGCAGAACTACCAGCCTTCCTCCAAGAAAATGTTGGACATTGTAGGCCATAAGTTGTTTTCAATTTTAAAAGATGTGCAATTAGCTTTCGTGCTGCAGTAGGGGCCACCCAAGGGTTATTCGGTTCGTAATGTCATCCTGAGCGAACAAATGGAGAGGTTCACTACCTCCACCGACATTTTGAAATTTCTAAGAGAGAACATCAATAATGGGCTCCCTTCAAGCAAGCTACCCCAGATTCCCTTCCCCCTGATAGATTTCAAGAGCATGGAAATTTTCTCCATCATCGCATGGGTGGCAGGCCTGTCAACCGATGCTTTGGTGCACCCCTGGCAGGTGTCTTTGGCCGAATGTATTTTGAGAGGAGAATTCTATGCCCCTGATGCTTCAAGGATGAACACCAAACCAATATTCTTCGATTGGGTAGAATGGGTGGTCCGAACCCTGCACACACGACTTACTAGCATGAAGAATTTAGGGACGGTCCAGTACTTCGCACCCTTCTCTTTCCTTATTTGGTTGTTTTTCTATCATGTACATAAACAATTCCCCCACATTGCTATTTCTTCGAGTGGAAAGGATGGAAATCCTCTACCTGTATACCAGTGGACTCCCCTCCTATTGAGGGCAGAGTCTTATTATTCTTTTAATCAACAATTCTTGGGACCTGCTATGCATTTGTTGAAGGGTTCTTACCCTCGGTTGCCCCTCAGTTTGAGAGATAGAGTGGTAATGGAGAAGAAGGGAGACATGTTTCAACTAATGTAGGGACTTGTGATTCACCTATTCGACTTCATAGGAAAGCCCTTCCTACTGCCTTTCTACCCCTCTGAGTACCAGTTCATTTTAGAGGTCGCTCGGCAAAGTGATGCCACAAATGCCGCTTATGACAATGATAAAAAATGGGCACACACCTGCGACTTCCCCTTAAAAATGAAGGTAATAGAGGTGTTTGCCCTAAAGCAACATATTTTCCTAGAGGAGAAGCTTTCCAACTTTGGTCTACTCTAGATTCCTCAGAGGTGGCTCTACGATCCCTTGGGAGTGATGAGGGACCACCTCCGATTCAAGAATTTTCATGTCTACCCCCACCCAAAAATTGTGGAGCAAAGAAATAATCCCAATGGGAAGGATCTAGAGTGGCATTTAGAAAGGATGAAGACCTTGCCTCCCTGGCATGAGTTCTACCCCATGGAAGTTGAGTTTGATCCTATTCAACATCCTTTCCCGACCCTAGACTCCACCTTTTGGAGGAAGATGAAGGACGATCTAAGGGAGGAATTGAAGGATTGGGGCATGGAAAAACTAAAAGAATGGTGGAAAATGAGAGTTCATCAACAAAAGATGAAATATTATGGACTCTTGGAGATGGATAAAGACTTCACGGTTGTTTACGGAGCCAATGATGAGACTTGGAAGTCGACCTCCTTCGCTGACTTCATTCCCCCAAGTGTCCCAGGTTCGAGCGAAAGCCCAAGGAGAGAAGAAGAAGAATAATTCAAAGAAGCAAAGGAGGTAGAAGCTACACCCAACACAAGTGCGGCATGGGGTTGGCACAATCATCAGAGAAAAGGAAAAGGAAGAGGCAGGAGCAAGCTCAAGTGCCTCCGACCCACCCGAAGTGTCCCCGCACGAAGCTCCCAAGTGTCCCCACCGGACAACCTGTGATCGGCCCAATCAAAACAAATATCGAAGGGACGACATCACCAAGAGCCAAAGCAACCCCGGACATGGATTTCATTGATGTGGAGGAACTCCTCCAACTAGAAGAGGTCCCCTAAGAAGAAGTCATAGAGGTCGCAAGTACCAAAGTTCAAAAGGAGCAAGAGTCGATCACACAGGAAGTCACTACTGCTGCTCTACCAGGTGGTCACAAAGGTATGCACTCTCCACCCTTTGCCCTATTTTCTCAAAGAATGTCCCCCATGGTCCCAAACATGAGTCCCCAATAGTCTCTCCCTCTCACGCAAGGTCAATCACCCTCTCGCGTGTTACCCCTCGCCACCTCAAGTTTGTCTTGTGATCTCGTTAGCCCCACTCCATTCGAGTCATCTGGCTAGGACAAGCCTGTTGATACTACCTCACCTACCCATGCCACCATTCCCTTGGTTCTCGATTAGGGCAAAGATAGTACTTCGATGTCGAACCCTATTCCTCTTTCCCCTATTACACATGGCATCATCCCTTTCATCGAAGCTCCCGTCACACCCATCGCTGAGCCTACTGGTGAAGCATCCCTAGTTCATTCCTTGTATTTGTTCACCCCTTTGGCTGGAGATCCAGCCTCATTTGAATTAGAGATTTCCTTGATTAAGGAATGCCCTCTAGCCGAGAAGCTACTCTAGGCCCAATAAAATACCGAAAAGATGCTCAAGGAGGCCAGGAAAAAGAGAGGGTGCTCTCTAGCCGAAGTAGAAAAATACGCCATTTTTTACCTGAAGGGCGGAAAGCTACATAAAGTGAAGAAGGTCCCTAAGGTCCAAAAGCCTCTGGATGAAATGACTCTGATAGATTATGATTATCAGGAGAAGACCAAGGACCTAGAGCACCTAAATGTAGACAATGAATCTACATCCATGCATGTCAGAATTGAAACTTTTTGAGCGCATGCGAACATCGCCAATTAGTGCAAATTTGAGGCTGAGAGCACCAACATCAAGTTGGAAGAAGAGCTAGCTAGGATCCACTCCAAGCTGGAGGACTCAAAAAAGTAGTGTGAGCAGATGAAGAAGGAAGTAGTTGCCCTGAAATAGCAAGTGAGACAACTGCAAGGTGCAACTAAAACCCAGAGCCAGATACAGGCCGAAGCGGATCTGAAGGCCAAAGAATTTGAAAGTAAAATCTTGGAGATGCAGTAGCAGTTGTACGAGAAGGAGAGCCTAGAGCTCTTTGACAGAGGTAGGATCAAAGAGATCCGCTCACACTTGCTAAAAAACTTTAGATCTTGGGCCTCTAGTGCCTTGTCAATTTTAACATACATCATCGAAGCCCAGTATGCCGCTTCTCAAGAAGGGCCAATAGTAGATGAGGTCACCCATAAAATTAGAAGGTGACTCAAATTGTCTTTTGAGGTCCAAAGTGTCAAATATCAGGACCTGTAGGTCACCGCAATGAGCCGAACCGCTAGAGACTAGTCTATAGCTCAAGCCATGGTTCGCGCTTTCTTCTCCAAGGTGAGAAAGGCACAGAAGGTGAAGGACTTCCTAGATGTATTCGAACACGAGAAGCATACATCACTGGGATATTTCCAAGACCTCTCTTCATTAGGTTTCCCAAGTTTCAAGAATGAGGATGGGAACCTATTGAACAAGGAAGAGCTCAAGTTGGCTTGGCTACATTTTGAGAGCGATGTCTCAAAGGTAGATGGCTAGGAAGAGCCAATTATAGAAGGACAAGTCACAGATTTTATTCTAAGACATTGCAAGATCATGGCCTATCTCAATGATCTAAGCACGAGAGCCAAACATGCCGACATAGGGCAAATAGATCGTTTCTATGTTTTGGTAAAAGCATTACAAGACCGAGAGCCTTTCTCAAAATGTGCCTAGGCTCACATTCGTCGAACCATGGA
Source organism: Wollemia nobilis (assembly GCA_028583015.1). Taxonomy (NCBI): domain Eukaryota; kingdom Viridiplantae; phylum Streptophyta; class Pinopsida; order Araucariales; family Araucariaceae; genus Wollemia; species Wollemia nobilis. The sequence continues at coordinate 7,315,641 of JAQPPZ010001836.1, read as the reverse complement.
ACGCATCCGTGATCACCTTCTCCCATCGCCGCAATAGGAAGCCTCACCAGAGGAGGAAGAAGAAGAAGGAGAGGTAGGAGAAGAAGAAGAAGAAGCCATGGAAGCACCCCCAAAAGGAGAAAATGGAGAAGGGTCTAGAGGTAACTCTGGCCCAACGGATCAAAGCTGAGGGTTCTTCCACCAAGACGAGCTCGTTGCCCCATGAGCCACCAAGAATGTTGACAATTTTTTCACATTGCCTAGAGGGGTAGTAAAATCAAATTTTTTGTAAAGTATTTCTTTTAATTTCATGAATTTGTTCCCTTGTTTTTAAGAAACAAAATTTTCAAGCATTGCAACCATTTTGGAATTGCATCGCCATTCCCCTTGTACATAGAATGGAGATGCAAGAGCTTTGCTACTAAGCAGGCTAAGGAAAAAAGCTTCACAGGAAAAGAAAGATAGCTTTGCCAAAGGAAACAAGTAAGGGATGAAAAGAGCTTCGCACCCGAAGCATTTCAAGCAGCTAATTTGGGCTAAAATTTTGCGAAGCGGCATTCGAGCAGTCCAAAAGAACAACTTCACCAAAGATGGAAAGTCTAGATCACGGCCCGAGGTTGCCAAGGCAAGAAAACTACTTCGAGCCCGAAGCATTTCAAGTAGTCACTTTGGGTGAAAATCTTGCGAAGTAGAGGTGGAAAGAATGCAAACATTTAAAAACACTTCACCAAAAAGCCGCTGAAGCACCCACTTCGGACCTCCCCACCAACAAACCATTTCTACTTCGTCGAAAGTTGTCGTGAAGCATCTGCTTTGCCTAGCTTTTGTCCGAAGCACTTTTAATCGAAGCGGTAGTGGTTGTAAAGAAAAAAACATTTTTCGAAGGCAAGAATGCACTTCGATCAAAAATCCCTCGAACTGTAGTTTGAGGGAATATCACGGTGAAGCATTTTGAAGACTCACCAGCGAAGCATCCACTTCGGGAAGAGAACCTCAGTGAAGCAGTTTTGACACGTCTTTCCAGCGAAGCAACGAGAAATGAAGAGCCCTACTTGAGGAGGGATACCTGCTTCGACACTCAGCATCCTCGAAGCTGTCTTGCGAAGCTCCACCATGCAAAGTGCAAACCAAGAAGGAAGATCTGCTTCGGCTCAAGTCCATTGTGAAGCGGAGTTACAAATCTAGCGAAGCACTCCAAGGGCACACACTCCAAGTCGAGTATTTTTTTGAGGCAATCAAGTGCCTCATAAATGCACTTGTACGTGCTTGGTAAACTCGTTGCTCATTTTTGGCAATTGGAAATGAGGTATCAGTTCCAAAAGGAGAGCTCAACGAGCATGGCAGCCACTCGAGCACTGCACCCAAAGGCCAAGGATGTTTAGGTGGCTCATTAATGCATGTTTCCCTGGCTGACCCGATCGCAGCTGCTAGTTTTGGTAAAGGATTTGAGAGCTCAGTCACGAGAGCCACGAAGAGCCAACTTCTCAAGTTTTGAGGATGTACTCCTCCATTTTGTGCATTAATGGCTCAAAGGGTCGAGTCCTCTATAAAAACCCAAACATTGTAATGGAAAGGAGGGAGGAACTTTCTTCTAAGAAAGCGACTGGAACTTGAATCCCTACGATAAATACTAAAGATCTTTGAGCTCAATTTCTCTCTTGTATGTTGCCTTCTGTGTTTATTTCTTTTATCTCTTTCTTCATTTGCATACTGTAATTTTGCATTTTGGATTTAGGTGTGCGATTGGGGACGAAACCCTAAAATTTTCCCGAAGGATACATAGGAGAGGAAAATGCTGTATTAGTTTTCTTGTATGTTGCCTGTGGATCTTGTTTCTATTATATTCACTCTGTCCTAATCGCCATAACTCTGAACTCTAAATTTTGACAAAAGGGAAGGGTAATCTTGGAACTCATCCAGAGGATACATAGGAAGGCTAATATCGTGTTCTTTTCATTTTATTCTTGGTGTTTCTTACTACTATTTCAAGCTATTGGCCGTGATCATGCTTCTGGTTCTTTCCCACTTTTAACCATCAATATCTCTTCCCTTACCCCTTTTTATTTTCTTCTTGCACCCTTACTCTATTTATTCCTTTCATGCACCCTTATCTTAAACACCGAAGTAGTTTAGTATAGGAGCCAGCCTTTCTCCGAAGATTGGCATGAGGGGCATCTCTTCCCTTCGGCCTTTCAATGTTGGTCCATGTCTAGGGCGCATACACTTTCCCAAATCCTTTCCTGGGCAGATTTAATGACCAACAGGTAGTTCCATATTCCACATATGAAGAAGCTTTGGAGAATGCAAAGAATTTTGAAAGTGAGGTGAAACAAATAGTCATAGGAATGATATCACATTCTAAGCGTGATGATTCAGATAGTGGTAAAGACGATACAATACAATAGGACAATATAATCATTCCAAAAGGAATTTGTATAGAATGTAAGTCTAAAGGCCACACAAATGTGACTTGTCCTCGAAATGACTATTGTCACATTTGCAATGTACTTGGACATGAAGTGGTACAATATCCATTTAATGCAAAGGTGCATCCATAGGTTCTCTCAATCCAAGAGTAGGAGGAGAAACCAAAACCTCAAGGGAGTGGCCAATAGGCTACCAATGGTGGTTATAGGAATAATCGAAGAGGGGGAAGACAATACCAAGGCAATCGGTAGGGAGGACAAAGCCACTTGCAGTATGATTCGAAAGGAAGACCAATCATATAGTGCCACAATTGCCAAGAGTGGGGGCATTTTATGAAGAATTATCCTTCACCCTAGAAATAAGAAACACAACAGACCAATGCTACACACATGTGTAGATGGTGTGGTCCAGGGAACCACAAAGAAATGAATTGTCCAAAGCAAGCGAGTTCTAGTAACTTGCAGAATGTGAAATTTTTGGACATTGAGGTACCTCTAGTTAGAGAGGAAACCAAAGAAGTCCTAGCCATGACAAGGAATCAGGCTAAGAAAGACAAGTATCCCAAACCTGCCAAATAAAAGAAGTGATGGCAAGTGGTGAAAAGGGTACTTGAGGAAGAAGCACAAAAAGCAAAGCAGTTGAGACTAGCAGGAGAAAAAGAGTTAAAGAAGCCATGCATATAAAAAGACAAAGTAGTTGTGCAAAATTTGGCAACACAAGTCCTGAATACAACTATCGAGATTAAGGTGGCTAGTTTGTTAGAAGCCATCCCATCGTTACATAAAGCGATGGTGGAAGACATACAACCTCATAAGGTGATGGAAGTCCAGAGCCAATCAATCAAGGAAGTAGAACAAAAGGACTATTTTATGGATCCAACCATATTGATGATTGATGTTGGGAAGAAACCCGCATTAGTCCATATGGAGATCTTGGGGCACAAGTTGACACAAGTCATTGTGGATGGAGGATCCAATGTTAATGTGTTACCCAAGAAGACTTGGCAAGAGATTGGTGCTCCGTCATTATGGGCACCTAGCTTTTGATTGTATGGTGTTGACCAATACAGTATTGAGACAAAGGGTGTCTTGACAACACAACAAGTTATAATAGCTGACCAAGAATTCATCTTGGATTTCATTGTGATTACCATGCAAAAGTTGACATATGATGCTTTGTTAGGAAGAGGATGGCTACGAATAGCCAAAGTTAATCACAACTAGGGAAAGGACTAGATCACCTTCAAGAAAGGACAACACAAATACATGATCAACTTGAATAACCAGAGGATCAGTGAGGATGTGGCCATGATCGATGAGTCAGGCAGTTCTTCTGGCGAAGAGGATTATGAGCCTAATGAAGAAGGGATGTTGTACCTGGATGACTATAGTGAAGATGAAGCTCGATCTGATAGCGGACTCCTTCATTGGAAGATGGAGGAGTACGAGGTTTTTCAGCCCACCTACCTCTGTATTAATACAGAGGAGACCACAAAAAACAATATGAGATGAAGGTCAGCTCCAAACCAAAGAAAGAAGAAGAGGAAAAATGGACATTCCCTAAAAGTTTTGCAGAATATACTATGGGAGATGCTGAAATCGATGCAAGACCAGCGCATCCAATGAATGTGGAAAATGAGGTAATAGAGCCTAGGAACATTAAGTATGAAGGACCTCAGATAGTGGATGTAAATCTAGGAATAGAGGAAGAACCTAGAATGATCCACTGTGGCGATGATTGGGACCCAATATTGAAAGCAATAGCTTTCAAGATATTCTTGGAGTACAAGGATGTCTTTGCTTGGACGTATAAGGACCTGAAAGGTATACCACCAAATTTATGTGTCCACAAGATCACGCTAATTCTTAGGGCACAACCAGTGAGAAGAAGACCTTATAGGATGAACCCCAAGTATGTCACATTGGTGAATGCAAAAATAGAAAAGATGCTAGATGCAGGCATCATTTTTAGAGTCACTACTAGTGACTGGGTTTCCCCTATTGTGGTCACCCTAAAGAAGGAAGTGGATAAGATCCGAATATGCATGGATTTTAGGAGTTTGAACGTAGTGACGATCAAAGATCCCTTCCCAATTCCTTTCACAGACTCCATTCTGGAAGAGGTCGTAGGACATGAAATTTATTCATTCTTGGATGGGTTTTCTGGGTACAATCAGATAAGTATAGCCAAGGAAGATAAGTTGAAGACCACATTTATTATGGAAAATGGCATCTATGCATACAATCGAATGCCATTTGGGCTATGTAATGCCCCAGCCACATTTCAGCGCATTATTCTGTACATCTTTGATCAATTGGCAACAGGGAACTTCAAGGCATTTTTGGATGATTGGTCCATTTATGGTAAGATCAAGGACCATCTACCTGGTCTCAGTGAATGTATGAGCAGGTGTAGGAATGCACAAATCTCCTTGAATCTGGGAAAATATTTTCTTATGGTACCTTATGGGAAACTTTTAGGACATATAGTGTGTAGTGAAGGGTTGAAGACTGATCCTGATAAAATTCGTGTTATATTACACATGGAGGAGCCATATGATGTGAGCTCATTAAAAACCTTCCTTGGATCCATGGGATACTATCAAAGGTTCATCAGGAACTATGCACATGTGTCCTACCCATTGGATTCTTTGACTAAGAAGAATGTTCCTTTTAGATGGATGGAGGAGCACCAAGGAGCTTTTGAAGAATTGAAAGCTAAACTTGTCAGCAGTCCCATTTTGGTGTTCCCTAATTGGGATAAGGAATTCCATGTCCATATCGATGCCTCAAACTTTGTGATTGGATGTGCATTAGCTCAAGAAGGACAGTTTAGGCTAGATCAGCCTATCTTTTTTGCAAGTCACCTATTGTCACAGGTAGAGAGGAATTACAGTACAACAAAGCGAGAAGCTTTAGGGATGGTATATGCCATACAAAAATTTAGGCATTACCTATTGGCAAACCCTTTTGCTTTCTACGTAGATCATCAGGCTTTGTTGTACCTGATAAATAAGCCAGTCATACAAGGATGGGTCAGCAGGTGGCTCGTCACTTTACAAGAATTCGTATTTTGAGTAGTAGTTCGACCTGGTAAGAAGCATGTGATTGCAGACCAGTTATCTCGAATACGATCAGGAGAGCCTGCAGGGACGGGGATTCCAGATGAATTTCTTGATGCACAGTTATTTGCAATTAACGTTGTTCCATCTTGGTACAAGTTGATTGGTCAATACTTATCCATAGGTGAGTTGCCACAAGAGCTGACGACAATAAAAAAGAAGGTAATCATGAAGTCAACACCTTTTTAGTTGATAGCTGGATTGTTGTACAAAATGGGTGTTGATGGTATCCTACGAAGATGTGTGATGGACGAGGAAGTTAAAGTGACATTGAGAGAAGCTCATGAAGGTTTGGCAGGAGGACACATGGGGCCAGATGCCACTACTCAAAAAGTACTATTAGCAGGATTATGGTGGCCCACATTGTACAATGATGCAAAAGAATATGTACGAGCATGTGATACTTGCCAAAGAGCAAGGAAACTAGTACGATGAGACTTTATGCCCTTGCATCCATCGCAACCCTAGGAGTTATTTGAAATATGGGGGTTGGACTTTGTTGGACCATTAAAAACTACCCATAGGTGGAAATATCGATACATCATGGTAGCTACTGAATACCTAACAAAATGGGTCGAAGCAAGAGCGCTACCAGATAACACGGCAAAGAGTACAACTCGATTCTTGTATGAACAAGTGATTACAAGATTCGGTATTCCACTACAAATAACAAGTGATCGAGGAGGACACTTTGTGAATGAGATTATCAAAAAGTTGATGATTGATTTCAAGATTTTGCATTCTTTGTCTAGTCCATATTACCCTAGAGCCAATGGGCAGGTGGAGGCAACTAACAAAGTCCTAGTGTCAACCTTGTACAAAACCTATGGGATAGAAGGAGCAGATTGGGAGGAAAGGTTACCATCTATTCTTTGGGTATACCGGACCACCTTTAAACCAACGATAGACCATACACCATTTCAGTTAATGTATGGTCAGGAGGCAGTAGTGCCAGTGGAGTTCTTGGTACCAAGTTTGTGGGTAGTTGTGGAGCATCGCTTAGGTGACCAAGAAAGTCTAGAGGAAAGACTAGTGACACTAATCAAGTTGGATGAGAGAAGAGTCATGGCATAGTGGGCGATCGAAGTGGCCCAGAAGAGAAGGAAGTTATGGCATGATAAGCACCTTCAGAAATTAGAACTTAAGCAAGGTGATTTAGTTCTAAAATTTAATGGGAAATAGGAAATCAAGCCAGGGAAGTTGAAGACCTTGTGGCTTGGTCCCTTTCGAGTTGTGGAAGTGATGGATAATGGGGCAGTCAAACTACAAAATTTGAATGGAACCGAGGTGCCCAACACTGTGAATGGCTCAAAGTTGAAGCCTTATAAAGTGTAGTGTCTGTTTATTTCCTCAAAGGAAATTGAAAGAAGACGAAGGGAGGAAGCTCAGTCCGACGAACCACAGAGAAGAACTCAAGGTCCATTACGGGAGGACCCTGACATGGGACTTGCATGCCTATTTGTAGAAGGGGAGGAGACAAGGCCAATCATCGAACAACAAGAATTGGTACCTCAACCCGATGAGAGAAGAAGGATGCGAGTACATGTAAGGTTCACAGATGGGACTGAATGGATTGAAGAAGAAGATGAAGAATGGATTCCTCCAAATGAGAGAAGGAACCAAGAAGTAGTACCATTAGCAACCCAATTAGAGCAGGGAATTGTGTACCCATAGTTGGAGCGTAGAGAACTACCTCAACAAATAGAAGGTCGATGAAGGATACGACTAATGGTACGGTACGAAGATAGGACGAATACCTTTGATATGGAAGTTCCAGAGAGGAACAAAAATGAAACCATGGATGAAGAGCTCATCAGACTTACTCCGTTAGCTCAGATAGGATTATTGCAGCAAAGGATGCGGCATCAGATCCAACAATTGCAAGAGGAGTATGAAACATTGCAAGGTCATACTGCAAGACTCCATGAACAAACTATCCAAGATTTGGATGAGACGATGCAAAGGTTGGATGAGCAAAGGATAGCAAGGTTATGAGAATTAGAAGTTAGAGGAGATGAACATGAGGTGACACCGCAAGTAAGTGGTACACACCATGAGGGTGCAAGCACTAGTGAGGGAAGAGGACCGTAGATAGCACCACATGGTATGATGAATGACCCACCAATAATAGAAGAAGATGCAAAGATAGTTTGGCGAGAAATCGAAGAAGATATTACATCACCTTAATCACACAGTAATGTACACAAGGATTCAAGCGAATCTAGTGATGGAGGTATGCCTTGGTTAGTAAGAGATGATAGTCCAGATAGTAGTGGTGATGACTTCTTAAGACGACCTTAGGAACTTCGTGCTCAACTTGACCTTGAGACCTATGCAATAGCCTATCGATAGCTGAGACGACAAAGAAGGGAAGTGAGGAGACTTCAAAGGATAATGAATTTACCAGTAGATTGGTCAAAACAAAGGGATGATGATCATAATGATTCTAGTTCTGAGTCTAACTTTTTGGAAGCATATAGGGAAACCCTAGCAACCTTATCTCCACAATGACGCTTTGAGGAAAGATGATGGACATATTGGTTATCACATGCAGATCATCGAATACGAGCACTATGACAGTTGTCACCTAGAGTGCAAAGAAATGAAGGCCACTTGGCCAACATAGAATTGGTGGATATAACTCTTGGTACTCGAGAAAGGGGAGGAATGAACCAACAAGGATCCCCAAGGCAGCAGTGAGGCCGTGGAGGAGGAGTACATCCACTAAATATTGGAAGGAGTAATTGGGATGTCTCACCTAGAGGAGGTAGAGGATGAGGGAGGATCCGACCCCCTACTCCTAGATGGTCAAGAGATACACCATTGGCCTATTTGAATTGGACCAGGAACCTGCAAGGTATCCCCTGGTTGAGAGGGTATGTATCAAACCTTACAGGAAGATACCCACTTGGACGACCACCATTGATCTGACAAGGACCGAGAAGAATTGAAGTTGGAAGAGGATTGCTTCAGGGAAGAGAAGTCCCATTTAATGTTCGAAGAGGTCCTATGTTCGAGAGGACTAGGTCATGGAAGACATATGCAAGGAAGAGGACTTGCTGGTAGGGGAAGAGTACGCTTTGCATATGAAGGAAGTCAAGGACGGCAAAGGATTCGTTCACCAAGTTTGGAAGCTAATTTGATCCGAGGAGATAGGTGGAGGAGTCACTCAAATGATAGTAGAGCAGTAAGAGCACCCCTACCTTGTGATCAATCACCTGAATGATGAAATGAAGTGTTGCCAATAGGAAGTCCTACAACTTGTAATTGTACAATCCCAAATTGTACACATGGCAATGAGAGGGTAGTAAATGGTACAACCCTACAAGTAGGAATGGATCATTCAAATGATCGGTTGGCACCTAATGATGTGATTACTCACAATGTAGAAGTGGGACCCCCAACCGATGAGTCAACCGAGGGGATCGTACAAGTGAATGTCATTGTACGATTTCCATGATGGTAAGTTGATAGGATATTAAAAAAAATAAATAATAGAAAATTATCTTAATTGTGAAAATCCCTCGGGATGCAATTAAGATGGAAGATGGTTGAAAACCAGAAAATGGTGACCCCTTCTAAAAAAAAATAAAAGAAAAATAAAAAAGAAGAAGAAATAATAAAATATTTAAAAAGGCAAAGAAAGGACAAAAGTGAGAAAAAGATAAAATCACATGCACAAAAGAAGATGAGTTGTCAATCATCCATACAAAAGGATAAATTTACATGCAAGGGAGGTTAAGGTGGCAAAATTTCATGCAATGAGATGTTAGGGTTTCAAAAATTATAAAAATCAAGGCGCCATGCAAAATTTCTTTTTCCTGCTTGCAAATCGTACACATGCAACACTGGAATTCGGAGAATTTGAAAGCAAAAAGGGTGTAACCAAAGAAATTTTTCCATATGGGCATTTGAAATTCACCACTTTGCTGCAATTTTCATGACCCATTTCAGATTTGCACCACAAGAATTTTTGTTTTTGAAAAAGCAAACCAGATTGGGAAAAATAGCCAACATAAGGGTTTTACTCCGAAAAAGTTGAGTTATTTTCAGAGATCGTGTTGCAGGTGGAGAAAAATGTTGTAAAAACAAGGGTTTGAAGTAGGGAGGTACCAAAGATTAGATGAATGTGATTTCAACTCGACTATGGTAGAGGTATGAGCTCCAAGCGAGTGTTCTAAAATCATTTTGATTACATTACAACAACAAGGGTGGAAATATCACCAGGACCACTACACCAACAAGACTCATGACCCAGATGATCTAACACAATTTACCCTATTCAAGACCAGGGGCGATAATTTCAATCACATAGGAGGCATGGTAATTATACTTGGAGAGGGAGAGGGTATAATCCATGGAGAGGTCATAGATATTGGCATGGTGGTAGAGGTAGTGCATCACTACCATTTTTAAGAGAAGATATGGATCCACAAAGGGCACACTGACGAGAGATTCATAGTGAAATTCATTATGAAGCTACCCCAAAATAATAGGATGAGTTGCTTAGTGAAGCAGAAGAACAAGCGAATATCAAGGATATCACTTTTGGATAGCCAACAACATATTTTTCTTGAAAATTGTGGGATAGGAACGAGGATAAGCATTCATTGAAGCTTGCCTTGAAGAATATCAGAGTGAGCATAATCATGCAAATCCCACCACAGGATAAAGTATTATTCAATAAATACTTGTTACAAATTGTTCAGTCATATGAACCCTTTGCTAATTACACCTTTGTGAGAGCAGATAATCAAAACATTAGGGTGGATTTTTTAGCAGAGGCATTTCAAAGAACATTCAGATTGCCCAAGGAGGAAATATCAATTGTAAAGAAGATGGTAGATCTGATTGAAGCTCACAGGTTTATTACAACACCTACAACTATGAATTCACCTATTGAAGTTAAGATTTTTGGTTCTGGTAGTCATAAACTCAAGTAGATTCAGTTGAATACTAATAAATTGGCATGCGTAATGAATATTTTCATGGATCGCTTGTCAGGAGAATCATAGGATTTTGAGATTTTGATCTGGATAACATAGTATGTGGAAGGTATATCCAAGGGGGTGAAGTATGATTGGGAAACCTATTTGGAGCAATGAATTTAGAAGTTATTGACAACCAGGAGAAAGACCTTTACCATGAATTTTTATGCCATTGCTCTTTTGTTAGACACAATATCTGGAATGGGAATTTCTTTTTCTGGTAGGACACAACCTTGAGAATTATAGCTAGATCAACCTACCATACTGTGATGGAAAAAGACTGTGCCTCTACCAAAGGTGACTCTAGAGAAATCTAAGATGAAGAAATCCATAAAGTAGATAATACCATCGATGCAGGAAGATCCTGAGACTGCATATGATAAGGATGTTCATCATAGGAGGAAAATATGAAGACAGGTGAAACCTAACTTGGAACAATAGGTACTGGACCAACAGTTGTAGGAGTAACCACCATCTTGTAAAGAGGAGATAGTAGAATGATAATACAATCTTGTACATATTTGAACACATAGACAATAGGAGAGATAAATGAATGTGAAGAATATCATGCACAGAGAGCAACCCAAACTTGTGCCAGTTAATCCAGAGGAAGGGAAATCAGAATCAAGAGAATTGGATTTGCTAAATTTTGATATACTCGATATGGAAAAAGTGGTAGGAGCAATGGGATCTTTGATATTATTGTAGACCACAAATTTTAATTTTTTAGATTCATCCAATTATTTGGTAGGAAGAAAAATGGTACCACCAGCCTCAAAAGAAAAAATAGTGGTGAAAGTTCTATTCAATGAATCCAAGAGAAAGAAGAAACCTCTAGTATAGATTATTATGTGAGATGGAAATAGTCAATAGGAGCAAGTAAGAATGTAGCCACCAGAATGGTCTGATCCAGCTTTGATAGTTGTAGCCCTAAGGGGAGTGCAACAAAACCCACAGGATGGAGAGTTGGTAGAAACACAACAAGAGGACTTACCTAACCCACAAGAGGAAGTCCAAGCATTAGTAATAGAGAAACAATCTCTACAAGATATCATAAATGTTGAGGAGATCCAATCACCTGAAGAAGAAGAAGAGACGAACAAGACAATAGCACACATTTCACCATACAAATGGAGAGTAGCAAGTACGATCAAAGAAGTTGGAGAAATTGTAACCACATAGGAAGAAGAGGAAGAACAAACTCCACCATAGAAGACAAATACAAGGCTTCATACAAACTTATTGTTTGAAGTGCCTCAGTTTGGTACTCTAGGAAATGATGAAGATGATATGGATGGATAGGTGGATCACTTCTTCCAAAAAGTGAATGAAATGCTCACCAACACCAGGTTGCAATTTTGTATTGTTGGCATTGGATAGTTGAAACAATGGAGGGAGAAAACCTTTGCTGAATTGGAGAAGATTATGGAGTGGGTGTGCAATGAAAATCATACTAATAAGATAGCATAGATTCATGCCATTTTGGCTACTGTAGAGGATAAGGTCAATGCATATAGGTTAAAATCTCTAGAAGTCAGTAACTATGCAACTTGATTTAAGTATGAACATGCTGCTCTTCATATTCAGTTTGATGAGTACCACCAAGATCCATAAAAAAAAACCATAAATACTGATTCAGTGAGGACATTAACTAAATTAAAGGGGAGGGTAGATGTAGGTAACAAATCCACCTCCTAGAAGAAGAAGAAATGATTATTGGATTTGCACAATTTTTCTCAGTTTTTTCAATTTTGATTAAAATGTACAAGTGGTCAAAACGTACAAGTAGGTGTAAACGTACAAGGTTGCAAATGTACAACTTGAAATATCAATGAAATTAGGTGAAATGTGCATTTGGGATGAATTTTATAAAAAAATTAGACTTAGTAAAACCTTGTAATTAATTATTTTACAATAATTCGGGATGACAGTTATAAGTAATGTGACTAATTGGAACGGTCTGAGGCATGCATTATATAGCCCCCAATTCAATTTTTATGGGGTTCATGAGAGTTCTTGGTTGTTCATGGTAGGAGTTCGATGTTGTTGAATGTATTCATTGTTGATGTCCATTGTTGAGCCCATTGATGCTATGTCCATGGCTATTGTGATCGGTAATGATGGATGTATTATGCAGGAATATCTATAATGTGAATATATCAGCAAAACCTCTTTTATTCTAGGTTATTACAAATTCCATTATGTGTTATTGTTATTGCATGTTGTAGATTATATGTTGAATGACTAAATTGTTATGTTAGATTGATGGAATTACAATGGAATTGGCTTCTGATGTTCCTACGACCCTGATGTGAGAGTGAGAAATGATTGCATGATGAATTATGGCTGTACAAAGACATCATATGTTAGTTGTACAATTTTTGGAAACATTGGTGATGATAATAATTCAATGCTATTGAATTAGGGTTTGCATGTTGGAAGGAAAGTTAACAATTGCAATAGGAAATCATCCCAAAACTTGTCTTGAAGAGATCTGTGGTTTCCAAATAAATTAATGAAGTATTTAGAAAGGGTTTATGCAAATTGTACAACCTGACCCCTAGACCGTACAAATGATTATTTTCCTAATTTGGAAGTAAACTTGCATGATAAAACTTACCATTTATGGAAATTTTGGTGTTTCAAAGAAATTGATTACAAAACTGATTTATTTGGATTACAAAACCATTTACATTGAATTGACTAAGTGGAAAATCATACAAGTTGTAGTGTTGTATGATTTGGATCGTACAACTATACGATTTGGTGTTCGTACAAACAATTTTACATAATTGACAAGTTGTACAAAGCAAACCATACACCCTGTACGATTTGGGCAAGTTTGTTCCAAAACCTTGAAAATTATTTTCCTACCTTCTAAATCACCTTCCCCATTTGAGAATACTACACCCCTGTGCTACAGTTTAGGCCTGCTTACTTCATTGGGTAGATATTTGTAAGACCAAAGCTATTATATGTTGTCCAAACTCCTCTCCTTCCTCTAGAACCTTCTTCAGATGCTCCTTTTGTCTAGGGATAGATAAGGTATCCTATATAGGCACTACTATTATGAAATTCTTCAAATGATACATGATATTGAATAACCCTAGGTTGGTGGTCTTTTGCATAGCATGTATTGATAGTGGAAGCCTTGACTTACCTCTAGTGGGTTGAGGAATCTTGGCTTGTTCTAGTTGAGGCACTTGCTACTTTGGGACTTCTAGTATTTCTTTCCTTACATCCATAAAGAGCTATAAAATTCTCGAAGGTGCAGTCATTGGAGGTTTCAAACCGAACCAAATTATCTTGGTCTAACAATTTGAGGCTATTTGGTTGTTTCCTTTGACACTAGCAAGGGGCACAATTGTAATTGGCTTTAGGGCTACCATGGTGGGGGAATATTGACTTGGTTCAAAATATCTATTTTGGTTGTCTAGGACCAACTATCACATTGCTCTTGATTTGATCCTCAATTGACTACTTTTTGAATCTTTTCAAGTAATACAATCAAACTTGAGGCATGTTGGCTATCAAATTGTTTTCTCTGTCAGATACTATGTACACTTCTTCCTCATCCCAAGTGATTTGGATTTGCTCTATATGAGTGCAATTAAACTTAGATAGAGAGGAAGAAGGGGAAAATTGGTTTACCATATGGGCATCATTCCTTGAATAAGATGTAGATGGTTGAGAAGGTATTGTTCACCTATCATGGATATGATAAGCTGGGAAATTTTATTAGGATAAACCTAGGTGGTGTAAGTATTTGGAGCTAGGTAGTACAAAGAGACACACTCTAAATAATTGTTCTAAAGAGGATCTCTCTCCCTGACATGGTTAAGAGGATCTTATTGTAGAGCGGTTGGAACCAATACTATTTGTTGGTTTTGGCTCTATTCTCGATTATTTTCCTAAAACTAGATTTTGGAGTAGCCATTGAATTAAGGCCTATTGCCCTAGTTTCATTGTGATAAGAGGGATACTAGGTTATTTTAGTACTAATATCTTTAGGTATTTTATTATCTCCTCATAGACAATACATCATTGGTGACTAGTCTAAGTAGGCTTATCATTGATTTAAATTTTAAATTTTCTAAAATAGATGATGTTGAAGTAACTAGGAGAGCATGCAGGGTAATAGTTACTATAGATAAGATTGAGGTTGGCTAGAAAGTTATTTGTTGTATGATTGGAAGAGGCTAATATGGAGGTTGCACACTAAGGTACAAATGCATAGGTATCCTAAAATCCAACCTTCCAATCTAAATCAAATCATGTTCAACTTTGATGGCTATACGATAGGTATTTAGGAGGGATTTCACACCTCTAGACTTAATCATCTAGGAGATTTTAAAATCTAAGACCTTTAGATCTTTAGATTTTAAAATATTGTAAAATTTGAGGTTGAAATCATCCACAACCTTTATTGATGCTCTCTTTAGAGTTGTTAGTTGTTCCAAGAGGGACACTCTATCTCCCTTCTCTCTAAATATTTCTATAAATAAGGTATGAAAGTTGGTCCCAGTTAGCAATCGAGTGAGGTTGAAGCACAATGTACCATTCACAAGCCTTACCTCTAAATGAGGCCACTAATAATTTAGAGCCACATTTTTCTTTGATATATTATGAAGCATGCATAAACCCATCATGTGGTTCATATGCTCAAATAGAGTCATCATATATTCCCCAATAAAATATGGGAGATATTTTAGAGCAGGTCTCAAAGTACCTTTGTCATTCCAAGCAGGAAATGACCTTGGTGGTGGTGGAGTAGCCATATTTTGACCTTGATCTCTTCTTTTTTATGGAATGGTGTCAAGTGGTGGGAGGAACACTTGAAGGTTAGCAATAATAAAGGAACGGGTGGTAAGGCTCTAGTTCATACACTTCTAGGTCCTTTATTTGGAGTGGAGTTGCTAGGTGAATATAGCATGTGCTCTTTGAGTTGATAGACTAAGATCTTCACCAGAATCTCAATTTTATGTCCTTCAATATGGTTTCTTATTGATACTTATCTTAAATGGAGTCACAAGATGAGATTTTAAGGTGCTTCAGATAAGTAGATAGACATGGATCCTCACCAGAGTTACAATCTATAGTTCTTTTGATTATGGGATCAAAAGATGAATCAATTGGGTCCCACCAAGTGTGTTATTAAAATATTGTCCTCTATGATTGTCTCGGCCATCAGAAACAGGGACCAGATGGTCGGGACTATCATGTCTCATGCAGAGTGAATAACAAGGCAACTCATAAAGCATGGGTTTTGGCTCAATAAGGTACCTTCGAGGTTTTTTCCAAGTCCGACTCCTTTTAATATGTGATCTTCAACGTACTTCCTACTCTATCCTAATATACCAACTTTAGGAAAAAAAAAAAGATATAATTGAAAACAAATATAGAAAAAAGGAAAAGATCCTAAGCTAGCCTATTTTAATAAGGGGAAATGCACCAAGATCATAAAAATATTCCTCAAAATATCAACCATGAGTTTAATGTGCCGATAAATCAAAGATGAATACTTCCTCATCTTAGCATGTTAAGCAAAAATTTAAGTATAAAGGAAATACAACGAAGATTTTCTAGTCACAATATCTAGTATACACATAAACACATACATATACATGAAATGAGACACAAAGAACTAAATAGTCATGACCTTAAGCATATATATATGAATATGAAAGTTTACAAATGATTCTAGAAGTGGGGGTTTGAAAGGTTGTACAAAAAACCACTCAGGGTTTAATTACTGTTATATAGAAGAAAATGAAAGGAAAGTTATACAAATTATGGATCCTTTATAATGCCAAAACAACTATTCATAAGTATAATGGAGAGGATTTTCCCTCCAAAGCTGTAGGAGACTTCTACAATCTCATTTGCCTCCCATAAAAATCTAAACAATTGAATAAAAACACCTTCTTCAGTTAATACTTATCAAGATCAGGATTGCTACCATTAAGGCTGCCATGCATTTGCCTCTAATAATTACTCAATCCAAGCAACACTATTAGGAAGCCTCTAGTTCTTCTCATTGATGGCTTATCAACTCATCTTATCTATCCTTTTTAGAGCTCGTACCTTGACATTAATCTTCTCTACCTAATTTGACCCTTTATATCTTGTCTCCACTCTATGTTGCACTCTGTCTTTAGAAACGCTTATTTCCCATTCTTTATTTATTTGCATTGAGATATGCTACCTTTTCAAAATGGAAGTTTGTCAACAAATTTATATATTTCTTCAAAACAGAGTTTCTATAAACTTTCAAGTCTAGATTTAATTGGAAGTTTTTATGAGGGGATTTTTTATTATCGTGGACCTTTTGGCTAGTCCTATTCTTAAAATTTTTTGGTTTCTTTCACCTTGACCAATATTTAAATATTTCATCTTTAGATATTTTACTTTTCCTTCATCTTTCAAAACTCTTCATTGTTCTTCTCATTTTCATTATCTTAGGTCAAGCAGGCCATGGAAACTTTGTTTACTTCCCCTAGTAGAGAGTTTGAAAAGTCTCACAAAGGAATCGCTATTGCCACACCTATAATGAATAACCTTCCTCGGTCCTTGTCCATGGAAGGATCTCCCTATGCTTCCCGAACAAGGTCCTCTCCTTACTGTGAGCTGCTTTTTTTTCAAGTAGTTTGTATCGATCAAATCTAATATATTAATTTAATTATGAGAGTGTGATTATGTATATTGATATCATTTTCATGAGGGTTCTTTTGTTTGTTTTTTTGAATAGATTTGTTGATTGTGATGATAGGATTCTTCTATTTTTTTTTATTGCTTCAATTTCTGCAGTTTTTATTTGTAAATTTATTTTTAACTGTTAGTATTTTCATTATTATGTTGTTTGTCTCAGTTGCTTTAGATTCAGAGCACATGGTGGTTTAATTATGGGACAATATCTTGTATTTGCTAAATAAAAATCTGTGACTTATTTGCTAGGAGGTTGTTTCATTGGATTTTCTAATTCCTAAAATCTAGCTCAGTCTTTCTTGATGTCTTATTGCTAGATCTTGATAGAAATTCAAGAGGTCAGAGGAAAATAAACACACAGAGACTAATATTAACAGTACACACAACGGAGAGCTGAAATTTTTTTAATTTTTTTTTTTTAAAAAATTACAGACAATAAACAACCACACTCTCTGTTGAAAAACAGAGTCACATCTCTTATCATTTCTCTCTTGTCTATAATGCATACAGATTACACTTAATTATATCTTTTCCCAGCCACCGTTTTTAACCACTCTTATCCTCCATGGGATAAGGATGAGCATGAACATTAAATAAAAATAATCTTATCCACTAAACAGATAAGGATGTGTACAAACATTAAATAAAAAACTATCTTATCCACTAAACAGATAATGATGTGCACAAACATTAAATAAAACAACAAACATGGGCTGGAAAAAACTAAGTGTTGTGCAACGTGGTGCACTGCGGCAAAAATCAAATTTTACCGCTGGGTTGAGATTACTCTCAACACTGCCCCTTAATCTCAACCGCAATATTTCCTCCACCATCAGTGACACCAAGATTATCACATTGTTGTGTGAAGGTCTTTGTTCCCAATGGCTTGGTAAATATGTCTGCAAACTGCTCCATTGTTCTACAGTGCTCCAAGATGATTTCCTCGGCATTGATCAACTCTCTGATGAAATGGTAGCGAGTGTCTATGTGCTTCATCCTCTTGTGGAATACTGCATTCTTAGAGAGGGCAATGGCGGATCTATTGTCACAAAATAGTTTTGTCACCTCTTGCTGCTCATGCCCTAAGTCTTTCAACATTCTTCGCATCCATATGGCTTGATAGGCTGCCCCTGTCGCTGCGATGTACTCTGCTTCTGCTGATGACAATGACATGATGGGCTGCTTCTTTGATGCCCATGATACAACTCCAGAACCCAAATAAAATACATACCCAAAAGTACTCTTTCGATCATCCGCACTACCTGCCCAATCACTATCAGTGTATCCAGCCAGTCTAAAATCATCAGTTTTCTTATATAATATACCGTACTCCTTTGTTCCTTGGACATATCTCAGTATCCTTTTGGCCGCTTGCAAGTGTGTGACCTTGGGGGTCTCCATAAACCTTGATATCAAACTAACAACATACATTATATCTGGTCATGTGGCTGTCAAATACATTAGGCTACCAACAATGCTCTTATACATGGTGGGATTAACATCCTTGCTCCAATCCTCCTTCTTCAGTTTGATTCCCATAGCAACTGGTGTTGGAGTTGGCTTGCAATTCTCCATCTTGAACCTTTTGAGAATGTCCGCTGCATACTTTGACTGAGATATAAAGATGCCATGATCCAACTGCTGAACTTCTATGCCTAGGAAATACCTTAAAAGGCCTAAATCCGACATTTCAAATTCCTTTTTCATTTCTGCTCTAAACTCAGCTACTATGGCCTCATCATTTCCCATGAAAATTAAATCATCCACATATAAAACAACAATCAATAACTTACCTTTATTTTCTTTGATATACAGTGTGGGCTCTCCATCACATTTTTTGAACCCATAGCTCATAAAGTATGAGTCTATCCGGCTATACCAGGCTCTTGGTGCCTACTTCAGTCCATAAAGCGCCTTCTTCAGCCTATACACCTTCCTTTCTTCTCCTATGGCTTCATATCCAGGTGGCTGCTGAACATAAACCTCTTCCTTTAACACTCCATGAAGAAATGCCGACTTGACATCCATTTGATGGACTTTCCACTTGTGTTGGGCTGCTATGGCTAATACAGTTCTAATGGTTTCCATCCTTGCAACTGGTGCAAATGTTTCCTCATAGTCAATGCCATACTGTTGTTTATAGCCCTTCACTACCAACCTTGCTTTATGCCTCTCCACTTTTCCTTCTGCATTACATTTGGTCTTATAGACCCACTTGACTCCAATGACATCTTTACCTTGGGGGAGATCTACAAGCTCCCATGTCTCATTCTTCTCAATAGCTGCTATTTCCTCATCCATTGCAGCTATCCACTTCTCCTCCTTGATGGCTTCTTCAAAATGAATTGGATCTTCAGTTGGAGAATACAATGCGAACAATAAATTTGAGCCTTCATCTTGCTCACCTTGCTCTTGTTGGTAAATATCAGTCAAGCTCCTAAAATTCTGGTTTCTCAACCTTGCCAATGGCATATTTGATGAATCACTTGATGTTGGACTACTAGGAGCTGTTGGTGGTGCTTGTTGTGCATTTGAACTACTTGCGGCCAATGTTGATGGTCCTTGTTGATTCTAATTTTGTATTGCAGGGGTGTTTACTATTGTCCCCTATTTATCTTCAAATAGACCAGCTCCTACAACATTGACAGTCTTCTCTATGCTTCCATCCCATGCTTCCTCTTCGACAAACTTGACATCTCTGCTAATTACAATTTTCTTTGTAACAGGATTGTACAACTGGTATGCCTTGGAACTTTCACTGTAACCCAAAAATATGCATTTCTCTGACTTGTTGTCCAGCTTCCTTCTCAAATCATCAGGGATATGTGCATATGCTACACATCCAAACACTCTCATGTGGGAAACACTATGTTTCCTTCCAGTCCATGCCTCCTCTGGTACTATATTGCCCAAACTCTTGGTTGGACATCTATTCAGAATATATACAACACATTTAACTGTTGCTCCCCAATACTCATTCGACAAAAGCTTTGCCTTAAACATACTCCTTGCCATCTCTGTGATGGTTCTGTTCTTCCTCTCAGCTACTCCATTCTGTTGGGGTGTGTACCTTGTTGTATATTGCTGGTGAATTCCATTATATTTATAGAAGTTCTGAAACTCCTTTGACATATACTCTCCTCCTCTGTCGGTTCTCAATACCTTGATGCTATAACCACTTTGTTTTTCCACCAAATATTTAAACTATTTGAAGTACTCGAATACCTCATCCTTATGCTTCAACAGGTACACCCAAGTCTTCCTCGTGTAATCATCAATGAAAGTCAAAAAATAAACAACACCATGCAATGATGGTGTATGCATCTTACCACACAGATCAGAATGTACTATCTCCAATGGAGCTTGAGCTCTTGTTGTCACTCCAATAGGGAATGCATCTCTGTGTTGTTTTCCCATTATGCATCCTTCACATGCTTTGCCAGACCTTTCAATAGGTGGCAATCCCAATACCATATTCTTCTTATGCAACAAATTTAATGAATCAAAGTTAAGGTGGCCTAATCTCAAATGCCACAACCAATTCTTATCCTTAATCTCTGCTTGTAATACAGTCTGTGTGACTGCTGCCATCCTTGTACTCATGTCATGAGCTATCCTCAAGGGAAACATCCTATTGTTTGTCATCTCAACCCTAGCTACCAATATCTTTCTCGGTGTCTTATCTAGTATGGTGCATTTGTTATCCTTAAAACTGATAGAATAACCTTTTCCTATCAACTGACCGACACTCAACAGGTTGTGCTTCAAGCCAGGCACATAATACACATCATTTATAAATGTCTTTTCCCCTTTCTTTGTCAATATATTTATTCTACCTTTTCCCTTGACAGTAACCTTGTTATCATTACCAAGGGTTACATCAGACTTAACATTTTCATCTAGACTAACAAACAGACCTCTATTGCCAGTCATATGGTTGCTACAACCAGAATCCAAATACCAAACATCCTTCTGACTATCCACTACAACGTTAAAAGCTAAAAATAGTCCATCATTCGACACTTCCTCATTCTCATTCTCAGCAGTATAGTTAGCTCTCTGCCTCCTAAGATCATACTACTTCTTTCTACATTCACTAGCATAATGACCAAATTTCTTACAGTAATAACATTCCACTTGGGATTTATCATACCTTTGGCCTTGACCTTGGCTCTGGCTCTACCTCCAGTTCTGGCTTGGTTGGCTTGTGCTTTGTTGACCTTGTTGGCTTTGGCCTCTTCCACTCGAGCTTGGCTGGCTTGTTGTTCCACCTCTTGCAGGGCTTCTTCCTCTGCCCCTGAAACCATACCTTCCTCTGCCTCTTCCTCTTCCAGGACCAATATTCACTTGTGACTTGAAGGCATTCTCCAAAGAACTACCTTCAGACCTTCTCAACCGATGCTCATGTGAAATCAGTGATGCTTGCAACTCATCAATGGAATATTGTGCGAGATTCTTGGTTTCTTCAATGGCAACAACCAAAGAGTCGAACCTTGATGGTAGACTCCTCAGAATCTTCTCAACCACCCTTCTATCTTGAATATCCTCTCCATGGGACCTCATTTGATTCACCAAACCCACAACAGATGTGAAGAAAGAGTCTGCAGTCTCTGACTCCTTCATTTGCATAGTCTCAAAGTCTCTCCTCATTGACTGTAACTTTGCAGTCTTTATCTTCTCCATTCCTTGATATACTGTCTCCAACGTATCCCAGGCTTGCTTTGATCTTGTGCAAGACTGAATCCTTGGGAAAATACTTAAATCAACTCCTTGAAATATAAAGTGCAGTGCTTTGGCATCCTTTAACCGATTCTCCTTCAATGTATTCCTCTGTGCATTCGTCAATGCATTTTGTGCTGCAACATTTGCTGGCTCTGGGAAGCCATTCTCTACAACTTCCCATACATCTTGTGACAGAAACAAGGTCTTCATCAGAATAGACCAGTATTCATAATTCTTCCCATCAAACTTTGGTATTTGTGGGTTATTCAGACTTGAACTCATGCTCGCTTGAGCCATTTCTTCCTTGGCATTTAAGTCGTAAACCGCTCTGATACCACTGATAGAAATTCAAGAGGTCAGAGGAAAATAAACACACAGAGACTAATATTAATAGTACACACAATGGAGAGCTGAAATTTTTTAATTTTTTTATTTCAAAAAATTACAGACAATAAACAACCACACTCTCTGTTGAAAAACAGAGTCACATCTCTTATCATTTCTCTCTTGTCTATAATGCATACAGATTACACTTAATTATATCTTTTCCTAGCCACCATTTTTAACCACTCTTATCCTCCATGGGATAAGGATGAGCATGAACATTAAATAAAAATAATCTTATCCACTAAACAGATAAGGATGTGTACAAACATTAAATAAAAAACTATCTTATCCACTAAACAGATAATGATGTGCACAAACATTAAATAAAACAACAAACATGGGCTGGAAAAAACTAAGTGTTGTGCAACGTGGTGCACTGCGGCAAAAATCAAATTTTGCCGCTGGGTTGAGATTACTCTCAACAAATCTAAAGTTTAAGGTATCTATCAAAACCCTGCTTGAAAACCCTTTTAAAACCTTTTTACTATCAATAAAAAAAAATAATTATCATCTCATATTCATATGATTATGGAAGTATTAAGTATTTATCCATCTTCACTTAAGTATTGCGTACGATTTTATCCGGTGAATGTGATCCTCCATAGTCTTGACAGTTAAATCCATTATTACTATTAATAACGTGTATAAGGAGCAGCAACATCATAGTAGTTATTATTAGTTAAAGAATGAGGTGCTATATTTGAAGATTGATGGATATTTGTGGGTGTAGCTGCTCCCAGAGACAAAGAGAACGTATGGAGAAGCGTGGTCCACCCGGGGAGCAACATGGTCACCAAGAATATTGGAGCCAAAAGTTCGATAATGTTGAACCACGGAGCCCTACTGCTTGACTGGTTAGCTCTTAATATTGAATGGAATACATCTTATATTATATTATGCAGGGACAAAGTTAAGTGGGTTGGGATTTATGGACTTCTACGTTTTGGATCTTGTATGCAGGCTCTACAGCGAGGAGACCAGATCCGTCTGGCGCTGAAGGTGGACGAGAGTGAAAGGAAGTTGGAAGTCTCCCTTAAGCTTGCTTTTGCTATGGTTGGTTGTACATAAGAAAAATAAAATCTATGTACAGTACGTATGTATAGTTTTGGTGTCCATGACATAGCAAGAAAACTAGTGGCAGTTGTGAAAGTAGTAAACAATGATCAAGATAATTTTGGTAATTGATGGATTGGGTGTTGACGGGAGGCGGTAGGGACGATGCTATGCTAGGTAATGGATTCTATTTTGTACGAGTTGAATGCATGTGTGTTACAATTTTTGGTTACTATTAGATGACGTGTTTTTTTAAAGTTGAATTTTAAAATGAAAGTTAAATATTATAGATAAAAATTAATTAGTTGTATAGAAATATAATATTACAATTATTTTTATAAATATTTTAATTTAAAAAAAAGTAAAGATAGGTATTATATCATATTAATTAGTTAGAAATATAATATTATAGTTATTTTAATTTTAAAAAATTAAATAGTATAGCAAATAAAATTTTAATCATAAAATATATTATTAAACATACATCATCACATTAATAAATTAAAAATATAATATTATGTTCAATGGCATTTGGTGTAATGGCAGTTGTCTATTATTATCATCCATGTGGTTGTGAGGTTGCTCCAATGAACCCTGATATTTGTAAATATTTGTAAACAATGTTCAATATAAAAAATATAATATTATAATTATTCTTATCCCAACGATTAAAAAAGAAATATTACAATTATTCTTATTGGTACTTGGAGATGATATATTTTCAAAACCTGCTAAAATAGTTGCAAGGTACTATTTATTTTATTTCGCTAGGATAAAAATACAGTATTACAATTGTTCTTACCAGGTACTTACTTTCGTATCTATAATTTTTGTCATCCCATTTTAGCTGGAGATGATATATTTTGTGTGAAGATGAAATATTTTCTAAACCTACTAAAATAGTTGGATGGTATTATTTATTTTATTCTTTTATAAAATTAATGGTTTTTTTATAATTAAAAAATAATTTAAGTTTACATTTTTAAATTATTTATTAATTTTAAAATTTTAAAAGTTAATGGTTGTGATCCCATTTTAGTTGGAGATATATTTTGTCTCATTTTAGTTGGAGATGATATATTTTCTAAACCTACTAAAATAGTTGCAAGGTATTGTTTATTTTATTTTATTCTTTTATGGAGTTAATGGTTTTTTCTTATAACTAAAAAATAGTCAAAAGTTTAATATTTTTTAAATTATTAATTGATTTAAATTTTTTAAAATTTAATGGTTGTTTTCTTATATAAATTTAGAGATTAAAATTGTAATTTAAAAAGAAATGGATGATATATGATAATCTTTATGGTAGATGATATTTATCTAATTAACCATAGATCATATTAACAATCTTCATGGAAGATGATATTTGTTCAACGAGAGATAGAGTATCTTTTGAATAGGGTTTCAATTAACAACCATGGATCATATATGACAATCCTCATGGAGGATAATTTTGAGCATCACTTTAACACAATTATTGTATATTCAAAATGATTGAAGAAAGAAATATGAAAATAGTTCATGCATTTCACTCTTTTGTCTCATGATATGAAATTTTCATATTGAACTAGAAAGCATAATTTCTCATAAATTATTTTTTGTCAAAATAGTGAAATACACAAGTATCGGACATGTTAGATGCATGTTCAATGTTGTCCAAGAATGCTTGAAGATAATTGAAGGCATTAGACATGTTACAATTCAACATGTCTGACGAGAATGAAACAAATTTGCTGACCTCCTCGCCAATCAAGGAGTTTAACATGATAACCTCCAAGTCCGGTATGATAATTTCCCTCAATGTATTGTGGTCCACACTGATGCAAATGAAAATCTTAATCTTTAACTGGTTGCTGGTGCTGATGTGGTTGATTTGGGGCCTAGTGGCTGGACATGGTTTGTCTGATATGGATGCTAGCACATATCCTCTTTTCTCTTATGCACCTTTATGCAATCCGTCTTGGGGTAATTTTGAGGAGATGCGGAAAGTTCACAAGGCAACTGTCATCCATGAACCCAGGTGGCAAGGAATGTGGAAAGTTCACAAGGTAATTGTCACCCGTGAACCCAGGTGGCAAGGAATGGCAAATAAAACTACTAATTTCCAGCATAGTGGAAGTGGTTGCTCCAATAAGCTCACAGATTGAACCTCATTGAGCCAAATGTTGTAATCTTGGTTGGGCTTTTGACAGTTTCTTTTGTTTCCTTTTGGGTATCGTTGTTGTAGTTTGGACCCTTATTCCTTTTTGTTTCTATCTGTGCCTTCGTTCTGGTTTAAAGTTGGTTTTTTCGTCCCCCTATGGGGTTGTTTATTTTTAGATCAGTTAGTTCACTTCTGGCTAGCTATCTTTGTTGCATTTGTGTAAAAGGTTTTTAGGCCTTTCAAAACCCTTTTTTATCAACCAATAAAAAAAAATAAATACACAAGTATCACAAGAACACAACACACATATATACATAAAGAACTCTAAATGAGGTTATAATATTAAAAAAATCCACACATGCCTCTTAATACCATACATAACATGAAAATAAAATAATATAGATATCAAAACAATCTTATCAATCCTTAAGAATTCAACATCACCAATGAAAATTGGAATCTAAATGATATTATACATAAGGTTGATTTAACAATAACATCAACTATGAAAATTAAAATCTAAGTGATCTTTTGCATAAGTAAGTCAACCACTCTACATAATACAAGGTGGTTTCTTCATTCAACTAACTATATGGTTAAGTCTCAATTATTAGTGGCAAAACTTAACAAGTATTGCAATGTTCAAAGCATAAACTAATTTGATAAATGAATGAAGCATGCATTTATTCTAGCTCATAAAAAATCATATTTCATATAAGATTCATTTCAAGCCATTACATGAATCAAGATATCAATTATAGTGTATGTGTGAGAATTATAAATCATAGGATAACATTGTAAACTAAGAATTGCATGTGTGGCATGCCATTAATTGGTTTGGAAGTTAACCAAGTAAATACCTTAAAATTTTAATCCCTTGTAGTGTGATATGTTGTCATGGATCATGTGCTTAGAAGCATGAACATATCATTCTTCATGAGTTGTACCTTAGGCTAAGCCATGTCTTAAACAACAAAAACAATAATAATTCATACGATAATTGCTAATAAGATTCTAGTTAATAAAAAGAAGAGAAAAACAAGTTATCAAAATCTATTAAGTTAACTAATAGAGAGGATGAGATAGAAATGGATGAGAAGTGGAAGAAGAAAGGAATGCAAATAGAAGTGGAAGAGGAAAAATGCAACTAGAATATGAGGGGTATATTGCAATAAAAGGTGGCTATGCACAAATAAGTGAGAGGAAGGAACATGGTAACCTAGTTAGAAATACGAGTGTGGTAGAAGTGGTGATTTTGGCCTAGCTAAAAAATATATCATACATATCTTATCTTCATGGTTATATCTTGTTTGTTCATCTTAATTGATTATGAATGCTTATGTGTTTGCAACAACTTACCCAAAATATTAAACATTGGACTTATCAATACAATGGTCTTAGTCTACCATAGGGAACAAAAAAATCTTATTCAAATTGCTTGAGTGCATTTGGATCTCAAACTTATAGCTTGGGAAAGGAACTCATTATGGTGGGGTGTATGATCTGACCTTGGGTGGGAGTGACTCCCTAGGATTGAGTGACCAATCCTATTATGGAACATGGGTTTACTATACTCTCCATTGGTTGAGCAACCATCTCAAAATTAATCATTTATGGCCATGTGTGTGTGGGCATTTCTTTTTGTAAAGATATGTGGATTTACTTGTATTTAAATAAAAATATTTATAAATTTGAATCAATGACATCTTATTTTATATTTGTAATATGGGACAATGTGGATATTTATCTTTGGTTTAAGCTTGGTTATTCAATTGGAAACATAAAATCTGACATCTTATTTTAAATGGAACATAATTGAAATCCTCTAATCTGGATTAGAAGCCATATTAGGTTATTTATAGTGCTTTCTTGATGCACATTCCATCTAGGGAATATTTATCGACTTTGGACCTCACACAACAAAGCAAACCTTCTTGAACTATACAATTGAGAAAGTTTTGTAATGACATAACATGCATTGGTACCCGAGGTTGGAATTAATGCCAAGTCTTTGTGTTTGTGCCAAGGATATTAAGGCTAGTTCCATGTCTACAAGTTAGCACTAATATGACTAAGATTACACTAATTTTGGAAGTGCCACCCAATCTATTGGTACATAATATCGACATTGGTTATGGCACTGGCAACAATGTTAGCACCATGTATAGACTATGCCCTAACACCAATGATGAGGTTCCATAACAAATGTGGCACCATGAATGGTTATGACAATAACTCATAAGTTGTAGAGTCATGATGTATATCGGTAGATGTAAATTGGTGTTACCATATGTTCTCCTTCAAAATAAAAAATTCTAACCACATTTTAACCATCTCAAAAGGACGGCATATAAATACCTAATTATTTAGAATTCCTTAATAATATGATACTCATGTAATTCTTACAAAATTATTAAATGTATGAATTTAAAATTTAAAAATTTGAGTTTTTGTTGCTCAAAAGGGGTATTTCGTCTAGAATGAGAACCCAATTTGCAATACTCAACCTAAAGAAACACCATCTTTTTACATATTGTATAGATACCACCCCATAAGAGGGAATGATATTTTATAGTTGTCAATAAATGTTGAATGTAGATTGAGTAGGGTCTCACCAAAAGGATAATCACATGGAGTAAAGGAGTCAATGAATTGAGTAAAATATTCTACATGTAATGAGGAGTTTCCACCTGATTAGATGATAAGTACTAGAAGTCATTCAACATTTGTAGAATGTTATAGTAGATCAAATATTGGTAGGAAAAGAAGAGGTAAGACAAAAAGCATGGGAATTATCCTTTGACAAAACTCCTAGCATGGAGAGTTTATCCAAGAAAAAATATCCAAGTAGATAGAAAGGATTTTTTTTTGAAATCTAAAGAAAATAGAACCACTAAAGTTCTCTAGGATTGTTGAAGGAAATTTAACATGAAAATGGTTGATAGATATGGAGAAATATTTTCTAATTGATGACTCTTACAACATTGATAAGTCCAAGACTGCAACTTTCCACTTAGAATAGTCAACAATGGTATGGTGGAAAAATGAGAATATCCTTGGAGTTTTGATCACATGTAGGTGAATTAGAAATAATTCATGAAGAAATTCAAAACAAAGTATATCTCCCAAATTTATATTTAGAGTAGGATTCAATAGGTTCTCAAAATTCTACAAGGTATTAGAACTATTGGAGCATCAATTTGGGTTTGTATTATGGGAACACTATGGACCATGATCAAAACTAGAAATAGGAAATAACGTTTCAAGATAACAAGTAAATTACATTGACATTAAATCAAATTACAAAGAAAGAAATATTTGATAAGAGATTTTTGCCAACGTCCTATCATCTTCTTACCCACTTCTTGTCAATGTTTTGTCAAGTTGAATTTAAATTACATATTTATGTACAAATTTGGTGTAAGAGGAATATTTGTGATAATTATGGCAGTTATGACGGTTCGACTTCTATGATGTAGGATGTAATATGTGAAAGGTCTATTATTTTTGCCAAGTATTCCACATTTCATAGTCCATAGTTTGTTTGCAGTCCATAGTTCATTCCAAGGTTATGCATAAGGGGTCGGATCCAAAATCTAATTATAAATAAAAGATAAATTATTTTCAAAACCAGGCAAATCCTAGCCAAATTAATGTAGAAGTCATGGTGAATTTTATTTTTTCCACCAAAAATTATAATAATGGGGTGAATTTATGCAAATATTTGGAGAAAATATTAAACAACAGTAAAAAACTATGAGCAAGATAATTTCTATGTGGTGTGGGTAGCCTTTGAAGGCTATTGGTGTATGTGTGGCTCAGAATTTTTTTTTTGTTTTAGTTTAGAGGGTGCAAAAAACCAAGAATTCCCAAGAGACCACCCATATGAGTACTACTCTGATTGAACATGCTTAATATAGAGTTTTTTATGAATTGAAAAA
Source organism: Wollemia nobilis (assembly GCA_028583015.1). NCBI lineage: Eukaryota > Viridiplantae > Streptophyta > Pinopsida > Araucariales > Araucariaceae > Wollemia > Wollemia nobilis. The sequence continues at coordinate 7,286,175 of JAQPPZ010001836.1, read as the reverse complement.
CACCAAATCATAGTGGTTTTTTGAAATTTTTGTTGTGCTTGTGAGGAGGACTTGTTTTTTCCAAAGGCCTTCACTTTTTTACTCTTTTTTCACCCTTACCTTGACTTCCCCATTTTCAGCTTTTTTTTCCACCAAAAAGCCTGCACATTTTTGCTCTTCTTTCGCCGTTACCGTCCCTTCCCCATTTTCAGTTTTTCCTAGCTTTTTTTTTTTTTTATTTCTTTCTTTTTCCTTCTTCTTCCTTTTTTTTCCTTTTTTCTTTTTTTCCCTTTTTTCCCTTTTTTTCACTTTTCTTATTTTTTTCCACCTCTTCACTCCGCGCTTTTTTACAACCCATTTTTTGCTTTTTTCCATATTGCTTTTCCCTCTAAAAAAGACAAACCCCTATGTTTTTTTTGTCTTCACTTCACGTGCTCGCCATGCCGTAGTTCGTATGTTGTGACCAACATTGTGCGCTCGACATAGTGCGTCTGACATCGCGTGAACACCATTACACAATCGATATCCTGTGACCGACACTCCTCACCCGCCATACCACGGTCAACATCCCATGATCGTCATCCCACAACCTCCATTCCCCATCCGCCATACCATCGTCACCATTGTGTGCACCTCCCATATTGCCACATGTCATGCATGCCTTATTTTTTTCCAGTCAGACTTTTATAAATACGCAAGTAAATTTATTTTTCTTGTCTTTTTTCCTATGCTCATTTCCCCCCTTCTTTCCTACCATACGTTATTTCCCACTACAAATTTTTTCCACCCTTTTTCCCACCCTCAATACATTCCCTACAATAAAATCATATCGTAATCAAAATTAGTACCTCTTCCTCTTCTCTTCCTTCAAAGGTTAACTTCAAAAACACTTATTACTTTAACATTTGTAATATATTCAACACACATGGAAGAGATATGCAATGGATCCACAACTCTGGTCTTGCAAGGGTTATAAAAATGGCAAAGTACAACACCAATATCTTCCTCATGCAAAATATAGTCAAATCCTATGACGATGATGCATCCACTATCCAAATGACCCTTGATGGTAATAATATTTGTTTTATTATCAAACCTTTAGATATGCAATGACTAATAGGGTTGTCATATGCTGATGGTCAACTAGTGACCAATTAGTACAGTTTGAGCGACGACGACAAACTAACCTTGCAAACCAAATATGGTCTCGCTCTGCATCATTTGACCAATATTTTTTAAATTTAATTTTTATTATTCTGCATTTTTAAGGTATTATAATTTTTTTCTAATAATTTGTCCTTTTTTCAGTTCATTCAAAGTTCAAAAGGGGCTTAAATGTTACAACTGTTTCAGATAATTTCTTCATACCTGCATAGAACTCTTCCAAGCAAGAATTGTTTTCCAAGGATGACCTATAGACATGTTGCTTTGGGCATTATCTTGTTTGGTTTGATGTATTTTGGGCACTAGATTTGACTAGTGCACCTACATTTCGAACCACATTAAACAAGATCTTATCAACGCCCGAAGACAACAAACTCCATATGTAGTAACATCCACCCCATTTATTATTTTCTTTTTTATGAAGCATACTACAATGTTAAAGATATACCACCTCCAACTGCATTGCACCCAACATTGATGACTATTGGTTTGACCAAAGAAGAATTTCAGGTACAATTATATTTTGAAAAAGCTATATATTCTTCTTTCTAAATAATTTTGTTATTTTCTAATTTTTCTTAAATGTAAAAAAAAACAGCTGGATCCGCTACTCGAAGGGATATCACCTTATAGGGTCACATGCATGAAGCCACTGGAGATTTTGATACATAGTTAGAATCGACACCAGTAAGTGCTACAAGAACTATGAAATGTATGAGGGTTTCCTCACCTCCTCAGCGTACACCTCCAGTTCTTTTGATTTGTAGGCATGTTACAAGTGATTTTGAAGAAGTAATCTCCGACTCAGAAGGTAACCTTACTATTCAAAACTACTATTTATAATTATGTATTTTATTGATTTAAAATTACAATTAGTTTAACAATTTTTTTTATATGTTTTCAAAGCAACAACAAGTGGATCCATCATCATCAAGGATAGAATCAGCTATGCAGGTCACATATTCCTCTAGTAAGTGTGGTTTAATTAAAACTATTTTTATGGCATTTTTTTTACAATTGTTTTCATTAAAATTTTAATGGGAACTTTTGTAGAGCTGACTCATTTCCAAAGACGTAGAAAATTGATACCTCCATTACCTCCATCATGACAAACACACCCACAATAAGTGCAACCACAACAAGTGCCATCAATGATGAGAGACCACATGTCACGCATGCGTGGGAAACATTTTATAACACCACCTCATCCAAGATGAGCCATAAGTCAAACATAGATCGGTTATGACTTGAAATTTTCATAATTTTCCCTTGGGAATCTTTCAAATATGCAAAACACTTCTCAAATACCCTTTGGTAATCTTGCTGATGATTTTCTTTATCAGGATATCAATCCTGAATATTTACTTTTAAGGCAATTGATGTGCTTCCTGATCCACAAATCCATAATGAAAGAGAAGAGGCAATTCAGACAGATACCACCATAGTTACCTTATCCCCCCATCAAATCGCTACCCAACATCCTTTAAGCAATGATGAAAAAGTTAAGTTTTTTAGAAAATATTTTATTAGCTCATAGATGTGAAGTTGTAGTTAAGGATAGTTTGCTTTCAGATATTGAAGGCTTAAAATTTTAGGAATATCGGGTGAAGGTTTTGATAAAAGAAATAAATGGTTGATACAAATTTTTTTCAAAAATAAAGGAGATGTTTTCGTTGGTGGAGAATGAACCGCAAAATCTTGATGCATTTTTGCATTGGATTGAATCTGGTTGCGTGGAGGTCAACTCCACATACAATGATGAAATTCTAAAAATTGTGTTGAACAGACTGGAAAACCTTAATGTCGAGGCCCAAGCATATTTCAACGAATGGTCAATAGATAACAAAAAAATAGAAGTTGCAAAAATTGCAAGAGTTACCACTGATGTAAGTTTTACATATAACTAAAATTCATTTTTTTCTTACATTTATATTTGTTTATTTATATTAACGTATTTCTCTTCTCTTTTACAATATAATTTTGAATACCTAAATATGCAAGTTAGTATTATGAAAACGTTAATTAAAACTACAAGAAATAGTGTGCTTAATGCTATGGAAGTGAAAAATGATTACAATACACAGTCAGGGAAAACAAATGGCTCAAGAGGGTCAAGAAAGATAATGGCCTGGATGTGGAGATTTTGTTAAAATAAAATGAGAAAGAACATAATGCACCTTTTAGAGAAGATTCTTCAAAAGAAGATAGATCATTGTAATGGGGTTGACTACTACGACTCAAAGTCTAGTAAGAGTTGGTGCACTGGAAGCGAAGGATATTGATGAGGGATCATCAACACAAACTTATTCTCTAGAAGATCTAACTCACACTTCAATCACCTAGGATAAAGCCAACTAGTTGATTGTAGCTTCTGTTGTATATTAGTCAACAATTTTGTAAATTGTAAAAGAATGCTTCAAATCAACAAAGAGACCATTTCCAAAAACTATGTATTATCTTTATGAAATTTTGTTTTAAAAATTATGATGTTTTAATTAGTTAATGTGGATGCAATAAATAATTGTCAATTACGAATGAATTGCTACGAAAGGTAGACATAAGCAAAAAAGTTTCTTATATTTTATAAAAAAATTAAATCACTAAATTGCAACACAAATATATTCTTTGCCATAAATGGTTTAAAAATACAAATATAATAAATAATTTTAATATCATAAATAGATAATCCAATAACAAGGCTTAAATATTAAACATACAATTTCATCAACATAATCAAATAGCATGACTATGATATAAAAAATCCAATAACATGTCTATGATATAAAAAACAGATTATTTTGGAGATAGAAACAATAGAATAACAATGATATGATATGAAAATAACAAATTCATAATGCTGGAAGCTGAAACAAATACTTTTCAAATATAAAAAAATACATGTCCTAGAAAAAAAAAAAAACAAATTTCAATATCTTGTAGAAATTTGATAACGAATAATGTGAAATATATTCAAAATTTTAAATCATCCATTGATTATAATGTTGGAAGTTGAAACAAACACTTATCAAATATAAAAAAATACATCCTAGTAAAATGAAAAATCAATTGTCAATATCTTGTAGAAATCTGATAACGAATAATGTGAAATATATTCAAATTTTTAAATCATCCGTTCATTAAAATGCTAGAAGTTGAAACAAGCATTTGTCAAATATCAAAAAATACATGTCCCAGTAAAATGAAAAATCAATTCTCAATATCCTGTAGAAATATGATAACAAATAATGTGAAATAAATTCAAAATTTTAAATCATCCACTGATTACAATGTTGGAAGCTGAAACAAACACTCTTCAAATATCAAAAAATACATATCCTAGTAAAACAAAAAATCAAAATCTCAATATCATGTAGAAATATGATAACGAATATTGTGCAATAAATTCAAAATTTTAAATCATCCATTGATTACAATGTTGGAAGCTGAAAAAAATACTCTTCAAATATCAAAAAATACATATCCTAGTAAAATAGAAAATCAATTCTCAATATCTTGTAGAAATTTGATAATGAATAATGTGAAAGATATTCAAAATTTTTAAATCATATACTGATTACAATTCTGGAAGATAAAACAAACACTCTTCAGATTGTACAAAATCTTTTGCACTCGTTATAATGATACTTCTAATTATAAGGATATTTTCAATGTGCCAAAGCTCTTTCATAAGGATACTTATCCACCTCATAGGTCAAAACATATACTATCAAACAACTTTTCAAATATTTATCCAACCTGTTTCAAACTTTAGATTTTACAAACGATAATGCACTAAACACCCTATTTATCTTCCATAGATCTCAAAATCATCGTTTGATATAATTCATATAAAAAAAAAATATTCACTCATGTATGTTGGAAGACACTACTGGGATGCAATATTTTTTAGAGTAATATTCCATTCTTTGGGATATTTACCCTTTTACTCCACTAGGTAAAATAGGTAGTATATTGTATTACACTACTTGGGTAGATTATTACACTTAATTTTTCTATCTTCTACCATGTAGATATTTACTATCTTAAATATCTAATGGTTAATTTCCTAAATATCCTAGGTGTAAGAGTTCTAAACCAAACTCTCTTCCTCTTGGCAGATTTTTTGGCATGATCTCTTGTTCATTCAGTTTGATTACCTATTTTGTAACCTATTTAAACTATAGTTCCTAAACTATATGGTTAATGCAAATATTTCATTTCATGAATCATTCATGAGTTCTTGGTCACATTGGCATCAAAGCTTGGGGGAGCCAGAGGGAGGAAGTGCAACGAAACTTCGTTCCATTGGACAAGGCGAGGAAGTGCAATGAGACATCTTCGTTCCGCTAGAGAATGCGAAGGCGATCGTGTAGGAGGAAGCACCATTTTCATTTGGTGACTTTAATTTATTTTTCTTATCTTCCTAAAGTTCCTAAGTTCCTAATGTTTGATTAATTATTTATTTAACCCACTAAGCCCGGAGGCAGAGGAGGTAGCAACCTAGGATTTTTTCCCAGGTCCACCGCGACCCCACCTCAATAGGCTTTGGGACCTGCAGGAGAGGGCCTATAGGAGATTAACCGACAAGGTCCTATACGCCGATGATCTTGAGCACTGCAATCGATCGATTGGGTAGCACACTTCCTATCCGTGATCACGTGATAGTGCCCAAGGGGTCACGAAAGGAGCTTTTTTGAGGATCCCTCCCACAAGGACAGTGCACCCACGGTAAGCCAACGAGAGCACATAGAGGGCAGGAGCGCCCTCACGCTCCCATGTGGCCAACCCAACTGAGAGTTCCTAGAGGGTAGGAGAACCCTCATTTTCCCACTTGGACAATCCAAATGGGAGTGCCTAGAGGGCTGGAGTGCCCTCACACTCTCGACGGAGTGCACTAGACTCCTAACCTAGACACTGACATCACTGGACCATGACCCGAGGATATAATAAGGCTGACATCATTTGGCATGGGCTTGGATCCCGAGGAGGTGATGTGGTAAGGCTGATGTCATCAAGTGTGGGCTTAGATCCTGAGGAGGTGGACGACACTTGCTAACATGACGATGGGGTGTTGACTTGGTAGCTATCACAACTCTCAAGGGTCGAGAGTTGATATGTCAACCTAATCTAGACCGATACGTGGTGGATAGCCACTAGACATTGACCTAGACTAGTATTGACATGTGGTAGATAGCCACTAGACATCAATCAGACATGACACAGAAGCAGACACATGGTGGATTAATAGGTGGTGGACAACTAGTGGACACAATGCATGGACCATACTATCATCGATAAGTGATGGAGACCAAAACATGACCTGAACTGACTACCCAAAGGTAGTTGACAAGTAAATGGCATCTTTGTCATTTTAAAGCTTAAAATTGCATGCATGGGATGCATGTGGGATTATTCCCACTTTACTCCTGCTCCGTCGCAGGGAAGCCTTCAAGGTGAAGGTCTTCCCCTTCAATCTTCGTCGGGTGGGATAGACCGATTGGCTTGAAGAGCCAGCCAAGGTCTATGTCCCACGAGATCATGGGTTTGACTCCCCACGGGGACACTATCAACATTTTTTGATAGAAGGGGCACCACACCAAATGGTCTTAAGGTAATTTTTTTATTTTTTTTGTAATTTTTACTTAGTTTTGAGTTTTTTTTCTTAATAATTAAATATATTTTGTTTTAAAATCATGATTTTTTAACAAAATTATTTTTTTATTAATTAATTTGATGCTTAAAATTAATTAGAAATTATGCATTAAAATAAAATAAAAAGGGTTCTATTTTGCAACTACAAGAATTTATATTCTTTGTTTTCTCCAAATTTGGGGATAAAAGACAAGAACTTAGCATGATTTTGTTGCAAATTTGAAGCCTACAACTCTTATCCAAAACCCTTGTTAATTTTGCAAAATAAAAGGGTGGAAATATCACATTTTGTGATTCTTCTTTTCCAAAATTGTAACACAAGGAGTCACCAGAACTTGCAAAATTCAAAGTCAAAATTTGTGCAATTGTTTTCTCCAAGGAGGGATAAAAGACAGGAAATTGCACATCTTATTTTTTGCAAAAACTTGAGAAGAAATTGTGACATTGGGTCCATATAAACTAAGTCGTGTGTCGACTAGTTCTGGAAGCCTTTCAAATGCGGGTCGTGTGTCGACTTGTCTTGAAAGGAGTGCTATTTGTTAAATTTGCAAAACAAAGGGGGAAAGACAAGAAATTGTATTTCTTTTGCAAATTTGTAACACAAAAGAGAGGAGCACTTAAAACAAATCAAACTTGTTTAGTTTGCAAAATTAGAAAAGATAGACAATTGTTTTTTGTCACATTATTTGCAAAATTGTAAGATAAGGAGGAGACAAAAACATATCAATTTTTTGTACAAGACAATTTCATATTTTGTTGCAAAAATTAAAAGGTGCATTTTCAATTTTACTCAACACATTCATTGGAAAATTAGGTGCATTTTCGGTTGCATCCGACACCTAGGTGATAAGAATTTTGTGGGCATTCTTGTTTGATTATTGCATTATTTTTTTTGCAATTATAAGTCATAGAATCAAGAACACTCCATACCCCAAATTTTCACTAATAAATTTGTGTTAACCATTGCACATATTTAAAGCCAATATTCACTTGATATTCTCTCCTACAAACAAAAACCCCTAATTCACTCTATTTGTTTGGATTAATTTCCTCAAACTGATTATCCCTCTTCAAGAGGATTTTCAGGAAGGTGCCATTAAATATATTTTTGAGTGAATTATCTTTCATCTCTTATTTGTTTGGCTTAATTTCCTCCAACTAATTATCTCTCTTCAAGAGAATTTTTAGGCAGGTGCCATTAAATATCACTTAAGAGTGAAAGAAAGATTATCTTAGTACAAATTGTAGGACCTTCATCATGGCAACTATCAATAAATACTTAAGTGATACACAATTGCTAAAGGGTCCTAACTATTCAGCATGGAAAACTAAGATGAAAGCCATCTTGACTGTAGAGGGCATGTGGGATTTAGTTGATGTCACTGAAACAAGATCCGCATCACCATGAGTAGATCAAAAAGCATGGTACAAAAAGAAAAATCATCTTCTCATGTTGATACTCCTTGCAACTACTGATGAGATCCAACCTCACATAAGTGAAGCTAAAACTGGTAAAGTTGCATGGGATGCACTTAGTACCATTTTTGAAGGCAAGAATCAATCAACTGTTCTAAACCTTCAAACATAACTTCATACACTCCATATGAAGTTAGGTGAATCAGTAGAACTATTCCTCTGTAGAGTGGCAGATCTGAAGTCTAAGCTTAATGCTTTGGGGGCTAAAGTTGAAGACACCATTTTGATACACCTAGCGATTATAGCGACTGGTTACCCATGCAATTTTGTTGGATGATGATATTACTATGAGGAAATTTGTTGGTGCGAAGACAAAGTGAGGAATGACCCAATTTTTTATTAGAAGCAGCAAGAGTACTGTGATAGAGCAAGAACCAGCAGATCAAAATTTTCTTCCACTGTATTGGGGTAGTTATATACTTTACCCAAATAATGTAATAAGGGGGGATGTTAGAGTAATATTCCATTATTTGGGATATTTACCCTTTACTCCACTAGGTAAAATAGGTAGTATATTGCATTACACTACTTGGGTAGATTATTACATTTACTTTTTCTATCTTATACCATGTAGATATTTACTGTCTTAAATATCTAATGGTTAATATCCTAAATATCCTAGGTGGAAGAATTCTAAACCAAACTCTCTTCCTCTTGGCAGATTGTTTGGTGTGATCTCCTATTCATTCAGTTTGATTACCTATTTTGTAACCTATTTAAACTATAGTTCCTAAACTATATGGTTAATGTAAATATTTCATTTCATCAATCATTCATGATTTCTTGGTCACAATATTTTCCACAAATGTGAAATAGAACCTGGTTCATGATGGTTAGTCAATCATGAAACTTGATCAACCATTGTCTTTCCAAAATTGTTTGATTGTTTTATCAAAATAACTTTGTTGAGAACACCATTGATTTCAATACCATTGACTGCCACACATTTAGTGAAATGATTAACAAGAGTGCCCATGTATTTGAGAAAAAAACTATTTATAGTTTGGTATTTAGTATTAGGATCCCAAAACATGGGGTTAACCACACCCATAGCCTTAATAAATTCATCTCTTTGAAAATGGTATCTTATTTCTTTTGTCAAGTTAACTTGCTATTTTTGCTCAATTTAATATTTATATCATGTACAACTACATCAAATCTGTTGTATGTTATGGGCAGTTGTTCAACTTCATTTGTAGCTATATCTAGTTATTTATCAAAACAAAATTAAGGTATCATATTTCCATAGACATTAATACAAAGATGGTCATTTGTGTTGAACTCCAAAAAGTTTTGAGGATCATTGATGTTTGTTAATGTTCTCCAGCTCTCAAACATGGGATCCATAAAACATTATAAGATGTGTATATCATATCAATATGCATACAAATTTGTTTTCTCACCCTGATGAAAACCACAATATAAATTGATCTTTGTTGTGCAAGTTTAATCAAAGTATTCATTTCTTCCAAAATTGTAAGAATACCACACAATATGAGAAGTGTTTCCAAGACACTCATTCAAAATAATAAATATTTAGCCTTATCAACTACCCTACGATTTACGTATATAAGCCTGCCAAGGATTGATATTCTTTGAAAACTCTATATGCTGGTTGATATATCGAAATCCATCTTGTATCTACGTATTTTAACATTTTTTTACCTTAAGTAACTCCTAGTGCAAACTGTTGAAACTCAAAATATATTTTTGGACTGCATGAAAAATAAGCATAAATTTCACAGACAAGTTATTCTACTCTCACTATATTTTCAAATGTGCTTACAATTTTGTATGCATGATTCATTCTATGAGTTATACAATGAATAGGGATCAAATATGGGGTAATTGAAAACAAAGACCATTCCTGTGTCCTTGCATTGTAGCAACATTGTTAGCTCCAATGCATATTAAATTAGTAGCTATTTTCATATCATTCATTCCTATTATTTCCTTTAAATAAGTTACAACAACATTGTAAAGGTTTTCTACATTACAATTTTCCACCATATTATGTAGTGCAAGTAAATGAGGTTACCTAAAATGATTTTCCAATGTGTAAACATGCATGCAAATCCAAGATGTGTTATCAACAACAATCACCTCATCAATTGAAAGTGAAATGAATTTGGTATATTTTACTTTCTCTTTGAGGTCCTCCTTCTCAACCAGTGAGATACATTTTACCATTTCCCAACCACTTAGATCTAACCAATGGGCATTGGGAAGGTTCTGCACACAGCTAGTTGAAGTAGATGTTTATAATAAATGAAATCGGATATAGATCTACCCTTTTTAAGAACAGTGTATACAATAGCAAACTGTAAAATTTTAGAAGCTAAAGTGATCTGATTCATTTTTCAAAATTGGGCTTGAATTGTTCCACCTTTCTCAACCAGAGTTTATTGTTGTGTCATTTCTTTATCATATTCTTGTGCATATCTGACATGTGATTATTTTGATGGATCCTTCCACCTAATAGTTTTTGTTATGGTTCCATCACTTTCTTTTGTTGTTAGATAAAATTTTCCACAATATTTTTATATTGTATCTTTCTTACATTGCAGTCTATGATTTTTTCTAAGTTTCCAACTACAAATTACACATTTACATTCTTTTGGTTCTTCATTACTATTCTTTGGCAGCATTGGGTTTATAAATAGAAAATTTGATACCCATTCAGGCTGAAATTTTCTTCCAATTATCCACTTGGTTATCCTTCTACATTTAGGTTTCTTAGAAGAAGATTATCCAAAAGTGGGAATTGTATGAGAACTATTTTTCTTTTTTTGTTTGGCAAGCTAGTTTCAGGTATCTGTTCATGTTGTTGTTGCATTTCATTAAGAAAAGTTTCATCTATGGGTATTTCGTTATCAGGGATATCTTGAAGTGGAGGCATACCAGGGTCAATAGTATTTTTTTCAAACAAAGGTTTTCCATATACTTTTTTGATCTATTAAAATTATAGATAAACACTAGACAAAGCCATCAACCAAAAAATACCATTTTTAACGAAGAAAAATATTATATATAAAATTGATTAGTTAGTAAGTAAAAGGTATTTTTACTTTGAATTTGTGTGGATTTCTAAATATGATGAAAGTATTTTAGGATACTCTTTTTATAAAAATATTGGCCCCATTGTTTCCATTGCCAATAGGTGATATTTACCTGTATAAACGAAATATGAACATTAACATCACGTTTAAAAAATGAAATTAATGGTAAACAAAATTATTGGTCAAGAAAATAGGATTACATATGAAACCTGACATATGGTGCTTGATATATAGTGACTGACATATGGCGAATGACATATGGTGCCTGACATATGGTAGATGATATATGGTGGGAGACATATAGCAACATATATATGATGATAGATATATATCGACAGACATATGGAGGTAGACATATTGTACCTGATATATGGTGATAGACATATGATGGATGACATATGTTAGATGGCATATGGTGGTAGACATATGCTGATAGAAATATGATGGTAGACATATGGTTCCTGGCATATGGTGGTAGACATATGGTGGATGATATATGGTGCTAGCTATATGGTGATTGACATATGGTGGTAGACATATGGTGAATGATATATGGTGGTAGACATATGGTGGTATACATATATTTCCAGACATGTGGTGGATGACTTATGTAGTAGACATATGGTAGTAGATATATGGCATCAGATATATAGTGGATGACATATGGTGGCAGACATATGGTGGATGACATATGGTGATAGACATATGGCAGATGACATATGGTGGCAGACAGATGGTGGATGACATATGGTGATAGACATATGGTAGATGACATATGGTGGCAGACAGATGGTGGATGACATATGGTGATAGACATATGGTGGTAGACATATGGTAGCGGATATATATCACCAAATAATAGTGGATGACATATGACGGTAGACATATAGCGGAAGATAATTATCACCAAACATATGGTGGTAGACATATATTGATGGATATATATCACCAGGTATATGGTAGTAGAAAGATGTTTGTAGACATGGTGGTGGACATATATCACTAGATATATGGTGGATGACATATGGTGATAGCCATATGGTGGATGGCATATGCTGATAGACATATATCGATGGATATATGGTAGATGATATATGGTTATAGATATATAGTGGATGACATATAGTGGTAGACATATATCGATGGACATATATAACCAAACATGGCGGTAGACATATGATGGTAGACATATGGTGGAAGACATATGTCGCCAGACATATGGCAATGGACATATATCGATAGACATATGGCGGTAGACATATGTCTGTAGATATATGGTAATGAATATATATCGCCAGAAAAATGGTGGATGATATATGGTAATAGACATATGGTGGATGGCATATGGCAGTAGATATATGACGATGGATATATGTCATCAAACATATGGCATATGATATATGGTGGTAGACATATGGTAATAGATATATGGAATCATATATATGTCACCAGAGATATGGTAGATGCCATATGGTGATAAACATATGGTGGTATACATATGGTGAATGACATATGGAGATAGGAAAAAAGATATATGGTGGCTGACATATGGCACCTGACATATGGTGGCAGCCATACGGTGCCTAACATATGGTGATAGATAGAAAGACATACATATGGTGACTAACTAAAAATACTAGATGTTTATAGAAAATTTGAATTGAAGACAAAAATATTGATCTATATTTATCACCTGCTATGGTTATTTCTTGGTTATTATTTGTTATGATCGCCTGTTGTCTATCACTAGTGTCAACTACCTTCTATCTATCACTTGTTTTCTATCTTCTATTCATCTCACCTTTTGTATGTCACTTGTTGTGTATCACTCGCTATTGAGGAGAATAAGTGTTTTAAATGTATGAGTATCACTCTCATGTTATCTATATATAATGGGGTATAAGAGGTAAATTTGGTAGGATAAATGAATTTTTTTATAATTTGAAGGTGAATGTTAGGTGGGAATGCTTCGTGAAATAAGTATCATAGTGAGGCGAATGGACCCTAAAAAAAATTGGGCTCAAAAATTTTGGGTGAATCGGCCGATGTCTAGGGTCCCCAAATTCACCAAATTCCAATTTCAAAAATCCTAATATTCACCCTATTTGTGAATATTCACCCCTGTGCATAACCCTAGTTCATTCGTAGTACACACTCTATTTCATAGTTCATATTTTATCTATGATTCATATTCCATTATGGACTTCACACTCCATATGTAATCCACAATCTATCCATGGTCCAATTTTTTTTTATAGTTCAAAGTCCATTAGCAATTTACACCCAATCCATATTTTTCTTGAATCATTCAAACCCCTTTGAGAAGCAATGGGCCCTATTGCATCATGTTTTGACATCAAGTGTGGAAGCTCTTTTTTTTATTTATCTTCATGATCCACTTGGCTTGGTGATTGAATTGGCCTGCTCGGACTACTCTATATAGTTGTGTGGATTGACTATGAATGGTTTTTGTCCATGTATCAACTATATGATCCTCCTTAGATGGTGCAAGACTTTTAGGATTGATATCCTCAATCACCATATTATCTATTACTATTGAAGTATCTAGTAGATATGGATAATATGACTTAAGAAACTCAAATTTGAAAATGGGATGCAAGCCAAGGTAAGGAGGTAGATTGAGTTCAAAAGTATTCTCTCCCACTTGCTTGGTGATGTTATATGGTTCATAGTGCAAAGGTCTGATTTTATTGTGTGGACCTACAAGGAGCTCTTTTTTCAATCACAACCAAACCATATCTCATGCTTTGTAAAAGTGTGGTATATGATGTTGGCCATGGTGTTGCTTATACTTTGGGTTCATTTAATCCAGAAGGTCATGAACCTATTACTACAAATATTGAATATATTCCATAAAATTTGGTGTATTTTTTGTTTCTCTTTCTCTATGTGGTGTGAAGTTCATGAGTGAAATTGGAAGAGCCACATTCACATGCATCAAAGGTTGGAAATAAAAACACACATGAAAAGGGTTGTATTTGGTAGAGTTATGCAAAACCCTATTATATCCATGTTGAATATATGGTAGATTATTGTCCCATATTTTAGGATACTTTGAATTATATATATTCAACATATGCATGATCAACCTATTGATAAATTATATTTATCCATTAGTTTGAGGATGGAATGCTATGGATCGGGCAAGTTGTATCCATCATATCACATAGAGTATTCTAGAAGGTACTTAAAAATATGTTATCCCTAATTGAGATAATAAATTTTTGCAATTTAAAATGAAGCCATACATAGCTAAAATAGAGTTTTACAATTTTTTTAGTTGTAACATTCTTCTTATAAGAAGTCATAAAGCTATTTTGGAAAAGTGATCAAACACAATAAAAAATACAATCATTTCCATGCTTGAACATGAGAGGAAATCCATGGAGATAGATTTCCAAGGTTTGGAAAGTATCGACAAGGGTATATAAATGTCTTTTTTCTTGTTGGTTAGCTTTGCAATGGTGCAAGGTGTACAAGACTTGATGTATTTTCCACATTGTTTCTTATCTTTGGTCTAAAGAAGTGATTTGAAGAACTATAATATTTTCCACTCCAAGTGACCTGCTACCCTATTGAAATGCACATCCCATAACCTCTTTGGTCATTTAAAAAAGGGTTCATAGATGTATCCCATGTGACAAAGTAGATGTCCCTACAAATAAAATTTAGAAATATGCTTACTTGACTGAAGGGCTTGATATGTTTCAACGAAGTCAAGGTTAATTCCATACTGGGTGGACAAATTGGATGTCTCATACCAACAAGATTCAATAATGGTAGGTAGTGCTATGATGTGTGGTCATCTTAGGCAATCTATAACCGATTTAGCACTTCCTTTTTTTTATTAGATGTTCAAGTAAATCTGCTACAAATATGTAGTTCATTTCTAATACCTCTCATTTTTGGTCTTGTTATATATTTTTATGAATTCTAGAGATATGTGATAAATGTGAATGATCATTTCTTTGCCCAAGATATAGTGCTTCCACCAATTGTAAGCCTAAACAATGGCATAGAGTTCTTTGTCATATATGAGATACTTTCTAAAAAATTCATTAGATGTTTATTTGTGATATGCAATAGGGTGTCCTTGTTGCATAAAGATAACTCCCATTGCATAGTTTGATGCATCCAACATCAACTTATAAGGTTATCTCAAGTTTGGCAGGGAAAGAATAAGTGTTGAGAATAGTTGAGCTTTCAGATTCTCAAAGGCTCTCTATTGTGTTTCTCCCCATTGGAGCTTGATTTTGTATTCCCATTTGATTAAATAATTTAATGGCCATGCAATATATGAAAATCCTATAATAAATCTATGATAGAAATTGACAAGACCTGTAAATTTGTGAAGCTCTATGAGAGTCTTTAGATTTTGCCAATTTTGGATAACCTAAATCTTTTTAGTATCAACATGAACACCTTCCTCATTGACAATGTATCTAAGGTATTGGACTTAACTCATGCCAATAGTGCACTTTTCCAGGTTGGCATATAATTTGTGCTTCCAATGAGTCTAGAGAACTTCCTATACATGATGCAAGTGTTGTTCCTATGTATTATCATCCAAATACACAACTATGATTGAGTTGGTGAGGGGTCATAGAAAATTATTCATCATTCTCATAAAATTTTCCAATGCATTAGTCAAACCAAAAGTCATAATCAACCATTTGAACAAACCGTATTTGGATTTGAATGTCGTTTTCCACACATATGTGAGATTAATGGGAATTTGATTATACCTAGTTTTGAGGTCAATCTTGGTGAAGAAATTTGCACCACATAGTTGATCCAACAAATCATCAATACAAGGTAATGGATATTGATTCTTCATAGTGATATTGTTTAGAGCCTATTAGTCAATGCAAAGTCTCCACGTGTCGTGTTTCTTTAGTGCTAAGAAATTGGACTATCATAAGGTGAGAAGCTTGGTATAATATGGCCCTTTATAATCAATTATTGAATCTACCTCTTAATCTCATCATTTTCAAGAACTAATTCATGATAAACAGGATCATTAGGTAAAGGAGAGCTAGGAACCAAATTAATAGAATGCTTTACCTGATAATGCAATGAAACTTAGATGGGTGACTTGAGATAGCATTATATTACAATGATATAGTTCATTTATTGTTGTTATGATGATTGTATAGTCACTATGGTCACAACCATATTCTTTGTAAATTGTGTCTTGATCATCAAGAGAACAAAATACTTTATTTTTCCAAATATCCTTTTGCATTGTGTAGCACAAATGAGCGAAATAGAGGTGGAAGGAGTTACTTTTGATATTCTATATTAATGGTCCCCAATAGTGATGATGAATTTATGGTATCTTGACTAATACATGCCATGTCTTTGCCATATGAATGTTTGGACAAGAAGCACATCGTAAACATTTAGTGGAACCACATCACATACAACTTCATATCTAAATGGTTTGATGGCATAAGAGAGAAAATATTATTGAGAAACGTGGCTATATCTCCCTTAATTCAGTCATCCAATATTATATGTCCATGGATGAGGATTAACAGATATATTTAAATTCTTCATAGTCTCAACAAAATTCAAATTCGTTTGTCTTCCACTATCAACAATGAATTATAAGGGCTTACCATTTATCCAAAACTATGAATGAAATAATTACTCCTCCTTAGATAAATCCCCTACTTTAATTTTTGCAGTAGAGGTAGCAATGTTCACAAGTGGTTCAACCTCCATGATTAACTTACCTTTATCCTAGACCAAAGGATGTTTTGATGTAGTGGATGTACAAGGTTGTGTCTCATAAAGCAGAGACTAAATTGCCTAACATTCTTCTTTGAATTGTTGGTTGCTCTTATGGTAGTCACACCATTTTTCAATATTGTTCTTTTGGGGCCTTTTATCTTGTGAATTTTTCCTCTACTTCCAATTTTTTTTTTCTACTAACCTTCTTTGTTTGATTGATTTTGGTCATCACCCTTACCTTTCTTGGACTGACTCTTCGTATTTTGGTTCTTGTCATTCAAACCATCTCTTTTTTTGTTTTTATATTTATGCTTCTACTCAATATTTATGGAAAACTTGTATGCTTCACTCAATATATTGAATTCAAAGAAGTCAATGTCCCCCCTTGTGTACCAATGTATACTACTATGGTACTTAAGAATTCAATGCATCTTAGTATCTTAGGTGCCAAATTTTAGTGACAATGAATGAAAAAAATCAGTATAGTCTTTAACGGATTATTTTTTACTTTGATGTAATTGTTGCTTTCATCAGTATAGTCTTTATTTTTGACTACTTCCATGAACTCACCCCATGCAGGGTATTCTTAATATTCTTTATTCTTGTTAAATACTTTCCATCAGTTTTGGACTAGTATTAAATCTTTAAGAAGGGAAAAAGTGATCTTCTCTTTATTAAAGAAGTGTTTTATAGATAATTATGTAGATAGTTGACCCATATAGTTCTTCACTACTTTTGCATTGATTTTTCCTTCAAATATAGGAATATCAAAGTTCACCTAAACTTTGAATAGTGTTGGGGTACTAAATGGTTGTGTCATAGCACGAGAAAATAGCAACCACTCAAGAATTAGAGAAAATCAATTGATCTGATTCTTTTGTCTTTCAAGGGATTTATCCACCATTTGTTTGAAATGATCTATTGTCTTAGTGTTGTCCACCATCTAAAATAGTTTGAAATATATGGGGAGATAATCAGAGGAATCATGTATCTAGCATCCAAGATTTTGATAGTCTGATCTCATATTTAGGATCATACACCCATAAAATAGACTTCTTTGATACCACTTTATTTAGGGTTATATTGTGGGAACACTATCAAAAAAAGATCAAAACCAAAAACAAGAAAGAATACTTCAACATAATAAGAAAATTATATTGATTTTGAATAAAGCTACAGAAAAAGCAATCTCTAAGAAGAGATGTTTTCCAATGTCCTACCAACTTCTTATCCACATCTTGTTAACTTATCATCAACTTGAAATAAATTACACATTTATATACAAATATGGTGGAAGAATATTTTATGACAGTTATGGCAATTATGATAGACTAAATTCCATGATGTAGGACACCGGATGTGGAAGATCCACTACTTTTGCTAAGCATTATGTAGTCTGTATGTAGTCGATACTCTATTTTATAGTCCATATTCCAAATGTAATCCACACTCTATTCCACAATCCATACTTTATTTTCCAATCCACACTCTTTTCTATAATCCATAGTCCACACTATATTTTGTAGCTCATAGTCTATCCATAATCCACACTCTAATTCATAGTTGGCACTCCATTCTACAATCCATAGTTTGTCCATGGTCTACACTTTATTTTGTAGTCCATAGTTTGTCAACAATCCACACTCCATCCACATTCTTCTTGGATCAAGCATGAACAATAATTCATTGAAATGTTTTGAGATAAACCCTCCCTAGGGGATGATATCATGTCAATCAACATTTTCTTCTAGGAATATGTCTAGCCTTGGGTTGAGTAGCCAAAAGGAATGATCCACTAACATGGAATGAGTCATACAAGTTAACATAATTGATAGAGGATGGACTTGGAGGGTCATTGGAAAAAATGCATCAATTCAAATTTTAAGGATCAAATAGGTTTGCAAGTCCATATCAGATATTAATTAAGTTTTAGCAAGATTCTTCCTCTTTGTAGCCTAGTAAATAGTTACCTTCATAAAATCCACAACAATAACAACTAGGCTCTAAACAACATCACACTTTGAGACAGTAGGGATTTATTTAGTAGTGAACATAGAGACAATAAATATAGGTTAGGGGTGAACCAATATAAAGGAATATAGGATATAGACCATCAAGGTCCCATCAACCACCTCAACTAACATAATCTTTTCAATTTCAAGCTCCTTAGTAGCATCCATGTAGACCAACTCAAAGTGCATCAAGTGTTGGAACATATTATGGATGTCATAACTATGGAAACCCCTACCATTATAGAGAATATCCTCAAAGTACCAAAGAGGTAGGATCACAACAAAATACCCATGTATGCAATGGCACACCTTTATAGCACTATGTATTTGCAACAATCAACAATTAGGAGGCTGAGTATAAAGTCACTATCATAAAGACTACAAGTGTGATTCTTGATTAGCATGCAATAATTATTATAGAACATAAATCCATATCATCTATTATTGATGATTTTATAGATAGACATGGGTTAGCAAAGTAAAAGTTATTTGACTTAGGTTGAGTGACGATGATTTCAAGCTCTTGCTAAGCCATTTGAGGATTTGCGATAAATTGTAAGATCTATATTCAAGGGTGGTCCACCCATAAGGACCTATTAGTGACCTGATTGAGGTCATATAATTATTTCTTGGCTTTGAATTGGTTAAGAAGATATCATCCCAGGATATATTATTAGTCCAAGGAGGTTTAATGCATCATTGATATGGATAGACAAGTTTTAAACCAAGGTGTGAACCATATAATATCACTATGAATGATATTTACATTGTAAATGAAAGAAGGGATGAATATCATATGCCATCACAATTCAAGAAACTAGAAAGGAGGGAAACAAGGAGATGATTGTTAGTATGATAGAATTTTTCACTTAGCTTTAGGCTTAGAGCTAGTGTCAAAGGTACCATATTAAACTGTAGAGTTGTATGAGTTGAAGATATAATTACAAGAGTTTTTGGATAAAAGGTTTATTTAACCCAGTGCATCACCATGGGACACACTTGTCATTTTTTGAGGATGTATCAATTTGTTTATACATCAATTATCAATAGCTAAGCAATCTAACAATCGAGAACCAATACCATTGCATCATGTTGATGATAATTTTGATCAAATACAATGGGTCTCAATATTTTCTAAGATTTATCCTTGATTGAGATACCATCAAATTATAATTAAGGATGTATTCATTCATAATATGTTACAAGGCCTATTTTGACAAATATGGGTTCATGGTGATTTATTTGGTCTAATAAATGCTCTAGCATTTTTCATGGGGTTAATAAATAATGTGCTAAAAAATATTTAAGATAAATTTATCATGGTATTTTTGGATGGCATTTTGGTATATTCTTAGAATGTTTAGTAGCACAAAAAGTACTTGAGGCAAGTTTTGGAGTGGCTTCAAGGATAGAAGATATACCTCAATATATCAAAGTGCTCTTTCTTTCAAATAAAGATTCAACATCTTAGACATAATTTTTAGCAAAAATATTTCTATGGAAATAGGGACAAAATAAAATTTTGATGAGAGGGATCTATATGGAGATGCTACATGAGGAAGTTTTCACTTTACATCCTAACAATGCACCTAATCCAAATGGAATTCCTACAATTTTATTTTAACAATTTTGATATTTTTTGAAGAGTGATATGTTGGTAGTGGTTGAAGAGGTAAAAAAAGAAGGATATAATAAGTGAGAGCAATGCACCTTTATTAAATTGATTTCCAAAATGTGAGACAAAATATTTTAATGATTTTTTTCCAATAAGCCTTTCTAGTATAATTTAGAAGACCATTAAAAGTTATGACAAACATATTGAAAACCATTCTAGATTGTGTTATTTCATAGGAACAAGTTGGTTATGTTTATGGAAAATAACTTTTTGACAGTGTAATCATTGCACAAAGGGATATATATTCTCTTAATTCCATAAAAATCCTAGGTATGCTTATGAACTTAGATATGAAAAAAGCATATGATAAACATTTTATGGAGTTCTCTATATGATATTCTAAAAACAAATTGTTTTGATAAATGTTATAACACTCCAATATATTCTATTTTGATATATGGATTCCCTACTAAACACTTTAAGTCATCTCATGAATTCTTCCAAGGTGATACACTAACTGCTTTTGTATTTATTATTCTTGTGGAGGTATTAGGGAGGCCTTTCTTAAATGCAAAAATGGAAGAAAAGTTCAAAGGTATTCAAATTGAAGAAAATGGTCTATTTGAATCTCAACTCCAATTTTTTGATGATAATTTTCTTTTGGGTCATCCCTTAGTCAATGAATCCATGTAGTTTAACTCAATATCATCATGATATAAGAAGGTTGTTGGAAAATTGGTTAAAACTACAAAATTCAAAATATTTTTTATTAACATTATGTTGATTTTGAATAGATTATTATTGATATTTTAGGGATTAAAATTTAATTTTTTTCTATCAATATATTTGGGTATTCCTTTATCTCATAAAAAAAATAAGAAGGAGCTTTGGTACTCAATTTTGGATAAAATAAAATCTTATTTGGCAAGTTGGAAAGGTAAGTTCTTAACCATAGCTAGAAGGCTACAACTCATAAAGACTACATTACAAACCATCCCTATCTATCTATATGTATATAGTATGATGTAAATTTCAATATTGATAACTTACATAGCATCCAAATTTAATAGATTCTTTTTGGAAAGGATGTAAGAAACAATTTTGGTTTCCTCTTTGTAAGTATGATAGGGTTTGCAAAGGAAAGAATATTGGAGGATTGGGATTAAAAAACATAAACTTATGAGTTCGTACTTAGATAAAAAAAAATGGCTAGATATTATTTAAAGTTCAAGGAAAGAGTTAGGCAACTTCAAGAACATATAGGTTATATTGATGCAATTAAGTGATTCATGAAAAGAACCCTGCCTAAAGGATCATCAACATAGAAATTTATATCATATAGTTTGCAATTGATTAATAAACATATTAAATAGACAATTTGTGAGGGGAATTATATAAAATTTTGCTTTGATCCTCTTTTTAAGCATTACCATTTTATTTCTATTCAAAATTATAATTGTTGCATCAAGCATATCTAGCTTGTAAAGGTCTTGTTGTGTTGGCAGTATTACATTATTTGGTACCATTAAGTACCACAAAAATCATTTAAGTACCATTTACTACTATTTTAAATATTTAAATTAGCAGTGTGTTTAATATTTGTCAATAATATGTGTTAAAGTATGAATATTGTTTATGTTTGCAAGTGTGAGTGTTCAAGGTGTCAAGTGTGAAAGTGAAGAGTCATATGAGATGTGTCAAGATGTGTAGGAGGTTATGTTAACATGAGAGACTTTTTCATAATGTGATGCATGTGAAAGGTTGCATCTCCCATTTAGTTTGAGGAGAGAAATAGTTATGAGTATTATTATATATTGGAGATAAAGCTCCATGCAATGCAATGAGTTTTGTGATGTTTTGAATCTATTATTATATGTGAAAATTTATTATTAAAGCACTTTATTTTATAAAATATTGGTTATATTATTGAGTGAATTTATGTGAATGAAATTTTATAATTTTATGAGTATTTTTGTGATAATTATTGTGATCTTGAGAAATTTACTAGTGATATAATTAGGCATATTTTCTATTAGTGGTATCAAAGCCTTCTTGGTTCAAAGATCCACCTTGATTCAAGTTTCATATTGATAGAGAGAACGAAGAGTTGAGAGAGATATTGAAGAGGATGAGATTACTACTTTTAAGAATTAAGAGATAAATTGGAGGAGTAAAAGATGTATTGGAGTGCAAAGTTGAAGAGAAAAACTATGTGAGAGCCCGAGGAATTTGAAGGAGAAGAATTTTGTGAAGCATCAAAACTTCATGGAGGAATGTGAGCATTTTTCAAAGTGGAGGAATGTGAAAGCTAGGAGAATATTGTTGAGAGTAACACCTAAAGATATTGCAGTGAAGACCATAGAACGTGATATTGTTGGAAAATCTTTGGAGATGCATTGTAGAGAGGATAAATTATGTGATATGGTTGAGCTATGGAGATACATAGAATATAGATTGTGTGAGATTGTTGAGCTAGGGAGATACGATGAAGAAGTCATCTTGTGTGAGACTGTTGAGCTATGTAGATATGTGATGGAAAATGAAGAAGTTATATTGGTGTTTGTTTAGAGGACTATGAGGATGAAAGTTGTTAATGTGATGATTTGGAGATGTTGTCTATAGGAGGCTAGTGCATCATTTTCTATCCAAAATAGGCTAGAAGAGCAATTTTCAGACCAGAGGAGGATTGAGTGCCATAAGTAGCATCAAAAGAGCTATTCATAGGAGATATTTAGACCATTTTTAGAGAGCAAAGCTATAGATTGAGTAGCAAAGACAAAGGAGACTCATGTAGAGGAATTATATGTGAAGAGACAACTGTAACACATTTTAAGGTTTTAAAATGATTGAATGTAAGCCAACATTACATCTAATATATTTTACCCAAGTTTAATTTTCCTTAACAAGTCATAAACCTGAGAACTATTGAATGTAAGAGTTATATTCACACAAATCTAATTAATTTTGAGCACACATTTGAATTTTAAGAGTTATAAGGTGTAAAATATTAAAGTGTTGTTTGATTTACTTTTTTGGAGATATAAGGAGAGTTTTAATTAATGATTTAATGAAATGAATGGAGGAGTAAGTAATTAATTAAAACATAATATTTAGAATTGAAAATTTGGAAATTTGCTTTGGGAGGCATTAATAGAAATATAAAATTTAGAAGTGAATGAATTGAAGGGAATCATAAGAAGCAAATGATTTAAAGAATTGTAAACTGGTTGATTAATGAAATTAAATGGAGAGAGGGTTGAATTGAAATCTAAAACTTGAAGATTAGTTGATTAAAGGTTAAAAATTGGAAGAATGGAAGAAAATGCATTTGCAAAGGATAGTGAAGAAATATTGAAAAATCTAAAACATTGCACACAAAGTATGATAGAGAATGTTGGATAACAAAAAGATGAAAAAATAAAGAGGGTCTTGCAAATTTTTTCAAAGAAGCTAAAAATAAAAGGTTTATAACACTTGAAGATTATATAAGCACAAAATTGATTGAAGCAAGTGAAGACTCCAAAAATACTATTATAGTACCTATTGATATAGGGAAAATAGCATATATGACATTACTCTCTTTAGAAGTTCAAGTTCATAAAAGAGAAAAAGAATTGTCAAGTTCAAATACTACGATCAAGAAATGGACTCGAACATTGAAGGAAATTATGACATGAAGTCATCAAATGAAAACAAGAGTGATGATAATCAATCAATTGACAATGAATGTAAAATAGTGAATCTTTACATTCTACATATGATAACAAATTAGATAGAAATGAAAACAATAATGATGAAGAGTGTGACCCATATTATTGTGATGATTTGTTGATAATTGTAATTGGAGCAGGAAAGAACTCTAAGAAATAGAAGAAAAAGACCAAGACCAAGAAAAAGAAGAATGAAGCAAAGAATCAAAGAAATAAGGACAAGAATTAAAGATTGAAGGCAAAGCCTTCATACCAAATAATGTAATAGGAGGGTTATTGATGATATTATATTATTTGAGTACCATAAAATATCATTGAAGTACCATTGAGTACTATTGTAAATAATTAGATTATGAGTGTGTTTACTATTTGTGTCAATAATAGGTGCCAAAATATGAAGAGTGTTTATGTGTGTGAGTGTGAGTGTGTGTAATACCCTACCTTGGCAGGATTTTTTTTAATATGACTGTGTGTGATCTATTATCTTAATACCTAGTATAGCTTACTCTGTAGATAGACAAAATGCTTACAACTATGAGTATGTTATACATTTGTCTCTACTTGAGTTTTACAGGATACTTAAAATTGATTTTTTTTAATGTATGGATTTTTGATATCTTTCCATGCATGCTTCAATCTTATTTTAAATTGACTGATGCATTAGTTTGTTATGCTCATTATGTGGACTGTGAATATCTTGCAGTAAATCAATTAATTAGGAGGTAATTCCATTAATGGAAAGGAGTTTAGCATTTTATATTTATTGTATTCCTTTAATTGAATTATAATATCAATCTCTTATTCTAACAATGGAAGAAGAATCATTGTGAATAATTTGAAAGGATGTATCCCTCTTTATAAAAATGAGCTATATATTTTAAAAATATATAAGATCAGCAAATTCAAAAGAAAGGGAATCCAACAAAATTTAAGTGGAAGGGGAAATAATCATGTAGTGGTCAGTTAGTAAGAAAGTGGTGGACAGAGTGGGTAGGTACATGATAATAGAACCGCATGGGAAAGGAAAGGCAAAAAATAAAAAAAGGAGAGGAACTAGGACACAAAAGGGAGACTGGAACGCGTAGAGGATAATGTTTCTTTGTTATTTTATTTTTACTATATTTTTTTCATTGGGTTATGATAGTGTTTTACCAGCTTGAAGTCTTGTCACTCGTTAAATTAAATAGTGCTTGAAGCTTTTTTGAAACTAGTGAATTATAGATGCATGAGAACATGTTTTCATTATGATAAAATGGTGTTTTAAAAATGTGCTTAAATATTTTGTATTCGCTGATTGGAATGGTGGTTTCTATATTTATGAAATCATGTATTTGGGTAAAGTATATTAGTGCTTAAATATACTTGAATTTTATGATTTCATTGATTGAAAACAATGAATTATAAGA
Organism: Wollemia nobilis; assembly: GCA_028583015.1. Taxonomy (NCBI): domain Eukaryota; kingdom Viridiplantae; phylum Streptophyta; class Pinopsida; order Araucariales; family Araucariaceae; genus Wollemia; species Wollemia nobilis. The sequence goes on along the minus strand of JAQPPZ010001836.1, from coordinate 7,260,345 downwards.
TGCATGAGGACATACTTTTGTTATAATAAAATGGTATTTTAAAATTATGCTTAAATATTTTGTATCTGCTAATTGGAATGGTGGTTTCCAGACTTATGAAATCATGTATTTTGATTAAATATAATAGTGTTTAAATATACTTGAATTCTATGAATTCATTGATTGAAAACAATGAATTATAGATGTATGAAAATGTGCTTTTAATATGATAAAATGGTGTTTTAAAATTGTGCTAAGATATTTTGTGTTCGTTGGCTGAAACAATGGTTTCCAAATTTATGAGATCATGTATTTTTTTTTAATATAACAACACTTAAATAGCCTTGAGATTTGTGGTTTTAGATGGCTAAAGCAATGACTTACAAACATAAGGAGACTATTTCAATAAAGTATTGTTTTACCTTCATTTGAATAGGGGGTTTGCTTAACAAATGTATTTATTGCCATGCCTCTGTGGATATAGAGTTTTTGTTGGTGTAGCCTTTCTTTGCTTCAACCTACGCCAAAATGGAAGTAGTGCTCGAAAGGAATATAATATTGCACCGTTGTGACCCATGAGCGCAGCTAAGTTGTGAGCCACTCAGGTTCTCATTTCTACTTATCCCACATGGGATAGGAAGGGGGTCGAGGGTGCCTTATATGGTGCCATACCCCATACCATATCGACCACCAAGTGGTGGTCGTAAGGCCACCACTTGGTGGTTGTATCATTGCATTGTGATGTGCCACTCGTCATGAGTGATGCATGTCTTTACATGGATTTACCTAGCCCTTTAATACTGACTTGATATAGATACTGGTTTTGTTGATTACTTTCCTCGATTGAATTTCTTAGATCATTGAAATCCTTTTTATGGAGTTTGATTAGTAACTAATCAAATGAGTTGATGACTGCATACTTATCGAGACAAATATGGTCGTGCTTCATATTAATATGGTATGTTTCATATTATTATGGTATTGAAATTAATTGCCTAGAGTTTGATTATTGCATAAAGATTGATGTAATGGTAAATGGGATTGAATAGACTCTGATTTGCATAAAGTCTATGCTTAATATTAATATGGTTTTAAAAATGGATTAGAACACTTCCTTGGTGGCGTTAAGTGTGTATTTTAATATGAATGCTTTAGGGATTTCAAGTATAATGAAAGAGGGTGGAGAGGTTTTAAATGCTCTCTTCTTTTATTCCTTTGTAACGAGACCATTGGAGAGGATTATGGGGTCTTCTCTAATGATCTCATATTATGCCAATAGTAGTGGATAATATGTTCAGGATATGAACCAACTTGTATTTATGAATTGAAGAACTAATTCATATTGCAATGTCATAAGAAATAGGAAATTCTTATGATGGAAGAAAAGGCATTATGGGGTGCCTTTGACTTAATGTATGGAACCAATTTGTATCTATGAATTAAAGGACTAATTTCATAAAGTAAAGTCATAAGAAATAGGGAATTCTTATGTTGAAAGAAAAGGCATTATGGGGTGCCTTTGACTCAATGTATGGGACCATTTTGTATTTATGAATTGAAGGACTAATTCATATTGTAATATCATAAGAATTATGAAATTCTTATGTTGGTAGCAAAAGCACTAAGGGGTGCCTTTGACTCAATGTATGGAACCGATCACTTTATGAAATAAGATAAGAAAATGTTTAAAGGCTAGGTTTATTCCCCATGATATTTTCTCGGATATATGAGATGTTTTATAATTATGTGTGGAGTTTCTTTATCTATGGGTTTCCTTGTAAGAATTGCTAGTTAAATTTGTATACACTTTAAGAAAATGGATATTTCTTAATGGTTTCATGGGTATTTCTTATGGGTTACTTTCTTTAATTGTGCTTTAATTACTTGACAAGAGTTTCATGGGATGATTTTAAGCCTTGCATGATGAACCTTAATAATTCTAATGGAAGAGACTTAATAAGCTTCCCATGGATTAAGGCATGGAATGAGACTTATTGACAAAAAAACTAGCTCATTGTGGAGATGAGATAGATAGTGTGAACCTAAAGCACTTCGTGCATTTACATAGATGGAATTATGTAGGTGTGGATATTAGCACTTCTCTTTCAATAGATATAAAGGGATAAGCTAGTTCAACATAAGAATGAGATGGATAGCTTACCTTGTATTACACCTAGTTCAACATAAGAATGAGATGGATAGCTTACCTTGTATTACACCTAGTACACTTACATAGATAGACTTATGTAAGGAGTAGAGATGGGTGTTCCCTTTGATGGTTCTAGGAAGATAAGTTGACTCATCATGTAGATGGGATAGACAACTTAGCTAAGGGCCACTAAGGATATAAGTCAATTTATAGAAGTGGGAAATTATTGAGAAGGTTTGAAACAATCTCCCTCACAATAAAAAAATAGTCAAGTGAGATGGAATTTTGGGTTGTGACATCTGGTATCAAAGCTCAAGGTTGTAGGACTCTAAGATTCCCTAGATAGGACTTGATCGTTCTAGGTGATAAAGGGGTAGAAATTATACACCCTCTAATACAACTATACACTACAGAGAGTAGGTAATTGTTGGTAATCAACTTTAGAGTTAGTAGTGGATGACTTATTTAATTAGTGATGCAATTTGAGGGAGGAATTGTGACCTGAATTAATCTCACTCTCTTTGTGTGACCAGGGATAATAGCACCAATAAAGAAGAGAGGAAGGATTGCCTCATCTAATAGATATACCTGATAGGGTAACATTGAGGTTAGAACACCCAATGAAGGTCCAAGTAATTCTACTAGAGAGAAGGAGGACATTGCTACAATAGTTGATCTGATGCGAGAATAGATGGATCAAAAAAGAAAACTAGTGGAAGCTATAGTGAGTTGGGACTCAGGCTAGGGAATCCAAATTTAGATAGGCTAAAGTCCCTACTATGGATGTGCACGAGTCCATGGTTAATTTGGAGTTAGAAATAAATAAGGATTGGAAGCATGTACACTCCTCCAAGTTTAATGGAGAAGAGGAAGGTGATGCAACCAAAGCATGGTTGAAGGTTTTTGGAAATATTCTTCACTATGAAGAATTATTCCATAAGAACCTAGACATATTATGCTACTCTACACTTGCAGGATTTTTGTATGGATTAGTAGGAAACCTTTAGTACAAAAATAAAAATTGAGGCAGTGGACCTAAAATGGGAGGATTTTTTCATAGCCTTTAAGGATATGTTCCTCACAGAGCATTTTAATGCCAATAAATTTAAGGATTTCACCAATATTTAGTAAGGAAATAAGATGGTGGAGGCCTACTATCAAAAATTTATTAAGTTGTTGAATTATGTGCCCATGTATGATGAGAATATGATAATCCATAATTTTTTTTGGGTGTAGATCCCTATATTGGGCATGAAGTGAATATACGTGAGCCTAAAACTCTATAGAAGGCTTACGACCTAGCTAGGAAAGTAGAGACATATCTAAAACCCTAATTTGATTATGAATGGGTATCTAAGAAAGATAGATAGACACTTAGAAAAATAAATAGTGTGGATTTCATGAAAAGGGAAGTAAGACAGGTAAACAAAAATTTTCCAATGTGTGACAAGAGAAATGATAAGAAACATGGAAATTTTAAGATAAATTTCCAAGGAAAGAACAAAAACACCAATAACCTCAACAATAATAATAAGCCACAACCTCAGAGATATCCCAACCCTCTTCCAACAAAGAAAGTAGAAGGATGAAAGTAGAGAACACATACAGGCCACAAGGGTGCATGCTATGATTTTGGAGGCCCACACTATTCCAATTGTTGCCTACTTAGAGCAGGACAAAGATTTAAGGGAAAGGAACCTACGCATCTAGAACCTTCTCATAAGATCTATGTGGCTAGAGGTAATTAGAACCTAGAAGGGCAAGCCACCCCTTTACTATTAAAGAGTAAGATGTTTGGTAAAGAAATAAATATTCTAATAGATAGTGGAGCTACTAATAGCTTTGTATAATCTATTTTGGTTAGGGATATACCAAAAAGTCCAAGGATTTTAGCACAGGGATGGAAAATCGTGTATGGTTCTAGATAAACCTACTTTATGGATCAATGTTACCCTATGATCAAAATTACCTTAGCTAGTGGTTTGACCATTGGATATCTCTACGTAGCCTTGCTACATGCCTTTGACACAATATTAGGGATGGATTGGCTACAAGCTCATAGGGTTGTGATCAATTTTTAGGAAAGGTGGATTGAATGTTCAAAGGATGGCAAGAAAAGACTGAGTATACATAGCAAACAATGGATATTCCAACCCCAGATTCTTTCTGTAATACAATTAAATAAGGCCATTAGGAAGGGAGGAACGGATTATGTTGTAAATATCAATGAAATCAAAGAAGAGAAAAAGGAATAAGTATTTTGGAAACACTCAATATTGCAAGATTTTAGGGATGTGTTTCTTGAGAATTCACCTAGGCTACCTCCAAAATGTGAATTTGATTTCACTATTGAGCTGAAACCTAGAACAAAGCCTATTCATATAGCTCCTTATAGGATGAACCCTATTGAGATGCAGGAGTTGAAAGTGCAAATATAGGGGTTTTTGGATAAGGGATTGATCAAGTTGAGTGTGTCACCATGGGGTGCACCCGTGTTGTTTATTAAGAAGTAGGATGGATCTTTATGATTATTCATAGATTACAAGATGCTTAAAAATGTAGCCATAAAATAGATATCCCCTACCCAGGATTGAGGATATATTTGACCAAATGAATGATACCACCATATTCTCTAAGATTGATTTGAAATTTGGATATCACCAATTGAGAATTTGTAAAGAGAATACCCACAAGATGGATTTCAAAACCCATTATAGACACTGAATTTATAGTCTTACCCTTTGGAATGATGAATGCTCTAGCAAAATTCATGAACCTAATGAATAGTGTATTCAGAAAAAACATGGACCGATTCATTCTTATATTTTTTATGACATTTTTATTTATTTCTAAAATAGAAAGGAGCACGATAGACACCTTAGAATCATGCTAGAATTGTTAAGGAGGAACAAGTTTTACGAGAATCATCCAAGAGTGAATTTTGTGTGTCAGAAGTACAATACTTAGGGCACATAATATCAAGAGAAGGAATTGTAGTGGATCCAATGAAAATAGAGGTCATATTGAACTAGATGACTCCCACAAATATGATTGAAGTGAGAAGCTTCATGGGTATGACTGGTTATTATAAGTGCTATGTGAAAGATTATTCTAAGATAACTTATGTGATAACTAACCTTCCAAGAAAGGGGAAAGAGTTCAAATGAATAGATAAGTGTGAGGTAGATTTGAAATTACTCAAAAAAAACTCACTACATCACCCATATTAAATATTCTAGATCCTTAGCGTGATTTATTGATTTGTACAAATGCATATTTGGAAGGTTTGGATGGAGTGATTTCAAAAGAAGGGGTAGTCATAGCTTATGGATCAAGGAAGCTCAAGAAGAATAAGGTCAATTATTCTACGCATAATCTAGAGCTAGCAGCAGTTGTACGTGCCCTTAAGATATGACAACACTATATGGTGGGAAGACCCTTTGAGTTAAGGACCGACCATTAGAGTCTAATATATATTTACCCAACCTTTGCTCAATTCAAGATAAAGGAGATGGATGCAATTCATTGTCGAGTATGACTTTGGTATTGAATGCATCAAGAGAAAGGAGAACACGGTTTTGAATGCCTTAAGTAGGAGAAGGCACATTGTCGCCTTAACTCATAGTCATGTGGAATTGATGGATCAAGTCAAAAAGATGCAAAATCGGGATTATTGCAATCAAATTTAGGCCAATATGGAGAGATATCCTGAAGAAAAGAAGGATTTTGGCATCAAGGATGACCTTTTATTCTTCAAGGACCATGTAGTAATTCCCAAAATAGGTGATCTAAGGAGAATGATCATGCAAGAGGTGTATATATCTTCTAACTATGCTCATTCAGGGGGAGCAAAGATGAGAGAGAACATGAAGAGAATATTTTATTGGTCAGGATGAATAGAGATATCACTAATTTTATTGTTCAATGTCTTGAATACCAAAAAGTGAAGGTAAAACATAGACATCTTGTAGGACTATTGTAATCTCATGACATACCATTGTAAAATAGCAGTTTATTTCAATGGATTTCATTGTAGGTTTACCAAAAAATAGATATCAACATGATGCAATCCTAGTTGTAGTTGACATATTGACTAAGGTTGCATATTTTATACTAGGAAATACCAAGTATGATACCCTAATTATGGCTAACAGATTTTCCAAGGAAATATTCAGGCTTAATGGATTTCTTGAGCTGATTATTTTTGATAGGGACTCCAGGTTTACATTTGATTTTTGGTAAGATTTACATCATTCCATAGGCACCAGACTAAACATTAGCTCTACTTATCATACAAAAACTGATGGGAAAACTAAAAGGGTGAACCAAGTTTTATAAGACATGCTTCGCATTATTTACATGGATCAAAAGTCTTTATGGGAATACTATTTACACCTGGTATAATTTTCTTACAAAAATGGCCACCATTCATCCTTAAGCATGGCCCCATTTGAAGCCTTGTATGGTAGGAGGTGTAGGACACCTTCGTATTAGGATAATAAAGAGGACTAGGTTTTTCTTGGGCCATACATGGTTAGGGAAATTGAGGTATAGCTAAAAATGATCAGACAAAGGCTTAATGAAGTTGCAGATCATCAAAAAGCTATATCAATTTAAAGAGGACACCAAGGAAGTTATCTATGGGAGACAGAGTGTTCTTGATAGTTAGACCCAAGAAGAGTACCATAAAGTCCACCAAACTAGATCCTCATTTTGTGGGACCTTTTGAGATCATGAAAATAATTATTCCTATGGATTATAGACTTGCCTTACCACATAATCTATTGAAGGTCCATGAAACTTTCTATATATCATTACAAAATATAATGTTAATCCTGATCATGTGTGGGATATTTCTAATTTACATATGGAAAACCTAGAAGACTGCAAAAATACTATTATATTACCTATTGATATAGAAAATAACATATATGACATTATTCTCTTTTGAAATTCAAGTTCATAAAAGAGAAAAAGAATTGTCAAGTTCATATACTATGATCAAGAAGTGGACTCGAACATTGAAGAAAAATATGACATGAAGTCATCAAATGAAAACAATAGTAATGATAATCAATCAATTGACAATGAATGTAAAATAGTGAATCTTTACATTCTACATCTAATAACAAATTAGATAGCAACAAAAACAATAATTATGAAGAGTATGAGCCATATTATTGTGATGATTTGTTGAGAAATGTAATAGGAGCAAGAAAGAACTCTAAGAAATAGAAGAAAAATACCAAGACCAAGAAAAATAAGAATGAAGCAAAGAGTCGAAGAAAGAAGAACAAGAATTGATGATTGAAGGCAAATCCTTCATACCAAATAATGTAATAGGAGGGGTATTGACGGTATTACATTATTTGGTACCATTGAGTACCATAAACTATCATTGAAGTACCATTGAGTACCATTGTAAATATTTAGATTAGGAGTGTGTTTACTATTTGTGTCAATAATAGGTGTCAAAATATGAAGAGTGTTTGTGTGTGTGAGTGTGAGTGTGTGTAATACCTTGCCTTGGTAGGATTTTTTTTAATATGACTATGTGTGTTATATTATATTAATGCCTAGCATAGCTTGCTCTGTAGATATACAAAATTCTTACAACTATGATGATGTTATACAGAAATAGTATTTTGTCTCTACTTGGGTTTTGCAAGATACTTAAAATTGATTTTTATTTAACGTAGGGATTTTTGCTATCATTCCATGCATGCCTCAATTTGGTTTTAAATGGACTGATGCATTGGTTTGTTATGCTCATTATGTGGAATGTGAATATCTTGTAGCAAATCAATTAATTAGGAGGTAAATCCATTAATGGAAGGAGTTTAGCATTTGAGCTTTATTGTATTCCTTTACTTGAATTATTATATCAATCTCCTATTCTAATAATGGGAGAAGAATCATTGTTAATAATTAGAATGGGTGTAGCCCTCCTTTATAAATATGAACTATATATTTTAAAAATATATAAGACTGACAAATTCAAAAAAAGGAATCCAAAATAATCAAAGTGGAAGGTGAAACAATAATGTGATGGTTAGTTAGTAAGAAAGTGGTGGAAAAAGTGGGCAGGTACGTGATAATAGACCTGCCTAGGAAAGGAAATAAAAAAAAAAAAATATGAGAGGAACTGGGACACAAAAGGGAGACTAGATTACAAAAGGGAGACTGGAACATGTATAGGGTAATGTTTCTTTGTTCTTTTGTTTTTGCTAAATTATTTTCATTGGGATGTGAAAGTGGTTTACCCGCTTGAAGTCTTGTACCTCGTTAAACGAAATAGTGCTTGAAACTTGTTTGAAAATAGTGAATTATAGATGCATGAGAACGTGCTTTTGTTATGATAAAATGGTGTTTTAAAATTATGCTTAAATATTTTGTATTCGTTGACTGGAGTGTTGGTTTCCAAATTTATAAACTCATGTATTTGGGTAAAGCATATTAGTGCTTAAATATGTTATCTTTTGATATAACATGTAATGGGAGATAGCAATCACAAGATGCAGAATAATAATAAAAAAATTAAATCTACAAGATGACTGAAATATGCTATAAATAGAAATGACGAAAATGATTACAAAGTAGCTATGGAGGAAATGAACACTCCATGATCTAAGATACTTCCCATGAATGAGCTATGATCTTATAGCTCACACACTCTAAAATACACTACACTACTACACTCTTCTACACTAATTAATATATGGCCCTTTATATAGGAAGATAGGTTCCTCGGCCAACACTCTACCTAGTTGTGCAAGGGACACCTTGAACATATACAACTTGAACATTGATACTTGTGCATTTATTACATTGCATGAATTAACTATATAACTTACCCCTAAAGTAATCTAATTTCCTAAGTATGTACCAAGGAAGGTACATTTACATGACCAAATGATGTAATGTAATCTATTTCTAACACCCCCCTCTATTACAATATTTGGGTTTTGAAGACTTTAGTCTTCAAAGTGGATATTATTCCAATGGATAGTGAAATTTGTATTCTTCTTAATTGCTTAGTGTGATCAGGTTCAACAGGTAATCTGTGTCTTCATATGATGCAAAGTAGCTAAATATTCTTCTACTTTTTGTATGTGTTCAACTAGTTTTGTCTTCATGATGCCATATTTCTTTTATCATGCTTTTTTTCCTTTTCTTTCTTCTTCTTCTCTTGTGATTTTACATTGGTGCTGGTGGAGTTTTTTCTTCATGACAAGTTAGTCTATCATCACAATAATATTCTTATTTATTGTTATCTTATTCCTTGTGTTGAGTAAGTACAAACACAATTAGTTATAGATGCACCATCAAACATACTTTTGGTGAAAATAGAACCAATCTTTGTGAATTCCACTATGCTGTGAAGAGGATATCATGAAGATAACTAATTAATGTTGTAAATATACCTTCTTTAGCTTCTTTAATAAACAAGGAGAATTTCTCGTTGTCACTAGTGGATAAATACTTGTATCCTTCTAGAGTATCTATTAAGTTTTGAGTAGTATTCTGCTTCATGAAATAGTTCATTATTGAAAGCATTTCTCAAGATATCATCCATGATAGATCCTTATTGCTATTTATTAGAATTTAATTTGCAAGAATATTCGAATTCTACCCTATGACTCCTTATTAGAATATATGACTCCTACTATAAGTATATAAACTTGATTTGATAAAAATATTTAATAATACTTAGTTTTTGTAGGCTTCCTTATGTCTCCCTAGTAATGAGAGTATATACTCTTAAGACTTTTTAGGTTTTGTAGAAAGCTTATATTTTGCTAATGGATTTGCAACTTGATAATTTTTTATAAATGCTGATATTACCAAGTTTTATAGAATGCCTTATGACTCCCTAGTATGTTTTGGATAAGGTATAGTGCTTTTGTAAATTGTAGTTCAATGTTTGGTTGATTTTGTTAAGTTTTTGTAAATATCAATATCAACTTTTACTATCCCTTATTTCTCCTATTGAACTAAGCACTTTTCCCAAATTTAAAGAGCTTTTAATGTTGGATTTATCTTGTCTCTCTTGAGAATTTTTGAGACAATAAATAACATAATTTTTCAACATTTGAAATGCTTTGATAAACTTCTCTTTAATATCCCTTTAGGATTTAATTTAAGTGTATCTAATTTCCAATAAATTAATTTTATGTAGTAACCCTTATAACTCCCTAATTTAGAAAAATTAGACCACAATAATATTTCTAGATATTTAAGATTAATCTCCAGTAGAAACCCTTATTACTCCTAAGTTTAATATTGCAAATATTATATTAATTTGATAAATTATTCCCTTTGAGGTATGGCTTTCAATATGATTAAATTCCTCTAAGTTTAACCTTATAACTCCCAAGAAATGAAAGCACATAAAAATGGGAATAAAACTTACCTTATATCAAGCAATAATCAACACTGATTTTAGATGTGAAAGGCTACAATATTGATGTTGATGTTTTTACTGTACTCTCCAATAGAGCTTCTTGGAACCTAGCTTGTATTTAATGTTCCAAATATGGTGTCCTTTTTGTCTCTTCCTTTGAACTTGCTTGACTGAAGTATTGAAGGCTCTACCACATTATTTACACTCTATAATTTGGCCCTGTGCATGCAAACCCCAAATTTGAATACGAAGACATAAATGTTATCCACTGAATGCTAGTCATTGATGCCCTTAAAATGGAGGAGAATATTTGAATGAAGTTCCAAGTGGCACATCCATTTTCTTCTTGAGTGCTTGAGGAGTAGAAGGTGCTAGAAAAAAATGCTCATTGAGTAACTCCTTTCTTGAGCCTTTGAGTAACGTATGGACATTACGTTATTTAGTAGAGCACTTGGTTTCTTTATAGACAAGTGTATCTCATACACTCAATGCACTAGCCTATAGCTTATAACTCCTTTCTTTATGAAGATGAGTGCTCATGAGAGGAGTGTTAGGGTTATACCTCAAGTGAAAAATTTCACTTCCTCCTTATGCATGGACGTCTTCTCTTTCACTGCTTAAACAGACCTTTTTGGAGTTCTTTTGACCCTGTAAATCCTCAACTCCTCTTTCATTCAATTACGGTATTTTTGGCTGGCATGTGGATCAACGATTTGGAGGCTTGAGCATCAATTTCAATAAATGTAGATGTGGAGTTTGAATCACTCCAATGGTGCTTTAATATTCTTCTTTTCTCACCTATCATACATCCTCCTTTTTGTAGAAAATGTTGCTCTTGAATAATGTTATTTCTTCCTTTTCTTTGCTCCTTGTCTTTTGCAAGTTCGGCCACCCAAGATGTGAGAAGAATGATCCCTGAGAGAGGACCTTTTTGATATGCTTGGATAGACGCTAGCATTCGACCACCTTTGGTTGGTTTTTCTAGTGAGTATTTTACCTTTGAGGCACCTTCAAATCTACATTCTTTCCCTATATAAACCAGATAATGGTAGTGCAATGCAATGTAATATATTTATATATAAAAAATCCTTTATTGCACCTTATTTTGCACTCCTTATTTGAGGTATGAATTTATGGTTTTGTGGAAAAAATTTGAATGCAGTGTAGGGGTTTTGAGGTTGTATCTTTGGTTAGCCACCTTCCCATTTTTGCTTGGATATTTTACAAATGAATACAAGCTTGTAACCACTTGATAGAAGCTCCTTTTTTTTGCAGTATTTCTTTGTAACAAAATCCTTATTATGATTTGAATTTGAGACTCACCAAGTCTCGATTTGAGGCTTCCTTTGCTGATCTTCGATGGCTAATTTCTTCTCCAAATATTGAAGGATTCTCCAAAGCTTGAAGGATTGAGATGATTTGGTGGATTCTCTTGGCAACTTAATGTTGCATATTTCTATACACTAATAGTATCTTTAGACATTTTGAAATTTTTTTATTTTACTCCCTTCTCACAAACACAAACTACAAATTTTTGAGAGCAATAGATTACTGCAAGTGAATCTAATAATATTTCACTTTTAATGCACTGACAATTTCACCTTATCAATCCAATCAAATCTCAAAATAATGCACATAATCAATTTACTACAACTTAATCAAGAATAATCTGAAATGAATCTTAAAGAATTATTCTGCAATTTCCTTATAAGTAAGATAGTAGGAGACAATCTTCTTTTGCTTTCCAAAGTAGATGATAGGTAGTTGATATATAGTTGTAATTCTAAAATCTAATCAACTCCTAACGTACAAATGAACCTTAAAAAAAACCTTTCTTTTTGCACTTTTGAATATTGTAATTCAAATCTCCTTTTTGCAACTATAATCCAAATTAAGGTGCTATAAAAAATCTGATAAGTAATCCAATTAATAAATATACTTGCACCAATAGTTTCTTACCTTTTCCTGAAATATTTTTTAGGTCTTTTGTTGCTTCTATAGAGGATGTAGATCTTGATTTATAAGATCACCAAGTTTTTGCATTGAGTAAGATCTTGCAGCTCTTTGTAAGTTGTTCTGAACAACTCATTCTTCACCAAAATATGATCTCAAACTTTATTTCATGAGCCTAATATTTTTTGGCTTGTTCTCCTCTTGTGGTCTTGTTGGCATTTTTGCCACATTTATTGTTATTATTAATTATTAATGCTTAAATTGTTGGCCCAAAGCAGTTTTGTGAGTTCCGAGGAGGTTTTTCCGATTTTCGAAGATTAAATGCTGCCCCGAATTAAATGCTTTGCAGATTTTCAATGCGGTCAAGGTCGAAGAGCACCCAGGACACCAAAATTAAAGATTTTCTTGGTTCGAAACTGCTGGTCGTGGATCATTTTAACGGTTTTTCATGCACATGTTTAAAAAACAAATTTAATGAAGGTGGTTCTTCGAAGTTGACATGTACATTGCATTCAATTTTGTGGGTCTCCAAGGCTGCAATTAAGGGGATCGTGTGCATAATTTCCAATGCATAATTGTAGATCACAAGGAAGTCGGTTTCAAATATTTAATGCTTGCAAAGAGGACGGCCCTCTATAAAAAAACCAATGTAAGCTTCATTTGAAAGGGTGGTTGGAGAGTTCTCTGCTAGAAGCTGGAATTGTATCTGCAGGAATAAAAGTATTGGCTTCAGATTTTTAGCAACGGTTGTATGAGTGATTTTCTTTTTTTTCAGGTTGCATTTCTTATAGTATTCGTATTTCTTAATGGTTGTTGTATTTAAATTCTGCATCTTGGATTTAAGTGTTGCCGTGAGAGTATGATTTCTGGAGTGTAATATTGGAGAGATTTGCTACATATAGTTGTGTGAGAATTGAGCTGACTTCTTATGTTACTTGCTGTTGTCGCATTTTTAAGTTTCCTGCTGTTATCTTTCGATCCCATCACTTCGGCCTGTGGCCATATTTCCCATTTCTTTCTGTAACCTTTTCAATTTCTTTCCAGTAACCCTTATCTTAACCAAGTTTAGAATAGTGAAGGGAACCAGCCCACTCTGGAGATTGGTCTGGAAGCCATTTCTTGCTTCCAGCCTTTCAATGTTGGCCAGGTCTAGGGTGCACTTGTAAAATCCTTTCCTGTGGCAGATTTTGGACCAACAGTTTTTGGCATGCCCGGTGGGACAGACTTCTTCTGTCTCACAAAAATCCACATTTGTTTTAACACCCGGAGGTCTCAAGATTTGATGAGCTGTCTTGGCCTCATAGCGGAGATTTGTAAGTTCATCTGGCGACTTTGCTGAGTTGAAGATCCGGATTTTTGATCGTGGATGCCTGCCTGTTATTTGGTGACTTTGTTGAACTCAGAAATTATTCATGATCACGAGATCACAGTCAAAGAAATTTGGCGATCTTGTCAAATTTTTTGAACTTGATAGTTCAAGAAGTGGTGAGCATTCTAGATTAGTTTCCCCATCCCTTCCATATTCTGTTGAACAAAACCCTGGTATTGTTGCTAGTGTTTCATCTTCCCAACCATATTCCTTAGTTCCAATGGCACAATATCCTCCACTCAAAAAATTCTTGGCATGGAATAGCACTGGAGCCTTGAATTTGCAGGCTCAAAATCCAGTTCCTCAGGCTGCACTGAAGGCTTTGCCGACTTACGATGGTACGGGTAAGACTGCCTATGAGCACATAAATGATGTAGCTTCCTTAGTTGCTATCCATGATATTACTGATGAGGATGTAATGGTGAAGTTGTTGGTATGTTCTTTGAGAGGTAAATTGTTATTTTGGTACCGAACGCTGCCTCCAGGCACTATAACATCGTGGGATCAGTTCGGTGATTTGCTGGTTAAACATTTTCATGAACAGGCTGACCCTTTCTCATTATTGAATCAGTTTACTATCATCCAGAGGCATCCATAGGAGGAGATAGCTGACTTTAATGTCCGATTTACCAGAACCTGGCACAGAATTCCTGAAGGCATTCGGCCTGCTGATGAATTGGCTGCACTTTATTACCTGAGAGCGTTCAACTTGGATATTGGCTGGGCGGTTTGGAAGTCCAATGTGACAACATTTCCAGAATTGTTTGAACAAGCAATAAAAGCAAAAGCTGATCTGATTGCTATAGGGAAACTTCCACCAAAGGTAACTATGCCTCTTATTCTAGATTTGCCTCAGTATTTATATTCTGGTTCACAACCACAGCCTATGCTAGCTATGTATACCACACCATCATGGAGCTCTAAAGAACCTCAGGTTGCACCTGTCCCAGCTCCTCAGTTGCCTGCCTTAGCTCCTTTACCGCTTCCTGCACCTAGCATGCAACCATCTCCTGTTTCCACTGCATTTCCAGCTTTGCCAGCACCACCAGCTCCTTTGCCTTTGCTAGCACCTCCTGCACCTGCAAACCCTGATCCATATACCGCCTTATTACAATATGTTAAGTCTACAAATTTAGCAATTAGTGCCATGGGAAACAAGATCACCCTCATTGAGAGGAAACAAGCTGAAAGAGATTTCCAGCCAAGGAGATTTCAACCTCCTCAAATTACTAGAGATCAAGCAGCCTCGACTAGTAAGGCACCTGAAAAAATCTTGACTGCTTTAGTAAATGAAGATGCAGCCCTTTCGAGACGGAATGTATTGGTGCTCAACTCTGCAATGATCCTCATGGAGAGGATACGTGTATGGTACACCTGAATTATGTGCAGACTTTGGCTGCCAACTCTTCGGGTGGACAAGTTAACATGATCTCAGAAGCTGGCCATAATTTAATGTCTCCAATTGAAGAACAAGTTTCAGTTCTGACAAGGACTGGAAAAAATCCCGTGACAGTTGATCCTGCTATCTTAGAGTCGTTGAAAGTGCCTGCTGCTGTGCAAAAGCCAGCTCCAAAGTCTGATGCGCCTGTATTACCGAAGGATCCTGCTTTCCACAGAGTTCAAGACAAGGCCGTAGCTGCACCGATAAGATCAGAAACAGAAGAGCAAGCTCATGAAAAGTTAAAGTATCCATCACTGACAAAGAGACTACGGGTGGAAGCTACACAGCAGTATCGTACCAGATTTGAACAACCTGCTGAAAAGAAATATTCTGCTGCAGTTTCATACAACATAGTTGATGAACTTAAGAAGACTTCCGCTAAGGTAAGCCTCTATGATGCTTTGCAGTTGCCAGGACAAGTAGACTTATTACAGGAATCATTAAAATCTATCAAGGATAATGAAAAAGGTCCTACCCAGACAGTGTATGCACAAACTTTAACCACCTCTGCTACTGGAAAAAATAGGCCACCTCCATTTTATTTGTCATTGCACATAGAGGGTTGGATTGTCCATAATTGTATGATCGACTCTGGTGCTACCACAACTGTAATGCCCAAGGGAGTCTGTGAAGCAATGGGAATGGAGTACACACAGAGTAGTCCTGGAGTTTTGCAATTAGATGGTACGCCTATAAAAACAGTGGGTGTGATTAAGGATGTTCCAATTACTCCGCATACAATGCCCCAAGTTCTTGTTATCCAAGAAATTGTTGTGGTTGATTTAGAGCCCTACTTTAGTATGTGTTTATCTAGGGAGTTTACCGCCAAGTTAGGGGGTTATTTGGCACTAGATTATTCCCATTTAGAAATTTCTGTCAAGGGTAGGCGTCTCAGGATTCAAAATGAAAAGCCTTCTTCTTTTCACATTGAAAAGTTGGAAGAAACAGAAAATGAAGTGCAGTCTGTTTACATGCTTACTGACGATTCTGAAGACTCTATTTTGCTGAATGAAGTTTTAAATAATCTTCAGTTGGATGATCAGTTTTCTATGCTTAATTTTAATGCCATGCTGGAAACTGAAATCGGCTGTTATGCCATCCAAAATCCTGAGAGTGACATGAAGCAGGAATTGCCTAATCAAGCTGATCAGAATGTTGTCACAGATCATTTATGGCAGCTATATTTTGATGGGGTTAAATGCAAAGATGGGGCGGGAGCAACATTATGCAAGTCTTTTGGGCAAGTCGTTGAAGATAATGAGCGAGATAGTCAACTTCTTGAATCATGACACTGCCACTTGTCGAAGGGAGAAATACGGGAAGAAGCCGGCCCAATTTCAGGGACCGACTCAAGTATGACCAAATCTGGGTGGGACATTGCAGATTTACCGGATAACTCCTGAGATCGGGTTTATGGTGGCGACATGCCAATCATGTCGTAAACCCTTGTATATAGATATATAAAACTAGAAAAAAAAATATATAGAAGAGAAAAAAAAAAAAAATTATTTGTTCACCTCGATTCTTGTTGCTTGCGAGTCGTCCGTGCTTGTTTTCCTTTTGTGCTTTTCCAATCCCAATAGTTTGGTGGCTTTCTAGAACTTTCTTCTTTTCCCTTCCCTTTTTCTTTCCTTTCCCTTCTTCATCTTCCTCCTTTTTCTTCTGCAGTAAAAAAAAAAAAAAAGAGCCACGGCTGTTGTTTCTTTTCCCCATTCCTATTATTCATGTTCCTTCTTATCCCTTTCTTCTAAGTTCTGTCATTTTACGCATTTATTTATAGTTTATTTCAATCTCATTCCACAGCCTTCATATTTCCATTTCCATTCCATTAGTTCATTTACTTTCATTCCATATCCATTGCATCCGATAGTACAACAACATTCTGTTACTGACTACCGCATTATTTTTCTTCATTTCATCCATTTCATCATATTACCATTCCATTTGCATTTCACCGCCTGCGCATCCATGGGATCTCATTCCATTCATTTCCATTCCATGTTCAGTTCAGCCAAATGCAGATTTCTTTAACTTTCAATCATTCAGCAAAAGTTTCTATTGCGGCGAGTTCAACGAGATGTACCACGAAGTGACTTTAAGTTTTCTTGACTCTGAGCCCAATGGATTCAGACATGGATTCTTGCATACAGCGAGCTGTATACCCCGTGAGCCGCCAAGAATGTTGGCATTTTTGCCACATTTATTGTTATTATTAACTATTAATGCTTAAATTGTTGGCCCAAAGCAGTTTTGTGAGTTTCGAGGAGGTTTTTCCGATTTTCGAAGATTAAATGCTGCCCCGAATTAAATGCTTTGCAGATTTTCAATGTGGTCAAGGTCGAAGAGCACCCAGGCCACAAAAATTAAATATTTTCTTGGTTCGAAACTTCTGGTCGTGGATCATTTTAACGGTTTTTCATGCACATGTTTAAAAAACAAATTTAATGAAGGTGGTTCTTCGAAGCTGACATGTACATTGCATTCAATTTTGTGGGTCTCCAAGGCTGCAATTAAGGGGATCGTGTGCATAATTTCCAATGCATAATTGTAGATCACAAGGAAGTCGGGTGGTTGGAGAGTTCTCTGCTAGAAACTGGAATTGTATCTGCAGGAATAAAAGTATTGGCTTCAGATTTTCAGCAACGGTTGTATGAGTGATTTTCTTTTCTATCAGGTTGCATTTCTTATAGTATTCGTATTTCTTAATGGTTGTTGTATTTAAATTCTGCATCTTGGATTTAAGTGCTACCGTGAGAGTATGATTTTTGGAGTGTAATATTGGAGAGATTTGCCATATACAGTTGTGTGAGAATTGAGCAGACTTCTTATGTTACTTGCTATTGTCGCATTTTTAAGTTTCATGCTGTTATCTTCCGATCCCATCACTTCGGCCTGTGGCCATATTTACCATTTCTTTCTGTAACCTTTTCAATTTCTTTCCAGTAACCCTTATCTTAACCAAGTTTAGAATAGTGAAGGGAACCGACCCACTCTGGAGATTGGTCTGGAAGCCATTTCTTGCTTCCAGCCTTTCAATGTTGGCCAGGTCTAGGGTGCACTTGTAAAATCCTTTCCTGTGGCAGATTTTGGACCAACAGGTCTCCTCCTTCTACTATATATTTGAAGAATTTTATGTATTTGAAGTGGTACCCTCTTGTTGTGAGAGGTAATATTCAAATCTCCTATATTTTATGAGCTTCTTTTGTCTTCAAGTCTTCTTGTCGAATTCTAACATCAAGTAGGATATTCTTCTCAAGATTATGAATATCTTGAGGTCTTCACTAGATTCTTCTTTAGCTTGAATTTGGCACTCCTTGAAAAATTCTCCTTCTCTTGGGCTTGTTGTCAGATGGCGATAATTGTACCAAGTCCTTCACTATTAGGGGCTTCTCCTTGGTAGTGGATTTCTCAAGTGAGTTCTCCTTTGATGATTTCTTTTGTTAAAGGCTCTCCTAGCCTTTTATTGGATGCTCATAGAGACCTCATCAAGGCCTTTGATCTTGTAGCTTCTTTTGGTCTTTTTTGAGACCTTATCTTCAACCTTCTACTTCTAGAAGTGTTGGTGGTGAGACCTTCTCCTGGATCTCTGATTCTGCTAATTTTGGATTCAAGAAGGACTCTTCTAATCATTTTTCTTCTTCAAAGTTTAGAAGTTCTTTAATGATATCTCCTCCTGATCTCTTTTGATTTAGGTGCTAGATTTATTTTTAAGAAGATACTCTTCCTAACTTTCTTGTAGGAAGATTTCCCAACTCACTGAATCTCCTTTTTCTACAACAAAGTATTAGTACTAAAATCTAATTCTGAATTAGATATTCTCTTCTAGTCTCTTCTTCAGGATAAATGCTTTTGTGGAATTTTTAGTATCAAGGCTTTTGTGGTCTTTTTCAGTATCAAGGCTTCTATAGCCTTTTCTTTAATATCAAGGCTTATGTGGCCTTTTTTAATATCAAGGCTTCTATAGTATTTTATTTAATATCAAGGCTTATGTGGCCTTTTCAATATCAAGGCTTCTATGGCCTTTTCTTCTATATCAAGGCTTATGTGGCCTTTTCTTCTGGATCAAGGCTTATGTGGTATTTTCTTCTGGATAAAGGCTTCTATGGATTTTTTATTTTTTTGAAGTTCTGAATCTAGAAATGGAGATCTCTTGTCTCTTGACTTCACCATGATTATTTTCTAGAAGTCTCTTCTGTACTATTCTCCTCTTGTAACAACTAATATTTACACTATGAAGACACTTCGACCTTCAGAAAATGAAGTTGAAATCTTCTATCTTTATGTTGTAGGAGGTGTCCCAATCATCTGAGAAATAATTCCCTGTAATAAAAGAAACTTCAAGTAAATTTTTCTAGATCTCTTAGATGATCTTCACTAGTTGATTCATCAAACTAGAGGATCAAATGTCGAGTCCTAGTCTTCACGAGTTTTCTTGCAACTCTATGGAAAGACTCTAGCCATATGCAATATCAATATTTTTAAACTGATATTTCTTTTAGTCCTCACTTGTGGTTCTCCCGAATTCTACCATCTAGACTCTTTTGAGAATTTTTAACAATGACTGGTCCAATGGCGCATCAGGTTGACAAAAAACTTAGGGTCAATGATAATGATGGTTTTCCTATTGATCTATGGTAGCTTGATCTACCGTAACTCTGATACCACTGTTATATTTTAATACATCATGTAATGGGAGATAGCAATCACAAGATGCAAAATAATAAGAAATAAGTAAATCTGTGAGATGATTGAAATATGCTATAATTAGAAATGACAGAAATGATTACAAAGTAGCTATGGAAAAATGAACATTCCATGATCTAAGCTACTACTCACGAATGAGCTCTGAGCTTATAGCTCACACACTCTCTACACTAAAATACACTACTACACTCTTCTACACTACTTCATCTATGACACTTTACATAGGAAGATAGGTTCCTTGGCCAACACTCTACCTAGTTGTACAAGGGACACCTTGCACATATACAACTTGCACATTGACATTTGTGCATTTATTACATTGCATGAAGTAACTAGATAACTTACTCCTAAAGTAATCTAATGTCCTAAGTATGTACCAAGGAAGGTACAATTACATGACCCAAATGATGCAATATATTCTATTTCTAACACCCCCCTATATTAAAATATTTGGGTATTGAAGACCTTAGTCTTCAATGTGGATCTTCCTCCAACGGATAGTGAAATTTGTATTCTCCTTCATTACATATTGTGATCATGTTCAGAAGGTAATTTATGTCTTCATATGATGCGAAGTAAGTTGTAGCTAAAGGTTCTTCTACCTTTTGTATGTGTTCAACTGGTTTTGTCTTCATAATATCATGTTTCTTTTTATCATACCTTTTCTTCCTTTTCCTTGTTCTTCTCTTGTGATTTTGCATTAGTGTTGGTGGAGTTTCTTCTTTATGACAAGTTAGTCTATCATCACAAAAATATTCTTCTTTATTGCTACCAAAATATACTTGAATTTTGTGATTTCGTTGACTAAAAATAGTGAATTATAAGATGCATGAGAACGTACTTTCATTATGATAAAATGGTGTTTTAAAACTATGCTTAAATATTTTGTATTTACTAACTGGAATGGTGGCTTTTAGACTTATGAAATCATGTATTTTGATTAAATATAATAGTGTTTAAAATGGAATTCTGTGAATTCATTAATTGAAAACAGTGTATTATAGATATATGAAAAGGTGCGTTTAATATGATAAAATGATGTTTTAAAATTGTGCTAAGATATTTTGTGTTTTCTGGCTAAAACGGTGGTTTTAAGATTTATGAGATTGTGTATTTAGTTTTAATATAACAACACTTAAATAGCCTTGAGCTTTTTGGTTTTGGATGGCTGAAGTAGCTGCTTACAAACATAGGGAGTCTATTTTAATAAAAAATTGTTTTATCTTCATTGGAATAGGGGGTTTGCTTAAAAAATGTATTTATTGGTATACCTTCATGGGTATAGAGTTTTTGTTAGTGTAGCCTTTCTTTGCTTCAACCTACGCCGAAATGAAAGTAGTGCTCAGTAGGAATATGATATTGCATCATCGTAGCCTATGAGTATGGCCAAGCTAGGGGTCACTTGGGTCCCTATTTCTCCTTATCCCACATGGGATAGGAAGCGGTCTAAGGATACCTTATATAGTACTAGACCCCATACCATATCGTTCACCAAGTGGTGGTTGTATCATTACATTATGATGCACCAGGCATCGTGAGTGATGCGTGGCTTTACCTAACCCTCTAAGACTTACTTGATATGAAGAATGTTGTTGTTGATTACTTTCCTCATTTGACTTACTTGGATTGTTGAAATATTTTTTGTGGAGTTTAATAATCAATGAATCAAATAAGTTGATGGTTGCATACTTATCAAGATAAATATGGTTGTGCTTCATATTAATATGGTATGTTTAATATTATTATGGTAATGAAATTAATGACCTAGAGTTTGATTATTACATAAAGATTGATGTAATGGTAAATGGGATTGAATAGACTTTGATTTGCATAGTCTATGCTTTATATTAATATTGTTTTAAAAATGGATTAGAACACTTGGTGGGGTTAAGTGTGTATTTTAATATGAATGTTTTAGAGGTTTCAGGTTTACTCTAATGAAACTGAAATATGGTGGAGAGTTTTTATATGCTCTCTTATTTTATTCCTTTATAATGAGACCATTGGAGAGGATAATGGGGTCTTCTCTAACAATCTCGTATTATGTCAATAGTAGTGGATAATGTGTTAATGTGTTCAGGATATGAACCAAATTGTATTTATGAAATGAAGGACTAATTCATATTGTAATATCATAAAAAATAGGGAATTATTATGATGGAAAAAAGGTATTATGGGGTTCCTTTAACTCAATGTATGGAGCCAATTTGTATCTATGAATTAAAAAACCAATTCCATAAAGTAAAGTCATAAGAAATAGAAAAATTTTATGTTGAAAGAAAAGGTATTATGGGGTGCCTTTGACTCAATGTATGGGATCATTTTGTATTTATGAATTGAAGAACTAATTCATATTGTAATATCATAAAAAATATAAAAAATTTCTTATGTTGGTAGCAAAAGCACTAAGGGGTGCCTTTGACTCAATGTATGGAACCAATCACTTTATGAAATAAGATAAGAAAATATTTTAAGGCTAGGTTTATTCCCCATGAGGGTTCCCAGGATATATGAGATGTTTTATGATTATGTGTGGAGTTTCTTTATCTATGGGTTTCCTTGTTAGAATTGCTAATGAAATTTCTATGCACTTTAAGCAAATGGGTATTTCTTAATGGTTTCATACTTTCTTTAATTGTGCTTTAATTACTTGATAAGAGTTTCATGGGATGATTGAAAGCCTTGCATGATGAACCTTAATAATGCTAATGGAAGAGACTTAATAAGCTTCCCATGGATTAAGGCATGGAATGAGACTTATTGACAAAAAATCTAGCTCATCATGGAGATGAGATAGATAGCCTAAACCTAAAGCACTTAGTGTACTCACATAGATGAAATTATGTAGGTTTAGAGATTAGCATTCCATTTCAATAGACAAAGGGATAAGCTAGCTCAACATAATAATGATATGGATAGCTTACCATGTATTACACCTAGTGCACTTACATAGACAGACTTATATAAGGAGTAGAGATGGGTGTTCCCTTTGATGGTTCTAAGAATATAAGTTGAATCATCGTGTAGATGGGATAGAAAACTTAGTTGAGGGACACTAAGGATATAAGTCAATCTCTAGAAGTGGTATCTTGTTGATAAGGTTTGAAATAATCTCCTTAAGATTAAAAAAATAATGTCAAGTGAGATGGAATTTTGGGTTGTGACAGTGTGCAAGATGTCAAGTGTGCAAGTGAATATTCATTTTAGATTTGTCAATATGTGAAGTAGGATATTATGTTATCATGAGATACTTTAGCATAATGTGAGGCATATGAAAGGTTGCATATGAAGTAGGAGAGAAAAAGTCACAAGTCTTATTATATATTGAAGATAAAACTCCATGCAATGTAACAAGTTTTGCATTGTTTTGAATATGTTATTGTATGTGAAAGTTGATCAATAAAAAATATTATTTTATGAAATATTGGTGATATTATTGAGTGAATTTATGTGAATGAGATTGTATGATCCTATGAGTATTTTTGTGAGAATTATTGTGATCTTGAGAAATTCACATGTGAGATAATAAAGCATATTTACCATCATGTTATCATCTCTAATTGTTTTAGCTATTGGATGAAGGGACCATATGGTCAGGACTATCATACCTTGCATACAGTGACACAACAAGACAACTCTTAGTGCACAAGGTTCAACTCAATCGAGTACCTCTAGGATTTTTTACAAGGATGAATTCTTTTAAGATGTAATTTTTTGTGTACTTCATACTCTAGCCTAATCTATCAGCTTCAGAGGAAAATGAAAAGAGATAAATAAAAATAAAGATAAAAAAGAGGAAAATATCTTAAGCTAGCCTATTCTAAGAAGGGGTGATGCACCAAGATCATAACAATATTATCACTATAATAATCGTGAGTGTAATGTGTTGGCACCTCAAATATGAACACTTCCTCCTCTTAGCATGTTATTCACAAATTTATGTATAAAGGAAATAGGACGAAGATTTGTTAGTCATAGCCTCTAGTATACACATAAACACATACGTATACATGAAACATGACATAAAGAATAAAATAGTCATAGTATCAAGCATATATATATATATGAAAATAAAAATTTATAGTTGATGTTAGGAGTGGGAGCTTGAAAGCTTGCCTGCAAGACCACTCAGGGTTCAATTATTGCTACACATAAGAAAATTAAGGAAATGTTATACAACTTGACAATCCTCTACAATGCTATAACAACCATTATTTATAGGTATAATTGAGGGGATTTTATCTCTAAAATTATGTAGGAGTCTTCTGAAAATATCATATGCCTCCCTTATGGATCTAAAAAAATTGAATGAAGACACCTTATTCAATTAATACTTATCAGGCTCGAGATTATTGCCATGCTTCTGCCCTTAATAATTGTTCAATATAAGCAAAACTGGTAGGTATCCCTTAATTCTCCTCATTTATGGCTCATCAATGTAACCCATCTACCCTTTTTGGAACTCATGACTTGGCATTAATATCCTATACCCAATTTGTATCTTTATCTCTTATTGCAATTCCTATGTTGCACTCTGCTTTTAGAAGTGCTTATTTCTCATTCTTTCTTCATTTGTAGTGTAATCTGCTACTTCTCCAAAATGGGGGTTTGTCAAAAAAAAAAGTGTATTTATTCAGGTTAGGGTTCCTATAAAATTCCAAGTCTAGATTTAATTAGAAGTTTTTTTGAGGAGATTTTTATTATATCATACCTTTTGGCTAGTTCAATTCTCAAAACTTTTTGGTTTTTTTTTCCTTGACTAATATTTAAATCTTCAAATATCTTTCTTTTCTTATGTCTTATGAAACTCTTCATTTTTATCCACCTTTTCATTATCCTCAAGTCAAGTGGGTCATCAAAAATTTATTTACTTCCCCTTGGTCAAAAATTTTAACCTTAGATCTCCCCTTAGCCTCTTATAATGACAATTTATAAGGACTTTTACGAGTTAGCACTAGTCTTCTTATTGAAACTTCTTTGACCTTCCTTTAAAAATTCCTAAGGCCAAAACTTGTAATGTAGTGAAAATTACTATAGTTTTGGAAACTCACAGGGGCATTCTTGCTTTGTTGAGGAACTTTAGATTTATTGTATTCATCCTTGGGCATGGAGTCAAAATTGAAATAATCTACAAAAATATGCAAAATAAAAATACAAAAGAAACATGAATTTTTTACAAATATGGTATCTTATCAAGTGCTTGCTTGAATTCTTCCTATTTCTAATATAAAGGGAATTGGATTTGCATGAATTGATCATTGATTTCTTGGAGTTTAAAAAAATCCACATGGGAGAAGTATTTTGTGTTGTATGTAACCTTACAGTATTGGATCCTTAGTGTTGTTAATGGTCTGATCATCTTATCAATATTCTCTAGTTTAGGGGGATCTACCAATGCTTAAAAAGAGGAGGTATCCTCTTTATATTAATTCAAACAAATATTCTTACTCTAAAAAGGGGAGATATCCTCTTTATATTACTTCAGAAATTGCAAATATTCTTACTCTGAAATGGGCCTATCATATTCATCCTAAGGAAAAGAGAGTCCTTACTGCAATAATGAGCCAAACAAACTCTTGAGTTTTTCTTTGGTGGTGGCTGAGATGACCATTTGAGAATTGTATTAATATGTGACTTGCTCCTTTTGTAATAAGGTCTTCATTTTCCATGCATTATTCATTCTATCTTGTATTCCAACAACTACTAGATTAGAATCTGATGTGGTGGCTAGATTCACCCTACATGTTTGAGCTTCAGTTGATTGTGTAGTTACTTTGGCAAGGATTAGCTTAACTTCTTGATTTACCTTGGCACCTTCCACAATGTCTATACTAGTAAGTTTAAACAATTGAAATATTGGAAGTGTTATGCCAGTAATTTTATTCCAAAAGCCATCACTCATCCTTTTGATCAAGATTTGATGTTTTGACTATACTTCCTCTTATTTATTTGACTTAGCTTCTTTAATTACCTCTAAATGTTATTTATTTCTAGATAAAATTCAACCTCTTGCCCAATAATTATATTTAACAACCTTTTGATCTGGTCTTATTTTTCTTCTAGGAGGGAATTTTGAATGTTGGTCTGCTAGATGCTTTGTTAGCATATTTATCTGTGTCTAAATCACTTTAACATCTTTGTGAGAATTATTCAAAGTAGTTTTCACATATCCTAACTTTTTCTCCTTTTTTTCCATTTTGCGATTTAGTGATTCACATTCATGAGACCATTTTTCCAATTTCTTGCATAATTTGTGCTTAATCATTGGCTTGGAGATTTCTCAAGTCTAACCCTTATGTTACCACCAACCACTCTTGCTCTATAATTTATCCTTTGGGTTTAGACACTAATGACTCTTTTTGTGAGAATAATAATTATTGTATTTGTGGGGCAAAATGGCACACAAATTGGGTATTCATCGATAGTTACACCAATTATGTTTATCTCTTTGGGTTATGTTGTTTTGTTTACCGCTAGATCTTCTAAAATTTATTTTATAAGGTTAAAGTTGGTATTTTTGCCTACAAGCACTCTTGCTACCCTTGAATTGATAGAAATGCAGTCAAGGGTTAAATAATAAGGCTATTGCAATTGGGGATGATGATTTTGGGTCGGCTAAATAAGGTGGAGTTGTCATTCCTTAAATGGAAGAGTTTGTGGGCATAGTCAAAGAGATGTTAGCTAAAGTTATTGTGGCATGGGGAATATTACCTAGTGGGGCCAAAATTTCTTGTGAAACTAGAATCTCGGCTACTGTTGCAATGGTTTCATTGGTGAATGGCTCAATTTCAAGGATATTTTTCTCTATTTCTCCCATTCCCTTTGGATTGATCATCTGGGTGGTACTAGCAACCGATGATCCAATTATAATTTTACCTATCTATTTTACCTCATGTGTCTATATGATGAATCTGGTATTCGATAAATTCCATAGGATCAAATATAATATAGCCACAATATAGTAAGATCAAGATAATGATGTAAGTAGAATAATATGAGCAAATTAATATGTAAACAAAGGTTTGTAATATATTAAATAAAATTCATTAATAAGCAAAAATATGGATGTAATAGCCTAAATAAAACATGTACAAAGCATGTAACAAGACTTACAATATTAATTGCTCAAATGTATGCAATCTTTATTACTCATATTTCTCTTACAAATATAGCACTTGAATCTTTACACTTGATAATTGTATGATGTGAATGATTTATATGATGCTCCTCCATGGAGTAATATATATCCATAGTAGAATTACTCTTTGGATACTTGATTGTTCCTTTCCTTATGCCAAGTCTCATGAATCTTGGCTTCTCTACTTGACACTTGCATACACGACTCTATCTTGTATGCACACCTAGACATGACTCTTCACTTAGCACACTCTAATCTAAATATACTTGTACACATGAACCTATATTAAACTTGCACACTTACTCACATGACACTTGTGCATTTCTTACACATACACACTTACATAACACTTGTGCATTTCCTACACATTATTACATTACATAAAATAGTACTCACAATTTAAAATAATACTAAAACCTAGTCTAATATTTACAAGGTGTACCATGAAGGTACCATGGGGTAACATTAGCATTTACTAAATAATGTAATATACTCCAACACCCCCTAGTATTACATTATTTGTTTATTTAATAATTTAGTCTTCAATTATGGTCTTCATCTTGATCTTCAATCTTCAAGTGATCTTGTAATGCAAGTGTTTTTCTGCTTGAGCTCCATCAGGTTCATATTTTGCTTGCTTGGTTTTTTATTTATGTTCATCATAATATTCATGTTCTTTAAACTCTCTGGTTTCAAGATTAAAAATCTCTTGACTTCTCTCATTTTCATCAAATTCTTGTATAAGAATTTTTCTTTTGCCTTTGTCCTGAGAAACATATGTTTCTTTTTTTTCCTGTGTAGAGACATTTGAACATCCACGTAAAGCATCATAATAGATTCCTGTGTTATATGAACTTGGTTTACCAATATTGCATGAAGAATGAAACTTTTTTTAGAAATGATTCATCAATTTCCACCTTCTTCTTAAGAGATTCAATCAACTTTTTTTGCTTCATATTTTCTTCTTTATGAAACTTAAGTGTAAGCAATGCCATATACAATATGCTAGCAGTATATAAAGGTATCATAATACTATATTTTCCATTATCAATTACTTCAACAATTATTGCATGTAAATAGTATTCAAAAGTTTCAAAATCTTCTTTTATGGCTTCACTATAAATTAATTTTGAAACTATACCTATCTTTCCTTCAGATTTTTTTTTGGTAGATAAGATACTATAGCATTAATACCGGGTTTTACAGGTTGACCCAAAACCTTTTATAAAAATCAGCCCAGGGCTATTGATGAACATATCCTTACTAAGGATCCTATATATGTAAAATCTACATGCCACCAAAGCCATTACATACAGTAAGGCACATAGCCTGTTATCAAAAAGAAACTTCCCATACAACATTTTGGGTATACCTCGAGAAAACACACATGCATCATAATTACAAAAAAGATACAGACACAGATCCCTTCCTTGAGACAATGGAGAAACAAAAAGCTACAGACATACATAACAGAGTACTGAAAAAAATTCCCACAAACTCTGTATTGATAGTTACTCTTAATAATTCTTTGGTAATTGCTTTCTTTTGTGTATGACATGCTTTGGTACCACATACTGTCTTGCTTTCTTCCTTCAGATTTTTCAATCAAATTCTTGATACCAAATTTATGACATCTAATTTTTATTTACATATCATAAACTCCATATTGCTATCCATTGAATTTGTAGATCTTATATCTCCCTAGTTTTAAATAATTTAAAGTTTCTAAATTTAAATACAATGAAGTAGTAATCCTTGTCTCCCCAAATTTTAGAAACTAATGAATAATGAATTTTGCAAATTTTATTTTTCCTAAGCTTGAAGTAGAATTCCTTTTGACTCCCAAATAACTAATTTGCAAAAATTCAATGACCTTCTTATCAAAAAATATTAAATCAAATAAATCTTAAATTTATCTACCAAATCAAACTATTAAAGATTCCTTATAACAATTAATTATTCCTTATAAAAAAACTTCTACCTTATCACTCCTAATTAATTATTCCTTATAGAAAAACTTCTACCTTATCACTCCAAATGAACTTAAATAAAATTAATAACACTTATTAATATTACTTATCACTCCATAACATAAATCATAAAACCTTATTACTCCTAATTCTATTCTACTTATCTCTCCTAAAAACTTAACCAAATTTAAATTACTCCAAACCTTTTATAAAACTTTAAAAGATAAATAAAAAAACTTTACTCCTACTTATCACTCCAAATATCAACTTAAACTATATTAATAATCTTCAAAGATAATAAAAATCCTAAAAATTTGTTACCTCACAGATTCTCCTATTTCTGTGCTTATCTCAATGACTTTGCTCTTCCAAATAACTAATTTGCAAAAATTCAATGACCTTATCAAAAAATATTAAATCAAATAAATCTTAAATTTATCTACCAAATCAAAAAACTATTAAAGAATCCTTATAACTCCAAACTTATAAGTAATTAGACTATTATCCTACTTATCCCTCCATTAAACAAATCTAACAATTAATTATTCCTTATAAAAACACTTCTACCTTATCACTCCTAATTAAACCTTAGTAAAGACGTTTGACTTTAATAAATGAATTTCTTTATTGCTTCTAATGTTAAACTTTTAATAAATTAAATCAAACCTTATCACTCCAAATGAACTTAAATAAAAATAATAACACTTATTAATATTCCTTATATCTCCATAACATAAATCATAAAACCTTATTACTCCAAATTCTATTCTACTTATATCTCCTTAAAACTTAACCATATTTAAATTAATCCAAACCTTTTATAAAGCTTTCAAAGATAAATTAAAAAAAATTACTCATACTTATCTCTCCAAATATCAACTTAAACTATATTGATAATATTCAAAGATAATAAAAACCCTAAAAAATTGTTACCTCAAAGATTCTCCTATTGCTGCGCTTATCTCCATGACTTTTGCTCTACAACTCTTGCTTTTAGAAGAACTTGTGTGAAGACCCTTTAACACTCTAGAATCATTGATGTGTGTCTCAAGGCGATCTAGTTAGATTGTTTTATCTCCATGCATGCAAAGGTGGCATTACCTTATGAAGTAACATTTCATGGTAAGCTGGCATTACCTGGCATTGATTAAACTAACTCTTGTGTTGTTCTATCGGTATCTTGAGCATTACCAATAATTTTGAATAATGCTTAGTACTCAATAAAAACTCTAACACTAATTCACCCTTTTTACTATCGTTTCACATTCTTGAACCATTTTATGAAGTGTTTTTTGAGTGTTTCACCTTCCTTACTACGTTCTGATTTTAAGTGCTCCCAAATTCTTGTTTGCTATGACATAGAATGCTTGGTACTAAATGTTTTACAACTCCCTACAGTGTAGGATGCTTTGAAATTGAGTGCTTTTTATCCGCTTGAGTGTTGTTGTAGATGCTCTTGATACTTAAGCATTATCCAAACTTGAGAACTACAATAGGTGCTTTGTATGCTTGATTGTTTGTCCTAAGAACAACCAAAGGCACTTGAGCACTTATTCAATCCTGAGAACTTTTTCCAATATTCGAGTGTTGTGCTATCAAACTAAGAATGTTGATGTTCTATATTTTGAGTGCAATCAATCTGAGGGTATTGTTATACTATATTTTGAGCGCTATCAAACTTTTAACACTAACTTCCTTGTATTGTTAACTTTTTATTTCTTTTTCCTGCACTTAGCTCTTTGTCATGTTCACATCTTGATGTTTCTCTTAATATGTATGTTGAACAAAATAACAACTTGAGCTGAATGCATTGCATTTATAGAGCTAAAGGAAGTTACCTTCAAGAGCCGAAAGCTTATGTCTTCGATATTTGAATGTTGCCTTATGGAGTTGAATGAATCTACCTACCAAATGCTACCTTCAAATGATTTTGTCTACCATATGCTTTCTCTTTAAGACTACACTATAGACACCTTTTCCAGAACTGAATCTTTTTATACTTTGTTACCTCTTTCTTTGAGTCTTCTATTCTAAAAAAATCATGAATATCTATTTATGCTTCTTATACGTGAACCTTTCACTTTTATATGATCCTTTACTTTGGCCTCTTCTCTTATTCTTCAAGAGCTTCTATTCCTTATCTATTCAATCTTCTTTTTTTCTCTATAAAAGGGCTTATTTTCTTCAATAAGAGCCTCTTTTCTTATCTATAAAGAGCTTCTTATAAAATCCTCTATAATAGCCTCTTTTCTATATGGGCTTATATTCTCTGTATAAGAGCCTCTATGCTTTCCAATATTAGGGCCTCTATGATTTCCAATATAAGGGCCTCTATTCTCCAATGTTCCTCTATACATACCTCTTTCTTTGAAGGATCTCTATTCTTCAATATTGGCCTCTTGAACCAATGTCAATATCTAAATCTTCTCAATATATTGCAGTACTTAACAAATTCTAATTTAATACCTGAAGTAATAAAAAGTAAGCTCTTCTTTATCATTCTTCAATTATGATATAGCAGTCTTCTTAATATAATGCTTGAAGCAATTCAAAGTAAGTTAGATGTTTATTTATCCTTCTTCAAGACCTTTTT
Source organism: Wollemia nobilis (assembly GCA_028583015.1). Lineage (NCBI taxonomy): Eukaryota > Viridiplantae > Streptophyta > Pinopsida > Araucariales > Araucariaceae > Wollemia > Wollemia nobilis. The sequence continues at coordinate 7,228,645 of JAQPPZ010001836.1, read as the reverse complement.
TATGTTTTTCTCTATTTATCTTAGGAAGCTTTGAATGCTTCTCAATTTGTTGCTATCCATTTCTTAGGAAGCTTTAAATGCTTCTCAATCCATTGTTATCTATCTCTTACAGTATGCTTGTCTTTGTCAAGCCTCTATTTCAAGGTCAATATTTTTGTGAATTGAAACTTTAATATATTGCAACTTTAATTAATCTCAGCTGGATGAAATCTTTCTTCAAGATAGACATATCTTCTTGATATATCCTTCCCCTATTCTTCTTTCTCTTGTTCTAGAAAATGAATCCTTCTCTATTTGTTGTAGGAATCTTCTCACACTTCTAATGATCAATGCTTGCTACAAATATCTTAGGTCACACCTAATAACTTCAAGAAATAATCTCAAGGTGGCACTGATTTCCTTGATGCCTTCTAATGTCAAGTGTTGGTTATTTCCCTAAATGATCAATTTATCTCAAAAGTTGATTTACCTCCAATATAAATGTGAGTCCTTGTCTTCACTTGTTTCTTCAACCATGGAAAGACTTTAGCCTTTCTACTTACTTTGATCTTACAATAGAGTCTAGGTCTAACTCCCTTTAAAGTAGACAAACTCTAAATCAATTTTATCCAATTTTATAAAATCGATTTTTTTGTATGTAGCTAAATAATTCAACCTATGCAAGAAATTACTCACATTAGCTTTGATACCGTTGATGGATTTTGAAGCCTTAATGTTAATATAAAACTCACAAGATAAATTCCATAGGATCAAATATAATATAGCCACAATATAGTAAGATCAATATAATGATGTAAGTAGAATAATATGAGCAAATTAATATGTAAATCAAGGCTTCTAATATAACATGACTTACAATATTAATTGCTCAAATGTATGCAATCTCTATTACTCCTCTTTATCTTACAAATATAGCACTTGAATCTTTACACTTGATAATTGTATGATGCAAATGATTCATATGATGCTCCTCCATGGAGTAATATATAGCCATAGTAGAATGAATCTTTGGATACTTGATTGTTCCTTTCCTTATGTCAAGTTTCATGACTCTTGGCTTCTCTACTTGACACTTGCATACACATGACTCTATCTTGTATGCACACTTAGACATGACTCTTCACTTAGCACACTCTAATCTAAAGACACTTTTGCACACTTACATATAAGACACTTGTGCACATAAACATACATTACACTTGCACACTTACTCACATGACACTTGTGAATTTCCTGCACATGATTATATTATATAAAATATGACTAACACTCTAAACTAAGACTCAACCCTAGTCTAAAATTTACAAAGTGTATCATGAAGGTACCATGGGGGTACATTAGAATGTACCAAATGATGTAATATACTCCAAAAATCTTCATTTGGATCCAGACTTCCAAAAGATGCTTAAGTCTGCCCAATTTCTTGATGGAATATTTACCATGCTTTAATATTGCTACCACTTCATTTCCTCTTTCAAAGAATTATTTTCATAGTTGCACTAATTGAAATTGCGGGATCAAACTCCTTTACCTTTGTATAAAAAATTCATACAATTTATTTTGGGGATCTCATAGTAAGAACTACTGCTTTTTTAGAGGTGGAAAAGCTTCCTTCTACGTACTACAAAAACTTGCAAGGTCATGTCTACGCTCATTTTTAGATTTTCTAGAAATCTTGGAACCTTTAAGCCATGCGATAAACTTTTTATTTGATTCATAAATCTAGGTCTCTTCCAAAATTTCTAGCCCTAAATCCTTTAATTCTTTCTCTAGCTCCTTAGATGCCTTTATTTCATCTTGGGTTATAGTTCACAACTGAAAAAGAGTTGTAAAATATCATTTTTTCTACCCACTTGCATAGGTAAGATCCACTAAATCTGCGTGTCTCAATATTTCAATACATGTCATTCTCTTTGCTACATATTTTTTTTATTTTTTTATTATTATTATTATTATTATTTTTTGAATTTACATGGTGGAATTAGTAGCCACCATGAATCCGAGCAAGTTGTCTAGCTTTTTATGGCTGCCATAGTATTCTGCACTGTCCGCCCTGAAGCCGCCACACAGATCTTCGTGCAATCCGCCCCTATAACCACCATGCCACAATAATTTTAAACCTTTTATGCCATTGAAAGCACCAGGAAAGGGACAAGCATTCAGTCCAACGAGGCCCGAGATTTGAACCTTGGACCTCTGCCCCCCTTATGGAGTTTAGATGAACCAATTGGTCTACACCTCGGACCTCTTTGCTACATATTTTAACATGTATATTTTTTTAATTTAAACCAAAATTATGCAACACAATGGTGTATTCTAGGAAATACCAATCCTCTTTTATTTATAGTTGAAGGATTTCGACATCTATTAGTATATGCCAAAGTCTTTCTCGTTTGATTGGACTTATTACTCACACTAGAAATTCATTTAAAGTAGGAAGATCTTTGGTCTACGAATTCCATCTAGAGAGGGGTAGGCGTTGCTTTTCCTTCTTTATATTCCTTATTCATATCTAAATGCTCAAATAACCAAACATCTTGGTACAATACTAAATAAGCCAGAAATGAGCAATACCTAAAGCTTTGAGCATCTCTTAAATTAGCCACCGCTTCATGGATTTGTTGCACTATGAAGTTGTTGAAGTCAAGGATTAATGGATTTCTCTTTGATCTTACCCTTAGCATGTGAATGACTATGGACTCCTCTTTTTTTATATCTTTATCATCATCAACGCCAAATATGAATGTTTCCATACTCAACACATCCATGGCTACTTCTTTGAATATCTCTCATTCTAGGAAAAAATCTAGAATAGCCACTTTAGGCTAACAAAGCTCTTGATTCAAGTAATTTAGATTGTCTTTGATCTTGGTATGGTAATAGTTAGCAATCTCAAGATTTATTTTAGACCCTTTTTATAATAGCAACATTTCTCGTATAGCTTCTCCAGATACTATTACCTAAAAGGCATCATTAGGGGTGGCAATAACCATCTTTAGACAAGAGTCATAGCTTGATGCACATGCTTTTACTAGCTCATAGTAGGGTGAACCTTAGGAACTAGATATTGGATCAAAAAATTATTCCAAAAAATTCTAAAAACAACTCTTCTTTAGCTTTCTAGTATCTTTGGTATGTATCCTCCCTTAGCATCCTTTTAGTTTTTGATAGTTTAAGGTTTATCATCCTTTAAGTTGCATATTCTCTATGAATCAGGGGATATATTCTTGCAACTTGAGCATGGGTTATCCTTTTGTAGGGTGTTTTTATGGTGTGACAACAAATCTACTCTTTTTAGACTCAATTTTTGTCAAATTTTGGCTGGTTTTAGGGCTTTGGAGCTCTACTTACACTCCTTATGCTAGAAGGCCTTATACACCTCCCTCAATTTTCTATGGGAACATTTTTGTAATGGAGAAAATAAATTAATAAGCTTGATATTCTTTGTCTTTTCATTAATGTACCAACTGAATCTCAGTATTTTTTTAGCCACAAGAGATAGTTGTGATTCTTTTTCGATTGGCAAGACCACTTGGTTTGTGTACCTAGTCTTTGTGATTGGATGATTTCAATTTTACTACTTCAATATTGCTCTCCTATTGCCATGTTGTCTATGCCTTTTTTTTTAAATATTGGGACACTATAGCCTCTGGACAAGCATGAAAAGTAAGTGAAATGCTTGTAATGCCTACTAATATCTACACAACGTTGCCATCCAACTGTACCACTTTTTTGTTTACTAGTTGATAGGATAGGTTTAATATATCTACAACACTTTTTTACATGACATATGTTATTGCTACTAAATGTATCATGTAGTTATGAATCAAATTATTCTTGCAAATTAGAGACAAATAGAAAGGAGGTGGTTTAGGCATGCTTACTCCATGGGTAGATATTTGTAAGACCATAGGTATTATCTATTGTCTCGACTCCTCTCCATCCTCCAAGGCCTTCTTCAACCACTCCTTTTTTCTAGGGATAGATAAGGTATCCTAGATAGGAACTGCTATTATAGACTTCTTCAAATGATCCATGACATTGAATGACCCCAGGGTGGTGGTATTTTGTGTAGCATGTGTGTATAGTGGAAGCCTTAGCTTACCTCTAATGGGTTGAGGAATATTGGCCTGTTTCAACTGAGGCACTTGTTGCTTTGGGACTTCTGGTATATCTTGCCTAAAATCCATCAAGGGCTCTAGCATTCTTAGAGGTGCAACTATTGGAGATTTTAGACCAGTTTCAATTATCTTGGTCAAACAATTTGAGACTATTTGGTTGCCTTTGATGCTAGTAGGGAGCACAAGTATACTTGGGTTTGGAGCTACCATTGTGGGGGGTTGTTGACTTGGTTCAATAGATATATTTTGGTTTTTTAGGGCCATCATATTGCTCTTGTTATACTCCTCAATTACTTTATTTTTTAACTCTTTTCAAATAATAAATTAAAGGTAGGGGTTATTGGCTATCAAAGTGCTTGCTCCATCATATATCGTGTACACTTCTTCCTCATCCCAAGTTACTAGGATTTGCTTTGTATGAGTGCAATTCGACTTAGGTAGAGAGGCAGGAGGTGTAAATTGGTTTACCAATTGGGGATAACTCCTTGAATAATATGTATATGCCTAAGAAGGTATTATTTCACCTATCATGACTACGGTAAGTTGAAAATTTTCTTCAAGATAAACCTAGGCTATGTAAGTATTTAGAGTTGATCGATACCAAGAGACAAAGTCCTATACATAATTGTTCTCAATTGGAGATATCTCCCTATCATGGTTAGGATGTTCTTACTGTAAAGGGGTTGCACCAATACTATATTTTGGTTTTGGCTCTATTTTCTATTATTTTTATAAAACTAGGGTCTTGAGTAGCCTTTGAATTAAGGCCTATTTCCTTAGTTTTCTTGCAAAAAGAGGGGTCTTAGGTTATTTTGGTACTAATATATCTAGGTCTTTTCTTTCCTCCTCATAGAAAATACCTCATTAATGACTATTCTAAGTAGGATTTTAATTGATTCAAATTTTGAATTATCTAAAAAATATGGTGCTAAAGTAGTTGGGGGAGCATTAGGGTAGCAATTACAAAAAATAATACTAAGGTTGACTGGAAAGTTAATTGTTGGATGGTTGGGGGAGGTCGATATGGAGGTTGTACACTAAGGTATAGAGGTATAAGAATTCTGGGATACAACATTTCAATCTAAATTAGATCATGTTCAACTTATATGGCTATGCCATAGGTATTTGGGAGGGATTTTCTACCTCTAGCCTTAATCATCAGGGAAATTTTAGAATCTAAGGCCTTTAGATAATATATAAATGCCATACCTAGAGGAGGATGGATATATTCAGGTATTCTATACCAAGTCTTCTAAAATATGATATTGAAATCATCCATAGCCTCCATCAATGCTCTCTTTATGGCACACAATTGTTCCAAGAGAGACTCTATCTCTCTTCTCTCTAAATATTTCTATAAATAAGACAAAAAGCTGGTTCTAGTCAACAATTGAGTGAGGTTGAAGTGTAATGTACCATTCATAAGCCTTACCTCTAAATGAGGCCACTACCAATATTAGAGCCACATTTTTCTTTGATATATTATGAAGCACCAATAGACTCATCATGTGGTTCAGATGCTTGATCAGTCATCATATCTTCCCCAATAAACTATGGGAGAGATTTTTAAGCAAATGTTGTATCTCATACCACATTTCAGGAGAAGTAGGTCTTAAAGGACCTCTGTCATTCCAAGTAAAAAATTACCTTAGTGGTGGTGGAGCAACCAATTTTTTGTCTCGAGATCTTATTTTTTAAGGAATAGTGTCAAGTGGTGGGAGGAACACTTGAAGGTTAGAGACAACAAAGGAACTAGTGGAAAGCCTCTCATTCATTCACTTATGGGTCCTTCATTTGGAGTGGAGTCACCAGGTGAATACAACATGTACTCTTTGAGATGATAGACTAAGATCATCATTAGAATCTCAATTCAATGTCCTTCAATATGGTTTTTCTCAATACTCATCTTGAGTGGAATCACGAGGTGATATTTTGATATGCTTTAGATAAGTATATAGATATGGATCCTCACCAAAGTTAGAGCTTATAGTTTTTTATTGTGGGACCAAAAGATGAATCAATTGGGTCCCATCGAGTGTGCCACTAAATCATTGTCCTCTATGATTATCTCTACCATTGAATGTAGCGACCAGATGGTTGGGAATATTATACATCATGCAGAGTGATACAATAGGGCTACTCCTATAGCATGGTATTTGGCTCAATTAGATGCCTTTGGGGTTTTTTACAATCTCAACTCCTTTTAAGATGTGATCTTCAATGTACTTCCTACTCTATCCTAATATACTAGCTTTAGGGGAAAAGAAAAAGAGATAACTAAAAATAAATATAGCAGAAAGGTAAATATCCTAAGCTAGCATATTCTAACAAGGGATGATGTGCCAAGATCATAAGAATATTCTTCTACATAACAGTCATGAGTGTAATGTTTTGACAACTCAAATATGAACACTTCTAGTATGTTAAGCACAAATTTATGGTAAAGAAAACATGACAAAAAATTATTAGTCACGACCTCTAGTATACACATATAAACACATACACATACATGAAACAAGATATAAAGAACCAAATAGCCACCACCTCAAGCATATATGTGAATATGAAAGTTTACAGATGATTTTAGAAGTGGGGGCTTGAAAGCTTTACCCACAAGGCCACTTAGGGTTTAACTATTGTTATATAGAAGAAAATTAAGGGAAAGTTATACTACTTCTGATCCTTTACATTGCTAGAAAAAATACTATTTATAGGTACAATTGAGGGGATTTTCCCTCAAAAACTATGCAAGAGCCATTTGACAATATTTTTTGCCTCCCATAGGGATCTAAAAAATTGAATGGAGACACCTTCAATTAATACTTTTCAGGCTCAAGATTATTGCCATGCTTCTGCCTCTAATAGTTGCTCGATCCAAGCAACACTTGTAGGAAGCCTTTAATTCTTCTCATTGATGGTTCATCAACTTAGATCATCTATCCTTTTTGAAGCTTATGCCTTGGCATTAATCTCCTATACCCAATTTGACCATTTATATCTTGTCACCACTCTATGTTGCACTTTGCTTTCAAAAGTCTTATTTCCCATTCTTTATTTATTTGTATTGCACTCCACTACTTCTTCAAAATGGGAATTTGTCAAAACTTTTACGTATTTCTTTAGATCCAGGTTTTTATAAACTTCCAAGTCTAGATTTAATTGGAAGTTTTTTGTGAGGGTTTTTTTTCTTATCATCGGACCTTTTGGTTGGTCTGATTCTTGGAAATTTTTAGTTTCTTTTGCGTCAACCAATATTTAAATATTTCATCTTTAGATATTTTTCTTTTCTTGTGTCTCTCAAAAATCTTCATTGTTCTTCCCCATTTCATTATCCTCAGGTCAAGTTGGTTGTCAAAAATTTGTTTACTTCCCCTTGGTCAAAACTTTTAAGAACCTTCAATCTCCCCTAAGCCTCTTATGGAGCTTTAGCCAACAACATAGTTTATCTTAACTTTTGTAAGTTAGTGTCAATATTCTGATTATGACTTCTTTGACCTTCCTTCAAAAGTGCCTAAGGACAAAACTTGTAAATATAGTGAAAATCACTATAATTCAAGCAACTGACTTTGGCCTTCTTGTTTACTAAAGGAGAACGTCTGAATAGCTACCTTTATCCTTGGGTATGGAGTCAAAATTGAAATAATCTGTAAAACTAAGCAAAAGAAAAATACTAAATATATATAGAGAGAGAGGGTATCTTATCAAGCACTTGCTTGATTTCTTTCCATTCCAAATCTAAAGAGCATTGGATTTGCATGAATTGCTCATGGATTGCTTATAGTTCAAACAAATCCTCATGATAGAAGTACTTTACATTGTAGGTAACCTTATCAAATTAGATCCTTAGCGTCATTAATGGCCCAATCACCTTATCAACATCCTCTACTTTAGGAGGATCTGACCATGCTTCAAAAGAAGAGGTATCCTCTTTATATTGCTTTAGTAATTGTAAGTATTCCTACATTGAAATAGACCTATTATCTTCATCTCAAGGAGAAGGGAGTCCTTCCTGCAACAATGAGCCAATCACACTTTTGAGATTTTCTTTGGTGGTGGCTGAGATGACTATCTAAGCTTTGCATTGTTGTGCGACTTGCTCCTTTTATAAGAAAGCCCTAATTTTTTGTGTAATACCTATTGTATCCTAAATTCCAACAACTGCTAGATCATAATCTAATGCAGTGGCTAGCTTCACCCTGTATATTTGAGATTCAACTGATTTTATAGTTGCTTTGACAAGGATTAGCTCAACTTCTTGATTTACCTTGGCACCTTCCATAGTGGTTGTGTCAATAAGTTTAAACAATTGGAAGACTGAAAGTGTTATGTTAGTAATTTCATTTTAGTAGCCATTACTCATCCTTTTAATTAAGCTTTTGATGTTTTGGCTTTGCTTCCTATATTTTGTTTGACTTAGCTCCTTTAATTGCCTCTAAATGTTTTATCTTTGTAGAATAAATTTAACCTCTTGCTCAACAATTCTCTTTGAGAGACTTCTGTTTTGATCTCCTTTTTCTTCTAGGAGAGATTTTGAATGTTGGTTTGTAGATGCTTTGTTAGCATATTTATTTATTTCTAAAGCACTTTAACTTTTACCCGAGAATCGCTCAAAGTAGTTTTCACATATCCCAACTCTTTCTTATTTTTTACAATTTGTGATTTGGTATTCACATTCATATGAGATCATGTTTATGGTTTCTTGCACAATTTGTGTTTTATCCTTAGCTCGAATAATTCTAGAATAGATTAGATTAGATTAGAAATTAGCAAGACTAGTGGGGAGTTGGCCTAAATCCAGCCCCTCCTTCCATCCAATCTTGTTAAAACTAGAATTGGGATGCATTAGAAGTGAGACAATTCCCTAGTTCGATATAGTTTTTAGCATGTCTAGTGGGTTGTTAGTTCTTTAGCTCATTTTTTTTTTGGCTAAACTTGTTGATTTTAGAATCAAATTTGTTATCTACTACAAGTGATAGTGATTGATCCGAAATTAAAGGATTGTTTTTTGCAAAGTTTTAAAATAGATAACAATTCTATCCAAAATTAATGCTTGCTCCTTTTAATCTAATCCAATCGGCTAAAAATTAGTCTTAAATTTATTATTTATTTTAAAAATAAATCTTTATATTGTCTATGATAATAAAAAAAAATCACCCAATCCATTTATTAAGCCTGATTCCCTTTCCCCTTTATTCGAGTTTATGAAAAGAAAGGTTCACCACTAACTCCATTACCATAGTACTAAAAGATCATGAGACTTGACTGTATTACTAAAGGTCCCAAAAGACTAAGAGGCTTGACTATATCAGTCTAGTCCTGAACGACAAAGAGACTTGACTATTAGTACTAATCTACAAAAGGGATTGCCCATATCCATTTTCTCTGACGGATACATTCATGATGATGCCAGAACAGTTGGCTTGGATATTTGTGCCGTCATTTTTTCGGAACAATAACTTGCCTATTTTATTTAAAATTATTTTTAATCACATCAATTTAGCCGATATATCCTTTGGTTTGCCATATCTATAAATCAAACATTCCTTGCTGATAACCAGATCTATGCCTAAATTCAGGGGCTAGGATTTTGGCCAGGAGTTTCGCTTTATACCAAAGCGACAAGTAATGAGTATGCCACCTAATTCAATGTGACGTGGATGTCACCTCAGTCCACGTCACCCCAGCGCGCCAATGGGAATCTTGGACAAAATTGCCCAGATGTCCAGAATACCTCATCATCCTTTTCCAAATTGCATTATAAAATCTACGACAGGAAAGCGATGGCTAACTCTACTTCTTTATCACAATCTCTACACCCGTTATAAATTCCCGGATCTCATACAATACACCTGTTGTTCCTGCACAAAATTCTGACCATGAGTTGTAATATGGAGAAGATATGGGACGACACTCTGGGTGGCCCGATTCCAGAGAGCGGTTTTGGTAAGCAATCGACCATAAAATTCTTCATCATTTTTATTGTTATCTTCTTTTATCTGCTACAAATTTTATTGCATCTATAACAATAGAACATCAGATCATTACCCGTAGTTATTGATACAAATATTTGTTATATCAGATGCAGAACCAGGAGCACAAGGAATGTTACAGAAAAGATCTAGTGGAGAGTTCGAGAAGTATCGCAAAGGAATCGCTATTGCCACACCTATAACGAAGAACCTTCCTCGGTCCTTGTCCATGGAAGGATCTCCCCCTGCTTCCCCAGCGGGTTCCTCTCCTTCCTGTGAGCTTCTTTTTCTTTCTTAAATTTTTTTATAGTCCATTATATCTTAGATCATATATCTCGATATAATTATCAAAGTGATTATCCATCTCAGATTATCGAAGTATTTATCCATCTACACTTAAGTATGGCGTAAAATTTTATCCATCTACACTTGAGTATGGCGTAAAATGTTATTTTTGTGATCCTGCATAGTCTTGACAGTTAGATCCGTTATTATTATTAATAACTTGTTTAAGAAGCAGCAGCATCATCATAATAGTTATTATTAGTTAAGGAAGAAGGTGCTAATGTTTGAAGATTGATGGATATATTTGTGGGTATAGCTACTCCCAGAGACAAAGAGAACGTATGGAGGAGCGTGTTCCACCCGGGGAGCAACATGGCCACCAAGAGGATTGGAGCCCAAAAGTTCGATAGTGTTGAACCACGGAGCACTACTGTTTATGACTGGTTAGCTCTTAAGATTGAATGGAATACATCTTATATTATGCAGGGACAGAGTTAAGTGGGTTGGGATTTATGGACTTTTATGTTTTGGATCTTGTGTGCAGGCTCTACAGTGGGGAGACCAGATCCAACTGGCGCTGAAGGTGGAAGAGAGGGAAAAGGAAGTTGGAAGTCTTATTCGCTATGATTGGCTGTACATAAGAAAAATAAAATCTTATTTATGTATAGTTTTGGTGTCCAGGACATAGCAAGAATACTTGTGGGAGTTGTGAAAGTAGTAAACAATGATCAAGATCACTTTGGTTAATGATGGATTGGATGTTGATCGACGATGCTATGCGATGCTAGTTTGTATGAGTTGAATTCATATGTCAATGGATGCTATTTTGTATGAGTTGAATGCATATGTGTTACAACTTTTGGTTTTTTTGTTTTTTATTTTATTTTACATAGTGGAATGGGCAGCGTCACGAATATCCAGTTTTTATGGTGGTCGTAGTATTAAGTTGTCCACCAGTTGTTCACCCCACCACCATATAGATCTTCGCCCAATCCTCTTTTATAACCACCATGCCACATCATTTTAAATCTTTTACGCCATTAAAAGCACCAGGTAAGACAAACGTTCACTCAAGAACAAGCGTTTAGACTGTTTGGGGAACCAATTGATCTGCCGCCTTGGTCTGAGAGACCGCGAACAGGGGGTTTTACTCCATCAAAGTCACCCGGGAGTCAGCACCCGACCCTGCCCACACCAACATTATCAATTAGATTTAGGATACCAATTCAGCTTTTTGGTAGGGTGGAGATTTGAACCTACGACCTCCCTTGGAGGATTGTCGTCTCCTCTCCAACTCACCTACAACACCTGGGTCGCACAATCCCCTTTTATAACCACCATGTCACGATCATTTTAAACTTACACCGTTGAAAGCACCAGGCAAAGACAAGATAAGCGTTCAGTCAAGAACAAGGTTTGAGTCCTGCTAAGACGTCCTCCCCTTACACGATTTAGGGAACCAATTGATCTACACCTCAAACCTAATTTTTGGTTATTATTAAATAACAAATTTTTGTAATAAAATAAAAGCCAAAAGAAAGAAAGAGTGAGCGTATTAAAAATGTTCTTATCCGCTACTTACTTTGTTTTCTATAATTTTTGATATTTCAATAATTGAAGATGATATATTTTCTAAACTTACTAGTTGCTATTTATTTTAGTTCTTTTGGAGTTAATGGTTTTTTATTAATACATAAAGAAAAATTAAAGGTTGCATCTTTTAAAGTATTGATTTGTTTTAATTCTTTTAAAGTTATTGTTTGTTTTATATAAGTTTAAAAAGTAGAGATTTAAAGTATAGTTTAAAAAGCAATAAATTATATATAATAATTTTTATGAAATATTATTTTTATATAATTAATAATAAGTTATATATGATAATTTTATTTTTTGATTTGGTTACTTGAGAAACTTTTATGATCGATTTACATGGTTGAGCAGTCTCTTTCCAACTATGACCCATCTTAAAGTTAGTTATACTTATCAATAGAGAATTTAACACAAAGTCACCACACATCCACTCCCTCACACACTAGCACGGTTTAAGTTATATATCATAATTTTTATGAAGGATGATGTTTATATAATTAAAATACAGGAGCATGTTTTATATCAAGTTTTAATTAAATTTATTCAACCAACTATGGATCATATATAATAATCCCCAGGGAAGATAACTATTAGCAGTATTTGAACACAATCATTATATATTCAAAATAACTAAAGAAAAAAACCAATTATAGTTCATGTACTCCACTTTTTATTTCATGAGTTGAAATTTTCATAATAAACTAGAAAGCATAATTCCTCGTAAAATAATTTATGGTAAAATAGTGAAATACATAAATATCACAAGAACACAACACAAATTTATAAAACATAAAGAACTCTAAATGAGGTTATAAGATAAAGATAATCCACACGTCTTTTACTACCATGCATAACATGATGAAATAACAAAATATATCAAAATAGACTTATCAATCCTTTATAATTTAATAAAAACATCAACTATGAAATTTGGAATCTAAGTGATATTTTACATAAGGTTGATTCAACAACCTCAGCTATGAAAATTGAAATCTAAGTGATATTTTACATAAGAAATTCAACCACTCTACACAAGATAGGATGGTTCCTTCATCCAACTAACTGTATGGTTGAGTCCCAATCACTCAAGTGGCATATATAAATGTTTAAAGCATAAACTAATTTTATAAATGAATGAAGCATGCATATACTCAACTCATGAAAACCATATTTCATATAAGACTCATTTCAAGTCATTACATGCATCAAGATATCAATTGTAGTGTATGTTTTCCCTCACATTAGATTTCATTCTATCTACTATTGTTTGAGCTCATTATAGTAGTATAGGAAATTAAAATCATGGGATAATATTGTAAATTGAGAATTTAATCATGTATGGCCTATCATTCATTGGTTTGGAACTTAATCAATTAAATGCTTTAAAAATTCTATTTCTTGTAGTGTGATATGTTGTCATGTGTCACGTGCTCCAAAGCATGTACATATCATTCTTCATGGGTTTACCTTAAGCTAAGCCATGTCTTAAACGACAATAACAATATTAAATTTTATGGTAATTGGTAATAAGATTCTAGATAATAAATATAAATTAAAAAATAAGCTATCTAAATCTATTAAGTTAACTAAGAGAGAGGATGAGATAGAAAGGGATGAGAAGTGGAAGAAGAAAAGAATGCAACTAGAAGATGGGGATATATTGCAATAAAAGGGGACCTATGCGTAAATAAGACAGAGGAAGGAACATGGTACCATAGTCAGAAATAGGAGTATGGTAGAAGTGGTGAACTTGGCAATAGGGGGAGCAAAATTTAATAATTCTAGGTAGCTCTAAAACCTATAAAAAATATAATTGGCATGGCTTAGCTAAAAAGGGTGGCATACATACATTATCTTTGTGGTTATATATTGTTTGTTAGTCTTATTTGATTATGAGTGCTTATGTGTTTTCAATAAATTATCCAAAACATTAAACATTAAACTTGTCAATTAAATGGTCTTAGTCAGCCATAAGGAATATAAAAAAAAACATATTCAAATTGCATATGGATCTTGAACTTGTATCTTGGATAAGGAGGTCGCTATGATCATGTGTATAGTAACCCATTAGATTTGACTTAACCTTGGGTGGGAGTGACTCCCTAGGATCAAGTGACCAATCCTATTGTAGAACATAGATTGGCTATGCTCTCCATTGGTTGAGCAACCATCTCATAATTAATCATTTTTTGTTTTGTGTGGGTGGGTATTATTTATTGTAAAGATAGGTGGATTTACTTGTATTTAAATAAAAATATTTACAAATTAAATAGATGATATTTTATTTTATATTTGTAATATGGGAGAATGTGGATATTTATCTTTGTTTTAAACTTGATTATTCAACTGGAAACATAAAATCTCACATTTCATTTTAAATGGACTATAATTAAAATATGCTAATCTAGGTTAGAAACCATATTAGGTTTATTTAGGGTGCCTGCTTGATGCACATTCCATCTAGGGACACTTTATCAACTTTGGACCTCAAATTCCAAAGCATTACCTTCCCAAACTATACAATTGGGAAAGTTCTATAATGGTATAACATGTATTGGTATCTAATGAATTGATGCCAAGTCTATGTGTTTGTCAAGGCTATTGAGGTTGGTGCCAAGTATAAAATTTATCACTAGGTGACTAAGATTACATTAAGTCTAGAAGTGGCACCCTATTGGTACATAATGTTGACATTGATTATTATAGTGGTAACAATGTTAACACAATGTACATACTATGCCATAACACCAATGCTGAGGTGCCATGAACAAACGTAGCACCACATGTGGTTATGGAGATAATCTATAAGTTGTAGAGTCATGATGGATGTCACTAGATGCAATTTGGCGTTGCCATATGTTCTCCTTCAAAATAAAACTTTATAACCACCTTTTAACCATCTTAGAAGGATAGTATACAATATCTTAATTATTTAGCAATCCTTAATAATATGACCTTCATGCAAATATTGCTAAATTATTAAATGTATGAATTTAAAATTTAAAATTTTGATTTTTTGTTACTCAAAAAGTTTTCTTCATGTGGAATGAGAGCCCAAGTTGTAACACTCAAACCTAAAAAGACACCAACTTTTAACATCTTGTATAGATTCCACTTTAGAGGAGGGTATGACATTTTGTAGTTGTCAACAAATATTGACTCTAGACCAAGAAGGGTCTCACCAAGAGGTTAATACATGGAGTAAAGGAGTCAATGAATTTGGAAAAATAGCCCTCCATGTAATGAGGAGTTTTCACCTGATTGGATAACAGATATTGGAATCCATTCAATATTTGGAAAATATTATAATAGATCAAATATTGGTAGAACAAGAAGAGTTAAGAAAACCACCCAAGCATGGGAATAAACCTTTGGTAACACTCCCATAATGGATAGTTCATCCAAGATAAAAGATCCAATTAGAAAGAGAGGAATTTATTTTGAAATCTAAAGAAATGAGAACCAATAAAGTTCTACGTGATTATTGAAAACTTGAAGGAAAAGTGGTATGAAATTGATTGATAGATGTGGAGAAATATTTTCTAATTTATGACTCTTCCAACATTGGTAAGGGCAATATTGCAATTTTCCACTTAGAATAGTCAACAATGATATGGTGGAAAATTAAGAATATCCTTGGATTTTTTACCACATGTAGGTGAATTGAGAACAATTCATGAAGATATTCAAAACAAAGTATATATCCCAAGTTTATATTTAGAGTAGGATTCAATAGGTCCACAACCTTTTATAAGGTATTAGAACTATTATGGAGAATGAACATAAGTTCATTGAACTTATTGGAGATATACCCTCCATGGGGGATGAGATCATGTCAGTCAACCATTTTCTTTCAAGAATATATGTAGCCCTGGTTTGAGTAGTCAAAAGGAATATGCCACTAACATGGAATAAGGCATACAAGTTAGCATCATTGATAGAGTATGGACTTGGAGGGTCATTGAAACAAAGAGATTAGTTCAAATTTTAAGGATCAAATAGTTTTTCATGTCCATATCAAAGATTAATTGTGTTTTAGCAAGGTCCGTTCTCTATGTAGCCTAGTTGATAGTTACCTCCACAACACCCACAAAAATGACAACAAGGCTCTAAACAACATCAAAATTTGAGACAACAAGGATATATTTAGTAGTCAACATAGAGATAATAAAGCAAGGGTAAGGGTGGATTTATTTTTAAAAAGAAGGCTCTTCTAGGGTTTGATGAGGAAAAACTACTCCGCTAGGGTTTGATGAAGAAAAACTGCTATGTGGGGATGACAACAACTTTCGAAGGAGGTCTAAAAAATTAGAGGAATTTCGTGATGGCATCGGGTCCAACACAGAGAGTGCATGCTCGAGATGTTTTTTCATCTAAAAATGACTGGAAGGAATAGGATTTTCCAGTGCATGTCAGGAACCATTTGTTAAAGAACATTGGATGTTTGGAACGATGTGAAGCCAGGCCAATTCTAGTGGTTCAACTAGACTCGATGGCGAAATATGTGGAGTATCTAACCAAACATGCCCTTATTGGAAAATTTTTGGACATCCAAATTTCTCTCCCCTTTGTGGAGGCTTGGGTCAGGAAGACTTGGAATCCTGAAGGCGATGTGGAGGTGATGCTGAGTGTGAACAACTATTTTATGGTGGTTTTATCTTGTATTGCAGATCGTAACAAAGCATTTGAAGGGGGTCCTTATTTCTATAACCAAGTGGGACTCTTTCTTAAACCCTGGCATGTGGGTTTCAACTCATCAGAGGAGTGGACGTCACGGGTTCCAGTATGGGTGCGGCTTCCATGGCTCCCATTGGAATTCTGGATAACTGATATCTTGCATAAGATTGCCCTTCTACTTGAGAAGTCGGTTGGACCGTCACAACAGACAATGGATAAAAAGGTAATCTCTGTTGCTCGTATTTGTGTTAAAATTGACTTAAATAATCCTATTCCAGATTCTATTGAAATACAATTTGGATCAACTACATGGGTTCAAAAACTTGACTATGAAGCTCTTCCATTTTGTTATCGGATTTACCGTGAATATGGCCACCTACAAAGAAAATGCCCTAAGTTTGTCCCGCCTGTGGCTTCAAATCCTAGGCCCTCTTGATTTGGAAAAATTTTGGATAAAGGAAAAGCCCCGATAAAGGAAGGGGAACGGGATAAGGAAGGTTTTGTTTCGGTAAAAGCCTGAAACATAGGACGAAGGGCAAATAAAGACCTTAAGGATAGCCATCCAAATGCTCTACTCAACCGTTTTGAAATATTATATGATCTTGATTAGTGTATGGAGATACCTAAAATATCTCTACCTGATGCAAATATAACAAGGCCGAATCAGATGTCTCTTCTTGAGGAGGAACTTAAGGAATCAGATCTAGGGGATTTAAATGAAGAACAAAGGGCTTTGGATCTGAGTATATGGGACATGGTTGGGTCTAGCCCTATAATGGAAACTATTTTGGAAAGTGGTACAAATTTAGTTATGCCCTCTCCTACTCAGGCACTGATCTAGTCATCCTTGGACTACAAAAATCCTACGATGTTGGGATTGCAACAAAAAATAATTAAAAAAAGTTTTTCGGATAAGAATATGAAGGTGGGTCGGAAGAAGGACAAGGATAAAATTAATTTAATGGGGGAGACTTTGGTGGAGTTAGGATTGGTGAGAACATTGGACTCCCATTTTTATAACCCCCAAAAATTATTATCCTCTCATGGAATGTAATGTGGTTGAACAACATCCCCAAAAAAAAATTTGTTCATGATTTGGTTTGTGTGCATTCTCCGGATGTGGTGTTTATTCAGGAGACTAAATTGGCTATTGATAGTATGTTCAATATTGATCCCAAGTTGTGGAGAAGGGATCAATGCCAGTGTATTGGTGCATGTGGATATGTTGGTGGTGTTGCTTGTTTATGGGATTCGGTTAAGATATCCCCTCTTACTTGGATTTCCAGCAGATGGTCTATTTTGATGGTCGGACATGATAATGAATCTGGTGAAACCATCCTACTTACAAATGTGTATGCTCCTGTTGATTACAATGGTAAAGTGAATTTGTGGGAGCACATTTTCTTTGTGAGAAGTTTGGTTCCCCTGTACCCATGGATTTTGGTTGGAGACTTCAACTCTATCACTTGTCTAGAGAAGAAACGTGGTGGGGTGGATCGTATCGAGCCTTTTTATTTTGTCTTCAGTGCTCATATCTAGACCCTAAACTTGGTTTACATCAAGCCATATAATGGGATATTTACTTGGCATAATAGAAGGTGTGGGGAAGCTTCCATCTCAGAGAGACTGGATAGGTTTTTGATATCCAGTTATTGGATGGGTAATAACAAAAGTGCTAGTTATGTGATTCTAGAGGGTAGGGGATCTGATCATTGGCCTATCAAACTCTTTGCTTTGGAGTTAGGGCTAAAAAATAATCCCTCCTTTAAGTTTCAACTTATGTGGCTTCGTGATCCTAAGCTTCATGATTTCATGTGAGGCTGGTGGACCACTGGCAAACCTCCTCATGGCACCACTATGTATTCCTTTATGAAGCGACTACAATTTATAAAACATAAATTAAAGAGATGGAATAGATTAATTTTTGGGAACCTTTCTTTGGCTAAGCTAGCAGATCTTAGGAGGATGGAAGAAACTTCAAGGAAGATTAGAGATCAAGGATTCACGAAGGAGCTTCTTGTTGAGGAATCTGAGTTTGCGAAAGACCTTGCTGAATGGGAACTAAGGGAAGAAATTTTTTGGAAACAAAAAGCTTGAGTAGATTGGATTTAGGAAGGGGATAGGAACACAACCTTCTTTTATAACTCAGTTAAGGCTCGTCGTAATGGTAACCTGATTACCTCTCTTGTCAATTCTCAGGGTGCCCTACTCTCTTCTTTCAGGGATATTTTAGAAGAGACTAAGAGGTATTTTTCCTCTCTCTTCAAGGAGGACTCCCTATCATATGATGAGAATGAAAAGCTTATTCTAAACTATATTCCAAAAATTGTTTCTAGAGAGATGAATGAGCACTTCATGGATCCAATTTCCCTTGAGGAGTTGGAAAATTTTGTATTTAATATGAAAAAGGAAAATCCCCAAGTCCAAATGGATTCTCGATTGATTTTTATCAAGAGTTTTGGGATTTAATCAAATTTGCTCTTTTGGGGGTGGTCCATGAGTCCCAAAATAACAAACAGTTGCTAAAGGTCCTAAATGCTACCTTTGTGGTGCTTATACCCAAAAAAGAGGGAGAAAATTCCTTGGATATGTTCAAGCCTATTGCTCTCTGCAATGTTGTGTATTAGATCACAAAAATTATTGCTAAGAGGCTGAAGATATGGTTGAGAAAAATCATATCTAAAGAGCAATGAGGGTTTGTTGTTGGCTGATAAATCTTGGATGGGGTTGTTATTGCTACAAAATCTATTCACTCGATGGAAACTTCTAAGGAGAAAACTATGTTTATTAAGTTGGACATGGCCAAAGCCTATGATCGGGTCAGATGGTCCTTTCTTTAGAAATTTCTTACTACTTTTGGATTTGAGGAGGAATGGATTAGATGGGTGATGAGCTATGTTTCTTCTTCCTCATTCTTTGTTCTTGTTAATAATGAGCCATCAGAGTTGTTTGAGGCCTCAAGGGGATTGAGGCAAGGAGATCCTTTATCTCCTTATTTGTTTATCATTATGGTGGAAGGGTTGGGAATATTTCTCAAGTCTCAAGTCATGTAGGGTCTCATTCAGGGGTGGAAGTGGGATAGTAGTTTGCCACCTCTTTCCCACCTTCAATTTATTGATGATACTGCTTTATTGGGAGTTGCCACTATCAGGGAAGCTGGAAATATTAGATAGTCTCTTGACATATATCTTGGTGCTTCTGGATAGTTGATTAATGAGGAAAAGTCTTCTATTTTCTTATTCAATACCCATCCTCTTATTAAAGCTAGGATTTCTCGCATTCTAAGATTCCAGGTTGGGACTCCCCCTTCATTTATCTTGGTATTCCAATTTCATCTCATCCTCTACCTAGATCTTCTTGGTAGTCTATGCTTGATAATTTTAGAAGGAAGGTGAATCACTGGACTTTCAGATGGCTATCCATTGTAGGTAGAGTGTTGCTTTTAAAATGTGTTGTTCAAGATTTACCCATTTATAGATGTTTTGTACAAATAGCTCCCTCTCACTTCATCAAGGACATGGATGCTTTGTCAAGATAGTTTTTATGGTCTGGTAAACTTGATCAATCTAAATATATTTTGGTTAGGTGGGATTCTATATGTAGGTCGTTGCAATAGGGAGGCCTTGGGTTGCAACAGACAACTCTTTTTGGGCAGGTTTTGGCTACAAAACTTTATTGGAGATGGTGTACCTCTCAAGATAATATTTGGGCTAGAATATTATCTTGTAAATACTTGAGAGGTATTTATGAGGCTAATATCCCTAGAGTCAGCTTGGTTGGGAAAGGTTCAGTTATCTGGGACACTATGAAAAGAGGATCTAATTTAATCAAGCAGGGTTTGTTATGGATTTGCAATCAAGGATCAAATGCTCTTTTTTGGGAGGATTCTTGGGATGGCCACCCTTCTATCTTGAATCAATATCCTAGGTTACGTTCCCTAAGCATTTTTTTATTGGAAGTAGGTTGGTCTCATGTGGAGGACTTTAAAAAAATCTAGTATTTTGGAAATATGGAGATGTATAGGTGGAAATATCCGCAAGAATGGCCCCAGGGGGGACTGGCCAAGGACAGAGAGGTGCTTGCTCTTATTATTACGATGAGACCTTGTTCTTCATTGAGGGGTAAAGATATTCTGGCTTGGAACCCTGATCCTAAGGGAACCTACTTGGTAGCCTATGATTATCAGGTTCTTGATAAGCAAAAGTATGGGAGTCTTCCTATCACTTGGTGGAAAAATTTATGGAACAAATTTGCCTGGCAAAAATGTAACTTCTTTCTCTGGTTGGTAGCTCGTAATAAATGCCTCACTTGGGATAATGTGAGAAAGAGGGTATTTTAGGGTCCCTCTTTTTGTTTCCTTTGCAGTAATAATGAGGATGAATCTTCTCATTTATTTTTCCAATGCTCCTTTGCTAGAGGCATTTGGAACCATTAGTGGAGCGCCTAGAACCATTCATGTTTTCATGTGTTGTCCTTGGTGGAGTTTTGGAGTAGTCTGGGCAGACCTCCAGCCAAGGCCCCCTTCCTTTGGGTGGCTTGGAATTTGGGCCCTTCTTGCATCATCTGGAAAATTTGGCTCAAACGAAACCGATGCATATTTTAGGGCAGTTATTTGGCTATTCAATAGATCTGGAAAAGGATCTTGTATATGGTTTAGGAAACCATCCATAGCAAATGTGATGTGGACCCTCTTTTGGATTCTAGGGAGGAGAAGGTACAACAAGCCCTTGGTCTCTTTAGGGATGGTGTGAACTCTTCTAGCCCTAGTAGGGTTCCTCAGCTCAGCAAGAAGGTTAGGAGATATGGTAGGTGGAGGCCACCTCCTAGAGGAGTTTTAAAAATTAATACTGATGGATTGTCTAGGGGTAATATTGGACATGCTGGCATTGGCGGTGTTGGGAGAGATTCTACTAGTGGTGTCAATTTTTTCTTTTCCATTTATAAAGGTGTTCACTCCAACAATTTTATGGAATCTCTTGCAATTCTTGAGGCCTTGTAGAGGGGGTTTTATCTTGGTTGGCATAGGATTATCTGCGAGTCTGACTCTCAAATTATGGTTAATATTATAAAAAATAAAAGGATGGAGGAATTTAATTGGCAGTTGGCCTCTGTAGATGTTCAAATTCTCAAAATGAGTTAAGAGTTTGAATTTATATCCTTTGTGCACATTCTAAGGGAATGAAATGTGGTTTCTGATTACCTGGCCAAAAGGGATTCTGAGCTTCTGGATCCTTGGAGTATCGATAATTGGGAGAGTCTCCCATCTAGGGATTCTCAACGCCTGTGGGATTTGATCCACAAGGTGGTACAGACTTAATGTGGTTTGTTCTTGTTGTCTTTTTCGAGTGTCATTCTAGTCTAGTGGTTTTAGCTTTTTTGGCTATTTATTTGAGTCCTGGTTGGAAGCTCAGTTATACTCTGTAATCCAGAATTTTTATCAATAAATTTTTACCCCTTTATTTAAAAATAAAAAATAAAGCTAGGGTAGGGGTGAACCAATATAAAGGACTATAGGATATGGAATATTAAGGTCCCATCGACCACCTCAACTAACACAATTTTTTTAATCTCAAGCTCCTCAATAGTGTCCATGTAGACCAACTAAAAGTGCACCTAGTTTTGGAACATACTATGGGTGTTATGACTATGGAGGCCCCACTATTCTAAAGACTGCCTTTAAAGGACCAAATAGGTAGGATCACAATAAAATACCCATGTATGTAGTGGCACACATTTGTAACACCATGTGTTTGCAACAATCAATTATTAGAATGTTGAGCATAAAGTCACTATTATAAAGAATACAAGTGTGATTCTTGATTTGCATGCAACCATTCTTATAGACCTTAGAGCCATATCATCTATTAATGATGAATCTAGAGACATACATGGGTTAGAAAAGAAAAAGTTATATAACTTAGGTTAAGTGGTGATGACTTCAAGATATTACGAAGCCATTTGAGTATTTATATAAAACTGTTAGATTCATATTCAAGGATCGTCCACCCATCAAGACCTATTAGATAATTGATTGGGGTCATACAAGGCTTTCTTGGCTATGGATTGATCAAGAATACATCATCCCAAGATAGATTATTAGTCCAAGGAGGTGTAATGCATCATTGAGATGGACAAGCAAGTTTTAATCTAGGGTGTGAACCATGTAATATCACTCTGAATTATATCTAGAGTGCAAATGAAGGAAGGGATGAATGTCATATGCCAAAAAATTCAAGACAATAGAAAGAAGGGAAATATGGATCCTACCTTGGAGTGGACATCCATTCTATGTCAATTTATTGACACATTTCAAGATGATTACTAGGATGATTGTTAGTATGAGAGTTAGAAATTTTCATTAAGTTGAAGTTGGAGTTAGAGATAGTGTGAAAGCACCATATCAAATATCCATTGTAGAGTTGTATTACTTGAAGGTATTGTTATAAGAATTACTGGATAAAAGGTTGATTTAACCTAGTGCATCACCATGGGACACCCTTGTTATTTTTGTTAAGAAGAATGGGATTATGTGTTTATGCATAAATTATCAATAGCTAAACAACCTAACAATTAAGAACCAATACCATTGCATCATGTTGATTATAATTTTGATCAAATGCAATGGAAATCAATGTTTTCTAGGATTGATATAAATCTAGATATCATTAGTGTAGAATTAAGTAGGCACACATTTATAAGATATTTTCAAACTTATTTTGACCAATATGGGTTCATGGTGGTTTTATTTGGTCTAGAAAATGCTCTAGCCTTGTTCATAGGGTTGATAAATAATGTGTTCTAAAAATTTTTAGGAGAATTTATTATGGTATTTTTGGATGATATTTTGATATATTCTAAGAATATCTAGTAGCACAAAAAGTACTTGAGGCAAGTTTCATAGTGCCTTCAATAATAGAAGCTATATATCAAAATATCAAAGTGTTCTTTCTTTCAAATAAATATTTGATACCTTAGACATAATTTCTAGCAAAAAAATTCTATGGACACAGGGACAACATAAATGGATCTAATCTAAATGGATTTCCTACAATTTTATTTTAAAATTTTTGGTATTTGTTGAAGAGTGATATGTTGGTTGTGGTTGGAGAGGCAAAACAAGAAGGATGTAATAAGTGAGATCAATGCACCTTTATTAAATTGGTTTCCAAAAGGTAATACAAAATATTTTAATGATATTTTTCCAATAATCCTTTCTAATATAATTGATAATATCCTTCAAAATTATGACAAACATATTGAAAACCATTCTAGATTGTGTTATTTCATAGGAATAAGTTGGTAATGTTTATGGCAAACAATTTTTTGATGGTGTAATCATTGCACAAGGGGCCACATATTCTTTTCATTCAATGAAAAGGCTAGGTATGCTTATGAAATTAGATATGAAAAAAGTATATGATAAACATTTTATGAAATTTTGTACATGATATTCTAAAACAAATGGTTCTGATCAAGGTTGATGTGAATGGGTTAGATGTTATAGCACTCTAGAATGTTCTATTTTGATCAATGGATCCCCTAATAGATACTTTGAGTCGTCTCTTAAATTTTTCTAGGGTGACCCACTACCTGTATTTGTATTTATTATTCTTGTCAAGTTATTAGGGAGGCATTTCTCAAATGCAAAAATGGAAGAAGCAATCAAAGGTATTCAGGTTATAGAAAATGGTCTATCTAAATCTGAACTCCAATTTATTGATGATACTTTTTTTTGGGTCATCCCTTAGTCAATGAATCCATGGATTTTGAATTAATATCATCATGATATAAGAAGGTTGTTGGAAAATTTGTTAATACTACAAAATCCAAAATAATTTTTACTAACACTATGTTAGATTTTGAATAGATTATTATAGATATTTTAGGGATTAAAATTTTAAAAATTTCATCAACATATTTGGGTATTCGTTTATCTCATAAACAAAATAAGAAGGATCTTTGGGACTCAATTTTGGATAAAATAAAATCTTTTGATAGATTTTGGATATTTTCTTTGGAAAGTATGTAAGGAATAATTCTGGTTTCCTTTTTGTAAGTACAATAGGGTTTGTAAAGGAAATAATATTGGAGGATTGGACTTATAAAACATAGACTTATGAGTTTGTACTTAGAGTAAAAAAATGGCTAGAGATTATCCAAAGCTCAAGCAAATATTTTGGCAACTTAAAAATATATATAGGTTATCTTGATGCAATAAAGATATTCATGAAAAGAACCCTACCTAAAATATTGTCAACATGGTACTTTATATCAAGTAGTTTGCAATTGATTAATAAACATATTAGATGATCAATTTGTAAGGCAAATTTTATAAATTTTTGGTTTGATGCTTGTTTGAAGTATTATCCTTTTATTTTTTATTCAAAATTACAATTGTTTCCTTAGTCATGTCTAGATTATAAAGGTCCAAACGTCAAATATTATATTAATATGAGCAACAACTTGAGTTCATGGATTCTATTTGTAACTTGGTTGAAGAAGAGGAAATCAAAAAATAGTTTATAAGCTTCAAAATATTCTCAAAGAGTTCTATTTGCCTATTTTTCAATGAAAGAATGAGTTGGTATGGAATCTATCAAAATATGGTTGATACCCAGTCATGTTTTCACATGAGAATTTAGAGCAATCAAAATGATTTCCATTTGAAGAAATTTTTATCTCTAGAGGACCACCCTAAGGCCTCAACATTCCTTTGCTTAATTATCCAAAGCAATACACTTACATGTGATAGTCTACAAATAAGAGGATATCTATAATTACATTTCACTACCTTGGGAATCATAATTGTGTAAGTTTGTAAAACAATGGAATCAATCTATCAATTTGAAATTTTAGGGATTCCAATTTTGAGGACTCCATGTCAAATGATAATTACAAGGTTTGGGATCTCTTTCCAATCAAGCTTAGCACCTCAAAAAGTTATTTGAAACATAGTGACATGTCACTACCGTTGAAATTACAATTTTAGTACATTGTAAAATAGTGAAATTTATCCATCAATTCCTTACAAAACCCCTCAAGTTTTGGTTATGTTCAAGATAAGTGTTGATTTATTCCTTAAGAATTGATTCATTATCAAGGTGGATATATTGTATTGTAGGAGTATAACACTAAGAGTCTACCAAAAAAATGCTAACAAAGTGGAGTGAATTGCTTGCAGACCTACAAAAGGGTAAAAGTACAAGCATGGATCCCGATAAAGATATTTGGAAAGTGACATTATTCTATTTAATGACCCTATAACTAATTTTATAAGCCTTCTAATACTTTTAGAGGTATATTTAAAATCAATAATATTTGGAGTTACAACATTTTTTTAGAGATGCCCATTTATGTTTACTAGGAGTAATAGTTTCTCACCTTAGGTAACTCAAGGATAAACTCCTATCATAAATAAGAGCGATGAAATTCATTGTAAACCTCTTTTCACCATGAAGAATTTAGAGCTACACTATGTGAAACCCACATTGTGCTCTTATAACTCATGAAATTGGTAGAAAATTGATGTCTTATATTCTCTACCAATGACATTGCCCTCTTGGATTGTAAAATGCACGATGATTGGGATATAGACCTTTTGTCCATCTTATCATTCACCCTATATTTTTATCTCAATTGAATGGGAGTATTGTTGTTATTTGGATTCTTCATATGTTTATTTATCATGTACTTTCTTGCTATGGTTACAACCATATTTTCAATTAATTCCTTGTATGCTAAACTTGTAAATTTACTTTTCATGTATTTTAGTTTTTATATTTATTTTCCTTATTTTCATTTCATACAATTAGATTAGATTTTATTTGAAATTATAAATATTAGTGGGGATTTTGACCTATATCTAGATGTTGGAAGATGTCATAAATCCTTCCATCCAGTCTTGTTGAAACTAGAATTGGGGTGCATTAGAAGTTAGAAAAACCCCTAGTTCAATATAGTTTTTGGCACACCTAATGGATCGCTAGTCCTTTAGCTCATCATTTGGATAAAATAATATATTTTGGAACCAAATTTGCATTCCACTACAAGTGGGAGTGATTGGTCCAAAATTGAAGGAATTTTTGAAAAAATTACAAATAGGTAGCAATTCAATCCAAAATTGAAGTGACTCATCCATTTGATCCAACTGCCTAGGGACCAATTTTAAGATTGATTTTGGGTTTGATTCACTCCAAATAGTTGGTGGCTCACTCTAGATTTGTTAAAATTTTCATAAATTGAATCTTGAGAAATTTGCCAATGCCAATAAATTTATTTATCAAACCTAGTCCTAACTTGAACTTGAATTTCGTATCATTTTTGTTAGTTGTGTCTAATTTTTATATGTGGTTTACAAATGGAAAATTTATTACCAACTTCAAAATCATATATTTTTTACAAGGCAAGTAATCAACCTAACATTGAATTTGCAAGATCTCCCAAATTTGACTCTAATTTTGTATCTTCCATAGGTAGGGGGCATTTGGAACAAGTTTTGATAAAATATTGCCAAAGTTCAAATTAGCTAGTGATTCACTCCATCCAACTAGTGACTCACTCTAAAATAGTAAAATTTCTTCAAGTTAAATCTAAATAATGATTCACCGATATTTTATGGATCGATTCACTCAAAAGGACAAGTTGCTTTCTAACTCCTCTAAGAAGAGCAATTCATTTGGTCATTTACTTCTGAAAAATAAGTTCATTTTTTTCTAGTGAATCACATGAGTCTGGTAGCAATTCACTCTAGTTTGCTAGTGAATTGTTTTGAAGACCAAATTTAATAAACTTTTAAATTTTGATCTTGAAACTTTTTTTACACCATTATGCACATATGTAAGGTTAGGCTTATGAATACCCTCTAAAAAACACAAAATTAGGTAAATAACATCAATCACTAGAGCAATTTATAAGTTCCAAGGACTTTATTTAACAAACCTAGTCCTAACTTGACCTTGAATTTCACATACTTTTTGTTGTGTCTGATTTTTTAGGTGCTTTGTGAAGGGCAACTTTGTTACAAACTTTTGAATCAATTTTTTTTTACAAAGGCAAGCAATCAACACAATATCAAATTTGTAAGATCTCTCAATTTCGACTCTAATTTTGCATCTTCCATAGGCAAGAAGCATTTGGAACAAGTTTTGAGAAAATATTTCCAAAGTTCAAATTAGCTAGCAATTCACTCCATCCAACTAGAGACTCGCTCTAAAATAGTAACATTTCTTCAAGTTGAATCTAAAGAATGATTTGACCAGATTTTATAGATCGATTTACTTGGAAGGACAAGTTGCTTCCTAAATCATCCAAGGAGAGTAATTCACTCTAAGAAATTCACTTGGTCCTCTACTCGTAAAAAAATTCAAATTCCAAGTTTTGCTAGTGAATCGCCTGAGTCTAGTAGCAATTCAGTCTAGTTTGCTAGTGAATAATTTTGTTAACCAAATTTTGTAAACTTTCAAATTTTGATCTTGAAACTCTATTTGCACCAGTATGCACATATGTATGGTTAGTATTATGAATACCCTCTCAAAAACATAAAAATTAGGTAAAGAACATCAAACACTAGAGCTAATTATGTATCAACAAAAGAACACAAATAGACAAAGGAAGGGATAAATTTCCATGTGGGTACATAAATACAATGAGATTGATAGGATCCTATGTCTAATATCACTCTCTAAAAGGTTAAAATCAAATAGCCAATCATGTTAGTTAAAACCCTACACCCCAAGAAATTGGTTTTTTGGCTATCAACTATATTATTCATCTGATATCAAAAATCAAACATGGGTAAATTATTGGTCCTACTTAGATTCATACAAATACCTTTTAAAAATAAATTTTGATTCTATCATTTGCAACCTTTCATAATGAAATTAATACAAACCAACCTCTATAAACTAATGCTTACTCAATCATCATATTTGTATGACTTCATCTCAAAGTCCACCTTGAGATAGCTTGTGTAACACATAAATTCTTCCTCCTAGATAATTTATACCTATAATTATAGGTTTTTTAGAATAATATTTAGTTTATAATATAATTTAAGGATTTTATTAAAACTTGCAAGTGTCAATCAGTCAATTAGGGACACAAAATACCTAGGGAAACCCTAGGAATAAATTTCACCTCCAAATAACAAAATGCAACAAAACATACAACACTTCCCTCCTCCAAACCAATAAATTTCTTGACAAGGGTTTCAATATCCTCCTCTATTCCCAAATATAAAATTTCCTCTAAATCAACAATGGTCCTATCTAAATACATAGCTTCCTTCTTTCCAAATGCCAAATACTCTTTTTTTTTCATCTTACAATCCTCCATACCAATACCTTCATATACCTCCATATCCATCTTAAGGTTACATGGTATATCCTTATTTTATGCAACAACATAATCAACCTCCACAAAATAATCTAGTGCCTCAACCACCTAGGCTTGAAAACCAACTTCTTGATAGTACCTATCAAGGCCCATTGAATCTAGGGGTATATTTCCTATCCCTTCCACAACCATGAAATCTCTACCGAACTTTGATATAAATAGAAATAAAATAATATTGGATCATCACAACGAGCTATCTACACTCAAATAAATTCATCAAATTCAAGAGAAAGACATCATGGTACACTTACTAATATACTTTTTGTATAATAAAGTTATATTGTGGTATAGATTTGTACCTAATGATTTTGTTTTTGGTTGGGCTTCAATGGTAGAACCTTTCAGGTATAGATTTTGTAGCATGGGTAATGGATATTATTTTTTATTCTAATTGAATGCTATGAAAATAAAATCTCAAGAAACTATTCATGATTGCTATACTAGGTTCTTAAGAACTTAAAATTTTATTTTGTGAAACTGTAACAACCCACCAACTTGACCCAAGGGAGAGATCTTTGTTTTTCATTTTCATAAGGAATAACTCACAAAGAAGTCCCAATATTTTTTAGCAGTATAAGGCATAACCACATTTTGAGTTCATTATCACTGTAGATGACACTCAAGTAGATAGGAGTGGCCAACTTCCCATACTTCTTGGGTTCACTTTTCTAAACCTCACTGTTTATAAAAGATACCATTAGTGGTTCCACCACTTTTTCTATACCCTCACCAATATAGGATAACTTGACCATAATGTAGGAATTATCCTTTAAGGCCCATAACACTTAGAGGGAGATGCTTATTTCATAACACTACATAAGTTTATCTAAGTAGGATTATTCTAGTATAATGCCTTATTGATTCATTACCTGCACCTCTATGGGATAACTAAGGCCATTTCCACTCACATGGTAATGAGCATGGTCACTCTTACCTCATCGTAAAGTGCCACCACAATATTATTTTATGAATAATCTAGTGTATTGTCCATCGTTTAGATTTTTAGACCTGATCACTAGGAATACATTCAAGCCTCACTGCTTAGGACCTATCCAAAAGCCTCACCACTTTGGGTCATCCAAGCCTCATCGTTTAAGGTGTATCATTCACATAAACCTAGTTATTGCCTCACCACACCTCAATTATAAATTAGGACACATATTGACTTAAGGGTTATGCTAATATGGATCTAGTTCATTACCAAAAACCCATCCAACCCAAGAGTCTAACGTTCAAAAACATAATAATAGCATTTAGTAGTTCCTTTATATCTTCAATGAAAATAATGAAGCAACATCTAAAGGAATTATAACCATAATTCATGAATTAGATTCCATCATTCCTTTCAATAGCACATTCCTTCCATTTTGCACATAACTGAAAATTCCAAGAACCTTACATAAAATAATTATAACATCCTTCTTTGAATCAAGTATCAAATAATATAACAAGAGAGCTATTTATAAAATATTTTTCTTTCCTCATAATCATGGTACTCATAATAATCCTCATCCCAAAAATTATATATTTAAATCTCTTAATTACATAAATAAACTTTCATCTTTTCCTCAAGGTCTCTCGCTAGTTGGTTCTTCTCCAACAAACAATGAGAGTAAATTTACGAATCAGGATAGATTTTATATGCATATGCAATCCTAACATGCACTATTGAAGAAAACACACATTCAATAATGCAAGATCATACAAAGCAAATACCATGAATGAATATCGAGAGAATCCCATACTTCCCTCAAAATATGGATCGATTGCTACACGAGCCATAACTAATCATGCAAGAACATTGAGAGACCCATAATTCTCTCAAATGGATCTATTGATTAAGTTATTCATAAAAATTTCATATTAAAATAATATTTTACCACTAAAACTATTAATTAATTGCTTGAAATATAAAAGAATATCATTTTATATTATTAATTTCACCCCACAAAAACTTAATGAAACCTTCAAATATTTACCTTCAATAATATAGGGTTATACAACAAATTATAACAAACCCAAAATTAGATTAATTTAATAGGTCATTAACCTTAGGGAAAACATCACATCTATTTTAATAATTAAAGGTCTAAAAGCATATTGGATAATAAACCGCCAATTAAAAAAAAAAAAGCCAATTCAAAATCTCTCTTACTTACAAAAGACAACAAAAATAAATTATCATCATAATAACCAAGCAATACGCTAAAACATCAATCAAAATAGGCAAAAAAAATTCACGCTTAAGAAATATAAAAAGGCACCCAAGTGTTGTAGGTGAGTTGGAGAGGAGAGGGCAATCCTCCAAGGGAGGTCCCAGGTTCAAATCTCCACCCTACCAAAAAGCTGAATTGGGTATCTAAAATCCAATTGATAATGTTGGTGTGGGCAAGGTCGGGTGCGACTCTCGGGTGACTTTGATGGTTTAGAACCCCCTGTTCATGGTCTTTCAGACCAATGCGGCCCCACAAGAGGTTTTTCGCTTAATATATATATATATATATAAAGGAGCTCGCAAAGGTATGAACATCAAAGCTACATGGAATACTAGTTATATTCATGCTTAGGCGTTTAACAACTGATGTAAAAGGTGGCTTAGATACAAATACAAGACACTTCTATCTTAAGACCTACCCTACAAATGACTTATCTCCAAATATTGAATATAATGTTACTCATAGTTTTGCATTACAGAATAGAACACAACAAATATAGGGATTGAAACACAAGAGGTAAAAGCCAAGAATCCCATCTACACTCTAACACAAGACTAGTCATCTTAAGTCTTATAAAACTTCAACCCAACTTCTATGCACTCATAAGCAACAATTTCCATTCAAAAAGATCAAAAACATCAAACGTTCTAAGGATAACATGACTACTAGCATAACAAGGATCAAAAGAGCCTATAAAGCCAGGTCAAGATCCAACAAGGAACAAATATAAAAGCACTAACTCATCAACAAGGCAAAAACACAATATACTACCTCAATAAAATGTACTCTACATATACCCATATGCCATGACACATAAATAAAAGAATATATTGGTCCGACTTTCATACACACCCCGTGAAGAATGAGCATAAAACTCTGATACACTTATACGAGATAAATCCCACTCACTTTAGGATCTAGCTGGTTATCCAAGGTGTGAGTTACAGAGTCGGGTCGACTGTCAATTCACTCTTTTCCGCTTCTGGAATAGTTTTCAATATGGACTGTCTGTTACCTTACAATGGGATCAATGAACTTGTTCAGTAATTTTTAGAAGTTGTCACTTGTTGACAATCAGATTTAAAATTAATTCTTTGATCTAGCTCTCTTGGGTCAGCAGATTTAAATAAAAGACAAAATTAAAAGAAAATAAAAATGGATCATCTCACGGTAAAACAAAGAGGGTAGGGTAAGGCAGAAAGAGAAGTTTATCAAACTTAACTGTAAGGCCAAAACTACCAATTTTATTTATACTATCAGCTTCACAAAGGAACAAATCAAAGAAGAAAGTGTCCAGCTTTTTAAGATCAGTTTCTACTAAGAGCACAAGGCAAAGGTGGAACAGATCTAACAAAAAATTATAAACCGAAGGGAAGTCGGTTAAAATTGATATCTTTCATCGGAAGCCTAGCTCACACAGTGAGGACAGAGCAATTAGAACAGGCCTGAACCTTAAATCTGTAATTTTCCCTAGCATACAATAGAAAAAATGAAGCCCAACAACATATTTAATCTTGATAACACAGATTTACAGCATATATCTAATAAACTTTTAAAGAAATGGATAACAAAAGAAAATGAACTTATCATAGTCTGCTAAAGATTAGGCTCCTGGCCATGCTATCACAAAAAACAAAAGCACATCAACTCCAAGTCCAAAAATAAAATATTTCACAAAATTTGCAAGAAATTGCTTCAATAGCCTTTTATTTTTAAGTCTCCGCTTCCTCGCGATTACATTGAGAAGAAGTATTTATAGACTCAGGACAAACCCTGATCTTTTCAGAAATATCTTCTTCTCCAACCGCAAATCTTATCATCTTAAACCCTAGGACCTGGGTTTTACAATATAAAGCTATTTAAAACAAATTCTGGATAAAACTTAACCATTATGCAACTCAGTGCAGTCACTTGCCATAAATGGAGAAGATAGAATTTGAATGCCACTTGCATTCACCCACAACTGTGAGTAAATGCCCTCATTAATTCCCTTGGGTAATCTGGATGAGTCACCACTTTCCTGACATTTCATCTCTGCAAAGCCATCCCTGAGCTGAACATCTCTGCAAGCTATTAATTCTGCCATAAATTTTCATTAAATGCCTTCACCGGCAAATTTTGGTAACTGTGTGCAGATATTTCCCCTTTTCGGCCAATTCCCAACATATTCCACTATGGACAGCAGCTTAGTCACCATAAAATCTCTTTGCGGACAGATCTGTAAAAAATTGGATGAAACAGCAATTTTTGACATCTTTTCTTTCTAAATGGCCGTCTTTGACTAATTTGCACTAAGCTTTACCTTTATGGCCATTTCTCCGCTATCATGCAAGTGCCAGATGGCTTCCTACAAAAAGGACAAAATATGGATTAGTACTTTAATAAAATTAAATCAAAAGCTTAATTATCAAATCAGATTAAAACACTAATGTTTACTTGCATGTCGGCTCTATTTATCTGATACGTGGCCTACAATGTTTTGACACATGTCACAGAATCGCGACACGTGTCCATTTCAAGTTGTCTTCCATTCTGCTCTGTTTTCCTGCCAGGGTCACGAAAATGCGACATGTCACGAAATCGCGACATCCCCCTTTCTTCGGCAGCGCTTCTCCGTCAAGGCCGCGAAAACGCGACATTTCATGAAATCGTGACCATTTCTCTTCTTCGGCGCTTCCTGCTTCTCTAGCCACGATTTCGCGACATGTCACGAAATCGTGACCTTTCCTTGCCTTAGTTATTTCTTCTGGCTGCTTTGTCTTGGCAGCCTTTCCTTTCCACCGTTGAAACCTTACCTTGCTTGCTCCTTTCATTTCTGGTTTGGACCCGTCACGATTTTGCAACATGTCACGAAATCGCGACGGTCCGTACCTTAAGCTTTGCCCGCCCTTGGCGTGTCGTGATTTCGCGACGTCGCGATTTCGCGACGTCGCGATTTCGCGACACCCAAGCCTTGCTTCACTTCTAAGTTCCTAACTTTTTGTTTTGCTGCTTCTGCCCTGGCGCTTCTTTGTTCTGACGAACCTTGCCTTGCTTTCGCCCCACCATGTCACGATTTCGCGACACGATGTCGGCCTGTCTTGCGTTTGCGATTTGTGTCATGAAATCGCGATGTCGCGAAATCGTGACAAGTTCCTGCCTTAGCCTTTTTTTCTTTCAAACTGATTCCTCTTGCTCCCCTTTCTTGCATTACTTTGACTTGGACCTGTCGCGATTTCGTGACATGTCACGAAATCGTGACGGTCCGTATGCCTCGGGCCCCTTCGATAAAAAATGTCGTGATTTCGCGACGTCGCGATTTCGCGACATGTCACGAAATCGTGACCTCTTTCAGACTTGCTTGCTTTTCTCCTTTCAACGTCACAAAAATGCGACATGTCGCGAAATCACGACCATTTCATGCCTTAGTCGATTTTCTCTCTCAACCGTGAAACTACGACATGTTGCGATTTTGCGATGCTCCGTACAATCCTGCCTTCTCTCTCCAAAACTGTCATGATTTCACGACGTTCCGTACAAATCTACCTTCTCTCTCCAAAATTGTCACGATTTCGTGACATGTCCCAATTTCACGACGTTCCGTACAAATCTGCCTTCTCTCTCCAAAATCATTGCGATTTCGTGACATGTCACGATTTCGCGACGTTCCGTACAAATCTGCCTTCTCTCTCCAAAACTGTCATGATTTTGCGACATGTCACGATTTCGCGACATCACAAAATTGCGATGTTTTTCGGACTTAGTTGATTTTTCTAAAACCTGTCACGATTTCGCGACACTTCCAAAAATGGAAGTGTCACGATTTCGTGACTTTGCCAAAAAAGGAAAGTTTTGATTTTCAATGAATTTATCTATCTATTTTCTGCATTTTTTTGATACCGGTGAAAGATTTTCTTTATCCATGAATGATTCTAGCATGTAAAAAGTGAAGTCTGATATAACAAAGCCAGAAGGCAAGAATACTTGGATACTTTGATACAGGCAAAACATGAAGAAGAAAGAGGCAAGTAAAATTTGGAATTAAACCTGAAAATCATCAAGAGGGTCCCTACTGCAAAAATGAAAGCTCAAAGTTTTCAAAGGATGGAAAATCATTTTTTAGTGGGGGTGTGTTGCTTCTCAACAAATGGTGATATCTACGGGTAAAATAGTAGCATTATTTTAGAACCTAAGACTCTAGTTTCAAAACAACATAGACCATGTATCTTGCCTTGCCACAGATATTCTTCACAATAAATTGACTACTAACTGATAGTTGTTAAAATTTTCCAAGGACATACTAGGCTGAATTACTTAAGAAAGATTTCTGATGTGCAATTACAAGCGTATAAAACTTTCTTCAAGAATGACTGGATCGACTGTTGAACTCTGGATTGATCAGCTTTTCTAGATTGTAAAAAGGGGAAACCGAGTAGAGCTCTGTTTACTAGTTTAGCCTTTTACAGCCCCGAAAGAGTTACCCTTTAGATTTACACAACCCAAATTTACAACTGTGAGGTAGAATCTACAACTTGGTGGAAATAAAACATCCTTTGAATTCTTGGCTGTCTCTTTCATTATATAACTCTCTTTCTTTTTCTTTTTTTCTTTTTATCTTTTTTTTTTATCTTTTTTTTTTTTATATATATATATATTGGAAATAACAAAGTGCCAATCCAACTTTCATCTCTTTCTTTTGAAATACATCAACATTTGAAAAGCCTTAGAAAGAATAACAATTTTCTTTTAATATTTCATCAATCTGGAACCGCTTCGACTCAGGCACGATAGCCTTTGTGGATACTCAAATAATTACATGAATCATAGTCCCCTCTCATAACCAACTTTTTTTGGATTCCTCGGGAGTTTCTCCAACCAAACAACATAGCAGTTTCTTTATAATTAAAACAATTGTGGCAAGCAAGACACAAAATCCAATCATCCTTCCACTGTTGTTTTGACTAAAAAAATAGTTCCACTATTCAGTTCAAATAGACTATCTCACAATTGTGATAATGAACACTGGATTGATCAGCTCAGAATAAAAACAATCTTTAGAAGGCTGACTTTTTCATGATGCTCAGGCAAAGGCTAAAGAACAGAATTTTGAAAGCCCAAGAACTTTGTACAGACTTCCAAGGATAAACACAGGCCTCTAAAAACAAAATAAAATAAAACTGCACAGACTTTAAAATAAAACTGTACAGGCAGCAAAGAGAACAAAACTGCAGGGTTACTTACAAAGGAAACATAATAAAACTGTACAGGCATTAAATAAAAATAAAATACAGAACTTCAAAATAAAACAACACTGCACAAACAGCAAAGGGAATAAAATACATAAATGTACAGACCTGAAATAAAAACAATCCTACAAGGTTATTTACAAAGGAAATAAAGTACAAAACTTCAAGAAAGACTAAAAACTGTACAGGCATTAAGAATAAAATAAACAACTGTACAGACACTTTAAAAACAAATGAAAACAAACAACACTGCACAGACATTAAATGTAAACTAAACTAAACAACTGTACATACATTGAAAGTAAACTAAAGTAAACAACTGTACAGACATTGAAAGTAAACTAAACTAAACAACACTAAAAACAACTAAAAACTGTAGAGTTATTTACAATGTATACACATGTTACAACTTCTTTGTGACTCATTCAAATGATACATTGGACGGAACAACCGAGAAATAATGTTTTAAGTATTGACCATTAACGAGGAGGTCCAAAAAATTACCATCAAGGTCTTGTAAACGGAATGCATTATTACCCAGAATCTCAGCAATCTGGTACGGGCCTATCCACAGTGGCTGCAACTTTGTATGCTTACCCTTATTTTCATGGGCCTTGTCCCATAGAAGCACCAAGTCTGCCAGTCTAAAAGCTTTCACTTTGGCCCTCTTGTCAAACCAGCGCTTGACGATTTCTTGGTGCCAACTGAAGTGTTCCAGGGCTTGGAGTCTTTCATCCTACAAGTTAGTTAGATCTAAAACACGAGCTTCTGCATCTGCTTGATCTTCAAAATAGTCTAAGACAAATTCGTAAGTAGGTAACTTCAGAGAGATGGGAACAATTGGATGGGTACCATACAACAAAGCAAAATGGGAAGTTTTAATAGCCACTTTATATTTTATTCGGTCAGCCCAAAGTGCATATTTCAACAATGTATGCCACTGCCTGGGTTTGTCTGCTGTAGATTTCTTAATGGCATTCATTAAATTCTTGTTTGTGGACTCAGCCAGTCCATTGCCTTGGGGATAATAGTTGGATGAGAATTTGATAACTATCCCCATCTGGTATGCCCATTCTGCAAACTCCAATGATTGGAAGGTTGGTCCATTATCACACACCAAATTCAAAGGAAATCCAAACCTAGTTATGACATTTGACTCTAGAAATTCTATCACTTCATGAGTTGTACTTCTTATGGTGGCTGCTGCTTCAACCCATCTTGTGCAATATTCAGTAGTTGTTAGAACATACTTATGCCCTGCTGAAGAATTTGGATTAATCACTCCCACAAAATCAAGTCCCCATTGCATGAAAGGTTTATTTATT
Source organism: Wollemia nobilis (assembly GCA_028583015.1). Lineage (NCBI taxonomy): Eukaryota > Viridiplantae > Streptophyta > Pinopsida > Araucariales > Araucariaceae > Wollemia > Wollemia nobilis. The sequence goes on along the minus strand of JAQPPZ010001836.1, from coordinate 7,190,844 downwards.
ACAATAGGTTGCAATGGTAGAGCCCGGTTGGCCTCTTTGGCTGCAAAAGTTTGGCACTGATGGCAAGTTCTTACATGTTGATGTGCATCTTTAAATAGTGTAGGCTAGTAATAGCCTGCTCTCAATATTTTATGTGCAGTAGCAGATCCTGATGAATGCCCTGCCCCTAACTTTTCATAAAAACTGGACATGACTTCATTGACTTCACTCGGAGAAATGCATCTCAAGAAAATGCTAGCATAATTCTCTTTATACAAATTACCTGCTTTGAGGAGATAATGAGTAGCTTTCAGTTTTAATGCTCTCCTTTGGGTTCTGTTCAAGTGAGACGGGCAAATTCCAAATTGTAGCAGATGAATGATATCTCCATACTAGTCATCAGATTCAGAATTTAACTGATTAACTTCTTCCCGTACAGGTCCTTCAGCAATGTGTCTGGATAAACCAAGTCCTCTGATCAATTTTGCAGGCCGAATCTCTAAGTCATACTCTTGCAGCCTTGTAACCCAGTTACCCCTCAGTTCACCCAACTCATTCTGACTTAATAGGTATTTAACAGTTGGGTCTGGAACTATAGCATGAATTCTGCTTCTTAGTATGTAGTGCCTGAACTGCTTAACCGCTCTCACCAAGGCATAAGCTTGTTTGTCTAAACGAGAATATTTTAGCTCAGCCCCCTTTAAATTGGTACTCTTGAAAGCAATTGGATGTTCTCCGGTATCTCTCCGTTGGGTCAGAACTGCAGCAAGTGTGTGTTCAGAAGAGAAGGTGTACAGATAAAAATCTGCACTGAAGTCTGGGCTTATCAGAACTGGTGCTTGCTTGATGGTTGTCTTGATTTCTTGGAAGGCTGTTTTAGCTTCTGTGGTCCAGACAATCTGAGCAGTTTGCTTTAGCATGTCATTCATTGGCTTGACTATCTCAGCAAAACCGAAGATGAACTTCCTGACAAAGTTAATTTTTCCAAAGAAGGACCTCAACTCTTTCTTGGAGTTGGGAAATGGTATGCCGGATATGGCTTCAACTCTGTCCGGATCCATAGAAATGCCATCTTTTGTGACCAATTTCCCATGGAGCTTTCCTTCTGTTACACCAAAAATGCACTTCTTCGGATTCAAAGAAATGCCAAACTCCCTGCATTTGTTAAACACAGACTCCAAGTGTTTTACATGGTCAAACCGAGATTTAGAGAAGACTGTTAAATCATCCATGTAAACAACAATACATTTACCCATAAGGCCCTTGAAAGCATGATCCATTGCTCGTTGAAATGTAGCTTCAACATTTATTAATCCAAATGGCATCCTCTTGTAAGCAAAATTTCCCACTTAGTTGTGAAAGCAGTCTTCATTCTGTCTTCCTTCTCAACCAATATCTGATTATATCCTGAGAAACCGTCCAGGAAAGACATAATCTCCGAACCATTGACAATTTGCAAGACTTCATCCATAGAAGGCAGAGGATAGTTATCTTTCTTAGATGCCTTGTTTAAATTTCTAAAATCCACACACAGGCGGATCTCTCCATTTTTCTTTCTGACTGGCACCAAATTAGCCACCCAAGTAGAATGCCTGATGGGGAAAATAATGGCAGCACTTAACAATTTTTCTACCTCTTTCTGGATGATGGGCTCTAACAGAGCATTAACATGCCTCTGTTTTTGCCGAAAAGGCTTGCAAAATTATTTTAAAGGTATAATGTGAGTGTAAACTTTCGGTTCAAATACCTTTAAGTCTTTGTATGACCAGGCCATAACATCCTTGGACCTGTGAAGAAAATCAATCATACTTCTTTTTACTTCTGGATCACAGTTCTTAGCCAACTTGATGTGCCTGGGATCTTCTTCGATCCCCATGTTCGGGTTTTCAGTCTCACTGTCTGTGGCACCCACATAATCCTCAGAATTCACCTTTTGCCTGATTTTGTCAACATCAAAGAGCCGCTCCAGCTCCACCATCCCTTTTGGAATTCTATTGTCTTTCAATATTATTATTCCCCTGTCATAATCTAATTGCTCCAATAGGGTATCTCTTTGGCCCTCATCAATTATAGCATTCTCAAATGTGTTAGTATTCTACAAAAAATTTACAATCTGTTGATCATCAGAGAAAACCTAAAAATTGTCTATATTGTTTGGAACTGAAGGACAAGGGACTAGCTCAATTGAAAACTTGTTCCATTTAAATTCTTCCAATGGTTTTAAACTTGCGACTGAAGAAGCCAAGACATCTGCAGGTGAATTCTGCTCTCTGGGTATGTGTGTCAGATTAAAAGCATCAAAGTCTTCTACAAGATCCCAAGCCCGATGTTTGTATCTTTTTAAATAAGATGCTTTACACTGGAATTTACCTTTGACTTGATTAGCCACTAATTTTGAATTAGTAAAAACTTGAATATTTCTCACTCCTTTGTCCAAAGCAAACTTCAATCCTAATACCAGAGCCTCATACTCTGCTAAATTATTTGTACAAGGGAACTGTAGGCGGTAAGACATAAAATATGTCTGACTTTCAGGCCCTTTGAGGACTGCCCCTGTTCTAGAACCCTGCTTAGATCTAGCACCATCCACATGAAGTGTCCAGACTTCATTACTATGTACAGGATGAGCTTTATTAAACTTGTTATTTTGCCTCGTTGTTAAATTGTAAACTCCAATATCTACCTCCGCAATATTTACAGTTTCATTCTCTGCATTGTATTCCGTAATTGTATGCTTGTACCTGGGTTCTCTTTCAACCCGTAATTGATTTGCCACTCCTTTCCATGGCAACCACATGTGTGAAAAATCTGTTGCCAAGTATCCGTTCAGAGATCTCGACCAATCCCTACTTAACAGCATCTCGTACCCCATAGGGATATCCACAACCTGGATTTCAATTTTATGTTGAGCCCTTGGCTCAAATGCTAATTGAATATGAATATTTTGAAGCTCTCTAACAACCTTAACCTCTGATTTGTCCAATTGGACAACCCTCCTTTCAGACTTCATTGGGGTCAGCCCCAGCTGCTGACAAATGGCCAAAGGCATAACATTAGCAGATGCACCCGAATCTACCAAACAATTGTGTAAGTTCTTCCCAAAAATATAGACAATCAGTAAAAAGGGGGGAACTTCAGTTTTTTCTTTGTACATGGCTAGATTGACATTTGCTATTTTCTTCCCTTTGTCCATAGGTTTAGTAGCAGGGCCAGAGTATGTCTTTATCAGGTTGTCTCTCTGCTTCAAAATCTGTGCCAACTCATGTAGAGTAATGTTGGCCTTAATTTTTTTCATATCCTCCACTATGTTATATCCTTAATTAAGTGGAGGGACAAAAGCATCTGATCCTCTCAAATTCCCTCCCTTTGGTGGAGATGGATTATTTCTTGGAGAGGGGTCGGGAGGAACATTGTGAGAGTTTTTCGGAGGGGTTGATGTAGTATTAGGCTTCAAATTCCTGTTCCTCATGTTGTAATTATCTCTTCTATACTGCTTGAAAGATTGCATTTCATCCATAGGCATTTCAACTACATTCTCAGATTCATCCGGGAAAGTGAAAGAATCCAAGACCATAGCTGCACTGTGGCCGGATGAACTTGGGCCATCAGCAGTTCTTTGATTTTTTGGAGAGATCAAATCCCTAGACAAGGCTTCAAATGCATTACAAAATTCTAGACAATCCAACTCCCCATGCTGAGAAGTGGCATGTATTCTGCACTAGTTAGGCAGAGCTAGATCGCAAATATTCACATCATGGCTTTACCCTTGTAATCTTTATTAGGTTCATACGAGGGCCGGTTGAATCTTTTCGATTGATATGAATACCTATTGGAGTTGTCCCCAGTAGAAACTTGCCTTTTAAAACTCAAAAAATCATTGTCCAGCTTCTGAACAATCTTTGAGACTTCTTCAACTCTTGCATTGTCAGCCTCTTTGCCTAGGTTCTGTACATTCTCAACATGTGCTACAGCCAATGGATTTGCTGATGGTAAAGTCTGACAAACTGGCAGTATCATCTGATGTGGAATAGGATTGAACACAGGGGCAGCTTATGCAACCAGAGGAACTTGCTAAGCATTTAAAGGCTGGGGTCCCAACTGTCTTTCCAGAATCAAAGCTTCTTTATAAGCTTCTGTCAAATTAGTAATAGTGGGATCTCTCTTCAAAAATACAGAGGTCATCAGATCCAAAGAGTTTCTAAAGATCTCTAATGCTAGGTCAGCATTCGGTACATAATACCCAGTAAGTCTACCATAAGATTTCTGGAATCTAACATTATAGGATCTGATAGATTCACTTAATTCTCTCTTGATGCCAGAAAACTGCTGGTACAATATACTAGGATCAATCACTTCCCCGAACTGTGACACAAAAACTTTTTCTAAGTCATTCCAGCTGGTGACAGAATCATTAGTGAGGTTTAGAAACCAATCATAAGCTCCCTCCTGGAGAGTGAACAGGAACAGTCTGCAGGCTGATAAAATCGAGAACTAACTTGTATTATTGATCAGCAGCATTTAAATAATGTTTACACTGCCGGGAATAGCACACCGGCGGAACAGCTGAAACAGAACTGTTACATGGTTGTAACAGTACGCTAAACAATGTAATAGAAACAAAATAGTACGCTAACATCCCCCTTTATTACATTATTTGGGTAATGTAATAACTAATAGCTATACTAGACTACTAACATCCCCTTACATTATTTTGCAATACAAAGTGAGTCGCAAAACAATTCAAATTTGACACGTCCAAGTGCCTTAGTGAAAATTTCTGCAACTTGAGCATCGGTGGGAATGTGTTGAAGCTGAATTCGGTGCTTTGGAACTTCATCTCGAATGAAATGACATTGTGTGTCAATGTGCTTTGTTCTTTCATGATGGACTGGATTCTTGACGAGGTTCAGAACACCCTGATTGTCGCAAAACAAGTGTATTGGAGATTTTTATGGATGGCCCATACTTGTCAGAATGTGACGTAACCATATCACTTCGCACACAGCTTCACGTGTGACGCGATACTTTGCCTCTGTTGATGAAATAGCAACCACCTGTTGCTTCTTGCTGTGCCAAGAGACAGGACCGGATCCTAGATGAAAAATGTATCCAAAAGTTGACTTGCGATCATCAAATGATCCGGCATAGTCGGAGTCCGTGTATCCTTGCAAGAAGAATTTGTTGTTCCTCTTGTATTCTAGGCCATATTCCATAGTACCACGGACATAGTGAAGAACACGTTTTGTTGCTTTCCAATGAGTGGTCTTAGGCTCCTGCATGAACCTCGAAAGATAGTTGACAACAAATACGAGATCTGGCCTAGTATTGGTCAGATATATGAGACTCCCAATCAACTGTCGATAGAGAGTACCATCTACCTAAGGTGAATCATCATATCATGATAACTGAAGTCCATTCTCCATCGGAGTTGCCATTGGCTTGCGATCGATCATGCGATATTTTTCCAAGCAATGTCTTGGCATATTTTTTCTGAGACACTTTGATGGAGTGCTCCTTCTGGATGAATTCCAGACCAAGACAGTAATGGAGAAGTTCGAGATCTGTCATCTCAAAATATTTGCACAAGTTTCTTTTAACAGTAGAGATCATAGTTTCTGAACTCCCTGTAATGAGCAGATCATCCACATAGAGTACAAGCAACACTATCTTAGAACCCTGTTTCTTGAAATAGAGGTTTGCATCTTGCTGTACATCTCTTAAATCCATGCTGCATAAGGTGATTGTCCATTTTTATATACCAAGCTCGAGGAGCTTGTTTCAGACCATATAAGGATTTGACCAATTTGCAAACCTTCTGCTCTTGGCCTTCCACTTCAAATCCTTCTGGTTGAGTCATGTAGACTTCTTCTTGGAGATCACCATTTAGAAATGCACTTTTGACATCCATCTGGTGAACTTTCCACCCATATTGTGCTGCCATAGCACACATAACCCGAATTGTGGTCATCCGAGCAGTAGGTGCAAAATTTTCCTCGTAGTCAATGCCTTCTTTTTTAGCATAGCCCTTTGCAACAAGACGGGCCTTATGCTTATCAATTGTTCCATCTACCTTGTACTTGACTTTATATACCCATTTGTAGCCAATGGGTTTCTTTCCATGCAGTAGATCAACAAGCTTCCAAGTTTTATTCTTCATCAAAGACTCATACTCTGTATCCATAGCGGCCTTCCACTGAGGCTCACTAAGAGCATCTTGCACTGATGCAGGTTCAAGATCATTTATGGTAGACATGAACGCCCTGTCATCATCAATATCCATATCCTCTATTTATGTACTTGGAGTCACAGAAAGTTCCTCAAAAGATTGACAAAGATCATCAACCTCACCAGTTTCTTTGGCTTCTTTCTCCTTTTGAGCCATACTGCGTGTACGAGGTCTATCCAAATTCAAATTGGGAGGAGTGGATAAATTTGCATCTCTGATTGTATTTGTACACCATTTAGTATTCTTCTTCGGTGGAGTTGAAGAAGATGTAGAAGGACCTCCTGTCTGTGTTGACGAAGGAATCTTCTCTTCCTTAGATTCCACAATATCTTGGTGTACTTTAGATGTGCTCTGTGATGTGAAAGCTTCATCAAAGACAACATCTCTGCTAATATGAATTTTCTTGGTCAAAGGATCTATCAAACGATATCCTTTAGAGTGCTCAGAATAACCAAGAAAAATACATCTCAGTGTTTTCTCATCTAGCTTCTTCCTTTTCTCTTTCGGTATGCGCATGAAAGCGTGACATCCAAAAATACGCAAATGAGATATGGAGGGTTTTTGACCACTCCATGCTTCCTGTGGAGTCATTCCTTTTAGGTCCTTTATGGGTGCCCTATTCAATAGATACACTGTAGTGGTGACAGCTTCTGCCCAATATTGTTGCCCAAGAGTAGCTCCTGTGAGCATACAACGAACCATTTCCATGATAGAACGGTTCCTTCTCTCAGCAACTCCATTTTGCTGAGGAGTATAGGTAGTTGTTAATTGTCTCTTGATTCCATGCTTATCTAGGAATGCAGAAAATTCATTAGAGGTAAACTCTCCCCCTCGATCTGAGCAGAGGGTTTTAATAGAAGCTCCTGACTCCTCAACGAATTTCTTGAACTGTTGGAAGAATGCGAAAGCTTCATATTTCAGTTGGAGAAAGAAAATCCACATCTTTCGTGAGTAGTCATCTACGAATAACTAAAAGTACCTCTTCCATCCACAAATGTTGGGTGTGAAAGGACCGCACAGATCGGTGTGAATTAACTCCAGAGGTTTTTGTGCTCTTGTAGAGCTCTTCTCAAATGGTACTCTATGCTGCTTTCCTTCCAAGCAGTCAGAGCACACTGGCAATGTGGAAGAAAGGGAAGGAAGACCCTTTACCATATCATACTTACTGAGCTCAAGTAAGTAGCCAGAACTAAGATGCCCATATCTCTTGTGCCATAGGTAAGTTGCCTTCTTGGTAGAGACAGTCATGGCAACATGTGGTGTAGAGATAGCATCTAGTGCAAATAAGCCATGCTTATATGAAGCTATTGCAATCTTCTTACCCTTCCTGGTAATGGTACAACACTTCTTTCCATTCTCAACACGAAAGTTGACAACCATATTTCTATCCAGGATTTGTGTGACTGACAACAAATTGTTAGCCAATCCCAGAACATAGAGGACTTTGTCAATCTGACACTTGCCATCAGGAAGAGTGACTAAAACTATACCCTCTCCCTGAACCCTGTAGGTTTTATCATCAACAATGGTGACAGGTTTGCCCTCTTTGGCCACAAATGATTCAAACCACGATCTGTCGCCAGTCATATGTTTGCTAGCTCCAGAATCGACATACCAAATGGGATCCCTCTGTGTGGAATCTGTGGTAGTCATGAGCACCTTGTGTGCCCATTCGGAATCCGAGTCAAATTCTTCAACGACAACATTCACCCGGGGTTGCTTGTTTTTATTTTGTGGTTTGTTTTGGCATTTCTGCTTGTTCTTATGCCAACACTCGTTGGTGTCATGGTTGTCTTTCTCACGGATCTTGCACCACCTCTTCTTCCGTTGAGGTTGTTTGCCTTTTCCTTTCGTATCTTGTTGAGAATTTCCTCCTTTCCGAAAGTTGCCTCCTTTTTGCCCATTACCTTTCTTCCTAGAACCCCTGCCTCGTTGGTGTATAGGGCTGTATTGGAAGAATCATCCTTGTGAAGTCGGCATGCCTCCTGTTGTTGAAGCAGATTGACCAACTCGATGTAGGTAATTTGTCGTTGAGACACCTGGATGGAGGTTATCAACATATCAAATGAAGAATGTAAAGCTCTCATCACAAGTGAAATGAGAAGCTTTTCATCCACAATATCTCCCAAAGAATTCAATTTCTCTTTCAACTCAGACACTCTGCACAGAAAGAGTTCAACTGTTTCACCCTGTCTCAAACTCAGGTTATGAAGTTGTTGTTGAATATGAAGAATGGTGGAATCATTCTTTCCCTCATAGATGGTTCTAAGGGCATCCCATGCCTCTTTACCACTTTCTTTGTCAGCTATATGAGGTTGCACTTCATCTAAAACAGCAAACAAAATGAGCACCTTTGCTCGACTGTCTTTCTTGTCAAAAGCTATCTGATCTGTGAAAGGACCTGTGGATCCTACTATTGGTGAAGGCCTAGTTGCTACTCTGGTAACAATATCCCACAAATATTCCATTTGGAGAACTGCCTTCATCTTATGTTTCCATGGTGTATAATTTGGACCTTTCAATAACTGATGTGGATCAGTCATCAACTTTGCAACAGCAGCCATAGTGAATGTTCCTTATATCACCAATTGGTCCCCCTTTCGATATACCTTTTGCTAGGCCGTTATACCATACAAAATACCCGCCCTTACGTGAGGGAAACTATAAGTATTTAGAAAGATCAACAAAAATCACCCGCCCTTACATGAGGGAGACTATAGGTGAGTTTTAGAGATCATACGATACGTGGAACATAAGCGGTACTAAAAGGGAATCGCCTTGTTGATGGCACCTACCATAGAAGATTCTTCTCATGCGTGGGGCGTAACTTCCCCTAAACACTATGAAGAATACTTTGTCAAGATTTACACCTAAACACAAGTGCGATAAAGGGTAGTGGATGGAGTAAAAAAATGCAAAAAATGGCAAACTTATCTCTCCCCGACGATTTATAGAGAACAAGCTCAGACGTCGTTGTAGCAGCTATATTAGGCGGCGGATACAGTAGCCAAATCACGACAGCTTTACCTGTAAGTGCTGGCCAGAGGTATCACAAATACCGAACGCTGCAGTGCAATAAATTGCACGAATGGGTTTTAATTATTCCAGGGACTTAGGGAGTGTTTTGATTTTAATTTTTAATGTTATAGTGCAAAAATGAAATATGCAACATACAACAAAAAAAATTGCCCACAACAATAACCCACAAGGTGTCGGACACAGCCGAAAATGCACCTTTTACAATTCGCCAAATTGCTTTTTCAGAAAATTACTCACAATCCCCCTTTGATTTTTTAAAAAAATATCCCCCCAAAAAATTTTCTTTAACAAAGCATTTTAATAATTATTATTTATTTAAAGTTAAAACAAATAATTTTAATTTATATAGTTTTAAAAAACTTATGAAAAATAAATTAAAAATTAAATTTTAATTTATAAAGTTTTAAAAAACTATTAAAAAATAAATTAAAAATTAAATATTTTAACTAAAAAAAATAATTATTATAAAACCTTTGAAAAATAAAAATTTATACCTTTGGGGGGAGTCGACGGGATTTGAACCCCCGACCTGCAGGCTCCCTGAGCCTTACCGCACAGCTCACTGCCAAGTGAGCTAGCGGGCTGATCCGGAAGGAACAGTGGAGCTCCTCTCCTTTATCCTTCCTCAGCCTGCCCGAGCCCTCTGCCACCTCCTCTGCAAGTCACGATCCGTCACGCGTTCTGACAGGCTCTTCCGCGTCACCGCGTTGAGCGATCCACTGTAGTGGGGGGGGAGTACCTCGGGTTCCTTTTTTTTTTTTCTTTTTCTTTTTGAAAAAAATCAGGGGGGAGGCTCCTTTGCCCAGTCCGCCCGTAGCTCCGGTGACACAGCGCGCTGAGCGGAGCTCAACGGGGGGGGCCTTTCCCTCTCGCTCCTCTGTCATGACGTCTGCGGCAGACATCCTGCCACGCGGGGACTATGTCGTGACGTCTGCGATAGACGTCTTGTCACGCGGGCCGTCTGCGACCACCTGCGCGCGCGGGACAATGTCGCGACGTCTGCGACAGACATCTTGTCACACGGGGGGGGTGGTCCCTCCTCTGTTGTGTCGTGTGGGGCGTCTGCGATGACCTACGCGCGGGGGGGGGGATGGGGGGTGGTCCCTCCTCTGTCGCGATGCGACGCAGGTCCGTCTAGGCTTCTGCACAGCGTCTGCACGCACGGGGGGTCCCTCCTCTGCGTCGCGACGCTCTGCGCCTCCACTGCGTCTGCGTGCAGAGTATTTTTTTTTTTTAAACGCTCAGACGTCGCAACACAGCCACCTTCTCCCAGCCACGCGATGGCGTGAGAAAAAAAATGCGTTCGAAAAAAAAACGCACAGGCACCTTCTCACACAACTGGCTCTGATGCCATGATAAAATTGAGAACTAACTTGTATTATTGATCAGCAGCATTTAAATAATGTTTACACTGCCGATAATAGCACACCGACGAAACAACTGAAACAGAACTGTTACATGGTTGTAACAGTACGCTAAACAATGTAATAGAAACAAAATAGTATGCTAACAACATCCTCATGCTGTACATTTAATAATTTCAAAGCATTCTTGAATGCAACCAAATGTTCTTCTATAGTTCTTGTCCCATCATGTTTATATCTGGGGAGATATCTTTTCGAATTTTTGGGTAGGTCATGGGCTATACCCGGAATGTTCAAAGCAGTGGAACCCAACCAATTTGCCATTACTACCTGTTGACAGTGATATTCTGAGTTGTGGTTAGGGTAACTATCAACGGAGATAAAACTGTTTCTGACAGAGACTTGGCCCTTCTGAGGCCACTTCTTTTCAGAGTTTCTAATTCAGGGACAAGGAGCTCTCCAGCTGCGGGTGGGACCTTGTTACCCTGTATGTAGAATCTAGCTTTTCACAAGCACTTACAACTTTACAGTCTTTAATAGAGTACTGAACTTGAGGTCTTCTCTTCTGGCAATTTTAAAAATTGTACTGACAATTTACAATACTGATCGGAGTTCACTGGGCAAGTTTTAAATGTTGGTGTTAAGTCTCGCTGTTCAGGAAAAAACTCAAACAACAAAATTTAAAAGAACTAAAGAGGAGGGAAAAGGATTCAAAAGATAAAATAGCAGACTCAAAGACATACAACTTACAATACTTGAACGGAGTTCAAAAGGCCCTCCTTCTAGCGCCATTTTTAAATGTTGGTCCGAATTTCATACACACCCCGTGAAGAATGAGCATAAAACTCTGATACACTTATACATGATAAATCCCACTCACTTTAGAATCTAGCTGGTTATCCAAGGTGTGAGTTACAGAGTCGGGTCGAATGTCAATTCACTCTTTTTTGCTTTTGGAATAGTTTTCAATATGGACTGTCTGTTACCTTACAATGGGCTCAATGAACTTGTTTAGTAATGTTCAGAAGTTGTCACTTGTTGACAATCAGATTTAAAATTAATTCTTTGATCTAGCTCTCATGGGTCAGCAGATTTAAATAAAAGACAAAATTAAAAGAAAATAAAAATGGATCATCTCACGGTAAAACAAAGAGGGTAGGGTAAGGTAGAAAGAGAAGTTTATCAAACTTAACTGTAAGGCCAAAACTACCAATTTTATTTATACTATCAGCTTCACAACGGAACAAATCAAAGAAGAAAGTGTCCAGATTCTAAGATCACTTTCTACTAAGAGCACAAGGCAAAGGTGGAATAGATCTAATAGAAAATTATAAACCGAAGGGAAGTCGGTTAAAATTGATATCTTTCACCGGCAGCCTAGCTCACACAGTGAGGACAAAGCAATTAGAACAGGCCTGAACCTTAAATCTGTAATTTTCCCTAGTATACAATAGAACAAATGAAGCCCAATAGCATATTTAATCTTGATAACACAGATTTACAACATATATCTAATAAAATTTTAAAGAAATGGATAACAAAAGAAAATGAAATTATCACAGTCTGCTAAATATTAGGCTCCTGGCCATGCTATCATAGAAAACAAAAGCACATCAACTCCAAGTCCAAAAATAAAATATTTCACAGAATTTGCAAGAAATTGCTTCAATAGCCTTTTATTTCTAAGTCTCCGCTTCCTCGCGATTACATTGAGAAGAAGTATTTATAGACTCAGGACAGACCTTGATCTTTTCAAAAATATCTTCTTCTCCAACCGCAAATCTTATCATCTTAAACCCTAGGACCCAAGTTTTACAATATAAAGCTATTTAAAATAAAGTCTGGATAAAACTTAACCATTTTGCAACTCAGTGTAGTCACTTGCCATAAATGGAGAAGATAGAATTTGAATGCCACTTGCATTCACCCGCAACTGTGAGTAAATGCCCTCATTAATTCCCTTGGGTAATCTGGATGAGTCACCACTTTCCTGACATTTCATCTCCGCAAAGCCATCCCTGAGTTGAACATCTCTGCAAGCTATTAATTATGCCATAAATTTTCATTAAATGCCTTCACCAGCAAATTTCGGTAACTGTGTACAGATATTTCTCCTTTTTGGCCAATTTTTGACATATTCCACTATGGGTAGCAGCTTAGTCACCGTAAAATCTCTTTGCGAACAGATCTGTAAAAAATTGGATGAAACAACAATTCTCGGCATCTTTTCTTTCTATATGGCCGTCTTTGATTAATTTGCACTAAGCTTTACCTTTATGGTCATTTCTCCGCTATCATGCAAGTGACAGATGGCTTCCTGCAAAAAGGACAAAAGATGGATTAGTACTTTAATAAAATTAAATCAAAAGCTTAATTATCAAATCAGATTAAAACACTAATGTTTACTTGCATGTCGGCTCTATTTATCTGATATGTAGCCTGCAGTGTTTTGACATGTGTCACAGAATCGTGACACATGTCCATTTCAAGTTGTCTTCCATTCTGCTCTATTTTCCTGCCAGGATCACGAAAATGCGACATGTCACGATTTCACGACATCCCCCCTTCTTCGGCAGCGCTTCTCCATCAAGGCCGCGAAAACGCGACATGTCGCGATTTCTCGACATGTCGTGAAATCGCGACCATTTCTCTTCTTTGGTGCTTCCTGCTTCTTTATCTGCGAAAACGCAACATGTCGCGATTTCATGACATGTCGCGAAATTGTGACCTTTCCTTGCCTTAGCTATTTCTTTTGGCTGCTTTGTCTTGGTAGCCTTTCCTTTCCACCGTTGAAACCTTACCTTGCTTGCTCCTTTCATTTCTGGTTTGGACCCGTTGCGATTTCATGACATGTCACGAAATCACGATGGTCCGTACCTTAAGCTCCGCCCGCCCTTGGCGTGTCACGATTTCGCGACATCCAAGCCTTGCTTCATTTCTTTGCTCCTAACTTTTCATTTTGCTGCTTCTGCCCTAGCGCTTCTTTTTTCTGGCAAACCTTGCCTTGCTTTCACCCCACCATGTCGTGATTTCGCGACACGATGGTGGCCTGTCTTGCATTTGCGATTTGTGTCACGATTTCGCGACGTCGCAATTTCACGAAAAGTTCCTGCCTTAGCCTTTTTTTCTTTCAAACTGATTCCTCTTGCTCCCCTTGCTTGCATTACTTTGACTTGGACTCGTCGCGATTTCGTGACATGTCGCGAAATCGCGACGGTCCGTACGCCTCGGGCCCCCTCGATAAAAAACATCATGATTTTGTGACGTCACGATTTCGTGACATGTCACGAAATCGTGACCTATTTTAGACTTGCTTCCTTTTCTCCTTTTGACGCCGCGAAAATGCGACATGTCATGATTTTGTGACATGTCGCGAAATCGTGACCATTTCATGCCTTAGTCGATTTTTCTCTCTCTCAGCTTCAAAACTACGACATGTCACGATTTCGTGACATGTCACGATTTTGCGACGCTCCGTACAATCCTACCTTCTCTCCAAAACTGTCGCAATTTCGCAACATGTCACGATTTTGCGACGTTCCGTATAAATCTGCCTTCTCTCTCCAAAACTGTCGCGATTTTGTGACGTTCCGTACAAATCTGCCTTCTCTCTCCAAAATTGTCATGATTTCGCGACATGTCATGATTTCACGACGTTTCGTACAAATCTGCCTTCTCTCTCCAAAACTGTCGTGATTTCGCGACATGTCACGATTTCGCGAAATCGTGACGTTTTTTGGACTTAGCTGATTTTTCTAAAACCTGTCGCGATTTCGCGACATTTCCAAAAATGGAAGTGTCGCGATTTCGTGACTTTGCCAAAAAAGAAAAGTTTTGATTTTCAATGAATTTATCTATCTGTTTTCTGTATTTTTTTGATACCGATGAAATATTTTCTTTATCCATGAATGATTCTAGCATGTAAAAAGTGAAGTCTGAGATAACAAAGCCTGAATGTAAGAATACTTGGATACTTTGATACAGGAAAAACATGAAGAAGAAAGAGGCAAGTGAAATTTGGAATTAAACCTAAAAATCATCAAGAGGGTCCCTACTGCAAAAATGAAAGCTCAAAGTTTTCAAAGGATGGAAAATCATTTTTTTTAGTGGGGGTGTGTTGCTTCTCAACAGAATCTTAACCATCCAGCTAAAAAAAACCAACCAACACAACAAGATAAAAATGAGGAGAAATTGAAAAACATCATACAATATAATAATCTCCTTTTTCTATTCAAAGAAGCAACATGAAAGAAGAATACCTCTATAGTAGTTTCTCAAGTAAATTATTCTTTCTTTTTTTTATTGCCTTCAATCTAGCTTCTGATATTTTTCCTTCTTCCCAAAACTTGTCCTCCCTCTTTCGAAAATAATAATCTCCTAATAATCCCTCAAAAAAAGAGGAGATCAACATTTTGAAGGACTTCTTCCTTCCTTGCCATGCATACTAGCCTATTACAAGGCTAGGATAATGTTTACGTTACCAAAATATTTTCCAATGCATGTCATCTTTTCCAATGCCTATTTCTTCCAACTTCCCCACATTATGAACTTCATTTATAGTAATTGTATCCCTTTTTAACTTAGTTGATATTAACCCATTAACATCCATAAAACCAAATATTGATAATCATATCATTCATTCATATAATTATTTAATACTACTGTTATCTTCCTAATGCTAGTGTTAGATATTAACATTAGTAAAATATAACAATAATCAAATTAATTACTCACATAATTAATTTAATTATTACTGAATGTTAATACTAACTATTAACATCAATATTGGATATTCTAAGTATTAACAATACTAACTTGATTATTAATACTATATCAAATAAATTTCATTCCTCAAAGCACATGCAACCACAAGGGTTCTAAGATGCAAATCAAAATATGCATAAACCATAATTTTCCTTAAGTATTTGACTTTACGATAATTGCAACATTATCACCCGCCTACTAAGGATGGCTCTTTTGCTTAAATAACAACCTCCTTGCCCAATGGTGCATTCAATAAAACATACACATATGTGATGCACCTATATGAAGATTTTTCTTTTACCCTTGAGCTATCGATGAGAAATTTATTCATCATTTCTTTTTTCTCTCAACTATGGTGGTTGTCCCATACCAATCCACCCGTGAGAGTACTTGGTCCTGCAACCACAAATTTCATTAGTAGTACCATATTCCAAAAGTAACATAATCCAAATTTAGAAAGCATAAAGTGCAACTATCAACACATCTTAATAAAATAAAATAAGATTATGCATTTGATATCCATACATCAATACATAAATCAAGCATTGAAAAAATTCCTTCCAAGGTGGGCCATTACATACTCCCCTCCTAGGACTAAACATAGTCCCTTGTGTTTCTTGAAAACAAAACATATATTTTATTCAAACAATTATGGGAATTGCTTCCTCAATTCCTTAGCATCTTCCTAAGTTGCATAATTTTTAGAATAATGGTCCCATTGGACCTTACATTGATCTATGGTTCATTTTCTCAAATTATTAGAACAAAACCCTATAATCCTTATTGTTCACACCTCAATGGCTGAGGGATATGTCATTTGCAATTTTGACTCATTCCAAGCATGAGAAGGATCAACAATATAATTTCTAAGAAAGGATATATGGAAAGTATCATGGATTTTTGATAGGTTGGGCAACAAGGCAAGCCTATAGACTACTGGAATAATCCTATGAATGATCTCAAAAGGTCCAACAAAATGAGGATCCAACTTAGTTGACTTGATTGCACTTTTCATGGGTCTTACCCTCAAAAAGACTTTGTCTCCCATAGATAAATCTCTTGGTGGTATTTTTAGATTACAATACCTCTTCTATCGATCAATTACTTCATTAAGCCTCTATCGAATCACTCTAAGTTGCTCCTTCATTTCTTTGATAGTGTTTGATTCAATCACCACCCGATATTTCAAATTATCTCATGATAGAGGTGTTTTGCACCTTCTTCCATACAAGGCCCCAAATTGAGCCATTTCTAAGGATGTATGGTATCTATTAATATATGTAAACTCAACTAGATGCAAATAGTATTTCCATTTAGACTTTTTATCCATGAAATACATGCAAAGCATATCTTCAAGAACTTGGTTAACCCTCTTGTTTGCACAATTTTTTTTGGATGGTAAGCAAAATTGATGTTCAACTTAGTGCCCAATGCATGATGAAAATTCAACCAAAATTCTAATGTAAACCTGGAATTTTTGTCTAATATGATCACCTCAGGAAAACCATGTAACCTAATTATTTTCTTGGAAAACTTATTTTCCATAACTAGAGCATCATCCCTGATATTTCTTGGTATAAAATATGCAACTTTAGTCAACTTGTCTACCCCCACAAGTATTTAATCATGTTGATACCTTGTCTTATGTAAACCCACTATAAAATCCATGGATATATCCTGTCACTTTTGAGTAGGTATATCATGTGGGTAAAACTTTCTTGTTGTATTTTGATGTTTTGCCTTTACCTTCTAGCATTCAATACATCTAGAAATGAAACTATTAATATCCTATTTCATTCTAGACCAGTAAAAACTATTTTCATATTTTTTTCTCATATTTGCACCTCCTAGATGAGAAAAAATATTTATAATTATGTGCCTCCTACATAATAATTATATTTAAATCACCAGTATTGGGTATGACAACCCTATATTTGAAACATAAAAGTCCATATTTTATGTTAAAATCCTCATTTTCCTCAAGATTTTTCTCAATTTTAGCCTAAGATTTCAATGCAATATTGATCCTATAACTGCATTTCCCTGAATTTATCCATCAATTCAAAATGACTCTGGGTTAATGCTACTATGTGTCTTCTCCTACTTAAGGCATCATCAACCTTATTTTCCTTTTCTTATACCAAATTATTTTGGCTATGAAATCTATCTACCTTCTTTGCTTTACATTCATCATAGGTTGGGTAAATATATACCTCAGGCTTTGTTGGTCTCTCCTTAGCTTGAAAGGTTTTTCCAACAAATAGTGCCTCTAGACCTTAAGAGCATGGAAAACCGCTACTAGCTCTAGGTCATGTATAGCATAGTTTAACTCATGCTTCTTGAGTTTACTGGATTCATATGGTACTATAGATCCCTCCAAAATCCCTCAAAAACCTTCTAAGGAAGCATATATACATACTATAAAATTCCTAAGAGGATTAGTATCTTGAGAATTGGTTCTATAGTCAGCTTATTATTTAGATTTTTAAAGGTGACCTCACACTTATCCATCCCTTTGAACTATTTTTCTTTTCTCTAAAGGCTGGTAATAGAGTAGGCAACTCTTGAGTAATCTTTCACAACTTGACTATAATAATCAGTTATTTCCATGAAGCTTCTAACTTTGGATACATTAGTGGGTGCAGGCCAACTTAATATGGCTTCAATTTTCTTGGGATCCATAGCAATCCCTTTTGCAGATATAATATGCTCCAAACACTGAACTTATGAGGCATAAAATTCACATTTTGACAACTTCCCATAAAGTTGGTTTTTCATCAACACCTCTAACACCAACCTCAAAGGTTATTCATGTTCCTCTTTGATGTGGAAGTATATCAAGATATCATCCAAAAATATAAAAAAAAA
Source organism: Wollemia nobilis (assembly GCA_028583015.1). NCBI lineage: Eukaryota > Viridiplantae > Streptophyta > Pinopsida > Araucariales > Araucariaceae > Wollemia > Wollemia nobilis. The sequence goes on along the minus strand of JAQPPZ010001836.1, from coordinate 7,172,604 downwards.
ATATTCAAATATTTCTTGGACACATTGTTCATCATATTCATGAAAGTTTTTAATACATATGTCAACCCAAATGATATCACTATGAACACGTAGTGTTCATATCTAGTTTTGAAGGCTATTTTGTGAGTATCCTCATGAATTCTCAACTGATGATATCCTGGTCTTAAATAAATATTTTAAAATATAGTGGCATCCTTTAGTTGATCAAAGAGATCATCAATAATTTGCAAGGGATACCTATTCCTCATGGTCATGAAAAAATGTGAAATTCTAATTAACATGCAATAAAATATTACAATGTTTAAATAGCTTAGAAAAAACTAACAGCTAACTCAAAAATAGGTGAGATAAGATAGGGGAGATAAGAAAAAATTAAAAACTAACTCTCTCTCTCTCACCACCTACTGTCCACCTCCTTTTCATCCACCTCCTTGCCGTCAACCTCCTTGCCGACCACAAAGGTGAATGCTCTAGGTTAAATGCTAACATTCTCCCCCTTAAAGTTGAGAGGGCTGACAAGACAGTCTCTCAGCTTTATATATTGAGCTTTAGCAATGCCTTTGGTGAATATGTTCACCATGTTGTCCAAAGTGCTGCAATGTTTAAGCTCAACTACCTGGTTCTCCACCATGTCTCGGATGAAGTGATACTTCATATCAAAGTGTTTTGATCTGCTATGGTGGATAGGATTATATGCCAATTGAATGGCACTCATGTTGTCACAGTACAATCTGGTAGGACCACTTTGTTGCTCTCCAATATCTTCAAGGACTTTTCTCAACCATAGAGCTTGAGTACTAGCATGTGTGATTGCTATATACTCAGCCTCAGTAGATGACAATGCTACAACAGTCTGCTTTTTGGAACTCCATGTAATTAGTCCTGACCCAAGACTAAAATAGTTCCCTGATGTAGATTTTCTATCATCTATATTGCTGCCCCAATCACTATCACTGAAGCCAACTAATTTTACAGAATTACATTTGTGGTAATGGATCCCAAAATCCAATGTACCCTTTACATATCTCAGAATTCTCTTAGTTGCTTGAAAATGTAGTTCTGATGGATCAACCATAAACCTTGAAACAAGAGAAACAACATATTGAATATCAGGTCTTGTGTTGGTGAGAAACATCAAACTCCCAACCATGCTCCTGTAAGTGGTCATGTCAACCTTCGGTGCTCCATCATATTTGCTCAATTGGATCCCATGACCCATTGGAGTTGCAACTGATTTGCATTGCTCCATGGCAAATTTCTTAATCATATCTTGAGCATATTTGTGTTGACATATGAAGATCCCTCTATCTGTTTGATGAACTTCCATGCCTAGGAAGTAATGCATTAAGCCTAGATCTTTCATCTCAAATTGTTTCATCATGGAGTGTTTGAACTCCTTATTCATCTTATCATTACTACCCATAAATATGAGATCATCCACATATAAACAAACTATGAGAATGTCTTTACCTTGCTTTAGGTAGTAGAGAGTAGGTTCACTTTTGCTCCGAGTGAATCCATACTCCTTGAAGTAGCCATCAATGCGAGAGTACCATGCTCTTGGTGCTTGCTTGAGGCCATATAGTGCTTTTTTTAGTTTGTAAACAAGGTTCTCCTTACCTTGTTCTTTAAAACCTTGAGGTTGTTGGACATAAACCTCTTCATATAAGTACCCATTGAGAAAGGCACTTTTTACATCCATGTGCTGAATTTTCCACCCTTTGTGGGCAGCCAAGGAAAGTACTGATCTGATAGTTTCCTATCTAGCAACAGGAGCAAAGGTCTCCTCATAATCAATGCCATATTTCTGAGTGAAGCCTTTTGCTACAAGTCTTGCCTTGTGTCTTTCAATGCTTCCATCAGCATTGAATTTGGTCTTGTAGACCCATTTGCATCCAACACATTTTTTTCCCTTAGGAAGCTTCACTAGCTCCCAAGTATCATTCTTTTTTATAGAGGTGATTTCCTCTTCCATGGCTTGTTGCCATACATCATGAGTGCATGCTTTCTCATAGCTAGATGGCTCTAGCTGTGCACTAGTCATTAAAGCATAATTAACTACATCTCCCTTAGGATCATTGGAGTCATCATCACCATACATATGCAGATTTTCAAGTTTTTGTAAAACTGCATTCATTTCACTAGCCTGACTTCTAGTGTATCTTTTCTGGAAATTCTTATCCAACATTTGAAAATATGGATGATGTTGTAGTGTTATTTTACCTCTTGATGGAGAATCAATATCCATAGGTGAAGAACTTACTGATATTTGTGGAGAAGGACTTGGAGTAGCTGTTGATGTACTCGAAGTAGTACTCATACTTGGGCTTGGAGGACTTCCTTTGCTATTTTTGGGCTGCACTTGTTGCACTTGCTACACTTGAGAGGTACTTGCATCATGAGATCCATCATCAAAAAAAAGTTTTTGATGACCCCATTCTCCCCCTTCATCAAAAATCACATCCCTGGAAAGTACAATTTTATGTGTTTTGGGATTGTAGAGTCTATATGCTTTGGTAGACTCACAATATCCAACAAAAATACATGCTTGACTCTTGGGGTCAAGTTTCTTTCTTTTCTCATCAGGAATGTGGGCATATGCAAGAGAACCAAAAACCTTAAAGTGTTTTACATTTGGCTTTTTTCCATACCATCCTTCATAAGGAGTGATCCCATCCAAACTAGAAGTAGGACTCCTATTTAAAATGTAAACACTAGTTCTAACAACATCGGCCCAATACATGTTACTGAGATGCTTAGTTTGAAGCATCGATCTTGCCATTTCTACTATTGTATGGTTTTTCCTTTCCGCCACACCATTCTGTTGTGGAGTATAGGTAGTGGTGAATTGCCTTTTTATCCCACATTCTTTACAATATTTTAGAAATACCTTTGAAGAGTACTCTCCTCCTCGATCTGTCCTTAGACATTTTACAATGAACTCACTTTGTTTCTCTACATTATTCTTGAAATCTATGAAGCAATCAAAAGCTTCATATTTGGTTTTCAAGAAATAGATCCAACACATCCTAGAGAAATCATCTATAAAAGTGAGAAAATAGGAATTATTACCTATGCTTTTTGTCTGCATTGGACCACAAATGTTCGAATGCACTAATTGGAGTGGATGACTGGCCCTCCATGCTTGTCCTTTTGGGAACTTGGATCTTGAGTGCTTTCCCAAAGCACATCCTTCATAGACCTCCTTGTGTTCATCAATTTTTGGAAGTCCACACACCATAGCTTGAGAAGTTAACAATTTCAAGCTTGTAGAATTTAGGTGACCATATCTCAAGTGCCAAAGCACACTTGGATTTGCTATAGCAATACTAGCAAGTTGAGCTCCCCCTGGTTCCCCAAAATTAAGGGGAAACAACCTATTCTTGGTCATAGGTACTTGTGTAATGACTCTATTACAATTGTTCTTATCAAAAATTACACATTTGCCTTCATCAAAAACAAGTCTATAATTTTTCTCCATCATTTGTCCAACACTAAGCAAATTATGTTGGAGTTTGGGGGTGTAATAGATGTCATTTACCTTTTTGGTGCCTTCTTTTGTTGGAACCTCCATGGCTCCAATGCCTTCAACTTGCAAAGCTTTATCATCTCCCAACTTGATTCGAGATTTATAGGTGGAATCCATTGTAGCAAAGAGCTCTTCTTTGCCACTCATGTGATTGGAACAACCAATATCCAAAATCCAAGTGTCATTCAGATTTTGATCTGATTTTCCATAAGAAAGAAATAGATTTGATGTTCCTTCTTCTTCACCATAGTTGCCATATTGACCGCTGCCTCCTTGAGAAGTCTTGGACCAACAGTCTCGAGCAAAATGACCGGGCTTGCCACAATTGAAACAAGCTTTCTTTGTTTTGTCACCTCCTCTTCCTTGATTGCCATTTCGACCTTGATTTCCACCTCTGCCTTGATTGCTACCTCTACTTTGATTGCCACCTCTGCTTGGATTTCCTCCTCTTGAGCTACTTCTACCTCTTCCTCTTCTTTGTCCTCTACCTTGGCCTCTTCCTTGTCCTCTTCCTACACCCTCATTGGATGAGAAAGCTTTATCATCACCTCCATAGCTTGTTGAAGGAGATCCTTGTAATCTCTCTTCATGAGACATTAATGAACCGATTAGTGCATCAAAAGTTAGAGTGGAAAGGTCTTTTGATTCTTCAATGATGATAGCAATGTGGTTCCATTTATGAAGAAGTGTTCTCAACACTTTCTTCACAACCGCTTCAGGTTTGACTTCTTCGCCAAGAGTTTCCATCTTGTTGACAACTGCTTTGACTCTTACGCAGTAGTCTCCAACTTTCTCATCTTCATTCATTTTGAGATTCTCAAAATCTCGTTTTAGGGTTTGAAGCCTTACTTGCTTCACTTGATCACTTCCTTGATAGTTGTCTTTCAATGCTTTCCATGCATCTTGGGCAGTTAAACAAGAGGTAATCCTCGAGAATATGCTCTTCTCCAATGCTTCTTGGAGATGATAGAGAGCAGAGGAATTGCTCTTTTGGGCATCTTTCTTTGTCTTCTTATCGACTGCACTCAAAGTGGTCCAATCTGAAGGTTCTGAGTAACCTTCTTCGACTATATCCCATAGTCCCTTGCCTATGAGTAAGGTCCTCATCTTGATGGACCAATACTCATAATCAAACCCATTAAATTTTGGAATGGGTAGATTATTATTGGATGCCATAGCTTTTGGAAATAAACTAGAAACACACTTTTTATTTCTCAATTACAATCAAAGCACTATGCTTTTCAAAGAAAGAATTACAGATTTAAATCAAATCTAACTTGATCTACTCTCTCATAGATATCCTGTTCTACCTGTAGAGGTTCTCCTATCACTGGATTGACAAAGTTGTCAGCAACTGAATCTTCATCGTCACTGATAAGAATGATTTCGGGTGAATATGGTTCTGGCTCCAGTATTTCAACTGAGTCACTGTCACTGAGATGAGTATTCTCTGGCTCTTGTGGTGCAACTCCTACATATTCTGACTCCTCAAATCTGCTACCAAAGGAATTGTCTTCTGAATCAACATCATATCCTGCATCTGGTGCTCTTTGATGGGCTATTACAACATTTTGTAGTTGACTGAATACAGTATTCAATCCATACGTTCAAACTTTTTCATCAAAGGATTCAGGGTTTTCTCTTACTAAAAGAGAACAAAGGGCATGATAGCATCCAGTTGACCTTATCATGAATGAGTACAAAAATATTCCCCTTAGATGCAAAAAATATCCCCCCTTAAAGCCTCTTAGGCTATTACAAAAAATTTCACTTTTAAAGCCTCTTAGGCTATTACAATAATTTCCTCTTAGGAAATGTCCTTCTTTTTTAAATATTGCAAAAATAAAAAATAAAATTTTATTAATAATATTAATTAATAATAAAATTAAATATCAATTAAAAAACATTTTAAAAATAATTTTTAATTAATATTATGATTAAACTATTAATTAATTTAACAAAAATTATATTCGCTCATGTAGAGGAGTTGGAAAGCAAGTGGGTAGTTAAAACTCTCCAATTGAAATCGAGAGGCCTAGGTTCAAATCTCTCCTCTCACATGTTGCGGATATGTTATGTAATGGTTATATTGTGACCACATAATAAATATTTACCCCCTTGAGAATCCGCACTAGGTATCTTACTAGCAAGTTCCCTCAATCCTCGAAAGGAGGTCCGGGGTTCAAGCCTCGGTGGCTTATGCTGGATACAAAAAACCCTCAATTAGCCTGGCAAATGATTTTCCTTAATATAAAGGTTTAAGGTTTGAGGTGTAGACCAATTGGTTCATCCAAACCCCCTAAGGGGGATGAAGGTCCAAGGTTTAAATCTTGGGACTCATCGGACTGAACACTTATCCCTTTCCAGGTGCTTTCAGCGGTGTAAAAGGTTTAAAATGATTGTGGCATGGCGGTTATAGGGGTAGACTGCGTGAAGATCTATGTGGCGGATTTTGGGGTGGACAACGTAGAATACTATGGCAGCCATAAAAGTCGGATAGCCTACCCGGATTCGTGGCGGCTATCGATTCCACCATGTTAAAAAAAAAAATTAATAAAAAAATATTTTTTTTAGACTTTGCAATAAAAAAATAAAAATTTATCTTTTTGTGGGTTAGAGGGTTTCGAACCCTCGACCTTATGGCCCTGAGCCTTACTGTCGGACCTTTTGCCACTATGGTAGCTCACCTACCATGAGAAAATGGGAAGGTGCTCCACCTTAAACTAAATCCGAAACCTTAGTAAATAAAAAAAAATTAAAAATGTTCACCTTTTTGATGCTACGAAGATTTGATCCTACAACCGTGCGGGGCAAACGTCTTTCGACTAGCTCCTCGAGCCAATAGGGCTACTATGCTCCACATGAAGGCAAAGGCACTACCTTCGCAATGTAGAGTCAACCTCCCGTCAATTTAAAAAAAAATGGAATCTAATATCCCACATTCGCCAGGAGGGAGCTCATCTTGGCATTTAAAAAATTCAACACGCACAATATGTATCGATTGCATTCAGGCAATCAATAGCCTTCCTTTTGTCATAGACTCGACCAATCAAACTATGCCATAACACTTTGCTTGCCTCGTCACCCTGCTTACCTTGATTTATGTGTCCTTGCTATGTTACCCTCGATCTATGTGTCCTTGTTGCATCAGCTCACCACTTGTCCTATTCTTCATTCACCATGTATCCTCAAGAATCGTGCCACCAATAAAGTCAGCTCTGCTATACAAATCCTAGTTTGTTTGCCACGTTAGGTACTTGATCTATGTGCAGCCTCGGTGCCATGTGTCCTCTTCTTTGTCCTTGATATTCGAGCTTGGTGTTGCCACGTCATCTATGTAGATCCTCTACGGGCCACTCCTCGAGATGTGTGTCTAGGGCTTCGATTCCTCTATGGGCCTCTCCTTGGGATGCATGCCTACGGGTCCTCCTCGATCCACGAGCTTGTTGGATGCCACAAAAAACCCTAACCTAACCGTGCACTTTGATAACAATTGAAAAATTACGAGTCTAATTAACATTCAATAAAATATTACAATGTTTAAATAGCTTAGAAAAAACTAACTAACTCGAAAATAGAGGAGAGAAGATAGGGGAGAGAAGGAAAAGTTAAAAAATAACTCTCTCTCTCTCATCGCCTGTCGTCCACCTCCTTATCGTCAACCTCCTTACCGACCACAAAGGTGAATGCTCTCTAGGTTAAATGCTAACAGGCCACCTTATTCAGCTTCCTATAGTCAATGCATAATCTTAAGGAACCATCCTTCTTCTTAATAAACAACACTAGAGCACCCTAAGATGACACACTAGGTTTAAACTGTTAGGCTATAGGCTAGATGTGATATTTTATTACACTATTGTATTAATGCACATAAGCTTCTAGAGTAAAACATGCATTATATTATATTTAGTTTATTTTAAATATCGAAGAACTAATTATAAGCTAGAAAATATTTGTGTGCTATTTTTTAAATCTTGTTACTAGCTAATCTTGGTTAGTCCATTATAAATAATTTCCACACTGAATGAATAAACAAATTGATTTGTTTGGTAACATTGGTATCAAATCTTATCCTTATGGCTCTTTACGTTGAAATTACCCCTACCAATAACTAATTGTGAGCTCATCTTGGCAAGCCCAAAGTTGGGTAAAAGAGGCATATTATTTGTCTTTTATTCATAGAGAGATCATGATTGAAGGTCTACAAAATTAGTTTGATTTTTTCGTTGATCCAGGTTCCCTATGTGTTGGCCTGAATAAAAAAAAATAAAGGAGAAAGAGCTCTTGTTTCCCTGAGTTGCACCAAGGTCATAGCCATTATCACAGTAGAGTAGGCCAATCCAATCCGTAGTCACATTAACAACTTGTACAACTGAAGCATCCACTGCTTATGTAACCTCGATCAGCTAGGAGAGGCTAACCTCGCTACACACTACACAACTATAGTGCAGCTATAGTGAGGGTCATCACCCACCACTACAACCATGAAATCCCAACTAGGCTATGCATCCTACATGGCTCAAGCCAACCGTAGCTCAGATAGCCACTCTAGGGACGCTTAACCAGAGCCTACACAACAAAAAATAGGCTACGATCGATCTTAATTATCTATGCAACCCGATCAAGCTAATTTGCATAGAATAGCATAGTACTGATGAAACTCTATATTGAACTCCCTTTCTTCCAGATCGTGCGCCACCAATATTATTGTAGGATTGAATCGATCATGAATCGATCATTGCAGGTATGAATCAATCGTTAGCATAAATCGATCGCTGCATGCATGAATCGACTATTGTAGGTGCACAACAACATTGGATCGCCTACAACAACAAATAAAATCATGACATAGCCCAAGATAAAATTGTGAATGACAAAAAAATAAAATATTAAAACCTTATCTCCTAAGGTTTTAAATCTGCCAATTAGATCACGCGAACCTTCATCCAACCATTTTGTGACATGTGACACGTATTTGTTTGGACATGTGTTTGAAGCTTTGATTGGTTTTTTCCATGGGATTTTAATCCCACATTGCCTATGGGAGGGGTTGTTATGCCCCTTATATGTGAGGATGTGCATGCTAATTTTTGACCACCTAAACGTGGTCAAATTACCTCATGCGAGGACCACTATCGTTTGGGGGAAACTATGTGGTGGGCCGACTACTTGTTGTTTCACTTTGTTTCCTGTTGGATTGCATGTACTTTAACTGGAGGAGCTGGAGTGCCACCCCGTAGGTTTAAAACTATTTCTTTTAGTAAAAAAATTGCATTTTTTTAATTATTAAAATGAATTAGTTAAATATTTTTTTGTTTTTAATTTAATTAACTAAGGTTATGATTAATTAATTAGTTAAAAATATTTAATTATTTAATTATATTAGTTTATTTAATTTTAATTAAATGCATTTTTTCATATAATGGGGACTATGAATCAAACTAAAGGGGCAACAAAATCAGTTATTTTCAAAACAAATGGGGCCATTCAAATCACATTGAATTGATTTCTTTTTGCAAACAAACCTCACAAAAAGGACTATAAACTTTGGCACAAAACCTTGTTATTTTGCAAAACCAAAACACAAAGGGGGGAAACACACAAATTTATTGGATTTTGCACATCAAACTCAAAACAAAGGCAGATCTAGTGAATATTAATTTTTTGCAACTCAAAAACTATTGCAAAAATACTTTGAAAAAATTTGACATTGTAAAAGGTGCATTTTCGATGGAATCCGACACCTTCAAAAAATTATAAATTTGTGGGCAAAATGGATGTATGAATGCATTTAATTTTTTGTTTTATGCATTGAAAATATATATATTGTGGTAGCAAAAGACCCCAAATTTATACCCTATTTTTGTGCAATTTATTGCGCAAGGTAACATTCGGTAAAAACGATACCTCTGGCCCACACTTACAGGTGATGTTGTTCTTTGGGCTACTATATATATCGCCTAATATATCTGCAACAACTATGTCTGGGCTATTTTTACCTATAAACTATCGAGGAGAAATAAGGAAAGCCAATATTGATATTCACTCCATCATTACCCCATTCACTACTATTGCTCAACATAAATTTTGAAATTAAGTTCTTCCAAGTATTTAAGGGACTTAGCACCCTATGTATGCAGAAGGATTTTTAAGAAAGTATCAAAGATATAGAGAATCCCTTTCAATATTTTTTATGTGTCATGGATCGATCTGTTACATGTACCTTAAATACTCCCTCATGTATGATCGCGTATATAGAGGGGACCAACTTTTTCCACCTACCGATGGGTATATAGGAAAAGTGGGTATATCGAATAGATTAGGTCTATCATACTAGTGGTATAAAGAAAGGGTGACCATTTGGTGTTATAAGGAACCCTCAAAATGGTCATTGTAAAAGCATACTTGTTAGATTCAAAGCTACTCAGAGGTCCGAATTTTGCTCCATGGAAGATAAAGATGAGGGCAATATTGCAATTTGAGAAGATGTTGGATATTGTGACTGGAAAAGTCACATGCCCAAAAGTAGTAGATGATACAAAAGAAGCATATGATGATGCCAATGCTAAAGCACTGGTGATAATAGTTCTTGCTACTGTTGATGAAGTTCAACCGCACATTTGTGAAAAAATAATACAAAATATGCATGGGATACATTGTCAATAATATATGAGGGAAAGAATCAAGCCATGATTCTTAATATTCAATCCCAAATTAACACTCTTAGCATGAAAATTGGAGAAAGTGTAGAAGTGTTTCTTTGAAAAGTTACTGATCTGAGAGCTAAGTTGTGTGTAATGAGTGAGAAAGTAGAAGATAAGATCTTAACCTCCATTATTTTGAGAGCTTTACCAGATTCTTTTTGAATTATGGTCACTTCTCTTCAAATGTCCAATAGACAAGTATCTTTTGAAGAGTTGGTTAATTTGCTACAACAAGAAGAAGCAAATCAAAACCAAAGAGATCAAGCGTCTAACACTGCATTCTTTTCTAAGAAATCTGGAGTTAAGAAACAAGGGTACTTTTAGAATGGATCTTCTTTTAAGGGTTCAAACACCACTCCCTCACAAAAGTCACCTCAAAAACAAAAGAGGTATTACCATATTTGTGAGATGGATAATCATGAAACCAAGAAATATTGGTTCAATTCTTCCAACAAGGGTGATAAAAATAAGCAACCACCATAAAAAAAGGGTAATACAAACCACAAAGAAGAAATAGACAACAAAGAGGTAATATTGCTATTGAAGAATCCAATTCATACTCTAAGAGAGCACACAAGGTTCTCATAACTCAAACTGATACCAAATAAAATTATAATGCTTGGTATATTGATTCTTGTACCAAGAAACACATGACTGGTGATAAAAGGTGGTTTGACACATTTGAGGACAAAAAAGACAAATTGGTGAACATTGTTGATGATAAGACCTATCGAGTCCAAGGAGAAGGAAATGTTTCAGTGACTCTTCCAAATGGACCATACCAAACTGAGAATGTCCTATATATACTAGGATTGACCAACAACTTATTGTTTGTGCCTCAACTATTAGACAAAAATATGATGGTTAACTTTAAAAAAATTTAATGGATAAAAGCGTTGCTTCATTACCAAAAAGGGTAAACATATCGTAATAGATTCCTAAAAACATGGATTGTTTGTTTTAATTGCTATCTATACCCCTCATGTTTCCATGGCTGGTAACTCAAACGAAGCTACTTCATTATGGAAAAAATGATATGGGAATCTAAGTTCAGGCTATCTACTCGAATTGAGTAAGCATGATATGGTTTTAGGTATGCCCAACCTTTCACATGCTTTACCTGTATGCTCAAATTGCTTAGCATGGAAGCAACATAGAGTTCTATTTTAATTGATATCTTCACAAGCCAAAGCACCATTGGAGTTTATACACATCGATATGTGCAGATCCATGCCAACCAGTTATGGTGGAAAGAAGTACTTTTAGTTGTTTTTTGATGACTACTCTCGAAATATGTGGGTTTTCTTTCTACAACTGAAGTTAGATGCCTTCTTATATTTTTAACATTTTAAAAAGCATGTTGAGAAAGAATCAGGATGTTCAATCAAGGCCCTCCACTTAGATCAAGGGGGGAATTCACCTCCAATGCATTTTTAAGGTTTCTCATTAAACATGGGATAAAAAGAAAGCTTACTATAGCCTATACTCCTCAACAAAATGGAGTTGTTGAGAGGAGGAATCATTTCATTATGGATATGGTTTGATGTATGCTTAGAGGTGCACATCATGGGCAACAATATTGGGTAGAATTTGTCACCACAGCTGTGTATATATTGAATTGAGCATCCATAAAAGCTCTTTAAGGAGTCACACCACAAGAAGCATGGAGTGAAATAAAGCCCTCATTTCTCATATAAGGATATTTGGATGTAAAGCCTTCATGCACATTCCAAAGAATAAAAGAATCAAGCTGGATGAGAAAACTTTGCAATGCATTTTTCTTGGTTATGACGAAGAATCCAAGGGATATCGATTTATTGATATTATAACTAAGAAAATTTACATAATTCGAGATGTGGTATTTGATAAAGCTCCCAATTTGGATACACCAGAATCTAGCAAAGATACATTTCCTGCTATACACCTAGAATTTGAGGAGCCTAATTCAAAGACTCCCCCCAAACATAATAAAATTTCAAAAATGGTATACTAGCACTATAAGAGATGCAAAAATAGATGCACCTCCTAATATCAATTCCAATCGACCATGTACTCACAACATGTCTCACCAAGAAAGATAAAATGATGAATAAGAAGATGATGATGAAGAAAAAGAAAGGAGTGAAGATGAAGATAGAGGTTTTATGACTTAAATGGTGGAGCATGAACCTGTTTCAGTGCAAGAAGCACTTAGTGTGCCTCAATGGAAGGTTGTATGGATGCAGAACATTTGTATCTTATGAAAAATAAAACATGGGAGCTAGTTGATCTACCTACTGGTAAGAAACCCATTGGCTGCAAATGGGTATACAAAGTCAAGTATAAGGTAGATGGAACTATTGATAAGCATAAAGACCACCTTGTTGCAAAGGGTTATGCTCAAAAAGAAGGTATATATTATGAAGAGACATTCACACCAACTACAAAAATGATAACCATTCATGTACTATGTGCAATGGCAACTCAGTTCGGATGGAAGCTTCATTAGATGGATGTGAAGAGTGCCTTCTTAAATGGTGATCTAAAAGAAGAAGTGTACATGACTCAACCTAAAGGATTTATTGTACAATGAAAAGAGAAATTTTTTTGCAATTTGATAATGTCCATGTATGGGTTGAAACAAGCTCCAAGAGCTTGGTACATCAAAATTGATAATAACCTCCTACAACATAGTTTTAAGAGAATTCCCTTAGATGCCAATCTCTATTTCAAGAAACTTGGTTCTAAAATAGAGATCCTTGTGCTCTATTTTAATGATTCGATCATCACTAGTAGTTCTAAAATAGTAATTTTCATGGTAGTTGATCACCTCTCCAAATATGCTCACTTTTAGGCTCTACAACATCCATTTTCAGCAAGCAAAGTGGCTAAGGTATTTATGGACTCAATTTTCAAATTGCATGGAATGCCAAAAAATATTGTAAGTGATCGAGATCCCATATTTACTAGAAATTTTTGGAGGGAATTATTTTGACTTAGTGGTACCAAATTAAATATGCCTTCTGCATACCATCCACAAACAGATGGCCAAATGGAGGTAGTTAACAGAAGTTTGGGTACCTACCTAAGATGTTTTGTTCAAGATAAACAATATCAATGGAGTCAATGGTTATCATTGGCATAATGGTGGTACAAAATATCTTACCATTACTCCATAAAGATGTCTCCTTTTGAGGCATTGTATGAAACTAATCCACCAACAGTAGTAGATTATGTACCAGGATCCTCCAAAGTGGCCCAAGTAGATGATTGGTTTCAGCAACAAAAATCAATGCTCACCATTCTCAAATACAATTTGGTCCAAGCACAAAATCATATGAACGATAAGCAATATACACACCGTTAAGAAAGAGAATTCAATATTGGTGATATGGTGTTCCTATGTTTGCAGCCCTACAAACAATTATCATTAAAGATCAAATCCAATCAAAAGTTGGCTCCATGATTTTATGGTCCTTATTAAATTGTGCATCATATTGGAGAAGTGGCATATCAACTAGAGTTGCCTCCCTCATCATGTATACATCCAGTATTTCATGTTTTCTATCTCAAGAAGGTGATCAACCAGAAAGTGCAATCTCATTCAGAATTACCTATACTCGATGAAGAAGGGTGTATATATCTCCAGCCTGAAGTAATTTTACAAAGCAGAACACACATGTTGAGATCATGTCACATCTAAGAATTTCTCATCAAATGGCAGGACCTACCCGAAGAAGACGCTACATAGGAACCTGAAAGTATTTTCCAGATATTTCCAACTTTGAGGAAAAATCTTTCCGAGGAGGGGAGTCATGTTACATTCCAATATTAATATAGTCGTCGACTATATTACAAGATGATATATTTAATTATTACTTATAGTAGTTATCCAAGTGTTTTTAAAATCATCTATCATCAATTCTTTATTTGCGTATTTGCACTATAATTTACCCATTGCGGTGGGGATCTGCCCTCCTCCAAGGGGCATTGATTTATTATCTAAATTTCATTGCTTACTTCATTCTTGTCATTCTGATTGTTTGTAACTAATGGTTATTTGAGTATGAGTGTTAATTGATTGTGAGTTTCTGAGAGCTAAGGATACAAGGGTAACTTGTACCCTTGCATGATTGAATTAGTGAAAGGTGACTTGAAGAAGTCATTTGAAATTATAGATCTAGAACTTCTCCATTATTATCTTGTCTTGGAAGTTATGCAAAAAAATAACCACATTAGGATTACACAAATGAAGTATGCCAAGGCACTAGTTGAAAAATATTGAATGACAAATTGTAATCCCAAAGCAACTCCAATAGAAATAGGGATATAACTGTCTCGATATGATAAATATCCATAGATAAATGGAACTCTCTATTGATAGTTGATCAAAAGTCTCATATATCTGACTAATACTAAGTCAAATATTAGCTTTGTTGTAAGCTATCTATTGTGGTTCATGTAGAAACCTAAGGTTAGTCATTGGAAGGCAGTAAAGCAAGTTCTTCACTATATTTATGGCACAACATAATATGTCCTGGATTGCAAGAATAATTATAAGTTCTTCTTGCAAGGATACACAAGCTTGGATTATATTGGATCTATAGATGATATAAAATCAACATCAGGATACATATTTCATCTTGGATCTGGTTACATATTTTGACACAGCAAGAAGAAGTAGAAAGTTGTTGCACTTTCATGTACAAAGGAAAAATATCACACATCACGAGGAGTAGTGTGTGAAGCAATATGGTTATATCACATTCTTTCAAGTATGGGTCTTCCAAAAAATCTTCCAATACACTTGAATTGCAATAACCAAGGATTTTTGAAACTCGTCAAGAATCTAGTGTTCCATGAACAAACAAAGCATATTGACACTCAATGTCACTTTATTCAAGATGAAGTTCCAAAGCACAATATTTAGCTCCAATACATTCCCATCGATGAATAGGTTGCAAATATTTTCACTAAGGCACTTGCACATGTCAAATTTGAGTTGTTTCATAATTCTCTATGTACATCAAATAATGTAATAAGGGGGATGTTAGGCTATAGGCTAGATGTGAGAGTTTATTACATTATTGTATAAATGCACGTAACCTTCTAGATTAAAATGTGCATTATATTGTATTTAGTTTATTTCAAATATGGGGGAACTAATTAGGATCTAAAAAAATTTCATGTACTATTTTTTAAATTATGTTACTGGCTAATCTCGCAATCCATTGCAAATAAATTAATTTGGTAACATAATCAATCCTTTCTCTATAAAATCTTGGAGTTGCACCTTTAACTCTTGCAACTCAATAGGATGCATTCTATAGGGTGTCCTAGAAATAGGTTCAACTCTAGGCATTAATTCAATAGTGAAATAAAATTCACTTTGAGGTGGAAAGTTTGTGAGATCTTCCAA
Source organism: Wollemia nobilis (assembly GCA_028583015.1). Taxonomy (NCBI): domain Eukaryota; kingdom Viridiplantae; phylum Streptophyta; class Pinopsida; order Araucariales; family Araucariaceae; genus Wollemia; species Wollemia nobilis. The sequence goes on along the minus strand of JAQPPZ010001836.1, from coordinate 7,156,973 downwards.
AAATACATCCCTAAATTCATGCAGAATTGATTGTTTCTTAAATATTTCCACATCTCTATTATTGCCTTTCTTGCCTTCTTAAGCTACATAGATAATAATCAATGTGGTTAAAAATACCCTTGCCTACTTTGAATCATTAATATTCTCTTTTCCTTATCAATATAGTCCATCCACCTTTATGGGAAATTGATTAGGGTTCCATGAGCTTTTAGCCAATCCATTCCTAATATAATATCAAAAGCATGTAGTGATGTTACATATAAGTGCCAAATAGTGGATCCATTAGGTAAGGAGATCTTAGCAATAGGAAAGCATCGATTCACTGAGTAAGTCTCTCCACACCCATACTAAAATTTCCATACTTATGCCAAATATCTAGGTTTTTTTGGCATATCCCCAATAATACTAGTGAAAATTATTGGCAGTTAAAAATAAATAAATGTTACATCTTTTTCCACATTTAACCTTGGTTGGACAGTAGGTGGCTATGGTGTATGGCAAGAAACAAGTTGACAAGATGTCGACATAGTAGGAATAGAGTTTTGTTTAAAATTGTTTGCAAGCCCTATTATTTCTCCAACAGACTAAGGGCTATTATATAAGCTTTGTAATTTAATTATTTCAATCTAATGTGAATTATACATTCACATTTGGTATCAGAGCAAGGCAGGGAGGTGAGGCTAACTAAGGCCCACAGAAGCCACAGAAGCTGAGGAGGGCCTACATCCTGAGGTCAAGTGGAGGGCCCACATCCAGAGATTGAGTAGGAGGGCCCAGGCTTGAAATTTGAGGCCAAGCCAAGGAGGAAGCGCTAGCTTGAGAGCCAACTAGCGGATGAGGATACTAGGCGATAGACCAGAGAACCTAATTTGTGAACGAGGAGACCAGCCGATAGACCAGAGAACCTAATTGGCAGACCAAGGATAGGTAGCGGACCAGTAGAGGTGGACCAGATGACAACTAGCAGACAAGAAGTTGACTAGGATACATGGTAGATCATGAGAGGCAGAGAAAACATGTGACATGGCGATCAAGGAGAGGTCGAAAAAAGGCCAATACATGAAGGAGGCCGATGTGGTGCAATGCGGGTAGGTTTGGTGTGATAAAATTGGGGAAAAGACACCAAAAGTCAAGCGGTTGATTATCCGAAGGCAATCAAATAACTTAACGTGCCCTGAGGGTTTTAAACACCTCAAATGCTCCTTACAGGGAGCATGTGGGACTAAAGTCCCAAAAAAATTAAAAAAAGAAGGCATGGATTGCCTTCATATATAAGGTGCTTCCAATGCCTTCTTTTCGAGCGCCTAGCTCGATTGGCTTGAGGAGCTAGCCTTAAGGCGCCCACCCCCCACCTGGTCATGGGTGTGAAACCCAGCGATGAAAGACACAACAATTTTTAATTTTGTATATATATAAATGCTAATGGCAAAGCTATAAGGTATAGTGTATGTGCTTGTTGTTTCATCAACCAAGATTGCCAAGGTGGTAAGGAGACTCTGTGCTATTGGCTAGGTCATAGGTTTGAGTCCCGGTGGCTCTAATTTTTTTTTTAAGTCCTCCTCCTAAAGTTATTTTTATTAAATTTTGCAAATTTCTATTTACTTTATTAAATTGATTAATAATTTAGTTTAATATTTTTTATTAAGATATATTTTTGAAATGTTTTAATTAAAATATTTACTTAATTATTAATTTAATAACTTAGTAAATTTTTATAAAAAAAAAAATTGCAACTTTTATGGAAGGATGTAAAGATTTCCTAAGAGGAAATATTTTGTAAAAAGCCTGAGAGACTTAAAAATTTCTTTGTAAAAGTTTGAGAGAGGCAAAAGCATAGAAGACTTGAAATTTGTAAAGGCACATTGAAAGGAAAAAATTCATGATACGATCCAGAGGTTGTTATCATGCCCTCTGTGCATTTTGGTAAGAGAAAACACTGAAGGGTTTGATAAAAAAGTATGAACTTATGGACTGCATACTGTGTTTAGTCAATTGCAGAACACAGTAATAGCCCATCAGAGACATCCAGACTCAGGATACAAGATAGACTCTGAAGATAACTCTTTCGGTAGAAGATTTAAGCAGTCAAAATCTACACCACAAGCACCAGTAAATCCATAATTCAACAATAATGACTCCATTGAAATTCTAGAAACAGAATCACCAGAGATAATCTTGATCAGTGACGACAAAGAACAAGTAGCAAAGAACTTCATGAATAAAGTGATAGAAGCACCCCATCAAGAAGAACAAGCTATCAGTGAAAGGGTGAATCAAGACAGATTTGATCTCAATTTGTAATTTCTTCTTCTTATTATTTCTTCTTTCTTTGAAAATCAGAGTGCTTTATTGTAATAGAGAAATAAAAGGAGTGTTTTTAAGGTTATAGCAACTATGGTCTCACATAACAATCTACCTATTCTAGAATTCAATGGGTATGATTATGAGTATTGGTCCATCAAATTGAGGACCTTACTCATAGGCAAGGGATTATGGGACATAATTGAAGAGGGTTACACCGAACCCATAGACTAGACAACATTAAGTGTTGCAGATAAGAAAACAAAGAAAGAAGGAACACAAAAGAGCAACTCTTATGCTCTTTATCATCTCCAAGCAGCATTGGAGAAGAGTATATTCCCTAGAATAGTCACTTGTACAATTGCACAAGCTGCATGGAAAGCTTTGAAAGATGAATTCCAGGGAAGTGATTAGGTGAAGCAAGTGAGGCTTCAAACCCTTAAAAAATATTTTGAAAATATCAAAATGAAAGAAGACAAAAAATTTGGTGACTACTACGTCAGAGTAAAAGCAATTGTTGATAAAATGGTTACTCTTGGCGAGTAAATTAAAACTGAAATAGTTGCAAAGAAAGTGTTGCGAACACTTCTTCAAGGTTGGAATCACATAGCCATAATCATAGAAGAGTCAAAGGACCTTTCCAATTTAACTTTTTATGGATTAATTGGTTCGTTAATGTCTCATGAAGAGAGATTACAGGAATCTCCTTCAACTAGTTATGAAGGCAATGATAAATCCTTCATATCCAATGAAAGTGTTGGAAGAGGACATGGAAGAGGTCAAGGCAGAGGTCAGAGAAGAGGTAGAGGTAGAGGTGACTTTATAGGAGGCAATCCCAGTAGAAGAGGAAATTAGAATAGAGGCAAAAAACAAAAAAGAGGTGGAAATTCAAGTCAAAGTGGAAATCAAGGGTGAGGAGGTGACAAGTCCAAAAAGGCTTGTTTTAACTATGGTAAACCAAGTCACTTTTCACACGACTTTTGGTCAAAATATTCTCAAGGCAGCAACAGTAAATATGGAAATTATGGTGAATAATATGAAACCTCTAATCTTTTTCTTTCATATGGAAAATCAGAACAAAATATAAATGATACATAGATTTTGGATACGGGTTGCTCCAACCATATGAGTGGAAAAGAAGAACTCCTTGCTACATTAGATTCCACTTATAAATCTCGCATCAAGTTAGGGGATGATAAAGCCTTGCAATTTTAAGGTATTGTAGGTTCCAATGAAAGAAGGCATAAAGAAAGTGAATGACATCTACTACACTCTAAAGCTCCAACACAATCTGCTAAGCGTTGGGCAAATGATGGAGAATAATTACAAACTTGTTTTTGATAAAGGAAAATGTATCATTCTTGATAAAAATAATTGTAATAGTGTCATCACACTGGTACCAATTACCAATAATAGGTTATTTCCCCTCAATTTTGGAGAACCAGGGGGAGCTCAACTTGCAAATGTAGCTATAGCAAATCCAAGTGTGCTTTGTCACTTGCGATATGGTCACCTTAATTCAGCCATCTTGAAATTGTTAACTTCTCAAGCTATGGTGATAGGACTTCCCAAAATCAATTAACATAAGAAGGTCTGTGAAGGATGTGCTTTAGGAAATCACTCCAGGTCTATGTTTCCAAGAGGTTAAGTTTGTAGGGCCAGCTATCCACTTAATTTAGTGCATTCGTACATCTGTGGTCTAATGCATACAAAGAGTCTCGAAAATAATTCCTATTTTCTCATTTTCATAGATGATTTATCTAGAATGTTCTAGATCTATTTATTGAAACACAGAGATGAAGCTTTTGATTGCTTCATAGATTTCAAGAAAAATGTAGAGAAACAAAGTGAGTTTTATGTAAAGTGTCTTAGGACAGATCGAGGAGGCGAGTACTCTTCAAAATAATTTTTGAAATATTGTAAAGCAAGTGGGATCAAAAGGCAATTCACCACTTCCTACACCCCACAATAGAATGGTGTGGCAGAGAGAAATAACCGCACCATAGTCGAGATGGCAAGAATGATGCTTCAAACTAAGCTTATAACTAATATGTATTGGGTTGATGCTATCAGAACCAGTGTATATATTCTAAATATGAGTCCTACTTCTAGTTTAGATGGAATCACTCCTTATGAGGGGTGGTATGGAAAGAAGCCAAATGTAAAATATTTCAAAGTTTTTTGGTTCTTTAGCATATGCACACATTCCTGATGAAAAAAAAAATAAGCTTGATCCCAAGAGTAAAGCATGTATTTTTATAGGATATTGTGAGTCTACCAAAGCATATAGACTCTACAATCCAAAGACGCATAAAATTGTACTTTTCAGGGATGTAATTTTTGATGAAGGGGGAGAATGAGGTCATCAAAGAATTTTTGTTGATGATGAATCCCAAGATGTAAGTTCTTCACAAATACAATAGGTGTCTCCTAATAAAAACAAATGCACACCACCCCCTCCAAGCCCAAGCAAGAGTACTACTTCGAGTACATCAGTAGCCACTCCAATTCCTCCACAGAGATCATTAAGTTCTTCACCTATGGATATTGATTCTCCATCAAGAGGAAAAAGAACATTACAACATCATCCATATTTTCAAATGTTGGATCAAAATTTCCAAAAAAGATACACTAGAAGCCAAGCTAGTAAAATGAATTTAGTTTTGTAGAAACTTAAAAATTTGCATATGTATGGGGATGCTGACTCCCAATATCCTAAGGGAGATATAGTTAATTATGCTTTATTAACTAGTGTACAGCTAGCCATATAGCTATGAGAAGGCTTGTACTCATAATGTATGGTAAGAAGCCATGAAATAGGAAATAACCTCTATAAAAAAATAATGATACTTGGGAGCTAGTAAAGCTTCCCAAAGAAAAAAATGTGTTGGATGTAAATGGGTCTACAAGACCAAATTCAATGTTGATGGAAGCATTGAGAGGCACAAAGCGAGACTTGTAGCAAAATATTTTACTCAAAAATTTGGCATTGACTATGAGGAAACCTTTGCTCCTATTGCATGACAGGAAACAATCAGATTTGTTCTTTCCTTGGCTGCCCACAAAGGATGGAAAATTCAACACATGGATGTGAAGAGTGCCTTTCTCAACAGGTACTTCACTAAGGAGATTTATGTTCAACAACCTCAAGGCTTTCAAGAACAAGGTAAGGATAACCTTGTTTATAAATTAAAAAAAGCACTTTATGGCCTCAAGCATGCACCAATAGCATGGTACTCTCACAATGATGGCTATTTCAAAGATTATGGTTTCACTGGAAGCAAAAGTGAACCTACTCTTTACTACCTAAAGCATGGTGTAGACATTCTCATAGTTTGGTTATATGTGGATGATATAATATTTATGGGTAGTAATAATAAGATGAATATGGAGTTCAAACACTCCATTATGAAACCATTTGAGATGAAAGATCTTGGTTTAATGCAATACTTTCTAGGCATGGAAGTTCATCAATAAAATAGATGGATCTTCATATGTCAACACAAGTATGCTCGTGATATGATCAAGAAATTTTCCATGGAGCAGTGCAAATCAGTTGCAACTCCAACTGGACATGGGATCCAATTGAGCAAGGATGATGGAGCACCAAATGTTGACAGGACCACTTACAAGAGCATGGTTGGGAGTTTGATGTTTCTCACCAACACAAGACGTAATATTCAATATGTTGTTTCTCTAGTTTCAAGGTTTATGGTGAGTCCATCTGAGCTGCATCTACAAGCAACTAAAAGAATCTTAAGATATGTAAAGGGCACATTGGATTTTGGAATCCATTACCACAAATGTAATTATGTTAAATTAGTTGGATTCAGTGATAGTGATTGTGGTAGCAATATATATGATAGGAAATCTACATCAGGGAATTATTTTAGTCTAGGGTCAGGACTAATTACATGGAGTTCCAAGAAGCAAATTGTTTTAGCATTGTCATCTACTGAGGCTGAGTATATAGCCATCACATATACTAGTACTCAAGCCCTATGGTTGAGAAAAATCCTTGAAGAGATTGGAGAAATACAAAGTGGTCCGACTCGACTGTATTGTGGTAACATGAATGCCATTCAGTTGGCATATAATCCAATCCACCATAGTAGATCAATTTTTTTTGATATGAAGTATCACTTCATCCGAGACATGGTGGAGCACAAGATCGTTGAGCTTAAATATTGCAGTACTTTAGACAACATTGCAGATATCTTCACCAAAGGCATGGCTAGAGCTCAATATATAAAGCTGAGAGATTGTATAGTCAGTCCTCTCAACTTTAAGTGGGAGAATGTTGGCAGTTAAAAAAAATAAATGTTACATTTTTCCCCACCTTTCACCTTGGTTGGATGACAAGCGGCTAGGGTGGACGAAAAGCAACAAGTCGACAGGATGTCGGCATAGTAGGAATAGAGTTTTGTTTAAAATTATTTGTAAGCCCTATTATTTCTCCAACAGACTAAGGGCTACTATATAAGCTTTGTAATTTAATTATTTCAATATAATATGAATTATACATTCACATCAATTAAAAAATTTACATTCTTATTGAACAACTTACCATTCAATAGCATGGGACTAGCCTAACCATCTAAGTTCTGATTTCTTGTGGCTGCATAGATTCAGTGAGGTTGCTCCTCAGTTCTGCTACTTGACTCTAGCTATTAGGGACACTTATTTGCATAATTAGGACCTCTACAAATGAAACAACCTGTCTTGGGTTTCTAATACTTTTCCTACCTCTTATCCCTTGTATCCTCCTTCTAAGATGATTCATTCTACTTTTGAGGCTAGGGTTTTGAATTGTCCTTCCTCTAAAAATTCTTCTTATAATTATTTATGTTATCATAATTCCTAATTCTGAACTTTGGGTTTCCTTTCATATTTTTATTTTATTCTTTATCCAATTTTATAAACCCAACACTCTTCCTCTTTTCGAGTTCATGTTTCTCCCCTTCTATTGTTAGCTTTTGAGGATGTATATTGAAGGAAATGCAACCACAAGATGTGAAATAAGTAAGCTATGATAAGTATATGATAATGGCACTATAATATGTAGGAAAATAATGAGATAAAATTTTGTAATAACTCAATAATATGCCATTAATAAAAGCTCATAAAAATAGTACAATGCAATATCATGGAGGACTTGAACACTCCAAAATTTTCAATAAAGAACTACATTGTACCTACTCACTATAGTAACATTGTATCTCTCTCTCATACTTACATAAAGGTATATATATATATGAAGATATGTTCCTTGGCATTTACTCTACTCATGACTCTTCATATACCTTATCCTATGACTCATGTACATGTGGACTACATGCATATTTACATCATTGCACATTCTAACACTTGTGCATTTATTATATTGCATGAAGTAACTCAAAATTTACTCTAAATTAAACTCCTACTCTAGTTATGTACCCAAGGTGGTACATTAGCATGTACCCAATAATGTAATATACTCTAACACCCCCTTGTATTACATTATTTGGGTGTTGAAGACTTTAGTATTCAATATGGATCTTCATCCTTCATATGTTCTTCAGCTTGATCCGATCCTTTGTATTATCTTTAATTTACTTTGCATTGTATCCCTCCTTGATCTAGTTCTTCTTCTTCTTCTTAATAATTCTTGTCTTTGTATTTAGTTTCTACACTTTTGTAAGTGGTTGTGGTACCACTTGATTCCTGTAAAAGTACTTTTGCTTTACCATTGTCCTTCTTAGTATTATTTATGTTGTGTATAGAGGCTTCTGAACACACACTTAAGGTATCATAATAATATCTTGAGTTAGTAGAACTTGAAGTATCAATAATGCATGAGGATTGAAATATCTTCTCTAAGACGGATTCATCCATTATTTTATTTTTAAGTGATTCAATCAATACTTTTTGTTCTAAATTCTTATCCTTGTAACATTTGAATGTAAGTAACACCATATATAATATGCTACCAATTCTAAAGGAATTTGAATATCATTATGTCCATTATCAATTGATTCATTGAGTTGAGCATGTAGATAATATTCCAGGATTTCAAAGTTTTCTTCTAAAGCTTCACTATGAATTATTTTTGAAGTAATATCTAAGTGTCCTTCAAATTTTATAAGTAAATTCTTGATTCCAATTTTCATAACACTTAACCTTTCCTTTATAATAGTTTTTTTCATGTCATTGTTCATTGTATTCTTTGAATTTGACATCTTTCTACCTCAGTTTCAAATAGATTATTGTCACTTGAGGATGTTATATCGTTCTATAAAAATTCTAGGTTGAATCAAATTCGAAAGTGTAGAATTTTTTTATCTCCTTAGTATTTTGAGAATAATTTTGATAGATCCTTTGTAGTAGTCTACCTTATGACTCCCTAGTTTCAAGTATATGTTCAACCTTGCTAAGAACTTTCCAATTTAGCAAGTTTTGTAAAGTGCTTCTATCTAGCAAGTGTTTGAATGCACTATGAAACTTGATAGTATGCTTAGCTTTCTTAATTTAAGTTGAATTCCTTTTGTCTCCCTAATGTTCAACTTCACTTTCTTGCCTTATGTCTCCCTATTGATTAGTAAGTAGAAAGCTAAAGATAAATAGTGATGCACCTTCAAGTTTTAATAAGGTTCTTTTCCTTCAAGACCTTTTAGTTGGATTAATGTCTCAAAAATTAATGTAAGAGACTAATGTAGAATGCTATTTCCAACTTCTAAGCAATTAATGGTTTTGCTCCTTTAACCTTCCCTTTTCAATGGTTTAATTTTTCTAAATTCCAAGAAACTAAAATTTGAAGTAGTATACCTTATAACTCCCTAATTTGGAATTTTAGAAAATAATAATATTTGCAAAATATTATTTTAATTATCCAAGGTAGAAACCCTTATATCTCCTAAATTAAATATTTGCAAATATTGTAATGTTTAAATCTCAAGCAATTTATAATATCTTCTAGGATATACTCCCTTTGCTAAAATTGCTTTCTCACTTTCTAAGGTTGATATTTCAATGCATTAATAAATCACTTTCAACCTTGTATTAGGCACCTTATAACTCCCTAAACTTAGGAAAGCAAATATTAAATAGGTAAAACTATACCTTACTTGCAATATGCGTGCGTTGATTGGCTCCAGTCTCTATGATGCTTGTGCATAAACTTTCTCCTCTTACGCACCTTGGACTATATTAAGTCCTCTTTGAATATTCATTCATTGTATTGGTGCAAGTAATGGTTTACATGCTCGAAATGAGTGTTGTATTCTATCTCTCCTCCTTCAATGTTAGCAATAGTTTGGTGTCTTCAACTTTAGCATTTTGAAACCCCAAGGTCCAATGAATACGCTCGTTGCCTACGGATTTGCAATGATCATGTTTGGGCTGAAGAATGTGTGCCCACCTCTCACTATGTATGGTAGATATCAACCAATGTTCATGGGTGCCTTCTTCTCCTCCTTAATGGTGCTTTGACTCCCTTCTTTAATGCTTGACTATGCACTTTTGTTCTACCTTGCATTCTCCTTCAAGACTAGGTGCTTAAATAGCTTGGATGCTCCTTGAAATGTTAGACAAGTGGCACCTTGAGAGTTACATTCTTGATGGGTATTGGTTTAGATTATTTCAATGCTCATTTCTCCCTTATGATGATTATGCCTTGTAACCTCCAAATGATGTTATTCAATGCTCAACAATAGGTATTACTTTCTCTTTGAGCGCTTCTTTCCTAGGCATACGTTAAGGAGTATATGGGTGCCTTGTTTGGATGTGCCAAGTGGCACAAGATGCTTAGGCTCTAAATTGCAAGTGGTGCTCCAATTTCATGCATGTAAGACTCCCTTCAATATCTCTTATTCCTTGTATACTTCTTGCCAGTGGATGCCCTTTGAGTCTTGTCTTCAATGCTTTCTTTCCAAGTGAATGGTGATGTTGTGAGGTTGGCTCCAGCTATGGTGATTCAAGAGCGCTGCAATGGTGGTTCTATGGCACTCCAACGATGGCTTTAGGTGCTTCATTTAATCTAGTGGTTCATCCAAGTTGTATCTTGGGTAATGCACCTTTGTTTTCACCTTGTAATTTGCTTCTTTATACTTGCAATGTGTTGTCCTTAGTGCTATCTTCTCTACATCGATATGCAATAGATGATGAGCTCCTTACGTAGGTCTTGTTATTGTAGGTTAATGTTGCTATAGGCACTAGATTCGGTGATGGATATGGTGTCTTTAGACACCTTGAAACTTGGCTAATGTGAGCCCTTCGTTGGCTCTCTTCCTTAGCCTAAAATTTGCTCCTTTATTTTACTAAAATGGCCACTTTGTAGATATGCTTTGCAAGCTATTGTAGTGTCTTTGAGACACTCTAGATTTATCCTCTTTTTCTACGTAGGACAAGAATATTATGGTGCAATAATATAATGCAAAATGCTTTGCAATAGTTAGAATAGAATACCTTAAATTTGCACCTATATTTGAGATCTTTAAATCTCCTTTTGCAAGCTTTCTTTCTTCCTTGATGAGGTGGCTTCTTTGCACTACTCCTTGGTGGTAAGAGATGATTTGATGTTGTCTTCCTTGCTAGACAACTCTCTCCTTTGCTTGGTTAACTTAGCACTAATAAATCCAAGCTCTTAATCATGCAACTTAACTTTGCACTAATTTTCACCCTTAACTTGAATACTTAATCCACTTGTAATAACTAGTATAGTGCAATAGCAATTTCTCCTTATTGCTCCTGTAAGTGAACTCTTTAAAAGTAACTTGAAATATGCACTATAAACTATGCAACTATCACTTATGGATAATGTCTTCTTTGCTTTAATTAGAAGGTAGGATGTTGATATTTTTCTTTCTTTCAAAATATATCTAACTCCTCCTTTTGTGTGCAGGTTATAACCCTTGTAAAAACTATCTTCTGCACTCCCTTGAAGACTTTAATATGCAACCTTCTTCTTGCAACTTTTAAACTCTAATATGGTGCTTAATGAAACTTAATAATGAACCGAATAAGTAATGTTCAACTAATGAACCTTTTGCACCAAAGTTGCTTACCTTAATGATCTTTGTAGATGATGGTTGTCTTGGTGATTTGAATCACCTAACTGCTGCCTTGTAATGGATGAAATCGCAGCTCTTCCTTGCTGTCTAAAACAACTCTTTAGCTCACCTATTTGCAGCTTTGAAACCCTCTAACTTGTTGCCTTGAAACTGTAGTTTGGTGGTTTTTCTCTTCCTTCAGAATGCACTCTTTAGATCTGAAGTTTCGCAACTAGTAATGTTGTCCAAATTGCTGCCCTTTCACAATCAATTTCTCCTTTGGAAGTGCTATCCTTGAATCTCACAAATTTGGTAGGAAACTCCTCCAAATCATAGCTAAGATTTTCCTTCAAGAAGCCTTCACTTTTCTACTATAAAACCAACAATCTCCTTTCTCTAAAATAGCCTTTAATGGCAATCCCCAAATCTCTCAGATTTGGTGGCTTTTCTATCTCCTTTCTCCTTCAACCTCCTTGTCAAATTCTAACTTCAATCTTGGCCAATATAGTGGCCTTCTTCTCAAGATTTTGACTATCTTGAGGTCTTCACTATTCTCCTCTGAAATTTGGCAAACTTCTTGCCAAATTCTTCTCCTTTGGGCTTGTTGTCGGATGGCAACAATTGTCCCAAAAACCTTTATCAGGAACTCCTTCCTGGTAAATTTCTCCAATGAGTTCTCCTACGAACTCCTTCAATGGCCTTCTCTAAAATCTGCTTCAATGGCCTTCTCCTTCTTTCTCCTTGAGACCTCTTCTCTAGGGTCTTCAATCTCATAGCTTCTCTGGTCTTCTTAATGAGACCTTTCCTTCAATATTCAACTGTGGAAGTTTTGCAATGAGATCTCCCTCTTGGATCTCTGAAATCTACTACTTCTAGAATTTGGAACTGGACCTTTGCTAGTCCTTCTCAATATTCAGTCTTCCAAGATTGGAAATTCTTCAATGAGACCTTCTATGGGTCTTCTCTTCAACTTTTCAATGGAGATCTCCAATCTCCAATCTTCTCAGGACTCTTTTCCTTGAGTCTCTTCCTCCTTCAATGGGGTCTTCTTTCTAGGACCTCCTCCTTGATTTGCAGTCTTCAATATTCAATGGAGATCACCAACCTCCAATATTCTCCTAGACTCTTTTTTGGAGTCTCTTCAATCTGCAATAAGGCTCCTCTGGCCTTTTTCTCTCTTCTACAATTTGCAGGTCTACAACTCTTGCAATGGGACCTTTTCTTTCAGGTCTCCAAATATTCAGTTTTTCATTTGTTGCTTCAGCTACTGGATTGATTCCAAAGAAGATATTCTTCCTAGCTTTCTTGTAGGAAGCTTCCCAACTTTCTTTGAATCTCCTTTTCCTGCAACAAAGTGTTAGAAACTAGAAAATGGTAAATCTCTAAATCTAGAGATTCTGAATCTTCACTAGTTGATTTGTCAATCTAGTGGAATCAATGTTGAGTCCTAGTCTTCACAAGTTTTTCTGCAACTCTGTGGAAAGACTCCAGCCAAATATATTTTTAAAAATTTTGCAAATGATATTTTTGAACTCCTCTCAATATCTCTTGTGGCTCTCCCTATTTCCTATCGATCTACCATGTGCTCTGATACCACTATTAGCTTTTGAGGATGTATATTGAAGGAAATGCAACCACAAGATGTGAAATAAGTAAGCTATGATAAGTATATGATAATGGCACTATAATATGTAGGAAAATAATGAGATAAACTTCTACAATAACTCAATAATATGCCATTAATGAAAGCTCATGAAAATAGTACAATGCAATATCATGGAGGACTTGAACACTCCAGAATTTTCAATGAAGAACTACATTGTACCTACTCACTATAGTAACATTGTATCTCTCTCTCTCACTTTTACTTACATAAAGGTATATATATAGGAAGATATGTGCCTTGGCCTTTACTCTACCCATGACTCTTCATCTACCTTATCCTATGACTCATGTACATGTGGACTACATGCACATTTACATCATTGCACATTCTAACACTTGTGCATTTATTATATTGCATGAAGTAACTCAAACTTTACTCTAAAGTAAACTCCTACTCTAGTTATGTACCCAAGGTGGTACATTAGCATGTACCCAATAATGTAATATACTTCAACATCTATCAACACCCCATAGTTGAATAAGGTCTTCTTGGTGTATTGATTTATCTCTTCCTGTCAAGCCAAATCATATGCTTTTTATAGGGTTTTGGGCTTAAGAAAATTAATCACTATTTGAATCTTAGGATCCACTCCCAATTTTAACTTATGCACCATAAATTTTTCATTAGTCTCATACTTAGAAACATATTTTAAAACTTTAATCAATATTTGGTAATAAACCTCTGCAATCAATGTATCTTGTAGGAATATCTTCTTAAATGCCCTTAAAAAACTATCTCATTTTAAGTCCACTACTTAAATTCCTCTACCTACCTTGAATGTATTCCACCATTCCAAGGTTATCTCCTAAATATAAAGGATTTCCAAAATGGTTTGGGTTTCCATCGAGTAATTATTCATTAAAAAATAAGTTTCCAACTCATTCAACTAAGATTCCATTGCATCACCCCCTTCTCTTCCATTAAATTTAGGTACCTTGACATTCTTAAGGTCCTTGGCAAGCTTAGCCTCAATCTGAGCTTTACCCTAATGGACTCCTCTGGTAGGATTTTCTTCCTTTCTACCCTTTGGATTCCTATTATTGGATTCCCTATTAAAAATTATTTCCAACACTTTTTGTTGTTGCTCCATCTGCTCTTGAATCAACTTAACTACTAAAGTAAGGTTTTCCACCCTCTTACTCGAGTTCATTTTTCTTCCATTTTTCTTTTAGGGATGAGTTGCAGCTTCCTCCTACATAGCTAACCTTGACTTCTTGGATGATCCTCACCTTCAAACATGTGCCATATCCAATCCTTAAAAATGAGTTGGATAAGTTACAATTTCTCCAAAATTATACTTAAGATTAGTTAGTTTCATCTCCCCATGAACTAAATTAGACTATTATCACTCACTTGATAATGATCATGGTCACACTTGCCTACCCAAAATATGCCATCTCTTATAAGACCATTAACACTCACATGATAATGATCATGGACACACTTTTCTCACTACAAGGTATCATCCCCAATAAGAAGTTGTACTTTCTAGGATTTTTACTCCTTGGTCTGACCAGTCAAGACAATGTGCAATACTTGCATTATCTCAAATCAACTTAAGGTCCCTAGAAGAGTAAGCCTTCCTAAAGTAGCACATCAATTCAAGGCTCAACCTAGGTTCTCTCCATGGAAGCTTCTAGTCCTATGAACTAGGCTTTGATACCAACTGTAATAACCCACCAACTTGACCTAAGAGGGAGAGAAATATTTTTTCTATTTTCACAAGAATAACTCACAAAGAAGTCCCAATATTTTTAGCAGTATAAGGTATAAGCACATTAGGAGTTTATTGTCACTACGAACGACACTCAAGTGGATAAGAGTGGCCAATTTCCTATAATTTTGGTGTTCACTTTTAAATACCTCATTTTTTAGAAAATATGTCATCAGTGGTCCCTCTACTTTTTCTATACCCTCACTGGTATAGGATAACTTGACCATAGTGTATGGATTATCCTTTAAGTCCCATAACACTTAAATGAGGATTCATATTACCTAACCCTATATAAGTCCATCCATGTAATATTATTCTAGTGTAATGCCTTGGTGCTTAGTTACCTGTATTTCTATGGGCTAACTAAGTCCATTACCACTCACTTGGTAATGATCATGGTCACTCTTGCCTCATCATAAAGTGTCATCACTATACTGTCTTGTGAATCATTCTATGGATTATCCCATATCAATACATCATTTAGATTCCTAGACCTAATCGCTAATAATACATCCAAGCCTCACCTCTTAGAACCTACCCAAAATCCTCACCACTTTGGGCCACCTGAGCCTCACCATTCAGGGTGTATCATTCACAAAATCCTAGTTATTTCCTCATCGTAACTCAACCAGGAATTGGGGTACATCTTGACTCAAGGGTTTGCTAATATGGCTCTAGTTCATGCAAAAAAACCCATCCAACCCAAGATTATAACATTTAAAAGAAAAAAACATCTCTCCCAAAAGGAAATAAAGTGTTATATTAAGTTATAATTAAATTCAAGATAACACATTGCTAAAATGTAGAAATTTAATTATATTCAAAAACATAATACTAGCATTAGTAGTTCCTTTATATCTTCAATTAAAATAATGAAGAAAAATCTAGAAGAATTATAACCATTTCCATGAATAAGATTCCATCATTCCTTTCAGTAGCACATTCCTTCCATTTTGCACATAATTGAATATTCCAAGAACCTTACACAAAATAATAATAACATCCTTCTTTGAATCAAGTATCAAATAATATAACAAGAGGGTTATTCATAAAATATTATTATTTCCTCATAATCATAGTACTCATAATAATACTCATCCCAAAATACTACATTTCAATATCTTAATTACATAAATAAACTTTCATCTTTTCCTCAAGGTCTCTTTCTAGTTGGTTCTTCTCCAACAAACAACGAGAGTAAATTTAGGGATCAGGACAACTTTTATATGCATATGCAAGCCTAACATGCACTATTAAAGAAAACACACTTTCAATAATACAAGATCATACAAAGCAAATACCATGCATGAATATCGAAATAATATCGTACTTCCCTCAAAATATAGATCTATTGCTACACAAGCCACATCCAATCATGCAAGAACATTGAGAGAATCTCATAGTTCTCTCAAATGGACCTATTACTACATAAGCCTCATTCATTTTTTTTAAATTCACTATCTATATCTTCACATTTAAATAATAACTTCTCAATTCCTAAATTAGAATTCAATGGAAATTTACTTCTCTAATCTATATAACATATTTCCACTAATTAACTTTGACTAATAAATAACGCTTGATTAAGTTCTTCATAAAAAATTATATTAAAATAGTAGTTTTGCCACTAAAACTATTAATTAATTGCTTAAAATTTAGAATAATATCCTTTTAATATATTATTAATTTCACCCCACTAAAACTTAATGAAACCTTTAAATATTTACCTTCAATAAATACAGGCTTATGTAACAAATTATAACAAACATAAAATTAGATTAATTTAATAGGTCATTAACCTTAGGGAAAACATCACATCTATTATTAATTAAAGGTCTAAAAGCATATTGGAAAATAAACTAATGATTAAAAAATTTAATAAAGCCAAATCAAAATCCCACTTACTTACAAAATACAATAGAAATAAATGATTGTAATAACAACCAAGAAATATGCTGAAACATCAATCAAAACAAGCAAAAACAATTATGCCTAAGAAAGATAAAATGAAGCTCTCACAAGTACAAGTGTCAAAGCTACATGGCATACTGGTTACGTTCAGGCTTAGGCACTTAAAAAACAATGTAAAAGGTGGCTAAGCAACAAACATAGGGTGCTTCTATATCAAGACTTTCCCTATAGATGATTTAAACATCGAATATAAGGTTACTCATAGTTTCATATTACATAATAGAATGTAGTGACTCTAAGGATTGAAACACAAAAGGTAAAAATCTAAGAATCCAAACTGCACTCTAACACAAGAATGGTCACCTTAAGTATTAGAAAAATTCAACCCAACTCCTATGCACTCATAAACAACAATTTCCATTAAAAAATACCAAAAACATCAAACATTCCAAGGATAACATGGTTGCAAGCATAATAGGGATCAATGAAGCCTAGAAATCTAGGTCAAGATTCAACAAGGAACCATTTAAAAAGCATTAACTCATCAACCAGGTGAAAACACAATATACTACCTCAATAAAATGTACTCCATGCATGCACATATTCCATGACAAACAAATAAAAGATTTTTAACCATCTAGCTAAATAAAACCCAACTAACACAACAAGATAAAAAGGAGAAGAATATTGGAAAATAGCATACAACATAATAATATCATTTTTCCATTAAAAGAAGCAACTTAAAAGAAGAATACCTCTATGGTAGCTACTCAAGTAAATTATTCTTTCTTCTATCTTTCGCCTTCAATCTAGATTCTAATCTTTTTTCTTCTTCCCAAAAATTGTCGTCCCTCTTTCCAAAATAATAATCTCCTAATCATCCCTCAAAAAAATAAGAGATCAGCATTTTTAAGGACTTATTCCTTCCTTGCCATGCATACCAACATGTTACAAGTCTAGGGTAATGTTTACATTACCAAGAGATTTTCCAATGCATGCCATCTTTTCCAATGCCTATTTCTTCCAACTTCCCCACATTATGAACTCCTTCATAATAATAATGTACTCATTTTTAATTTAGTTAAAAATAACCCATTAACATCTAGAATATCAGAACCATTGGTCTCATAAATGGTTAAGCTACGGCGACAGATTAACTTTCTTACAGTCAGTTATTCAGGCCATACCAATCTATAAATTCTCTATCCTGGCTGCCCCACTTTCTATTTGGAAAGAGCTGGACAAATTGGCAAGAAGATTCTTATGGGAAGGAGCAAAATGTGAGAGGAAATGGGCCTTGGTTGGCTGGGATAAAGTTACTCAGCCCAAAGAAAAAGGAGGGCTGGGATTGAGAAGCTCTAAACTCAACAAAAAAGCCTTAGCAGGTAAATTGTATTGGAGATGGATCTCCCAGCCATCATCATTATTTAGTAGAATCTTAACCAGCAAATATCTGGGCCAAGTTCACCCCTCTAAAGTAAGCCGCTTCCCTTTGGATGGTAATGGATCCCTAGTTTTGCAAGCTCTTAAGTTGGGATCTCAAGTTATTAAAGACCAATTATTCTGGAAAGTGGGAAGAGGGGAGAAGGCACGTTTCTCGGATCGACTCATGGGACCGATATCCACCCATCATTGCTGAGTATCCTAAATTGCTTCCAATTAAAACTGCCATAGAATCCAATGGCTGGGTCACTATTGAGAATTATTTCAACACTAGTCAATTGGGTGAGTATAAATTCAAGAAGTTTAAGCGGTTGGAGGAGTGGCCAGTCACAATCCCTTCGGAGTTGGCAACCATTTTGACCAACATCTTGACAGTAAGGTTTCTCACGGGTAGAGATGAAAAGGATGAGTTAGCATGGGGCCATGGGAACCTTGGGGTTTATACAGTGAAGGTTGGATATGATCAGATCCTCCCAGAGCCTCCCCTGCATGTATTTTTGGTTCAAAATTGGAAGAAGATTTGGCATTCCA
The DNA here is from genome assembly GCA_028583015.1 of Wollemia nobilis. Lineage (NCBI taxonomy): Eukaryota > Viridiplantae > Streptophyta > Pinopsida > Araucariales > Araucariaceae > Wollemia > Wollemia nobilis. The sequence continues at coordinate 7,138,378 of JAQPPZ010001836.1, read as the reverse complement.
AGTGCTGGCCGAAAGTGAACTTCTTTGCCTGGCAGTTTATGCACAATGGCATTCTCACCTTTGATAACCTCATAAACAGAGGAATCATTGGTCCTTCTCAGTGCATTTTATGTCATAATAATGAGGAGACTGCTGATCATTTGATGTTTGAGTGCTCCTTCACAGGTCAGATTTGGAATCGGTGGTTCTCTCATTTTAAACTCCAGAGTAATGGTGCTCTGACTCGGATCAATATCTGGAAAATATGGAAGAAAGGTAGATTCAAATCTAAAGCCCTCTGACTGGGGTGGGAACTTGGTCTTTTCTTCATCTGGTGGCAAGTGTGGCTAGAAAGAAACGCTCAAATATTTAGAGAGACCTTCTCCTCGCTAGATGGAATATGGTATGTTATCTGGAGCAAAGTCACAAAGACGGTTGCCATATATGCTGAAGAGGAAATTTTGGTTGAGCTGGGTCCATAGGAAGAGAGAACTGTTGCACCAGTTAGAAAGAACATAGCCAGCTGGAAACCCCCCCCAGCAGGCTGGGTTAAAATTAACACAGACGGAGCTGCAAAGGGCAATCCGGGCAATGCTGGAATCGGTGTTGTGTGCCGTGATCATGCTAGAACTGTGCTTTACTGGGAACTGCAGGGTCTGGGAAGAGCCACCAATAATGAAGCCGAAGCCTATGCTATCAAAATTGCTTCCATCTGGGCTGTCAATCAGGGATACAGAAAGACAATCCTTGATACAGATTCTCAAATTTTGGTTGGCGCTCTTGATTGTATGAGGAAATTTGCTTTGAAAGCTTGGAAGATACAGATTTTAGTCTCTCAAATCAAGGACCTTTGGAGGGAATTAGAAGATGTGATCCCTAACCATGTGAGTCATGATTTAAATTCGGCGGCCGATTTCCTTGCAAATATAGGTGCAAAAAAGGAGGTAGGAGTACAGCTACACAGTGATATGCCTGTGGAAGATGTGATTAGATAGGGACTTGCAAAATTCTTGAGACAATGAGAAAATTTTGTGCTAAGGATGGTTTTTGTCGCATTTTCGCGACTTGCTGTGCTGTCGCGGCCCTTGGCAGGAAACTATCATGATATTGCAACAGGTTTCGTCGCCACGGCCTTTGGAGGGTTCCTGTCACGATATCACGACGTGTCACGCCATCGCTACCCTTGGCGAGTTGCTGTCGTGATTTCATGACTTGTTGTGTTGTCACGACTAAGGGCTAGAAGGTGTCACGATTTTGTGACCTGTTATGTCGTTGGGGCCTTTGGCAGGATGCAACAGCGATTTCGCGACGCTTTGGATGTAGGGGCAACAAGGAGGAAAACAGTCACGATATCATGACAGTTTTGGTGAATCGAAGACAAGGGGAAAAACCATCGCGATATCGCGACGTTTTTGAAGACTGGGAGCCAGATAGAAGAACTATCGTGATTTCGCGACATTTTTGGAAAACTGGTGACTTTTGGAAAATACGTCGCGATTTCGTGACCATTTTGGAGCTTGTGCCTTAAGAGGAAAATTCGTCGTGATTTTGCAACAATTTTGGCGTCTCGGTGTTAAGAAGAAATGTTGTCGCGATTTCGCGACGGTTCTAGACTTTCGGCATAATGATGAATAACTGTCACGATTTTGCGGCATTTTTGAGGAAAGGGCTCAAAGGGGACAACTTGTCACGATTTCACGACATTTTTGAGAACTGGGTTCTGAGGAGTAAACATGTAGCGATTTCGCGTCACTTTTGGCGTGCTAAAGCTATTTGGAAATCTGGTCTCGATTTCGTGACACTTTTGATGAATGGTCGCCAAGTGGTTAACTCGTCGCGATTTCGTGACACTTGGGAGGATTTTTTGCAGAAGGGCATTCTTGTCACGATATCGCGATACTTCTGGCACAAAGGTGGCAAAAGGAAAATGTGTCGCGATATCACGACCTTTTTGAGGGCTGACTGCTTTGTGGAGAATTCGTCGTGATATCGCAACATTTTTGGTGGTCAGGGGCTACTGGCTTTGGCTTTCACGATTTTGCGACCGGTTGCTCGGTTGTGGCTTCGGCTGGCTTGACTGTCGTGATATCGCGACATGGCACGATTTCATGACATGTCACGATTTCGCGCCTGGTTTTCTTCTTGTGCTTTGAGATGGGAAGTGCTGCCCTCTTGCACTTTGTATTGGTTTCTTGCTTCCTGGTTCTTGGTTGGGATGTTTTTGCTCCCTCTTGTATCTACTCTTTGTATTAATACAAGTTTTTCAATTTTTTCAAAAAAAAAATATCTAGAATATCAAACATTGATAATCAAATCATTCATTCATATCATTATTTAATACTATTATTACCTTCCTAATGCTAGTGTAATATACTAACATTAGCAATATAAAACAATAATTAAATTAATTACTCACCTAATTAATTTAATTAATATTGAATTTTAATATTAACTATTAACATCGATATTGGATATTCTAAGTATTAACAATACTAACTTGATTATTAATACTTTATCAAACAAATTCCATTCCTCAAAACACATGTAACCACAAGGGTTCCAAGATGTAAATCAAAATTTGCACAAACCACATTTTTCCTTAAGTATGTGGCTTTACAATAACTACAACGTTATCACTCGCCTACTAAGGATGATTCTTTTGCTTAAATAGCAACCTCCTTGCCCAATGGTGCATTCAGTCAAACATACACATATGCAATGCACCTATATGAAGGATTTTCTTTTACCCTTGAGTTGTTGATGAGAATTATATCCATCATGTTTCTTTTTCTCTCAACTCAGGTGGTTGTCCAATAGCAATCCACCCATGAGAATACTTGGTCCTGCAACCATAAATTTCATCAGTAGTACCATATTCCAAAAGTAGCATAATCCAACTTTAGAATAAATTGCAACTATCGACACATATTAATAAAATAAAATAAGATTATGCATTTGATATCCACACATAAATACATAAATCAAGCATCAAAAAAATCCTACCAGGATGGGCCATGATAGAAATGTTATGCCAAATGGAGAACAATCATTTCCATATTATATCAAAGGTTTACAATCTAATTTGGCTTTGAAGGTTTGCAATGCTAACCACAATACTCCAGTTGCAACATTTGAAGCAACAACTCATATAGAGGATGTTTTTATTAGGATAGAAAACTTCCCACCTATCTTTCCAATAGCCTAAGCCACCCATGTCACTCAAAATTCATAAAAATTAGATCCATGTCCTTCATTTTACCTATTTTGAACACCTAACCAACTACAAACCCAACACCCTCTCCATACATTATGGCATACCCTGGTCAAAACTTGACATCAATTGTCATTTTTCAGCCATAATTCTTGTCCCTACCTGCTCTACCACATGTAACTAATGATACCTCTATCAAATTTTAGTTGAGGAAAATATTGTAAGTTATAAGTAACTTGATAAATCATAACAATGTTGAAAAGTGGTTGTGATAATCAAATAATTGGTGGCAACAAGAATAGAATCAACAATCTAGAAATACCCTTTATATTACCAGAGATCAGGTTCCTGGACAAGATGTTAATTAGGAAAAGGTTAATTTTATAATAATATGGTAAATGCCAACTTAGATATTAATATGTTACGATGTTTTCCATGCAATGCAATACATGACTATATGGATTGTATAGTAGCCATCAGATATTCATAAGAAAATTAATATAACCAATAATATTAGGCTTAATAGGCTATCATATTGGGTCAAAGGATAATTACAATAAATTAAGCTTCTTATTAGCAACCTCAAGCACAATTAGAAATCCCTACCTTACCATATCCTACCATACAGTCTTTGCCAATTTTAGTATTGTTAAGTTCGATGAAGATTTTACATTTCAAGATGATGCCATATATGTGAATCAACAAGGGGTTGGAAATAAATTGAAAATGCATGAGGAGGAAGCCTCAACACAAAAATAAGTTTAAGCAAACAAAGATACTATTATATTGAGAAGAGGAAGGTCATCATTACACTTGAAATACAAGGAGTAGATAGTAGTTGTACAATGAGAAAAGCAAAAGGAAAAGGTTGGTAAGAATGTTATGGATACAACTTAATCAAATATGAATGATGGTAATGACAAATTGACAAATGGAGGAAATAAAATAGAAATTGAAAGGAGGAATCCAAAAGAATAAAAAATCCATAGAAAGAAAGGGTGATACAAAAAAGGATCACCTCAAGAAGGAGGAAGTGATCTCTTAGATATCCTTTACCCACTAGTGAAGGGCGTGCAATGCTACTAGATAGTATAGAAGTTTTATTACATATAGTAAGGGTTCAAATTTAACATCTTCAAAGAGATGATAAAAACACCCACTAAGGTGAGCATGTTGGAGCCACTAGCTCTTCTTGGAAATTGATATTTAATAGAGGAATTCATCAAAGAATAGGAAACAAGTTATGACAAGAATGGGAAACCTAAGCTAGCTCAACCTAACAAAACAAAAAAACCTAATAGTGGAACATCCATATAACATTTAAGTTAGCACGACAAACATTCTAAATGCTCCAAATCCTAAAACATCAAAATCATTGTTGTTCTATGTGACTATGGAAATTGAAAATTATTTGTTGATAAGTTGCATAGTTGATTCAAGAGCGACTATGATGGTGATGCCAAAAGTAATTTGTCAAAAAATGGGATTGTCCTATTCCCAAATAGATATGCATCCAATTCAAGTGGATGGCACTAGGGTAAATGCCATGGGAGTTTTGAATGATTTTATTATGACCATAGCACAATATTCAAAATTGGTGGTAGTATGAGAGGTAATAGTAGTCTACCTTTCCCTATATTTGTGTACATTATTATCAAGAGAATGGACTTGTAAACTATTTAGGGATGGACTCCTGGTAATGTATTACACCCACATGAAGATTTCTTAGGATGAGAAAATGGTCTGAACTAAAAATTAGCCTCCACGCAATTACCTTTTGCATAAATGGAGTGAAGATGACACAGTAAATTGGAATTAGCTTTTCAATTTTATGGATGATGAAGTGTTAGAGTATTATCGAAAGTATCAGATAGATATGATAATTATAGTGCTTCAATATTATATAGATCTAGATTTCAATTTTAAGGATACCAAACTTGGTAACTACCTCATATAAGAAGAATTATCTAACATCTTGGCTCTAATTAGCCAGTAGACACAAGGTTAGACAAGAAATAGATAATACACTTTGACAACACAAGAACCAAAAATAGGGTAAGCGTAAACATTCAATCCATTGACCCACACGGGGCACAAACTAATTTTCTAGGTCAATTTCACAAACAACGTGGTTGAATTTGAGGTATTATGGATTGGTTTGAGAAAGGTTGAAAAGGTCGGAATAAAGAACCTAAAAGTTTCTGGTGACTTTGAATTAGTCATAAACCAGGGTAATTCCTAGTGTTCTACCAAGAATAAACATTTAAAGTCATATCAGCATGGAGTCTATGATTTTTAGAAATATTCAATACATGTGAGATCAAGGAAGTCCTAAGGGAGTTAAACACCAAAATGGATGAGCTAGTAGTAGTGACAGCAAAATTTAATCCCACCAACAACATTTGGAATAAAAATAATCTAGAGGTGGTATTAATACCAATAGCCCTTGATAATTTTTATTACTAGAAGGTTTTCAACAATTATGAGCAAATCATCAAGTTCCTAATTAAAGAAGCTTAACATGTTGAATGCAAAAATAAGTATGGGGAAATATCAAATACATGATAGTTTAGTTAAAAATAAACCAGCTAGCAAAGGTGTTAATCACTTTGGAAATTTAGTTCAATACAAATGATAGCATGAATAAATCCAACACCAAGGTGAAAGCCTATTCTTACCACCCTCTCAATATTGTTGAAGGAAATAATTTACTTCTTGGAAAAGAGTGCATCCAAGAAGAAATTAGTCTTTTCAAGGAACTATGTTGCAAATACAAAGATATAATAGCATGGTCCTATGAAGACCATTATAGAACATACTATTGATTTGGATCCAAGTGTGAAACATTTCTAACATAAATAGCAACCAGTGAATCCCAAGATTGATAAGAAAGAACCCATAAAGCTTTTATAGGCCCAAATCATCTTTTTTATTGTCTTTAATTTGGATTGTTAATATGGAGAGGTATTCAAGAAGGATGGTGATATAAGTTTGTATGTAAAATTTAGAAACCTCAACAAAGAGCTATTTAAATGTCACTACCCCTTCCCAACCATAAATAAAATTCTACAAAAAGTAGTAGGATTATAGATGTCACTCTTGGATGGTTTCTCACAATATAACCAAATCTAGGTAAAATATGTTGATTAGCATAATAAAAACCTCACCACCAAATGAGGAACCTTTACCTATCAAAGTATTTCATTTGGACTATCAAACATAGATACTACCTTTCAAAAATCCATGGACATCATCTTCATGAGACTAGTCAGTGAGATCATAAATATATACCTCAACAATTTGACTATATATTCAAAATATAGTAACAACCATGTTGAACATCTATAGTCCATATTTCAAAGGTGTATGGAATATGGTATCTCAGTCAACCCTAAGAAAGTCTATATTTATAGTCTAAGAAGATAATTTGCTAGGTCATGTGGTGTCAAAATATAGTTTAGCCATAAACCTTGATAAGATAAAAGTTATTCAAGACCTTTATCTACCCACATTATTCAAAAGGATCCAGTCCTTCCTAGCTCAAATATAGATCAATGCCAAGTTCGTAATTAATTTCATGCAACTTGTTGTATCGATAATATAAATTTTGAAAGGGTAAAATCCTAGTCTGGACTGATGAAAGTAGAAAAACCTTTCAAGACAAAATATTCCATCACTAGGATCCTGGTCTTAGTCAATCCTAATTTCTTTAAATTTTTTAGTCTTTATGTTTTTGGTATAGATACGAGCATCGCTACAATTCTCTACAACTATGATCTAGATCCTCTTTTATATGATCTATGTCCTCTACAACACCCCATATTGTATATGATCTAGGTTCTCTACAACATCCCATATCGTATATGATCTAGGTACTCAATAAAACCCCATATTGTATATGATATAGGTCCAATACAACTATGAAAAGAGGTATAACTTTATTGAAAAATAAGTGTTTCATATCATAAAATCCCTCAAAATATTTAGGTATTACCTATCACAAATCAAAACCACTATATTCATAGTACACCCCAATATTTGATCTATTGTAGTTCATGGTGAATTGGGAAAAAGAGGATTGGATGGTTAAACACGATTCAGGAATTTAATATTGAAATTAAACCCATCAAGTTTATTAGGGTAGGGTATCATATGAAAATATGGCAATATCTACTCTAAATAATCAAATTGCTTTAGTAGAAGAATTCAAACCCAATGATCAAATAGGATGGATGGTAAATATTTGTAGGTAAATAGAAACTAAAGAATATTTGAAGGGAATGACATCCAAAGAAAGGGTTCAATTCAAAGATAAGACAATGCACTATACATGGCTAGATAGCATTCTATTTAGAAAGAGATATGATTGTGTCTTGTTGATATGTGTTAAAGAAGAAAGGATAAAATTCCTTATCAAAGAGTATCATGATGAGGGAGTTCTTTTTCCACACCAAACACAACACAAAATCATGATGGATGAATATTATTGGCCTGCCTTCTTCTCTAACTACATCTAGTTGTTCAAGAGGTACAAATCCTACTATATGTTCATTGGAGGGAGAAGAAAGCACCAATTTTTTGAATCCCATCATCATTATTGAGCACTTCCATTAGTGGAGCTTATATTTCATAGGTAAGGTAATTTGATTATCCAATGTAGGACATATATGGATTATCACTAGAATAGAATACTTCATGAAATGGGTCAAAGTAGTGGAAATTAAATCATCCAAACCATGCATCCCCTACCAAACTCTATTCTTCATGTAAACCATGCATCCTCTACCAAATACACTCCCCTATTGCTTGCATCCTTTATGAACTATATGAATGACCTATGCCAACACTAGTAACCATTTTGATTCATTTGGTACTTGAGAAGAAACCTCCTTATTCTCTTGCCATTCATGACTAGAAAGATAGAATCCCATCGGGTCTCTATACTAACACTAGCCTTCAAATTTATTCACTTCACTTACATGTGGTTTAAATCCTAAAACTAAGGTAAAAATCCCTTTTTGTGTAAGTTACTATCTTTTAACAAGGCATCCAAAGCCACTCTACAGTCACTCCCTAATATCAAATGAACTAATTTATTTAAAGTAAATTCATCAAGTTGAATGTTGCTAATGAATTGCTAGAAAAATCAAGCAAATTACTTTGTTTACCTAGCAAATCATTCAAAAATCCAAAATTTTCCAAAGTGACCCTAGCCATGTGAATCACTCGATATTTCAAGCAAATCACTTGCCAAATCTAATAAATATCTTAAAATATTCTAAAATTTCTAAGTCCTCTTTTACAAGCGAAACACTCTGATTTTTGATAAAATCACTTTCAAGGTTGAGTGAATCAATCCTTGAGCCTTGAGTTGGTAAATTTTTTTTCTTTTCCAAAAATTCATCATTTTCTCCATAACCACCATAAATACCTCATCTGCATCCAAAATCCCATTCATGCCTAAGGGAAACTCTATATATCTAACATTCATAGTTATTATCACACCTGTGTTTGCTTCTCCATCACTAGTTTGAGTATTGACAAAAGAGTAAGGACCTCCAAGGGGAAGGGAAAGAAAAAATGTACAAGAGAAAGAGATTTTTCTCTACACCTCTTCAAATGCTATGGATTTATTTGATGAACCTTATAGGAAAGTGTAAAAGGACAATTTTAAGCACTCAATTGGAAACATCAAAAAGGAGTCCCTTAAGAGGTTCATCTTGGGTCCACAAATTCCTAGAGCATCAATATAATATGAACTTTAGGCCTCACTATGAACCTAGACCCTCATGTTTGGAAGTATCTGAAGTTAGTAGACACATGTGTAGATATGTACGATCCAATAGGTAGAAGCATCAGATTGCCTTTGTGGAATGAAGAATCCTTCTATATTAGAACAAAGGTATAAGAAATATGCTCAAGGTGGTTTATGACCCAACAAATGAATCACCTATAATCCTAAAATGCAAAAGGATTTATATTACCTATTCCAATCAAATGCTAGTGATACTTCTTGATCCCCCAACTCAAGAATCCAAATAAAGTAATTGACTTCAACATTGATGCAGGAGCATCTGGTGGTGGTAGAGCAATCTTGCATTATCAAAAAAAAAAAAAATTAAAGTGTTGGCAAGGGGAAAATTTGTCGTGATATCATGACAGAAAATGTGTCGCGATATCGCGACACATTTGGAGAAAAGAAACCAGCGGGGAGAAGCTGTCGTGATATCGCGACAGAAAATGTGGCATGATATCGCGACACAAAATGGAGAATGAAGCTAGCAGGAAGAACTGTCGCGATATCGCGACGGGTTTCATAGGAGAGGCAAGGATGTCAAAGATGTCACGATTTCGTGACATGTCGCGGTTTTGTGACCCGAAGGCAGAAGACAAGTACGAAAGGCAAAGATGTCGCGATTTTGCAACATGTCACGGTTTCGCAACCCGAAGGCAGAAGACAAGTACGAAAGGCAAAGATGTCATGATTTTGTGACATGTCACGGTTTCATGACCCGAAGGCAGAAGACAAGTACGGAAGGCAAAGATGTCATGATTTTGCGACATGTCACGGTTTCGCGACCCAAAGGTAGAAGAAAAGTATGAAAGGCAAAGATGTAGCAATTTCGTGACATGTCACGGTTTCGTGACCCAAAGGCAGAAGACAAGTACGGAAGGCAAAGATGTCACGATTTCGTGACATGTCATAGTTTCACGACCCAAAGACAGAAAGAGAGTACGGAAGGCCAAGATGTCACGATTTCGTGACATGTCGCGATTTCACGACCCGAAGATAGAAGGAGAGAACGGAAGGCCAAGATGTCACGATTTCATGACATGTCACAGTTTTGCAACCCGAAGGCAGAAGGCAAGTACGGAAGGCCAAGATGTCACGATTTCATGACATGTCATGGTTTCACGACCCGAAGGAGAGAATAGAGGCCGAACGCCAAAATGTCACGATATCACGATAGATCGTTCATGACTCCAGATGGGCAGGCGATTGTAGAGGTCGTTGCAGAAGGGCACGTGGCAGCAAAATATAGGTGGCTACAGAGCACTCCTGTGAATGATGACTCAGAGGGTCGATGGGCAGGCGACTGTAGAGCACTCTGCCATTCTATGCCATGATGGTCCAAGGCACCTGGCAACAGGATGCAGGTGACGACAGAACATTCATGCAGGCGGTTACAGAAAACTTCGTAGTCTGTGTAATGATGTTCGAAGGGGGTCGGGTCCGCTATAAGAGGTAGTTCATACATTGTAAGGGGGGTCGGCCATTTTAACTTTTGTAATTCAGATTTGAAAGCTTTGAATAAAATATTGGTGGTTTCTCTACTTGTAATTCCAGTCCTGCATCAAGTGGTATCAGAGCTAGAAGGTTCTGAGCGCATGAACAGATCACCGACCATGAGGCAGTTTGCGCCAGGATCTATGGTTGGGGGTTGTGAGAAAGTGAGCAAGATGCCTCCATGAAGAAACCATGGTGGTGCGAGGAATATGGTGCCAGAGGTCGATTTCAGAGCTTTGCAGAGGCAAGTGCAAGCCCTATAGGAGGAATTGAGAAGAGGAGTTGAGCCAAGAAGAGAAGACCACAGTGAAGATGAAGCTTGGGAAGCCGAGGGTCCATCTGATGAGGAAGAAGCATTGGATCCAACAGAAGCTAGGTTGTATAGGGCCATATCCCAGATCGGGAAGAAGCCAAAGTTTGATGTCTCCACATATTCTGGGAATCTCAACCCCGAGGAGTTGATAGATTGGATCAACGACATGGAGGAATATTTTGAGTATGAGGAGATCTCAGATCCAAATCGGATCAGGTTCACAAAAACAAAGTTGAAGGGACATGCTAGCATCTAGTGGAAAGGAGTACAGCTGGAAAGGAACAAGAGGGGAAAAGAAAAGATCACCAGGTGGGATCGGATGGTTGAGAAATTGAAGAGGCAATTCATACCCATAGATTATGAGTTGGATCTATTGAGGAGGATGCAGAGTCTAAGATAGGCGAGTAAATCTATCAAAGAGTACACGGAGGAGTTCTACCAGATCTCAATTTGAACCGACCATTCTGAGGCGAATAAGGAGAAGGTCGCCCCCTACATCAATGGATTGAGAACCATCATTCAAGAAGAACTGAGTCCGGTTCGGATGAGCACGGTTGAGGATGCATACCAGTTTGCCCTAAAAGTGGAAGAGAAACTGAATAGGAGGTTTGAGGGTAAGCAGAGAGGAAAGGATCATGGTGGGAGAGCTGGTGGAAGGACCAGTGGAGGAAGATACAGAGATCTGAAGAAGACTGGTGAAACAAGCAGTAGCCAGAACCAAAAAGAAGAGAAAGAGGAGAATACCCACCGCCCACGCAATCAGAACAATAGCTACCCGAGAGGAAGAGGTAGGCCTGGGCATGGGTATGGGAGAGGGGTATTTCATGGAACCTGCTACAATTGCGGGGAAGAAGGGCATCGGGCATACAACTGTCCACAACGCCAAGAGAGGCCAAATCGAAGACCTGAGGGTTAGGCCAGGGCTGCTGTAGCAGATGAAGGTGTCGAATCTGAGCACTCTGAGGAGGCAGAACAAGGAGAAGTGATGGTCATAAGGAGAGTCTTGTTGAATGAGGAAAAGGAGCCAGACCAGAGGAACAACCTGTTCCGCACGAGATGCAAATGCTCAGGCAAGGTCTATAACATCATTATTGATAATGGTAGTACTGATAACTTGGTCTCTGAGGAGATGGTTGCCAAGTTACAGTTAGAGAGAAGAAGACACCCGCATCCATATCGGATTGCATGGTTACAGAAGGACCATAGGGTTTTGGTCAATGAGCAATGCCTGGTGAAATTTAACATTGGGACTTACCGTGATGAGGTCCTGTGTGACATCCTACCTATGGATGCATGTCACATGTTGCTTGGGAGACCATGGCAGTTTGATCGAAGTGCAATACATGATGGTCGAGCCAACACGTATTCCTTGTCGAAGAATGGAGTTCGCCATAAGTTGAAACCCCTAAAGGAGGCGGACAAAAAGGTATGTAGCAGTGCTCAAATCTGTCTAGTTGAAGGAAGAAGATTTTTAGATGGTCTGAAGCCAGATCATATGTGCTATGCAATAATCCCTAGGGTTAGGGAAAAGGAATGCGAGGATACCCCAGTAGAAGTCATGGGCCTGTTAGAAGAATTTCTAGATATCATATCAGATAATGTACCTGAGGGTTTACCACCTGTAAGGAAGATCAGTCACCATATAGACTTGGTACCAGGGTCTAGCTTGCCCAATAAGGCCGCACATAGAATGACTCCTATGGAAACTGAGGAGCTGAATAGGCAAGTTCAAGAGTTGCTAAAGAAGGGGTTGATTCAGGAGAGTCTTAGCCCATGTGCAGTACCTGCAGTACTAGCACCCAAGAAATATGGAGAGTGGAGAATGTGCACAGACTCTCGGGCAATTAACAAGATCACTATAAAATACAGATTTCCATTGCCAAGGATGGATGACATTATGGACTGTTTGAGTGGAGCTGAGTACTTCACGAAGATTGATCTAAAGAGTGGTTATCATCAGATCCGTGTCAGAGAAGGGGATGAGTGGAAGACAACCTTCAAAACCAGAGAGGGTTTGTATGAGTGGTTGGTCATGCCATTTGGGCTAACCAATGCACCAAGTACATTCATGCGGTCGATGAATGAAGTATTGAAAGAATTTTTAGGCAAATTTGTCATTGTCTACTTGGATGATATCTTGATATTTAGCGAAACCCTGGAGGAACACCTGATGCATATCAGGAGGGTTTTTAAGAAGTTGTGGGAGGAGCAGTTGGTCGATAAATCTAAAGAAGTGTAACTTCGTGAAAAGGGAGTTAGTATACCTAGGATTTGTCATCTCAGCAGATGGTCTAAAAATGGACCCAAAAAAGGTGAGGGCTATCATAGAATGGCCTGCTCCAAGAAGCGTGACTGAGGTAAGATCGTTTCATGGTCTAGCCAGTTTTTACAAAAAATTCATTAGAAATTTTAGCAGTATTTGTGCATCCCTTATGGAGACAATGAGGGGGAATAAGAAGGAATTTAAGTGGACAACCGGAGCAGACAAGAGCTTTGCTATGTTAAAGAAGAAGGTCACAGAGCAACCTGTCTTAGCACTTCCAGATTTTAATAAGGTATTTCAGGTAGACTGTGATGCTAGTGGTAGTGCCATAGGGGTTGTATTGAGTCAAGAGGGTAAGCCTGTCGCTTATTTTAGTGAGAAACTCAATGATGCCAGGAAGAAGTATTCAGTGTATGATCAGGAGTTCTATGCTATAGTTCAGGCTCTGAAGAAATGGAGGCATTATTTGTTGCCAAAGGAGTTTGTTCTATATACTGATCATCAGGCACTACAGTATATTAATAGTCAAGGAAAGCTAAATCAGAGGCACCTGAAGTGGGTTGAGTTCCTGCAGAGCTATACCTTTGTGCTGAAGCACCAGAGCAGAAAGTCCAACAGAGTTGTGGATGCCTTAAGTAGGAGGCAATGTTTATTGATGGAAATGAAGGTGGAAGTTGTAGGGTTTGCTGAACTTAAGGGTTTGTACCCTGCAGATCCCGACTTCACAGAAGCTTGGAAGGCCTGCTCTGTGCCTATTACTTTAGACAGGACTAAGTGGTTGAATTTTTTGATCCAAGATGGAATGTTGTTCAGGGGAAACCAATTATGCATTCCAAGGAGTTCAATGAGGGAGAATCTGGTCAAGGAAAAACACAATGGAGGGTTGGTTGGACACTTTGGTCGAGACAAGACCATTTCCCTTGTTAATGAAAACTACTACTGGTCGCAATTGCAACAAGATGTGACAAAGTTCGTGCAAAGTTGTAGGATATGCCAGATGGTGAAAGGTGTGAGGTAGCATACTGGCTTATATCAACCACTACCTATACCCGAAAGGCCATGGGAGGACATCAGTATGGATTTTGTTCTTGGTTTACCCAGGACGCAGAGGGGAAACGACTCCATACTTGTGGTGGTTGACAGGTTTTCAAAAATGGCTCATTTTATTCCCTGCCAAAAAACTAGTGATGCGGTCCATGTGGTAGGCTTATTTTTCAAAGAAGTGGTATGACTTCATGGTCTACCAAAGAGTATTGTGTCGGACAGGGATACCAAGTTTGTTGGGTACTTCTAGAGAACCCTGTGGAAGAAACTGAAGATGGATTTGAAATTCAGTTCTGCATACCACCCACAGACAGATGGCCAAAAAGAGGTGGTAAATAGAATTTTGGGCAATCTATTGAGATGCTTGATAGGAGACAAGCCCAAGGGATGGGATTTAGTTTTGCCGTAGGCAAAATTTGCATACAACAATTCTGTCAACAGGAGTACCAACAAATCTCCATTCCAGATAATTTATGGGAGCAGCCCAAGAAATGCTTCTGAGTTGTGGAGGATGGATACAAGAGAAAAGTGCAGTGCTGAGGCCGAAGACTTTGTAGAGCACCTGAAAAGCTTGCATGAAGAGGTGACAAGGCAGATCACTAAGATGAATACTCAATATAAGACCAGGGCAGACCAGAAGCGCCGGTCTAAAGAATTTGAAGTGGGAGATGTCGTCATGGTCCATCTGAGAAAAGAAAGATTTCCTACCAAGACCTATAACAAGATGAAGATGAAGAAGTTTGGGCCATGCAAAATCATTGGAAAACGGGATTCGAGCAATGCATACGAGGTGGAGTTGCCGAGTGAACTTAACATCTCACCCATTTTTAACATTTTAGATTTGGTCGAGTATCATGAAGGAGGTAGCAGTGAGACCCCAAGTCCGGATTTGTGGAGCATTCCAGCAACCACCCCAGTCGTAGATGAGATAGAAGAAGTCCTTGACATGCGTGAAGGCCGAAGTACTAGGAATAGGCGATATTCTAAATATTTGGTCAAGTGGAAGGGCAGACCCATAGAAGATGCGACTTGGTTGTCGAAGGCAGAGGTTGACCGCCTGGGTCTACCTCACATAGAATAGAAGTGAAGGTCACTTCTCAATTCACCTCGGGTGTCTGATGCAGGAGCATCCGGTGGTGGCAGAGCAATCTTGCATCATCAAAAAAAAATAAAAAAATTTAAGTGTTGGCAAGGGGAAAAGCTGTCGCGATATCACGACAGAAAATGTGTCGCGATATCGTGACACATTTGGAGAAGAGGAACCAACGGGGAGAAGCTGTCACGATATCACGACAAAAAATGTGGCGTGATATCACGACGCAAAATGGAGAATGAAGCTAGCAGGAAGAACTATCGCGATATCATGACGGGTTTCATAGGAGAGGCAAGGATGTCAAAGATGTCACGATTTCATGACATGTCGCGGTTTCGTGACCCGAAGGCAAAAGACAAGTACGAAAGGCAAAGATGTCACGATTTCGTGACATGTCACGGTTTCATGACCCGAAGGCAGAAGACAAGTACGAAAGGCAAAGATGTCACGATTTCGTGACATGTCACGGTTTCGTGACCCGTAGGCAGAAGACAAGTACGGAAGGCAAAGATGTCGCAATTTCATGACATGAAATGCAGAAGACAAGTACGAAAGGCAAAGATGTCACGATTTCGTGACATGTCACGGTTTCGCGACCCAAAGGCAGAAGACAAGTACGAAAGGCAAAGATGTCACGATTTCATGACATGTCACGGTTTCGTGACCCGAAGATAGAAGGAGAGTACGAAAGGCCAAGATGTCATGATTTCATGACATGTCACGGTTTCGCGACCCAAAGATAGAAGGAGAGAACGGAAGGCCAAGATGTCACGATTTCGTGACATGTCACAGTTTCGCGACCCAAAGGCAGAAGGCAAGTACGAAAGGCCAAGATGTCATGATTTCATGACATGTCATGGTTTCATGACCCGAAGGAGAGAATAGAGGCTGAACACCAAAACGTCATGATATCACGACAGATCGTTCATGACTCTAGACGGATAGGCGGTTGCAGAGGTCATTGTAGAAGGGCACGTGGCAGCAAAATACAGGTGGCTACAGAGCACTCCTGTGAATGATGACTCAGAGGGTCGATGGGCAGGCGGCTGCAGAGCACTCCACCATTCTATGCCATGATGGTCCAAGGCACCTGGCAACAGGATGCAGGCGACGACAGAACATTCGTGCAGGTGGTTACAGAAAACTCTGCAGTCTGTGTAATGATGTCCGAAGGGGGTCGGGTCCGCTATAAGAGGCAGTTCATACATTGTAAGGGGGTGGCCATTTTAACTTCTATAATTTGGATTTGAAAGCTTTGAATAAAATATTGGTGGTTTCTCTGCTTGTAATTCCAGTCTTGCATCAAAAATTCTATTGTATTTGGAGCTTTACTTGGGGAGAAGTCAGATGCTAAAGTCTATGAAGAACACATTTTATTTCTCCATGCAACTGATACATACCCGAGGGAACTCCCAATGAATTATTTTGGTAGGTACATCATCAACCAGATGGACAATCGACTAAAGGATTTGAAGGAGGAGAGGAAATTTACATATATCTCCTACCTAGTCTAGTTGATAATATATCAAAATAAAAACTAGTTTCCAACTATGTAGCTCAAATAGATAGGAATGAATGGGGAACCCTTCAAGTGGTAGAGTGCACTAATGTACCTTGTTGAGAAGTGGGTAAAACTTCATACTACTTCTATGACAAAGTATAAAATTTGATAAAGGAAACGATGAAGGGGAATGCTCCAAGACTATCGGATGAGGCTAGATAACTACTAAAATCAGAGGAATGGCCAAATGGATTTTTCTACCTAGGGAGGTCTCTCTCTTTCATTTTCCTCTATGTATTTCCATCCATTCCCTTTGAGCAACTAGCATTTGTGTCAGACTACATGTTCAACATCAAATATTTTAGGAAACTAGATTACATGTACTTGAGGTACTTCATGGATAAAAGAAGACCACCTTATACCCACTCAATTAGCCCATCAATAATATTACTCCTAAGCCACGAGGGTTTCACAAGTTATTGGAAGAGAATTTGAGGGATAAGGGGCTAGGAAATATATAATACGACTGGTCTTATGACCCAATTAGTTATTTTAGAGTAAAATTGAATGCCAAGGGTTTTGATTTCTTCTTTACACATGATAAGAGGTAAAATGAGCAGGAGATGAACCCTAGATAGGAACTTACCTTAACCACCCTAGTAAGTACATAAGGGTATGAAGATGAGATATAGGGTTGGCATAATAATCCTCCAAATTTTCATTTCTTCTATACCAATATAAAATACGACTTTTACCCAAACATCACAATGAATCATCTAAAACTAGGATCCTTAGAAAAGTTAGGGTACTCCAAGCAAAAAATTCTTGCTTAGAAAAATATGAAATATAATCAAGATGTCCCACTCAATGAGGAATTATTTTTCATTTGAGATCAAAGGTAAACTAGAATCACAAAGAGAAAAATAATTATAGGGGAACTAGAAATCCCATAAAGTCCACCAAGCCCACACATGCATCTGCACCCAGAATTGTCATATCTACTATGTCAACCACAATAGCAATTGTTAGTTTCATAGTGCAATAAATGATAAGAGAAATACAATAAAAGTTGAAATGTGATGTGTGGGACCCAAAAATGTGCATGAGAGTTTTGGCCCTAGATGTGTTCCCTCAAGGGTCATTCACACTCAGATGGAAGAGCACTACTACTAACCCATCGTCAGATTATGCTTTGCATTCTTTATCTTTGGTGGAGGATTTTGTGTTCACCAAGGGATTATAGATTTTCCTAATCTAGTCTTTATTTTTTCAATTTAATAAACACCTAAATTTTGCTCTATCAAAAATACTAATGCTTGGTATGATAATACAATGCAATATGAAATACAAATGTAGAATACAAGATGTTATCCTATTTAATCCTAGATATATATTCTACATGTAATTCGAATAAAATACCTAGGAAAAACAAAGTAAAATGCTATGCTTAGCTTTTTTTATTTTTCCCTCTTAATTGCATTTTGAAAGAAAAATTAGAAATACATGCAAGTAAATAGTTAGCAAATAATCTATGCTAAGAATTGAAAACTGGAGAATAAGGGGCACTTACCTATTCCAATGCCTGGTGTGAATACACCACCTATGTGTTAATATGCGTCCTAATTAATACATCGCCTAGAATTCCTAAACCTAGCAAAATCACTAAAATCCTACAAAAGAAATAGAAAAAAATGATTTAAAGTTTGGGGGCCTCCCAAACAAGAAATATGAACTTCCTAATTGGCACAATCAAGCCTCCTATTTATACAAAAAATTAGAGTGGATAACATTTAGAAATCAATTTTATTATTCCTATAGTGAATTCTTCACCTAAAGGCTCTATAACCATGAAACTAGACAATTAGAGGGTAAGGATAGAGTTAGGGGTTATTGAGATTGATAGAATGATGAAAAGGTAAGGTTAAATAAACTGGATGTTGCACTGGTAGGGAGATGTAAGATCTCACAATAGATCAAGAATACAATGCCTATGATAGTCATAGGTGGCATATTCGCTTTAGGGATTGAAAAAAAAAAAGGATGTAAAGTTGTGAAACTGAGGTTTCAACTACCTATAGTGAATACACTGGCTTGTTTAGATGTAGGTGGAAAATTCATGTATAATTATAGAAATAAAAATGATAGGTTTAATGGGATTGTAAATATTCTATAGTGGTTTTCTAAAGACCTAAAGGTGTTTCCCTATATTGTAGACTTTCTAATACACCTACAAAGCAAATGGAAATCGCTTAACCATGCAAACGTTAGATTGGAACAAGAGAATATAACATATGCATATAAAAAAATTGAATGATAAAATTTAGTAACAAATGGTAATTAAAATCAAATAAGTAAAGAATTATATCACTAGAAATCCTTCAAAGATACAAGGTTCTCCCTTGCTTGAAGATGTATCCATGGTAGAATTTTAATATCACTTTGTTATGCTAGAGTAATGCTATATTTTAACAAAGCTTTAGCATATCAATTTGTGATGCTAAGTTCCATCTCAAGGGGTTAATTTGTATAAATTGGTCTTCTTGGAGGTTTATCAAAAAGGAGAGATGATATGGCTTGTTAGGAAGGTCAATTACAGGTCGATTATGGGCTGACTAGACTAGTTATACTAGTTAGATGACCTACAATCAGCCACCCCCTTAATTGGGGTTCATTTAGCCAAGTAGAGGAAGGTGGAGGAAAGTTAGCCACCTTCCTCCCTATCTATTGATCATCTATAATGGCGAAGGGGTAGACAAAAATTATTCTTGTCCTCACTAGTCATTGTAAGTAAGATTAAATATTTTGTGTGTCAAACATTAATATGTTGCCTATATGAATACATCGCTTGCATATTCACTAACTCAATGAATTTGTGAATTTAATCATTAGAGGTCAAATCTGAAATGAAACTAGAAAATTTAAATTGGTTGTGAATACGTCGACTAGAAATCATATTCTCTTTCTAGTGAATTCACTCTAAGGTGATGAATTTTCTACTACTGAGTTTTAACTGTAAATTTTAAGGTTTAGTCAATTGTCATGGTTGGGTTGACCTTTTTGTGTGCTTATGTCAATAATTGGTCTAAGTTAGATGGTTTTATTTTATGTATCTACATTTACCCCCTTTTTATTCATTTAAAATTAATAAATGCATCAAAAATAGTTGTAGATACCTCTAAGTTTTAGGGAAACATTGTTACTAGGTCTTGATTGGTTGATACGGGGTAAGACACCAAAATATTATTTGCAAAAGAGGAATAAATTTTCCATGTTTTTTTGGATAATTTTTCCATCTAGTTAAAAATAAGGGTTCAGATTCATTTTAACCCTAGCCTAGGTGCCCTCTCAAGTTTTGGAAAGACAACATGAGGTCTTGAAAGAACTAAAATAGGCTGGGTAAGAAATTGGTGATGAATATTTTTTACTCAAATAGGATAAAATAGGGCAAAGGGGCATGGAGACAAGTCGTATTTACCATGCACAAGGAGAGAAAAGCACTCTAGAGAAAATTAAGTGCTTTGCAAAATGGTGCATCAAAGATATCCTACACACAGACTAGACTTAGTGCGAGGTGGAATAGGTCTAGGTGGGGCCCAACACGTATGGAATTTTTCTATCTATTAATTTATGTTTTTTTTCTTTTTAGAATCAAGACATTGTAGTCGGTTTATTCACTCCATGCAACACAAATATACCATTGAAAATTTATCATGAAGGTGACATATTTGCAATGTCGATGAATTTGCTTTTGGGTTGAAAATTTGCTACTCAACAAATTTGCTAAAAACTAGCAAATTTGCAGAGATAATGAGAGAAAAATATAGATGCCTTTTATAGAGAAATATAACTTAATTTTTTTGTGTGTGTATGTAGGTGCTAGATGTTTTAGAGTGTTGATATTGAAGCTTTCATACCCTACGTTTGATGATAAATACCATGATGTCGATGGACTGAGTGGTTTTGGATGTCATGGTGTTTGAGTATCTGGTGATGATTCCAAAAATTTAGTTGGACCATGTGCTATTGATGACATTAGTTGAGATATGGCACTCAAATTATTCCACCTTAATTTTATTTATAGATGAGATATCGATGACATTGGAGGATGTTTAGAGGATTCTCTGGATACCCATTCAGGGTGGCCATATCTAGATGAGCTAGGACTAGACTTAGGCTATTCAAAGACTAACATATGGTTTGTAGTTCCAATTGAGGAGGTACAAAATTGACATCAATGTTATGTATTAGGATGGGCTACTAAATCTACTAATGATTTTGTTGTGTTGTTAGTTTAAGCTTGCTAGTTGGAGATACCAACAACATAATGCTATATTACAGATGGTGTGAGATCATTGCCTGAATGAGTGATGAGTAGATGTAGTTTGCATAGGTTTTTTTTATTTTGCATAGATTTTATTAGAATATCCATCTAGTTTCTTATAAGGATGGGAATATTTTAGTTTGTTGCACTCTCCTACAGGTTTGGATATGGGAGCACCTGACCATAATATGACCATTTGGACTACCTAGATATTTAGCTAATGTATAGCCTTTGAAGTGTTTTAGGTGCAACCATACCCATGATATTGGTAGAGGGAATTTTGAAGAGTGATGATAGTAACCTAGTAGGTCATTTATGACCTACAACTAGACCATGTGATATGGCACCCATGGAGAGGGCACCCTGGATGGGTTGAGGATGGTTTCTAGTTGGCCTGGATGTGGAGGATTAGGTGGTTATAAGGAGCTCATAAGGAATTTGAGCTTTATCAACCAGATTTAATCCCAAGGTAATTTTATTTTATTTAAGGGATCCCAATAATGGGATAGATTTGGTTTCAACGATGATCCAAGAGATATATAAAGGGTTTGGATAACTCTTGTATCTAGAGAGCTTCATGGAGAAGGATGCAAATGATCCTCGTATTATTGATCCCAATGTGGATGATTTTAGTGTCACTCTTGGTTATCTATAATTATAAAATCATATATATCAGGAATGAGTCACTCTAATAATGAGATAGCTTTAGATGGGGATTAGAGTGAATAGGATGGCACATCACCATGTCCAAGTATCATAGGAGATATTGAGACAAAGACCTAGAGATGGGTTGATACCTAGGAGGAATTTGAGTGTTCCTCCTTTGAAGAACATGATAGGTGGTAAGGCTAAGATGAGCCAAACAACAAATAAAGTTTCTCAATAGGAGAGATATTCCATAGTGAGGAAACTAGAGCTTCTTTAGTCACAACTAGACCATGCCTTAGTAGAGCAAGATACAATTATCTTCAAAAGAGATCATGCCCAACTTGAGAGGGATTAGGTCATAGTTGAGAGAGAGAGATATAGAGAGAGAGAGAGTAGTTAAGGATAGATATGGATGATGTTATAGCAGGGCATCCATAGTAGGGACTAGGAGAAGTGATATGATTTTTCAAGGGTTGTTTGACTAGATAGCCTCTCTCTAGGCCTAGTATACCATAGAGGTAGTGAGAAGTACTTATTATAGAGCACTTTACCATGTAGTTGTTCCTCCTAACTAGAGGTAGCTTTTGCCTATTATATCTTGATCATGATCATGTTCTATAGCTAGATCAATGACGAGGCCTTTGTAATAGTCGATTCAATTTCCTCCTCAATCAACTAAGGGTAGATCAAAGACTAGGGTTAGTTTTATACTTTGTGTAGACTTTTGGTTATTGTGAGTGGTGTGAAAGCATCAATTTTTATGAGTTATCTCATCCAAATGACATATTCTGAGTATACCATTTTTTATTGATTGTGATGCATCAGAAAAATGTATGATTGGATAACATGCATATATACTGATTATTTATCAATTCATTGTTACATTTATGATTTTTGAGTTGATGTGATATGAATAATTATATTAATTGAATGGATGAATAGATATATAACATGTTGTATTTATGATTTTTTATGTTATATATGGTTGACTCATGTGGATATAGATTTTATCTTAGGGTTGATTTAGAATTTTTTATAATTTTATTTGAAAATTTCTAAGCATGAAAGGTTAACGAGAATTTGTTATAATTTTTAAAACAAAATTCTACTAGGCAATAATGCATTAGGCAAATGAAGGTTAATGAAGAGGTCTGAATTTTATTTGGAATATGTCAACCATGTCAAACATGATTTTGAAGCATTTAGATATTTTAGGTTAATGTTGAATCTGAGGTTTGGAATAATTTGATTATATTTTAGAAATAATTTGATTCCATGATTTGAGGTGTGTGTTATGTTAGGAGACATTTATGAATATTCTCGAGATGATTTTCCTAGGGTTAGGAGGAGAAATAAATTTTGCAATGTTATTTTGTTGTGTAAAAAAGAAAGGTTAGTGCCAACATCCAAATATGTTTAAAGTTAAGGCCCTTTTTAAAAAAAGTATTTAAAAAGGTACCATATTTTTCTCTTTTTTTAAATATATCAGGTTGAAGGAATTATAGTAGTCCTCATCAAGCTGATATTTTATTTATGTGGCATCAATAGACCTAAGCGATGGCCTCTTAGCCTAATCAATAGACAAGCGCTTAGAAGACTATGATTGATAGCAGTTTTAGGTAGTCCATGCAATGGGATAGTCTATATATTCAAAAAAAATTGCTTGCTCCTAAGTAGTGGCTCTTCTATATTAATTAATGGACAAGCACTTACACATGCTATTGCTTTATAGATAGTTGATACCTTTTGATTTTTTGTACAGTCAATGTTTGTATATGATACAATGCTAGGGAAAGTCAATGTTTATATAATACAATAATTTTGTATATTCTATGTTCATATAATATAATGGTTTTGTAAAATTTATATCCATATAATATAGTAATTTTGGATAATCTATGTCCATATTTAATTATTGTGTTGGACAATTTATGTCCATTTTGCTAAGTTGGACAATTTATATCTATTTTGTTGAGTTTGATTGCTTATGACCATTTTGTTGAGTTGGATAGTTTATGTCCATTGTTTTGAGTAGGATAGTTTATATCTATTTTTCTAAGTTAGATAGTTTATGTATATTTTTCTAATTTTGACAATTTATGTTTATTTTGCTGAGTTGGATAGTTTATGTTCATTTACTGAGTTGGACAGTTTATGTCCATTTTGCTGAGTTGGATAATTTATGTCTATCTTTTTTATATTTAATACCCCCAGTTATAGGGTTTATTTAGATAATAAATTTATAGGAGATATTGCCATCAATGATATTGATGCTGAAATATATTTATTATTTAGCATGTTTTTATAAAGATTTTTTAGGATGTTATGTTGTCTCTTAAGGAAATAGACCTATCTTGCTCGCCCCTTCATTACTCAAATATCTTAATTTTTTTTGCTTTAGGTCTTTATTAGGGATATTAATGGAATGATATATGCTCCACTCATAACCTAGAAGATGCTAATAAGAGTCATGAAATCAATAATTTAGAATTAATTATGGGGATATAAAAATGTAAAAGCCATCCATCCTTCCTTGTGACTTAGGGATTGACATCATTTGACAATTAAGGGATGTATTTTATATTAATAATATTGATTATTCCTTTTAAGAGATAGAAACATGCCATTTTATTTCCTTTGAGAACTACGGACTGATGTTAAACAATGATAGGCGTATATGCCTCATATGCTAATTAATGGTTAAAACCAATATTAGTTCTCTTTAATGTTAATGCATACAAGATATAATTCACAAAAAAATAACTAATAAAATGACACAAACATCAAAATCAATATGTATTTCATTGATTTACCACTAGCATTCAAGACCCAATATCTATAACTGTGTATATAGTTTGGGTTCCCTAATTCCCTCTCGTGATGGCTCCTTTTGTGAATATAACAAGATTGTGTCGATTTAGAAAACATGTTATTTTCACAAAAGAGAGTATAAGGAAACTGGTTAGAATTAGGATGATTTACATCATGATTTTGTTCACTAACAATAGCCTGATAAATAATAAGGCATTGTTCCTAAGCTTAGGATGTATGTCAAATATCATGCTAGTCTTGTCAAAGTTGTTGTAGGGGATAAAGTTGATGAAGTAAATCGATGTTTACTATTGGAATCATACTAGAATGCAAATAAACATATCATTCTTATTGATAATATTGAAGAAACATTCAAAATATGTATATGATCCTAAGGGTAGGTATCTGCTAGCATCAAAGACCTAGTGTGAATGCAATGCAAGTGTATGCTATCCTAACTAGTGGTCATCATCGCCTCATCATAAAATACCTTGATTTTTACATGCACAAATAGTCTATACATTTGTACAAGCA
The DNA here is from genome assembly GCA_028583015.1 of Wollemia nobilis. NCBI lineage: Eukaryota > Viridiplantae > Streptophyta > Pinopsida > Araucariales > Araucariaceae > Wollemia > Wollemia nobilis. The sequence continues at coordinate 7,113,372 of JAQPPZ010001836.1, read as the reverse complement.
TATAATCATGATAGCAATAATTATGCAAAAAGAATATATAATTAATATTTGAATGCTTTTGAGTGAAGGGGTGGGAATTATTCCTTGTAAATATTTTCAATGTTGTATGATTTTGTATGAAAATGATTTGAGCAAGAAATAATTCTCGTTACCTAACCTTCAAAAGTTGCGAGCTTAGGTATTATCAAGGAAGGAAGACAATGATAAGGTTACTCTTTTTTAATGTTATGTACTTATGAGCAAAATTCATCAAGAAAGAAATAACCCTCACCATCCCCTCCTCAAAAAGCTATGTTGTCCAACACAAAAAATTAAAAGAAAACTGAGTTTTCTAGCACACAATTTCTAATATAATGTAAAAATTTAATCATTGCATCTTGGTGGAGTAAGACAAAAATTCCATAAGAAGCAATCCAAAATCCTAAGGATAGGGATATGATTAGCATCAATGACCTAGTGTAAGTATAATGCATATGAGCTAACCTAACTAGTTGTCATCATCGCTTCATTGTGGATTCCCCTAATTCTAAATGCTCAAGCAATCATGCAAAATATAATTGTGCAACAAGAGTGGAATAATGCATATAAATATCTTAAGGCTTTTGTGGGAGGGAACATGGGAATAATTCCTCGTTAATATTTTTAATGAAAACTATTTGATCAAAAAATAATTCTCATTTTTTGACCCATAAATGTATGATAAATGAACAGGAAAATTATGCATATGTACAACATATAATTTTTTGAAATCATGCAATAAATCCATCATGTATTTAATATTATTGATGATTAGAAATATTTAGAACAAAATTATTTGATGCTTGGGATTGATAATTGATGATATAGGGATGCAAGTGATTATACTTCATCATATTTCCCTAATTTAAGAGAATGTTATGTGGTAGTGTTGATAAGTGCTTATACCAAGGTGGGATATATGACCTAATTATCCAATAGTTTTTAGGTGTGTTAAGTACTTTGCCAAGTATTAGGTAATCCTATCATCCATTTGTTTTAGGTATAACAGTGAATTTGATAGTTGATGATATTATGATTATCATTGCTACACTCCAAACATAGTCATTGGCTATGTTGTCCAAGAAGAAGATATTACTATATACATTACTTGTTTTTTATTTAATTTATCATCTATCATCTTGATATTATTTTAGTTCACTTGTGAATATCACACTTGCCTTCAAGATGGGAATCTGCCCTCCCCGAGAGGTATTGAGTTATAAAACTTGATTCATTACTTGTGTTCCATTCGTTAGAACTATCGTGTACTTATTCTAAGTGTTCTACTTGGTCAAATGTTCTGTTGCAATTCTCTAGTTAATAATACTATCTATTAGTATAATGAAGGAGAAGGCTACTTGTCTCCTTCCAAGTGGTATCAGATTAGGATTTTGAGATGCATCTGCTAGTGTACCTCGGAAAAAAAATCATGAGGGGGCAATCAATTTAGAATACACTGGAGGCTTTCACACAGTGGCATTCAAAGCCATTCAGCATCGTCAAATGGTTCAAAACCACTCGCAAGACTGTAGTCTCACAAGTCAGCTCCAACCGTAGACTTGTAGGCTAGCACTCTCCATCGGACGGTTCACAACCACTCAAAGGGCTACCTAAGAGAGAAGCATCACATCCAAAACTTCTAGACTGAATCACATTTCAAAGCCAACAAGAATCGTGCTTTAGAATCAAAAAATCATAGCATTCCAGAACCTGAGTCGTTGTCCAATTAGAACGCATAAATCATTGAATAATTTTTATTAATCCTAAAGTACAAAACTACGTATTATATTTTTTATTTTTTCTAAGAGTATTTATCCCACATCGATAGTGTGGGAGGCATGAAGGTGTTAATAAGGAAAAATGTGCATGTTTAGAGTTGTGACTTCGGTGACACGCCCTTCCCTTAGTCCTTAGCTTGTAACCCCTTCCTCGCATGCGTGTCCTATCGGCCCTCTGTACACATGTCACCCTCACCTTATGCCTAGCTATCTCGCATCTACTTTAAGAAGGTCCAAGTTTTACATCCACATGTCTTGCGTCTTGGGTTCGAGTTTTGAGTGTCTTATCCAGTTAGCCTTAGCTTGTAGGTCTGAGCTATCCATCCATGTGTCTTGCATCCATTTTGGGTCTCGAGTTTTGAGTTTCTTGTCCAGTTATCCTTAGCTCATGTAGTTCATGTGTTCAAAATTTTCTCACCACATACTATCGAAAGGTTGTCCAAAAGTCATCAAAAAAAAATTATCATCGAAAATTTGTCCAAAAGTTGTCGAAAAGTTGTCATTGAAAAATTGTCCAAAATTCATTGAAAAGTATCCAAAAGTTGTCAAAAAGTTACTAGCCCAAAATTCATTGAGAATTTATCAAGATATTGCTAGTCAAAAGTTGCACAGAGACCCATCACATACGCGTCGCAGTTGGAGCGACATTGAGAGCAAAAATTAAACCAAATTTTTGCCCAAAGTCATAAGCATTTTGCAGAATCAAAGGTGAAACAGGGTCAAAGCAATTACTAGCACATGAGCGAAAAGTAGAAAAAAGGACCAGATGGGTGACTATCAAGTTTTGAGGATCCAAACGAGCAGAGTTTGGAATCACCAAGAAGACCTCATAGAAGCAAAGGTACACAAAATTCTTCTTCTCCTATAGGAATTGTTAGCTATAACCTGGGTCATCCTTTGATTAACAAAATGGCATCCAATACCTCCCCAAATTCTTCCCATGAAAACATCACTCAAGTGGAAACAGGAAGTCCTAAGGTTACTGACAAGACCTTAATCCACTTAATAGATAGTATTCATAAAATGACTAACAACGTATCCCTACTAGTCACCAAGCAATCCCGACCAAATCCTCCTGTAGGCCCAAAATGGCCACATACTTAGTAAAATTTTGTATAATTTTGACTAAGTGATAGAATCATCATTCCACAAACCTTGCAGTACACTTTGAAGTAGAACCGGGTCAGAAGATATGAATCCGCTCAATAGTTAGTGAAGTTTTCATGTTTGAAGCGATTTCGGGTGATTTCCCTCTAGCTCCGGAATGATGGCAGATCTCAAATCCATAAAAGTTTCAAGGAGATGATGACGTCAGTGGCAAAGAAGTGTGGATTGGTGATTCAGAGAATGAACAAGTGTTTCCTTTCTAGAATGAAGACAAGACGGGATGACGGAGTAATGAAAGTGTGGATTCATGATAGAAGAGTTATGTGACTAGCTCCGGACTCGGATTGGCGATTATAACACAATGCACTTGTTCTATCTGAAATGAAATCTACAAAAGCTATAAGAAAGAGGTGATATCATCAATATTCTAATGTGGATTGAAGAAGATAATGTTGAGTATGATAGATCCTAGAGCGGATTCGATGTTCAGATATCAGAGATCCAGATTGGAGATTTATTTCTTCTGATAAGAGAGATGACATCATCAATTTTAAAGTAGAATGGCATTTAGCTTATGCCGGATTGAATCTGAATCATGCGATGAAGAGAATCAATGGTGGAGGTTAGGCTACCAAATATTGGTTGTTTAAAAGATATTGCTACGTTAAAATTGTAATAGTCGGTTGGAAGATGAAGCATCAAAGGTTTTCTAGAAGATCAAACTAGAGGTGGTTATAGATCGATAGTGGTAATTCACTCCCAAGAAGGATCGATGGAAATGCATGATCTTTAATGACCTGAACTTCAGTTCCACTGAGCGATCAACAAGTTGTAGAGACCTCGAGCTGCCATGGCAGACTTTCTTTCAATGGAATTCCTGGAGGATGGACCAATGAGCTAATGCCAGCTAAATATCTTTGTTGTGCTATTAAAACAAGATCTTTTGTATTGCTTCTTGATTATTGTAATTTGAAAAACTATAAGTAGAGGTCGAAACCTCATTTTTAAGGGTCGGCTCTAGCGTGTTTGCCTGTGCCATTGTAAATATTCCTGAAAAGCTAATGAAAGGAGCAATACATTGATCTTCACCTCAAGTTCGCGTTCTCATGCTTGATGTCAGAGGTTCGGATTCTTTAGTTGCATTTCTGTAAATACTTTGATGGTTAGTTTGTGCCTAATTTTGGATTACTAGCTGTTATAAGTAATTGAAATCTGCTTTTGAGTTCATTCTATGTTGTTAGGAAGTACATTTCTATGAAATCTAGGTATTTGGTGAATTTTGTTATTTGGATTATCATTCCCTGGATATTGAAATTGCTTGCTACAACATTTCTCTGTTGTGCTTTAATATATGAAACAATCTGATTTGAGATAAATGTTGATCTGAGTATGCATCTTTAGTATGGTTTTTTGGGAGCTTTTTATGGTAGTGCAATGTTGTTAACCTATCCATCCACTATTATCTACATCTCTCTAACCCTAACCTTCTCTTACCCTAAACTCCAAACCCTAAGTGAGCATAATTGTGTCAACAACTTGCTAAGTTGACAAGGAACCAACCTACTCTAGAGGTTGGATCGAAAACCCCTATTTTGGTCCATCCAATGTTGAGTGTTGAGCTACAACTATCAGGTGCAAGCCTGGATAGAAATTAGGAAGATAAATAACCATAGTATCGAGTGAAAACTTGGTGCAATTTAGTGCCCAATAGTTTTTGGCACGCTCGATGGGACAAGTTCACAAGGAACATGAAACCCATCTAAAGAGTTATTGTTATCTCAACCCGAAGGAATCAAGATTTGGTGAATTGTCTTGACCTTATTAGCGGAGAAAAGAAAGTTCACCTGGTGACTCCCTGGTCAGAAGACCTCAAAAAAGTATTGTAGACTAGTACCCTTTCATGTATACTAGGTCTTTCAAGAGGAACAACCCTAATTATTTCTTTTATTGTGAGTTACCTCAAAGAGGGGTTATTGTTATCAGAAGTTTGGATCAAGATTTTATTGAAGAAGAAGAGCTTCTGGAAGAAAACCCAATAGTTCCCCCAAGAAGACCTACAACCAAAAATATGGCACAAAATGTGGCTCCTAATCAGCCACTATAGAAGTACCCTAACTGGGATTCAATTGGGCCCCTTAGATTAGCCCAAATGGATGCCATCCCCCAGGATGTATCTAAGGCAATCCCCACGTATGATGGATTTGGGAAAATAGCTTATGAGCACTACCAAGATATCTTGAATCTGGCAGCAATCCACAACATAAAGGAAGAAAATATTATTGTCAAAATTCTAGCCCTATCCTTTCATGGAAAGATATTGCATTGGTTTAGAACTCTGGAAGATAATTCTATCACTTCATGGCAATCATTGGCTGAACCATTCATAGAAGAATTTAATGAATCTATTGATCCCTTTTCTCTACTGAATCAGTTTACAACCATGCAAAAAACCCAACAAGAAACTATCTCAAATTTTAATTTGAGATTTAGTAGAACATGGAAGAGAATTCCCCCACTGCTAGACCAGCTGCATGTTTGGCTTATATGTATTATATCCGAGCTCTAGGATCGGAGCTAGGTCTACAAACACAACAATCTAGAGTAGAAACCTTCCCCCAAGTTTATAATGCAGTTGTCCATGCTGAAAATATCTTGATCAATGTAGGAAGAATTCCCCCCAAAACCGTGTTGCCCTATAACTCAAAAACCAATAGTAGCCAGGATCAATCCACAAAGCCCTCTTACATGGACCCCCTTTCTTTACCATCTCCATCTCCACAAATGAATCTGATTCCTCGATCTAAACCTGTATCCTCTGCACCTCCTTTTCCTCCCCTTCCTTCTCAACCTTCTCAAGAATTGTCTGCTATTTTGGATATACAAAATACCTTGAAAACTCTGAGTAATAGAATGAATTCAATGGAAAAGAGAGATCAGGAAAGGTCACAATAGAGGAGATTCCCATATGTAAACAAATATCAAAGGCCTGGTCCTAGTAATAGTACTAGGGTTAGGGTGAATGCAACATATGAGGAGCTGGAGTGTTCTGTAGATACCACTCTTGCAAATGTTTGGTGTTTGGTATGCAATGACCCCCATGACTCACAGTCTTGTGTGATGTATCAACACCATGTTCAACAAGCCATGGATCAAGCTGAAAGGAATCATAAGGGGAGGGTTAATATGTTATGGCACCCTGATCAGATCATGGTCAAAAAGGAGTTAGAGGAAGAAAGTCCAATTGTTGTTATGACAAGGTCTGGAAAGAAAGCTTTACAAGTAGACCCCTAGAATATGGGACAATTCTAGGTCCCTTCTCAAAATAAAGCTGACTCCCCCTCAAAGTAGTGACACTTTTCCTATTCCTCGAGCTAGAGGGAAGGAGAAGATAGATAGTCTCCCTAAAAATCTGGAAAGAGAAATGAAAGGAGACAGAATGAGATCCAAAGGTGAGGATCAAGAAAGGCTCAGGTTCCCCTCTATTACCAAAAGATAAATATTAGAGGCAACCCAACAATACAAAAGGAAATATGGTGAGCTAGATAGAGGACTGGAAAAACTATCCCTGACCAAGTCTGAGTACAACATTGTTGAAGAGATGAAAAGGATTCCATCAAAAGCTAGCTTGTATGACACTCTTTTCATTTCGGGCCAGATTGACCTGCTTAAAGCTTCCCTCAACAAAAATCCCCAGAATAGACCGACCACTACCATCCTCAGTATACCATCAAAAAAGAAAGAAATGACACCTATTGTTCTAAAGAACAAACCTCCCCCTTTCTACATATCCTTAAGAATGGAAGGATGGGTAGTCCAAAATTGTATGATTGATTCAGGAGCATCAACCACAGTTATGCCTAAGGTGGTCTATGAAGAGATGGGTATGGAGTATACCCGGTCTTGTCCTGGAGTGTTACAACTAGATGGGACACCTATCAAGATAGTTGGGGTTATTAAATATGTACTGATGAGGTTGCATAGAGCTCCCGAGGTAACAGTGGTACAAGAAATAGTGGTGGTGGACTTAGAACCCTATTTTGGGTTATGCCTCTCAAGAGAGTTTACTGCAAAGCTAGGGGGATGTATGTACATGGATTATTCTAGCATGGTAATCCCTTTCAAAGGAAAAAGGATAAGGATAACACCTGAGAAACTAGTTGCTTATCATATTGAAAATATTGAAGAAGATATGTGCAATCTTAATCCTTTGGAGGAATTTGAGCTAGTGGAAAACATCGAGGAGCTAGACATTGAAGATGAGTTGCCTTTCAGAGAATATTATAGTCAGTTTGGAACTAGTATGGGTACATACAACATCACAACTAAATTGGAAAAGAAACTCCCTACTATTTCTAATCAATCCCTAAGAAATAAGGAAACATGGGTTATGCACTTTGATGGTGCTAAATGTAGAAATGGTGTAGGGGTTGGTGTGGTCCTACAATCATAGTCATAAGGGATAAAGAATTTTGCTTACAGACTGACATGGTCATGTACTAACAATGCTGCAGAATATGAGGCTTTGTGCCTCGGATTGATGCAAGCAAAAAGCATGGGCATCAAGATTTTGAACATATATGGTGATTCTGAGTTGATAGTCCATCAGGTAAGGAATAAGTGCAGCAGTAAGCACCATTACTTAAAAGCTTATAGGAATAGGGTATGGGACCTAATGGATTCATTTGATGCCCTGAATCTAAGCTTTGTGCCTAGAGAAGAGAATCTCCTGGTGGATTCATTGGCAATGAAGGGAGCTAATTTCAACCCTCTTGTAGATTTTGGAACTAAGAAGACCAAGGGAATTAAAATGGTTTTTAGACCTATAGTTCCGGACAAGCAGATATTCTGGTAGGTTTTTGAAAGTGATGAACAAATTCTAGATTTTTTGATAAGAGAAGCATGCCTCTCAACTGTCCAAGAGGAAGACTTGGAGGAAATAGATCAACAAGACTTTATCCAACTAAGAAACAATCATATTCCAAGGGGGTTGGTCACCCTTGAAATTTTATTCGATAATGAAGATAGAAAGAAGGTCGGAGCCATGAAGGTCGGTGAAAAGATCTATAAAGAAGTGGAGGTCAAAATAGGAAAGAAGCTCAATATTGGGATCCAATGTTCACCTAAGGAAGCAGAAGAGATTAAAACTTTATGCTTAAAATACCAAGACATTGTGGCTTGGTCATATGAAGACCTTAAGGTGTATGACAAAAGGATTATCCAACATACTATTGAGTTAGAGCCCGATGCTAAACCATTCTGACAAAAATAGAGGCCTATCAATCCGAGGATAGAAGCCATTATGAGAGAGGAACTCTTAAAGCTGTTAAAGGCTAGGATAATATATCCAATAAAATATTCCACTTGGGTAGCCAATTTGGTACCCGTAAGAAAGAAGAATGGAGATATACGCCTATGCATAGATTTTAGAAATCTGAATCAAGCATCCCTCAAGGATCACTACCCCCTCCCTCAGATTGACCAGATCTTATAGGTAGTAGCAGGAGCAGAAAGATTCTCACTATTGGATGGTTACTCTGGATATAACCAAATTTGGGTAAAATATGAAGACCAATACAAAACAACATTCACCACAAAATGGGGTACATTTGCCTATCATAGAATGCCCTTTGGGCTGTCTAATGCAGGAGCTACATTTCAGAGGGCCATGGACTATGCCTTTGGTACACTTATAAACAAAGTTATTCTGATTTACCTAGATGACATGACTATGTTTTCTCATGATAAAAATGATCATCTATCTCATTTGGAACAGGTTTTTCAAAAGTGCAGAGAATTTGGTATTTCACTGAATCCTAAGAAGTCATTTTTTGTAGTACATGAGGGAAAACTATTAGGCCATGTGGTCTCAAAAGAAGGTATGGCCATAGATCCAGATAGAATTAGAGCAATTCTAGCTATTCCTTTGCCTACTAATCAGAAGACCTTGCAGTATTTCCTAGGTCAAATCAATTTCATCAGGAAATTCATTTCTGATTTTGCACATAAAGTGAGGCCTATATCTGAACTACTCAAGAAAAAGGTAGAGTTCAAGTGGACTGAGGTTAGGAAGTGAGCTTTTGAGGTCATCAAGCAATCCATTGCAACAGCCCCAGTCTTGATAAATCCTGATTTTAGTAAATATTTTATTCTCTATGCTTATGGAGCTGAAGAGAGTTATGCCTCGGTACTCACCCAGAAAGATAATCAAGGGGATGAACACCCTGTGTTCTTTTGGAGTCAGAATTTACATGATTATCAGGTAAAATATAACTTTATTGAAAGACAAGTGTTTGTTGTGATGAAGTCACTAAAGAAGTTCAGACAATATCTGGTACAGAGCAAAACCCTGGTGTATGTGGTTCATCCAGATGTAAGAAGTTTTATCTTACAAGGTGACCTAGGTGATAAAAGGGCTGGTTGGATTACTAAGATCTAGGAATATGATGTAGAAATACATCCCACCAAGTTGGTAAGAGGTAGAGCCTTGTGCCAAGGATTGACAGATGCTTCAACATTGGCCAAAATGATAGCTTGTCAGATAACATAAGAGGATCAAATAGAGATTGTACACACTACAGATTCTGATTGGATCGACCAAATGACCAGGTATTTCCAAACTGGGATCTACCCACCTGATCTGAATCCTTCTCAAAGAAGGAGATATAGACTTCATGCTCTAAAATATGTATTACTACCTAAAGGGTTGTTCAAAAGAAACTTGGATGGTATTCTCCTGAAATGTTTGAAGGAGGACCAACAAAAAAGAGTCATAGAAGAATTTCATGGAGGGTCAGTAGGTGGTCATAGCTCGGGCAGAGTTACGGCTTTGAAGATAATAAGAGTAGGCTATTATTGGCCTACTGTGTTCAATGATGCTTTTAAAGTTACCCAGGCTTGTGACAAATGTCAGAGGTACGTTGGAAGAACCAGAAATGCTTCATCTCCCCTGAAGCCTATTCAAGTTGAGGAGCCTTTTCAACAATGGGGATTAGATTTCATAGGAGTTATAAATCCTAATTCTTTAGCAGAGCATAAGTTTATCTTGACAGCTACAGATTATCTTACCAGATGGGTGGAGGCCATTCCTACAAAGAAGGTGGACCAGGAAGTTGTGATCAACTTTATGGAGAATTTGATTTCTATATTTGGAGTCCCGAAAGCTTTGGTGAGTGATAATGGCCCTACTTTCATAGGAGCCAAGTACATTGAGTTTGCCATCAAGTATGACATCACTCTTAAAAATACTTCAAATTATTACCCACAAGGTAATGGACTTGCAGAATCTACCAACAAAAACCTATTAAGGATTTTGAGAAAATATCTGGAAGGTAACAAAAGGAGTTGGCACCTATTGCTCGACCATGCTCTATGGGCAGACATGATTACTATTAAAAATTCCATCAAAACTTCTCCTTATGCACTGGTATATGGAAAGGAGGTAGTATTGCCAATTCACTTAGAGATCCCAACACTTAAGCTTGTCAGTACAGAAGAAGAATTAGAGGATGATCCAGTAAAAACTAGGTTGACACACTTGCTGCAATTGGAAGAGAGCAGAACTCAAGCATATGATCATTTTCAAAAGCATTCATCGGACATTAAAGCATGGTTTGATAAAAATTCTAGGTTCAGAAAACTCCAAGTTGGAGACTCAGTTCTCAGATGGAATGTTGACAAGGCAAAGCCAGGCAAGCATGAAAAGTTTGATTCCTTTTGGGATGGTCCCTTCAAAATAGTGGAAGCTAAAGAGTCTAATGTATTTCAGCTGGAGGATCCAGAGGGAAACATACAACCAATTTCGGTGAATGGTTTTCACCTCAAGCTCTACTATATGTAAGAAGTGAGCTCATTGTAACATATGTATATACATTGTACAAATATTTCCCCTTCCTTTCTGCACTTTGTATTTGATTTCTTTTCTGCACTTTGTAATTGGTTCTTTTCAAAGAATTCTAAAAAAAAGAAAGAGAAGAAAATTTGCAAGAAATGACTAAGTATTGGCCAAATGCATAGTAATGTTCCATTCCGCACACAGTGTTGTGTAAAACTCTCTAGAATGGCGTTCCACCCTCAAATCCGCATTGGAAAATCTGGATATCCGTAGAGTGGTCTATCAGTTTCTATCTCGCATAAAGAAGGACAAAGAATGATGCTAATCCGAGAACCTCTCAAAGCTGGAGATAGTCGAAGTGGAATCGAGGTAGAGTGTCATGCATGCAAGCTTCAAGTACCAAGTGGACTCGGAAGGTTCTTAAGCCACCGAAGTGGAATCAAGCCAAAGTTGAACAACAAGTTCCAATTTGACACGTGGAGGCTAAAGAGTGCTCCCGCATTCAATTATAACCAACTCGCACATGGATCGAAGAGTAGCCGAAGGGATGTGATGAGCTGGCAAGCAATTTGAAAATTTGACCAATAAGAAGATAGGATGCCACCTTTGAGCCATCGAAGTAAATAATGGAAAGGATGGTAAAGTGTGTCAGTAGAGGTATCACGTAGCGTCTGCATTTATGGTGGGTGATACGCACGTTCTAGGAGATAAAAAGTAATGAAGTCATGCACGAGGTTCATTTAGTAACCATGAGGCTATTAAGAAGCATAACAACATTCTGAAGTTCTCCCCATTGATTACAGTGCATAAAGTCCTACTGCTACAAGATGGCTCCTAAGAAATCACCCATTAAGGCTACAGAAGATGTTCTGGAGTTTGAAACTCTGGACAACAAGACGTTGGTGCCTTACCTTGATAAAGTTGAGGTTGTAGCGGACATGGAGATGACCATCATTGAAAGGATGAGACTAAGAAAGAGTATGAATGATAGATACAAGAAGAAGGTTGCTTTATCAGTAGAAGGTAGATGCTCCATCCTTTCTTATCTATCCTTTTACATTTGTGATTCTGTTCACCCATGTCCTGAGTTAATAGTAATAGTGAAATTCTATGACCCACTGGCCAAGGTAGTAAAGACCCATGAGGGTGAGACCCTTTTTAGCATCACTGCCTCTTTCTATCATGAGCTCTTTGCCTTAGGGTCTGACCCACTAGTAGCACCAAAACCCTTTAAGGTTGTTGAACAAACTAGGTTTTATACCACAAAGAAGTGGGCCAATGATGGTGAGTCATTTAAGAATTGGGTTTATAAGTAGCTTAATACCAAACCCTAGGAAGAGTTTCCTGAAGTCCCCATCTCCATCGACAAGTTTGCAAACCCCATTTTGTTCTCTATGTTGGCTTGCATGGAGGGTTTGGACTCTACAAAATGGTTCATGGTTGGAAAATCACCGTTGCATATTGTATCTCTAATGAGAGAATGTATGAAAAATATGTGACAAAGAAAGGGACAAGGGTGATTTATTTTTACTGGCCAGCCTTTCTCGCCCAAAGAATACATGAACAACTAGTAAGCATGAAGAGGGGTGTTGTTGCTCCTAGTTTTAGGCATTGCTCAAACTTGGTATGGATGTTTTATGTCATTGTTAAAGATAGAATGTCATGGATTCTGGTCAAGGATAAGACCGATAAGGAAGAACCTATGTCGGTTTACTATTGGATAAATCACTTAAGAAGTAGTGAGTCTTACTATAGATTCAATTTGGAATTTCTTGGACCAACCCTCAAAATTATGTATGATAAGTTCCCCAGACTGCCACCCCTAGCCAAGGATATTCTGAGGACTAAATATGTAGAGGAAGGAGACTAGTATTTGTTAACTGAAGGTACGGTCATCAGATTATATGGTTTCATGGGTAAACCTTTCCTTTTGCCCCACTTTGTCATGGAGAGACTTTTCACCTTGGAATATTTGAGGCAAGCAGAGTACATTGATGTGAACTATGGTTCGGGGAGAAAAAGGAAGTCTTTGCTTACCCACCACACTTTGAGCGATATCACCATCACCAAGAAGGGGTAGAGTTAGAAAATTGATCGATACCTTGATAGGTTAGGTCTATTTTATATTCCTCAGAGGTGGAGTTATGATCCTGATGATATTTTCACTACAAGAAATAAAACCCTAAATGGAGATAAGGCCTACAAGTTTGAGAAAAGGCCCAGGGCTAATTTTGAACAGGGAAGAAACAATGATGAGACTACTCTTTTGGAGTGGAATGTCTCCAATATGGATCAGTTACCTCCATGGTTGGATTTTTATGAGCAGATTGAAGATTTTGATCCTGACCACAAGCCTAGTCATCAGATTATCGAGGATATGATTGACAAGATTAAAGCAGAAACTACAAAGAAAAGTGGGTCCTCCTCCAAGACGAAGTCGACAAAGAAAAAAGAAATGTTGCCTAAGAAGGAAGTTGTAGAAGAAGGAGAAGAGGAGGATTATAAAGGGCCATGGGATGAAGCCAATATTATGGATTGGTGGTGTATGAGAGTTGAAATTGGAAAAACTGAATCTAAATTTGGAATGAAAATTGATAAGGAGTTTTCAAAAATATATAATGAGAATATTGATACTTGGAGACTGAAGGACGTGAGGCACATAGTATTAATGGTTGAAAATCCCTAGGGTGATTCTGAATCTCTCCAGCCTCCTACAGATCAAAAAGCTTCTTTAACAACCACTGGAGTGTTGAAAACCTTTAGTCCTACTTCTGAGCAGGTGGAGAAATTCCCTAAAGGGGCTAAGTTGATGAGAAAAATGAGGTATTCTAAAGAAAAGGTTGTCAGTACCCTTATTATTGAAACAAAATCTAGGCCTCCATGTTTAGCTCTAGGGGTACAACCTCAAGACATAGATATTAATTGGAAGAAGGATGAGAGTTTTAGGTTCAGGCCACTTTCTTTTGCTCCTGCAACATCAACTAAATCACAATCCATTACCGAGCAATCATTACTTCTTGGGGTAGTGCAAGGAGATTTATCAGAGGAAGATTTCGAAGATGAGATGGATGCTTTCTGATTAGTTCGTAAAAGGACTAAGAGAGCCCCAAAAATAGAGGAGAGAGAGGTTTCCAAGAAGCAAAAAATGAATATGGAAGAAATTGTTGAAGAGGTAGCTATTTTTACTACAGAAGGGTTAATTGAGCAAGAGCAACAACTGGAGATAGAAGTTGAACAAGAACACCCTACATCTGTAGGTGAAGGTATGGTTTCTAATCCCTCTTCTCCTTTTCATCTCCATGAATCCCCAAAAGAATTTCCCTCCCTTTCTAGTCAAGAAGATGTAGCAAATATACCTCCTCCACCTCACAGTTCTTCCCTTGTCTCATCAGTAGCTATGGAGGTACAAGTCAGTTCTGTTGTGTCACAACCTCCTCAAAACCCACCTTCCACTTCTGAGATATCCACTTCAATGTCCACCATTATTGCACCCTCATCTCTTTCATTGCCACCATCAATGGGACACTGCGTTCCGAGTTCATCCATCCCTTCTACTGTCAGTTATGTACCTATTTCTCTAAATTTACCTGTATCAACAGCAGTGGTAGTCATAGAGTCTACCATTGTAATAGAGGTTGCTGTCAATATATCTTCACCCCCACCAATAACAAGTCAGTCCACCCTTATGTTTTTGATGCCATTATCTCCTTTGGCTGCTGATTTTTCAAAATCTGTTACTATATCAAAAGAACAGGTAACCACTCAGAGCATAAATGACTATTGGGCAGAGAAACTTACCAGGCCTTCCAACAGGATGGTTATGACAAGAAAAAGTATGTATGTTAACCCTATCACTAGGCAAAGGGTCTCAAGGTCTATGATTCCGCAAGTGAGCAAACCTAAAAATGAAATGACTGCTCAAGATTATAGAGTGGAGGAGATCATAGAAGATGTTGACAAGCTTCCTATTGAGGATGAGTTGGGGATAGCCAAGGCTCACTTAGATACCTTTTATGTGAAAGTTGATATAGCCAAAGAGAAGGTAGATAAGCTGAAACAACAAGTTGAAAAGCTTAAGAAGAGCCTCAATGATAAAAAATAAGTAGAGAAAGCTCTGAGAAAAGAGGCTAAGGGTTGGCAGGAAAAGTTTCAAAAGGCTAATGAGTTGAAAGACCAGTTAGAAGAACAAAAGAAGTTGAATGAGGATCAGGCAAAAGAAATTCAAAATTTAAAGCATCAGCTTCAGATTGAGAAAGCCAAGTCCTCAGGTTTTTCCAAAGATGATTTGAAAAGGATAAAGTAGGAGTTGCTTTCTGAAGTTCAAGGAAAATGTTCAGGTCTCCAACTCATAATCGACTATCTGAAAGATGCCAACCAATTGCTCTCCACCATTCAGAAGGATTTGGATCAAATCACTGGAGAGTTACAGCCTATGGTGATTCCGATGGAACAAATGTACAGGCTGGTTGGTAGTAGGCTCAGTGATGCTGCTAAACCAATTTCCAATAAGGAATGGAATCTGGCTGGGGTAGCTACCAAAATAGTGGTGAAAAAGCATAGGGCAGTTCAGAGAGCCTGGTTGTTGTTTGATAGGATGGATAGGGGAATTAAAGACATCATTGAAATAAATGAGGAAATGGTTCACATTGGTTTCAAAGGACTCTGGAAGGAGGATCATAACTTGTTATCTATGGAAGAAGCCCAACAAAGCATCAAGGATAACTTACAGGATGAGGCTGGAATTGATTCATTGGAAGAGCCACTATCCCAAGAACAAGCTGCCAAACTAATTATGGATTACACCCGCTTAAGAGATCTCATGGAAGATCTAGTGACTAGAGGGAATGCTGCTAATTATGAGGATGTTGGGGAACTACAATATGTTTATAAGCAACTTAAAGAGACATCAAATCCCTCTGAGGAAGCCTAGAAATAGGCTCTTCAGTCTTTGGAATCAATGGTCCAGTTGTTTGGAGACACCTCCGGTGAGGATAATCAGAGAGTACATGCTCCAGAAGAATAGAGAGAAGAAGAAGGAGAAGATGAGGATGAAGAGGTTGTAGAAGAATGAGAATAATATTGAGCAGTTACAGGCCCAGGAGGGGCTCACGCTTAAGTCATTTCATTTCTGTTTGTACATATACATAAGTTTTGTATTTCTATACATCAGTTTTGTATTTCTATTTTTACTCTGACAATTGTCAGAAATAAGCAATAAAGGCATGAAGCCTACAACGCAACATATTTTGTGTGAAGGCATTCTTTGAAATAAAGCCTTATAAAGGAGGTAGAGTTGTGTATAGTTTTTGAAGGCAGTAGTCATACTGATATTATGGACACAGTCTCTAATTGAACGGGTGAGTTCTATGATGTTTTTGGCATGGTTTCCATATGAACCTTTACCCTCTAGGCAGAATTTGAGTTTTTAGAGGGTAGTGTTTGTATGGAAATTATTCCTTAAAACATATCTTCAAAGATAAGTATTGTTTTTGACTCCTAAGGCCCAATGGATAAGACTCTGGATTCGATTGGCTTTGCAAGCAAATCCACCCGAGAGGCACCAGAATGTAGGCCCAAAATGGCCACATACTTAGTAAAATTTTGTATAATTTTGATTAAGTGATAGAATCATCATTCCACAAACCTTGTAGTACACTTTGAAGTGGAACCGGGTCAGAAGATATGAATCCGCTCAATAGTTAGTGAAGTTTTCATGTTTGAAGTGATTTCGGGTGATTTCCCTTCGACTTCGAAATGATGGCAGATCTCAAATCCATAAAAGTTTCAAGGAGATGATGACGTCAGTGGCAAAGAAGTGCGGATTGGTGATTCGGAGAATGAACAAGTGTTTCCTTTCTGAAATGAAGACAAGATAGGATGATGGAGTAATGAAAGTGTGGATTCATGATAGAAGAGTTATGTGACTAGCTCCGGACCTGGATTGGCGATTATAACACAATGCACTTGTTCTATCTGGAATGAAATCCACAAAAGCTATAAGAAAGAGGTGACATCATCAATATTCTAATGCGGATTGAAGAAGATAATGTTGAGTATGATAGATCTTAGAGTGGATTCGATGTTCAGATATCAGAGATCCAGATTGGAGATTTCGTTGCTTCTGATAAGAGAGATGATATCATCAATTTTAAAGTGGAATGACGTTTAGCTTATGCCGAATTGAATCTGAATCATGCGATGAAGAGAATCAATGGTGGAGGTTAGGCTACCAAATATTGGTTGTTTAAAAGATATTGTTGCATCAGAATTGTAATAGTCGATTGGAAGATGAAGCATCAAAGGTTTTCTAGAAGATCAAACTAGAGGCGATTACAGATCGATAGTGGTAATTCACTCCCAAGAAGGATCGATGAAAATGCATGATCTTTAACGACCTAAAATTCAGTTCCACTGAGCGATCAACAAGTTGTAGAGACCCCGAGCTGCCATGGTAGACTTTCTTTTAATAGAATTCTCGGAGGATGGACCAATGAGCTAATGCCAGCTAAATATCTTTGTTGTGTTGTTAAAACAAGATCTTTTGTATTGCTTCTTGATTATTGTAATTTGAAAAACTATAAGTAGAGGTCGAACCCTCATTTTTAAGGGTCGGCTCTAGCGTGTTTTCCTGTGCCATTGTAAATATTCTTAAAAAGCTAATGAAAGGAGCAATACATTGATCTTCGCCTCAAGTTCGCGTTCTCATGCTTGATGTCAGAGGTTCGGATTCTTTAGTTGCATTTCTGTAAATACTTTGATGGTTAGTTTGTGCCTAATTTTGGATTACTAGCTATTATAAGTAATTGAAATATGCTTTTGAGTTCGTTCTATGTTGTTAGGAAGTACATTTCTATGAAATCTAGGTATTTGGTGAATTTTGTTATTTGGATTATCATTCCTTGGATATTGAAATTGCTTGCTACAACATTTCTCTATTGTGCTTTAATATATGAAACAATCTGATTTGAGATAAATGTTGATCTGAGTATGCATCTTTAGTATGGTTTTTTGGGAGATTTTTATGGTAGTGCAATGTTGTTAACCTATCCATCCACTATTATCTACATCTCTCTAACCCTAACCTTCTCTTACCCTAAACTCCAAACCCTAAGTGAGCATAATTGTGTCAACAACTTGCTAAGTTGACAAGGAACCAACCTACTCTGGAGGTTGGATCAGAAACCCCTATTTTGGTCCATCCAATGTTGAGTGTTGAGTTACAGCTATCGGGTGCAAGCCTGGATAGAAAGTAGGAAGATAAACAACCATAGTATCGAGTGAAAACTTGGTGCAATTCAGTGCCCAACACCTCTTAGTCCAAACCACTGGAGTACTAAGCATCATTACAATGAATATACACACCACAGAGGTACCAATGGTTATTCCACAAATCTCAATAGCCAAAGAAATAATGAGGATATGGGAAACAAAGAAGTTTTTGAGTGACAAAAGGGTTTTAGTAGACTGTCCCAAAATCACAACTATAGACAAGAGAATAATGAGGACCAAGATAAGCACAACATCTACCAGTAAAGAGGTCCTATTGGAGTCAATTTTCCATGCATTGACATGCCCACCTTTGAGGGTCATGATCCACATGGGTGGATAGCCAAAATGGAAGGCATTTTGGAATTATACCAATTTTGTGAGGCGAAAAAAGTCCCTTTTGCTGCAACCAGGTTGGGCACTGAAGCTTATCAATGGTTTACATGGTATAAACACGAGAAGGAAAAGCAAGCTCTCTTTTAGAATGATTTCAATGATGCATTTCTTCATATATTTGACGAAGGTCCTACAGCTTCCTACACGGTGCGGTTGTTGTCACTTAAGCAGACTGTATTGATAGAGGACTATATCTCAAAATTTACTAGTATTCTTCACTATACAAAACAATTAAGCCAAGATGTGTTGGTAGCAACTTTTAGAAATGGGTTGAAATAGAATATTAAAATCAAATTGGACTTATAAAATCCATCCATGATATATGAGTGTATAAGTATTGCCAGATTGGCAGAAAAGAAGGTACAAATGGTAACATCCACATGACATGATTCATATGGTCGACCTCAATTCCGCAACAACTCTTTTTGCAAAAATGATCAACCATCAAGATACTTCTACTATAAATATCACAATCATCACCCAAAATATTAGGCATGTATACCACGACAAAACTTTCAAATTGAATATGTTGAAAAGGAAGTTGATGAAATAGAGGAACACATCTCATCTGAGGATCCCATAATCGATGACTAGAGTGAACACGAGGAGGTTGTATTTGAAGAAGATACCATGACTATTTCAATACATGCTCTTATGGGTTTATCCTCTCACCATACAATCAAGGTAGTAGGATTCATTCAGAAAAAGAAGTTAATAGTATTAATTTATTTAGGAATAGATTCCAACTTTATTGATGCAAAACTTTCAAGGGCATTAAATTTGCACATCTACTTTTCTAGTCAAGATAGATTTCAAGTTAGAACTACAACCAGGGAAACTTATCAATGCCTAGGTAAGACATCTTCAATTTCATTCAAAAGGGGTAGTTACACTTGGGAAGGTCCTCTTTTTTTCATGGAATTAGGGAGTTCAGAAGTTATTTTGGGTGTTGCATGGATGGAACAACTAGAAACCACTGTTGGGTTTAATCACAAGCACCACTATGTGGAATTGTGAGAGAATGGAAAGACCATTTGCATTCAAGGAATTTCAGCATCTCCATCAAAAATAGTAAGTTCACATAACATGGAAAAGATAATAAGAAAATATGGCTACGGATTCATAGCCCAAATTAATTGCATGGAAATTTTAGCACAAGATATGCCAAAAATCCAAGCAGAAGATCTCCAAAATATCGTTGCCAACTATGGGGAGTTTTTTCAAGAACCAAAAGGACTACCTTCCAAAAGATCCCATGACCATGCCATACACCTCGTTCTAGGAAGTATTCCACCTAATGGTCATCCTTATCAATATCCCCAACCTCAAAAAATAGAAATTGAGAAGATTGTCCAAGAACTACTAGAAAATAGTGTCATCTGTCATAGTAATAGACCTTATTCTTCACCAGTATTTTTGGCTTGTCAAAAATACAATTCTTGGTGTATGTGTTCATATTTTTGTCCTCTCAAAAAAATCACCATAAAATATAAATTCGCTATTCCTATCATTGATAATTTATTGGATGAACTACATGGCGCAAAATTATTTACCAAATTGGAATTACATTCAGGGTTTCACCAAATCATAGTTAGGGAGGAGGATATTCCCAAAATAGCTTTTCATACTCATGAAGGTCATTATGAATTCTTGGTCATACCCTTTGGTATCACTAATGCCCCATCTACATTCCAAAGTCTCATGAACCATGTGTTTCACCCATTCCTCCACAATTTTTTCCTAGTCTTCTTTGATGACATGCTCATCTATAGTAAATCTTGGAAGGATCATTTATCACATGTGGGAAGAGTAATTCATATCCTACATAGAGAAAAATTGTTTTTCAAGCGCTCTAAATGCTCTTTTGATGTTCAAGAAGTTGAGTACCTGGGTCATATAGTATCTCAGGAAGGTGTCAAAGTGGATCCCAATAAGATTAAGGTAATTCAAGATTGGCCTTTACCTAAAACCATCAAGAAACTTCATGTGTTTTTAGGTCTCACTAGCTACTATTGCAAATTTGTGCGTAATTATGGTAAAATTGCAGCTCCTCTCACAACACTCACAAAGAATGTCACAAAGAAGGATGCTTTTCATTGGTCAAAAGCATCCACTCGAGCCTTTGAGGCTCTCAAAAAAGCAATGTGTACTACACCAATTTTGGCAACTCCAGATTTTCACAAACCATTCATCATTGAATGTGATGCTTTAGGAAAAGGTATTGGGGCAGTATTAATGTAAGAGGGTCATCCCTTGGCATTCAAAAGTAAACAACTTTAGGAAAATAATTTTGGAAGGTCCACATATGAAAAAGAAATGTTGGCTATTCTACATGTAGTGGAGAAATGGAGAGACTACTTAATCAATAGCCATTTCATTATAAGAATAGATCATAGAAGTCTTAAGCATTTTTTGTAATAGAGGTTCTCTTATATAGAGAAAAACAAATGGTTGAATAAATTATTGGGATATGACTTCATTATTGAGTATAAGAAAGGGAAGGAAAATGTGGCAGCTGATGCATTATCCAGAAAATATGAAGATGAGGTGGTTATCAATGCTAATTATGGTCCTTGTTCTCAATGGGTATCTCAATTATAGGCAGAATGGTTGTCCAATAGTGAAACAACTCAAATAATTTAGGAATTATCAAAGGGTTCATCCAAGCACCCTCTTTTCTCCTATGATGACAACATATTACGAAATAAGAATCGCATTTACATTTTAGACAACTCAACAATCAAATCAAGGATTCTAGATGAGTCACATGGTTCCACATCAGTAGGACATTCAAGTTTTTTGAAAACTTATATACGGGTTAAACAATCCTTTTGTTGGAAAGGATTAAAAGCAGAGGTCAAGCAATGGGTCGTTGAATGTGAAATATGCCAACGCAATAAGGGAGAAACAATCAAATCACCGGGGTTGCTTCAACCACTACCTATTCTAGATCTTTAGTGGGAACATGTTTCCATGGATTTTATTAAAGGTCTTCCTAAGTAAAAAGGAAAAACAGTAATTTTCATGGTGGTTGATCGTCTCTCAAAATATGCCCACTTTTAGGCTTTACAACATCCATTTTCAGCAAGCAAAGTGGCTAAGGTATTTATGGATTCAATTTTTAAATTACATGGAATGACCAAAAATATTGTAAGTGATCAAGATCCCATATTTAATAGCAATTTTTGGAGAGAATTATTTCAACTTAGTGGTACCAAATTAAATGTCTTCTGCATACCATCCATAAACAGATGGTCAAACGGAGGTAGTTAACAAATGTTTGGGTACCTACCTAAGATGTTTTATTAAGGATAAACAATATCAATGGATTTAGTGGTTATTATTGGTAGTGTATACATTAAAATGTGGTTAATCCTATTAAGCATCCATAAACAATGATCAAATTGGCATCATATGGCCCCTTGGGCAGTCCTCAGGAGGCTCACAGTGGTTCTAGCCACTTTGAAAAGGTTTTTGGAGGCTACCAGCCCAATTTTGGGAGTTTTTGGCCCAAAATTAACCACCGTCCCACCATGGGATGGTGGTAGATTCCCACCATCCCACCCTGGGATGGGGGTGATCCATCATCCCAAGGTGGGACAGTGAGCAGGTTTGACCCAAAAAAAGTCAAATATGAGACATTTGATGCTCATAAACTACCATTTAGCATGCCATATGGAGCATGTAGGTTAGATGGAACTGAATCATTATGACACACTTCTTAATGGAGGCCCAAATTGGATATTCTCTTCCACACCCATTGCATGCCTCCCGTTTGACAAGTGGCACCTCCTGCCATGCATGCCCTTGCATGCCTTTTTGCACATGAGCCCCTTTGGACTATAAAATGGATTCAATATCCACACAAAACCATGTATAGGAGTTCTAGGATATGCAACGGAGTGCTGCAAATATTTACCCTCACCTTATTGCACATTTTTGCCCTCGGGATCTCTCTTTTGCCAAGGAGGTTACCTGATGACTTCAAGAAGGTAATCCTAGCATAACTTTTCCATACGAGTGAATTTATTCATCCAATTCAATGAAAACACACATTATATTATTTAGGAACATATTATTTTAATTTTGGTGGCAAAAAGTGGCCAGAATTGGTGGGTATCTCCTCCCAGGATGCACCCCAAATAGTTGCAATCACCATCGTCCCCCCTATGACGAGGTAAACTCTTACACAATTTCACTACTATTTTTAATTATTATTTTTCTATATTATCCCATGATTCTACAGTTAAAATTTCATGTTATTTGGAATTAAATTGACAAAGTTATAGCATTTTTAAGTTTTTACAGGCTCGTAGGGCCCATCCGGGCACTCCAATTTTATGCAGGTGGATATGGGCCCCAATTTTAAAATATAATAATATGGGTTTTCTTTAAATTTCAATTTATGCATACTATCCAAATTTCATGAGTTTTGGATATGTTTAGGTTCGGTATTTTCTTGTCTTCTTCTTCACAGGTAGAAGGCGGGCGACACCAAATCGAGGGGTCTACAAATGCAATTTATGATCTGTTTTTTGTGATATCCTAAAAACGTCCTCTTTAAAATCTCTACAAATTTTCAATTCATTTGGACATTTTTTGATATATTTTTAATATATGCGCTATTTTACCCCTGTGGGGATTGCATGTTTTCACCACACACCCTTGCTATTTGACCCCTTTGGATTCCTTGTGTGTAGGTGCAGGTTCTTAGAATTAATTATGAAGGAATATCATACATAATATATTTAATATACAAGCAGCGGTGGCATTGGCCCGCTCACCTCGATTGTGGGTATGAGGAAAAGCATTGGATGTGCACCCTGATTCCTTGGAGGAATTGATCCTTGGGCACCCTAGACATTGTAAAAATTGTATAAATTTTTGAGCCCTCAAGGGGACTTTTGTTTAACCTTGGTTATGATCCATCCAATTAATAAATAAGACACTCATTTCATTTCATTCATTATTGCTTGGTATTGCTTCATTTTCATATGCATGCTTCTGTTTGATGCTCATGTGCAAGATGGGATAGATACACATATTGTTTCCTTTTATTATTTGGGTGAAAACCTGACCTCAAATTTTCAATTTTTGCCCTTTTTGTGTTGTAGGTTCTCCCCTATGCACCTTGTAACGGTGGCAGAGCCTTTATTTGGCACACCTTGGGATGGTGGCTTCACCGTCCCACCCTGGGATGGTGGTGAGGCTTCTAATAGTCCCACCCTGGAGTGGTGGTGAAACATATAGATTTGCACCCAAAGATTCAGAATTTGGAGAGCTCAAAATGGACAAAGTAAGTGCCTAAAACCCTTTTTTTTTCTGCTACATTTTCAGAGACTATCAAAAATCAGTTTTCTTGCTTCATTTGCTTGCATAGAAAGGTTAAAAGTTACATTTTTTCTTTTCTTATAACATCACATAGCAAAAGGAAGAATAAAAACTGAAATAAATCTGAAGTAGCAATGCATATTTGTGGCTTTATTGCTTGTGGCTTTACCCATTGGGTAAGCTAGAATTTAGGGCTTGCATCTATAAGTGGCATTTGTAGGTTCCTTTTATCCTAGCTTATTGAAATTAAAACACACCTATTGCATGCATTTATTGAATGATCATTGAATGCTTCTTTGCTTAATTTATTTGTATTAAAAGTAACCACACACACTTTCACGTTCCACTATAACATTGGTAAGGTTGGATTTCATCACCAACCCCCAATTCAAACTGGTGACATTGGATTTCACCTCCTTCCACCAGCTTGCCTATATATTCCTTAAATAGAATATGGAACTCTCTCAATATGGAATAGGTCACTAAAAGTAAAAATCTAATTTTTTTATTCTGCATCTAATGCTTCAAGAATTATGCAAAATGGAGCTATAACGAAAAAGTTATTTTGGTTTTATTTTTACTCTATTTTGACCCCAAAAATAGCGAAAAACTGCACTAAAATGGTCATATAGTGGGCTAGACAACTCCGAAAAGTGCCAATTTTTTTTTGTTTTCTTAGTTAGCCCCTAGGAAACCTCTTCTAGAAATTTTGAGTCCTAAATCTTCATGGTTTAAATTTTTCCCAAAAATCCCAAAAGTGGGCATTTCCCCACAGGCCCCGATGGGCCAAATGTTTCAAAAATACAAATTTTTGACCCAAAAATCAAATTTTGGAGACCTAGCCCATTATGATCAGATCATCACACTGATATTTTTTATGTATAACACTTATAAATTTTTTGGGAAAGTCAATTTTCTAAAATGGTCGATGGACCCCTGTTTTACCAATTTGGTCCAAAGGCGGTTGAAAACAAGACCTCCAATTTAGTGAGAGATTCAAGCTCCATAGCTAGTGAATATATCCAAATAATTCTAGAGGACATGCCCATACTTGAATGGCATCCTAGGTCCTATCATAACAACAAAATCATCCCTAGGGGGGCAAACCTTCGAGATACCCCTACTAGGGAAGCACCCATAGGTCCTCTAGGAAAACTCCCTGATTGGGATACCTTGATAGAATTATATATAGAAAATAATCTGCACACTGAGGGGTCTAATAGATCAATATCATGGGTTCATGCCCCAACTTACTCTATACATCAATCAGAATATGAACATGAGAGTACACCATGGCCTAGCCGGGATGAGCAAACCACCCCATTTGATCGAGCAAGTCGCCCTCATACTCCTCACAAAGAACACTCGACATCCACACATCATGCTTCTATGCACCCTAAATATATAGAGATTACATCCAAAACTAAATATGATTCTTTCCTAATAGATGAGGGAGAATATCCCAACCATCTACCTACTCCTCGTGAAGAGTACTTGGTGCAACCATATGATGGCTCTACATCATCGGACTATACAAATCCAATTCATATAGTCTCAAGGTAATGTGATCCTTAGGGAGCATGGAAAACAAGCATTAGACCCTACTCGGGGATAAAGACATGATCAACCCATCCATATTTCAAATATGAGTATACACAAACCCCATGCAATGGAGCAACTAGATCATACTCATCAGGAAATTAGGCCAAATCTTAATAGGCAACAACATACGTATCACCTCCAGTTGGCTCAACAACAAGTACATAAAAAATGGGTGGACTCACAACGAGCACACCTACAAGAGTTGTATCAACGAAATATACAAGAACAACAAAAGATACAACAAGAGAAATTACATAATGCAGTACCTAAAGTTGTTCTTACACATAGCACCTATAGGATGCAACAACGGGATAGACGCCCAATACAATCTCAAAATCTTTCCCCTCGGCCACACTAAATTGACATTCAACATTAAAATCCATTATCTAGTTATCATCAAAAGCCTCATACTCCTCAACAGTACCAAGATCAATACGAGGAGGAATCATATGAAGAGTCCCAATGGGAACATTAAGATCAAATAGATGCCTACCCTGAACCCAGTTATGATGAGCTACCTAATGGTCATACTTATCACCCACCTCAACATCAAAAGCGACCTCCTTCATATAATAAATGGCGACAACAAGATGATCATATTATGTCATCATGACCATAAAAAGTGCTAGTTGATTGGTTGAAGGCATTAAAAAAGCCAGATCAAATTTTGTGTTATCAAAAATCCACACTAAAGTAGCTTAGCAATCAGCCTGTACATCCATCAATGTCATCACTGACATACCCATCAAATTTCTAGATGCCCAAGCTTGAATATTTTAAAGATGATGAAGATGCATAAGAGCACGTGTCAAGCTTCATTCTTAAGTGCTCTCATATTCAATATTATGATCCTTTGATGTTGAGAATCTTCATTACAACATTATCTGGAGATGCTTTAGAATGGTATAATCATCTACCACATCATAGCATAAACACCTTTGAGCAATTGGCCCATGCATTTTTGGGACGTTTTGCCTGTAGCGCTAAGAAAAGGATAAACTTGACTGACTTGTCTAACCTTCATCAACTTGATGATGAGCCAGTCATAGAGTATGGTAATAGATGGAGAAAGGTGATGTTAAAACTACCTTTCACCCTACCCACAATGAAACTCATCCGAATGTTTACTAGAAGTTGTTCAAAGCAGATTTCACTTCTTTTACAATTACAATGATATAAAACATTCGAGGAGGCCTTAGCACAAGCCCAAATTATTAAGGACATCAAGTTCCAGGAGGGTGATGTACGACTCCACAAAGGGTAACATCCAAACAAGAACATTAAAGATGGTAACATGTAGAAAATGTAGCCCTAATCAATCAAGTGGTTCTAAGCATCTCTGAACCCTTATACTAAGCTCCCCCATCGTAATTACTAGTGCGACCTAATTACCAGGTTCAAAATTCATTGGCCAAAAACCACCTGCAACAAAAGCAAAGATAATATACTCATTTATCAGAGCCCTTAGCATCAATATTCAATCGATTGTATGAGGCACGAGCAATCATGCTTTTCGAGATCCATCCATTGAAACCTAACAAACATAGATAAAAGACACACAGGAAAGATCTATACTGTGTTTACCATAGACAAAGAGGTCATGACATCTAGACATGTTATCTCTTTAGATATTTAGTTTAGGATATGATCGAGAGCCAAGATCTTTCGATGGGCAATCCTCTTACTCCTAACAACCAATCGATGGGAGACTTCCAAGACCTCTGGCCCATACACAAAGCAAACACAACATTTGCCAACCACTATGAGCAACCCAAAGGTAGCATACCTTCCCCACCATCCGCATCACAACCAATGAATCATAGTGAGAACTCTAATGATATCATACCTTTCTCACCTTCATTGAGTAGCACACACACTGGGGGTGCCTAAGGTATCGTGCCTTCCCCCTTGCAAAACACTCAAGATTCAAAAAAAATTTAGAACACCAAAAATCCCAAAAAATCATAAAATGTCAAAATACATAAACATTCAAAATAATCAAAATTTCAAAAATATTGCAAAACATTAAAACACAAAAACATTTGGCATGTACCCTTGCATACTTTAATTGCTTTGCACTAGGTATTTTTCATCCATTATACTTGCATTAGGATAGGTCCTATTTAACATCGCATCAATCACAGTAAATGTTGGGGGTATACAAGGTATTGCACCTTCCTCCTAAGAACACAAAGTAAGCAAAGTTACAAAATGCTCCAAGGGTATCTACATACCGCTTGGTCAACCCATAGCACCCCTAGGCAGTCTATAACTATCTAGGTGACCCCAAAAGGCTCCAAGGGTATCTACATACCGCTTGGTCAACCCATAACACCCCTAGGTGGTCTATAATTGTCTAGGTGACCCCAAAAGGCTCCAAGGGTATCTACATACCACTTGGTCAACCCATAACACCCCTAGGTGGTCTATAACTATCTAGGTGACCCCAAAAGGCTCCAAGGGTATCTACATACTACTTGGTCAACCCATAACACCCCTAGGTGGTCTATAACTATCTAGGTGACCCCAAAAGGCTCCAAGGGTATCTACATACTGCTTGGTCAATCCATAACACCCCTAGGTGGTCTATGACTATCTAGGTGACCCCAAAAGGCTCCTAACAGGTTTTCATGATCTAGGTTAAATAAAAACACCCCTAGACTATCTACAATCATCTAGGTCAACCCTAAAAGCCCCAAAGGTATCCATAAGCCCTTTGGTCACAACCAAATGTCCCTAGGTAGTCATAGGAACTTTCTAAGTACCGTTGATCATCTAGGTCAACCCTAAAATCCCCAAAGGTATCCATAAGCCCTTTGGTCACAACCAAATACCTCTAGGCAGTCGTAGACACTTTCTAAGTGTCGTTGAACACCTAGGTCACCCAAAAGGCTCCTAGCAGGTTTTCATCATCTAGGTCAAATAAAAATGCTCCTAGACTATCTACAATCGTCTAGGTCAAACCTAAATGCCCAATGGCCCCCAAATAAGCTCGTTGGTCACATGTACATATATATCAAAAATTCAAAAACATCATCAAAACATAAAAATACAAAAACATTGCATCTCATTGCACTTTCATACATATATACAATCCAAATTTCAAAAATAAGGGCATTATCACAATTTCAAAATTTCAAAAAAAAATATTGCATCCCATTACATTTTATCATCACTTACATTTAGGCATATCCATCATTTACACTTTGCATTTTAGAGTGGCTCATACACGTCTATCACTAATATGCTACACTAAGTACAATTCACAATCAATGTTGTCAAGGCCATCATTCACCTCATTCCATAGTTACTTATCATTTCCATCTACATTTCATACGTTACCATATTTGTGTTCATTCCCTTCACTTTGTCATTTGTTTTTAGAATGTCATTAGGGTTTTCGATCACTTAGCCATATCTAGTTTCTTCTCAGATTTTGTATAATGCTAGCGATATTTTTAGGAGGTAGAGTCTTGATTGGATTGTGCCTCGTATACATCAAATCCCAACACATTTTCACACTAATAAATTTGAGTTTTATGAAAGGAAATATGAAACCCATAAAGTGGTCTAGGGTACCTTGAGCAAAAAGTTTATCCTGCTCATCCCCCTATGCGAATGGTTCAAGAATGTTGATAATTGGCAAAAGGACAAGTTCTTCCCTACCCAATTCCCCAAAATAAATAGTGGTTTTAACCACTATCAAAAATTCCCAAACACCCTTAATCCCTAAAGTCATAAGGATTCATACTACACATCCCTGAGAAGGATGGGTAGTCATCCCCAAGGCCTAAAATATCAATACCATTCAAAAGAAAAATCTCAAAAGTTCACCATCAAAATTCCCAAACACCCTTGATCCCTAAAGTCGTAAGGATTTGTACTACATGTCCCTGAGAAGGATGGGTAGTCATCCCCAAGGCCTAAAATATCAATGCCATTCACAAGTCAAAAATCCCACAAGCTCAACTTTGAAATCAAAATTCAAAATCAAAATCCTCAAAAAGCAACAATCAAAAGAAACAGTGGTTATCACCACTCCCCAAATCCCTTGCTCAAATAAAATCAAATACAAAATAAATAGTGATTATCATCACTACATATGAGCAAGTATCCCTGTAAAATTGAATAAAAGAAAGGCACCTGAGCTTGAATCCCTAAAATTATCAGCATTTGAAAAACCATTTAGGTGATCCTCATTACGGGTTTGGTGGATAGCCTATCCGGCAATGACGGTATCCTAAACACATGATGATATGTCTACCACATTAGCTTTGCGTGTGTGTAGACCAATGTTTGCATGTGGACGAGCTAGCTTTTGGTCACCTATACTACCTAGTGGTCTAATCCAACTGAGTACAAAACTCTAAATTGTGGCATTCATAGAGTGATCCTCATTACAGGTTTGATGGATATCCTACTTTTCAATGGTGGTATCTGTATGCATATTGCAAGAATGAACTCACTTGCACACATAGGGATATTGAGTATCTTGGTCATCCTAACAGATTCATACCTTCTCAAAAAGTCCTGCATGGTTAGTATACAACTTTTGATCAGTTGACTAGAGTGTTTGAGTCTCATGAAAACCTCATAGGCCTTATAGAACATGCATTTTATTCATTCCATTTTATCACATGTATGTCAGTTTCCATTTGTACAAATCCATTACATAGTATCATGAAAATATTCCACATGAATTGATGAATTCTATACAGTCTATGGTGCTAACATAGTATGTCATATATTGTTCATATTCCCTCAATAAACATCAATAGATCATCCATTTCATTATGCATACACACATTGCATATCATCAAATAAAATCATAGTACAACACATGCATCCATCAATGCATCCATAGATAATAACACATAATGCATCTAACTCTCCAAATTATCATAATTGCAAATCAAGCAAACATTTTTGTAACATCCATTGGGGAATTATTGGTATCATACCTCCCCTAATCAGCAATCAAACAGTTAAGCAATCAACCTCAAAAATCCCCAAAGGTATCCATAAATCCTTTGGTCACCCAAACGCTCCAAAGGTATCCATAAACCCTTTGGTCATCCCAAATGTCCCAATGGCATCCACTAAGTCCATTGATCATAATAACAACATGCTTAATCCAAATCAACAATGGATAACTTAATCAAGTTAATCATGTTCATCTTGTGAATCATTGCCAAAGACAGTCATGCACCCCCTTTTCTTGGGGTAAATAAGCAAAATATCAAAAGAAAATTAAAGCAAACTAGTAAGCTTATATCCTATTGCCATCAAGGCTAGGATTTGATTTAAGATTATCTCCTATTGCCATCAAGGCTAGTATTTGATTTAAGCTTATCTCCTATTTCCATCAAGGCTCGAATTTGATTTAAGCTTATCTCCTATTGACATCAATGCTAGGATTTGATTTAATATTATCTCCTAATTTCCATCAAGTCTAGGCTAAATCGTAGACTTGAGCTCGTCTTCCAACTGCCACCAAGGCTAGGATTAGACTTAAGCTTGTTTTCCAATATGCCAAAGAACACCAAAATCAAGTTCATTAACTTATCAAAGGCATTAATTATGAGAGGCATACCCTTTCCATGGTTGGGGCATCCAATGTTGACGAGGTATTCTTCTATGAAATCTCATCAAAACTCAAAAATTCAAAAACAATTAAAACACAACAAAAACAACACAAAAATCTAAAGAAAATATCCAAAACCCACCAAAATCAAGTCAATTGGGTCAAGAGACTTGTCGCTTTTCTCACTGGTCAATTCCTCATCGACTCATCGCTTGAGGGGGTAGTCATACTCAGTCCAAATTAGCAATCACACACTCAATTATGCGAATTGTGGTTGTTCAATGAATCTTCGATAAAGACAATCATACTCCTACTTGGGGCAGCAAACAAGCACGCAATATCACATCATAACGCTCAACATTACTGGCTTCATGAAGTAATGGGCCCTAGCCCTTCATGATGAACAATGTTCAAGCATAGGCACATTCATGTAATGAGTTAAAAACAAGGATTCAAGAACACACACCCTTTCCATGGTTGGGGCATCTAAAGTTGGTTAGGTTATCAAGTAACATTAATAATTCAACATTTTTGTCATCTATTTTTGCTCATCATTGTGCTGCACACAACACATCTCAAAAATGGGCATCTATAGACACTAAAATGTGGTTAATCTGAAGCATCCACAAACAATGATCAAATTGGCATCATATGGCCCCTTGGGCAGCCCTTAAGAGGCTCATAGTGTTT
Source organism: Wollemia nobilis (assembly GCA_028583015.1). NCBI lineage: Eukaryota > Viridiplantae > Streptophyta > Pinopsida > Araucariales > Araucariaceae > Wollemia > Wollemia nobilis. The sequence goes on along the minus strand of JAQPPZ010001836.1, from coordinate 7,081,769 downwards.
CTAGCCACTCCATAAAGGTTTTTGGAGGCTACCGACCCAATTTTGGGAGTTTTTGGCCCAAAATTCACCATCGTCCCACCCTGGTATGGTGGTATATTCCCACCATCCCACCCTAGGATGGTGGTGAGCCATCATCCTAGGGTGGGACGGTGAGCAGGTTTGACCCAAAAAAAGTCAAATCTAGGATATTTGGCACCCAAAAATTGCCATTAGCATACCATATGGAGCATGTAGGTCAGAGGGCATTGAACCCTTATGACACACTTCTTAATGGAGGCCCAAATTGGATATTCTCTTCCACACCCCTTGCATGCCTCCCGTTTGACAAGTGGCACCTCCTGCCATGCATGCCCTTCCATGCCTTTTTGCACATGAGCCCATTTGGGCTATAAAATGGATTCAATATCCATACATAAACATGGAGAGGAGTTCTATTATATGCAACGAAGTTCTTTCGATATTTCCCCTCACCTTATTGAACCTTTTTTCCCTCAAGATCTCTCTTTTGCCAAGGAGGTTACTGGGTGACTTCAAGAAGGTAATCCGAGCATAACTTTTCCATCCGGGTGAATTTCTTCACCAAATTAGATGAAAACACACCTTATATTTTTTAGGAACATCTTCTAGTGATTTTGGAAGCAAAAAATGGCCATAATTTGTGGGTATCCCCTCCCGGGGTACCCCCCCAATAGTTGAAGTCACCACCATCCCCCCTTGTATGAGGGTACACTCTTAAAAAATTTCACTACTATTTTTATTAGTATTTTTCTATATTATCCCATGATGCTACAGTTAAAATTTCAGGTGATTTGGAGTTAAATTGACAAAGTTATAGCATTTTTAAGTTTTTGCAAGCTCGTAGGGCCCATCCGGGCACCCCAATTTGATGCAGGTGGATCTGGGATCCAATTTGAAAATATAATCATATGGGTTGTCTTTAAATGTCAATTTATGCATACTTTCTAAATTTAATGAGTTTTGGATATGTTTAGGTTCAGGATTTGCTTGTCTTCTTCTTCATAGGTTGTAGGCGGGCGATGCCAAATCAAGGGGTCTACATATGCAATTTCTGATCTTTTTTTGGTTATATCCCCTCAAAACATCCTCTTTAAAATCTCTGCAAATTTTCAAGTAATTTTTATATGTTTTGATATATTTTTAATATATGCGCTATTTTACCCCTGTGGGTATTGCATGTTTTTACCACACACCCTTGTTATTTGACCCCTTTCGCTTCCTTGTGTGTAGGTGCATGTTTTTAGAAGGCATTGGTAAGGAATATCAGACATCATATATTTAATATACAAGCAGCTATGGCATTTTCCCGCTCACCTCGATTGTGGGTATGAGCAAAAGCACTGGTTGTGAACCCTGATTCCTTGGAGGAATTGATCCTTGGGCACCCCAAAAATTGTAACAATTGTATCACCTTTTGAGACCTCAAGGGGACTTCTATGTAACGTTTGATCTGATCCACACAATTAATAAAGAAGACACTCATTTCATTTCAATCTTTATTGCTTGGTATTGCTTCATTTTCATATGCATGATTTCGTTTGATGCTCATGTGCAAGATGGGATAGATACACATATTGTTTCTCTTAATTAGGTGCACCGCTTTTACCTAATTTAGGTATAATTTTGGTACAACACTTCTTACCATTATTCCATCAAGATGTCTCCTTTTGAAGCATTATATGGAACTAATCCACCAACAGTAGCAGATTATGTACCAATATCCTCCAAGGTGGCACAAGTAGATGATTGGTTTCAATAACTTCAATCAATGCTCACCATTCTCAAAGATAATTTGGTCCAAGCACATAATCGTATGAAGCAATAGGAAGACACACATTGTTTGGAAAGAGAATTCAATATTGGTGATCTGGTGTTTTTGCATTTACAACCCTACAAACAATTGTCACTGAAGATCAAGTCAAGTCAGAAGTTGGCTCCATGATTTTATGGTCCTTATAGAATTATGCATCACATTGGGGAAGTAGCATATCAACTAGAGTTACCTCATTCCTCACGCATACATCCAGTATTTCATGTTTCCTTTCTCAAGAAGGTTATTGGCCAGAAAGTACAATCTCAGTTAGAATCACCAGTGCTTGATGAAGAAGGGCATATATATCTCCAACCAAAAGTAGTTTTACAAACCAAAAAACATAAATTGAGATCTTGTCACAACCAATTGTTTCTCATCAAGTGGCAAGTTTTACCCAAAGAAGACGCTAAATGGGAACCTGAAGATATTTTCCAGACATTTCCAGCTTTGAGGACAAAGATTTTCGAGGAGGGGAGTCATGCTACACTCCAAACATAGTTGTCGGCTATGTTGTTCAAGAAGAAGATAGTACTATATATATTAATTTTTTTTTGATTTAATTTATCATCTATCATCTTGCTCTTATTTCAATTCACTTGTGAATATCACACTTGCCTTCAAGGCGGGGATCTTCCCTCCTCGAGAGGCATTGAGTTATTAAATTTGATTTATTAATTTTGTTCCATTCGTTAGAACTGTTGTGTACTTATTCTAAGTGTTCTGCTTAGTTAAATGTTATGTTGTGATTCTATGGTTAATAATACTATTTTTTAGGATAACAAAGGAGAAGGCTACTTGTCTCCTTCCAATCATTTTAAAAAAATTTAAAGATCCTTATACGAGTAAAAATGTTTGATGAAATAATTTCGTACTTGTTGGATTTCTAGGGATACTAATGCTCTCCAAGCATCAAATGATCCTACCCTACCTTCTATCTAGGTATAAGAATTAATTGCAAATTAATTAGATGTTTGGAAATCATGTTTAGATATAATATTTGATGAAAATATTACAATATTTAACAAAGTTGAAATATCTAATATATCCCTACACAAAGAAAAAGTGTTTGATAGAATAATCCAATGTTGATGGATACCTCAATATTTTCAAGCACTCACAAGTCATTAAATGATTCTATCACCCACTTTTTCTAGGTGTAGAGATAAATCAAAGGATATATGAAAGTGTTATGATAAAATATTGTGTGATAACAGAGAAGAATTTTTCCTTAGGATGAAACTTGCTAGCTTAGACTATTATTTTATATGCTATATTTAAATTGGTATTATGGTATCAAATTCAGCATGGAGTGCTAACAAGTCATAGGAAAGAGGTGGTGCCCATGAAATGATAGTGGTGTTGAAAAATGAAGAGATGTGCACTTAGAAAGATTCATTGGAGAGATTTGATACCTCATCTACCTAGCTAAAAAGCAATTTATAATATCATCTATCCTACCTAATATTATCATGGGTTACAATGAATCATCTTGACTCCATATACAAATAGCAAGCATATGAACACAAGCAAGTGAATTAACATTTAATTATGCAACAAGCAAGATCATGATCAACCAAATATGCATACAATCCTCCAAATATTTTGAAATCTAGAAGGAGAATCTAAGGCATTAAAATGTAGTCATGTTATGACTGGTAACTACTTTTAAGAACTATATTATCAAGACCTCAGCTTCCTTCTAGAGTCCAAAAGATCAAGATAATGAGGAAGAATTATGGGAGTCATTGAGGAGGTATGCTAGCTCAGTGATCTGCTACAAATGCAATGCAAGTGACTCTATTTTCTAGCTAGGATCATAATCACTTCGTTGCAATATGCCCCCTCATGAATTTATGGGATAAATAGATATATGCAAGAAAACATGCAATCAAGAATATGAAAGTGAGAAAAATGATTTAGAAATATCCATGCAAATAGTCAAGTATGTAATTAGGTACATGAGCAAGAAATACATGAAGATTCAAGCATAATATTATCCTAGGTGCTTTATGTTGGTAACTTTTTTGTGTTCCTTACCATCTAATGTTTCCAAGTGATATGATATTGACCATTATTTAGTTATTACTATGAATAGACCTAACCAATGAGGTTTGAATTTACCCTTAAGGTATTCTTTTGCATTAGTGTTTCTTTAGTTTGTATTAAGTAAAAATTCCCCTAATTTGAAGGAGCGAGGTCATACCCTCTTCCCATAAGCTTTCTTAAGTATTTTATCACAAACTCATAAGTGTTCTAGGGAATAGATCCATTTTTCATCAAGTAGCTCTAGTTGGCTAAGACATGCATGGTGATACTCATCACCAACTAATGCATCCTTGAACTTCTAACTCAAAAAGAAAAATAGCCTCAATCCTATAGATAAAGGTATAGGATATAGCTCCATTTTTATTTTGAACACTAGTGTGATACACCCATAAGGAAAGATATAGTTGTAAATACCAATCCCTACCAATTTTGTTGATAAGTCTCTTTAATATTTTTATTAAATTTTTAATAGATGATTTGGCCTGACCATTACCTTGTGGGTAATATGGAATTGATTACTTATGCTGGATTTTGAATTTATCAAGGATCTTGGAAATATTCTTATTTTTAGGAGTACAATTATCTAAAATAAGCATATCCAAAATGTCATACCATGATAATATTTGGTTTAAGATAAACTTAGAAACTTTAACTCTAGTACAAGAGGATAAGGACATAGCCTCTACTCAATTTTTGAAGTATTCTATTGTGGTAATTATGAATTTATGTTCATCGAATGATATCAGGTTTATTTTCCCAATGATAGCCAACCCCCAAGTGGAAAATGACCAATGAGATGTGATGGGCTGAATCTCTTGAGAAGGTACATGGATCAAGTTACAATGCTTTTGACACTTTTTGTACTTACACACATGATTATAGGTATCTCTTTCCATAGTTGGTCAGTAATATCCCATGTGAATAAGCTTCTTAGTGATGTCACTTCTATTTGAGTGTCCACCATAATCTCCCTCATGGGTGTCTTATACTACTATTTTGGCTTCATCTAACTTTAAGCATCTTAAAATAATGCCATCAAAAGTATGTCTATGTTATATAGGATATATTCAATTATCATATATTAGCAAGTTATTTGCCTAAGGTTCTTCTACTCATTGATATTTAGACCTTCAGGCAAAATGCCACTCTTAAGTAAATCGTATATTTTCTTGTAACAAGAATTAAGGAAAAGTGCTTGTTTAATGGAAAATATAGTTAATTATCCTTGAATGGATTCCAAGGTTGTAGGTTGTCTTATATAATGAATGATAATTGTTGATTGTTCATCCTCCAACTCTAGAGTCATAAGCCAAGCAACACCAACCATTACATTTACTTGGCAATTACTACATCATGGAATAGTATCAATGGTTACTTTCTCAAAGGAAGCCAATAATTTATCCGTAATGTCTTTATACAGTTTGAGCTTATTTTATTTGGTTTGATAAACTCCATTAATTTGGTTGACTATAAACTATGAATCTTCAAATATGAAGAGTGAGGCTACTTTCACGGCTACAGCTGCCCTAAGTCAAAGGATGAGCACTTCATAATTAGTCGTGTTGTTGGTGCACAAGAATTGAATCTTGAACGATAAGGGGATGACAATATTCTATGGTGATATTAAGATAATTCCTATCCTCGCACCTTTGACGCATCTTACACCATCAAATAAAATGATCCAAGATTCATGTCATTATGCCTCAAGAGTACACACTATCTCCTTAAGATAATTGATTTCTAGGGGATGCCTAGTTAGTCGAGGTGTTGTTGCTAGCTGATTAGCTATCACTTGTCCTTTAATAAAATTTTGAATAATTAATTCTAGGTCAAATTCATTAAGGTCCATAACCCATTTAGCTATCCTACCCAAAAGGTGGGGTTTATACATAAGGTATATCAATGGTTCAACCTTATATATAACATATATTTTATGGTTTAGCATGAAATATCTCAACTTTTAAGACAAAAGACCACTACTAAGAACATATTTTCCAAAGGGGTATATATAGTTTCTTAGCTAATAAGGGTTCTCCTAATATAGTAGACGTCCATTTCTCTATGTTGTTCATCATATTGTGCTAAAATAGTACCTAAATCATGAATTGTTGTTGCATTGTATAACAACAATGGCTTAAGAGGATTGAGTGGGATAAGAACTAGTGGAGATAAAAGGTATATTTTAAAGCATCAAAGTATTTTTGACATTCTTCACCCTAATTAAACTCAATCTCTTTTCTTAAGAGTCTCAAAAAGGGTTGACATTTATCTTCCAATTGGGATATAAATGTCCTAATAGCTTGCAATCTTCTTTCCATATTTTGAATCTCAATTAAGTTTTTAGGTGGTGAAATCTTGGTTATTGATGATATTTTATCAAAATCTACCTCAATGCTATGTCTAAAAACTATAAAGCCTAATAATTTATCAGATTTTTCCCTAAATATACATTTGTATGGTTTAAAGTAAACCTTACATTCTCTAAGTCATTCAAAAATTTGTCTCAAGTCTTTGATATGGTCTTCTCATTTTATAGATCATCTAAGAAGATAGTCAACATGGTCTTCCATGGTATTGTACATAATATCATGGAAGATATATTATGGCATATTGGTAAGTTGTATTGGTTTTATTCAAAATAAAGGGCATAAACTCAGCAAAAGTTACCCGAAGGAGTAGTGAACACAATTTTGGCTTAGTCCTTTGATGCTATTCAAATTTTATTATAACCAAAAAATCCATCCACCAAAGACAACATTCCACAATCAACAATGAAGTCAACTATCATTTCTATATTAAGCAGAAAAAAATCATCCTTAAGACAGGATTTGTTGATGTCTTGAAAGTTTGTGCATACTCGCATAGCACCCTCTTTCTTGGAAACAAGAAAAATGTTTGAGATACAATAGAAATAGTCCATAGCCTTAATAAATTTGACCTCCAAAAGCTTTTGGATTTATTTGACTAGGGGAGATTAGGGTGCATATTTATTAAGTTTTGCTTCACCAACTTAGTGCTAGGATTGACTACCAAGTCCTAATATATCTATGTAGGACCATGTGAAAATACCGTAAAAACTCAATTAGAAGATTTGTATATTCTTTCTGTTCTTCTAAAGTTAGAACTTTTAATAAAAAATTTGTTCTTGGGTTGTCAACTAATCCTATGTTAATATCTATGGTTTATTCTATTAACATATGATATTTATATTCATATTGTGGAGGGGTAAGTAAGACCCCTAGACTTTGAATCTCATTGGCATATAAATTCCATTGCTTAGTGTTAGGTGATTGTGAGGGATGTGTGATCAAAGAGAGGGTTCTTTTTATAGGGATGTCTTCTTGATAAGGCAAATAATTGGAACTATCCCTAGGAGGGTTGTGGGATAAAAATTTCACCTCACAATCATTTATATGTATTGTTGATACAAGGTTGAGATATCATGTTGTTATCTTCTTGAGGTAAAATTGGCATATCCCTATTATCAATGTTATCATTGGAACTCTACCTAGTCTCCTTAATTGGATTGATGCTTAAGGTGTAGATTTGTGCATATTGTGAAAACATATTAAAAAATTAGAAGGGATAAGGTTCATTTCCCTCCTCTTCATCCCAATATAAATCTTATTTTAAGGTTATTTATTTTTGAGTTTCATATGAGAAAATATGCACCTTTTCATTGTCACTTATTTTTGAAGAGGAACAAGATATCCTTTCATTATGGTTAGGTAAGTATCCTAACTCGTAATGTTCAAGCCAAGCTTCAAATTCTAGAGTATCCTTAATGTCTTGTTATCAAAGTCCCAAGCCCTTTCCCTTGCATTTAAAATTACAAATAATTTTATTGAGGATAGGGTAAATATTAGAGAGATAACATAAGGCATACCTTTGTTCTATTGGTTATGGATCGGTTCCATGTATTCTCTTCTCATTAGGTGTTCCTACATAAATAAAGGTGCAAGTTCTTATTTACACAACCATTCCTCGTCTAGAAGGAAATCCTAAAGCAAGAGGTAACAAGGGTAACCTAACCAAGTCTAAGGTCAATAGCTCATGATACAGATTTTTGAGGTTTATATTGTTAATATCCTTGACCTTTTCCTTACCTTTTTTCATAGCTTGACTATTGGTTTCTTCTTCTTAGTTGATAATTTTTCCCATAGTTGGGATGGACCTTAAGTTATCATCTATAAAAGGACATGAAGTGTTAAACAAAGGGCATAACTAATCCTAACTAGATATTTTGACAATAAGTAAAAGGATCTCTATCGAACATTATGCTTTACAAATTACCTTGATATTCATATTTTACACATTGATGGTAATTTTAGGGGATAGCTTGCATTGCATGGATCCAAGGTCACCCCAAAATGATATTATATTTTAGATCATAGGGAAACACATAAAACATGTATAAAATGTGATGCCCTACTTTTATCATAAGAACTATAGTTCTGGTAGCTTCTCGCTCTTCATTATCATATCTTTATAACAATGTTTAATTTCTTTAGATCTTCCTTATTGAGCCTTATTCTATGGATGAACTTAAAGCTAAATATGTTGATCGTTGAACCAATATTGATGAGCATCCTTTTAATGCATTGTTCACCGATATTGCAAGTGATATACAAAGGGATTTATCCTATCATATAAGCAGGTGGAATTTCATCCTTAAAGAAAGATATGGTAGCATGGTTCATGCTCAAGGACCATACCACATTAGCCAAGTCATCAGGACTAATATTTTTGGGTACCTTCTACTCACTTAGAAGCTTAAATAGGTTTTCTCTATGGCTTGGTGAATTTTACAACTCGAGGATAGATATTTTGGTTGGTGTGTCCTCTAATTATTGGATATTAAAGGTTTTTCTACCTTTATCTTATGGTTTTACAACCAAATGTTTTCTTTAGGAGAAACAACACATTTATGCCACAAGACCAAGGGAGGATCAAGGGGCAGTTCAAAGGTTTAACCTTTTTCTCTAGCTTGTTGTCTAGTCATGGTGCTAACTTGAATCATCTCTATCAAATTCTAATTTGGTGGGGGGAAATTCCTATATTGAACGTGATTAGTAGCATTTTATCCATTTTTGGGTAAAGGGTCCTAAAATATCCTTAGTTCTTGGTCATAGAATATTACTTGCTCAATATCGTTGACCACAATATGGCATTCATCAATGAGGTCCACATTTTTAAGAGTAATATATTTTTTCATGTGGTGACCATTTATGCAATGAAATCACATTTTTGGTCAGCCTTGAACCAAGGAATATTTTCCCTATCAGGATCATGCTGCCTTATAGGAGGTAATTCTATCATATTAGAATCTAGCAGTTGTTTCAACAGAGAGGATAGAGACTGGTTTAACTTGGTAATTTTAGAAGGCTTTTTGTGTCTTGGCTAGAATTATTTTTTGAAATGTTGTAGTGGTATTAACAATACCTATCTTAGGATTTTTATTGGGATGAGTGTTAGTTACACATCACCCAAAACATGTTTGATTTTATATTATCATTTAGTGTTAGAATAATAGGGCTTTTCATATTCCTTGGTTTTTAATTGCCCTCTACATTAGAGGGTGACTTCTATTTGCTTTGCAATAGGGTTATGCATAAGGGGTCAGCCCCGAAATCTATTTATAAAATAAAGGTGAATTATATTTGAATATCTATGAATTTTGTAGAAGTATACATGGCGCATTGCATTTATTTATCTCCAAAAAATTTCAAAATGTGGCGAATTTCATTAATTTATCTCTAAAAATTTTCAAACCGTGGCAATTTTTTGTGTTGGGGGCTATGAATATTGGTTTGTAAAATCTAAAAATGTATAGCATACTTAAAATATTTAGGTCAATATGAAATACTTTATACTGACATGACGACTGATGGCATGACGATCGACTACAGGTATGACGATCAACTGTAGGAATACCGATCGGTTACAGGCATGAAGATCAATTGTAGGTATGATGATCAGCTGTAGGCATGACAATCTACTACAAGAATGTCGATCAACTGAAGGTATGCCAATCAACTACAGGTATTATGATCAGTTGCAGGTATGACAATTAGCTGCAAGAATATCGATCAGTTGCAGGCATGATAATCGACTAAAGGCATGATGATCGACTACAAGAATATCGATTGGCTGTAGGAATGACGATCAGCTATAGGAATACCTGTCGGTTGCAGGCATGACGATCGACTGTAGGAATACCTATCAAATATAGGCATGATGATCAGCTATAGGCATGACGATCGGTTGCAGGCATGATGATCTATTGTAGGCATGATGATCGATTGCAGGCATGATGATCAGTTGCATGCACTCCTCTACAACCTTGTCAAGTTTTTTGTTGTTTCAAAGCTATTTTTGAGTTAGAGTATTTTTTATATATGTTTGTCAGTACCCAGTACAATATATATATATATATATATGTGTGTGTGTGTGTGTGTAGTATATGAGGCAATTTGGGTAGGAAAAATAAAACCATTTATAATTTGAAGGAAATTTGGGTGGGAAATATAAAATCATTTATAATTTAAAGGCGAATTGGACGGTAAAATCAAAATCATATGTAATTTGAGGTCAACGAATTAAAATAAAATTAGGTTCATGATTATCAATGGTGGGCGAATTTACCCCAAAATAACTTCCACCCCGTAAATTTCGGGCGTATGGGCCCCAGTGAAAGGATCCAAAATTATCCAATTTAAAATCTTGAAAATCCTAAATAGAGCCAATTTATGATATTTTATGCTTATGCATAACCCTTCTTTGCAAGATCTATCACATCATCGAAGGATATGATACAAGTCACCTCTAATGGGTATGAAAGGTGTTCTTGTAAGTTACATACAAAGATACGCAAAAGGTCTCTAGGTGGTGGAGCAAAAGGATTGTTTTTACCAATTCCTGCCATCAGGGTAAGAACTCATTGAGGGATTCATTTTTTTCTTATTTTAGCTAATATAAGTCATCAACTATCCATATTTTGCAATATAGGTGATAAAATATTGAATGAATATTTCATCTAAATGAAAAAGTGGTGGGACAATTGGTAGAACAATTCTATAGCCTCACCACCAAGTCTTGTAGGTAGGAGCTTTAGTAACAATATCTCATCATAGACAATGTTGTGGCATGCAGCTAGAAAAAATTGAAGGTGCTCTATTGGGTCACCTTCTCCCCTGTACTTCCAAAAATTTGGTAGCACAAATCCCAAACGATAGGGTTTTTAAAATAAGGGTAGGATATATGGGTTGAATACAAAAATCTTTATAAGAACACTTTTTTGATGTGCCTCCTTAAATAGAGGCCAACTATTGCTTAAATTTAGAATTTTATTTTGCTAATTGTTCTAGTCTAGAGTTTATATCTTGGAATCCAAGATAAAAAAAATTATGGTGTTAGGGACTAAGGTTAAGAATTGACAAAGGATAATACTGATTATTTGAATGAGATGATCTGAAAGGTATCATCATGTTATTAATTTTGGGACTACTTGAAAAAATAAAGTTAGTAGGGAGATATTAGCAGGAATAGGTATGCAAAAGAATGGATTAGAAGAAATCACATTCAAAGCATTTGGTACACTGGCAAATATATCCATATTTTGGACTCATGGAAGACTACTAGGCTAATACATAGGGGGATTTAGCATAAATGGATCTGTGTTGGGAGGTATAGATCAAAATTTTTCTAAGGAAAATGGGATACTTGACGGCCTCCCTCCTATGGTTGTGGTAAATATTGAGTCTCATTGTTGAGCACTCATGGGATTTGGTCTAGGCTATTGTAGAAGTTTTAAGAGTTCTTTCACAATAGAAGTGGGCATCTCATCCACCCTTAATATGGATTCCATAGATTCTTTATTTCCTTGTAGGAAAGTGGCTAGATGATCCATAGACTTAAAAACTACTTATCCTTGTTCATAATAAGTAGGATAAAGGGCTTAAAAATAAAAATTTCTTCCTCTTCTTCCTCGAATGTTGGGTTTTCAATCATGGGTTAATTCTTTGGAATTTTAGATGAAGCACTCAAATTTTGTGGTAATTCCTGCATAGCATTTCGATTAAAATAAGGAGGTTCAAACATGGTCAAAATAAAGGAGTTCACTTTATTAAAGTTTTTTTTTTAGAGTTTTTATAATAAATAAGAGATGATGTTCGATATCCTTATGTCAACTTGGAAAAACAACCTTTCTTATAATTCTTATTAGCCCTCGTAAAATACTAGCCAAGGGAGATAACCCCCAAGGTTCGTACATTAGGTTACTCAAGGGGTTGTTAACCTTCCCCCATAAGGACTAACAATTTGATTATATTCTTATTCTCTTTATTTAATGTGATTTATGCTAAGCAAACAAGATTAGATGATCTTGATTAAAGTGTAATAAGTTTTTATGTTGGTTAAGGATAACGTCCTAAGTCAAAAAAAAATTAGACCCACATGATATTCATGTTGGGTTCACCAAATATGTGGGAGGCCAAAAGGTGCATTGGGATATTGGCCTCAAATGTGTTCTCTCAAGGGTCATATACACTCATAAGGGATATCCTTGTTGCTAACCTGTCATTGGATTACACTTCATGTTGTCTATCTTTGGTGGGAAATTTTGGATTCACCAAGAGCTTATAGTTTTCCCTAATATAGTTTTATTTTTTAATTTAGTAGACACCTAAATTTTGCTCTATCCAAAAGACTAATGCACAATATGAAAATGCAATGCAATAAAAAATACAAATGCAAAATACAAGATGTTATACTCTATGTGATATTTCTTTTGATAAGTACTATCTATACTATGGAAACAAAACTTTTCTTTTCTTTTTTGAAAGGCGCGCAAGGAATATGCAAGCATACAATTAATCCTAGATGCAAATTCTACATGCAATTCAAATAAAATACCTAGGAAAAACAAAGTAAAATACTATGTTAATCTTCTTTTAATTTCTCTCTTATATGCAATTTTAAAAGATGAATTAGAAAGACATACAAGTAAACAATAAACAAATAGTCTATTCTAAGGATTAAAACCTAGAGTATAAATGGTATTTATCTATTTTGGTGCTAGGTGTGAATACACCACCTATGTGCAAATATGTCTCTAGATAAGTATGTCACCTGGAAATCCTAAACTTGACGAATTTGCTAAAAACCTGCAAAAACAAACATAAAAAAAATGAATTAGAGTTTAAGGCTTTCCAAATAGCAAGAATCATGCAACTTCCTACTTGGCATAGTTATTCCCCCTATTTATACAAAAAATCATAGTGGATAACATTTGGAAATCGATGTTGTTATTCTTGTAGTGAATTTATCGCTTGAAGGCCCTGTCATTGGTGAATTCATTAAAATGATAATATTAGATGATCATATGGCAAGGATAAATTTAGGGTTAGTGAGATTGATATAATGATACAAAGGTAAGGTTAAATAAGCTAGAAAACTAAAAAGATTCAAATATAAAATTTTCAACACTAAATATTCTAGCTACAAGCTTACTATAGTGGTAAGGGCTTTGGTATCTCTTTGAGAGGTCTAACATTAAAACCCCACTTAATATGAGGGGACCAGGATCCCTCATAAAAACCTTTGTAAATGCATTGAGAGTAATGGTAGGGATACCACAATGAAAAATTTCATTGGGATCTCTTAACAAAGACCCAAGTTCAATTCATGGGAAGGGTGGCCCCTCATATGCCCTCACTTTTCTACCTCTTCAAATAAAAAATGGTTAAATAAACTAGAATATGGATTGGCAAGGAAATGTAATATCTCATAGATGGATTGTGAATACATGACTTGTAACATTAACAAGTAGTGTATTTGCTTCAAGGATTAAAAAATATTAAAGAATTTATGGTCGTGAAATTGAGGTTTCAGTTACATATATGGAATACATTGTCTAGTTTGGATGTAGGTGGGAAATTTGCATATAATGAAAAGAAATAAAAATTACAAGTCAATTGGGATTATAGGTCTTCTCCACTAGAATTCTAAAGACCTAAAAGGTTATTCCCTATCATGTAGGCTTCCCAAGACACCTGCAAAGCAAATAAAAAACACTTAACGATGCAAAAGTTAGATTGGAACAAGATAAGAAAATTGATGCATATAAAAAACAATTGAACAATAAAATGTTAGTAAAAATGGTGATTGAAATTGGATAATTAAAGAACAATATCACTATGACAAAAAATTTGCAGCACTATTTTATACAACAATAATGCTAAATTCGTGTAGAGATTTAATGTATCAATTGGTGATGTGAAGTGCCCCCTTACTTCAATATGTCTCTATGGTATAATTTTGGTAGTACTATTTTAAGCAATAATAATGCTAAATTTTGGTAGAGATTTAGTGTATCAATTTGTGATGTTAAGTGCCATCCCAAGGGGTCAATTTATAGAAATTTGCCCTCATGGGGGTTTCCCAAAAGGGAGAGTTGAGATGGCTTGTTAGGTAGGTCTATTAGGGACTGATTATATTGGTTAGACTAATTGAATGGCCTACAATTAGTATTCCCCTTGATTGGGAATGATTTGGGTATGTAAAGGAATGTGGAGGAAAGTTAACCACCTTACTGCCTACTTGTTGATTGCCTACAATGGTAGAGGGGTAGGAAGGAATGATTCTTCTCCTAACTAGTTGCTATAAATGATATCAAAGCTTTTGTGTGTCAGATGCAAATATGTCACCTTGCAAATATGATGCCAATGTATTCCCTAACTCAAAAAATTCACATATTTGATTATTAAATGTCAAATTCAACAAGGAACTAGAAAATTTTAACTACTAGAGAACACACCAGCTAGAAAGTGTATTTGCTTACTAGCAAATTTGCTCTAAGATGAAGAATTTGCTACTGCTTAATTTTGACTATAAATTCTAACGTTGAGTTAGTTTTCAATATTGGGTTGACATTTTATGCATTTATGTCAATAATTGGTCTAAGTTAGATGGTTTTATTCTAGGTATCTATATAATGCTCATAGTTCCATTTTTGAGAAAGTGAGAGTGATATTATAGCAACAACAGTAGACACCCCAAAGTAAGGAGGAAGAAATCTGCAAAGGATAAATACCTCCTAAGTTGGAGTAGCCATGGTAGTGGCCAACATTACATTCAATTCCACCTCCCTTTCACTTTCCACTACTCATGATTATTTCTCCACTTTCACTTCTTCTATTTCTACTTCTTACTCTTCTCTCACCCCTTCTTCTATTACACTTCCCTCACCCCTTGCTAGTATAGCTCAAGGTTCTCCTAGAGGCACCCTACCTCCAACTACCACCTTTACTCCTAGAACCATAGTCATAACCTCAATTCCATCACCATCCATCCAAGAATATACATTATAACTATTATTGTAATATTTATCAACTCCTTCATTGGTTGTCTCTCTGCTAGCAATACCACTAGTATAGCTAGTGATAAGATTGACTCATTCCATGGCCATGTCATTTATACCCATATCCACTAAATGCACTCCACCCACAATTTCACTCCAATTATGCCATCCATTGTCACAATCCATATTACTCCTAATGCAAGCAATGACATCACCCACACCCACTTCTTTGACCAATTATATAAGTGTAGCTCTAGAAGTTAGTGTAGTTGTAGGGCCTAATTAGGACTTGTTATAGAATGTTACATGTGAGCTTGAGGAAATATACATTTAAAATACATTTAAATTTCTCATAATTAAAGAGAGAATGTTAAATGAGTAGAAACAATTGAGAGAAAAAACCTCCTAGGATATAGTATTAATTTGGTCACAATTAGAATCTAAGGGAAACAACATCCTCTCATAAAAGCAATGAAGAATGATCCCTCTAAGACTCCTAAATTCCTTGTTGACTTCATTGTCAAGGTATCTAGGCTAGATATAAGCCAAATAGATCCATACCAAATTATTTAGCTTGTAAACCAATTGACAACTGGTGCAACCATGAAATTTGAATAACAAAAAGTGAAGGATGAGGCATTGAAGAAAAAGAAAAAAATCTTGAAGCAAAATTGGCATAGTTCTCTAACAAGAAAAAAATCCTTAAAGGGAGATACCACTAAAAAATATTAGTTGAAGAAGTAAGTTATGGACCTCAAATCCCAGCTTGACAAGACTAAAAATAAATGTAATAGCTAGAGGATATTTTATATTAGCTTGCATAGGGGTAAGACTAGTTGAGGAAATAGAGTGAATAAGAAAAATCTCAAATGTAAGACCAAGTAAAGAAACTACAATATTCCTTTCAGGTGAGGGATCTAAAAATTTATGAGCTTCAAAAGAAACTACAAACACTAAATAAAGAAGAAACAACTATAGTTTTGAGGAAAGCCTTTGATATTCAATAGTTGAAGTCACTTTGGAACAATGTCAAGGTAAAAATAATGAATGCCAAGATGTACTTCTACTTGGTAGCCCACATATAATGCAACTTGAATAAAGTAATAGAAACCATCAAATAGGTTGAGGAAAAATTAGTTGCAAAGGAGAGGTTTTAGGAGGTGCTTAAATTTCTATGATGTCGATCTCATAGGCACAATAGTTAGGGATAGACCAAAAGGATATGGTCAAGAAGTTAAAGAAAATACTTACTAATTTAAGAGACCTACAATCCTACAAGGACACATTAGCCTTTTTAAAATTCTTAATATAGAAAATGGTCAAGGAAAATTTGGGGCTCAACACTATTAGACTATCAAACATATTTGACCCTCAAATAAAGCTCCTCGATGATGACATCGTAGAAGAAATATTTGAAAAGGATAAATATTAGTCTGATTTTGGAGATGCAATTGAACTATATAAGAATTTAGATCCACTTTACACCAAGTTGCAAGAGTTAAAGGGGAAGCAGGATAGACTACCAAAAATTCATATGAAAATATAGCAAGAGAGGCAAAGTACCAATACACCATACATCTATTAGCAAATGAAGAATGATAAAATTTATTGGGGCTACTACCATGAAGGAAAAATATGAGAACCATAACTTTAAAATTTTAGGGATTCCAAATTTGAAAACTCCATGCCCAAGGACAAAGGCCATGTCTAGGATCTGTCACCAATCGAGCTTGGTACCCTACGAACTGACTAGAAACATGGTGACATGTCACTACCTTGGAAACCATAATTTTAAAGGTTGCAAAATAAAAAAAATGGTCCATTAATGCCTTCCAAAACCCCTCAAATTTTATCTAAGTTCAATACAAGTGATGATTTTTTCCTTAAGTGTCGATTGGTTTAGGAGAAATCTATTAGCAAGGTGTCAAATATCCTCTTTTACACAACACATTTTTTTGGTAAGCCAAACACACACTCATATATCATGGTCATTACAATATTTTTCTTTGAATATGCACAAATACAATTTTTACTTCCCTTTAGTTACATTTTCCACTACCTTACTGACATGACAAATAAAATGCATAGTTATAATTGTTACTTCCATTCACTAATAAATTCCACTACCTAATTGACATAACAGAGAATATGCATAGCTATAACTTTTACTTCCCTCCAATTACAAATTCTACTACCTAACTGACATGTAGTGAATATGCACAACTATAGTTTTTGCTTCCCTTAAGTTACAAATTCCACTACCTAACTAACATGATATAAAATATGCACAACTATAGTTATAGACTAAATTTGTTAGAGTTAGAGAATATTACATCATTTGGATCATGTAAATGTACCACATTTGGTACATTGTTATATTAGGAGATTACTTTAGGGGGAATTTAGGTAGTTACTTCAAGCAATGTAATAAATGCACAAGTGTCAATGTGCAGGGTGTCCCCTTGTACGACTAGGTAGAGTGTTGGCCAAGGAATTTATCTTCTTATATAAAGAGCCTCATAGAGATATATCAAGCATATCAAGTACATTGTATCAGAGAGTACTATATAGTGGTAGAACTCCTATATGGAGTACAATGTAGTTCTTTATCTTATATTAATGGAGTGACCATCACCTCCATACTACATTATATTTTCACCACTTTCTATTTATAGTATATTTCAATCATATTGCAAAATTACTTTCTTTCATATTTTTTATATTTTATTAGGACCTATGATAGATCTCTCCCACTGAATATATCCTGAAGAGCTAACAGTGGTATTAGATCCACAGTGAATCGAGAGAGGAATAGGAAAAGTCACCATTACTATTGTTGGCCTGCATATTTGCAAATTGGATATGCCATTGTGTGTCGCTGCATGTAAATGTTACCACTAGAAATCAACTGATAGAAAGATCCATAGTAGTCAATAAAATTAGGGAGATCCACTATAAATATTGAAAGGACTAAAATAAATCTCACGTTACAAAAATTTTGAGATTACATTTGGCTAGAGTCTTTCCACAGAGTTGTAGAAAAACTCGTGAATACTAGGACTCAGTATTCATTCCACTAGTTTGACAGATCAAAGTGAATACTACTTCAGGATATTTATTTTTTCATGTTAACAACTATCCAAAGTTGTTTGTTTTAGAAAATTAACTCTCAAAAGTTGGAATATTTCTTGCAATAGATAGAGAAGAATTTCACCTTCGTTGCCTTAAATTCTATGTGCTTTCCTCATGCATATATTAGTTCTTTGTTGCAGAAAAATAATCTAGGAGAAGAGTGGTGGTGAATTTTGGATATTGGAGATATCCATTACTAAATTGAAAAACTTACCATTCTACTAGAAATTTCCTTAGAAGCATTTAGCCAGAATTATAAATTCTTTCATTCCATTTTCTAACAACTTGTTGCAGAAAAAGGAGATTCAAAAAAAGGTTGGGAAGCTTCATACAAGAGATCTAGAAATAATATATTTTTAGAATAATTCCAGCACTTGCAGCAACAAGGAGAAGAATGAAAAAGGTCCCATTATAAGAGCTGTAAATCCTATAGATTTTAGAAGTGAAGAAAAGGCCAAGTAGCCTCATAATAGACTCAATGAAGAAGAGCCTCTAGAAGATGAGTCAAGGAGGAGATAGGAGACTGGTGATCTCTATTTAAGATCAATACCTAGAGAGTGTAGAAGCAGAAAAGGCCATAGAAATATTATTATTGAATAAGACTCTTGAGAAGAGTTCCTAAAGAAGACTCCAAAGAAGAGTTTGTGAAAAAGGAGATTTGTGATCTCCATTGAAGACTATGAATTGAATATTAGCTAGAGTCTTTCCACAATACTGTGAAGACCAGTACTCAACACAAAACTTGTACCACTAGTTTCAAGAATAACTAGTGAAGTTGTCCTAAAAAGACCCCATTGGAAACAACAGATAGAAGATTTTTTCTAGAAGAAACTGAAGAGATCCATAGAATATCTCATTGAAAATATTCCTATCTTGGAAGAGATAAAGAGGGACTAAACAATTACCCTTTTGAATCATCTATGCTTAACTAAAGAGGGTAATAAGGGCAGTCATCTATGCTTAAAGAAATATATTTTTGTTTGTTGAGGTTGTTTCCCTTTTGAATATTTGTTAGAATTTTTGCCTTTCTAAAAATTACCCTTCTTCTTAGGACCCTTCCTATTTGAATAGAGGGTTGTGTTAGAAGAAACATCTTGTGGAAGTTGATGTACCTCCTCCTCTTGAAGCATATTGACCAACTCAACAAAGGTAACTTTACATTGTGACACCTAAAGGGAAGTGATCAACACCCTATAAGAATCAGGTAAAGCTCTCAATACAATTGAGGTAAGGAGCTTGTCATCAACAGGTTCTCCCAAAGAATTCAACTTTGATTTCAACTCAGATACTCTGAAAATAAAGTGTTCAACTATATCTCCCTACTTCATGCTTAGACTGTGTAATTGATATTGAAGGAATAGAATAGTGGAATAATTATTTCCTGCATATATAGTTTTAAGGGCATCCCATGCCTCTTTACTATGTTTACAATCAGCAATATGGGGTTGAACTTCATCAAACACAAAAAAGCAATATGAGCACTTTTGCTTTGTTGTCTTTCTTGTAAAATTATTTCTGATCAGTATTTGGAGTTGTATCTCCGGAAGCATATGAAGGTCTTGTTGTTGCGCCAGATACAACATCCCATAAGTCATCCATTTCTAGGATTGCCTTCATCTTGTTTTTCCATGGTGTATAGTTAGGACCTTTCAACAATTGATGAGCATCAGTCATTAATTTTACAGACATTGTGAAGGTTCCTTATAATACCAAATGGTCCCCATTTCAATATATCTTAATTCCAGGCCGTTATACCATACAAAATACCCGTCCTTATGTGAGGGAGACTATAGGTATTTTGAAAAATCAAAGAAATTACCTGCCCTTATGTGAGGGAGACTGTAAGTAATTGCAATGATTATACGATACGTGGTACTTAGGCAGTACTGAAATGGAATCATCTTGTTGATGAAACCTACCATAGAAAGTCATCAATCCTCATGCATGGGGCATAACTTCCCTTAAACACTTTGAAAATCAGAACATTCATCAGGGTTTACGTCTAAACATAAGAACGATTAGGGTAGTGGAATGGAGTAAAAAATAGCAAAATGACAAAATTATATCTCCCCTATGATTAATAGAGAACAAGCTCAGATGTCATTTTGGCAACTATATTAGGAAGCAGATATAGTAGTGCAATCATGACAGCATTACCTGTAAGTGCTGGCCAGCAGTATCACAAATACCAAACATTGTAGTGCAATAAATTGCATGGATGGGTTCAATTATTTTGGAGACTTAAGGAGTGCTTTGAATTTTAAAATTTTAATGAAGTAGTGAAAAAAATAGAAAATACGACATACAACATGAAAGTTCCCACAAAATAAACCTCTAGGTGTCAGGCACTACCGAAAATGCACCTTTACAATAATGCCAAATTGCATTTTTCAATACTGAAAAAAATTACTCACAATCTCTTCACTTTCCCCAATTGATTTTGAAATAAATAGGCCCCCCCTTAAGTTTTTGAAAAAAAATTCCTTTTCTAAAGCCTTTTAAAAAAAAATTCCTTTTCTAAAGCCTTTTAAAAAAAAAATCTTTATTAAGTTTAATAAAAAAAATTACTTTATCACAAAAAAATTATTAAACAGGATAATTTAATTATGAATAAAGCAATTAAATTTAATATTAAACAGATAATAAAGAAAAAATTAAAAAGAACTTTAAGAAAAATAAATTAATCAAAATACTTTAAAAAATATTATATACCTTTCGAAGGTACTTCGGGGGGGTCGGTGGGTTTTGACCCCGTGACCTCGAGGCTCCCTAAGTCCCTACCATGTAGGCCACAACCAAATGGGCTAGCAGGCTGACCCGAAAGTATCAGTGGGTTCCGCTTATTTTACAAGGCTCCTTGAGCCTCTCCGATAGGCGGCTCTCGTGGTGGTGGTGTCTCCCATTGGTGGCGCGTGGGTGGTAGCTACTCTGCCACATCCTAACGGTCATACACCTCTACAATCCACTTGGCATGATCATCCTCCTTCAGGTACAATGATCCTCCTTGATATAGAGCAGGCTTCGACACCATTCCAGAGATGACTACAGTATTTGTAACCGATTGCAGACGATCTACACTATAGATACCTGTGGGATCTGCTATGTTACCCGATCTCAATGATGTTTGCACTCACTCAAAACCCATTCATATCCATATGATGGAGGATATTGAGCAGGGAAATCTAACTTTGGGAGATATCAAATATGATAGAATTTACTGACACACGGCCTCATCCTCGTAGAAAATGCATAGAACACGTATGCGATGAAATTACCACTACGGATGCAATGAAAGGGAGGTAATAAATCCTCCTTGACGATAGCATCTAAACAAATTTTGATCTCTAAAAATGCAATCCAAATATCAAACCATAATGGTGAATTCTTAAATCTGGTCTCCGATCGTCGTTTGCAAAGGATTAGTATCTCACATATATCCCATGTGTTGTGTGGGAATCAAAATGAGGTTTATAAGCAGTAACCCTCACTTAGGTAGTTGTCTGCCTTCGGGTAGGCTATGCTACCCTCAACTTACCCTCGTTATGTTCAATATCATTTCAACATGTGCCAAAATTTTGTCCAGTCTACCTAGGTTTTGTGTCCATCTAGGTTTTGTGTTTGTCATTAACCACATCATGTCTATCCAATAAGTGCCTAAGTTCTATGTCTGTCTAGGTTCTGTATCCATCAGTAGCCACGTCACGTTCATCCAATCAACACCTATAATAGCCTAGGGTAGTTTTCCACCCTGGCATGTCAATCGGGTCCTAGCTAGTGAGGTGTCACATCAGTCCTCACATCACTCAAGATGAAGGTCCAACCCTGCCTTGGGTTGCATGTTAGAAAAAAACAATTCATAGATGCCAAAAAATTGAAGTGCTCTAATACCATGTAGAGTGAACTAACAATCAATCATTAAGCATAGATGATTAAATAGTACATGGGAGCCTATAATAGCCCGGAGGTTACGAAACCTCTCGAGACACATTTGGGCTTTGTTACAATAAATAACATACTACCCAAATTAACCTAATGCTAACTATATAATAACAAATTTTGTTAGCATAATAATAATGATGGAATAAAATATATGCTATGCTAACAAAGAAGCCAAAAAAATCAAATCAGATTCCTCCAAGGAGTGGAGAAGAAAGACACCATAAAAATTAGTAAAAGATGTTACAATTTGAAACTTGGTGAGTCTCAAATTCAAGGTGCACTAAGGGCTATTTACAAAAAAAAATTAGTGCAAAAATTGCTTCTATAAAAGCTTCTATATACATGGTTATTAGCTTGGGTTTATTACCAGAGTAACCAAGCAAAGGAGAGAGTTGTCTAACAAAAGAGACAACGTCAAATCATCATTTGCCTACAAGAAAGCCACCATTAAAACCAACAGAAAATAGTGTAAAAGGAGGTGCAAAAAGAAGGTATTCTATTTACAAGTTTATTTACATTATCTTGCACCATAATATTTTGTCCTACTTAGGAAAAAGGATAAGGTCTAAGTGTCATAAATACACATTCTTCATAAGGAAGAAACATCTCCAAGCGGTCGTAGAGAAGCACTATCCGAGCAAGGTAAAAATGGGCCTTCAAGGAGCTCAAATCATCCATGGTTTGGATAGCCACAATAAGCAACCTGCATAGCATACATAGCATAGCACAAGAAGAAGCTATCATCTACAAAGGTAGAATTACAAGCAGCTTGAAAGTAGGATAAAATCCAAGCATAGAGAAAGCAATACCCAAGAGCTAGATGTATGTCCACAAGGAGAATTCAAAACATCACTGGAGTAGTATTGTTCATAGTCCTAGCTCATAGTCATTGTAGTAGTGCTCATTATCCCAGCTAGAACCAACTCACATACCAAAAATCATTAAAGCATTGAGGAGAAAACACAACAAAATATGAGTTGGAAATAATGTATTGAGGAAGCTTGCAAGAATATGTTGAAGAGGAAGGTTCATGCAAAATATAAAATGTGCCACTTGTCACCATTGAAGAAACCCTAACAAGCGCTCAAAATAATGCTCAATATTGCACGCATGAAAGGAAGCATGTTAGGATTAAATAATAAAATTTGAGCTATAAATAAATGCAAAAATAAAATGCATAAGAATAAATCAATACACGAGACACAGATTTACGTGGTTCACCCAATGTGGGCTACGTCCACAGAGAAAATAACCAGGCATTTTTATTCTATCCAAAAAATTGCGAAGGGATATAACCTACAACAAATCCATTGTAACTTCCTCTTCGATCTATCATCGTTAATTACAATTATGCACACTACGCATTACAATACATATAAACCACCATACATCATCCTCTTATAAAAAATATGTTATAATTTTAGGGTAAAAAAGCCCACCTAAAATCCATCATCCGATCTGTGACCTAATAATAAATGGTCCAAATTTACATAGAGAAAAACATCTAAAGGGTCGCCTTAGACCCCCTTGGCAATATTAGTAGGGCGTGGTGTGCCCCTACACCCCCCCCCCTTTGTGGAGTGGGTCTAATTGTGGCTAAATGCTAGGCCTTTGAATTAATCAGGCTCCACAACCAACAATCTCCCACTTGGAGACTAATCATAGTAACTCCACCACTACTGCACCTGTTGGACTATGCTTCAACGTTGGACCTAGAAATTTTCTCACCTTTTACTATCATGCTTGAAGACCAACTAAAATTGAGTATGAGCTCAATTTCTCCTTGGTTACGTCGTGTGTTAACATGTCTATAGGATTTTGGCTAGTGTGTATCTTTTCCAACTTCAATTGACCATATTCCAAAATTGATCGTATGAAATGGTACTTGGTTTGTATATGTTTAGTCCTAGAATTGAAGGCTGAGTTCATTGCAATATGAATAGCACTCTGACTATCACTATATAATATGTTATTCTCTTTTTTATTTTCCAATTCCTCCATAAACCTTTATAACCAAATCATCTCTTTACTAGCCTTTGTAACAACAACATACTCTGCTTCCATTGTTGAAAGTGCAACAACCTTTTGTAATTTTGAAATCCAACTTACTGTAGTTCCACCTACAGTAAAGACATATCGTGTGGTACTCCTTCTGCTATCTATATCACTTGCCATATATGCATTAGTATATCCTTGTAAAATAGTGTTAGTACCTCCAAAACATAATACTTGAGTGATAGTACCTCTTAAATACCTAAGAATCCACTTCAATGTATCCCAATGCCTTCTTCTTGGGTTGCTCATAAACATGCTCACAACTCCAACTGCATGTGAAATATATGGTCTTGTGCACACCATCACATAGATCAAACTACCAACTGCTGATGAATAAGGAACCTTGGACATGTAGTCTATCTCCTCCTGTGTCTTAGGACACATCTCTTTGGTCAATTTGAAATGATTGGCCAAAGGTGTGCTAATAGGTTTTGCATCCTACATATTAAATATTTCCAACACCTTCTCAATGTTCTCACCCTGAGATAATGTTATTTTATGATTTATCCTGTCTCTTGTTATTCTCATACCAAGTATTTGCTTTGCAGCACCCAAGTCTTTCATTGCAAATGAATCTACCAATTTTCTTTTGAGCATAATTATATCCTGCATGTTAGACCCTACAACAAGAATGTCATCTACATACAATAATAGGATAATATAGTTACCATTATCCAGTCTCTTAAAATAAACACAGTGGTCAAAATAACATCTACTATAACCTTGTTCTAACATAAACTAGTTAAATTTCATATACCACTGCCTTGGATCTTGCTTTAGGCCATACAAGCTCTTTTTCAACCTACATACTAATTCCTCTTTCCCTTTGACCTCATACCCTTGTGGTTGCTGCATATAAATCTCTTCCTCCAAATCCCCATGGAGAAAAGCTATTTTTACATCTAACTTTTCAAGATGCAAATCCTCTACAACCACTAGTCTTAAAAAAATGATAATTGAAGTCATTTTAACAACAGGAGAAAAAAATTCATCATAATCAATATCTTTCTTTTGTGCAAATCCCTTTACAATCAGTCTAGCCTTATACCTCTATTACCTCCATCTTCTTCTTTCACCCTGTAAACCCATTTATTCTGCAATGCTCTTTTTCCTGCAGGTAATCGAACCAGATCCCAAGTCTGATTGTGTACCAAGGAGTCCATCTCCTCTTTCATGCCTTGCTTCCACTTCTTCCTAGTTTCTACCTGCATTACTTCTTCATATGTTTCTAGTTCACCAGAGTCAAAAAATAATACATAATATAATTAAGGAGAGTAATGATCAAGTGGTCTACTTATCCTGGTAGATTTTCTAACAACACTTGTAGGAGTTTGAGGTGCTTGTTGTTGTTGTTGATTTTATAGAACCTTTGGAGTTTCAATTTCATCAAGCACTGTGTATTCGGTGTTTACCTTTTCCTATTTCTTTTGCTACAACTAGTCTTTATACATGACTTTCTCATTTAATACCACATCTCTACTCCTAATGATTTTTTGATTTTCATAATCCCAAAAATGATAA
Source organism: Wollemia nobilis (assembly GCA_028583015.1). Classification (NCBI taxonomy): domain Eukaryota; kingdom Viridiplantae; phylum Streptophyta; class Pinopsida; order Araucariales; family Araucariaceae; genus Wollemia; species Wollemia nobilis. The sequence continues at coordinate 7,055,886 of JAQPPZ010001836.1, read as the reverse complement.
CCAAAATTATTAACTCCATATCCAAAGAAAGTACACTTCTCATATTTTACCTCAAGTTTAGTTTTATTTTCTTTATCAATATGCACGAATGCTTCACAACCAAAAGTCTTCATAAATGAGTAGTTAATAGGCTTACCTATCCATACCTCTGTTGGAATCCCACCATCCAGGTAACTTGATGGTCCTTTGTTCATAAAATAAGGAGCAGTATCCATAGCATCTACCCAAAACTGTAAGTGTAATCCTGCATGTAATCTCATACACCTAACATGTTCCATGATAGTCATGTTCATCTTTTCTGACACACCATTTTCTTATGGAGTTTCTGGAACTGTCTTCACTCTACAAATCCTATGGTATGAACAGTAATTGTCAAACTTTTTGTTTTAATACTCACCTCCATTATCTGATCTAAGACACTTCAATTTATTTCCTATCTCATTCTCAACCAAATATTTCCATTTTTTAAAAGTATCAAAGACATCTAATTTCTTTCGAATACAATAAACCCAAGATTTTCTAGTTGCATCATCAATAAATATAATATAATAATAAGAGCCACCAAGATATGATACTTGAGTTGGTCCCCATACGTTTGTATGCACAAGCTCTGGCTTTTCACTCTTCTTTTCTTTTCCAACTCTGATAAATCTAACTCTTTTCTATTTTCCATAAATGTAGTGCTCACAAAAGTCCAAATCAACCTACTTCAAACCTAGCAACAAATTCCTTGAGTGGAGAATATGCATCCCCTTCTCACTCATGTGCCCAAGCCTATGATGCCACAAAACTGTATTCGCTCCTATAGAAGCTAAAGCAATAAAAATATCAGTATTACCAATCATACATACAATGTACCTTTGTTCTTTCCTTTTGCTAATAACAGTGATTCTTTAGCAACCTTCCATGAATTTTTCGAGAATGTAACTGTACATCCTTCATTGCCCAACTGCCCTATGGAAATTAGATTTCTTCTCAAATCAGGAATATGCCTTACCTCTTTCAGCAAACGTTGGTTTCCATTGAATAATTTTATCTGTATCTTACCCTTTCCAATGCTTTGAAATGGTCTATCATCACCCAAATAGACCTATCCAAAATCACCTTGAAAATAATAAAGAAAATATTTCCTATGGGGTGTGGCATGATATGAATTCCCTGAGTCTAGCACCCAACAATCATTAATATTATCTAGTGAAAGGATTAAAGCATCTTACAATACATCACCTTCTTTGTTTGCTTCCTGATTACCCTATTTTTCTTCTCCCTATTTTTCTTTTTGTGTCCAACAATCTCTTTTCAGGTGTCCTTTCTTCCCACAATGCCAGCATTTCAATTTCTTCCCTTTGGATTTGTATCTACCTTTCTTTGATTTCTATGTTTTCCTAGACTCTTTCCTCTCTCTTTTTATTTCCCCCTATTTTCCACATTCAACACATTACCTAATATCTCATCTCTGCTTTTCCATAGTATTTGCTCACTAAGGATAAAACCAATAACGTCATCAAATTTTTAAGTATTTATACCAAAAATAGAATTACTCATAGCCATGACCAAGCCATGCCAGCTTTTTAGAAATGAGCATAAGATCAAAATATGGTATTTAATGAGTATAAGTTACTATTTTCTTGCTTTTAACCCTCACAAGTTACTATTCATACCATGGTATTTGTAGAGTGAAGACGGTTTCAAGAACTCTACAAGAAAATGATGTGTCAAAAAGGATGAACATGACTATCATGGAATATGTTAGGTGTATGATATTACAAGTAGGATTGCCCTTTGGCATAAGATCAAAATATGACCAAGCCATTCCAACTTTTTGGCAATGAGCATAAGATAAAAATATGGTAGGCAACGAGCGTAAGTTACCATTTTCTTGATTTTAACCAAGGAGAGATTAAGCATCGATAACTTGCTTTACTAAATGCAACACATTACTCTGTTAGAAGAAACCCACTTTATAAAACCCCTATTTTTATTAATTCTTGCATAATTTTTTTTATTTCTATTTTCTATAGATAAGGATATCGATAAGGTCAGATATTAGGGGGTTGATTCCCTAGGTGAAGTTGAATTGCATGATCATGGATACATGGAGGGGGTAACCCCTTTGGTTTTTTAAATACTTGAGAATGACATTCTAGAAGTTATTGTAATTTAGATACCTCTGGACTTTCTTCATTGGTGGGTTGGATGGAAAATAATTGTGCAATCATACCCTTGCCTCCTTTGCAAATAATTGTATCCATTCGATGAGAACTTACTATTTGGGAAGGGCCTTATTATAGTTCTTTAATTGCATATGTTTGATATTTTAGTGTGAAATTCATCCATAAGTCCTCAAAATACCATTGGATTATATCGAGTGTTCGTAACCATTGCACTACTAGAATGATATTGCATCCTCCTAAGGGGAGTACATACATGTCTCCTTTTATATTAAAATTACCCATAGTGAGTTTTATATTTTGACACTTTCCCTTGCATGCAATCCTTCCTCCATTACCAATCATGACCTCAAAGCTATTGCAAGGATGTATAAAGAACTTAGCTTGTTTTACCATCCGTGGGTCAATAACATTGTGTGTGCTGCCATAAACTATAAGCACAATGAGTTTTTTTTTTAAAGTACCCTTTGACTTTCATAGTTTGTGGGGAGGAGAAACCAGCGAGGGCGTTAAAATATATTTTTGGTGTGTCTTCAGTGTTATGCTTGGGTGTATTCAACACCACTTCCACCTCGATATTATCTTATTTATTTGAACTACAATGATCGATCATATACAAAATATATAGTTTTGGTGTAATACATTTGTGATTGGAGATAAATTTCTCATCACAATGATAACAACGAAATTTTTATCTTCTTTATTTCATTTCTTTAAGGTTGATATGTTTAATTGGTAAGACTCTATTATGTTTTGGGGTGGTGTAAGTATTTTATGATTTCCACATAGGTGGTTTTCCCAGTCGATGCTGGTTATTGAATTTGTCTTCCATCATTTGGGCTAATCCCATGGTCTACATCATGGTGGTGGTACTGAAAATTTGTACTTCTAATCGAATATCTTCCTTTAAGCCACTAATGAAGCAATATAAAAATAATGAGGTATCTAACCCTGATGTACTATTGGCCAATTTTGCAAATTGAGCTTGGTATTCGTGCATTGAATGGTTTGACAAAGGTTGGTAAGAGCTCCCGTAAAATTCTCAATTTTACTAGGGCCAAATCGTACTAATATATTTTCCATAAATTCTAGCCATGTAGGGGTGCCATTATTTTTTCATACCACTGGTACCATTGGGTGGCATTATTTTCCAGGTGGAAGGATGCGATGCAAACCTTTTGTGCCTCAAGGATCTGGTAGAGGAGAGGTATTAATTGGCATGATAAATCCAGTTGGTGGGATCACCTCCTTTAAATTTTGGAAAATCCAATTTAGTAGTTCTAGGCAAGATGGAAATTTGTGGCCTCCCAAGTGGTGTTTGGTATGTTGGCCCTCTAGTAGATTGTCTAGCTTGGACTAGTGCCATATTTTGTTGTATCATATCGACGGAGTGGTTATGGGTATCAATTTTTAAATCCATTTCTAATATTCTATTTTCATATTTTGCCCTTGGTACAATACTATTTGTAATTTCATCCTTCCATTTGCGGAATTCCTCATTTTTTATAGTACTATTTGTAAGTTCTTCCCTCCACTGGCATACTTCTTGGATAAATTCCTTGAATCTAAAGTCTTGTGATCTCCTGCCATCGGCCATTTTAGGGCTAGTTTGTAGAATGTAAGTCCTTCAAATTTTGAGAAAATTTTTGCAAAAATTTATATAATTTGGTAAAAAACAAATTTGTTAATTTCTAACAAAATTTAGTTTTTTCAACTGTTTGGACCTCAATGATTAGTATTTTTTTTGGTAGGAGCACAACAATTTGAAATTTTATAGGAAATTATGGCAGCAAACAAGTGGAAGAAACCCACTAGAAGACAAGCAGGCTGATGGTAGATGAATTGGGAAAACGAGCGGACGAAGACCCACTAGAAAATAAGTGAGCTGATGGCTGACGACAGATGAATTCGAGGATGAGCAAATGTAGAAAGGTGACATGTAGAGTGGTTATTCACTAGCAAGGGAGGAATAATTGTTGGTTTGGTCGTGCGTGGGAGTGACTAGCCGAAGCTAGTCAGACCTTTACGTGGGTATCTACAATAATAAACCACTAAGTTTTATTTCACCTTAGATGTGGGATTTAATCCCTTTAATTTTTTTAAACACCTTCCCTGATATCCGATGTCGTAAATTTTGGAGATGGCACCAGCAATTTTTAAATTTTTTTAATTATTTATAATTTTTTTGTAGATACTTCGTGACGTCTTCGGCATCACAAAACTTTGACTCCAGCCACTGAAAATAACAAACCTTAGTTTTATCTTTTAATTTTTATTTTTTGTGTCACCGATTTTTTGGGAGTTCACCAAAAAGTATCATTTTTCAGCAAATTAACGATTTTTCTCATGATCTAGTTCACCATTCGATCCCAAATCAATTCGTGCAGCTTAGCAAGGAATTAGGAGGTATTTAAGGAATTGAGATGGCATTCTCTTCCCCTGAGATGACGTTTTACGATTTGTTTTCATTTTTTTGTTGGTTGTATTTTTTGAAGCACTTTTCTTCTAATAGAGTAATGTGTTGTGTTAAGTAAAGCAAGTTCTCGATGCTTAATCTCTCCCTGGTTTGTGATGAGCGACCATTTGTGAGGAAAAAATGGGCTATGGACAACAATGGATGATGATATAGTGGTGATGAAGTGAATGACACGGAACGGGTCCCTAGAAGGAAAAAAGCTTTGATACCAAATGGTAGGCACCTTGTACCTAGCTTGATATTTCAATGATCAAAGATGCAAGGAAAATGTGGAATCACAGTTTTAATGAATCACTTTTGCATTGGAAATTTAACCTGTCCAATGGATATTAAATATAATTGTTATTATTTTTTTATGGATGCATACTTACACCCTTTTGAATGATTATATATCTACCCTATAGTTGTGAGTGAAAAGACACAATGGTCCATAAAAATAATAAGTGATTAGTTAATAGTTAATGGTTAGGATTAGGATCCTAACAAAAGAGCCCTAAACTCATCATAAAAATTTACTCCAATAGAATTTAATTGATTGGTAATCATGTTAAACTCATTTAAGTGATCAATAACAGACCTACCTTCTGACATCTGCATATTAAAAAAATGCTTCATAAGAAATATCTTGTTCGAAGTTGAGGGTTTTTCAAACAGTTTAGCCAGCACATTGATTAAACCCTCCATTGCCTTTTTATTTGAAATATTGAAGACCACCAACACTGCCAAGCATATTTGTATTGTTCATAATAGATTTTTGTTAATAACTTCCCATTATTCATTTGATGGCTTCATTGGTTTCTTTGTTATTTCACCTAATGGTAGGTAAATATCCTTCTGATAAATATAGTCCTCCATTTGCATCTACCATAGCTGGTAATTTGGCCATTAAACTTCTCAACCCTAAATCTACCTTCTTCTACCATTGCTCCCACTCAAACAATAAACCCTCCTTTCAAATTCATTTTCAAACCCTAGGCTTTGATACTAGTTGTTAGGATTAAATAATAAAACATGAGCAATAAATAAATGTGGAAATAAAACATAGAAGAAAATAACCAAGCCTTTTTATTCTGGTATCTTAAGGAGAACATCAGTTATGTTAGAGAAGAGGTGACACTTGTAACCAAGGCATACAAGCGCTTACATAAATATTGTAATGTCTAACCTCTAGCAAATTTCAAGTGTCTTCTTCAAGCATTGAAATAAAACTACCATGACACTTGTCATATTCAAAAAATCCTCTTCCTATTTAAGGCACCTGATACTAAGTAAGGAAGTGCATTAACAACGACAAGGATTTGTAGCGTATAATAAAGGAGAAGCACATTTAAAGCTCTTGTTCAAGGTGGTCAAAGAAGCCAGACTTGAGGCATCCACTGTCCAAATATTGCAATCAAAAGAGAATAAAAAATCAGTCGTTATTCATCATAGAAGGAGTTCAAGACAAACATTAAAGTCTTTCGATCTCATCTACCCCCATATATTAGAGAATGCAAAGCTTACCATTAGTCATAATGGCCAGGAGGAATATTAAATATTGTTGTCATCTACGCCTGAGTTCAGTCCCGAGTACGTAGAGGTTTGTAGCATTATAAAGGTAAGAATTTACCTTATTCTAATTTGCTTTCATTAAAAGGAGTTATAAGGGTATAATATAAGGTTGAAACTATAGGAAAATCAATTGTATTTGAAATAATTATTAAAGAGAATTATAGCTTAATATTTGCAAATTAAAACATAAGAGAAATAAGGATTTCTACCTAGAAAATTTAAATTTCTATTATTGCCAATATTATTGTTTTCTAATATTTCAAATTAGGGAGATATAAGTAATACTACACCAAAGTAGGATATTGAAATTTAGAAACATTATATATCAAATATCAAAGGCTATAAAGGGAGGTTCATTAAATATTATAAAGGGTTGGAAATTAATCGGTATACATATCTCAAAATCACATTAAAGGGATAAAATAAATCCAACCACTGGGACCTCATAAAATTAGAAAGTGCTTAATTTCAATAGGAGTAATAAGGTGTAATAGAATTTGATTTTTGCTATTCACAAAACTTTACAAAATCAACCCAAAATTGAACTAATATTCTCAAAAGAACTTTATCAATCATTTAGCATATCCAAAATCACTAGGGAGACATAAGACATTCTACAAGAATTTAAATAATAGCATTCATCAAATTTTATCAAGTACTCAATCCATTTGGAGTCATAAGGAAGCCTACAAAACCTAAGCTCTAAAAAGGTTTTATCAAATCAAGCTCATATACTCTAAACTAGGGATTCATAAGGAAGACTACTACAAAGGTTCTATCAAACCCATTTCTACAACCCTAAGGAATAGCAAGAAACACTATCTCAAACCTATCAAGAAGAAATATGGATGAAATAATAAGAAATGCCTTTATTAATAAAAAATTATTTCATGAAATGGAATTGTATTCTTAGAACTTGATAGATACCCTTGAAGGGCATGATAATTTATCAACTAGTGATAAGGAGAGATTATCCTTATTTCTTAAAGAAGCAAAAGAAGGTAGTTGATGCGTAGTCATTATACACATCATTAATTCTCAATGAATTTGTCAATCTAGGGCAGTGTACAAGGCTATCTATGAAAGAAGGGGTGAACAGGGTTATAACTTAGGTCAATCTGGAGCAACAGGTCTTATTGGTGAAATCGATTGTGTGGGGGATTTAGGACATTCCTATCTCTAAATTGCATAAATTAAACCTTAATCTAGTTGTAGAAATGGAAACTAATCATTAACTGTAGAAATGAAATCCTAATTACAATTGCAGAATGAGACCTAATTATGTTGCAAAAATAATAGTTGCAGAATTAGAAGTCTGATTATAATTGCAGAAAGGAAATCTATTTACTTTTGTAGTAATGGAAACCTAATTATAGCATGGAAATGAAACCCTGTCAAGGCTCTGTAATAGAAGGTTGTCAATCTTCTATGTAGGGGTTGACAACAAAACACAAAATGCAGGAAATTACAAAAAATAGTAAATTTTGGAAATGACAGTCTGCAATAAATTGAAAGCTTTGCTGAAAGTGGAGATTACAACCAAACCATTAATCACAAAACATAAAATAAGCTAAGATTGCAAATACTATTAGTTTTTTACAAAGAAATGAAATGACAAGTTCTACAACTCATTCTGCTATAGCAAAATTAGAATAAAAACTTGTTGTTAGTCCTCCTCCTAGGTCTGGAAGTGGCCAGCCTCCTTGTCTAGAAGAAGGTATGAGTCTCTCTCTCTCTAGATCTTACTCACACTCATTTACAAGCAATATGAAATAGAAATAGTACACTTTATTGATTCAAGAACATGATTACAATAATTCTGCTGAAAACCTGTTACAGGACTGTAATAGTCACTTTTCTGATTATTGCCTATTTTCTCCTATATTTCTCTACTCTCTGCTTTCTCTATCTTCTACTAGCTCAACCTGAATGGGAGCCATATTTATAGATGTCCTAAGATCTACTGACAAACTGAGAATATCTCAAAATATCTAATCCTATTATGCTGCAACAATTCCTGGTTTTATCCTAAAAGAAGATCAAACTTGATCTTTCCATAAATGGTGGCTTTGGTCGGCAAGGACGGCAAAGTCAGATGGGAGATATTTTCCCTTACCCTTTTCAATCTTTATTTCCATTTTTCTAGCATCAAAAATCGGTCAACAAGTCAAAAAGCACATTCTGTTTTCATTTCAAAGATAAGTGGCTCATTCCAAAGAGACTGCAATTCTCATTCCGAAGATCCGCTCATTTCGAAGACACTGTGTTTTCTCATTCCGAAGACATCTGTTCATTTCGAAGAGACTTCAAAATGAACAAATGTGTGCTCTTTAAATGATTTCCTCTGCATTTCTCAGGTGGGTTATCTCTCAGGATCAGATTTCAATGGTCTTCATCTTTTTCCATATGTGAATTCCATGCCTTGCCATTCATTGGCAGCTGGCTGGAATTTACATGGGAAAAACTAGTTTTTGTTGCACAGTAATAGTTTGCTTGCACTGTTGCCAGATTTAGGTAAAATAAATGTTTGAGACATATCAAAACATGATTAGTGAAATGTTGCTATCAACCTAAGCATATCTCATTTAGCAAGTCATAACAAAATAACATAAAACTTATGCAAAAAGCTATAAAAATCAGAATATAGTATTTCAGATACATTTATCATGCAAATAGTTAATACACAACATATTGAATCAACTTAACTAGCATATCAGATTAAACATAAGAGTTTGTAGGCAATTTCAGTGTTCAAAACATGTTATGATTGAGGCATTTCCAGGCCTCATCATTTTCCCCCCAACTTATATTAATGCATGTCCTCATGCATTCTGTTGGGCTATGGAATCACATATGTCCATGTTCAAATTCCATGACCTATAGAACAACTTCTTGCCTATATAATATCCCCTGTTCTCCTGAAGGTTCCTGAGCCATTCTTCAAACTGTTCATCAGGTTGGGCATCTTCTTCAAAGTAGAATGGAACTGGAGTGATGATGGTTGGAGGCCTAAATCTAAGACCTATCCAATGATGTTGCATGATTTCAATCAACTGTATCACTCCTTATGCCCTTCTTCTAGACCATTCTAAGTTGATGGGGGAGATGGGTTCTCTTTTCTATAAAGACATGGAAAGTTTAGCCCATCTATTTCTACAGACTGATAATGCTGGCACAAAATTGTCATTACAAAAATTTTGGAATCTGGTCACATAGTCCCTCAAGTTTGTCAAGTACATCCTCTTTACATCATCCCTGTTCATCATGGTGAAGTGTTGTCTAGTGATAATTGGGTGATTTGGCTGAATTGCTCTGACTAACAATTCAGCTCTTGTTTCAATTTCTTTATTCTGCCTTTTCTCCTGGTCCCAATAAAACTGATTCTGCAAAGTGGACATGAATGCCCTTAATTGAACATCTCCAATGTAAATTTGAGGGTGAAATTCTACTTCTTCTGGAATAAAGAAGCTGTGTAAAAATAGTTCACATAGAAGATTTTTCTGCTCTATAGGGCTGTCAAAATATGCTTCCAAGAAATCTACAGTTGTGTCCAATTTATATGGGAGACCTGAGCTAATCCTCATGACCTGCCATCTGAGGTATTTCTCCTTCAGAATAAGACTGTAAAATCTGGCTGGCCGTCTGAATTGGACTAAAAATTCAGCAATTTGACATAAATCAGACACTTTTTCTTTTAATGCCTGAATCTCTGTTTCCTTTGCTTCTAGTTGTTTTCCTTCCAATTTGAATTTTTTAGTCTTAGTGGCAAGCTTCTCATATCTAATCACCCAACTGGCTATGTCTGCATTGTATTGTTCTAGGGACACAATATTAGGTGGTCTAACTATAGGTGGAACTCTAGGTAGCAGATCTACCTGAACCCCTTTTTTTGCCACTTCTACTGGTTGATCATCTGTCAACAATTCTACCTGTACCCCCTTGTCTGCTATTTCTATTGGTTGGTCATCAGATAGTAATTCCACTTGCACCCCCTTATCTGCTATTTCTACTAAAGGTGTAACAGTTTGAAATACAGGGACATCAATAGAAGGAATACTTACTTGAACAGTTTTATGATGCTGCTTGGACTGTTCCTGTGCTGGTGACTCATCTCCAGTATCTTTTTCTATGTTCTTTGCCAATTCTGAAGCATCTTCAGAATGAGAAGGTAATGCTTCAGAATGAGAAGGCATTTCTTCAGAATGAAAGGGTGCTGCTTCAGAATGAGCACCTATGTCTGCCTCAACAGAGTCATCTGCCCTAGATAAATCCATAAGCAATTGAGCCAAATCATCCTCATCAATGGATACAGTTGGCTATTTTTCAGATTGTGACAACATTTTTCTCAATTCTGCCACTTCTTACTGTAATTCTACAATTTTCTTTCTTGCATCTCAATGATGTTTTCTCTCTCTTCAATCCATCTGGTTTGTGTTTTGACAACACTTCTTGCTGCTCTCAACTGCTCTGTGATGTCTTCCTCCTCTATTTTTGCTTTAGAATCCGATGCAGACAAGTCAGTTGTAGTTGGCTGCTCAACAACTATCTCTTCCTCTGCAACATCTATCTGCTCTTGTTCAGGAGGCTCTATGAAACTGTCTATAATTGCATCTACCATTTTTGTGGCCTGTTGAACTGTAGCCACCTCCAAGCTATCCCCGCCCAACCTCTTCCTCAATTATCTGTTCAGGGAATTCTGGAAAGTTTTTAGGGGTTGGTTGTATTTCTGTGACATCTGGACTGCTTTGTCCACCTTCTTCTTCTATGACCTGTTCTGCCATTTCCCTCAAGTGGAGTCTTGTAGACCTCCTAGTTCCAGATGCAAACTTCTTCTTTTTGCTTTGTTTTCTGGTGACAGCAGGGGTTGTGGGGACAGTTTCAGATGCTTCTGTTTCCCTTGTTGTTTCTTCCCCTATTGGGCTAGGTGCTTCACTTCCCTGTTCTGAAAAATCAGTAACAACTTCAAAAAAATGGACCTTCTTCTATTTTTCTATTCTGCTGCCAGTTCCAGACCCTCTTTTCTTTTGTTTCTTAGCTCATGAGGTTGAAGGTTCTGGAGCAAGGTGTTTTGTTGCTATTGCTGGGTGTGTTTCTTCCTCTGCAACAATTTATGTTTCTTCTTCTACAACAGCCTCTGTAGTAGCTATTTCTTCTTCTGCAATAGCATCAGCAGCATCTGTTTCTTCCTCCTCATCCTCATCTCCAAAAATTACATCATTTAGGGTAGAGTAAAACCTATCAAAGCTCCTAGGGTTTCCTCTAAAATGGTGTTGGCAAACTAGTTTGATGAGACCATGGTGGCGAAGGCTCCCTTTTCCTTCCTAATATATTTTTGCCATGTTTTTCAATTCTTGATGTAGGTATAGGGGAATATTTACCCTAACGTCTTGGTTGTTGCCTACCATGTCTGAGATGGTTTAAAATTTTTAGATGATGCCCTGACAACAGTACATACTGCCCTTCACAGGTTAGAAATTTGATTACCCATGTGGCCACTTCATCCCAGGGTTCCTGCAGGCTGGCCCTTTTTACCCCCTTGCATGTGTTATTATGTGTTAAATATTCTGGTTCCCTATCGTTTTCTTCCAAAAATTGATTAACTATATTCACCAATGTATTTTTGCCAGACCTAGAAATTGGAAGACCTTCTAATGGCAGCTCAGTAATTTGACTCAAAACTTCAGGGGTTACCTCAATGGTCATGTCGTTAATGTGTGCCCGGTTGTTTCTGAATGTGTGGGTGAACATGTCGACCAAATCTTCAGAGGACCCATTAAACTTATCCAAAAATGGCATAAGCCCTCCATCTTCAAAAATCTGCAGTACTTCTGGATTCTCCCAAAGGTGGGTGGTATCCGTTGGTTCCATTTTTGTCTTTCGCCCCATTTTCCTATCTTGGTACGTTAAAAACCACTCACTTTTGCTGCTATTCCTTTGCTGGATCTCTGGTTTCTGGTGTTTGTAGACTTGCAGGGTTTGGTTCCAAGTTTTCAATTGCCCTGTTTTTCTTCTTCGAAATGAACCGTAATCTGAGCATTGTACCTCGTAATCATTTTGCGTTAGCAAATATGTCTTCAAAAATAAGGGTGGCACATGTTTCTATTTTTTGCTCTAAACACATGTCCATCAATGGTTGCACAGATGTCCTTGCCGTCAGATCCACCTTACTCATTTTTAGTTTTTCTATTTCGCCTGCAGACTTTCACGTGCATGTTTATTAGTATCAAAAAAATGGTGGCATACTATTGGTCATGTCCCCCATGATTCTGGTACTTTCTAAATGGGTGCAAAAATAAACCACATCCTAACTGACACGTGTTCATTTATCGTATGCAGCCAAAAGAATTTTTACTTGATCGTATTTTTTTCTTCCTTGGATGCCACGTGGAGATGTTATATTGAATGCTCTTTCCGAAGATTATGATTTCATTCCAAAGACAAGTCTTCATTCTGAAGATCATGCTTCTTTGTGAAGATAAATCCTCATTCCGAAGACAAATCCTCTTTCGAAGATAAATCCTCATTCCGAAGACAAATCCTCTTTTCGAAGATCAGGCTGCATTGCGAAGGCAAATCGTCATTCCGAAGATAGAACTTCATTCCGAAGACAAATCCTGCTGCATTCCGAAGACAAATCCTGCTTCATTCTAAAGACAAAGCTTCATTCCGAAGATGATGCTTCATTGTGAAGGCAAATCATCATTTCGAAGATAAAGCTTCATTCTAAAGACAAATCGTCATTTCGAAGACAAAGCTTCATTTCGAAGACAAAGTGCAACATTCATTAGACAATTTCAATCCGAAGACAATACAACAATTAATCTGAAGAAGATAGCAGGCACTATTTTTGGTATTCTTGTTTCAAATATTAGGCAGAAATCAATATTGTCAAAACATGTTTTAAGTATGCCAACTCTTATGGATACCTTTTATGCTAATGGTTGATTGTTATATACTATATACCAATCATTTACAATGAAGAAATGTAAGAAATATATACCTGATTAAAACAAGTTAATGCAAGTTTTTGAAGAATGACCGCCTTTGTTGATGTTCTACTGAGATTTTCTGCAATATTTCAAAACAAGTGCAGTTGGTGAATTTGTACAATTATGGTTCAGAAATTTTCAAGGTTATGCATGCCATGAAACCGGTTTTCATGCATACCAACCTAGCAGTGCCTTAGAAAAGGTTTTCACTGCTGAGTTATTCATTTTTCTCTTCTTTTTTTTTTTTTTACCTCTCCTTTTCTCTATTTTTTTCTTGATTCTGACTATGCCCATGAAGGAATTCATGATTTCCCTGAAATCATGCCCATGAAGGAATTCATAATCAGAATTTATTCATCTTTTTGTTTTCTGCTTTTTTTTATTTTTTTGTATTTTTTTATTTTTTCTTGAAATCCATGATCATGTTGATTGTTTTGAAGTGGAAGAGGAAATTTCTTCCACCTGTTGTGTATCCAAACTTTCAAGTTGCTACAAGAATTCCTCTTTAGTCAGAGGTGTATGATACACCCTGAGGCGATGTCCATTCACTACCAACTTTCTCTATGACCCATCAATAGGAGATAAACAAGTTGCTCCATTGTCAAATACCTCTTCAATCTGGTAAGGTCCAAGCCATCTAGTTCTCAGCTTTCCAGGGAAGTCCTCATAGCGAGAATCAAATAGTAAAGCCCAATCTCCTTTTTGAAGTTTCCTCTGCTGAATGTGACTGTCATGCCACAACTTCCTCTAATCTTGAATTACTTCATTTTGGTGTAGAGCATCCAACCTAAGTTCATCCAATGCATTCAGCTACAGAATCATGTATGTCTGTGCCTGTGACAATTCAATTCCAATTTCCAATGATGTGCGTAATGTTAGTAGCTCAAATTCAATAGGTAAGAGGGGCTTTTTACCAAAGACTAGTTCATAAGGTGTGAATCCAGTAGTGGATTTCCAAGTAGTATTGTAAGCCCACACTACTTCAGGTAATTTATCTAGCCAATTTCTCCTATGAAAAGCTACTATTTTTTTCAAGATTCGTTCTAGTTCTCTGTTTGTTACCTCAACCTGGCCATTTGCTTGTGGGTGATAAGGTGATGATTTTCTATGTTTGATTTCATATAATTCTGTAAATGCCTCAATGACTTTAGATGCAAATTGGGGTCCTTGGTCTATGGTGATAGACCCGGGAGCTCCAAATCTCTAAAAAATTTGAGTATACAAGAAATCAACGACCTTCTCTTCACGAGCATGTTTGAAAGCACGCACCTCTACCCACTTTGTCAAGTAATCAGTGCATACTAGAATATGCACCTTTCCTTGAGAAGGTGGATCAATAGGTCCTACAAAATCAATCCCCCACCTCTCAAATGGCTCTAAAACCAATTGAGGTTGTAGTGGCATTTCATTTGTATGAGTGGGTTTCCCCATTCTTTGGCATGCATCACAATGCCTGATGTACTTTTTCACATCCTTGTGAAGAGATGGCCAATAATATCCTGTCCCTAAGATTTTCCTAATTGTGCTTTTTACAGAGTAGTGTCCACCTGAGGGTTCATCATGACAAGCCCTAAGGATATCATATACCTCATCCTTTCGGATGCACCTACGTAACACATGGTCAGGACTGCACTTAAAAAGTATACCCTTAATCCATTCAAAAGAAGAACTCTATTTGATCAATTGTTTTTTTTATTTTGAAGTGAAATGTGGAGGAACTTTCCCTGTGACCAAATAATTGGCTATATCTGCAAACCAAGGTGATTGGACTGATATAGCAAATAATTTTTCATCGAGAAAGGTGTCTTCAACTAATTCCCCTTCATCTGTGTTCTGAAATCTGGACAAGAAATCTGCTACAACATTAGCTTTTCCTGGTTTGTTGATTATAGTGATATCAAATTCTTGCAACAACAGTAACCAATGAATAATTCTTGCACTTACCATAGGCTTATTCATCAAATACTTAATGGTTGTATGATCTGTGTGAATAAATATTTGATAACCTATGATGTAATGCCTAAATTTGTTGATGGCATAAATTACTACTAGGAATTCTTTTTCAGTTGTGGTATAATTTTTCTCAGCTCCTGTCAAATTCTTGCTAATGTAGTAGATGGCATAGTGTTCACCATTGTCAATTTGTCCTAATGTTGCTCCAATTGCAGTATTGGAAGCATCAGCCTGTATGTGAAATGGTAATGTCCAATTAGGTCCTCTTAACACAGGTGGAGTTACTAATTTCTCTTTCATAGATTCAAATGATTCTTGACACCTTGTAGTCTAGGAAAATTTAGAATATTTAGTCAATAGGGAAAACATGGGATTGGCTATTGTGCTAAAGTTGGGAATAAACCTACGGTAAAAACCAATGTGTCCTAGGAAGCTTCTGACATCAGTCTGAGTTTTAGGAGGAAGAAGATTCTTGATAATTTCCACCTTCTTTGGATCAACCTTGATCCCTTGAAGAGAGATGTGATGACCAAGAACTATTCCTTCCTTCATCATCATAAAAAAAATTCTGGATTCAAGGATAACTGGTATGTTTCACAGTGAGCTAAAACTTTGTCAAGGTTTTCTAATGTAAATTCAAAAGTCTGTCCACATACTGTGAAATCATCCATGTATATCTCAACACTGTTGGTAGTCAAATCAGAAAAAATTGCTAAGACCGCTCTTTGAAATGTTGTTGGGGCATTACACAAACCAAAAGGTAAAACTCTATAGGCAAATGTTCCCCATGGACAGGTAAAGGTTGTTTTCTCTTGATCTTCAGGTGCAATCTGAATTTGATTATATCCACTAAATCCATCAAGAAAAAAAAAGTATTTCTTTCCAGCAAGGGTATCTAACACCTGATCTATGAAAGGTAATGGAAAATGGTCTTTGTATTTCACTTTATTCAGTTCTCTATAGTCTACACATACTCTCATTTTTCCATTTTTCTTAGGAACTATAACCAATGGAGAGACCCACCGGCTATCAGAAATTGGGTAAATGAATCCTACCTCCAGAAGTTTTTCAATTTATTCCTTTATAATATCCCTTAGGGAAGGATTTAGTCTTCTTTGGGGTTGTCTTACTGGCTTGATTTCTTCAGTATAAATTCTATGGGTGCATATATCAGGGTGAACTCCTAACATATCTTTATAGTCCCAAGAAAAAGCATGAACATGCTTCTGCAAGACATCTATCAATTTTTCTTCCTCTTCCCTAGTAAGCCAGCTGTAAATGTTCAAAAATTTGCCTGGCTAAACTTCTATTTGTTTTGTATTTGGAAGGACTGAATTCACTTCTTCATACCTGGTGATTAGGGAATTAAGAGGAAACTGCTGAGATGGGAGGAAATAAGAAGTTTTTGTTTCATTACTTCCTAATGGAAGCATATCCTGTATGGAATAGTGAGAAAGAAAAATCAGGTGATGGTGACACCCATGTGGTAGTGAAACAAAGTTTTCCTATGATAGTACAGATGGTTCATCTTCAGAATTTTGGTTCTCCTAATTCCTTAACAACTGATGGATATTTACTGCTTCCTCTTCTAACCCTTGTTCATACAGAAAATTAATTAGGATATTTTCATTTTCTAAAGTTTTTATGTCATGGAGGTCTTATGTGTGTTCCCTTCCTACTAAGGTGGCTAGTGTGGAAATAACCTCCTTTGATTCTTCATCTGAATCAAGAAACCATAACTGACCTAAAAATTTGCTAGATGTTTTTGCAAGAGGATACAGAGAAATCTGTTTTAGATCAATACCATTTGAAATAGTCATTTTTCCATATCTACAGTCTATGAAGGTTGTTGTAGTTGCAAGCCAAGGTCTTCCCAAAATGATGGGATATCTATGTGCTAAATTTATTGGTTGTAAAACCAAAAAATCTATAGGGAATTCCCAATAATAAACTTCTATAGGAACATCTTCAATGATACCTTCAGGTTTTGCAACTGACCTATCAACCATTTCTAAAATTGTAAATGTAGGGCTGAGATGTTTGAGCTGTAATTGTTTCATTATATCCTTGGTCATGACATTTATTATAGCTCCTAGATCTACTAAGACATTTGATATTGGTACTAAACCTATGGTAACTGTGATAACTGGACTTCCTGGGTCACTATACTTTGGAGGTAGTAGTTTTCCAGACAAGAGATTAGCTATCTTTCCTTCAACTTGAACAATCTTGGGAAATGCTTTCTTTTTTCTTCCTACTCTTCTAATGCACAAATCTCGGATAGTACTTTTAATCACTGGTATATCCTTAATGGCTTGCAATAAGGGCAATGATATAGTTAACTTTCTAAGTTCCTTGACCAGGTCTAACTCAGAATTTTCTACTGTGGTATTGAATCTTTCAGGATATGGAATTCTCCTTGATGAAGATAATTGTTCTTCCTGTGGGTTTATTTTTCTTCTTCTTTCTCCATTGTTGGTTTAACTCTAACTGGTTCCAAAGTTTTTTGATCTTCATTTTTCTTGATTTTATTTGAAACAGGTTTAGGTACAACTTTTCTTGAATGAAGTTGGATGTTACTACAATCAAGAACATTTATTTCAACATTTTCTTTAGCTTCAGCCACATAGACAGGGATGCCTGCCATGTTGTTTGGATTAGTGACTGATTAAGCTAGAA
This sequence comes from Wollemia nobilis, assembly GCA_028583015.1. Lineage (NCBI taxonomy): Eukaryota > Viridiplantae > Streptophyta > Pinopsida > Araucariales > Araucariaceae > Wollemia > Wollemia nobilis. The sequence continues at coordinate 7,038,067 of JAQPPZ010001836.1, read as the reverse complement.
GTTGAGGTTGTTTCACTTGTTGTGTTTGCTATGGTTGGTTCTATTTTTCTTGAAAATTTTTATTAGGTGCAGGCAGCAAATACTGAGTTTGACCTTGATTTCATTGTTGCCTTGGATAGGACTGGTATTGCTAACTCCACTATGGTTGATTTTACATCCAATGTGGATTAGTCTGATTTTGATTCCAAGATGGGTTATTTTGATTCCATGATGGGTTATTCTGATTTTGATTCCAGGCTGAATTACTCCAATTTGTTTGTGGCCATTCTTGGGAATTTGTCCATTGAGGATAATTCCAAGGGCGTTGGGGTGGTTCTGATTGTCCCCAAGGCATAGTCCAGGGATTATGCCCCCAATTTGTAGAAAAATGAGGGGGATTTTGGTATTGAGATAAATTTCCCCCTTGTTTTGGTCCAACATAGTTGAGTTCCTTAGTCTGATTTTCTAATACAATTTTGAGTTGTGGTAGCAGGTGGCATTTATCAGTTGAATGCTTCTTTGAACAGATACTACGAATGGCTAAGATAGATATTTTATTCAAAGGAAATTCCTACAAAGCATGTTTATTTCTACATATTGGCCAATAAATTTTCAAAGGTTCTATGGTTTTTGCTTTTGCAGATATTTCCCCCAAATTTGTGTTTAATTGCACTAGAATATCAGTTTTAAAATTTGCAAGTTCCTCTATTAGGTCCTTCACATCAGTGCCATTTGTACTTTTTTTCTTCTTCCCTACTTAGTGCGAGAGTAATTCCTATAGAGATCCACAATTTCCTCATTACTGAGAGTATTTACATCCCCTTTTCCCATAAAATCCAATACTTCTTTGGATTCATCTTGTAATCCTCTCAAAAAGATGGTTTTGCATAACTCTGGTTCTACAAGTCCACATCTCCTTTGAACAAAGGAGAACCTATTAAGATAGTCTTCTAATGTTTCATCATCTTCCTGTTTAATCTTGAATAACTCATCTTTCTTGTTCCTTACATGACAATACTCCTGATATTTTTCTAAAAACACAGTTTCCATTTAATCCCAGGTTCGGATGGAATTTGGCTCTAAGCTCATGAACCAGTGTAATGTCGAGTCCTTGGGTGTTGAGGGAAAAACGTTAAGTTTCTGATTGTCATTTACATAGTCATAGTTTTGACACACTACCTTGAATTCAAACAAAAACTGATCAGGATCTTTAGATACAACACCTCGAAAGGTTGGAAGTACTGAAGGTGAAATGGTTTTCATGGGAGAGTTTTGTGTTGGATTCAAATAGATAGGATATTCAAATGTTCTGAAAGGTTGGGGCATATCCTGATCATCTCCTTCATTATATACATAGCCATGTTGGCCATCTCTATCTATATTACCTCCCTTTGCCATAGTTTCCTGTTCCTTGGGAACAGTTAAACCTATCCAAATTTCACTCTCAAGAGGTCCAAGATCCTCTGTTGATAATGAGTATAATGATTTTTCTTTCTTATGATGTTCTAATGATGATGAAGCTGGTGATATTTCTTTCTCAGAATATTCTAATGATGGTGAGACTGGTGTTTTTTCTTTCAATCTTTCTGGTAATTCAAACATAGGTGATTCACCCCTTAGGCATGAAGATATTCTTAATGGAATAAGTCAGGGATTCTTTTGGGTAATTCTACCTTTTTCATACCTAGACTTACTCATTCATGTTTACTCTTTGAATGACATAAATTATAGGTCAATAGTTGTTACTTTAACCAGTTGTTCTTTTCATATTTTATCTTGAATCTTCACAACTCAGTCTAATTAACAGCTATTGGACTGTTGTCACCTTCTAGCAACATAATTCCCTAGCAATAGTGCCAAAATGATGCGTAGTCGTTATACACACCATTAATTCTTAATGAATTTGTCAATCCAGGGCAGTGTACAAGGCTATTGGCGAAAGAAGGGGTGAACAGGGTTATAACTTAGGTCAATCTGGAGCAATAGGTCTTATTGGTGAAACCGATTATGTGGGGTATTTAGGACATTCCTATCTCTAAATTGCATAAATTAAACCTTAATCTAGTTGTAGAAATGAAAACTAATCATTAACTATAGAAATGAAATCCTAATTACAATTGCAGAATGAGACCTAATTATGTTGCAAAAATAACAGTTGTAGAATTAGAAGTCTGATTATAATTGTAGAAAGAAAATATATTTACTTTTACAGTAGTGGAAACCTAATTATAGCATGGAAATGAAACCCTGTCAAGGATCTATAATAGAAGGTTGTCAATATTCTATGCAGGGGTTGACAGTAAAACATAAAATGCAAGAAATTTCAGAAAATAGTAAATTCTGGAAATGACAGTCTGCAATAAATTGAAATTTTTGCTAAAAGTGGAGATTACAACCAAACCATTAATCACAAAACATAAAATAAGCTATGATTGCAAATATTATTAGTTGTTTACAAAGAAATGAAATGACAAGTTCTACAACTCATTTCGCTGCAGCAAAATTAGAATAAAAACCTATTGTTAGTCCTCCTCCTAGGTCCGGAAGTGGCCAGCCTCCTTGTCCAGAAGAAGGTATGAGTCCCTCTCTCTCTAGATCTTACTCACACTCATTTACAAGCAATATAAAATAGAAATAGTACACTTTATTGATTCAATAACATGATTACAATAATTCTGTTGAAAACCTGTTACAGGACTGTAACAGTCACTTTTCTAATTATTTTATATTTTCTCCTATATTTCTCTACTCTTTGCTTTCTCTGTCTTCTACTAGCTCAACCTGAATGGGAGTCATATTTATATATGTCCTAAGATCTACTGACAAACTAAGAATATCTCAAAATATCTAATCCTATTATGCTACAACAATTCCTGGTTTTATCCTAAAATAAGATCAAACTTGATCTTTTCATAAATGGTGGCTTTGGTCGGCAAGGACAGCAAAGTCAGATGGGAGATATTTTCTCTTACCCTTTTCAATCTTTATTTCCCTTTTTCTAGCATCAAAAATTGGTCAACAAGTCAAAAAGCACATTTTGTTTTCATTTCGAAGATAAGTGGCTCATTTCGAAGAGACTGCAATTCTCATTCCGAAGATCCGCTCATTCCAAAGACATTGTGTTTTCTCATTTCGAAGACATCTGTTCATTTCGAAGAGACTTCGAAATGAACAAATGTGTGCTCTTTAAATGATTTCCTCTGCATTTCTCAGGTGGGTTATCTCTCAGGATCAGATTTCAATGGTCTTCATCTTTTTCCATATGTGAATTCCATGCCTTGCCATTCATTGGCAAATGGCTAGAATTTACATGGGAAAAACCAAGATTTTGTCGCACGATAGCAAGTTTGCTTGCACGGTTTCCATATTTAGGTAAAATAAATGTTTGAGACATATCAAAACATGATTAGTGAAATGTTGCTATCAACCTAAGCATATCTCTTTTAGCAAGTCATAACAAAATAACATAAAACTTATGCAAAAAGCTGTAAAAATCAAAATATAGTATTTCAGATACATTTATCATGCAAATAGTTAATACACAACATATTGAATCAACTTAAATAGCATATCATATTAAACATAAGAGTTTGTAGGCAATTTCAGTGTTTAAAACATGTTATGATTGAGGCATTTCCATGCCTCATCAGTAGCTTTGGAGCATTAATTGGTTATCTTCATGAAAAACTCTTTGAGGTATGGTGGAATTCACAAAAGATAGTTATATTCACATCCAAGGAATGTTTGATAATTTACCTATCATTAATTGTGTTTACTCACTCAACACATGAAGTAAGCTAGCAATACAAAACAATATTATTGTGATGATAGACTAACTCCTCATAAAGCAGAAATTCCACTAGTATCAATGCAGAATTACAAGAGGAGGAAAAAGAAGAAAATATATTCTAAAGGATATCATAGCAAAGAAGACATGAATAGCAAAGAAACCATAAATACTGGACCAGACAGTTTCAAAAGACTCAGCAACAACTCTCTTTGCATCATATGAAGATACTAACTACTTGCTTGATCAAATTATAGTAAGCAATGAAGGAGGATACAAGTTCTAGTACCCAATAGAAGAAGATCCATATTGAATATTGAAATCTTCAATACCCAAATAATGTAATATAGGGGGTGTTAGAGTTAGAGTATATTACATAATTTGGGTCATGTAAATGTACCACATTTGGTACATTGTTAGAGTAGGAGATTACTTTAGGAGGAAGTTAGCTAGTTACTTCAAGAAATGTAATAAATGCACAAGTTTCAATGTGCAAGTTGTAATGTGCAAGGTGTCCCCTTGTAAAACTAGGTAGAGTGTTGGCCAAGGAATCTATCTTCCTATATAAAGGGCATCATAGAGATATATCAATCATATCAAGTGCATTGTATCATAAAGTAGTAGATAGTGGTAGAAATCGTGTATGGAGTACAATGTAGTTCTTTATCTTATATTAATGGAGTCACCATCACCTCCATACTGCATTGTATTTTTTCCACTTTCTATTTAAAGTATATTTTAGTCATATTGCAAAATTACTTTCTTTCATATTTTTGCAAGTTATTAGGACCTGTTATATATCTCTCCCACTGCATATATCCTCAAAAGTTAATAACATTTACCTTTGTCCATTGAGATGCATTAGTTAATATATGTAGCTTAGTTTTTTCTCAATATCATATTTTCAACATCCCCTCCCTTGATGTTGAGAGATCACACAAGATTGTCTCTATGTTTTAAGAACTAAGATTTCACAACTTCTTTTGTGAACACATTAACAAGATTCTCTGGAGTTCTATTATACTTCAACTCTATTATTTTCTTTTGTATCATATCCTTGATAAAATGATACTTCAAATCAAAGTGTTTAGACTTGCTATGATTGATGGGATTCTTTTCCAATTAAATTGTACCCATATTATCACAAAAAATGAATGTAGGATGACATTACTTCTCATCAATCTCCCATAAAGTTTAGCTAATATGACTACAATATACTCAAATTTTATGGAGGAAAGAGCAATTGATCCTTACTTCTTGATCTCCATTTGATCAATCAAGAACTACAAGAAAAATAATTACCAGAAGTGGACTTTTGGTTATCCAAGCTATTGCCCTAGTTAGAATCACTAAAACTAACAAGCTTCATCTCCTTAGTTTCATAATAATGAAGCCAAAATCAAGAATATGTTTCACATAGCTCAAGATTCTCTTGGAAACCTTCAAATAAAATTGAGATGGTTTATTCATGTACCTTAAAACAAGATAAACAACATAAGCAATTTTTGGTCTAATGTTAGTGAGAAACATCATAATGTTCCTATAAATTCTCACATTTACTTTCTTTAGCCCCATCTTGTACAACACTAATTCATTAGTAATCAAGTTAGGAATTGGTTTATATTTGTCCATACAAAAATTATTCAACATATCTTTAGCATACTTTGGAAAATAAAAATTTCATCTTCATAGTGACAAACCTCTATTCCAAGGGAGTATTTCATTAACCCCAAATATTTCATTTCAAACTCATTCATCATAGCATTTTTTAATTCATCTTTCATTTTTTAGTTGTTTCCCATATAAATCAGATCATATATATATATATATATATATATATATATATATATATATATATATATATATATATATATATATAGATAGATAGATATATATATATATAAACATACAATAAGACAATCATTACCTTTTTTCTTGGATTAGAGGGTAGGCTCATTCTTGTTGCTTTTGAAGACACTTTGTTGAAAGTATCCATCTATTTGGGCATACCAAGCCATTGGTGCTTGCTTGAGGTCATACAAGGCATTCTTCAACTTGTATACAAAGTCTTCTTTATATTTAACCTCAAAACCTTATGGTTGTTGTACTTACACTTCTTGCATGTACGCATTCAAGAAGACACTTCTCACATACAAGTGATGCATACTCCATATCTTTTGGGCTGCCATAAAAATAACCATTCTAATTATTTCTTACCTTGATATAGGTGAAAACATTTCTTCATAATCAATTCCATACCTCTTTGTGAATCCTTTAGCAACAAATTTAGCATTATATCTTTTTATATTGTCATCATTGGTATACTTAGTCTTGTATACCCAATTGGAACCCACACATTTCTTACCATAAGGAAGTCTCATAAGCTCCTAAGTATCATTATTTTGAATGGAATTAATCTCTTCTTGCATTGCTTGCACCCACACATCATTAGTACAAGCATATTCAAAATAAGAAGGTTCAAACTTAGCTTGAGATATCAAAGCATAATTAACTAAATTACCTTTAGGATCTTCTTCATAATATTCATATATGTGTAGGCCTTTCCAATTTTAATACAACTTGATCAACTTCATGAGCTTAGCCTCTTGTAAGCCTCCTTTCAAAATTGTTATCAAGCATTTTACTTGATGGGTAATCTTGAAGAGTTTTCTTACCCATAGTCTTCATAAGACCAATAATGGGTAGATAATTACTTGAACTTGATGAACTCTCATTAGGACTACTTGAAGAACTACTTGAAGGATTTCTTAATGGACTTAATGGAGGAGTAGACACACTAGTGGGTTTTTCACCATTAATGTTGGAGGTATTACATTATTTGGTACCTTCAGTACCATTGTAACTATTTATATTAGAAAGAGTGTTTATTATTTGTGTCAATAGTAGGTTTCAAGATATGAAGTGTGTTTAGGTGTCATGTGTGGAATTATGAGTTATGAGTGAAAGGTGTCATGTGTGGAATTATGAGTTATGAGTGAAAGGTGTCATGTGTGTAAGAGAAGAGTCATATGTGTAAATGAATAGTCATGTGTGATGTGTCAAGATTATAATTAAGAAGCTATGTAATCATGAGAAACTTTATCACAAAGTAAGAAAGGCATATGAAAGGTTGTATCTCCCATAGCTTTGAGGAGAGAAAAAGTAGGGAGTATTTAAGAGTCACAAGTAAACTTTTATATTGGAGACAAAGATCCATGCTATGTAACAAGAACAAATTTGTATTGAGATATTTTAGATTATCAACATAGCTTTTATTTTGTGCAATACTAGTGTTATAATGAGATGATATATGCTTTATTATATGATCCTAGGAAATATAGACCTATGATATTTGGGCTTATTTTCTAACAACCAACACTACCATTACTAACAGTGATGGTCTTATCATCTTGACCTCTTTGATGACCATATACTCCCCCTTTATTAAAAATCACATCTCTAGAAACCACCACTTTTTTAGTCTTTGGATTGTAGAGCCTATAAGCTATACTATTGTCACAATATCCAACAAAAATACAAGGCTCACTTTTTAGATCAATTTTATTCCTTCTCTCATTAGTGATTTTGAATGAACATAGGCTAAACAACGAAAAAAAATAAAATGATTATAACATTGGGTTTCTTCTCATACCATGCATCATAAGAGTCATCTATCAAGATCACTCATGGGAATTCTACTAAGAATGTATATTGTTGTAGCAATTGCATCAGCCCAAAAATAATTTCTCAACCCATTGGTTTGAAGCATAATTCATGTCATTTCAACTAAAATCTAAATATTTCTTTTAGCCACCCGAGAACCCATTTTGTTGAGGAGTGTAGGTAGTTGTGAGTCACTTCTTGATTCCATTCTTATCATAAAATTGTGTAAATAACCTTGAACAATACTCACCATTTTTATCTATCCTTAAACTCTTAATTATATATCCACTTTAATTTTCTACAAAAGCTTTAAAGCTCTTGAAAACATCTAAAGCCTCATCTTTATGCTTCAAAAAATATACTCAACACTTTCTAGAAAATTCATCAATAAAATTAATAAAATTTGATGACTTACCCAAGATTTTAGTTTGCATTGGACCACATATATTAGAATGCACTAAATGGGATGGATTTTGGGCCCTCCATTCTTTTACTCTTGGAAACCTTTCTCTGGTATACCTACCTTTGGTATATCCCTCACAAACTTCTTTGTGATTTTCAACTTTGGGTAAACCAAAAACTAGCTCTTAAGAAGTCAACAACTTCAAATTTTTAAAGTTTAAGTGCCCATACCTCAAATGCCGCAACTAGCTCTTATCTTCAATAGCAATGTTTAACAAGTTGCTACAATTACCTCCAAACTTCAAAGGAAATATTTAATTTCTTAACATAGGAACAATAGTAACAACTTTTTTCCCACAATTTTTGTCATATATGACACATTGCTTATCATCAAAAACAACTCCATAACTCTTTTTACAAAGCTTCCCAACACTCAACAAATTATGATTAATATAAGGAATGTAATAAATATCATGAATTTATTTTTTAACTTAGGATTTATGTCCATTATTTTTGTTGCCACCTCCAAAAATTGTTATCACCAAGTTTGATCTTGATATTGAATTTATAATCCATGGTAGAAAACAACTCCTTGTTGCACTTCATGTAGTTAAAATAGCTAGAATCAAGATACCAAGTATCTTGAAGAGTATTTTTACCATTCCAATAGGATAAGAACAAGCTACTCGAAACTTTCTCAATCTCAATTGAATAATTTACTCTATTTTTATCATTTGCAGCTTTTACTGTACATATTTTTCAATATATCCATACCTTTTGCAATGGTGGCATTGAATATTTCTCTTTTTAAATAGTCCTCTTCCTCCAGCAACAAATATGCCTCATCTTCCTCCTCTTCCTAAAGAAAAATTCTAACTATGCCTTCTACCTTATCTTTGTCCTTATTCTTGGTAACACCATCACTTTTTGAGATTCTTGCCTTTGAGGAAAAATCTTTCTCTTCACCTTCACCAAAGGTATCACTTAGTATTTCTTCATGTGACATAATAGAACCAACAAGATGATCAAACTCCAATGTTTTCATACCTTTACTATATTTAAAAATTATGGCAACAAGGTTCCATCTTGATGTTAGAGTTCTTAGCATTTTCTTCACAACTTCATTCTCCATTTTTTTTCCAAGAGTGGCCATTCATTAACCACATCTTTTACTCTAAAATAATGTTCACTTACTTTTTAGATTCTTACATCCTCAATTTTTTAAACTCTGTCTATGAGATCTACAACTTTACCACTTTCACTTGGTCACTGCCTCAGTAAGCCTCTTGTAGAGCCTTCCAAGCATCCTTGGATAATTTTATATATGTAATCCTTGGAAACAAGCTCTTGTATATATACAAATGAATATGGTACAATGCCAAAGAATTCTTCTTCTTGGACTCCTTTTCTTTTCTATCATTATAGGATAATAGACCAATATACCAGATTATTATAAGCAACATCAACAATATCTCAAAAATATTTCTCAATCAACAATGTCCTCATCTTAATGCTCTAATAGTCATAATCTTGTTGACTAAACTCTAGAATAGAAAGGGAGTTATTGTTGGCCATGACCAATGGCTAGAAATATCAGGTACTCAAACTCACTTCAACCCAAGACCAATAATGGCTCTAATACCAAATTTAAAATCTACTCTTTTTCATAATACATATTTTTGTCATTCCAAATACACACTCATATGTTGTAGTCATTACAATATTTTTTGGTGAATATGCACAACTATAGTTTTTACTTTGCTTCTATTAAAAGTTACACTACCTAACTAATATGACAAATAATATGCACAATTACAGTTTTTACTTTCCTTCAGTTGCAAATTCTACTCTAATTGACATGACAGATAATATGCATAGTTAGAGTTACAGACTAAATTAACCTTTGTTTACTGAGCTTTTGCTTAGCATCAATTAATGTGCATAACTTAGTTTTTTCTCAATGTCATATTTCCAACACAATGTGGAGCAATTCACTTGGAAGAGTGAAGCACTAGGAGTTTACTAGTGAATCACTTGCAAAGTGAAGCAATTTTTTCACCTCCTATAGTGAATTACATGTGGACCTACAAAGAAGTAAATGTACAAGTGTGAATTCTAAAGGTCTTTTTAAAGTGCTATTTTTATATTTAGTGGTGTCATAACTCATTTTAGAATCCTTCTAATCCTTTTAGAGGCTTGTAACATTTGTGGTTATATAATTTTGTTAGAGATGCCCCCAAATTTTTTACATCTACTAAGAGTAATAGTTTCTCATCCTGGGTAACTTAGGAGTAAACACCTATTATAAATAAGAGCCATGGTACCTACGTGTTGTAGGTGAGTTGGAGAGGAGAGGGTAATCCTCCAAGAGAGGTCCAAGGTTTGAATCTCAACCCTACCAAAAATTTTAATTGGGTACCCAAAATCCAATTGATAGTGTTGGTGTGGGCAGGATCAAGCGTGACTCTCGGATGACTTTGATGGTGTAGAACCCCCTGGTCATGGTCTCTCAGACCAAGGTGACATTGCTAGGGGTTTTTTGCTTAAAAAAATAAGAGACGTGGAATCCTTTGTAAACATATTTTAGCCACGAGGAATTCAGATATACACTCTATGAAACCCATATTGTGCTCTTGTAATTCATGAAATTGGTGGAAAATTAATAAGTCTTTTGTTCTCCATTAGTGGCACTGCCCTCCTAGAATGTAGAATACGCAATGATTAAGACAGTAAATTTTACCATATTATCAGTTGCCCTATAATTTCATCTCAATTGAATGGGGACATTATTGTTATTTATTTTCTTTATGTGTTGATTAATCATGCACTTCCTAGCTACGATTATAGTCATATTTTCATACAATTGTTCACACCCTAAACTGACAAATTTACTTTTTATGTATATTAATTTTTGCATTTTATTTACATATTTCAATTTCATGTAATTATATTAGATTAGATTACAAATTAGTAAGGATATTTGGGACCCAACATAAATATGGAGGTTGGAAGAGGCCATAAACCCTTCCACCCAGTATTTTGAAACTAGAATTGGGATGCATTACAAGTCACACAATTCCCCAATTTAATGATATCATGCACATTTTAGATGTGCCTTAAATAAGAAGGATTTAGAAACATTAGTCCATTTACTTCCTTCTTGTTTCTTATATTACACCATTTGGGGTTGTTTTTCTAAAAATATAAGAATATATTGGGTAGTTTCATTAACATTTAAAGAGTTGATGAAAGATTGGATTAATTATTTCAAAGTTAAAGCATTATATATTTTTTTGAGCATTGGTCATGCCATTATTTATTGGAATTTATGGATTGAAATGAATAATATATTTTTAAAAATAAATTTCAAAATGATACCCAAGTTTAGAACCATATTATTGCCTCCTCGTAAAATATTAAAAGACATGGTGCTCATTATGGGAAGTCTCAAGTGTGAAAAAATAGATGTTTTACTCTTGGTTAAAAAATTTGAATATACATAGAAAGGTCATAAACCAAGAGGTTGGCACCCCTTTTTATGCACTAGAGACTTCCCATGATGAACACTATATCTACAAACATTCTACACGAGAGGTAATAATATGTTTTTAAACTTGGAAATTATTTTAATATTTATTTTTAAAAACATATTATTCCTTTCAAGCCATAAATTCCAATGAATGATGGTAGGACAAATCCTTCATAGAACACATAATGCTTTAACTTTGATATTATTAATCTAATACTTCATCAACTCTTTCAATGTTGATGGAGCTACCCAATATATTCTAATATTTTTAAATAGAAACTTTAAATGGTGTAAGTAAAGGAACAATGAAGAATTAAATACTTTGATATTTCTAGATCCTCCTCACATAATGCATACTTGAAAGGTCCATGATATCTTTTTCTTTATAGACTCTCTCCTTTAGAAATCTTGTTTTGGATTGCTAAACAAAGGAATTTTGAGGCCTTATGGAGAGCCTCCAATGATCAATTATTCTTCCAAGGGAAATAATTAGGAGTAGGAAACTTTGATTATCCACCACATTTTGATAGATTCCAAATCAAATCATCAAATGGGTAAATAAAACCCATGATGTATATTTTGAATATCATATGCTATTTGTTTGATTTCCTCTCATTCAACCAAGATACTAATAGAAATCCATGATCCTGAGGTGTTGCTCACATTAATATAAACTAAACATGCTTGATCCAATGCTTACCATTTTGAATTAGAGATAAGAGGATAAGGCTTCAACCAAGCATCAAACCAAAAATTTGCATAATACCTTTCATTGACTAACAATATAATATGTTTTCTTGATGAATTACAAACTATCTAATATGAAATTCCATATCCATAATCGTTTTAGTAGGGTTCATTTCTTAAATAATTTCATTGCATCAAGAGAACCTATACAATTGTAAAGTGGTATTTTCAACCATCTCTTTCCTTGATCTTGGAATAATATCTAGCCAAATATTGCCCCTAAATCCAAACTCATAAGTCTATAATTTGGTAAGCCTTCCCCTCTCATATTATTTCCTTTGCAAACACTATCTCACTTATAAAGAGGAAATTTACTTTTTCCTCACATCCTTTCCAAATAAAGTCTCTTTGAATTTTGTCAAATTATAATGCTATACTGTTGGCAATATTGAAAGTGGTATTATATAAATAGGGATGAATTCCAATGTAGTCTTTATGAGATATGGCCTTCCAACAATGGTTAAGAACTTACCTTTCCAACATATCAAACAAGATTTCATTCTATCCAAAATTGAGTCTCAAAGCTTCTTATTCTTTCCTTTATGAGACAAAGGAATGCTCAAACATGTTTGATAGAATTTTTTTAAGTTTAAAACCTAAAATATCCATAATAATTCATTGTAAATCTAGGTTATTTTTAATGAAAAATATCCTAGATTTTGTAGTATTAACCATTGACCAATAGCCTTCTCATAGCATGATATTAATATTTAAAGTCCATGACTTCTCTGATTGATGGATGACTAAAAATATATCATAAACAAATTAGAGATGAGATTCAGAGGGACCATTTATTGCAACCTAAATATCTTAGATTTATCTCCCTAATACTTTTGTAAGAATAGTGAATATAAAATGATATAGTGTATCACCTTGATGGATTTCAAAGGATGAATTAAAATATCCAACATGGGATCTATTGATTAAAATAGAATATTCTAGAGTGCTATAAAAACATCTCATTCATTCACACCAACCTTCACCAAAACCAAACGTTTTGAGAATATCATGTACAAAATTCTAGCAAACCTTATCATATTATTTGTTCATATCTAATTGCATAAGCATACCTACCATTTTCATGGAATAAAGAGAATGATATCCTTCTATTCAATGATTACACCATCAAGAATTTTTTACCATGAACAAAACCACTTTTTCTTTGAGATAACACAATCTACAATGTTTTTCAACCTATTTGCCATAATTTTTAAATGATCTTATAAATCATATTACAAAGGCTTATTGGACAAAAATTATTAAAATATTGGGTTTCACCTTCTTGGGAACCAATGTAATAAAGGTGGCATTGTTATCACTTATTCTATCCAAAAAATTGGAGATGAGATTTGAAGGGACCATTTATTACAACATGAATACTTTAGCTTTTTCCTTTTAATTTTACCTTTGAGAAATCTCTCCCTGATGCCTTTGTAAGAATAGTGAATATAAAAGGAGATAGTGTATCACCTTGATGGAGTTCATAGGATGACTAAAATATCCAACATGGGATCCATTGATCAAAATAGAATATTTTGAAGTGTTATAATAACATCTAATTCATTCACACCAACCTTCACCAAAATCGAACTTTTTGAGAATATAATGTATTAAAGTCTAGCAAACCCTATCATATGCTTTGTTTGTATCTATTTCATAAGAATACTTGCATTTTTCATGAAATAAAGAGAATTACTACCTCCTCTTCAATGATTACACCATCAAGAATTTTTTTACCATGAACAAAATGTCATGACCCTCCCTGGTAGACTTTTTGGCACAAATAAACAATGTATTAATCTATGATGCTTTAATACTTAATTTGAGCAATTGAATCAACTATGTGATGATTAATTAATTTGAAAAGTATGATACTACTGATATATTACCAAGTTGTGCAATATCAGGTACACTCATAGGTGGAAGAAGCAAAATCATCCACCAGAAGAAGTGGGTACTTGAGGTTGGGGAAGTGATGATTAAGGCAACTCGAGGGTAACATTGATGATTACCTTCATATAGGCATGTATTCGCTTAGGGATAATCATCAAAAGTTAGCCACCTTGAGTCCCAGATTGATAGCCTAGTAGCTATTGTAAATTCTCGAGGCTGAGATAGGTGACTAGGTTGATGGAAAGATTCCCTCTTTGTCTGTTGTATATGTTTGATTAATTTTTACTTCATCACTATCTGCATCAATGGTTTGGAAAGCATGCATAAGTTTATTGTCTTTGAAAAATCCTTGTCTTTGCTTAAACCTTTCAAAAAAAACAGTATGATGTTAGCATTCGATGAGAATTTTTTTTTTTATTAAAAAAAAAAAGGAAAACAATTATTTTAATGATAATAGAAATTCATTATAAATAATAGTTTAATTATTTTAATGATAATAGAGCTTCATTATAAATAATAGTTTAATTATTTTAATGATAATAGAGCTTCATTATAAATAATAGTTTAATTATTTTAATGATAATAGAGCTTCATTATAAATAATAGTTTAATTATTTTAATGAATATAGAGCTTCCTTTATAAATAGTGGTTTAATTATATCAAATGATAAAAGAACTTCATTTGAAAATAATTGATGATTTATTTTGAAGGATAAAAAAGTTTCATTTAAAATAATAGAATTGCTTTTAAAGCATTAAAGTATTTTAGGTCCGAGGTGTAGACCAATTGGTTCGACCAAACCTCGTAAGGGGGCGAAGGTCCAAGGTTCAAATCTCGAGCCTCATCGGACTGAACGCTTGTCCCTTTCTTGGTGCTTTCAGCGGCATAAAATGTTTAAAATGATTGTGGCATGGTGGTTATAGGGGTGGACTACACGAAGAACTGTGTGGTAGCTTCTAAGGCAAACAATGCAAAATACTATGGTGGCCATAAAATCCAAATAGCCTACCTGGATTTGTGGTTGCTACCAATTCCACCATGTAAATTCAAAAAAAAATAATAGAAGTATTTCATTATTAAATAGATATTTTATTAAGGGGATTAATAAAATCTCATATGAGATATTTTTTAAAAAATGATAAGATATCTTTAAATTTAAAAAATTGAGACTTTTTGAGGAAGACTCCCATTAGAGCTCTCAACCGACTTCGTATTAATGAGGAAACTTCATTCCAAGGGAAAATGATTAAAGAAAAAAATATCCTCAAAAATGTAGATGAATAGGTGAGAAGTTATGGTGGGCCAATGGGAGGGGATGGGTTTGTCAGAAGGAGCTATTGAGAAGCGTGATCAATGAGATAAGGTAGGTATCAGTGTGAAGGAAAGAAAGAGGAGGAGAAAGGAGGAAGATGAACATTTTTGGGAAATGATAAACCAAAGCTGGAGATACTAGAGCTAGCAAACTAGACAATCGAAGAACCGACTGTGAAGTTGAGGTTGGTCGATGACCTATCATTTATTTTATTGTATCTTATTACATAGAATCTATTTTTTTTTAATTTCTAGCGCGGTTGTGTCAAGAGGATTTTTGGACCTCTTCCCTCTACGTCGAGCCTATGGCTTATTCGTTTTATCTTCAACTCCAAGGGGAATCCCATCATAGCTAACCTGAATCTCAGGGATGATATTTGATTAAATTATTGGTTGTTCGCCTATTGAAATATCATCTATGATCTACAATGTGTTTAGTTGTCATAGACACCTTATTTTATATTTTCTTGGGATATGTGTATGGAGGTTTGTTAGGTTTTGGAGGATCTGTGTTGTTCATTTATACCTTCCAATGAGTACAACGATAAGTGCGTTAACCCCCTCTAAAGTCTTTATCCAAACTTAGTAGATACTTTTTGTAGTAGTTGGAAACCCCCTACATGTGAGTAGTTGATGAAGAACCTTAGTATAAGAAACCTCTTATTGGGTCTTAGAAGGTTTAGACATTATCCTTTGATGAAATCTAAGATGTCATGGCATCAACGATGCATCTAGCGTGCTCAGGCTCATTGTTATTCTTCTTGTTTTGTCCCACACCAAGGGTGTGCAGGGATGATGACATATTTTATGGTGCTTCACACCTAGAGATAGGTAGCCAAGCACCTAGGTGCTTGGTTTTGCCTTATAGAAACCATTCGATCCACCTTGGACCATGTGTTCCTTTTGAATGTGTGGTAGTTTCTCCTCTATGTTGTGCATTGTTTTAGGTTCCCTTCTGGTTAGTTGTTGATGGACTGTGTTGAGAGTTCGATCAAGTTTGGTTGTTGACTGTCAATTGTTGTTGGATTGTGTTGAGTATTTGGCCGATTTTGGTCGTTGACTACCATGTTGAGTAGGTCTCTATGTAAACATATTTTTGCTTATGCTTTAATTACTAGTTTTGAAAGGGCTTTCCATAGATTAAATTGGGTAAGGCTTAGTGATATTTGATTTATTAATTAAAGGAGAAAGTTATTTATTAAATTAAAGTAGAGAGACTTTGATTTATTATCTAATTAAAATAAAGATATTTTATTTTGTAAATTAAGGGTATGGGACTTTAATTTATGGAATGAAGGAAAATATTTATTTATAGATTGAAGTAGATGACTTTGATTTATTAAATAAATAGAAATAGTTTGTTTTGTAAATTAAGGGTATGGGACTTTAATTTATGGAATGAAGGAAAATATTTATTTATAGATTGAAGTAGATGACTTTGATTTATTAAATAAATAGAAATGGTTTATTTTGTAAATTAAGGGCATGGGACTTTAATTTATAAAACAAAGGAAATATGGTTATTTCTTGATCAAAGGAACCTAGCTTCTTGTTAATTAAAGGTATGGGACTTTAATTGTTGAACAAGGGTTGAAGGAATTGATTAAAGTAGAAACTATGATCTAACTATAATTGTTGAAAGACCCTCGTTAGGTAATGAGGGGGGAAAATGAAAATAGATATTTTTATTGATATCAACTATGCAGTAGATAGATAGTACTTTGATTTAATTTGTATAGTTGCAATTTGGCAATGAAATAAGTAAATGCATTTAGAAGCATGCCTATCATGGAACCATGAGTGCCTTGATCCCCTACTATCCTCAAATGATCAAGGGAAAGTTGGAAAAGTACCAAGGAGGTAGTTGGAATCAATGTACCAGTTTGATTCTACTTATAATGATTTAGCTATGCTTAAATGGACTAATCATGTAAGGAGATTTCCCCTGATGAAAATGGTGTGATATATTATTCTTTAAGAGTATGGAGGATTTACCATACTTGCTTATATGTAATAATTGTTAATTGTTGGATGAAGTACCTTTAGATTATTGTTTTAGATTATTTATGTTTTGCATTTAAATTCCTTTCCTTCAATGTATACCTTCTTTAAATGTGGCTTCTTTCTAGTATCTTATTTATGCTTTTTGAATTATGCTTTTGTTAGGTTTAGTATATATTTTGCTTCTTGCTAAAAACAACAAAACTTAAATAATAAGTCTAAGGTGAATTTAGAGGGTGCCCTAAGGGATTGAGACCCCTTAGGGTGAATATAGTGGACCTAAGGGATTAAGACCCTTAGGGAGAATGATAACTGAGTTTAGGAAAGAATACATCTGAATTAAGATAGCTTGTCGTGGAGACGATATGGATAGCTTAACTCGTAATACACGTAGTATACCTAAATAGATTGACTTGTGTATGGTATGGTGATGGGTGTATACCTTTGATTGACTACAGGTGATAAGTTTAGTTCATAAAGGATGATGGTAATGATCAACTTATTTGTGATAATATATTATATGTCTACAAATGGATTTGTGTTAGGGTATCTAGTGAGATGTAGTTCTTTTGGAAACTTAGGGGATTTAAATAATAATAATCAACTAAAGGTCGACAAGGGGTTTATGAATCCCTCTCCTTAGTTAAAAAATATTTTCTTTCTGTGTTTTTATTTTGTAGTTAAATTTTTGGTCATTACATTTGGTATCAGAGCTCTAGGTACGATGGTATAGAGCTTCTTATATGTGCTAAAGAGATTTAGATGTATCTAATGAAGGTTTGCTTAAAGTATAAGATAAAGCTACGATGATCTAGAACACCCTATTTGCTATAATATAATGGGAATTAATCCCAAGTGTGAATGAATGTTATGATACCTTAGTATGGGTTTTGGTATTAATGATACATCATAAAATTGGAATACTACCCTAGTTAGATTTTTGATACTTTTAGCAAGAGAACTTTGTATTATGAATTGAATTAGTGATACATTTTAAGGTGAAGTTATAACCTAATCTTTTATTAAATGTAACCAGGTTAAAAATGCCACCTAAGGCTAGAAAAGAGAGTTCTACACCTAGAAAAACTCAAAAAAATAATATCGAAGGATAAATACAATATGAGGATCCAACAAATCCCAACATAGAGGTAGAAGGTTTCACTGCTATGATTGTTGCTATGCATGATTAGCTGAGAAAAATATTGGAAACAGTTGTGAATCAGAACTTGCAAGCTAGAGGCTTAGAGGGTGGCCAAGATGATGGGTTAACTGTAGAGCAATTGCAGGCTATAGCCCCTCTAGAAAATGAAATGGCTAGGGATCTAAAAAACATTTGTATCTCCAATTTTGATGGATAATGTGAAGGGGATGCAACTAAAGCATGGCTAAGAGAATTATAGGTTTACTTCATAGTATAAGGCTATTCCCAAGGAACCCAGATGATTTGGGCCATGATGAACTTAGATGGAGCTACTATATATTGATGGGAAACCCACTATGATAAGACTAAGATAGAATCCATTGGCATTGCTTGGAAATAATTCATAGTTATCTTCAAGAAAAGGTTCTTAATCGAGCATTTCTATGCACTAAAATTTGAAGAATTTTCCAGCTTACGACAAGGAATCAAAGTGGTGGAGATATATTATAATAAGTTGGTATGGTTACTTAAGTATGTGCATGTCTATGATGTAAAAATGAGGGTTTATAAGTTTATCCATGGGTTGGAATATAGATTAAGTTATGATGTAAACATGCATGAGCCAAAATCACTGCAAAAGGCATATGACTTGGCAAAGAAAGCAGAGTTACACTTCCAATTTAACTATGTCACCATGTTCGAGCAAGATTGGCAAGCACTAAGGAAGAGTAATAGTCAAGGATTCTTGAAATGGGAAGAGGAAGACGATCAAAAGACCAAGAACCCCTAGAATTTTGAGAAAATAAATAACAAAAAAAATGAAATTTTAGGAAAAACTTCCTAATAAAACCAACAATAATCCCAACAACGTAAAACCTCACCCTTAGATACCGTAAATTTTAGCTCCAGTAATTAAAGCAGGGGAGGAGAAATAAAAAAATAATCAAGGACCCAAGGATAGGTGTTACCATTTCAGAGGACCACATTATTCTAATTAGTGTCCACACCAACTAGGACCAAGTTCATCCAACACCAAAGGAAAGGAACCTGAGCATCGGATCTACGCTACAACCGAGAAACAAAAGTTAGAGGGGCAAGTCACCCCATTACACATGAAAAGTAATATTTTAAATAAGCAGGTAAATATTCTAATAGACAGTGGAGCCACTAATAGTTTTATTTCTTTTATTTAGTAAGGAATATGCCAGAAATACCAAGATATTTAGCCCATGGATGGAAGGTAGAGTATGGTTTAGGATAGACCTATTCAATAAAACAATGTTATCCAATGGTAAAAATTACTCTAGATAGCAGAATCATTGAAGGTTTTTTGTATGTAGCTCTACTTCATGCCTTTGATGTGATCTTAGGGATGGATTGGTTGCAAGACCATAAAACCTTGATCAATTTCCAAGATAGATGGATTGAGTATTCAGGGAAAGACAAGGGAATACTAAGACTTCATAACGAATAGGGTGTATTAAAACCCCATATGTTGTCGACTATGCAACTGAAGAAGGCCCTCAATAAAGGAGGGATATGTATGTTATAAAACTTAATGAATTTAGGGATGATCAAAAGAGAGAGGTGCTAGGAAAGCACCCAATTTTGCAAGATTTTGAGGATTTATTTCCAAAAGATCTACTTGGAATCCTTCTTGTGCAGGAATTTTATTTTATAATTGATCTTATGCCAGGAGAAAAACCTATTCATATATCTCCATATTGGATGAATCCTACCAAGATGCAGGAACTAAATGTTCAACTACAAGGGCTATAGGAAAATGTACTGATAAAACCAAGTGTGTCACCTTGGGGTGCATTGGTTTTATTTGTGAAAAATAAGGATGGTTCACTAAGACTGTGTATTTATTACATAATGGTAAATAATTCTATAATCAAGAATTGATATCCCTTACCTAGGATCAAATATTTATTCGATCAACTGAGAGATGCCATGGTATTCACCAAGATTGACCTCAGATCAAGATACCATCAATTAAGAATACATGAGGAGGATACTCACAAAAAAACATTTAATACTAGGTATGGGTATTATGATTTTACAGTTCTACCCTTTGGACTAACTAATTCCCCACTTGCATTCATGAATCTAATGAACAGTGTGTTCAAAATACACCTGGAACAGTTTTTTCGTGTATTCCTAGATGATATCTTAATATACTCTAAAAAAAAATAAGAGCACGATAACCATCTCAAGATCATGTTAGAGTTGTTGAGGGAAAATCAACTCTATGGTAATCTAGCTAAAAGTGAGTTATGTGTTTCAAAGGTACGGTATCTTGGACATATCATATCAATAGAAGGAATTATTGTGGACCCAAAGAAAACTGAGGTAATTTTGAACTGGCCACCCTACTAATGTGATTGAAGTACAAAGTTTCATGGGGTTAACGAGATACTATAGATGTTACATAAAGGATTACTCCAATATTGTTGCAACAATAACTAACCTTTAGAAGAAAGGGAAGGAATTCAAGTGGTTGAAGAAGTGTAAAACTGCCTTTGCATTGCTAAAATATAAACTCACTATCGCACCAATCCTAAATATTCTTGATTCTAAAGGGGGTTGTTTAGTATGCATAGATGCATCATTGGAAGGGTTAGGAGGAGTAACTCTTCCAAGAAGAGTCAGTAGTGGCATAAAATTCAAGGAAGTTCAAGAAGCATGCATTCAATTATGCTACACATGATTTAGAGCTAGTTGTACTGGTGCATGCTCTAAAATCCTAGCATCACTACTTAGTGGGAAGTCCCTTTGAATAAAATATTGATCATCAAAGTCTAAGGTATATATTTACCCAACCAATACTCAATGCGAGGCATAGAATATGGGTCGATTTTCTCGCTAAGTATGACTTTGAAATTGAGTACATCAAAGGGAAAGAGAATAAGGTTATTGATTCTTTAAGTAGAAGAAAATACATAGCAACCATAACTAGAAGTCACATGGATCTGATGGATCAAGTGAGGCAACAACAATCTAAGGATGAGTATTACCAAGAAATTTGAGCTAGAATGGATAGAGACCCAAAGGGTAGTAAGGAATTTGGCATAAAAGATGACCTTTTTTTCTACAAAGGTAGAGTCATCATACCAAAAATAGGTGATTTATAATAATGCAAGAAGTCCATAGATATCATTTTTTTGCCCATCCTAGAGGAGCCAAAATTTGTGAAAACATGAAAAGAAGCTCCTTCTAGGTAGGAATGAAGAAGGATATAACCAATTTTGTCTCTCGATGCCTCGAGTGTCAAAAAGTTAAGGCAAAATGCAAGCATCTTGCAAGAAAATTATATCCGCATGATATACCTATGCAAAAATGGTAGGTTATATCTATGTATTTTATAGTAAGGTTACCCAATACCAGGTATCAACATGATGCAATCCTTGTAATAGTCAACAAATTGACTAACGTTCCACATTTCATACCCAAAAACATCAAGTATGATGCTCAGGTAGTGGCTAACAAATTTTCCAGAGAGGTTTTTTTATTACATGGATTTCCTAAGGTGATCATTTCAGATATGGATTCCAAGTTCTCTTCTAAATTTGGAAGTCCCTACATCGTTTAGTGGGCACAAAACTGAATATGAGCTCAGCATACCACCCTAAAATAGATGGTCAAATTGAATGGGTAAACCAAGTACTAGAGGATATGTTTTGCATGTACTACATGGACCACAAGTCTCATTGGGAAGGCTACCCACATCTTATAAAGTTTTCCTACAATAATGGACGTCACTCCTCTCTAGGAATGGCTCCTTTTAATGCCTTGTATGGGCAAAAGTGTAGAACACTATTATCTTGGGATAACCTAGAAGATCAAGTTATGATTGGCTAGATATGGTTAGAGAAATAGAAGATCAGTTGAAGGTAATCAAGCAAATATTTAAAGAAGCTATCTCTATGCAAAAAAATATGTTGATCTTAAGAGAACTCAAAGAGAGTACTCAATTGGAGATAAAATATTTTTAAGGGTTAAGCCAATGAAGAGTGCTATCAAGTCCATGAAGTTGGATCCACGGTTTGTGGGACCCTTCAAAATAATTGAAAAGATCAATTTGGTTGCATATCGACTTACCTTACCACCTAATCTATCCAAGATCCATGACACCTTCCACATATCCTTGCTTAGGAAATATGTCTAGTGGGACCAGTTTTCTAAAAGAAATATCACTTGGAAAAAGTGGATTATATGCAAAAACATTTTCCCTTCTTGTTTGAAATTATAATGTAACAATTTTATTTTTGTAAAATTGGAAACACCCAGGATGGTGTTTAGTCCAAGGGGGGTAGGATTTCATGACCCTCCCTGGTGGACTTTTTGTTACAAAGAAACAATGTATTAATCTATGATGCTTTAATACTTAATTTGAGCAATTGAATCAACTATGCGATGATTAGTTGATTTAAAAGAGCATGATACTGCTGACATATTGCCAAGTTGTGCAGGATCAGGTACACTTATAGGTGGAAGAAGCATAATCATACACTAGAAACGGGAGGTACTTGAGGTTGGGGAAGTGATGATTAAGGCAACTCGAGAGTAATATTGATGGATACCTTCATATAGGCATGCATTCGGTTAGGGATAATCATCAAAATTTAACCACCTTGAGCCCCAAATTGATAGCCTAGTACCTATCATAAATTCTCGAGGTCGACACAGGTGATTAGGTTGATGGAAAGATTACCTCTTTGTTTGTTGCATATTTTTTATTTTCTTTTACTTCATCACTATCTGCATCAATGGTTTGGAAAGCATGCTTAAGTTGATTGTCTTTGAAAACTCCTTGTCTTTGCTTAAACCTTTCAAAAATAACAATATGATGTTAGCATTTGATGACAAAAAAAAATTATTCAAAAAAGGAAAATAATTATTTTAATGATAATAGAACTTCATTATAAATAATAGTTTAATTATTTTAATGATAATAGAGCTTCATTATAAATAATAGTTTAATTATTTTAATGGTAATAGAGATTCAAAACCTAAGTGTTGTAGGTGAGTTGGAGAGGAGAGGGCAATACTCCAAGGGAGGTCCCAGGTTCGAATCTCCACCCTACCAAAAAGTTGAATTGGGTACCCAAAATCCAATTGATAATGTTGGTGCGGGCATGGTCGGGTGCAACCCCCGGGTGACTTTGACGGTGTAGAACCCCCTGTTCGTGGTCTCTTAGACCAAGGCGGCCCCTCAAGGGTTTTTTCGCTTAAAAAAAAAAATGTAATAGAGCTTCAATATAAATAATAGTTTAATTATTTTAATGATAATAGAGCTTTAGTATAAATAATAGTTTAATTGTTTTAATGATAATAGAGCTTCACTATAAATAATAGTTTAATGATATAGAGCTTCCTTTATAAATAGTGGTTTAATTAGATCAAATAATAAAATAACTTCGTTTGAAAATAACTAATGATTTATTTTGAAGGATAAAAAGGTTTTATTTAAAAATAATATAATTGCTTTTTAAGCATTAAAGTTTCTTTTAATAATAGAATTATTTCATTATTTAATAGAGATTTTATTAAGGAGATTAACAAAATCTCATATGAGATATTTAAAAAAAAGGATAAGATATCTTTAAAATAAAAAATTAAGACTTTCTGAGGAAGACTTCCATCAGAGCTCTCGGTCTAGTTCACATTAATGTAGAAACTTCGTTCCAAGGGAAAATGATTAAAGAAAAGTAATATCTTCAAAATTTTAGAGGAATAGGTGAGAAATTATGGTGGGTCGATGGAAGGGTATGGGCTTGTCAAAAGGAGGTTTTGAGAAGTGTGGTTAGGCAATATAAGGCAAGAATCAGTGTAAAGGAAAAAAAAAGGAGGATAAATGAGGATGATGAGCATTGTTGGGAAAAGAGAAACTAGAGCTCGAGATACTAGAGCTAGCAAACTAGACGCTCGAAGAATCAACTATGAAGATGAGGTTGGTCGATGAGCTATCATTTGTTTTATTGTATCTTGTTAAATAGAATCTATTTTTTTCTAACCTATTGGTGTGATTTCTCCCATAGGATGTTTGGACTTCTTCCCTCTATGTCGAGCCCATGGCTCGTTCAATTTATCCTCAACTCTAAGAGGAATCCCATCATAGCTAACCCGAATCTTGGGAATGATATCTAATTAAATTGCTGGTTTTTTGCCTATTAAAATATCATCTATAAGTTGGGACATATTTGATTGTTGTAGACACCTTATTTTACCTTTGCTTGAGATGACTGTGTGTGGATGTTTGTTATATTTTTGAGGATCTATGTTGTTATTTTATACCTACCAATCAGTGCAACTATAAGTGAGTTAACCCCCTCTAAAGTATTTGTCCAAACTTATTAGCTACATGTTATAGCAGTTGGAAACCCCCATGTGTGTGAGTCATTAATGAAGACCTTTAGCATAAGAAACCTCTTGTTGGATCTTGGAAGGTTTAGACGTTCTCATTCTATGAAGTCCGAAATGTTGTGGCACCAATAATGCATCTAGCATGCTCAGGCTCGTTGTTCTTCTTTTGCTTTTGTCCCACACCAGGGGTGCACGAGGATGATAACATGTTTTATGGTTCTTCACACCTAGAGATAGGTAGCCAAGCACCTAGTTTCTTGGTTGTGCCTCACAAAAACCATTCGATCCACCTTCGATCGTGTGTTCCTTCCAGATGCATGGCAATTTCTCCCTTGTATTATGCATTGTTTCAGGTTACCTTCTGGTTAGTTTTTGATGGAAGGTGTTGAGTGTTTGGTCGAGTTTGGTCATTGACTATCAATTGTTGGACAGTGTTGAGTGTTTGATTGATTTTATTTGTTGATCGCCATGTTTGTTAGGTCTCTATGTAAACACATTTTTGCTTATGCTATAATTGCTAGTTTTGAAAGGGCTTTCCATAGATTAAATCAAGTAAAACTTAGTGAATGCTAGCATAGTCTAAAGATCTTAGGTGTTGTAGAAGACTCGAAACCTTCTTATTTAGTAAATATCTTATTCAGGGTTATGCAAAAGGGGTCGGTCCTGAAATCTATTTATAAAATCAAGGTGAATTATCTCAAAATCTTGGTAAATTATGTCTAAGGATACATGGTGAATTGTATTCATTTTTCTCTAAAAAAATTCAAACCGTGGTGAATTTTTCTGTGTTGGGGGCTATGAATATCAGTTTGCAAATTCTAGGAATGTATAGTAAACTTAAAGTATTTAGGTCGATATGAAATTTTTAAAACCTTTATGCTTTATGACGATCAATCTGAGATTATTGGCTACAAATATGGTGGTCATGTAATGTTGATCGGTTATAGACATGTCAGTTAGGAAAAATGATCATGAGTAGATATGTCGATGTGTTACAACAATGGCGAACAGTTGCATCTATGTTGATAGGTTACAACTATGTCAACGTTTTGCAAGAATACCAATCAGTTGTAGGTATGATGATCGGTTGCACACATGACGATTGTCTATAGGTATGATGATCAGCTATAGATATGACAATCAGTTGTAGGTATGATGATCGGTTGCAGGTATGACAATTAAATTTAGGCATAATGATTGGTTGTAGATGTGATTATCAATTGCAGGTATGATGATTGGTTGTAGGTATTATGATCGAATGCAACCATGACAGTCGACTGTAGGTATGATGATCAGTTTCATCTATACCAATCGACTACAATTATGATGATTGGATGCAGATATATTGATGTGTTGCAATCAATTCTGATCAGTTGCAACTATACCGATAGGTTGTGACCATACCGATCAGTTGCAAAAGTGTCGATCAGATGCAGGCATGATGATCGGCTAAAAATATGCCAATGTGTTGCATCTATGCTGATGTATTGCATCTATATCGATCGGTTGTATATTTACAATCAGTTCCAATTATGGTGATGGATTGCAACCATGCTAATCGATTGTAATATTGTCAATCGACTGTAAGAATGATGATCAACTGCAGAAATGTTGATCAGTTGTAGGAATGATGATCTATTGCAACAATTTCAATCAGTTACAACAAATATGATCAATTGCTACAAAGCCAATCAATTGCAACAGTGTTGATGGGCTGTAAGAATGATGATCGAGTGTAGCAAAGTTGATAGATTACATGAAAGTCGATCGATTGTAGAGTAACCAGTTGATTGCAGCACACTCGATCGTTTGAATTTATGATGCAATGCATCTAAACCATGTGTCAACCATCCATGATATAATTTCATGCAGATGCCATGTGTCACCCATCCATGAGCTGATTGCATGCAGAAAAGTCTATATAAAGGGATAAATAGTTATTTTTTGCTTTTTCTATCATAGTTTTAACCCTTTTACTCCTATTTTAATGCATTTTTAACCCTCTTCCTCCTATTTTATCTTAGTTTTAACCATTTACCTTAAGTTTTAAGGGATTTTTAACCCTTTTTCTCTCATTTGAACCCTTTTTCATCAAGTGTCGAATACCATCCATTGTATATTTTGATCCATATTCTCTCATACACAACGAAATAACCCTATGGTGTCCCCTATCACCCCTAGAATATCTAAAATTAATTTTAAAAATCTTGTTTGCCCCGTGATTTCTAAAATTTTATCAACACTAGGTTACGACATGTCATGGGTTATGGACTCTAGTCTTTGGGGTCTAGTTTTGATGTCACAGTTCGACACAGACACTAAACTACTCGAGAAGATAATTGCAATTTACAATATTGATTCGGGCAAGGTAAATGTTGTCATTGACAACAAAAATGTTGTTTTTTCTTTCACAACCTCTGATATCGCCAGATTAACAACACTATCCCACGCTCGTTGTGAACCAATCATACAAAAACTCATTAACTGATGATGATAAACTCTACCTGAAGACCAACTTCAAAGTGCAACTAAAATATTTTCAAGGTATAACTACGTTTTTTATTTAATTGAATTTAAATTCTAGTCACTAGTGTCTACAATTACTGATTTTCTTTTTTTGTAGTTACAGCCACCAAGTCTAAAAGGGGTTTGACTGTACCAGCTATTGAAAATAAATTTCTTCAGGCATGTTGTAAATTCTTCCTTGTCAGACTCGTTATGCAAGTAAGACCAATAGAAATTCTGATGTAGGCCTTAGCATATTTGGTTCATTGTATTGCACACCAACAATTCGACTGGTCCATCTATGTCTCCCATCATATTAGATTAGATATCCAAAATGTGATAACCCACACTTCACCCTCATCGACAATAAGCACATGCAACTATATTTTTGTTTTTTTTTATGAATCATTTTATCATTATAGAATACTCAAGTACCGACATTTTGGCACTCAATGCTATCCAATTTAGCCATGAAAAACAACAAGTTCAGGTAATTTTTAGTTAATATTGAAGCAAAATATTTTATTTTTCGCATGTTTATCTTTTTTATAATTTTGACATTTTATACAAAACACAGAAAAGGGCATCCTCTTTCTCTTCAAAGTGGGATGTTGCTTTCAGAGGTTATAATCCAAAGGAATTAGGAGACTCCAAAAAACCTACAGAGGAAACAACGCCACCACTAAGGAGAATATCAAAAAGGAAACGTATAAGATCTAGTTCTTTTGATCCTCAAAAACCTCCACCTGTGGTTGCACACCCACTACCAACGTGTGTAGTTGCATAAGAGGTTTCATCTTTGGGGAATAAGTTTTAATGACCGTCGAAACAAAAATTTTACTATTTTTTAGTAAATTTTATTTTATTTTTTCATATGTATGGCACACCCACAATCCATTTGCATTTGCAGCTATGCAAGATATCTCTTCTTTTGTATATAAGTGTTATAACAAATTTTGTAATCAATTTTCATAATCTACCTTCACAAATTTTATAACTAATTTTTATTTTGATGTTTTAAGTTCCTATACAACAATTCCATCATCAAAATCAACAATCGATGCCGCCCCCTCCTCCACCATGCCAACATCAAATGCAAGGTCAATGCTTCCCAGTTGGAAAACACATTCTTCCATCTAGGCCATAGAGAGAAGCAATAAAGCAATTTTCAAAGAAAGAAGCATCAAAGACATTTTTAGGATTCGAATGTATTTCTCTTGCTAATTTTAATTTTATTGGTGTACCGAAATCTTCTGTTGTTGGGTTGGATGAAGTTCCACTTGATCAATATTTCTTTTTGCAAGGAAAAACACCCACTACTTTCCAAGTATCAAAACTGCTTTGAGATAATCAAAATGAATGAGCAGAATGTTC
Source organism: Wollemia nobilis (assembly GCA_028583015.1). NCBI lineage: Eukaryota > Viridiplantae > Streptophyta > Pinopsida > Araucariales > Araucariaceae > Wollemia > Wollemia nobilis. The sequence goes on along the minus strand of JAQPPZ010001836.1, from coordinate 7,009,365 downwards.
AATTAAATCTCCTCCCAGGGAAACCAACACCCCTCAGGCTCATCCTCGACCAAATGATGAAAGATTAAATATTTGGTTTTTGATATTAAGGATTTACTACTTCCAGATATAACAGAAATGAAAAAATGGGAAGCTCTACTACAACAAATTTTATGTTGTTGAAAACAAACCTGAAAAGGTGGAGGCTCTACTACAACAAGTAAAATCTAGCATTGTGAAGGTTAATACATCTTACACAGATAAAATTTTAAAGTTTATGTTGAACATATTGGATAACATAAATGGTGAGGCCCAAGCTTATTATAATGAATGGGTGTGTGATAAGAAAAATGTTGTTGTTGTTGTAGCTGCAAAGAATGTTGTTGAGGTTTGACTTAGTCACTTATGTGTTGAAAAAAAATTGTTTTCTTTTTTCAAATGTAATTATCTTCTGACTAATTATTTTTTCTTTTTGTAGGTAAAGTATGATAATATCAAGAAGCAGATTCAAAACTTGCAATACTATCTCAGGATGGCAAAGTAGTTCTTAAATGCTTCTATGGCAATGAAAAAAGAGCTCAGGAAGCAGTTTGAGAAAACAATATTTTGTAGAAAATCATTATCCAAAATGGATTGGATCTTGATGTTCTGCTAAAGGAGAAGGGTAAAGAATTTCATGGACCAATATCTAAATATGTTGGGAAAGAGGAAAATACCCTGATCGATGGATTGGAAAGTGTTGAGAATATCCTTGTCAATTCTAGAGCAATTGAGAGTATTGTTACCTAGCCCAAAGGAGGAGCCGTTGGAATGCATAATTTGGAAGTCGTGGAAGAGGAAAAAGGATTTGAACAAGGAAAAGATGAGGGAGGATTGAAGAACATGTGCTTATACTGAGAGGGGGGTGAAAAGTATAAGATAAAACTTTTTGCTTTTCAATCCATATGATAACATCAGTAGTATTAAAGCAGTAAACATCACACAAAGCATCACACACATGAGAGACATGATTTAACGTGGTTCACCCAATGTGGGCTACTCCACGGAGAAAATATTCCTTATAAAATTTTCTCAAATAAATTCTCTTGGGAATCCTTTCCCTATTACAATGTTTATGGACCTCTGTCCAAAGGAGACACCAATCCCCTAATCAAGTTCGTGGATCTCTATCCATAGGAGACACCAATCCCCTCTACTTTGGCTGGTGATCTTCTAGAAGAACTACTGCCTCCACTACACTGGCTTATGGATCTCTATCCACTGAAGACTCCTGCCCTCACTCAGAAGACCTATCTTCACTGCCCTGGCTAATGGACCTCTATCCACTGGAGACTATTATCCTCTATACTCTATCACCTCCAAATCTTGCTCTCAGCTCTATCTCAAATCTACACTAAACATAGTCCTTTGATCTAGCACAAATCTTCTCAATATCTATCTCTAATCTGCACTAAACATAGTCCTTTGATCTAGCATAAATCTGCTCAATATCTATCTCTGGTCTGGCACAAACCTATCCTCAAATCTGCACCAAACTTTGTCCTCAAGCCTTAACACAAAGCTTGACTCAATCACAAATCAACTCTATTCGCAAGTCTTCTCAAAGACTTACCCCAAAACTACTCAACAAGTCCTCACTAGAACCTGTCCAATCTTCTCAACAAGTCTTCACCAAGACTTATCTCAATTCTACATTGTAAGCTTCCACAAAAGCTTACTCAATTCACTCAATCAAACACTCAATGAAATCTCATTCAACAATGCTTATCAAACAATCCTCACATAACAATGATACTCATGATCTTTCACAAACCCTAATCATGCATATGAAGGTTCATTCAATATTTCCAACAATGCTTATCAAACAAGGTTTTTATCAACAACTCTCACTCAGAAAAACCTTTAACAATCAAACTCAACAATGCTTATCAAACAACCCTTTTCACTCCAACTTAGCATTCACAACATCCAACAATCACTCACAAGGAAGATGTGCCCATACCTTTTGTTTGATGAAGAATTGACCTCAAAACCTATCTCAATCACAATTACTCTCTTTGCCAATTTCAAAGGTTAGATGACAAAATATCACTCTAACACTCCCTCAAAATATTTCACAATTACAAAAATAATTAAACTCAAATACACCTTATTACTCCTTCTTGAAATTAGCATTCACCAAAAACATATAAAAATAAATCTCTTATTACACCTTATAACTCCACTCTAAATAACTCAATCCACCAAATAATTAAATAAAAATAATTATTTAATTTCATCAACCTTATATCTCCCTAAGCTCAAAAATACACCATACAACCTTAGAAGCAAAAATCAATTTATAATAAAAATTTTAGTACCTCTCAAAGTGCTCTCGATGGGATTCGATCCCACATCATAGCACCTCCAGCGCCTTAGCCGTAGCTACCAAGCCACGTGAGCTAAGCACTCACGTGGAAGGCAAAAGTGCCCATGACGCTTTGTCTTCTACCTAGGCACCAAAATCCAAAATGCTTTGGCATCTTTGACACAAAACAACCTCACAACCTTCCCTACTATGAATCGAATGTGGTACCTCGCGTTCCCAAGATGCTTCCAATTACCGCTAGCCCACCTGGCTAGGTGGTGACAAGGCCTTCATGCCTTGTGCCTTTTCTCCCTTCGCTACCTACCAAAAAGGGTCAAATGTGGACTTCTTCCCTCTCTTGCTCATGAATATTGCGCACACGATTTGCTTAGGAGATTTATTAAAATCGTGGATGGGGTTTGAAGCCTCTTAGGCTTCGGGTATTTATACCCATGCCTTGAAATTGTTGACGTCGATGAAGGAGATAGAATATGACGTCGACGCTTTATATATGCCCTTATAACCCTAACTTTAGGGTTATTAAATTAAATTATAATTTAATTAATAATAAAATTATTATAATTAATTTAATAACTATAAAGTTAATCAAATTAAATTATAAATTAATTTATAATGAAATTATTAAAATTAATTTATAATTAATTTAATTTCTTTAGGTCTTACCATTAGACCTTTAATATTATAATAAAATATTATAATATTATTTTTCTTGGGCCTTCTCATTTCTCTTGTAGACCTTATCTGATCACCTTGAATATTATAATGAGAGATATTATAATATTATTTCCCTTAGGTCTAGAAGCAATCTTTCTCTAACTCTTGACATCCTTCCTCTTGCACTGCTCACTGAAACTGACTCTTGACATCAATGACAACAAATCTTGCTCATATTTCCAACAATCTCCCCCTTTGTCATTGATGGCAACCCATTTTCCTTTTACCATTCCTTTTACCTTTTCCTGTTCTACTCCCCTGAGAAACTGCTCCCCTGATTGAATGCTCTCCCCCTAACTCAAATCTCTCCCCCTTTGTCATCAATGGCAAAGGGTCACCTTTGGGGCTCGGGGCTAAGAATGAGACTCTTAGCTTAGCCCCTCCCCCACCTCCTCTTGAGGTGGTTAATTCTGGGGTGGGAGTATAACTACTCCCAAATTTTCTCGAAGGTACTCAAAAGTCTCTTTCGAAAGTGGCTTAGTGAAAATATCTGCAATCTGCTCCTTTGTAGTAACATATTCCAACTTGACCTATTTATCTATCACTTGTTCTCTCAGAAAATGATACTTAATCGGAAATGTGCTTTGTCCTGGAGTGCATCATTGGATTCTTTGAGATATTTATAGCACTTGTATTATCACATAATATGGGAATAGGATGATCATATTTTATCTTAAAATCCTCTAGAGTTCGCTTCATCCATAATACCTGTGTACAACTGGAAACTACTGCAATATACTCTACCTCTATTGTAGATAAGGATATTGATGCTTGTTTCTTACTTAACCAAGAGACCAAATAGTCTCCAAGAAAGAATGCTCCTCCACTTGTACTTTTTCTATCATCAATACTGCCAGCCCAATCTGCATCTGTATAAGCTATGAGAGTGAAACTATCACTTTTGGGATACTAGAGCCCAAAATCCATAGTCCCTTTTAAATACCTAAGAATCCTTTTTACTACTGCTACATGTGTTTCCTTGGGTGTTGCCTGAAACCTTACCACTAATCCCACTGCCTGCATGATATCTGGTCTAGTAGCTATGACATACAATAAGTTACCAATCATAGATCTGTATAATTTCTTATTTACCTCTAGAGATTCATCATCTTTACTTAACTTACATCCTGTGACCATGGGAGTACTTACTAGTTTGCAATATTCTAACTTGAATTTCTTTAGCATCTCTTTTATATACTTGGTTTGTGAAAGAAACACCCCTTTCTTTGATTGTGAAATCTGAAGTCCAAGAAAGAAGGACAACTCACCAAGCATAGACATCTCAAATTCATTTTGCATGCTCTTTGCAAATTTTTGACACATCTTATCATTGTTTCCTCCAAAAATGATATCATCAACATAAACAACCACAATTAGTAAGTCATTCCCTTCATTTTTTATGTATAAGTTATTATCCACTATTCCTTTCCTGAAACCCTATTCTTGTAGGTACTTATCCAATCTTGAATACCAAGCTCTAGGAGCTTGCTTTAGTCCATAAAGTGCTTTCTTCAATCTGCATACATAGTCTGGTTTATCAATCAAATTGAAACCTTCTGGCTGCTCAATGTAAACCTCTTCTTCTAGAACACCATTTAGAAAGGTTGATTTAACATCCATCTGATATACTTTGAAGTTTTTGAAGCTTGAAAAGGCTAAGAATATTCTGATAGCTTCAAGTCATGCAACTGGAGAAAATGTCTCATCAAATTCAATTCCTTCTACTTGTGCATAACCTTTGCACACTAACCTTGCTTTATTCCTGACTACTTGTCCATCTTCATTTAACTTGTTTCTGAATACCCATTTAGTGCCAATCACATTTTTATCTTTTGGTCATGGAACAAGTTCCCAAGTCTTGCTTTTCTCTATCTGATCTAATTCCTCATCCATTGCCTTAATCCAGAACTTATCTTCACTTGCCTCATTGAAGTCTTTTGGCTCAATTTTAGATAACAAGGAAAAATTTGCTTGTTGGGATGGTGTTATTATTCTTCTCCTTGTCTGTCTCTCATCTGGATTCCCAATGATTAGATCTTTTGGATGATGTTTCTGTACATACCTGGATGGAGTCTTAGGAAGAAGTCTTTGTGTTTCTTCCTCCTCTTCATCTGATTCCTCATGAAACTCTTCTTGACAACTTCCATCTTCCTGATACACAATTTGTTGAACTGGTTCTCTTGAATCTATCTTCTCATCAACTGTTACATTTATACTTTCTACAATAGTGTGTGTCCTTTTGTTGTAGCATCTATAAGCTTTACTCTTAGTAGAATAACCAAGAAAAATTCCCTCATCACATCTTGGGTCAAACTTGCCCAAGTTTTGCTCTTCCCATCTTATGTAACACTTGCTTCCAAAAACCTTGAAGTGTTTTACAGTGGTCGGTCTTCCTTTCCAAAGCTCATATGGAGTCTTGTGATGGTTTACCCTCATTTGAGCCCTAGTGATTATATATACTATTGTGTTGACTGCTTCCCTCCAAAATCCATCTGAAATCTTGGACTCATTTAACATAGCTCTAGCCATATTCTCAATAGTCCTATTTTTCCTTTCAACTACTCCATTTTGTTGAGGAGTTCTTGCAGATGAGTATTCTCTCTTGATTCCATGTTGTTCACAAAAATCTACAAATTCATTTGAGGTAAACTCTCCTCCTCTGTCAGATCTCAAACACTTAATCCTTTTGCCAGTTTCATTTTTGACCCATTCTTTAAATACCTTGAATTTATCAAATGCTTCTGACTTATCTTTTAGGAAGGCTACCCAAGTCATTCTGGAGTAATCATCTATGAACAATATGAAGTAACTTTCACCTTGAATACTCTATGTTCTTGTAGGACCACATAGATCAGTATGTATTAGTTTTAATGGTTCTTATGACATATATCCCTTTGATTTGAAACTTGTTCTAGTTTGCTTTCCATGTTGACAAGGTGCACAGATTGTGTTTTGTGGCCTTTTTAGCTTGGGTAAATCTCTGACAGCCTATTTATTGCTTATGTTGACTATATTGTCAAAATTCAAATGACCCATTCTTCTATGCCACAACCAACTCTCATCTTCTTGTGATAGAAAACACTTTTCCCCTTTAATCTCACTAAGCATATAGAGGTTGTTTGGAGTTCTACTTGCATTTGCAATGACTTTTCCAATTTCCAACTTTCTTATCTCACATCTATCTGGGTGAAATGTAACCATATGACCTTGATCACAAAGTTGGCTTACACTTAGCAGATTGTGTCTTAACCCTTTGACATATAGTACATTTTTTGTTCTTGTTTTCCCATTATCTAAACTCAGAGTTCCTCTTCCACCAATTTTTGTTGATCCATTATCACCAAAACTTATTGATCCTCTATTAGTTTCTTTGAGTACAAGAAATTTGTCTTTGTCTCTTGTCATGTGTCTAGAGCAACCACTATCAAGAAACCATTGTTCTTCTTTATCCTGAGCATGAAGAGTTGTTTGAACTAACATTGATCTAGCCTTTTCATTTCCCTTTTTCTCTTTCCTAGTTGTTGAAGTTGTATTCTTTTTACTAGACTCAGGAAGTACCATTTTGCACCATCTAGCCTTGTGCCCAAAATTATTGCATTTGTAACATATGATATCATTATTCATAAGAGGTGCAAAAGAGTTGAAATTTCTATTGACATCATTTTTCACATAACCAGTGTAGTGTACAACTCTATGACCATATTTGTTACAAGAAAAGCAATAGCCATGGAAGAAATTATGTAACCTATTTGGATGCCTTTGAGATTGTGGTTGAGTGCTTCTCCTTTTGTGATTAACTCTCATCCATGGTTCTTCTTTGCTTTCTTCCTTCTTGATATCTTTTCTTTTTGGAGTATGACTTCACTTGCTTATCTTTGTTTGATGTCTCTACTTCTTGAAGACTTGACTCCTCTTTCTATTTCCCAAACTTTATATCTGGTAGTACCTTGGTCTTTTCAACTTCATTCCTTAGATAAATAATTTTTGCTTCCAATATTTCACATTCTGTTTCTCTTGCTCTTAATAGATCTATCATATCCTATTCAATTTTCTTTCCCTCTTCTACCTTTATCTTGAGTTCTATGAGACTCTGTAGAAGTTCTATCCTTGCTTCTTCATCTTCTTGAATTTGATCCTTCAAACTTGAGTTTTTATTTCTAACCTTTTCAAGGTTCTTGAGAGCAGCAAATAATTCCTCTTTTATGTCAAACATGGTCTCTTCTTCACTCTCTGAAGTCATGTGTGTTTCTGATGGATCTTCCTCCAAGTTGTTAGTCTTTTCATGGAGAGACCCGCTCTGATACCAATTGAAGAACATGTGCTTATACTGAGAGGGGGGTGAATAGTATAAGATAAAAATTTTTGCTTTTCAATCCATATGATAACATCAGTAGTATTAAAGTAGTAAACATCACACAAAGCATCACACACATGAGAGACATGATTTAACGTGGTTCACCCAATGTGGGCTACTCCACAAAGAAAATATTCCTTATAAAATTTTCTCAAATAAATTCTCTTGGGAATCCTTTCCCTATTACAATGTTTATGGACCTCTGTCCAAAGGAGACACCAATCCCCTAATCAAGTTCATGGATCTCTATCCATAGGAGACACCAATCCCCTCTGCTCTGGTTGGTGATCTTCTAGAAGAACTATTGCCTCCACTACATTGGCTTATGGATCTCTATCCACTGAAGACTCCTACCCTCACTTATAAGACCTATCTTCACTACCCTAGCTAATGGACCTCTATCCACTGGAGACTATTGTCCTCTATACTCTATCACCTCCAAAGCTTACTCTCAACTCTATCTCAAATCTACACTAAACATAGTCCTTCGATCTAGCACAAATCTACTCAATATCTATCTTTGATCTGCACTAAACATAGTCCTTTGATCTAGCACAAATCTTCTCAATATTTGTCTTTGGTCTAGCATAAACCTATCCTCAAATCTACACCAAACTCTATCCTAAAATCTATCCTCAAGCCTTAACACAAATCTTGACTCAATCACAAATCAACTCTGCTCACAAGTCTTCTCAAATACTTACCCCAAAACTGCTCAATAAGTCCTCACTAGAACTTGTCCAATCTGCTCAACAAGTCTTCACTAAGACTTACCTCAATTCTGTATTGTAAGCTTCCACAAAAGCTTACTCAACTCAACTCAATCAAACACTCAATGAAATCTTATTCAACAATGCTTATCAAACAAACTTCACATAACAATGATACTCATGATATTTCACAAACCCTAATCATGCATATGAAGGTTCATTCAATGTTTCCAACAATGCTTATCAAACAAGGTTTTTATCAACAACTCTCACTCAGAAAAACCTTTAACAATCAAACTCAACAATGCTTATCAAACAACCCTTTTCACTCCAACTTAGCATTCACAACATCCAACAATCACTCACAAGGAAGATGTGCCCATACCTTTTGTTTGATGAAGAATTGACCTCAAAACCTGTCTCAATCACAATTACTCTCTTTGCCAATTTCAAAGGTTAGATGACAAAATATCACTCTAACACTCCCTCAAAATATTTCACAATTACAAAAATAATTAAACTCAAATACACCTTATTACTCCTTTGAAATTAGCATTCACCAAAAATATACAAAAATAAATCTCTTATTACACCTTATAACTCCACTCTAAATAACTCAATCCACCAAATAATTAAATAAAATAATTATTTAATTTCATCAACCTTATATCTCCCTAAGCTCAAAAATACACCATACAACCTTAGAAGCAAAAATCAATTTATAATAAAAATTTTAGTACCTCTCAAAGTGCTCCCGATGGGATTCGATCCCATGTCACAGTGCCTCCAATGCCTTAGCCATGGCTACCAAGCCGCATGAGCTAAGCGCTCACGTGGAAGGAAAAAGCACCCATGACGCTTTATCTTCTACCTAGGCACCAAAATCCAAAAGGCTTTGGCATCTTCGATGCACAAAACACCTCACAACCTTCCCTACTATGAATCGAATGTGGTACCTCGCATTCCCAAGACGTTGCCAATTACCGCTAGCCCACCTGGCTAGGTGGTGACAAGGCCTTCATGCCTTGTGCCTTTTCTCCCTTTGCTACCTATCAAAAAGGGTCAAACAAGGACTTCTTCCCTCTCTTGCTCATGAATATTGCGCACACGATTTTCTTAGGAGATTTATTAAAATCGTGGATGGGGTTTGAAGCCTCTTAGGCTTCGGGTATTTATACCCATGCCTTGGAAATCGTTGACATCAGTGGAGGAGATAGAATATGACATCGATGCTTTATATATGCCCTTTATAACCCTAACTTTAGGGTTATTAAATTAAATTATAATTTAATTAATAATAAAATTATTATAATTAATTCATAATTAATTTAATAACTATAAAGTTAATCAAATTAAATTATAAATTAATTTATAATGAAATAATTTAATTTCTTTAGGTCTTACCATTAGACCTTTAATATTATAATAAAATATTATAATATTATTTCCCTTAGGTCTAGAAGCAATCTTTCTCTGACTCTTGACATCCTTCCTCTTGCACTGCTCATTGAAACTGACTCTTGACATCAATGACAACAAATCTTGCTCATATTTCCAACAATGAGTCATTGCTATGCAAAATGCGGAAGTCGTTGAAAAGGAAAAATGAGTGGTGGAACGGGGAAAAGATTCTGAAGCATGAAACTAAATTTCAAAATTTGATATTTCAAAAAGACTATTTTATAACATTTTATATGTTTTCATTTGAAAACAAGATACTTGCTTTTATTATTTTACTATTATACTATTTACATTTATAATTGTGTGTTATTTTCATCTCTTGAGTATTATGATGTTTCAAATATGCTTGATTTTACGAAGAATATATGTATGCATAGGTTTAGATTTTTATTTTATTCAAAGTTATTCTTGTTGTGATATAAAAATGAGTATTGTCTTGTGTATTATGCTATGTTGTTTTTATATTTCAATTTTCAAATGAGTTTATGAAGGATATATCTATGCATGGGTTTAAATTTTTAGTTTATTCATAGTCATTATTATTGTTGTATAAAAATGTGTTTTGTCTTTTGTATTATGCTATATTATTTTTATATCTCAATGTGAGTTTGCGATGGATATATTTATGAAGGGATAAAATTTCAATTTCCATGTATTATGCTCTGTTGTTTTTATATTTCAATTTTTAAATGAGTTTACGAATGATATATCTATGCATGGGTTTAAATTTTCAAATTATTCATAGTCATTCTTGTTGTTGTATAAAAATGAGTATTGTCATTTGTATTATGCTATATTGTTTTTATATTTCAGAGTGAGTTTACGATGGATATATCTATGAAGGGTTTTAAATTTTCAATTTCCATGTATTATGCTATGTTGTTTTTATATTTCAATTTTCAAGAAAGTTTACGAAGGATATATCTATAATGGGTTTAAATTTTCATTTTATTCATAATAATTCTTGTTGTTGTATAAAAATGAGTATGGTCTTTTGTATTATGCTATATTGTTTTTATATTTCAAAGTGAGTTTAAGATGGATATATCTATGAATGGGTTTAAATTTGCATTTTCCATATCTAGAGGAATATTCTACATGCATTTTTTTTTCTAGAGTCAAATCATACATACTAATGATACTAAGAAATTTTTACTAGTTATGTATGCATGCATGGTTTACTCAATGATAAAGTATAAATCATGTCAATAACACTTCTAGAGTCATAGCATACATACTAATGACACTAATGATACATACATACATACATACATTCAAAGTCAAAGCAAAAATCACTATATTTTGTCAACATAGACAATTAATTCAATAACATAACATCACTATGTATGCATGGTTTTCAAATTTCCAGTTTACTCAAAGCTAAAGCATAAATCATAAATTTTGAAAACATAGACAGTCCATAACATTAAAAAGCAAATATGTGTAATCCTTGAAAATAGAATGATTATATGATTTTTTCAAATAATTTAAATTTTCCAACTAATCAAATACGGAAAATCATTGATAATATGATTTTTTTCAAATCAATGACATTTACAAATGATATCAAATATGGAAAATCATTGATAATATGATTTTTTTCAAATCAATGACATTTACAAATGATATCAAATACGAAAAATCATTGATAATATGATTTTTTTCAAATCATTAAAATTTTACAAATGATTTCAAATCCAGAAAATCATTGATTTTATGAATTTGTCATATAATCTTGAAATTTTTACATTTTTGGAAGTTCATACAAAGTTTTATTGACTTCTCCAAAAGAACCGAGAATCATTTGTGAATTTTGCGTTTCCATAATCTCATCATCGCTCCAAGTTGAATCATTTTCATCATTATCAACAGTATTAGTGAGACCTCTCCTTTTCGCTAGGGACTTCCAATATGTCAACGCTCTATCATAGGGAAACTTACCCACCTCGTACGATGACACATACATTCTCAAACAATTTTCTAAATTTTTGTCCAACCTGTTATGAACTTTTGATTTAACAAAAGATAATGCAATGAAAACCCTTTTGTCTTCAACAGATCCCAAAATCATTGTCTGACATAATCCATATAAAATAAAGTATTCACTCATAGTTTCTTGTAAGACACTACTTTGATACAATTTTTACCAAAAATGCGTTTTTGAACCAGTCACATATGGATTTTTGAAATATGCAATTTGATTATCCATTGTTATTCCAAAATTAGTTGAATGTTGTCTCAGAAGATATTTTATTAGAATACCATTTATTTCAATGCCATTTACTTCCACACTTTTAGAGAAATGTGTCATAATATTGCCCATATATTTTACAAACAACTCACTTCTACTACTGTGGTCAACACAAGGATTCTAGAATATGGGATTAACAATAGCCACGACCTCAAGTGTCTCATCTCTCTTAAAATGATCTCTTATTTCATTTGTTAATGTATTTGCAATTCTTTTCAATTTATTCTTAGTTCTATTCAAAACCTCATCGAATTCGAAATGTGGTACGGGCACTTGTTCAACATCATTTGTTAGTGTATCTAACTGCTTTTCATAATGATATAAAGGAATCATCTTTCCATGGATAGCAATACAAATATTATCGTTAATATTGAACTTTAAAAAGTTGTTAGGGTCATTGACATCAACTAACGTATTCCAACTATCAAACTTGGGATCCTCAAAATGTTTTTCGGATAAGTAAATCCTATCAATAATCATACATGTTTGTTTTCTCATCCTAATGAAATCGATAATATAAATTGCCCTTTCCTATGCGATTTTAATAAAAAATTCATTTCTTGCAACTATGGAAGAATACCACATTATATGAGAAGAGTTTCCAAGTTAGTCATACAAAATAGCAAATCTTTTACCTTGTCAACATCCCTACGATGTGCATACATAAACCCAACCAAGGATTGATATTTTGAAAATACCCTTTTTGCAAGAAGAAACGGTGAAATCCACTTGGTTTCCACTTCTTATATCATTTTTTTGCCTTCGGTTACACCTAGAGAAAAATGTTGAAACTCTGCAAACCTTTTTTGACTGCATGAAAAGTATGAGTGTATTTCACGAGTGAGTTCTTCCACTCTGGCTACATTATCAAAATTACTCATAATTTTGTATGCAAGATTCGTTCGATGAGCCATGCAATGAATGGAAATCACATATGGGGCAATTGATGTCTAAAGCCTAACACAAAGACCATTCCTTTGTCCTTGCATTGTAGCCACACCATAAGATCCAATGAAAATTAACTTTGTGGTAATTTCCTTTTCATCCATTTCAGAAATATCTTTTAAATTGGTTACAACAACATTATAAATATTTTTTGCATTACAATTTTTAATCATCATATGTAGTGCTAGTAAATGAGGTTGTCTCAAATGATTTTTGAATGTCTAAACATGTATGCAAATCCAATATGTGTTGTCAACATATGTTACCTCATCAATAGATAGTGAAATAAATTTGGCTTGTTTCACATTCTCTCTCAGGTCTTCCTTCTCAACTAGTGATAGAAATTTTACCTTTTCCTAACCACTTTGATCTGACCAATGTGAACTGGTAAGGTTTTGTACATCGGCTAGTTGAAGTATTTACTTAAAATTAGCAAAATCAGACATGGGTCGACCTTTTTTTAGAATATTGTATACAACAGCAAACTGTAATTTCTTTGAGGCTAATATAGTCTTATTAATTTTTTAAAATTATGCCTCGATTGGTCCACCCTTTTCAATGAGAGTATGTTGTTGTTTCATTGCTTTTTCATATTCAAGTGCATATCTCACATGCACAAATTATGATGCATCCTTCCACCTATGAAATCTGTTAATTGTTCCATCACTTCATATTTCTTTGATGTAAACTTTCCCATAGTGTTTTTCTATTGTATCTTTCTTATTTTGCAATAAATAATCCTTTCCCAGCTTCCATGTACAAATAATGCATTTACACACATTTTATTTCTCATCTCGCTCAATAAAGGGGTATAACAGTGCCCATTCATTTTTAAAATACCTTCCAATAGTCCATTCGCTTATCTTTTGATGTTTGGATTTTTTGCTACAAGATTCCCGAGAGCTCTACATTTTAATTGTACTATCATTTTATTTCTTGGTTGATGTGTTTGAATTTAACATCTCCTAAAGTGGTTGTTGAATGTCGTTATTAGGAAAATTATCATGTGGTCTCATCTCATCTGTTGGAATATATTTGAGTGAACACACATCAAGGTCGAAAATATTTACTGCATTCAATGTTTGGTGTTCTCTATCATTTTTTGATGTAAAAAGACATTATTTTAAAGAATTAACAGAATACAGTTTTACAAAGCATTTAAAATAGATATATAAGCAGATAACCATTTATCTATTAATAAAAAAAGGCTTTATATTTAAAAATAACAGAGAAATATTAAAAAATTGATGGTAAAAGGTGTTTGTACTTGCATGTTGTGTAGAATCTATAGAGATTGATGCCTCACTGCATTTTGATATTTGTGTAAAATATTTTAGAATTGTCTTTTTACAAGAAGATTGGCCTTCCTTCTTTCCATATTCAGTTGGTGACATTATATCTGTAAAGAAAAACCTTTAAATGATAGGAAATGAATATGAAATTGAAGTAAAATAGCATACATCCTTCAAGACAAACCTACGCTACCCTGTAGAATGACATCTGACAGACAAGAAGCAGTCTCTGACAAGAAAATGCTTCTAACACAACATGACATGGATACTTATCGACCATAGTTGTAGATAGTGCTTCTACACTGCCTATGAAACATACTCTAAGAGACAAGAAGCAGTCTCTGACAAGAAAAATGCTTGTGACACACAACCAAATGACATTGATAATTTTCTACCACAATTGCATATAGTGCACCTACAGTGCCTATTAAACTAAAGAAAAAGATCTTTGGACAAAAGAAAAATGGAAAAATAATACTCTAACTATTTTCACAGTCATGAATCCTCTACAATTGATTGCCCTATGTTGATCGACACTTCTACAACAGATTAGCTTAGGACCACAGACACACCTCTGCAATCAATCAATGTTTGTCAATAATCTCTCCTCTACAACCAATCGCCTTATGTCGATAGACCCTTCTCTACAACCGATCATCTTATGTTGACAATTTATCCTCTAAAATCGATCGACTTAGGCTAAAAAATATGTCTCAACATTCGATCAAATTATGCCGACAGACACTACTCTACAACCGATCGGCTTATGCCGATAGACACGTCTATGCAATCGATTGACTTATGCCAATTGACATTTCTCTACAACTGATAGACTTATACCGACAGACTCTCCTCTACAACCAATCGGCTTAGTTTCTTCTCTACAATCGATTGACTTATGTCGATAGACAATACTCTATAACTGATTGACTTATACTGAGAGACACATCTCTACAACCGATCGGCTTATACCGACAGACACTTTTCTGCAACCGATCGACTTATGTCGATAGTCTCTACAATCGATCGTCTTATGTTGATCGACACTTCTTTGCAACCAATAGGCATATGTTGATCGACACTCCTCTACAACCGATCAGTTTATGTCGATAACCTTAAGTCGATCGACACTTATCTACAATCGATAGTCATATGCCGATCGACACTCCTTTGCAACCGATCGACTTATGTCGATAGACACTTCTCTACAACCTTGTCAAGTTTTTCATTGTTTCAAAGCTATTTTCAAGTTAGAGTATTTTAGATGTATGTTTATCGGTACCCCCTATAGTATATATACGGGTTGTATATGAGGCGAATTGGGTAGGAAAAATAAAATTATTTATAATTTGAAGGTGAATTGTCCGTAGAACGGGGCGAAAGTGGTCGACGAGTTAAAATAAAAATAAGATTATTATTATCAATGGTGAGTGAATTTACCCCAAAAAAACTTCCACCCCATAAATTTCGAACAAATGGACCCTAATGAAAGGATCCAAAATTAGCCAATTTAAAATTTTTAAAATCCTAAATAGAGCTAATTTACGATATTTCGCGCTTATGCATAACCCTAGTCTTATTAAATAAATTAGAAGTAGTTATTTAATAAATTAAAGTAGTGATATTTAATTTATTAATTAAAATAGAAAGTTATTTATTAAATTAAAGTAGAGAGACTTTGATTTATTACCTAATGAAAATAGTTTGTTTTGTAAATTAAGGGTATGGGACTTTAATTTATGGAATGAAGGCAGGGTTATGCATAAGGGGTCGGACCCGAAATGTACTTGTAAAAAATTGGCGAATCCGTTTTGAAACCCTGGCGAATCCTGGCCAACTTCATGTAGGAGGAAATGGCGAATTACCTTATTTTTCATTAAAAAAATTGTAAAAATTTGGTGAATTTGATAGTTTTGGCCGGATCGGGTGGAAAACACGATCCGACTTTGGATCGGGTGCAAAACATGGTTCGGGCTCGAATCGGGTGCAAAACACGATTCGAGCTCGAATCGAGTGCAAAACACGATTCGAGATCGAATCGGGTGCAAAACACGATCTAGGCTCGGATCGGGTGCAAAACACGATCTGGGCTTAGATCAGGTGGAAAAAAGGTTTGGCTAAAAAAGTGCTCGGATCGGTTGGAAAAAGTCCTGGTTGATGGACCGGGTGTATATTAATTCTGGAAAATGGACCATGTGCAAAGCAAGGACCGGTTAACAAATCAGGTGGAAGAAATATCCGACAGATGGATCGGGTGGATAACAAGCTCCGACCAATGGATCGGGTGCAAGATAAGGTTCGGCTAATAGATCGGGTGTAATATAGATCCGGTTAATGGATCGGGTGAAGTAAAGGTTCGGCTGACTCATCGGGTGTATATAATGCTTCGACCTCATACCGAGTGTAGATAATGCTCCGACCTTGTACCAGGTGTAAAATAAGGTTCTTCACCCTGCCACGCATCACACCACCAACTACATGTCCACTAACATGCTGCCATGTGTCCACCCCACTCAATTTTATCTATAAAAAGGCATCAATAGTTGTTTTTTAAGGATTTTTTTGTTGCACGAGATCAAAGCGAAGCTGCGAACCCTTCCCTCCCCCAAGCGACCATTACCCCGCACCTTTCTAGAGTGATGGCCACCATGTCCACAACCTCTCAAAAAATTACATTCAAAAATCAAAGTTGCATCAGATTTTTAGAGTTCTTAACCACACCTGGGACCGACCATACATGGGTTCAGGATGCAGGTTTTGAGGCTTTGACTTCTATACCCCAATTCAAAATAGATAAAATTATTCTATACAATATCATCGAAGGCTATGACAATGATCTTGGGGTGGTTAGTCTATCTCTATAGAATAGAAAAATATATTTTACAATCAAACCCTCTAATATCTAGATATTGATTGGTCTTCCATAGAAGGGTCTCACTCTGTTTCATAGAAGTTAATTCTCTCTAAGAATGATAAGGCTTTCCTGGCGAGCAACTATGATATCTCTCTAGAATTGTTGTCAGGTATAATTCTCTTCACTTGATTATCTTAAACTTCACAATTTAAAATTTGTTATGTCACCTAATTTTTTTTTTGCAATATCTATGACGAAGTCCAAGAGAGGGTTAACTAATACCTCAGTTTCCAACAATGATTTCAAGGTAATTCTTGAATTTTTCCAAGCAAGACTATTTCTTCTTGGAAGAATGGAGATTCCATTCTGGTCATTGGCTTATATTGTTCGTTGTCTAGAGTACCATGAAATATTTGATTGGTGTACATATATTTCAGATCGAATCATATCAGAGCTCTATATTGTTCAAACAAAACAATCAGACAAACCTCACATGATAGCCTCGGTAAATTATATTTTAGCACTTTACTATGAAAGTTTTCATAATTTGCAGGATACTGGTTCACCGACTGTAGTGCATACAAAATTACAAAGCATTGCTATGACTACCAAAGAGTTGAAGGTAATTATTCTATTTTTCACCATTAAATAATTTTTATATTTTAGCATGTTTTTTATTTATATTTTAACTTTTTTTTGCACCTAAATGCAGAGTAAGGCAGCCATCACATGAATAAAAAGGATGTTGGTGTCATAAGTCACATGCTAGAGGATGGTGTTGATTCAGAAGGCACAATGTGTGAATCACAACCACTGTAGAGACCTCATAAATGCTAGAAGCTAACTTCTTCTCCCGTTTCTCATCAACATGTGCAAGCAAATATCATGGAATGTGAATCCAGTTATGTCGCACCAATGATGGGTAAGTTTACTATTTTGAGTTTTCTTGATTCATTACCATTACTGTTTAGTTGAAATTATATTTATTTTTTCATTTTTTGTATGTTTTTAGTTTTACGCCCCACCCCCCACGCACTCACACCCAGTTGTCTCCACAAGCTGAAGGGCAGCAAGAGATCTCTTCGTCGGGTAAGTGTGTTTTTACTGTTATGTACTAATTTTATCCACTTTAATTTTGTTGAATAATATCTTGTTATAATGTATTTAGGTCCCTCCCAACAATTTACTGAAAGAAGGAAGGAAATGATGCCACCACCACCACCACCAGGACAACCTCAACAATGACAACAATTAATGTGAGGTCACATTGGTGGAAAATAACTTGTTGGACCGAGATCACGGGCGGGACCCACACCATCCAGGACATAGAATTCTACATTTCCATCCTTGTCATTTTCAACTGGTTGTTCGTTGAAAGATGTTTTGACCTCCGGATTAGATGTGCCAACATTAGATCAATATTATCTTTTACAGGGGAACATTGAAGGGTTTAAAGTGTCAGAGATGTTTCAAGGACTACAAGAACAAGAAATTCTTGTAGCTGAGCCAATTTCATCATCACCTTCTGACACCTCCGATCCTGGTCCTCAAACTGAGGATGAACAAGTTACTTTTTTTAAAAAGAATTTGGTTTCTGATAATTGTTATGCACTGATCCAGAACACTTTGCTTAAAAATATCAAGGAAATGAAGGATTGGGAATTTTAAGCAAATATCCTTATCAAGGAAATAAATGCCCACTATAAAAATTATGATAAAAGGGAAGAAATTTTCTCCCTAGTCGAAACCAACCTGAGAAGCTTGTTGGGTTGTTACATCAAGCTCAATCAGGATCGGTGAACCCTTTTGTGTCTTATGATGATCAAATTTTAAAGACTATGTTGAATAGGTTAGAGAACCTGAATGTTGAAGCCCAAGCGTATTACAACCTATGGGCTTCTGATAAGAAGAAAGTTTTAATCATTGATGTTGCAAGAGATGCTACTGAGGTGAGACTTTAGATGCAATAAAATTTATCATTATATTTTGTAATATAACTCTTGACTAACTAAGGTTTTATTTAATTTTTTGTAGGTAAATTTTTAGAATTTATAGAAACAAGTTGATTTCATGGTTGTTAATCTCGAGGCTACAAAGAAATCAATCTTAAATGCAATAGCAATGAAGGAGACCTTATAGGCTAAGGTCAAAGATAATAATTATTTAAAAGCAATTATCATGGAGCACAAAATGGATCCAAATATCTTGCTTAAGAAGAAGCTTAAACAAAATGAATATGTAGTCCTTGAGGATCCAACCAAAGAAGATAGATTGTTGATGGGGAGCTTACAGAAGGTAGAGGAAGGCCTCATCAGAATAGGAGCATTGAAAGGGCCTACACAGGTTATTGGAACAGAAGATAAGGGAAAAGAACCTACAACTTTAGGAGCATCTCAAACTCAAGGAGATGCAGATATACAAGGAGCGACTAAATCTCAAGCCCTAGGTGATCCATATGCACAAGGAGCGATTGAATCTGCCCTTGCTCACCCATGATAAAATTAATATATTGTAAAACATTTCATAGTTGACAACAAGTTCTATTGTATTTCTGTAAATAATTTTGTACAATGTAAATTTTCTATGCAAATAATGAAAAAGGCTTTTATTAATTTGTCTTCTATCACTCAGAGGTTGTTTCCATTTATATTCTTGTGCAGCTTTTAAATTTAGAATGATTCAACTATATTTACAATTGCAATCTAAAATAATAAATGATTCAACTATATTCACCATTCAACTCAGTTGTGCCAATACATTAATATCAGTACACTAACAATACTATAACAAAAAACATATATTTTGAAAGACAATGTTGTAAATCGGTTATGAATGAACATAGTTTGGACACTTCAAAGACTACAACATAAAACATATAATTTGAAAGATAATGTTGTGTTATAAATCATAAAGTTACAATTTAGATAGATGAAACAATCTTGTGATGACAAATAAACACAAATTTATAGATGAAAATGATAACTAACAAATTCATATTGATCAATGTTGTAAAATCTTGTAAAAATTACAATTTAGGTAACTGAAACAAACAAATACTATGATATGAAGGCAATTAAAACTATTTCAAAAACAATGAAGGGATATAAAACATTAAAGTTTATGAAAAATCAATTTTTGTGAAATCTAATAAATCTTAACCAATATTGTGAAATCTGATATCAAATGAATTCAAATTTATTAATGTTGTGAAATACAAGAAAAATCACAATTCAGGTAGCTGAAACAAACACTTCTCAGGTTGTCCAGTATCACTATTACGCATAACAAATATTTGTGTCTCCACCATCTGATCATTGAAAGCATCATTATCCTCCTTATCGTTCGTATTCCTGGTACCCCTTCTGCCTGCAAGGGAATTCCAATATGCCAATGCTCTGTCATAGGGAAATGTGTCCAACTGATATGATGACACATAAATTCTCAAATAATTTTCTAAATTTTTGTCCAGCCTATTGCGGAGTTTAGATTTAACAAAATATAGTGCACTAAAAACCCTCTCATCTTCCACAGATCCCAAAATCATTGTTTGACATAATTCATATAAACAAAAGTATTCACTAATAGTATCTTGTAAGACACTACTTGGATACAATTTTTGCCACAAACGTGCAATGGAACCAGTCTCATGGATGTTACTCAAAAGTGATGTTTGCTCAACCATTGTTCCACCAAAATGCGATGACTATTGTTTTAAAAGATCTTTGTTGAGTATACCTTTGATTTCAACACCATTGACTTCCACACTTTTACTGAAATGCTTAATAAGTATGAGCATATATTTAATAAACAACTCATGTGTAGAATTGTATTCAGTACAAGGACCCCAAAACATGGGGTTAACCACACCCATGGCCTCAAGCAACTCATCTCTTTGAAATCATTCTCTTATCTCACTTGTCAATGATTCTACTATTTTAAACAAATTTGTCTTAGTTTTGTGTAAAACAACTTCAAATCTATTGTGTGTTACAAGAACTTGTTCAACATCATCCACAACTATACTTGACTACCTTTCAAAACAATACAAAGGTATCATATTTCCACGAACATTAATACAAAGATGATCACTGATGTCAAACTTCAAAAAGCTTTTTGGATCGTTCATGTTTGTCAATGTATTCCAACTATCAAACAAGGGATCTTTAAAATCTGCTTTGGACACATATAACCTATCAATAATCACACATATTTGCTTTCTCATCCTCATGAAATCAATGATATAGATGGATCTCTCTTGTGCAAGTTTAATCAATCTATTCATTTCATGTAACATTGGAAGAATACCACATAACGTTAAAAGGGTTTCGAAGTCAATCAAATGGAACAACAAATATTTTGCCTTATCAACTACCCTACGATTTGCATACATAAACCCTATTAATGATTGATATTCTTTAAAAACTCTATGTGCAGGTTGATACAATGAAATCCACCTTGTATCCACATCTTTTAACAATTTTTTTCCTTCTGTAACTCCTAGTGCAAACTATTGAAACTCTGCAAACCTTTTTGGACTGCAAGAAAAATAAGAATGTATTTCATGAATAAGGTCTTCCACTCTCACAACATTTTCAAAAGAGCTCATGATTTTATATGCTAGATTCACTCTATGAGCCATGCAATGAATGGGTATCATATATGGGGCAACTGAGGTTTGGAGATGAACACAAAGACCATTCATGTGCCCTTGCATTATAGCAACACCATCAGCTCCAATGCATATTAACTTTGTGGCTATCTCTATATCATTCATTCTCGCAATATCCTTTAAACTACTCACAACAACATTATAGATGTTTTCTGCATTTGAACTTTCCACCATCTTATGTAATCCTAGCAAACTAGGTTGCCTTACATGATTTTGAAATGTGTACACATGCATGCAAATCCATGATGTGTTGTCCACAATCGTCACCTCATCAATAGAAAGTGATATGAATCTGGCAAGTTTTACTTTCTCCCTCAGGTCCTCCTTCTCAACTAATGATAGACATTTTACCATTTCCCAACCACTTCGATCTGACCAATGGGAACTAGGAAGGTTTTGCACATCAACTATTTGAAATAGGTGCTTATAATCAATGAAATCGGACATGGGTCTACCCTTTTTGAGAATACTATATACAACAACAAACTATAAACTTTTTGAAGCTAAAGTGGTCTTATGAATTTTATGAAATTGGGCTTTAATCGTTCCACATTTCTCAACAAGAGATTGTTGTTGCTTTAAGTGATTATCATATTCTATTGCATATCTGACATGCATACATTCTGATGCATCCTTCCACCTAACTTCTTTATTAATTTTACCATCACTTCCTATAACTTTTACATAAACTTTGCCAACATATTTTTCTATTGTATCTATCTTATTTTGTAACCTATGATCCTTACCTAGTTTCCAACTACAAATTTTGCATCTACATTCTTTTTGATCGACTTGGTTGTCCTCGATCAGGATAGGCTCTATCTAGGGAAATTTTTTACCCATTCATTCTTAAATGCCCTTCCAATAGCCCAGTTAGATGTCTTTCTCTTTTTAGTATTTTTGCTTGAAGATTCGAAAGAAGTTTGTAATGTATTTGATTTATCACTTTCATTTTCAACTGGCATGTCCTTTTGAGGAATATCTTCAAGTGTTTGTTGGATGTCATTGTTAAGAGAATTTTCATTAGAAGGCATCTCTTGGTGAGGAATATCTTCAATAGGAGACATATCATGGTCGATAGGGTATTCTGCATAGTAGCATACAATAATATTTTTTATCATTTTTGGATTTAACAAAAAAACTTACAAACAGGAATATGATTCATATCATCATGCAATATGGATAGAGGCACATACTATGAGTTAACTATTTGAGGAAGAAAGCATTATTTAAAATAATCATGGAATATACAACTAACTGTTTAGAAGTCAAAAATCATTTGTACCTTGAATTTGCTCGGATGTCGATGGCTCGTTGGATTTCGACATATGGCTAAAATAATTCAGGATACTCTTTTCAGTAAAATATTTGGCCCCCTTCTTTGCATTGCCAGTAGGTGACATTTTACTTGTAAAGAAAATATTTTTCAATTTAGAAAAGTAATAAAATGTTGAAGAGATCTTAATTCTGTGAGGGCTCAAGATAATATAGTAATTAGAATAAACAGATGGTGGGTTGGTAGAAAATACATACCTATTTCCAGACATGCTTTATTGTGATTTTTTTGCCACTACACTATTTTTTGGAGATAGCACTTGTAACTAATAAGAGCATAAAACTAATCAATATACAAATTCAAATCAATGTAAGAAAAAAACTTGTGTATGTGAAATATATAATTACAGATACAAATGTGGAAAAATATAAGATTCTAGTACAAAATGGACAAGAAGTAGAGAATCACAATGTCTTTAGAGAAATAGAGCATCACAATGTCCTTAGAGAACCAAAGCATTTACCTATTTATAATATTGTAATAGAAAAGCAGATCTCAATAGAAATAGAGAATCAAAGAGTGTTAACAAAAAAGAGAAAATAGGGGAAAACATGGAGAATATGGTGAAATAGAGAATAACATGGGAAATAGAGCATTGAATTATTTTTAATAAATGATAAAAAAATAGTAAAATAAAAACCGTAATTAGATGATAGAAAAATAAATCTTATTACTACAACTGCTTCAACTCATATTCTCTAAAAAACAAAAAAACATAGGATCACAGATTCACAATGTTTTAAAAGAAATAGAGTACCTAGTGCAGAAAAAGGTTCGAAGGTAGGTCCGGTTGGAAAAAGGTCCATTGGGCTTTCTTGGTGAAAAAGAGGTCCAATAGTCAGTCCGAGTGAAGAACGGTGTCGAATGTCGATCCGGTTTCAGAATAGTGTCGGATGTCGATCCGGTTACAGAATAGATTTTGGATGTCGATCTAGGTACAGATCTGTGTCAGGCCATCCATAGGTCAATTTGGGTATAGAACTATGTCAGGTTATCCGAATGTCGATTCGGGTATAGATTAGTGTTCGAATGGTGGTTAGGATACAGAACAGAGTTCGAATGTCGATCCGGGTACAAAACTGTGTCAGGTTATCCTGATGTCAATTCGGGTACAAAAATGTGTCAGGTCGTCTAAATGTTAGTTTGGGTATATATTAGTGTTCGAATGGTGGTCTAGGTATAGAACAGAGATCGGATGTCGATCCAGGTGTAGAACTAAGCAGGTTGTCCTGATGTGGATGATTTATGTCAGGCTGACGAATGTCGGTCTGGGTGTAGAACAATGTTTGAATGTCGGTCCGGGTAAAGAATTGTCTGACTATCATTTCGAGTGCAGCAAAGTGTCCAGGTGGAAAACGACAATCGGATCTCTTCGGGTGCAGATATGGGTTTGGTTTCGATTCGAGTAGAGTTTTGATCCGGATCGACTGGTTTCTGGACACGATTGAAGTTCGATGGAATTCTGCAACAGATCGAATGTTTCAGTTCATATTTTCACTTGGAAGGTTTTACTTTTTGCTGTGGCTACTCGATTTTCTAATAGTTTGAATGTTTTAAGTGAAAAAGTATCACTGGCGTGTTAGTTATATATAGTGTTATAGTTGGCGAATTTGGCGGGATAAGTTAAAAATTTTAGAAATTTAAGGTAAAAATGGTCCAGGATTTAGGCGGGAGTGTTGGCAAATTTTTAAAAAATCCGTAATACTATTATCAACGCATGGCGAACCGACACCTAAAAAAATTCTCAAAAATTTTGAGGCGAAAGGGCCGACGTCCAGGGTCCCCCAAATTTGCCAATTTGCATTTTCGAAAATGCTAATATTCACCCAATTTGTGAATATTCACCGTTGTGCATAACCCTAGTCTCTGCACAGGCGATATAGTAGTGTGAGACCGTATTTGCCTAGGCGGTCTCAACTGTTACCTATAAAACAACAAAAAATAATAGCAGTTAGCAAAAATACACAACTGTGGTTGAAAAATAGCAACAAATTGCATAAAACGGAGACTGCACTTTATTTTTATTGTTGATATGAATTGAAATAAAGTAAAAATAAAGTGCAAGATAAGGAAATGGTCCCACTGGGCATGCCATTTTGTAGGAAGGAGAAAGCACCATAAACAAGGGAGATGTCAAGATAAAGATATCAATATATATACTAAATGTTATTACAAATATACGCTTTTACAACATAAAATAAAACTCTTTGCCTTTTTACAAATACAAAGAAGCCTAAGAGGGTTCTTTTACAACAACAATGGTGTATATGCTTCTCTCCCACAACTAAATATGATCAAGAGATACTGTGTGAGTGTGTATGAGGGTGTAGGATTTTCCAAGGGTTGTTGTAGATGGGTGAGAAACCTGCACACAACCAATAAGAAAGATATTAATAGCTAAATGGGCCTACCTAAGTTCGGCCTTAGTCTTTATAAAATAAAAACCACGACGAATCAAAAGAAATTGTTGTTCAATGAAGTTGGAATAGATTAAACACAAAGCATATACCTGTTATAACGTAAGACTATCAATGAAGCTCCGTTGTTGAAGTCATTCTGTATCAAGGGTAAGACCATCTCGGAGGAGGCAATAAGTAGTGGTTGAGACCATATCAAGGGAGGCGGTTTGTTATTGTAAACTAAAAAACTGTTAAACCCAAGAGCTCGTTAGCACGTTAATGGGGTTACAAGTGTCTCAAAATATGGTTAAAGTTTGCGAGTAGTGGTCAAGTAGGCTTAGGCAAGGGTGAGTGAAGATTTTGACAGCATATACTTAGCACAAAATGGGCTCCCCTCCCTTGGCCATGGCCAAGGGTATTTATAGAAATTTTGGGACTCGATAATGGGATGCCACATAGGCTCCACTTGGTCTCCACATGGGTAAGGTAGGTGAGGGAAAATTCTAGAAGGGGATTGTTGAGTGGTAATTTTACCCAATTGTAAAACCACACTCATAGTTAAGATTTCGATTATAAAACCCTCTCTTACAAAGAAGTTAAAAACAAAAACAACTCAAAGTTCCGCTATATAAGTATTGCACATGTTTAATTGTAATCTTTGTGAAGATGTGTTAAATAAGTGCTAAGAATACCTTAGTGATTGCAAGTAATTATTAACAAGGGGCCTGTGTTAGTTTATTTTATTATGCTATGCTAGTGATTTTTCATGAGACTTAAAAAAAAAGTAAAATGTGATTGGCCCTCATATGACCACGATGTAAAACATTAGTTCTTTTTATCTTGAAGTATTTTATATATATTTTATCTTCCTTTGATTAAGCAGATTTTAGACAAATTTTATCTTGCATTATTAAACCCTGTTTTGAACATAAAACAAAGATTAAAATCTTAAAATCTATCTCTAAATATGAACCTCAAACGATGATTAGATTCATTCAATGTAGCTATGAGCGTGAAAATAAAGATAGCGTTTGATATAATAAATAAAATACCCCTCTTTAATGAAATTAGATTTTTCATAAAGAGAAGTCAATTTATTGTTTTAAAAATAATGGCCTTTTGTTAATGAAATTGGGATTTTCATAAAAGAAAGTTAATTTATTGCCTGCAAAATTAAATGCAAAGCTTAAAATTTGGCCTTCAAAATACAAAATTATGTAAAATCTGAAATTATAAAACACCAGTAAAAAAAACAACTTTGAATAATTTTTATAATTTCGATATAGATTCAAACTGAAATCAAACTTGCATCAAAGGAAATATTAAAGCTCATTCTACCCATACATGCATTTAGTTTTGGGATTTTAATTTTTTTCGATTTTTATTTTAATAGTCAAAGTTCAAAAAAAATCTGCAAAAAAAAATGGTTAGAAAGATAAAAATAAAATCTGGAAATGGACCAGAATACTAAAAATATAAACATGCAAAGCTTAAAAATTTGATTTACCTTCAAAATGTGAAATAATGTAAAATTTTGAAATTATAAAACCCTTATAAAATAGCAACTTTAAATAATTTTTATAATTTCGAAATGGCTTCAGAATGAAATTGAACTTGTTTTAAATGAAACATTGAAGCTCATTCTAGAGACTCGTGCATTTATTTTTGAAGTTTTAATTTTTTCGATTTTTATTTTAATTGTTGAAGTTTAAAAAAAATCTGCAAAAGAGAAGGGTTAGAAAAATAAATAAAAAATAAATGAAATAACAGAAATGTTGCAACCCATAAATTCTCCACAAACCCTCTAAAAATTAGTATTCTGCACAAAAACCAATATTAGTGTTACCTGAATAGTCAAACAGCTAATGCGGTGCAATCTTATAATAAAATGGTGCAATATATCGAAAATAAAACCAAGTCAACCATTAACATACATTAAAACTTGAAGTATCTCCAATATATTGCAGAAAATAGGTATTCTATATCACACATACAAGTGAACCCAAGTGTTGTAGGTGAGTTGGAGAGGAGAGGGCAATCCTCCAAGGGAGGTCCTAGGTTCGAATCTCCACCCTACCAAAAAGTTGAATTAGGTACCCAAAATCCAATTGATAATGTTGGTGCGGGCATGGTTGGGTGCGACTCTCGGGTGACTTTGACAGTGTGGAACCCCCTGATCGTGGTCTCACAGACCAAGGTGGCCCCGCAAAGGATTATTCGCTTTTAAAAAAAAATCACACATACAAGTGCAGAAAAATATGTCCCAAATTGGCCTCATGTGGTGAAAAACAGTCTAGCGATATGACTCCTTCCAAAAGATCCAGCCTTGGCCTCCCTCTTTTCTGCCTTCGAATGTTGTATTTAAAATTGCAGGAATCTTTTCATTTCCCCTAACTCTTCGTTTCCATTTCCTTTGGCTTCGAAATGTTTCCTCTCTATTTTTCATTTTCATTCCTCGCGTTTGATTTTTCAAAACGCCTCCTTTTATGAAACGTTTACAAGCATTTTAATTTCTTTTTATCTTTTATTCCATTCACTTTTACTCCACGTATTTCCTGCATGCATTAAAAACATTTGAATTAGCCTTAAAATTAACAATATATATATATATATATATATATATATATATATATATATATATATAACAACCATTACACTATTAACTAATCATTCTAAAACTTTAAAACTAACCACTTTAAAGCCCAAAACCATCCGACAACCATGGAAAAGTATTATATATATAATCTTTTCTTTCTTTTTTTATTATTTTTTCTTTTATTTTGATTTATATATATATATATATATATATATATATATATATATATATCATTTTTAAATGTTTTATTTTCATAATTATAATATGTTAGCGTACTCTATTATGCTTTGTCTTTATTTCATTATAGACATACTGTTACACTGTTACAACTCCATAACAGTTCAGTTCTGTCGGTGTGCTATTCCCGGCACTTGTAACAATTATTTAATCCGCTGCTGAATAATACAATGCTAGTTCTTGATTTTATCATGGCATCAGAGCCAGATTGCAGCAGAGAAGCGTGAGAAGCCGAGGCTGGAGGAGGACGCATTTTTTTTCTACTGTTGCTGGGGAGGCAATTTTTTTTTTTAATTTCTGTGCAGTTGTTTGCAGACGCATTTGCAGCTGCGGGAGAGATAAATTAAAAAAAAAAAGGAAGTCCAGTCTGCGCAGAGCGCAGACGTCAGCTACGTCCAGTCTGCGCAGAGCGTAGACGTCAGCCGACGTCCTGCCTGCGCAGAGCGCAGACGACGTCCAAAGCGGACGTCCTGCCTGTGCAGAGCGTCCACCCTGCGCACGGACTGTCCGCGCCCGCGTGCAGTGGATGCAGGACAGGGGGTCTGTTCCCCCCCCGCCCAGCGCTGACGCGTCCGCGTGCGCAGTGGACGCAGGAGAGGGGTCCGGTCCTCCCCCCCCCCCCGTTGAAGGCGGGTGGGAAAAAAAAAAAACAATCAAATCCGCCCCCCCCCCTCGCCCAGCGCTGACGCGTGTTTTTAAAAAAAAAAAAAAAACAAACAGAGACGTGCGGGGACAGAGGGCAGAGGCAGCCACAGTGGGCTCGGGAAGCGGGAAGCAGAGAGGAGGACGGGAAAGCAGCAGCTCAAATACTAGGGGCCTCTTGATCCTTTCGGATCAGCCCGCTAGCTCACTTGGCAGTGAGCTGTGCGGTAAGGCTCAG
The DNA here is from genome assembly GCA_028583015.1 of Wollemia nobilis. Classification (NCBI taxonomy): domain Eukaryota; kingdom Viridiplantae; phylum Streptophyta; class Pinopsida; order Araucariales; family Araucariaceae; genus Wollemia; species Wollemia nobilis. The sequence goes on along the minus strand of JAQPPZ010001836.1, from coordinate 6,980,320 downwards.
GGAGCCTGCAGGTCGGGGGTTCAAATCCCGCCGACTCCCCCTAAGGTATAAATTTTTTTTCAAAGTTTTTTTAATTATTATTTTTTAATTAAAATTTTTAATTTTAATTTATTTTTTATAGTTTTTAAACTTTATAAATTAAAATTTATTTTTTCATAAGTTTTAAAACTATATAAATTAAAATTATTTATTTTAATTTTAAATATATAATAATTATTAAAATGCTTTGTTAAAGAGATTTTTTTAAGGGGGGATATTTTTTTCAAAAAATCAAAGGGGGAATGTGAGTAATTTTCTGAAAAAGCAATTTGGCGAATTGTAAAAGGTGCATTTTCGACTGTGACCGACACCTTGTGGGTTATTCTTGTGGGCATTTTTTTTGTTGTATGTTGCATATTTCATTTTTGCACTATAACATTAAAAATTAAAATCAAAACACTCCCTAAGTCCCCGAATAATTAAAACCCATCCGTGCAATTTATTGCACCGCAGTCGTTCGGTATTTGTGATACCTCCGGCCAGCACTTACAGTAAAGCTCGTCGTGATTTGGCTACTGTATCCGCCGCCTAATATAGCTGCTACAACGACGTCTGAGCTTGTTCTCTATAAATCGTCTGGGAGAGATAAGTTAGCCATTTTTGCATTTTTTTACTCCATCCACTACCCTTTATCGCACTTGTGTTTAGGCGTAAATCCTGATGAAGTATTCTTCATAGTGTTTAGGGGAAGTTACGCCCCACGCATGAGAAGAATCTTCTATGGTAGGTGCCATCAACAAGGCGATTCCCTTTCAGCACCGCTTATGTTCCACGTATCGTATGATCTCTAAAACTCACCTATAGTCTCCCTCACGTAAGGGCGGGTGATTTTTGTTGATCTTTCTAAATACCTATAGTTTCCCTCACGTAAGGGCGGGTATTTTGTACGGTATAACGGCCTAGCAAAAGGTATATCGAAAGGGGGACCAATTGGTGATATAAGGAACCTTCACTATGGCCGCTGTTGCAAAGTTGATGACTGATCCGCATCAGTTATTGAAAGGTCCAAATTATACACCATGGAAACATAAGATGAAGGCAATTCTCCAAATGGAAGATTTGTGGGATATTGTTACTGGAGTAGCAACTAGGCCTTCACCAACAGCAGGATCCACAGGTCCTTCCGCAGATCAGATAGCTTTTGACAAGAAAGACAGTCGAGCAAAGGTGCTCATTTTGTTTGTTGTTTCAGATGAAGTGCAACCTCATATAGCTGACAAAGCAAGTGGTAAAGAGGCATGGGATGCCCTTAGAACCATCTATGAGGGAAAGAATGATTCAACCATTCTTCATCTTCAACAACAACTTCATAACCTGAGTTTGAGACAGGGTGAAACAGTTGAACTCTTTCTGTGCAGAGTGTCTGAATTGAAAGAGAAATTGAATTCTTTGGGAGATACTGTGGACGAAAAGCTTCTCATTTCACTTGTGATGAGAGCTTTACCTTCTTCATTTGATATGTTGATAACCTCCATCCAGGTGTCTCAACGACAAATTACCTACATCGAGTTGGTCAATCTGCTTCAACAACAGGAGGCACGCCAACTTCACAAGGATGATTCTTCCAATACAGCCCTATACACCAACAGCAGTGGTTCTAGGAAGAAAGGTAATGGGCAAAAAGGAGGCAACTTTCAGAAAGGAGGAAATTCTCAACAGGATACGAAAGGAAAAGGCAAACAACCTCAACAGAAGAAGAGGTGGTGCAAGATCTGTGAGAAAGACAACCATGACACCAACAAGTGTTGGCATAAGAACAAGCAGAAAGGCCAAAACAAACCACAAAATAAAAACAAGCAACCCCAGGTGAATGTTGTTGTTGAAGAATCTGACTCATATTCTGAATGGGCACACAAGGTGCTCATGACTACCACAGATTCCACACAGAGGGATCCCGTTTGGTATGTCGATTCTGGAGCTAGCAAACATATGACTGGTGACAGATCGTGGTTTGAATCATTTGTGGCCAAAGAGGGCAAACCTGTCACCATTGCTGATGATAAAACCTACAGGGTTCAGGGAGAGGGTACAGTTTCAGTCACTCTTCCTGATGGCAAGTGTCAGATTGACAAAGTCCTCTATGTTTCGGGATTGGCTAACAATTTGTTGTCAGTGACACAAATCCTGGATAGAAATATGGTTGTCAACTTTCGTGTTGAGAATGGAAAGAAGTGTTGTACTATTACCAGGAAGGGTAAGCAGATTGCAACAGCTTCATATAAGCACGGCTTATTTGCACTAGATGCTATCTCTACTCCACATGTTGCCATGACTGTCTCTACCAAGGAGGCAACTTCCCTATGGCACAAGAGATATGGGCATCTTAGTTCTGGCTACTTACTTGAGCTCAGTAAGTATGAGATGGTAAAGGGTCTTCCTTCCCTTTCTGCCACATTGCCAATGTGCTCTGACTGCTTGGCAGGAAAGCAGCATAGAGTACCATTTGAGAAGAGCTCAACAAGAGCACGAAAACCTCTGGAGTTAATTCACACCGATCTGTGCGGTCCTTTCACACCCAACAGTTGTGGAGGGAAGAGGTACTTTCAGCTATTCGTAGATGACTACTCACGAAAGATGTGGGTTTTCTTTCTCCAACCGAAATCTAAGCTTTCGCATTCTTCCAAGCAGCTCAAGAAATCCGTTGAGAAGGAGTCGGAGCTTCTATTAAAACCCTCCGCTCGTATCGAGGGGGAGAGTTTACCTCTAATGAATTTTTTGCATTCTTAGATAAGCATGGAATCAAGAGACAGCTTAACAATCGCCTATACTCCTCAAAGAAATGGAGTTGCCGAGAGAAGGAACCGTTCTATCATGGAAATGGTTCGTTGTATGCTCACGAGAGCTACTCTTGGGCAACAATATTGGGCAGAGCCGTCACCACCGCAAGATATCTCGTTGAATAGGGCACCCACAAAGGCCCTAAAAGGAATGACTCCACAGGAAGCATGGAGTGGTCGAAAACCCTCCATATCTCATCTACGTATTTTCGGATGTCACGCTTTCATGCACATACCGAAAGAGAAAAGGAAGAAGCTAGATGAGAAAACACTGAGATGTATTTTTCTTGGTTATGATGAGCACTCTAAAGGATATCGTTTGATAGATCCTTTGACCAAGAAAATTCATATCAACAGAGATGTTGTCTTTGATGAAGCTTTCACATCACAGAGCACATCTAAAGTACACCAAGATATTGTGGAATCTAAGGAAGAGAAGATTCCTTCGTCAACACAGACATGAGGTCCTTCTACATCTTCTTCAACACCACCGAAGAAGAATCCAAAATGGTGTACAAATACAATCAGAGACGCAAATTTATCCACTCCTCCCAATTTGAACTTGGATAGACCTCGTACACGCAGTATGGCTCAAAAGGAAAAAGAAGCCAAAGAAACTGGTGAGGTTGATGATCTTTGTCAATCTTTTGAGGAACTTTCTGTAACTCCAAGTACATAAGTAGAGGATATGGATATTGATGATGACAGGGCGTTCATGTCTACCATAGATGATCTTGAACCTGCATCAGTGCAAGATGCTCTCAGTGAGCCTCATGGAAGGCCGCTATGGATACAGAGTATGAGTCTTTGATGAAAAATAAAACTTGGAAGCTTGTTGATCTGCCGCATGGAAAGAAACCCATTGGCTGCAAATGGGTATATAAAGTCAAGTACAAGGCAGATGGAACAATTGATAAGCATAAGGCCCGTCTTGTTGCAAAGGGCTATGCTCAAAAGGAAGGCATTGACTACGAGGAAACTTTTGCACCTACCGCTCGGATGACCACAATTCGGGTTATGTGTGCTATGGCAGCACAATATGGGTGGAAAGTTCACCAGATGGATGTCAAAAGTGCCTTTCTAAATGGTGATCTCCAAGAAGAAGTCTACATGACTCAGCCTGAAGGATTTGAAGTGGAAGGCCAAGAGCAGAAGGTTTGCAAATTGGTCAAATCCTTATATGGTCTGAAACAAGCTCCTCGAGCTTGGTATATAAAAATGGACAATCACCTTATGCAAGCATGGATTTAAGAGATGTCCGTCAGATGCAAACCTCTATTTCAAGAAACAGGGTTCTGAGATAGTGTTGCTTGTACTCTATGTGGATGATCTACTCATTACAGGGAGTTCAGAAACTATGATCTCTACTGTCAAAAGAAACTTGTGCAAATATTTTGAGATGACAGATCTCGGACTTCTCCATTACTGTCTTGGTCTGGAATTCAGCCAGAAGGAGCACTCCATCAAAGTGTCTCAGAAAAAATATGCCAAGACATTGCTGGAAAAATATCGCATGACTGATTGCAAGCCAATGGCAACTCCGATGGAGAATGGACTTCAGTTATCGCGATATGATGATTCACCTCGGTAGATGGTACTCTCTATCGACACTTGATTGGGAGTCTCATATATCCGACCAATACTAGGCCGGATCTCGTATTTGCCGTCAACTATCTTTCGAGGTTCATGCAGGAGCCTAAGACCACTCATTGGAAAGCAAAAAAACGTGTTCTTCACTATGTCCGTGGTACTATGGAATATGGCCTAGAATACAAGAGGAACAACAAATTCTTCTTGCAAGGATACACGGACTCCGACTATGCCGGATCATTTGATGATCGCAAGTCAACTTCTGGATACATTTTTCATCTGGGATCCGGTCCCGTCTCTTGGCACAGCAAGAAGCAACAGGTGGTTGCTATTTCATCAACAGAGGCAGAGTATCGCGCCGCACGTGAAGCTGTGTGCGAAGTGATATGGTTACGTCGCATTCTGACAAGTATGGGCCATCCATCAAAATCTCCAATACACTTGTTTTGCGACAATCAGGGTGTTCTGAACCTCGTCAAGAATCCACTCCATCATGAAAGAACAAAGCACATTGACACACAATGTCATTTCATTCGAGATGAAGTTCCAAAGCACCGAATTCAGCTTCAACACATTCCCACCGATGCTCAAGTTGCGGACATTTTCACTAAGGCACTTGGACGTGTCAAATTTGAATTGTTTCGCAGCTCTCTTTGTATTGCAAAATGATGTAAGGGGATGTTAGTATAGCTATTAGTTATTACATTACCCAAATAATGTAATAAAGGGGGATGTTAGCGTACTCTATTATGCTTTGTCTTTATTTCATTATAGACATACTGTTACACTGTTACAACTCCGTAACAGTTTAGTTCTGCCGGTGTGCTATTCCCGGCACTTGTAACAATTATTTAATCCGCTGCTGAATAATACAATGCTAGTTCTTGATTTTATCATAATAAACATATATATACACATATATTTATTAAAATTATGATTTTTTATATAAAGCAATCAAATAATTAATTTCAAAAATTTAACTCATTGAAAATCGTAATAAAGGAAAACTTTAAAACTAATCAAAATAACCAAAACCTATTAACCTAAAACACTAGAAAAATAAGAAAACATTAGCCAATGCTAAACTGTGAAATCTATCAAAATTAGCACTCAAAACTCCTCATAGGCTCCACTTGGTCTCCACATTGGCAAGGTAGGTGAGGGAAAAGTCTAGAAGGGGATTGTTGAGTGGTAATTTTGTCTAATTGTAAAACCACACTCACAATTAGGATTTCGATCACAAAACCCTCTCTTGCAAAGAAGTGAAAAATAAAAACTTCTTCAAGATTTCGTTATATAAGCATTGCACATGTTTAATAGTAATCTTTGTGAAGATGTGTTAAAAAAGTGTTAGGAATACCTTAGTGATTGCAAGTAACTGTTAACAATGGGGCCTGTGTTAGTTTATTTTATTATGCTATGATAGTGATTGTTCATGAGACTTAAAAAAAAAAAGCAAAATGTGATTGACCCTCATATGACCACGATGTAAAATCTTAGTTCATTTTATCTTGAAGTATTTTAGATAAATTTTATCTTCCTTTGATTAAGCAAATTTTAGACAAGTTTTATCTTGCATTATTAAACCCTATTTTGAGCATAAAACAAAGATTAAAATATATCTCTAAATGTGAACCTCAAATGATGATTGAATTCATTCAATGTAGCTATGAGCGTGAAAATAAAGATAGCCTTTGATATAATAAATAAATTACCCCTCTTTAATGAAATTAGATTTTTCATAAAGAGAAGTCAATATATTGCTTTCAAAATAATGGTCTTTTGAAATGCCATATAAATCACTTCCCTTTAATGAAATTGGGATTTTCATAAAGGAAAGTTAATTTATTGCCTGCAAAATAAACATGCAAAGCTTGAAATCTGATTTACCTTCAAAATACAAAATTATGTAAAATTCGAAATTATAAAACACCTGTAAAAACAACTACTTTGAATAATTTTTAAAATTTCGAAATAGCTTCAAACTGAAATCGAACTTGCATCAAAGGAAATATTAAAGCTCATTCTACCCATATGTGCATTTATTTTTTTATTTTTATTTTAATAGCCAAAGTTTAAAAAAAATCTGCAAAAGGCAAGGATTAGAAAGATAAAAATAAAATCTGGCAGTGGACCAGAATACTGAAAATATAAACATGAAAAGCTTTAAAAATTGATTTACATTCAAAATGTGAAATTCGAAATTATAAAACCCTTATAAAATAGTAACTTTAAATAATTTTTATAATTTTGAAATGGCTTCAGAATGAAATCAAACTTATTTTAAATGAAACATTGAAGCTCATTCTAGAGACCCATGCATTTATTTTTGAAGTTTTAATTTTTTTTATTTTTATTTTAATCGCCAAAGTTTAAAAAAATTTGCAAAAGGGAAGGGTTAGAAAAAAAAATTAAAAAAAATGAAATAACAAAAATGTTGCAACCCAAAAATTCTCCACAGGCCTTGCAAGCATTAGTATTCTACACAAAAACAAACATTAGTGTTACCCGAATTCACGCAGTCAAACAGCTAATGCGATGCAATCTTCTAAGGAAATAGTGCAATATACCGAAAATAAAACCAAGTCAACCATTAACATAAGTTAAAACTTGAAGTATCTCCAATATATTGTAGAAAATAAGTCTTCAATATCACACATACAAGTGCAAAAAAATATGCCCTAAATTGGCCTCATGTGGTGAAAAATAGTTCAACGGTATGACTCCTTCCAAAAGTATCCAACCTTGGCCTCCAAAAAGGTCTAGTCTTGGCCTTCAAAAAGGTCCAGCCTCTTTTCTACCTTCGAATGTTGTATTTAAAATTACATGAATCTTTTCATTTCCCCTAGCTCTTCGTTTCCATTTCCTTTGGCTTCGAAACGTTTTCTCTTTATTTTTCGTTTCCATTCCTCGCGTTTGATTTTTTGAAATGCCTTCTTTTATGAAACATTTACAAGCATTTTAATTTCTTTTTCCTTTTTATTCCATTCGCTTTTACTCCACATATTTCCTACATGCATTAAAGACATTTAAATTAGCCTTAAAATTAACAATAATATATATAATAACAACCACTACACTATTAACTAATCATTCTAAAACTTTAAAACTAACCACCCAAAACCATCGGACAATCATGAAAAAGTATTATTTATTTATTTATATATATAATCTTTTCTTTCTTTCTTTTATTATTTTTTATTTTATTTTGATATATATATATATATATATATATATATAATTTTTAAATATTTTATTTTTATATACACATATAAACTTATTGTGATTAGAAGGGTAGTGTGACGTGGCACGGCAGGCGTGGGAATTCATCGCCAAAGGATCTCGAGGGTTTCACAACATAGAAGATTCGAACTGTACATTGAACCAGAGCGCGGGGAAATTGAAGCAGAGCCGATAGAACAGAGAAGATTCGAACTATACATTGAACCAGATAAGAAATATCAGCACAAAAAAATTAAAGGGTTTACAAAAAAGGGTTTTTGCAGAGCGAGGGTTTGCGGCGGAGTATTGTATTAAATATATATTTCATTGGGTTTACGGCAATATACTAAAGCATGATTGAAGCAGAGCATGGGGATATTGAAGCAGAGTCGATAGAATAAAGAAGATTCGAACTGTACACTGAACCAGACAAGAAATATCAGCACAAAAAAATAAAGGGTTTGCAGCAAAGGGTTTTTGCAGAGCAAGAGGGTTTGTGGCGGAGTATTGTATTAAACATCTATTTCATCGGGTAAGCATATTTTTCGTCCTCTTTCGATTTATAAAATAATTTAATTAGATAGGATAAATACATTCGTTATAGGGGTTTGCGGTAGAAGGTTTTATTATCAGCAAGGGTTTGTAGCGGAGGGTTTGCAGAGCAAGGAGGGTTTTATTACACATTTATTTCATCGGATCAATAGTACAGAGGGTTCGGCTATAAAGGGTTTAAAAAAGGAAGAAGGGAAGCAACAATTGCAAGAACCAATATATGTCAATGAGAAATAGGTATTGGAGGATATTAAGGCGTCGACAAGCTCGAGCAAGGGCAACAAAAATGAAGAGGGCATATCGAAAAATAAAAATAAAAAATATTCTACCACATAAATAGGTGGAGAATAAGGAACAATCAAAGGCAAATCACCAAAATGAGTTTTCAGATGAGGAAGAAACTTACAGTCCCACAACTACACCACTCATGTGGGCACCAAGACTTTATGTGCAAGAGCTAATGAAGATGAAAGAGAAACTTTAAAGCATGGAAATGAAAGAGAAATTAAGAGAAACTAAATCAGATGGGGTTATAAACACCATTCAGAGGCTGGAAAAGGAAAACAGCAAACTCAAGAAGCAAGTGTCAAAGCTACAAAATCTTGCAAACATGGGTCAACGTGAATGGCATGTCCTCAAACAAGCCATCCACCCCCCAATCAATGATGCAATAGAGGTGGAAAAAACAAATGCAAATCAAATAAAAGAGGTATAAAAAACACTCCAAAATATGGAAACAAGAGAAAATGAGTTACGAAATGAATTAGCAAAGGCAAAGACATGGTCTCAAGTAGTAAAAGAACCAGTCAATCAACAAAAAGAGTTGATAGAGAAGCAAGTAAAAATTCAAATAACAGAAGAGAAAGAAAGACATGAGAAGTTATCAAATATAATCATCAAAGGGTTGAAAGATTATGGGGATAGGGAAGACACAAATCGTTTAACCAGGGACTTCTTGTCAGATCGATTACAATGGAAGGGTCAGATAAAAAAAGCAAGTAGAATTGGCAAGCTAAGAGAAGGAGGCAGAGATAGACATATTTGGGTCACATTGATGAGCTACAAGGATAAAATAAGGTTACTTAAAAACAGAGGCATTCTGAGAGGGTCACAATTTTATTTAGATGATGACCTAACATTTTTACAGCAGGAAGAAATATATAAGGAATGGGAAAAGGTGAGGGCAGCAAGGAATGAATGGAAACAGGCATATTTAATAAATGGAAAGGCATACATCACATCTAAACAAATCCAAAACAAATAGGGAGTATGGCCTGCCCGGGAATATTTTACAATGGTAAGTTGGAACTGTAGAGGTTTCCCTTGGAGAAAAGGACCCGGGTTAGGGCCCATTGCTAGAGACAAAGATATAATCATATTGATAGAAACACATGAACACGATGGATGTAGGACTCCAGAATTTGTGAGATACAAAAAAATAGCAATATGGAATAAAGTAGCAGAAAATGGCAAAGGGCATGGGGGTATTATGGTTTTAATAAAAGAGGAATGGGATAGGGTCATTAAAATTGAAAAACAAGATGAAAACAAACAGTACATCCTGGATAAAGATCCTAGAAAATAAGTTAGTTATTAGCATAGCAGCATGTTATTTTGCTCCCAAGAATTCTAAATTCTATAAGAAACATGACCTTAACAGAGAAGACCCATACTCCTCCCTAAAAAGAGACATTTCAACATATAGTAAGTTGGGGGAGATTATATTAATTGGAGATTTCAATGCAAGGGCAGCAAATAAGCAAGCTAACATTCTAGAAGATAACAAAGATATTGAGATTAATACTCTTTGGATGCTAGAAGAGGAAAATCAACAGTGGACCAGGACTTCAGAATATGAGCATGGGGCTATCATGCAATATGGAGAAGAGTTGTTAGGTCTTTGCAGCATATACAATTTGATTATTTGCAATGGGATGAACAAATGGAAAAATTAAGGAAAGTATACATGCAAAACATATAAGGGACAAAGTGTAATAGACTATGTAATATGCTCACAAAATTACATACCAAAAATAGAGGAGCTAGAAGTGGAATATTCTCCAGTGGAACTTAAGTCAGATCACAACCCAATTGTTATGAAACTTCGAATGCATGGAGATAAACCAAGGGAAAAACACTTGCAAGGCAATCAAAATAAATATCCTCACAAGGGAAACATTCTCTTAACAGATGAAAATCGATAGAATTTTAGAGCAGTATTAAATAACAAGTTATAGGAAAGGGAAGAACTACATCATAGTAGTAGAGATTACAGTAAGAGTGAATGGTTAATGCATGTTATTTAAAAAGCTCTAAACACATGTAAGAGAGCTAAACCTAAAAATAAATAAAGGAATAGCTTCCCAACCAACCCATGGTTTGATGAAGATTGCAAAAAAATGTGAAGATTACTAAAGGAACCAATGGGTAAAACAAGAGCAAACAAAAAAGCATATGAGAAACTGGTAAGGGCAAAAAAAGAAGAATACACTAGAACAAGGAGGAAAGAATTGATTTACTTAGGGAAGCATGAACCAAAGAAATTTTGGAAGGAACTAAGCGTGAAAAGGATGCAAACTAAAAATAACATAATAGTTAATCAGTGGTTGGAGTATTCAAAACAACTGTATCAGCGTAGTAACCAGCAGGAGACACCCCCTACTATCATTGTCAAGAAATAACTTTTCATAATTGAAGACATTATTCAAGGGATATAAAAGTTAGCAACTGGTAAAGCCCGTGACATAGACAATCTTCAAGCAGAGCATATAAAATGGGGGTAGATATCTTGTCACCGTAAATCAAATAAATTTTCAATGAGGTCATACAAAATGGCTTCCCTATCGAGTGGACAACTAGCTTGACCATTCCTTTGTTTAAAAGTGGAGATGTAAATAATCCCTCAAACTATCGAACTATCATGATCAACCCTCTCTTTGCAAAGTTGTTTGGGAGTATGATAGAGCGTAGGATCAGCATATGGGCGGAAGAAAAGGGAAAGAGAGCAAAGAGGCAAGCAGGTTTTAGGCCTAGGCACTCAACTATTGATCATTGTATCACGCTTAAACACATAGTGGAAAAAATATGGGACAAAAAAGAGGAGGCTTTTTGTTGTTTTGTAGACTTCAAAAAGGCATTTGACACAGTGCCAAAGAAAAATTTATGGAGCAAAATGGAAGAGCTAAGGGTTCCAATTCACTATAGGGTAGCAATTCATAGACTATATGAAAATGTAAAGGCTAGAATCAGAACACAAGAAGGGTTATCTAAATGTTTTGGTAGTGACATAGGTGTCAAACAAGGTTACCCTCTATCTCCGACCTTATTTGGGCTATACATTGACAAGTTAGAAGAATGGATAAACAAATTTGGGGGAGAGGGTGTGCATTTAGCCAAATATGTGGTAAAACTCCTCATGTATGCAGATGATGTAATTCTTGTGGCCAAAACAACCAAATATCTAGAAGATCACCTTAAAGCTCTAGAACTCTTTTGTAAAGAAGTTGGGATGTAGGTGAACACGAGCAAAACAAAAATTATGATTTTTTCAACAAAAAAGAAGCAACAACTCAAATTTCAGTTTGCAGGAGAACCACTTGATGTAGTAGTAGAATACAAATACCTAGGCATAGACTTTCATGACAAACTTAATTGGAATACATGTACGATGAAAATAACTCAAAGTGGTTGGAGAGCACTATATGCACTTCAAAACAGGTGTAGGAATGTCGATTTATGGTACTGGAAGACCACCAAGGTCTTATTTTGCCTACTTGTTACATCGGTTTTGTTGTATGGTTGCGAGGTGTGGGCTAGTGGCACAACAAATGCAAAATGGAGGCAAATAGAAAGGATTCAAAAATATCTAATCATAAAATTTCTCAAAATTAAGGCCACAACCTCTTATGAAATTATTCTAGCTAAAACTGGAATGTTCCCTTTAGAAGCAATTGCTATGACCAAGTTGTTATGTTGAAAAAAAAATAGAAAACATGAAAAATGATAGATGGCCTAGGGCAGCTAGGGAAGAAGATTTGCATAGGTGAAAGAATACATGGATGAAACAAAATCAGAAATGGATGAAACGTTGGGAAATCAACATAAATGAATGCCCAAATGCCAACAAAGACATAAAAAATTATGTGAATGAAAAGTTCAAAAGTGGAATGTGGAAAAATGCAAGCAGAAAAAGATAATATTATATTACAAATTTTAACCCAACGTATGACCACAAGTAAAAAGCGTATATAGGCGCTAAAATCAAGTGGAAGGAAAAAATACTCATTTATTAGATAAGGACTAGCTCTCATAGGCTTAGATGTGAAACAGGGAGATGGACAACGCCTAAAGAACAATGGGAAGAAAGGATATGTACTCTATGCAGCACAAGGGTAGTAGAGACAGAGGAACACTTCATCTATAAATGTCCGAGTTTTTCAGATATCCATGACAAATACAAAGAAACACTTGGGAACAAGTTTATGGCAGATTTATTTGAAGACATTAAAATAAAAAAAGTTGGGGAATTGCTAACACAAATCAGCAGGAGAAGGAACAACTTTCTCAAAGATATTAAAGATCATATGATATAATTTGAGTAATTGTAATCCCATATTTGAGGTCCCATAAACCATATTTGGGTCTCGCGAACGTAATTAAAATCTTCCATTTCATTTCATTTCATATATATTTAGAATTATACTTTTTTTATAAAGCAATCAAATAAATAATTTCAAAAATTTAACTTATTGAAGATAACAATAAAGGAAAACTTTAAAACTAATCAAAATAACCAAAACCTATTAACCTAAAACACTAGCAAAATAAGAAAACATTAGCCAATGCTAAACCATGGAATCTATCAAAATTAGCACTCAAAACTCCTCAAAAACCAAAATTTTAAGGTGGGTCCCCAAATTTGGGGCTAGTCGTTTTGTGTTAAGGGCAAGACCGTCTCGAAATAGGTGATAAGTAGTGGTCGAGACCATCTCAGGGAGGTGGTCTGTGATTGTAAACTAAAAAATTGTTAAACCCAAGAGCTCGTTAATGCATTAATGGAGTTATAAGGGTCTCAAAACATGGTTAAAGTTTACGAGTAGTGGTCAAGTAGGCTTAGGCAAGGATGAGTGAAGATTTTGACAACATATACTTAGCACAAAATGGGCTCCCCTCCTTTGGCCATGGCCAAGCGTATTTATAGAAATTTTGGGACTCGATGAGTGGGATTCCACATAGGCTCCACTTGGTCTTCACATGGACAAGGTGATGGAAAAGTCTAGAAGGGATTGAGGTGGAGGGGTTCATTTAAGTTCTTTGGGAAGGGGGAGTCTAGGAGAAGGGAAACTAATTTTAAATTAGTTTCCCACAGCACATAGGGGAGTGTATTTAAAAATTGCAAAAATGATGAGGTGTAAAGGGTGGGGAGTTGGCATATTAAATTGCCTTAGAGGATGTGTCCTAGGGGGAAGGAAAATGTAGTTTTCCAAGGCCATGGGAGAATGTGTGGCTGATTAAAATTTGGAAAAATAATGATGTGGCTTGTCGTTAGGCCAAGTGTCATTAATGTAGATTTTGTCTTATGATTATTTTTTAATTTGAAATTTATTTTTATGGCATGGGGGGTACATTTGAGGTGGCATATTAATGTGGGGATATTTAAATATTAAAAGGGATGGATTTTGATAAAACAGTCTCGGATGATGGTGGGAGCTGGAGCAGAAATGGGAGTAGGAGCGAGAACGGGAGCGGGAGCAGGTTCAGACGCAGGCGCAGGATCCAGGGCGGGCGCAAGATCGATATCAGGTTTTGTTCACGTCGGGGCCCAGGCCTACAAGGCCCTCAATGGGACTAGAGGTGGGTTCAGAGGCTGAGCAGACTAGCGATCAGGGCAAGGACGACATCTTGGGCCCAGGGCCTCCTCCCAGCCTCAACGCAATTACAGGCCTAAGGAAAAATCCTCCAGATCTTAGGTAGGTTTTTGCCTCAGGAGGGCCCAAACCCTCCTACCAGCAGATCCTGGCTGGCGCCAAGGCCCAGCCTCGGGCCTTGGGCATAGGGATCTCCCTTGAGTGCACCCAAATTTCCATTCAAGAGGAGGTCTACTCATCCTTTGTCTCTAGATCCTCTACCTCCCTAGTTGGGAAGTTCCTGGGAGGGCGACCGAACATGGAAACCATCCGCAGATGGGCAGCTTCCAAGTGGAAAGTTTTTGGACATATTCAGTTGGTGTCCCTTACCAAGGGCTTTTTCATAATCAAACTAAACAACAACGATGACGATAAAAAGATTTTGTCTAGCGGGCCTTGGTTCCTGGGATACAAAAGCCTCTTCCTCAGGCGATATGGAGCTGACTTCCATCCTAGCACCCAAAGTATCAACTTTAGGTTTGACTTCTCAAGCTTCCCTTTCACTTGTGGCACGAAGACGTACTAAGGCTCATTGCTCAATCAATCGATGATATAGTGGCCTTCGATCCTGCTACCAAGGCAGGCTCTTGCATGGTCCATGCCAAATTTTGCATCAATGCAAATCTAGAATTCGAACTCCTATCTTTTGTGTCCATATCCTTTAGGTCCTTCTTCTGGCATCAAACCCTGATTTACAAAAACAAACCTACTTTCTTCCCTCTCTGCTGCACTCAGGGGCACCTTCCCTACCAATGCCCCATCTCTAACAAGTTTGATGCCTCTCTCCCTGCTAAACCCCCTTCCTGACCAGGCAGGGCCCCTTCTCGCGGGCCCCCCCGTGGCGGCCACATATCCCAAGCTTGGAACAACAAGGAGGTTCTCCCTTCTATCCCAAAGGAATCCTAGGTAGGCCCTTGCCTGATGGATAGCCCTTCTTAGGCTCGCCCTTCCCCCGAACCTCTCCCTAGTTGCCCTCCCGGGGCCCCAATCCTAGGCTCCCCCCTCGCCCAATGCGGATCCCTCCCCATCCCCCTCCACGTAGGCCCTCGCTTGCGCCCCCTCTTAGCCCTATGAGTCGCCCGAGCTCTCTCCCCCATCGGCTCTCGCATTCCCTTCCTCCCCCCTAGATGTCAAAGTTTCCTTCTCCCCCCCTCCCCGCTATCCCCCTCTCGACCCCCTCTCGGTAGTCTCTGCCGGCCTCCCCCCCTCAGAGTGCAACTCTAAGAGGTATGACGATGAGGTTGAGGGCAACTCACTATTCGGGCCTGATGAAATCAGCCCCAAGATTACCCGAAGCAGGACGTTTGCCACAGACTTTGGCAGTAAACTCAAGAGAGGTCACCCCACCCTGGGCAATCAGCGATCGAGGATCACTAAAGATGACATAGCCAATGGCTCTCAGGAAACCCTATCTAACATTGTCGCGAGCTTTTCCAAAGTAAACGCCCTTCGATCCAAACCCCCCGCTTAGCTCGGGAATGGGGGCAAGTGACCCCCCAAGGGTGTCAAATGAAGCTCATCATCTGGAATGTTAGAGGGCTCAATGGTGCCCCCAAAAAAATGATCGTCGACCAACTCTGCAAGGATCACCGCCTGTCCTTCCTCCTCCTCTAGGAGAACAAAAGAGATGAAGCGATCCCTCAGAGGGTCGCCCAAGCTACTTGGCATAATTGCGAGTCACTATCTACCCCTACGACTGGCACAACTGGAGGACTGTTGTGCATGTGGGATCCCTAGTCTTTTGAGGGGAGACTCATTTCATCTTTCCCTAGAATAATCAACATTCTGGTCCATTGTGTGAAGTCTAGGAAGTCGTGGATCTTGTCTAACATCTACGCTCCCAATAGCCTAATTGAGAAAGTTGCCTTATGGACGGAAATCATCTCGATGAGGGAAGTCTTTGCCCCCTTCCCTGGATCCTAGCAAGGGACTTCAACAGCCCCATTTTCCTTTCTGACAAAAGTGAGGGCTCAGTGGCTCCGTCCAAAAGCATGGAAGACTTTGGAGCCTTCACCTACCTCAATGAGCTCATGGACGTCAACCTAAAAGGAGCCAGGTTCACCTGGTCAAATAGAAGAGCAAGAGCAAGCCATATCCAGGTCAGGATGGATAGAGTGTTCCTTTCTAAGGAAGTCATTCCCCTGCTTGTTGACACAACCTTGCTGGCTCTCCCCAAAATTAGGTCTGACCATAACCCCCTCCTCCTCAAAATTGACCATTGCTCTTTCCTCAAGTGGCTCTTCTGGTTCGAGTCCATGTGGGTGCACCACCCCAACTTCAAGGCCTAGGTTGGTTGCTGGTGGGCTCTCCCAATCCCTGGGTGCCCTGTTGAGCAATTCTACCACAAACTGAGACGTCTCAAATAACATCTCAAGGTATGGAACAGAGAGGTGTTTGGCAACATCTTCAAAAATAAAGCAACAATCAAGAAAAATCTCGAAGACCTTAATCTCAGGTTCCAAGAAGGCTCCCAAGATCCAAGGATCATGGAAGAGGAACGTTCAGCCCTCAGCGAGTACCACAACATCCTAGCCAGGGAAGAAACATTCTATAGGTAGAAGTCGAGAGCCCTATGGCTCCAAGATGGTTATGCTAATACCAAGTTTTTTCACACGTTGACCCTCAAAAATAGGGGCTCTAACAAAATTTTTGAGTTGGTGGGCAACGATGGCAGAATAATCAAGGACAAAGAAACCATTCGGACTGAAGCCATCAACTTCTTCTAAGAGCTCCTTGGTGACAATCCCTAGATGTCCCCAAAAGTAATAGACTCCCTACTAGAGCATATCCCAACTTTTGTCTCGACCCTGGCGAACAAGATGCTCTTGCAGCCCCTATCTGACTCCAAAATCCATGCTACTACGTTTTCCATGAAGGCCGAGGTGGCCCCGGGTCCGGATGGGTTTCCCCCATGGTTCTTCCAATTCTTTTGGGATCTTGTTGGCCAAGAAGTATGCGCAGCCATCTGAGACCTCCAGTTTGCCAACTCCATCCCTAGAGGTATAAACTCCACCTTCATTGCTCTGATCCCCAAGTCTCATGCAACCAAATCCCTCTTTGATTTTTGCCCCATCAGTTTGTGCAATGTCTTATACAAAATCTTGACCAAATCCATGGCCTCCCATCTTAAGGATATCCTTCCCCTGATAATTGCCCCCTACTGAGGGAGCTCGATCAAAGCAGAAGGAGTTATCATCATGCACGAGGTCATCCACTCGGCCCTCCTATCTAAAAAGACCTTATTTCTGCTCAAGCTAGATATTAACAAGGCCTTCGACAGAGTTGACTGGGATTTCCTTTCCAAGGTCCTTCTCAAGTTCGAGTTCCACCCCTCTTGGGTCAGTCTCATCAAAAATTGTGTGTCCTCCCCTTGGTTCTTTATCCTCATCAACGGATCCCCCGTCGGGTTCTTCCCTAGTTCTAGAGGCCTTCTCCAAGGCGACCCCCTATCCCCAATCCTCTTCATCATCCTGGCTGAGGCCCTAGGACACACCATTTTGAGTGTTGTCTCCCACAGACTTATCTCGAGCATCAGGCCTACGTCGGGCCTACCCCCTGTGTCCCATCAACAGTTCATGGATGACACCATCCTTGCTATTTCAACTTCGATTCCTCAAGCCAAGACCATCAAGCACATCTTGACCCTGTATGAGGAGGCGATCGGGCAGAAAATCAACCTCCAAAAAAGTAAAATTTTCTTTATCCATACCCCCCTGGCTAGGCAAATCAAAATTGGGTAGATTCTTGGATGTACCCCTGATTCCCTCCCCTCCTCTTACCTTGGGCTCCCCCTATTTACAAGAGCTTCCTCCAAGACCCTTTGGAGCGGGATGATTAATCGAATCCAGAGGAATCTGGCCCCCTGGAAATGCCACTTCCTCTCACAGGTAGGTGAAGCCACCCTCCTGTCGACGGTTCTTCAAAGCATTATGGTCTACTTTATGTCGATCTTCATAATCTCGGCCTCCATTGCAGCTCACATCGAGCAAATCCAGAAACGCTTTCTGTTGTCGGGCAGTGAAGATAAGAAGAGGATTCCCCTAGTTTCTTGGCCCTTGGTTTATCGCCCCAAAGGCGAGGGAGGGATCGGGCTCAGGAGGGTGACCCCCATGAACAAGACCCTCTTGTCCAAGCATGTCTGGAAGGTGTTCACCAATGCCCTTGATGAATGGGTCAGTATCGTGTGCAAGAAATACATCCACCACCACCCCTTATTTAGTGACTCCTAGCCCAGAGACGGATCAACCTTCTACAAATCCCTGATCTTCACTAAAGACATAATTCAAAAGGGAACCAGACGGATCCTCGGGGATGAAACCAAGATCGAATTCTGGGAAGACAGGTGAATCTAATATGAGGCCCTGATTGCTGACAACGATCTCCTCATCCTCAAATCGAACCTGGTGGGCAAAGGGCCCAAAGTTTCGGACTATCTCACCCAGAACCATGGACGGGTAACATGGAAGCCCATCCTGAACCCCAGGCACCCGCTTCAATCCTCCAGGATCTAGCGTCTCCTTGAGGTGACAATTATCCCATCTTTTGGAAGGAACGATAGATGTGTCTGGCACGACACTCCTAGTGGCGTCTTCTCTGTCAAATCTGCCTACAACTTCCAAAGAGTCCCTGATGAGGCCTCATTCCTAGCCAAACAAGTGTGGGCCAAGAATTTGATCCCCAAAATTAGCCACTTCGTTTTGGTGGCCATCCAAAATAATATCCTGACTATCAAGAATCTGATCAGGAGGGTCTTTTAGATCCCTAACACCTGCTTCCTTTGTTGTGCTGCCTGGGAGTCCACTAATCACCTCTTCCTTAGATGCCCCTTCTCTTCTGAATCCTTGGGCCTCATCCTATCCCAATTTTCTATCCAGTGGGTGGCCTTGAATTCTATCTCTGACCTCCTGTCCCAATGGCCCAATCTCTTTGCCCACCCCTTCCTCTACTTCCTTTGGGGCTCCTATCTCCCTCATCTACTCTGGCAACTCTGGCTTGAGTGTAACAACATAGCCTTCTCCTCCCCGGCCCGCTCCCCCTAGTGGGTGGCGGCCAAGGCGATTGCCTTCGCCCTTGAGAACTCTCGCTCCCTCCCCTTGAGCGAGGTGCCCCGAAGGCTGGTCAATTCCACCCTCCTCTCTTCCCTCAGAGTCCAGCTCCCCCTCGGTCCCCCTCCCGCCCCTTCCCATCGTTCCATGACAAGGTGGACTGCCCCCATCCCGAATGGGTTAAACTTAACTTCGATGGAGCTTCTAAAGGAAACTCTGACCCCTCTAGAGCGGGCGGGGTCATTCGGGATAGTCATGGGGCCCTGATCTTGGCGTACGTCGAACCACTTGGCATTCAGACCAACAACTTTGCCGAAGCAGCAGCTCTCCTCCACGGGCTGATAGCCCTCAAGGAGACCTCCCCAAAAGTCATCATCAAGGTCGCCCGCAGCTTGGGAAACAGCTCATGGTGTATCCACAACACCATTCGGGAAGTTCTCACCATCCTCCGATGATTCACTCACCACTCTTTTCGTCTTGTATACAGAGAAGGCAACAGTGCAGTCGATTTCATGGCCAATCAAACCACCACAGCGAAAGATCTCACTACTTGGACCATGAATTTTCTTGATGCTCTGGTCCAATTAGCGTCTTAAGACAATTCAAGTGTAGCATAGATATCACGATCAGTTCCCTGACCGCTTCTGCAAAAGCGGCTTCCTCAGCGGTCGATGCCCTATCTGAACTCCGACGCAGGTTGGGCGACGGCCCTGACAGGGAGGGGATCTAACCTGTCAGGTCAGGGCCCCGTTCAGGTCAGGCCCGGCTGCAAGGCTACCTAGAGCGGTGGCAGCCAGTATTTTTTTGGGTTAACTGTTGGGCAATTTCGAGGTTTCTCCCTATTTGGTGGCCTCAGGCCAAATTTTGTCTTGTTGGCAGCATAGATGGATGGAATTTTTGTATTCACCAGGGCCCTTGGGCCCCGGCTTGGTCCTCAAGGGCGCAACCCCGGTATACTCTAACATCAAAATTTAGCTACGACTACTTATGTACCTAAGGTTTTGGGACCCTTCAAAAAACCCGTTGTAAATATTATTGTTACTTATCAAAAAAAAAAAGGACGGACTTTCTAGGCTTCTAGATAATTTTCATTAAATACTTTGCCTTGAACATTGTTAAATCATGGTTAAGGGGCTCTAATGATGTATTTAATTAATGTTAATTGCTTTTGCTATTATTTTATTTATTTTTATCATTTTCTATGTAGGAGAGGTTATAAATAAGGTTCATGATGGAGATGTAAATTTTATTTAATTAGAATAATTAAGGTTTAATTAATTACTAATGGCACATGGAGATGATTAAGGATCATCATTATTTTATTTTGGTATTTTTGTGATTTTTGTTATTTTTATTATTTTTGTGGGTGTGAAAAATATTTTCAAAATATATATTTAATATTTACATTTAATATTTATAAGGTGTTATTAAAATTTTATTAGAGAATATTATGTAATTAAAATTAATTACAAAAGTGAAAAAAAAAAAAGTATTTAAATGTATTAATTCATAATTTATTATACTATAAAAAATTGTTAATTTTAAACATCTACACATTGTTGATTGTGGAGTGAGTATCTTCAACTTAAGTGGAAAATATAACAAATCCCACATTGTTGTAAAAAATAGGAGGTTTTATTAACTTAAATGAAGGCAAAGATTATATTTCGAACATCAAGACTTAGCACGCATAAACACAGCTTTTTCTTATTGACAAAACCTCAATCCACATAGGTGATAGGGTGTTACCGGCGTAAAAATTAATAGTTTTTTAGATAGGTAGACAATGCCGATCTAATTGATGCTTGTAATTAGGTGTCACACTTGGAAAAAATAATTATTTTATTTTTCAAAATATGCTTGAGAGTTGGTTTGTTATATTATTTCAAAGTTCTTCCAAATGAACAATTTTAAAATAAATATATATATAAATTAATAATATAATATTTTAATATAATTTTGTTTTTGTGTTAAGTTTTTATTTTTAAAATTTAAAGGAAAAAATATTCTATTATATTCTAATTAAACAAACAATATTTATATAAATTATTCATTGCTAGTCTTGTAATGGGTTCAGGTGAAGACAATATTCTCGAGTAATAATCACTGGTTAATTAAAACTGATTCGAATGGTATATTTAACTTATCTAATAAAAAAAAAATTGGATAAAACTTTGGACTTTAATAAATGTTTAAAATTTAAATTTTGTAATTTAAAATTATATATTAAAATAAAATAAAAAATTATTCATTCAGTGTTGTAGGTGAGTTGAAGAGGAGAGGACAATCCTCCGAGGGAGGTCCCAGGTTCAAATCTTCACCTATTGAAAAATCTTCACCTATTGAATTGGGTATCCAAAATCCAATTGATAATGTTGGTGTGGACAGGATCGGGTGCCACTCCCGGGTGATTTTGACGGTGTAGAACTAGTTTCTTGACTCCAAGGAGTTTTTCACTTAAATAAAAAATAAAAAAATCTTTTTATCTTACAAACTAAAAAAATATTTTTATTTTTAAATTAAAAATAAAAATAATAAAAAATAAAAAATTAATAAGTTCGGGAATTGTCTAGAATGGGCATCCTAAAAAGGGTTGGACGTGTTTAGCGAACTGAAAAAAACTATGGGTACCACATGGAAGCGACGATTATGTAAAAATTATTTTGCATGTGACATCGTAACACGGGTTGGACTTGTTGAGCTAACTCGAAAAAGCCATGGGTACCAAATGGGAGCAAAGGAGTAGGCTTGACCACTTTATAGTAATGTATAATGTATAGAACTTTAGCACGCTATTTTGTTACAAAACATTGAATTCACAAATTCACAGTACACTTTGGCAAAGATCAATTTTACTTCATAATAAGTTTTATGAGGGAGACATTTACATCACATTCTAACTGAGGAGCAACCATGGGTTATTATTTTGACAAGAGTCAAATAACATACACCCTATGTCTTGTTTTACATGGGATTGTAAGGACATTTAATAGACTAGAGTCATACAAAACTAATAGGATTATGCTATCCATCTAATATCATACGCTTATTTTGCACTTATTTTGTTGTTTTCTCAATTTTGTCTCAATATGAGATTTATATATAAAACACACCTTGTGGTCCTAGTATATGACATCAACAGCCTAACAATCTGGTCCGAAATGAGACAGGCGATTTTTTAAATGGTAGGGTCCTCGTAAAAGCTCTAATCAAAAAAATTCTAAATGTAGGATTTAAAAAAATTGGGGTGCGGAAGGAGAATTTTAAAGAATATATATGTAGTAGTTTTCGTTGTTACGATATGATATAGTCGAGAAAATTCAAAATTAATTATTAAGGAAGGAATATATCGAGTGAGGTGCGATAATGATAGTAACATTTTAAATAATAAATCACTTTAAGTAGAAAATTTATACACATAAATTTTTAATTATAATATTAAATTTTACTTTAATATTTTCAGTTTAATATTTTAATAATTTTTAAAATTTAAGTAAAAAATTTATACATATAAATTTTAAGTTATAATATTACACTTTGATATTTTTAGTTTAATATTTTAATATTTTTTAAGTTTTTTTAATTTAAGAAGTGTTGTTTTAATTTTAATCAAATTATTTTAACATAATATTTTTTGTTATGTATAATCATACACACCCACCCCCTCACCAAAAAAAAAAAAAAAGCCAAAGCTTTTGTCCGACATAAGATTTTTTAAAAATAAGCTTGAAAATTTTTTATTTAATTTTTAAAATATGTTAAAGTTTTTAAATAAAACTAGTTTTATTTAATTAAGCTATGTAAGTTATTTGTTGATTTATTTTTTCCTATTTTTATTTTAAATATTTTAAATAATACGTAAGTTAGTTGGGTGGAAAGGTAATCTCTTGAGCCAAGCAGGTAAGTTGCAATTGCTTTAAGCTACCCTCCAAAACATTCTTGTCTATTACATGTCTCTTTTTAGAATGTCCTTCAAAGTTAGGAGGATTGACCAGATCTTTAAGAGATTCCTATGGGTTGGGGTGGAGGATAAACAAAGGGTGTCCCTTGTCTTTTGGGATAGGGTTTGCTCTTCTAAGAAGATGGTGGTCTTGGGATCAAAAATTTGTTGTTGTTCAATAAGGTGTTTATTGCAAAAACAGCCTGGAGATTATGTGTTGAGGAGGACCATCTGTGGAAATATATTATGAGAGGTAAGTATTTGGAAAATCACATTCTTTTTTTAGAAGTGTTGCACCTCCTAGAGGCTCTATGATGTGGAATGGTTTGTTGTGGGTCAGAAGTCTGGTTACAAAGGGTATGTGGTGGCAGATTGGGAATGGTAAGAATGTGCTCTTTTGGGAGGATACTTGGATTCTTCCATAACCCCTCTTTCTTAATCTCGAGTTTTATGAGTTGAAGGCTCCTTTATCATTGAAATATTGAGAAAAAATAATTGATTACATAATCATCACTAATGGCAAGAGGAATTGGAAGCATTTGACTTTATATACAACTGATCTTTAGATCCTTTAGAGTTTAGCAAGGTTAAACATGTTGCAACAATACTTTCTTCCTCAACAGAATGATAGGGACTTCCTTCTATAGAATCATTCTTATAAAGGTTTTTTTCTGTCAAGACTGCATGAGGCCCAATCATTGTCCAGGGGAAGATCTTTTCCAGCAGAAAGTGTTTGGTACCCTAATTTGATCCCCAAGATTGCATTTTTTTATGGTTGTGTTTGCAAAATAAAATTTTGACTGTTGATAATTTATGTAAGAAAGGATTCCATCTTCTCAATATTTATCTCTTGTGTTCTGAGGATGTTGAATCTTGTTGGGACTGAAAAATAAGGCACACTTTATTTACAAGTTATCTTACAATATATAAGCATCAAGCTTAGGAGGGAGATATGACAAGTGTCATAAGCTCCACTCCAAGTGTCTTTCAGAAGACACCACTCCAACTCAAACTGAAGACAGGGACAAGTGGCAGAAGACAAATGTCAACTTGTCAATTATAGGCATAGTGCACATTATAACAATAATAATATTCTAACATTCCCCCTTAATGTGCACTATCCTAAAAAGATAAGTCAACATTAGATAACATTCCCCCTTAATGTTGACTTCTTTTACATAGATATAGCAAATTGCTAAACTGAGAAAACTTGTCTTTCCCAAGTGACTTGGTGAAGATGTCTGCCACTTGATATTGAGTTGGTACATACTCCATGTGTATAATGTCTTCTTGGACCATTTCTCTAATGAAGTGATGATGGATCTCAATGTGCTTTGTTCTAGCATGGAAAACTGGATTCTTGGTCATCTTGATGGTACTTTGATTGTCACAATATATATATGTTGGACCATGTATGAATAGCCCAATATCCTGAATTAATTGCCTCAACCATATTGCCTCCTTAGTTGCCTCAACTATTGCTCTATATTCTGCTTCTGTTGAAGATAGTGAAACTGTGTTCTGCTTCTTTGTGCTCCATGAAATAGAGCCTTGGCCTAATTGAAAGCAATAACTTGATGTAGATCTTCTAGTTTCAGGACAACTGGCCCAATCTGAATCTGTGTATCCAATCAAAGAAAAATTATCACTTGATTTATACATAAGGCCATGATGAGGTGTGGCCTTTAGGAATCTCACAATCCTCTTAGCTGCTATCCAATGGCTCTTCTTAGGATCTTGCATGAATCTGGAAATAAGGCCAACTGAATAGCAAATATCTGGTCTAGTTGAAGTTAAGTAGATCAAACTTCCAACTAGTTGCCTGTAAAGTGTACCATCAACCCTTTCTTCTTCATCATTATTTACCAATTTCAATCTAGTTTCCATGGGAGTTAGAGAGGGCTTACACTCCTCCATGCGAAACCTCTCCAAAATAGACTGAATGTACTTAGCCTGTGAGATAAAAATCTTACCAAGTTGTTGCCATACCTCTATTCCTAAGCAATAGTGGAGGAGGCCTAAATCTGTCATCTCAAAGTTCTTGCATAAGTCCTCCTTGAGCAACCTTATTCCTTCTATGTCATCACCTGTAATGAGAAGATCATCCACATACAATGTAACCAAAATGATGCGGTTCCTCCAATGTTTCACATAGAGAGTAGATTCTGTTGCAGATCTAGTGAAACCAAGGTTGAGAAAATAGGAGTCAATCTTTGCATACCAAGCTCGGGGTGCTTGCTTCAACCCATATAGAGCTTTCTTTAATCTGAGGACTTTGTTGTTTTGGCCTTCAACTGTGTACCCTGGTGGTTGTTTCACATACACTTCCTCCTTCAAATGACCATTGAGAAATGCACTTTTGACATCCATTTGATATATTGGCCAATGTTTTTGAGCTGCCATAGCAATAACCGTCCTGATTGTAGTCATCTTAGCCACAGGAGCAAAGGTCTCCTCATAATCAATTCCCTCTTGTTGCTTATAGCCTTGAGCTACTAGGCGAGCCTTGTAGCGATCTAGTGAGCCATCTGCTTTATATTTTGCTTTGTATACCCATTTTGTGCCAATGGTATATTTTCCTTTGGGTAAATCAACTAACTCCCAAGTGTGATTTTTTCAATGGAATCTAATTCTTGATCCATGGCATGAACCCATTTAGGATCACCAAGTGCTTCTTTGACATTAGAAGGTTCAGGTTGGCTAAGGACTTTGGCCATTAGGGCATAATTCACTTGGTGTCTTAGGTCTGAAGGCCTTTTACCTGTATAGGTGGGCAAATGATTTTGGGCTTCATCTATTGTGGCTTGAACCCACTTGGGTAAAGGATTGGATGATGTTACTTGATCATTAGGAGGAGGAGATGGAGGACATGGATCATTTGTAGGAAGTTCTTCTTGTGGATGAATTTCTTGATTTATGAGTGAAGGAGAAGGACTAGATGATATTGTATGCATGAATGGAGCAACTATTTCATTAGTTATTTCTAAAGTGGGGGCCTTAGGAGGATTAGATGGGGGATACTCATGAAAGGTAACATCCCTAGATAAAATGATTTTCTTGGAAATAGGTTCATATAATTTATATGCATTGGCACTATCACTATAGCCAACAAAGATGCATTTTTGGCTCTTATCATCAAACTTCTTCCTTTTCTTATGAGGAATATGAGCATAGGCATCACATCCAAAGATTCTCAAATGGCCCACATAGGGCGTCCTTCCACTCCATGCTTCTTCAGGTGTTCTTTCATGTAAGGCCTTTGTGTATGACCTATTAGTCAAGTATGCAGTAGTAAGAACAACTTCTCCCCAAAATGAGTTAGGTAATATAGCAACATGTAACATTGATTTTGCCCTATTTGTGATTGTTTGATTCATCCTCTCAGCAACTCCATTTTGTTGCGGGGTATAAGGGGTTGTGAATTGCCTCCTTATCCCATGATACTTACAAAAATTAAAGAATTCATTGGAGACATATTCTCCACCATTATCTGATCTTAAGGTGGAGATTTGATAGCCACTTTCTCTTTCAACAAGTGCGATGAATTCTTTGAACTTATCAAGGGCTTGCCACTTATATTGAATTAGGTAGATCCATACCTTTCTGCTGTAATCATCAATGAAAGTGATGTAGTATTTAGCCCTAGTATAATATTGAACAGACATTGGCCCACAAATGTCTGAATGAACCAATTGCAAAGGTCTATTGGCTCTCCATGCCTTTCCTATTTCAAATGGTTGCCTATGGTGTTTGGCTATTACACATGGCTCACAAAAACATTTTGACTCCTTAAGATGTGGAAGTCCTTTAACTAATCCTTTTGTAGCCATCATTTGAAGATTATTAAAATTTAAATGTCCCAATATTTCATGCCACATGTACTCCAAAGAGAAAGTAGTTGTTGTATGCAAAGATGTTTGTGTTACAGATTTTGTAAGGAGGTAGTAAACACCATCCTTTTTCACTCCCATGGCCTTGACATTGCCATTGGGTTCCTTAATGTAGCATTTGTATTTTTCAAAATAGACATTATAGCCCTTATCTGTAAGTTGTCCAATAGAAAGAAGACTCCTTTTAAGACCAGGCACATACAAAACATCTATTGCAGGAACATTATTACCATCATGCAAAGTAAGTGGTGCCTCCCCAACACCTTCAATGGGTAGAGCACTTTCATCACCAAAAGTAATGAATTGATTTGATGTAGGTTGAACCTTGGTCAACCAATCTTGCCTTCCTATCATGTGCTTTGCTGCTCCAGAATCAATATACCAACATTCTTTATCTTCAACATTAACTTGGTTGGCTGCATACAATGTGTTCAGATTATTATTTTGTGGTTCCCCTTGTTCTCTTTGCCTTTTATAGCAATTAGCAACATTATGATTCCATTTTCCACAATATTCACACCCTTGTTGATTGTTGTTTTGACCCCCTTGAGGTCTTGTTTGCCATCTTGGTTGTTGTTGGTACTGCTACTGATTTGGTTGTTGATGGTACTACTGATTTGGTTGTTGTTGGTACTATTGCTGACGTGGTTGCTACTGGTACTATTGATTTGGTTATTGTTGGTACTGTGTGTATCTCTGATGTTGTCTACCCCTTTGATTCTGATTATGCTGATTTTGACCCTTGTTTTGTTTAGGCTGTAAAGTTGCCTTGGTGGCAAAAGCTACTGATGTGGCTTCAATTTCTTCATCTTTGATTAGGGCTTGCTCATGTTTCTTAAGTAGGATCTCAATATCCTCAAGTGTGGAATTCATTGTTTTACCACTCAAGTCTAACATGGTAGCATAGGAGTGAAACTTTGAAGGAAGACCATGCAACATTATTGGAATTAACTCATTATCATCTAGGGTTTTACCAACAGCTAAGAAATCATTCTTAATAGACTTCACTTCCATAAGATAATCGGTAAGTGAGCCTTTCATACATAGATTGTGCAATTTTTGTTTGAGATACAAAATATTATCTTGACTTGGCCTATCAAACAATCTATTGAGAGCATCCCATGCTTGTTTAGGTGTTTTTGTAGCCCTTACAGTTTCTCTACATTGAATTCCTGTAGCTAGCTTGATTAGACTTAAAGCTATATTGGAATTCTTCTCAAATTGTGCTTTTTCTTTAGGGTCTGTAGGTGCAGTGAGTGGGTCTTCATTAGCCTGCCTATCTTTCACAAAGTCCCACATGTCATTCATCATTAATATTGATTCCATCTCATACTTCCAATTTGCAAAAGTTTGTGCTCCTTCAAGTTTCTTTGTAAGTCCACTTAATAGATTTGTAGTAGCCATGATTTAGAAAAGGATCAAAAGAAAAGGGAGCTCAACAAAGGATGAAGTAAGAATGACAAATGCCAAATTAGAGCCCTCAAAAAAATCTAGGGTACACCACTGAAGATCTAGAGGAGGGTTCGCCTAGTTTTTC
Source organism: Wollemia nobilis (assembly GCA_028583015.1). Lineage (NCBI taxonomy): Eukaryota > Viridiplantae > Streptophyta > Pinopsida > Araucariales > Araucariaceae > Wollemia > Wollemia nobilis. Next base: position 6,951,822 of record JAQPPZ010001836.1, on the reverse strand, counting down.
CACTCTGAATATTCAAGTGATTCCAATAGTGGGAGGGTTAAGTTGAACATAAGTGCCTTTTTCTATCCAAAGAGAGTAAGAATTAGAATTTTTCCAGACCTTTATACCAAACTTCTCAATATACCCACCCTTACGTGAGGGAGACTATAAGCATTTGAGCAGTTGATACGTGGAACATAGGCGATTCTAAAATGGAATAACCTACCAGACCTTTATACCAAACTACTCAATATACCCACCCTTACGTGAGGGAGACTATAAGTATTTGAGCAGTTGATACGTGGAACATAGGCGGTTATAAAAATGTGATGCTTGCTTTTTGTAGAATTGTTACAATAGATGTGCCAATGTATTATTGCTTTATAAGAATTTGCTTGTATGTGTTTGCTTGCTTGTATATGGCTTAGTGTCAAGTGTGTATGAAATGGAACTACACTTGATTACAATTATAAAACCCAAAGTCATGCAAGGGTAATAGCAAGCATAAAATGTAGACAAAGCCCAAATAGAAGATGCAAGCAACAAACACCTAGTGGCCAAGAGAGTGCCACAAAATGAATCCACCGACAAGGGACAAGGGGCCCTAAATCACCCCTTAAGTTGATGATTTGTATTGGAAACTTGGCTAAAAAATTAGCCCCAAATGTGCCTCCAAAATATGATACAATATCAATGCCTTCCTTTTACAAGATTGCCTTCAAACTTGCCAAATTCAATGAATGACTTGGCATAATGTCCCCCCCAAAGACTTAAAATTGAGATTCCTACAAGTTTGCCAAATATTTTGTCAGGAGAGTGTCGGATACTACCGAAAATGCACTCCAAATTACAATCTCAATTTTAAACTTCAATTTAGCATATTAAATGATTTCAAAACTGAAAATAAACTGCACCAATGGATTCCCCTCAAAATTCTCTTTCCAACGACTATATATAAGCCTATAGTCGGTTACAATTTGACCCTTGATTTTAAGAAAATACAACAAGACTTCTTAGAGGCAAAAAATAGGACAGATTGCCCTCTACAAATTTGAAATTTGAAATTTTGGCTTGAAACTGTTTTGGCGAGAAAATTTTGAAATGACCGAGCGGGAAATTTTGGAGGGAATGACTGAAAATTTTGCAATCTAGCTTATTGTTACCTACTACAGCTGTAGATGTTTCTCAATCCAACAATTGGCAACCGATGTGCCTTAACAAAAAAAAACAATTTTTTCGTAGTCCCAAAATTGCTGCAAACAACCAACTTTGAGCAACTGTAACTTGCTCAATACATTACCGAATTAAGCAAGTGAGTACTTGATGTTGTAGTACTTCTCATAATCTATATGATGGTGCAAAAACATCAGGAAAATGACTGCTAAAAAAATTAATAAAAAAATTTCTTTTCGAAAAAAATCGCGCAGGAAAAAAATAGCTGCAATAGTCCATCTTCAAACAACCATATCTTGCTCATTTCTTGTCGGATTTTTGCGTGCGAGTACTCGATTTTGTAGTACTCCTCCTGATATACGTGCTGGTGTACTCAGATTCTGAAGATGACTGCTCTAAAAAAATCATCGCTGCAAAATGTGACATTTTTTTTTTTAAATGTGCCTTCACCCTGCAAAAAAAATAGCCCCACATTGCCAGAATCGCCAAAACTCTTAAAAAATTCTCTCGTTTCTCATTCACAGGATCAACTTAGCAAGTGAAGAGGATACTTCGAAGAAAAATTTCAATCCTAAAAAAAAATTCTCAAACCCTAAGGGTCCCCATAGGCGGATTTCACCGCTCTGATACCAGATGTTGGGACTGAAAAATAAGGCACACTTTATTTACAAGTTATCTTACAATATATAAGCATCAAGCTTAGGAGGGAGATATGACAAGTGTCATAAGCTCCACTCCAAGTGTCTTTCAGAAGACACCACTCCAACTCAAACTGAAGACAGGGACAAGTGGCAGAAGACAAATGTCAACCTGTCAATTATAGGCATAGTGCACATTATAACAATAATAATATTCTAACAAATATGTGGATCATATTTTCATCTATTATGATTTCTCAAATAAGGTGCTCAATGCTTTATTGGATTCTTTTTCCATCAAATGGACTTTACCTCAAACTTTCAAAAAAAAATTCACTCAGTGGAAATCCCCTTCATCAGTCACAGCCTCACTAGGGTGTGGGATCTGGTTCTTCCTCATTTTTATGGGGTATCTGGTGGAAGAGGAATAAAATAATTTTCAAGGATATTACTATGCATGAATCCTTTGTCTGTAGAAGGATTAAAGTTGCTATTGAGAATAATTTGACTGTCTTTGATGTTGAAAATGGTAGGGAGGAAGTTGTGGAGAAAGAGGTTGTTAGTTGGAATATGAATCTAGAGAATTATGTTTTTGTATTCACTATTCAAAAAATATTGGCTATTAGATGGCATAAACCAGCTAAAGGATGGGTCATTCTAAACTTTGATGGGACTGCCAAAGGTAATCCCAGGAGGGCTGGTGGAGGGGTTGTTATCAAAAATGATAATGGTGAGGTCATTTGGGCTTACGCTGAAGATTATGGTATTCAAACCAACCACACTCTTTTCTCGGGTGTTCACTAGGTTTTTGAGAGGGGCTTCAGAAGACTTCTCATTCAAGGTGACTCCTTGAACATCATTCGGGATCTATAGGTTGGAAAGACTGACAATTGTTTTATCCTGAATATTATTAAGGACACATCAAAGATTCTAGAAGGTATAGAAGTTAAAATTGAGCATATTTATAGGGAAGGTAACTAGGCTGCTGGTGTTATGGCCAATTTGGGAGTGGATTGTGGACAGTTCAAAATTTGGAAAGACAATTTTCCTTCGTGGTTACTGATAATTGTTGCTTTGGAAGCATTGGGCCTACCTATCCAGTAGGTATTTTTATTGTCTTTTTGCTTGGATGAGATCTCAGTTGTGTTCTAGTGATCCTCTCTTTGGGGGGTGTTTTTTGGGGGGCTAGCCCTTTTGCTCCCTGGTGGTTACCATTCTCAAGGAATATGCTTGGTTTTTTTCCTTCATCAGTGCTCTCTGAGTTTGGAGTTTTGTTATCTACATCTTGATGTTCTCCTTTATACCCTGTTGAGTGGTGGGTTGGTCTTTGATTTTGGATGGTTGTTTTAGTTTAATTTCTATTTCTTTTGGCCTTGGAGGTTGGCCTATGCTTAATTAGCCTTATCTTTCTCTGCCTCCTCTAATGTATATAAAAGGTTCTGGGACCTTTCAAAACCTTATTTTTCACCATTAATAAAAAAAAGATTAAATAATAACTTGAATTGAAATGATTAAATTTGTAGATTCTTAATTTAATTACTAAAATTTAAAATTTTATTATATAATATAATTGTTAATTGTAATATCTTATATATATATATGTTCTATTTTTTTTCATTAAAATAACAAAACATTAAAATGAACTATATCCAGCTTGTTTTTTTATTAAATACATTTTTTATTTACTTTTGTATAAGAGATGTTCTTCATTGTCCTCAAATTATTAAGCTTTCACATTCACCTCCTTAATATCATTTACATTAAAATATAAAATCTCACTTGACCACTAGCCTTGTAAAATTTAATTTTGTCAATCTTTAACACTACACCTAGCTAAAATATCTGCTACTACTAGGTTTCCTTTTTATAAATATGCTAGCTATAACACCCTATAAATTCCCTACTACCTCTTTTTGAGGGGTTTTATCATAATGTACGTGTACATTTACTACTCACTATTTTTAAATGTATTTTAATATTATACTTCATATAAAATCAACGTTTTATAGGAAAATTTTAATTTAATTATAAAAAAAAATTACAATACAATTTATATTAAGAATTATAATGTTTATGTTAAATTTTAAGTTCATATCACATTAAAAATGTTTAAATTGATATAAACAATAATTTGTGGGCCCAAACCCCTCAAAAGTGAGATTCATTGGCATGCATTTATTCTTATCACTTTTTGTTTTTTATTTGTGACCTTAGCTCCACTTCTTGTTAAGCCTTGCAATATTTGCTTTTGTTTTCCATTTTAATAATCCTCTAATTATCTTTATCTATTTGTTTTTGCTTACTGAGGCTTCCTCTCTTTTTCTTATCCCCACCAACACTTCTTTTCTAATTGTTTTTGCTTATTGAGGCTTCCTCTCTTTTTCTTATCCCCACCAACACTATCTTCATTAATCTCTTCAAATTTTTGCTATTGTTTATAGTGGACTTATCACCTTAGGTTTGTCTAACTATCATTTTCTATTGGTTTTTGTTTATTGAGGCTTCATCTCTTGTTCTTATCCCCACCAACACTGCTTTTTCATTTGTTTTTTCTTATTGATGATTTCTCTCTTTTTCTTATCCCCACCAATTCTATCTGGAGGGAGGAGAAACCATCATCAACAATAGGAATACAAAGACAAAGAGAGCAAATATATGACAAATTTTTATTACAAAGCTGATTTTCAATACAAGTAAACTCTTTGTCCTTTTACAATTACAAAAGAGCCCTAAAGGGGGTTTTTATAAGGAAGATGGTGTCGATGTATCTTTCCCACAACTGAATGTGATCAGAAGATATCAAAGTGTGAGTGCTTGTGGGTGTGAGCTCGCAAAGGTTGTTGTTGAGGACTAATGTACCTATACACAACCAATAAAGAAGAAGTGAGTAGCAAAATGGACCCACCTCAGTTGGGCCTTTTTTCATGCCAAGTATAAGCCATAGTAAAACAAAAAATAACTACTGCTATATGAAATAAAATGCAAGAAAAACCAAAAATATACCTGTTGTTGTGTTGAATTGTTGTCGAGAACCTTGTTGTAGATGTGTTCTATGTCAGGGGAAAAATCGTCTCTCGAGAGATGGTAGGCAATAGGCAAGACCGTTTGAGCCAATATCAATATCGTCTCTCGAGAGACGGTAGGCAGTAGACGAGACCGTTTGAGTCAGTGTCAAGATCATATCTAGGGAGGCAGTCTATAAGCGATTGTTGTAAACGAAAAATTACAGGCTCAAAATTGTGTTAATGGGTGCGAGGGGTCTTGGGATGGTGATAAGGAGCAAGGTAGGTTAAGGTAAGTGTGTGGAAGGATTTTGGCAGTATAACCCTAGCACAAAATGGGCTCCTTTACATTGATCATGGTCAAGGGTATTTTAGGTATTTTAGGGCTGGGTGAGTGGGATGCCACATAGGCTCCACTTGGTCTCCACATGTGCAAGGTAGGTGGGGAAGGGTCTAGAGAATGGTGAGGTGGGGGGTTATTTAATTGCCTTGGGAGGGACAATCCTAGGGGTATGGGAAACTAATATTAAATTAGTTTCCCAAGGGCATAGGGGATTGTGACAAGTATTTTTAAATTGGCAAAATGATGAGGTGTAAGGGTAGGGAGTTGGCATATTAAATGGCTTTGGGGGAGGTGTCCTAGGGGGATGGGAAACTAATTTTTAATTAGTTTCCCATGGGACATGGGGGAATGGGAAAGTATTTAAAAATTGTAAACCTGATGAGGTGGGTGTCCTATGACCATGTGAGATAAATGCATCGATTGAATTTTCATTATTTTTAAATTTTCTTAGGGAAAGTGCATGAGGGGTGCAACATTAATGTGGGGGATTTCTAGAGATTTGGGAGGGCATTTTTAAATTCCAAAAGGGGCACATGGGAGGATGTGTGGATAATTTTAAATTCATTAATATTGCATGGGGATGTGTGGGAGGGTGTAGGAGGATTTAGGAATTAAATGAGGGGGAATTCCAAAGGGGCTTCCTAGGGATTTGATTTAGGATTTTTAAATTAGATAGGGAACTTAGGATGGGATTAGAGATTAATTAAGGGTTAGATGAGGGGATTAGGTGGATAAGAAAGGTTAGGGAAATTTTGAAATGAGAGGGGAAATAAATGAGGAATATTAGGTGGAAATTAGGAGATTAGGAGAGCTAAGGGGGAATTAGTGGACTTAAGCAAGGTAGAAGAAAATTAGGTTAATATTAGGGAAATTGAAGAATTAAAGATTTTAGGAAAAAGGGGGAATTTAGAAGAAAATAAATATTTTAGAGAACCTTAGAAGAACTTAGAGAAAATTAAAAGGAAATATAATAGAATTAGGTAAGCTACGGAAATTTGGAAGAAATTAGGGGAATTAGGGGGAATTTAGATATTAATTATAATTTTATAAGGTGACAAAAGGAGTATTTGGGTATATTAATTTATAATTTATTATGTTATCAAAAATGCTAATTTTCTATGTCTACACTATCTTTATTAATCTCTTCAAATTTTTATTATTGTTTATACTGGACTTGTCACCTTAGGTTTGTCTTGCTCTAAAGGATCTAAAGTGCATGGAATAACTTCAAAAGAACTTTCTTCTTTATGTCTCCCTAGAAGCCCTAATAATACAAGGATATTCCTTTAATGTAATTACCTCCTTATGTTATCCTAGAAACCCTAAACTACTTTAGATTTCTTCCATCCTTGTTTCTTTATCATGTTGCTCTTGAAACCCTAAAGTGTAAGGGATAACCTCTACACTACTTTTGTTTCTATTACAAGGAGATGATTTTACATTACTTGACGAAAATGAAGGTTATTTACCTCGAAAAAAATTAACCTCTTCTACCTCCTTAGTTTTAAAATTTTCCTTCATATCTTCCTTTACACCTAAAATTCCTTTTAAATTTGAACTTGCATATTGTACTTCCATACCGCTTGTATCCTTATTTTTTTCTTCTAATAGTTGATCTGTATTAACTATGATGGTCTTTGTCATCTGATGCTATAAATAAGGTTTCGATACCTCTTTTTGGGATTGGTATATCCTTGATCTAATCCAACTTCTATGACAATATGATCTCCTTGTTTCATCTTAAAGTTTATCTCATGGTTAAAAATTGTCTCTCCATTGCTTTCACTTTTTAGTCTCTAGCCATGTGTCTAGTCTCATAACATTTGCATCAAACATCCATAGCAACACATATATGAATATATACATCAAGTTTTCACTCCTTAATAGTTGGTCCCTCCTAGATGAAGTCCCTTAGGATATTTGGTAATTTTCTTCAAAACATCCTTATTGATAAGTTGAATATGAAAATCCAAAAAACCTAACCCATACTAGAAGCTCACTCTATGGTCTTAAATATAGACCATCTTTTCCCTAAACCATGACTTATCACCCATTATTTTATCCCTATTTTTTTGAACATAAATAAATAACGAGAAAATAAACCTTTAGAAAAAAATGTCATTGAATAATTTGAGTTCGATTTTTACTTGTACTTATCTATTTTTTAATCTATAAAAACCTTGACCAATATCCATAGAATTTATATATCAACCATTTGCTTTTAAAAACCATTACATATTGACCAATTATATCATTTTTCGTAATCACTTTTAATCTAACATTTATTCTATATCAAAATTACTATATATTTACCCTTCATCTTATTTCTAGCTTCCCTGGTTACTTTGCTTTAAATCTTTCTAGTACTAATATTTTATTTTTAAAAAATTTCAAAAGATTTAAAGTAAGAAACATTTCTTTAGTTCACCCTCTCGGTGTTCTTCCCCAAATATCTTAAAAGCAAAAATGGTACGGCACATGCTCAATTAAAATCTCTGTCATGGCTGAAAGAAAATTAAGACGAGACAAGCTCGACCAATCATGTGTGGTAAAGGTCGACCTTTGAGATGATGCGAGAACGGTCGGGGTAGGAGAAGGGGATTCGCTTATCCGAACATGTAAGCTATCCACAGTTGCCACGTTAAACTGATGCTGACGTGGCAAAAAAAAGAACATCGTCGGCAACAAAAGAAAGAAAAGCGAAGCGATTCCATAGCGTAGGCTATGGAAACGCAAAGGAGCAAGGGATCTTATTATAATTAGAGCAGGAAAGAGTACCGGCATTGAAATCGAAATCGAAATCATTATCTTTACAATGGCGGCGAAAAGATTTTGGCCTGGGGCTGCAGACTATGGCGAGCCGGAATTTGGCACTCGGAATTAATTAAGAGGTTAGCAAATTTCAATGAAATTTTAGCTCAAATTTTGCCCGTGAATTGTTCTCAATACACTCAAAATTACTTTTCTTTTCAGTTTTGCCTGTGTATAATTAGCACAGCTTACAAATGTTTGCAGTCGCAATTTCATATATTAAATGGTTTAAATTAAATTAATAAGTCTCAATTTTTAGAAATTTTCATGGATATTACATCCTAATTTTTGGCTAAGAAAGTGTCTCAGAGCAGAGTTTTTGAGTTTTTGCTGTGACAATTTCATATATTAAATCGTTTAAATTAAATTAATAAGTTTCGAAATTTTCTGATAATATATCCTAATTTTTGCCTAAGAAAGTGTCGGAGTCTTGGCATTTAGTCAGAGCAGAGTATCATCGATTTGGCCATAAGGTCAAACCTTAAGCTTTAGTCTCTGTAAATAGGAATATTAAAGTAAATAGGAATATTAAAGTTATTAAAGTTATGATTCTGAGATCAGGTTACGAGATTACTTGAATGTTTCCGGAGGAAATTTTGCATTTTTGGCTGTTAGTTAAAATTTCCGGTCTGATTTTGTTTTCTTTAACCTAAGAACTCTGGATATTTATAAAATTCCATAGATATTACATTTTGGCTGTTAGTTAAAATTTCCGGTCTGATTTTGTGTTCTTTAACCTGAGAACTCTGGATATTTATAAACTTCCATAGATATTACATTCTAATTGTTTTCTAGTTTCGTCACAGCAGAGCATCATCGATCTTTCCAGGTGACTATAATATCAAACCTGCCGTTCAGGATTAGGAAATCTAAGCTTTAATCTCAGTAATTAGGACTATTAAACTTGTAAACATGATTAACTACAGGTAGGTTTTGACTCATCTCTGTGAAGAAGTGCAGTTGTGATTAACGTCTAGTCGTTCATTTAAGGTAGATTAATTATCTTGAATTCTTAGTTAGTATCATCTATTGAATTTATTTAATTGATTCCATTTTAATACCTATTAATATTAATGACACTAAAAATTACAAAACGGATGTTGAACCTATGAACAGATGTGCAGAAGGCCAAAGCTTGAGTTATACTATCTAACATGGTCTGCACAGCAGAGTTACACAGGTTCTTCAAGCCCTCGTGACGCACTTCTGCTATCCTTTCCTACTAAAGGGAGCATCTGCTTGATCATTTTTCTTGTAATTAAATAATTTGAAAGTTACGAAAGCATGAATATTAAATTGAAAACTTTATAAGGTCTTCAAAATCAAAATTTTCAAGATTTCGAGCTTTTTAGAAATAAACCTAAAATTTAAACATAATAAATAAACTAATTTTTTAAAAATACTTTTAAATTAATAAATATCCATTACTTTTCCTTCTGGAATTTAAATTTCTTCAAAGTCTTCCTAATCATTAGTAATTGATTTTTTTGTAATGACCCCCCTGGAACGATGGTTCGCTTAGGTAAGCCATGCTGACTAATTTTTTTAGGAGAAATAAAAGTCAAGTCACCTGCATAAATCTCGTGTTTTACTTGTGGCCCTCAAAGCGTAGCAAATCTGATAGGAGTACGGAATTTATCCAATACCTTATGGTCTTCTTTCAGATAAGACGCTTTATTTTGTTTTACTCCTCGTACACCACGCCTAGGAGTGTGCATGATATAACATGCCAATAATTATATAAGTGCAGGTAAAGTGTTTTTTTTAAGTACGGTCGACGAATTTTGAGGAACTTAAGTGCCTATCATTATCGTTACCATATGGGATACGAATGGACGAGGATAAAGAAAAATTAAAATTGATTATTGAGAAAGGAATACGTCGCTTAATGTACGAGATAGCCCAAAAGTCCTTTACATTTTTTTTTTATAAGGATACCTTGTTTTTTTCATTAAATGAGAAAAATGTATGGCTTGTGAAGAATTTGTTTACCATGAATAAAATTGTTTTATTTTTCTAAAATTATTATTTTTAAATAATATAACTTTTATAATTTTTGAAATCATCCTATAAATAATATTATAAAGGTTTATTGGATAAAAATTGTTAAAATATTTTTTTTTATTTTTCTTGAGAATTAAGATAATAAATGTGGTATACTATAGCCTTCTTTTTATGGGTCTTTTTAACTACAATTTCCATCGGACCAAAGCTCCTTCATAAATATCTTCTTCATCAAGCTTTCCTTTTGTTTCTATGTGATAATTGATGGAATATTTGGCAAAAGTTTATATTGTGCCTTCTTCTCTTGGTCACATCAAATATTTTAAAAATAATTAATTGTTTCCTTCTTTATATCTTCTTCTTCATCAATATTTCTTCTATGCGGAGTTAAAATATTTTTGATGTTAAAAAGAAAAATCTGATTTTGATATAGCATGATTTTTTTTCTATCTCCTTCCTTGAACCATTTCACCATAGATTATTGGAACCAATATGACTCCTCCTTCTTCAGTGCAATATGATAACTAGAAATTAATTGTTTTTCGTTCACATAAGAATCTAGATTCATTCCATTGCTTTCTACTATCCCTTTTAATTTTTCTTGAGCTTAGATTCAATTTCTCCTTTTTTTTTATTGAGTAAATACTTCTTATACATATACATATCCGTCGTGGGGATTGAACTTGGGTCACATCACCAATAATGCAAATGGCGTCCTTGGCAGTAGACCACATCTCCCTTTTCTTAAAAAATGTTACCACAAAATTTGACATCCAAATATTTATTTGCTCCTTTGAATATTTGATCTTTTGAACAAACTTGTACACACATGATCCTTTAAATTTTGATTCATCCCATCATAACATAACTATTTGAAAAAATAGGGTCTTGAAGCCACAAAAGTGAAATGGCTTTGGATGACAATTATTAGGTAAATTACAATCAAAAGAATGGGTTTGTGATTTGATCCTCCTCAATAAAATATCTGAAGAGATTGCATACTTTGTTTGTAACTATTTATTGGATAGCAAGAATCTATCCAATTTTTCTACTATATGAGTTTGTCCAATGCGTCTATTATCCCATGCATATTGAAAACTTGAAGGACTAACATCTCAAAGGTCATTTGAATTGACAATTGAAGCAAAATCTTGCATTGATTTAGACCATCGAGGAACACCACCCTTCTTTTCCAAAGGAGATAGAATAGTGTTAAAATCATCCACAATAATCCATAGATCATAATAAATCATCATTGTATTTGACAAAAATATGCTAAGGTCCTTCCAACATCTTTCACGAATAGTAACTATAGTTGGAGCATACACATTTATAACCCCAACTTTGATGTTCTCTTTCCTGTAAAATAATTCAACAACCTAATTACTTTTGACTTCTAATAATTGCCCATCCCATTTGCAATTGTCCCATATCGCCTGAAGCTCTTGTAGAGGAAACCGCTAAACAGTCACCCATCTTCAAAATCTTCTTAAAAGCATCCTTACATTCCTCACTACTTAATATTGTTTCTTGTATTAAAATAAACTTATGATTATAACAACCTATTGATTTTTTTATAACTCTTTTTTTAAGGGTCTTATTCATACCCCTAATATTCCATGATATCATTTTCATCGTCAACACTTTTTATTTTTATTAATGGGTTTAACCCCACTTCTTGTTAACACGTGATATTTTTATTTGGCTTCCTATATCAATATCCTTTTGAGTTTATTTTTATCTTTGTTCCTGCTTTGATGGCCTTCCTCTCCTTTTTCCATTCTCACCAACACTCTCATCTTCATCAATATCTTTTATTTTTTCATATTTTTCATAATGAGACTTATATTCTAAAGATTTACGTTGCCCTAAAGAATCTAAAATGCAAGAAATAACCTCATTAGCATTTTTTTCTTTATGTTGCCCTAAAAACCCTAAAGTGCATAAATGATCCTCCATAGTCATTACTTTCTTATGTTGACCTAGAAACCCTAAATTTCCTTGGATATCCTCCATATGATTTTCTTTATTGTACTCCTCTTGAAACCCTAAAGTGCAACAAATACACTTTATACTACTTTCATTTTTATTGTAAGGAGAATATTGTATGCTACTTGAGCAAAATAAAGATGATTTACGTGGATTAAGTTTGACCTCCTTTACCTTATTTGCCTCCCCATCTTCCTTTGCTTTTAAATTTGTCTTCCCTCTTCCTTTGCACCTTTAACTCCTATATTTGAACTTGCACATTGTATTTCTCATCCCTCGTATCATTTGTTCTTCTAATGGTTGGTTTGAGTAAAACTATAATAGCCTTTGCCATGTGATGATGCAAAGGAGTTTTTCTTTCCATTTTCTTAAGAGTGGAAAATCCTTGATTTGACCTAGTTTCTTCTATGATATGATCTCCTTGTTTCATATTGAAGCTACCCTCATGCCCAAAAAATTTCATCTCTTTTCCATCATTTTCACTTTGTAATCTCTTGCCATGTGTTTGGTTTCATGAAATTTGTGATATCAAAATGAAATGTTTTCATAACCCACTTGTTGATCTCATTCTCTTGATTCAAATTTAACCCTAATGAACCACAGTAAAGGTTGTAAAATATCCATGACAACACATATTCGAGTGTAGACAACATGCCTTCTCTCCTTAGTAGTTGGTCCCTCCGCCATGAAATTCATTGCCTAGAGTATTGCCAATTTTCTTTAGAACCTCCTTATTGATGAGTTGCAAAGAAAGTCCAAAAAGTCTAATCCACACTAGAAGCTTTCTGAAAGTTTATCTCTATATAATATTTTCACTCCATGGTCTTAAATATGATGCATCTTTGCCCCTAAACCAAGGGCCTCCATCCATTATTTTATTCCTTATTTATGGATGGGAGAACATATTAATGAAAAATTGCTTTGAAAGAAAAGCCTTGAGTAATTTGAATTCAATCCCCACTCTCACTTTATTCAATTTTGAATCTCAAAAAAAACCTAGCCGGTATCAATGGAACTTACATATTAACCCTCTCGTTTTTTAGACCCATTATATCATGCTCAATTATCTCATCTTTTGTATCCTTACTTTAAATAAATAGTTTTAATAATGACTTTTCTGTCATGTTATCTACATTTTTTCCATATAAATCCTTTAGTTTTTGAGTTTCTCCTAAAATTTAAAATAAAAAGAAAAACCATTCGCTCTCATTTTTTACGTTTTCTTCTTTTTCTTTTTCACTATAATTTTATATTATAATTATTTTATATATCATTTTAATAAAAAAATTGTCTTATAATCTAACATCTACATCTAAAACTTTGATTGTAACCAATTCATTTATATAACCCAAAAATTACATTCAAAACTTAATAAACAATAAACATTAAACATTAAACATCAAGACGTCACGAGGAAGTGATATATGTGCTATATACAGGTGAAAGGTTTTAATCCTCTAAACACTCAATAGTACATTCAGGTTAAAAAAATTTAAGTAAATAGGAGACAGTCGCTAACTGCGTCGTAGAAAAACATAGGCATACGTACTTCACATCTTTCAAGAATTAATAACCTGAGGCAGAGGTACACCTGAAAATCTTTAAAAAATTAATAACCTGACAGGGACGTCGCAAAAATGGAACATCTCATAGTTTGGAACAACAGTTCCGTGAGAAAATTAGTGCATGCCATCAAGACGCCGAGGAAAATATGATCTAATTATTATTATTAGACCAAGAGCGTATTGGAACCGAAATCATCATTTTTAACAATGGCCTTGCAAAGATCTTGCCCGGGGATGGAGAGTACAGCATGCCAAAATTTGGCACTCGGAATTAAGAGGTTAGCAAATTTCATCTAAATTGTAGCTTAAACTTTGCAGAGAATTGTTCTCGATACTCTTTAACATTGTTTTCTTTTCGGTTTTGGCTGTGTATGATTAGGTATAGCTTACAGTATCCTAATTTTATGTTTTAAATCGATTAAATTAAGACAAGAAGTCTGGATAGCTAAGTTTTTTTAAAGATTACCTTCTAATTTTTGGCTAAGAAAATGTTGAAGCCTTCTAATCTCGTCAGACCAGACTATCATCGATCTTTGCAGCCGGCTACAAGCTCGATCCTTGTGTTCATGATTAAGAAATTTAAGCTTTATTCTCAGTAATTAGGAGTCTCAGATTCATAAATATGAAACCAGGTTATGGGATGAATTAAATGCATGTATGTCCGAAGGAGATTTTGCATTTTTGGCGGTAGTTAAAATTGCAGTGTGATTTTGAGGCTTCTGGATAGATCCATAAATTTCCACGGTTCTAATGCGACAAAAAAAATGGAAAAGTTTCCATCTGATGGATTCCAGCGAACATGTTATTCGGCCCATTAAAGTCCGTCACGAGTTCCGCAGGCATACAAAGAATTGACTGGCTAAGCTATCCCTATCCGCCGGCCATCCAAAAGGATAAAAGGGATAGATATTTTGGTAGATGAAATTTAAGTTAGATTATTTGAAAGGATAGGTTTGTTGGTAGGTAACTTGAAAGTTATTTAAACGTTTTGAAAGGGATAGACTGGTTAAGCTAGTGTATCTGAAAGGGATTGACCGATTGGTGGTAGGTAACGAGGGCTAGGTGGATTGATAAGTGTTTGTTTGGCTGGACATTTATCAAGAAGACACCTAGGTTCAAACCTGCCTTCGAGGGCTAGGTGGATTGATAAGTGCTTGTTTGGCCAGGCATTTATCAAGAAGACACCTAGGTTCAAACCTTGGGGGGCAGTCTGTTTGCAAAGATAGTAGTCTGATTTGAATCCTCTCAGTGCACGTTAGATTGACGATGAGGGTAAAAATCCTGAGTGACCAGTGGTCCTATTCATGTCGGGTTAACAATAACGAAGCGGTTAGATCAACGATGAGGGTACAAATCATGAGCGACCAGTGGTTCTCTTCATGCTGGGTCAACAATAACTTACCAAAATAGTTTTGGTGGAAGCAGCCCCTCTGGTTTGAACCTTGCACTTGTCAGTTACTAAAAATAGTGGGGTGACCAACTCTCCTAGCCATCGGTGGTCCCCTTTATGTTGGGTCAACAATTATGAAACATATTATGTTTGGTGGAAGCCGATCCTGTGGTTTGAACCCTATACTTGTTAGTTGCTATAAATAGTGTGTGATTTGAACCCTGTAGTACTAAAAATAGCGTGGTTATGACCAACTCTCCTACTAAAAATAGCGTGGTTATGACCAACTCTCCTATGTAACAAAAAAACAACTAAGATGAAAATTAATTTGTTGCTATGAGCTTCTATTTTTATATATATTCAGTTATGGATACTTTATTCCTTATCTACCTCATAAAGCTACGCTATCTACAATCTACCTCATAAAGCTACACTATCTACTTGCATGGTCGGTGATGTGACCCAGGTTCAATCCCCACGTGGATGGATACAAGAAGTATTACTAAAAAAAAAAGCTACCTTATCTAAATGGGATAGGCTGATTGGTTAATTACATTCAATGGACTGTTCCATTCTAAGTTTGTTTAACTTTTTCTTAACAAACTAAGGTTTATAAAAAAATTCTTAAAAAAAATTAATCAAAAATTTGTATATTCAAGTTTGTAGAGCGAAAGGAATAAGATGATTGGTTAGTAACATTCAATAAATTGTTCCAGTTCTAAATTTTGTTAACTTTATTTGTTTTTAATAAATTAAAGTTTATAAAAAAAATTTAAAAAAGAAAGATGTAAATTTAAAAAAAAACAAAGATATACTTATTCAATTTTCTATCGTTAGTTGCCGCGTCAACATTGTAGTTAAAGAGAGCGTCCCGGGAGTGAAATTATTTTTGTAATGGCTTGGCTGCGGGCAGATTTTGGTATGCGGAACCAAAAGGTTAGCAAACTTCCTAAATCTTAACCCGAACTTTGCCCTTGTAAATATCTTAATGCTCTTTCAAATCTTCTTCCATCTTTGACTCTTGCCTATAATAATTAGGTACGGTTGCAGAGTTACGGTAATTGCAACTTAATTTATTAAATCTTAAACTAAGAAATCTGGAGATCGTTGTTTTAATTTAGAATAAAAGTGGTTGATTTAATTTAAAAAATTTGAACTCTAGAGTGTAAATTAAGGAGATTGTTGCTGTCTGGTAAGTTGTATAGTTAAATTCTAGGGAGGTTGGAGTTTTATTTAAATACTTAAATTTTAAAGTGTCTTAACTGTACCTTAACAAAGGTATTTTAATTATTATTTTTTAGTTATACTTGGTATTACGTCGGGAAAAAAATCACTCACCAGAAGACTAGACAATTAATCGATTTGATTTTAAAAAAAATCCATTGCGGAAACCAAACTCTCTCTTACAGTAAAAACCAAACTCTCTCTTACAGTAAACTAGTTAGCAGATAATGCAAGTATATGAAATGTCAATTTTTAAAGATTTTTATTTTTTATTACATAAAAAAATTAGTTATATTATTTTTAATAATTGGTCGGTGGTTTAAATCACAAAAATTGTTTTCAACAAATTTATTCATCTCGTTTTAATTAAACCAATAAACTTATTCATTTTGTTTGCAGGGTTTAAATCATACGGATGGTTCCCAATAAACTTATTCATCTCGTTCTTATTAACCTAACAAACTTATCCATCTCGTTTTTTTTAACCTGATGTAAAATAAAAATCATCAATCACTTAGAATTCGTTTTTTTTTTAATAAAAAAATAACAAGTAACCATATGAAACGTCAAATATATAAGTTTTAAACATTTTAATTCTTTAGCAAAGGTAAAGTAGAGTAAGTACAAAGTTATAGAGAATGTTTGTTATTTAATGCATGCAACCATATGAAACGTCAAATATATAAGTTTTAAACATTTTAATTCTTTAGCAAAGGTAAAGTAGAGCAAGTACAAAGTTATAGAGGATGTTTGTTATTTAATGCATGCAACCATATGAAACGTCAAATATGTAAGTTTTAAACATTTTAATTCTTAATAAAGAAGGCAAAGGTAAAGTAGAGTAAATATATTTGTTATTTTTATGGATGTAGTATAATTTTATTTTTATTATTTTAATAGATAATAATAAAATAGGATGGTAAATGAATAAATGTTAAGTAAATGTAGAAATAAAACAAATTTTAAATCTTATAGAATTTTTATAATAATGTAAAATAATTTTTAAATAGTTATAAATAAATAATTTTAAAAATGTTTAGTTAATAAAAATAAATGAATATAAGAAGTATATGTATCTCGTATAAGAAGTATTTACTCAATAAAATATATATATATATATATATATATATATATATATATATATATATATATATATATAATTATTTTTTTAACTATATAATAATTTTAAATAAAATAAAGTGATTTTAATTACGTTTATTAGATTCAAAATTTCAAAATCTTAAGAACATCTAATAAAGAAGTAAAAATTGTTCAACAAAGTAAAAAAAATATAATCGTTTACAAATTTTATTTTAAAAATAATATTTGTTCAAAATATTAAAAAATTCAACATCCCTTTTATTATCTTTTGGAGTGTGTTTCTTTTGTTATTGATTTTGATAAGAAGTTTCCTTTTTTTTTCTACTCTTAATTTTTCAAAAAGTTTCAAGTGAGTTTGTTTTTAGAGTGTTCTCATATGTATTCATGGTGTCCTTGTAGGCTTTACATACCATGACGAAATGTTTTCCGGTTTCCATTACTCCTCTTGTGCAAAAGACATATATGTTTTGACCATGCCTATTGGAATGTTGTCCACATATCTGTTTTGACCATGCCTATTGGGATGTTGTCCATGTTCGAGTTTCGCATATGAGTTGGTGTTAATTGGATCCTAGTTGAGTTATAATTTTTTTCTTCCATTTAATCTTTGCATCTATTTCCTTATTTTGGTTGTATTCATAGTTTGAACTCATTCATGTATAGTTGTTTTTTCCTTTCTAAAATTTCAATTCGCATAACAAGTTTGATTTTCTTCCTCGATTAATTTCTTTGTTGGATTTTGGGACCTCATAAAATTTAGTGCTCTATTTTTCCAACCATCTATTGTTTTGTTTCATGCATATGCCTTTTCTTCTATTCAATGTTTCTTTGATTATATGTTTTGACAACCTACTAACTTCTATTCTTTCTATTTTTATTTACGTATCTTATTAGTCTTTACCATAGCTTCTGCTTCTTGTGAAAAATTCTTTGTTCAGTAAGTAATATCTTATATGAGACTGATGCTTTAATTCTAAAATTATTTGTAATTAGTTGCTTTTGAATTCTCTTTGTCTCTATTTAAAATTTGTTGTATTGTTAGCCCACACCTCACGCCCATATAGTACCATTGGAATAATTAATAACCCAAAAAGGATCCTAGTCGCTTTGCAATCTCACAACTCTACCTTTCTACCCTTATTTTACAATGAGTAAAGTGCCCTCCATCTGCTTGCATTTGCTTCATCATACATATTCTCCAATTGTATTTGCTTTGAAAATCTAACCTAAGGTATTTGTAATTTGTTACTACCTCTAAAGAATTTCCTTCAAACAAAATATATGGTTGTTTTTCTCATAGAAAAGACCATAATTTTAGTCTTGTTGGTGTTTACTTACATTCCAACTTCTAAAAAAAAATTCTCTAAAGCCTTTAGATGTTCTTTTAAACTGCCAAGTGTCTTTCCAATCAGAGGACAAGTTTCATTATATCGCTAGCCAATTATATTCCCTTTCCTCTCATCCTTTCTACCAATTTCTCCAATTTGTTAGTATAAAGACCAAATAAAGTATGTGACAATGGACAACCTTGTTTCACCCTGACAGTCCTTTTGGAGTTCTAATTTTTGCTATTTCTTGCTCATAAAGTTTGTGTATAGTTGTTTGTAGTTGGTTGATATGTCAAGTTCTTCCATTTTTATCCATAATTTACCTCTAGGTATTGTGTTAAAAGACTTTTTAAATTCCACAAAATAACAATAAACTTCTCATTTGTTATTGTATATCCTCTCTATTAGGTGCCTTCAAATAATGTAGTAACTTATTATTGAGTACTCTAGTCTGAACACTGCTTGCCCTATTGCTCTCTTTTATCTACACACTAATTGGTTCTACTTTCTACTATGCTACCAAACAATTTTGCAAAAGTAAGATTAATCATGATGGTTTGATAATTTGAAGGATTGTTAGTGTCTTCTTTTTTATGCAATAGTACGACTAAGTTGGTTGTCTATCCCAATAAAAAGACTCCTTTAACGATGCCATTAAAAATATTTTGGTGTGTGTTGCTAAGATGTCAAGCCCACACTTGAGATGTTCAACTTGTAGACCATCCATATCCTAAGCCTTAACTATTGCTAATTTCATAATCCCCTCCTTTACATCTTTTACAGAAAAAAGTTCCTTAGTTGTGTTAATTATCTAAGGGATATTTTTTTCTTGTTTTCTCTCATCTAATTACTTAGCATACAACAACCATTGTTCACTTGTGATATTGTTTATTGTATATCTTATGCTTTGTTGTCGCTATTTCTAGAATTGTCTTGGGTTATGCTTTGCAAGATATATCAACTCTTTTTAACTTGATCTTTTATATTCTTCTTTTTGGGTTTTCACTAGTTGTTTATCTATCTTGCTATTTGTTTTCTCTTTGTTTGGTTTTTTCAAGGTTCTCCTTACTACTTTGCATTCTTTAATATACCATGGATTTACAAGGAACCTTTCATATTTTCTTTTCATAGGTTTTAATTTTTGCATGGTTTCAAGACTTCTTTGATTATATACATTAGTTTATTGCTATCAAAAGTATAGGTTTAGAAAATTTCTACCCTCTTTCTTTTCTCTCTTTGCATAATCTACTTGAGTGATGTTTTAAAAGTTTTCTAATTTTTCTTTATTATAGGGATGTTTCTTGTTGTCTTTCATTTAGTTACTTGAATATGTTTTTTTTACCACTTTCTTGCATTTGTATATTTAAGTACTTTGGATCATGATCAAATTTCAACTCCATGAGAATTTGCTTTAATTTCTAGATCTTTTATCCTTGAAATAAATTTTGGTTAGCAAATAACATAGTCAACTATATGGGTCTGAGGGCTTGGTTCAATGGTCAGAACGCTTTTGTAGGAGCGCAAAGACCAGGGTTCCAATCCCTCGGGCCCCATAGTACCAGTGGTCGTGTCGCGTTAGCATTATCGACTACATAAAAGGTTTTCCCGATGCAATTGGAGGTTATAGTGGTAACAAGGAGCGAGATTCAACCCATGAAGAGGCGTTGAAAATTGTAATGAGTTACCGATTCCTCTAGTATAATAAATAAATAAAAACATAGTCAACTATACTTTGTGTCCTTTATTTGTTTGACAAGTATATTTTTCACATTTTTGCCACATGTTTATGCCATTGCAAATGATCAATCCCTCTATGCTACATAGTTTAAGAAGTTCTTCTCTATAATGTGTGATGTGTCCTTGACTACCATCTGTTGACCTTAACTAGCGATGATCCATCTCTTCTTCTAGTCATAGTGGATTATCACCTATGTCTTCATCGATATTTAAAGAGAAATATTGTTTTAAAATATTTTAATTATAAAACAACGAAAATGTATCTAAAAGCATAGTAATAATTTAATATCAAATTCATAATATTGTATTAAATATTATAAATTTCAAGTAGTTTTTTAAAGTCCACGAGGTCATTGGCCATATAAGATGGTTAATAGAGTATGATGTATAATCCTATTCCCCCAAATTCAAAACTTAGACCTCCTATTTCGAGTTTTAAAGTCTTACCATTAGGTCCACTCAAGTTGTAATAAATGTTGGTATAATACAATTATCTGGTTTGTTGAAATAAGAGGAAATAAACAAGCTAATACAATTTAAGTCGTTTCAATCTTTTTTTTTAAAGCAAAAAACCCCTTGCGGAGTCGCCTTGGTCTGAGAGACCACGAACAGGGGGTTCTACACCGTCAAAGTCACCCGAGGGTCGCACCCGACCCTACCCGCACCAACATTATAAATTGGATTTTAGATACTCAATTCAGCTTTTTGGTAGGGTGGAGATTTTAGATACCCAATTAAGTCATTTCAATATCAAATTACCAATTAAAAAAATCACAATATAATAAGACATTGCAAAATTATGTGATTAACTTTTAATTTATTAACATGTTAACAATAATTAATAATCCAATAAATTAAATGATATTTATTCCACTAATTATTCCTCAACTTTCAAGGAGGAGACCAAGGTTTGAATCTTGCCAAGTGAGACATGCATAATTGCCAAGCTTGTTGTAATATCACAATGTGGTCATAATGTAATATAAATGAGGCCTGTTTCAATGCCATATGATTGATTAAAAATAATTTAATAATACAATAAATTTTAGACATGAATAAAATGAAAACTAATATAATTTTTTTAAAAGGTAAAAAATTATATTGATAGAACAAGAATAAAATTACAGTCATAGGTCTACCACTTTTGGTAAGCCCTAAAATCCGAATAAAACTCGGATTAACATCTCCAACAATAACAAAAATTGAGTACCATCTCCAGAGCAGAAACATTGAACCTGCTTCCATTTCTACTTTACATTCATCCTAAGAAACCTAGCAAGCTTGACAGTCATGCGAACACTTCCCATACTATCCCAAAAGGGCCAAAGAGTGATGCAAGAGGTAGCAAAAAACCTAACAAATAATTGTTCATCCTTCATTAATCCATAAGACTGAGTGGACTCTGAACCTATCCTCACCCTTAGTTAAGTCTTTGCTAGCCAATTATAAAGTAATAGATATATAAATACAATTACTTTATTGTTTTACATATAAATATTATTATATTTTTATTTTATTATAATAATTAATTATTAATTACAATTTAATTTTTTTCTCACTTGTATCTAAGTATAATATTTAGTTTTAACTAACTATTATTTTATTTATCAAAGAAAATTTTTTCTCTTAATAGACAAATGTTGAAGGTAAGGGACATCATGCCATAGAAGAAAAAAGTAAAAACTCCTAAAGATACATCTTAACCACTTCTATAATCTAATCCCAAGATTTAACATATATAATCAAGATCTATAACCACCACTACCCCTTGTACACATTGACATTTGATTACATGTTTAAAATAGTCACATCTAACCCACCAAGGTTTAGAATTTTATATTATAATAATGAAATGAGTAATGTATTGGTTGCTTGAAGAGTTACAAGTTACAAACATAAAAAAACATTATCATTACCATATCATGTCAAAATTGTTGTATTTCAATATCAAATAACAAAGCCACCAAACAAAATATTTTGAAATGTGTAAATGTCCTCATTGACTAAGGCCATCGTTGTATGATGTAATCTATTGTGTACACCTAATTGCATAGTGTTTCTTTTATATACGCCTATGTGCTAGTGTTGTATAATGTTTAACGAAGTTTACAATGGCTCACGACTATACCTTGTACAGTTAACCATATCATGTTAGTTAATAGTCCTCTAATCAATCCCTTGTAATTAAATGTAATTTATTGAGGTATTTATACACCTCCTTAATCATTCCCTTGTATTAGTGTGATCCTTAGGATTATAATTTGTTTGAGTGCCTCAAGGTGTCCTCTCATCTTTGTGTTTCATCTTTTTTCTCTTTATTTATCTTTGTTATAAGATTTATTTATTTATTTGGGCAAATCATTATGAAAGTCCAAAAAAAAAAAACTAATCATAGAAGAAAAATCCTGCAAGCATTTATCACATTCTTTCATCATATTATCATATACCATCACTAACAAGCAAAATCCATGTTAAGTCAATATAATATTATTTCTTTTGCCGCTATCTCAACCAAGCTAATAAATAGACAAGATTTTGATCTCTTGAGGTTTATGGTTGCCTATCATATTAGCCAAAAAGTCAACAATCCTATCTTATTTTCTTTACACATAAGAACAATACTAGCTTCAAGACTATCAGGGGAGATGAATGACTTAAAGGATTATGCACTTGTTTACCCAATCATTTACATAATCCTTTGTCTTTATAATATAAATAATTATGATCCAATCTCATTCATTTTAGAGGGAATTCAATTATCTTTCAACTAGTAGTTAGATCCTATAAAATTGTATTAAATTTGCCCCATCAAAGTTATTATATTGAACTTAAAGACTTTTTAAGTAAAGCATTAATAAATTTCTATCAAAACCTTAGAATAATCTTATAATATTTACTTTTATAATATTCCTTTGAAAACACTATCAAATTTAATTTTCGATTAAATTGGGAGATGGCACCCATCTTACCTTTGATATTTTAATTCACAATCTACAACTACCATTATAAAAAAGAGTCGGCAAATTCTACTTCATCTCTTGTTACACTTACTCTTTCCAATATGATTTGTCCTAGTTTTGAATAACTTCCACAAAAGTGAACAATTTTGTAGAGATGCCTCAAAGTACCTCTTCTTTCCTTGAAAATTTTACTTTTCCTTTTGATCCAAATGTTCCAATAAATTAGTTTGGAAAACATATTTGATATGAATTTGATAACATTCAGTTTGAAGCTAGAAGTTTAGAGCAATATTTTATTATAGATATTTTACATGATGTCATTGAGTATTCATTGCATGAAAGAACCCGTACAACGTTGAGGAAGCATATTTATAATAGAGAAGAATGTGACAAATATATTCAAAATCCAATATACATTTGACATTAATATTCTATTTTTTGTTTTTGTAATAAGTTATGCGTGGTTTATAATATTAAGGGTGACTCCTATCAAAATAACAAAATATTAATATAATCGGTGATGTGACTAGGGTTCAATCTCCATGGTGGATGTGTATAAAAAGTATTACTCAAAAAAAAAAAAAAAAGATTACATTTGTTGTTAGGTCAATTAGACCATATTTAGTTGGCATTTCTATCAAAAATATTCTTTATCTTTCCCAAAATATTATATTTTTACAATCAACTTCTTGATATCGTTTTCATTAAGAGATAAATCTCCTTTAGTCACATTCCTTTTAAAACTTGATTTTTGCCAAAACAAAGATCCATATATGAATTGATTATATTATCTATTATCCTATTTCCTTTTCTATAGGTATGCTAAAGTTTCCAACATACTTCCTCCAACAATAATTGAGGGACAAAAAATAATGCTACTTTTGATCTTGATCCCTACATCCATTTTTATTGATACATTAATAATAATTTGAGTCTCCCTCAATTGAAATATATTTCCATAAGTATTCAATGGTAATCTTGATCCTATAAGAAGTATCCTAGCCTCTATATGGGTTTTTTTCAACAAAGGTATAAGTATATTATATTCAAAATATTTCCATACATCTTGCAGATTAAGTTGCCTGTATAGAATTGAAAAATGTTTCCAGATGTGACTATGACTGGTAGGCGTAATATCCTTGTCAACATTGATACAATCCATACTCAAAACTATGAAATAAAAGTACGCATAACTTAAGCATTCAGTTTGGATTAGTTAATTGTGCTTCCTCAAGATTGATGAACTGCTTTTCTTCAAGTAGCTCGTCTCATAGTTGCGTTCTTTGTTCTCTCTCTACATCCATATCATCTTCCTTTTGTTGTAACTCCGTTAGGATTAACTTATTTGATTATTTTCCTCCCAACCACTTTCTCCCATGATTTTATTATCATTGCACCTAATGTTGCTCATTTTGGTAACCTTATTTTTTTCTTTGTGATTTTGAGGTGTAAATGGGTTGTATTTATAGCCTCATTTTTTTTGTTGGCAAAAAAGATAGTTTTATTAAACAAAATCCATATTACATAGTCACGAGGCATTCCATACAAGGGTCGTAGCTTGGAAGTGACTCCAGAAATACATGCCTATAATCCCATGAAGGCTAAATGCACGAATACGTATTTATAGCCTCATTTGCTAAGTTGTCTACCTTCCTATTGTGCTCTCATCCAAAGTGGGAGTAAGTGTTGTAATAAAAATTCTTTACTAAGTATTTTATTCTTCTCTGTACAGTTCTAAGTTTTATTGATGATAACTTATTCTTCTTAGAGAGGGCAAAAGTCATAATTCTCGAGTCTCCATATACATGAAGTTTTTTAACTCCTTGTTCCACTATCAATTTGTGTCCCATTTCATAGCCTATCACCTCTGCCACATTATTGGTTGTTTTCCCAAGATTGATCTTGAAATAGATTAGATCTCGTGTGGGAGCTACCAAGATCACTCCTTTAGTTGCAACCTTGTATGGATTTGACTTAGATGCTCCATCAAATAAAAGAGCACGATACTTTATTTTTGGTGTTCTAACTTAGCTTATTTGATTCCCTATCTTCAAGAGCCCTTGTAATTCTATTTTATGTAATATTTCTAGTTCCTTGTGCCTTAATTTGTTGGTGTTTTGTTTTTTGTGATACATGACTTTTGTGTTTAGTACTATTTCCCTTGCTACTCTATTGGTTAGAACTCTAAAATTGGTCCTTTTGTCTTCCAAAATTATCTTGTTTTGTTCCTTCCAAATGTGCCATATAATGAAGGGTGGTATGGATGACCAGATCTATTTTAGGAGGTGTTTGTCCTTTAATCTCCATTTGTACATATGGTCCCAATTGTTAAGATAATTTCTAAGTTACGCTTCTTAATATAGTTCATCCAAATTGCCTTGTTATCTCAATCCATATTTTTATTGCTTCTAAGCAATTAAAGAACAAATGTGTTATTGTTTCATTGTTTTCGAAGCATATAGGACATACATAAGGCCCCATAACCCTAGCATCTATATAGTTGTTAGTTGAAGTTCCATATAATATTGAGTAATAGAGGAGAAATTGGCCTTCATTATCCTAAAAAGACCACCTCTACTTGTTTTTATTGGTTTTCCTTTAAAATCACCATAAAATTTAATTTTGACAAACCTAATATTTGGGCATTTCCATTTTGTCATAAAACAACATATATCCATTGCGTTAACTTTGTTGTCATGAATGACCCTTGTATGTATATTCAAATCTTGTAACCAATATATTAACACTTTTTTCCACTCTTAAGACTTTTCATAATGATCACCATGCCTTGATACATTCTCTACGAGAGCCAATAACATGATTCCAAACATGGGCATGATTCTAATATTTATGTTTAATTTTTTCCCCTTTCAAACAATAGATTTTAACAAATAATGACATGACAAATAATTAGTACAATTCATAATGTTTTGGCTTTGTAATAATTAGTCCAACATTTAATAACTCTTTTAATTTTGAGGGAGTTATTTGCTATATTCTCATTTTTTTGATAAGGCGATCCTAAATTGTGTAAGTAAAGGGACGATGAAGAAGCAAATGGTTTGATGTTTCTAGATCCTTCTTACATAAGGCACACCTTAAAGGTCCATGATATCCTCTTATTTGTAAGTTTTCACCTATAAGAACTTAGATCCTTCATACATAAGATACACCTCAAAGGTTCATGATATCCTCTTCTTTGTAACCTCTCACCTATAAGAATATTGCTTTGGATTGATAACCAAAGGAATGTTGAGGCCTTAGGGAGGGCCTCAAGTGACAAAGAATTCTTCCAAAGGAAATCTTTGGGAGTAGGAAATTTTAATTACTCTAAAGCCTTATATTCAATCTTGACTAAGTATTTACAAAATTTTGATAGATTTCAAACCAACTCATCATTTCATGTATAAATTAATTGGCAAATAGAACTCTTGAAGTATATTTTGAAGGTCATCTACTATTTTATTGAGATCCCCTCTTTCAACTAGGTTGCTAATACAATCCACAATCTATAATTGTTGCTCTTATCAATATAATTTTTGAACTTCGATTTTTACTTGAGCTAAACATACATAAACAAACAATTGTAATTATGAATTAGAGATAAGTTATTATTTTAAATTTACAAACTATTCTTTAACAACTCGAGTGGGCCTAACAATGAATACTTTGGAACTCTAAATATGAGATTGTTCCAGAATTTGAATCCTATAGGAGGTAGGGTTGTACCCCATGCTCAGATATGCTCCAATAAAATCTAAAATTGACAAAGATGGATTTCGTGTTGAAAGGCATCATCTCATATGACATCACTGAAAGGCATAGTCCCATGTTACCAGTGACCTTGTGGATGTACTTCACTTTCCTGTCTTTTTTCACTTAAACTTTATTTATAAATTCAAACAAGATTACTCTTCGATGGAACATTTACACTTTTTTCTTTTCGATTTATTATTTTTAAATTCTAATAATAATTATAAAACCATCAAATGACATGAACTCAATTGATTAAATTCTTTAACTTTAAGGATGAGACCAAGGTTCAAGCCTTATAAGATGATAAACACAAAATTATCAAATTGTAATACTACTATGTGGTCATTGGGGTTTGTTTCAATCTTATATAACTAATTGAGAAAATAAAAAAACTATATAATATATCAAGTACTTAATGCAATACATGTAAGGCTTATTTTAATCCTATACAATCAATTAAAATCAATAGAACTATTTAATATAAATTGGCTATATGGAATTAATAGGCCCTACATATATTACATCATCTACATCATCAACACATGTGGTATTACAACAACTTAACTATTATCATCAACACATGTGGTATTACAACAACTTAACTATTATCCATGTATTGCTTGGAAAAATTGTAACTTGGGTTTCCTCCATAAAAATTGAGGAATCTAAATGGTTAAATGGTTGAACTAATATCATTTGATAATTATATAAACATTGAAATTAATACTAAAAAAAACTTTATTTTTTAAGAAAAATGAATTTTATTTTAAGCCATCTTTATTTATTTTGGTTGATTAAATCAATAAAATAAATAAAAAAATTTCTATTTTTAAGACTAGTTTTATTTTTTATTTTTTAGTTTACATGGTGGAATCGGTAGCTACGAATCTGGGTGGGTTGTTTGGCTATTATGATTGCAACAGTATTTTCGTTGTCCGCTTTGGAAACCGCCACACAGATCTTCACACAGTCCACCCCTATAACCACCATGTCACAATCATTTTAAATTTTTTACGTCGCTAAAAGCACTAGGAAAAGGACAAGCGTTCAGTCCAGTTGTCCGCTTTAGAAACCGCCACACAGATCTTCGCACAGTCCACCCCTATAAGCACCATGCCACAATCATTTTAAACTTTTTACGTCGTTAAAAGCACTAGGAAAAGGACAAGCGTTCAGTCCAGCCAAACCCGGAAATTAAACCTTGAACCTCCATCCCCATTATAAGGTTTGGTCGAACTTTATCCAATGTCTTTTTGGAAAAAGATTTTATTATTTTTTTTGGGTGATGGTTGCAATGTCCTTGTGTAAAAATTCTTTCGCTTTTGAAATTTAAATATTTTTCATTTATTTTTACATATAAACCAGTAAAGTAAACCTACTATAACATTTTAAATTAAAGATTATTCAAATATATTAATATAAATATTTTGTATAACACAAATTAAAATAATGGTCATGGTCGTGTTAAAGTTAGTCTATACTGAGCTTAAAAATGTGACTGTATTACATAAAGAATAATTTATGTTAAGTTTTATTTTTTATTTTATATATATTTTGGTCATGGTCATGTTAAAGTTAGCCTATGAGTTTAAAAATGTGATTGTATTATGTTAAGATAATTTATATTAAAATTTACTTTTTATTATATATATTTGTAATTGGTTATATAGGATTAAAATGGCTTTTACTTATATTATATCATCACTATATACTAGTATTATAATAAAGATATTATCCATGTATTGTTGGCCACTACTATTATAGTAAGCTTGTAACTTTTTTATTATTATAGAGTTGATTATTAGAGAAAAATAATAATAAAATTTTATTAAATTTTTTTCTTTTCATTTGTATTTAGTATTTTTCATATTCATAATTGTTTTTTTTTTATATAATCAAATGATATTATCTAAATTAATTATTTTTCTCAACTTTGAGAGATTTAGGTTCAAATCTTGTCAAATTGTCAAGCTATTATAATATATTATATGGTCATAATGTAATATTAATAATATATTATATGGTCATTATATTGTCAAGCTTATTGTAGTGGTAAGAGCTTTGGCTTCTCTTTAAGAGATCCAAGGTTCAAACTTCACTAAGTATGAGAGAACCACCACGACCCCTCATAAAAACTTGTGTAAACTTAGTAAATATAGTTGCAAGTGTATTAAAGGCTTTGGCTTCTCTTTGAAAGGTCAAGGTTCAAACCCCACTCAATATAAAGAGACCAAAACATGTGCAAAATATTGATTTTTTAAGTTTTTTATTATTTTATTTTATTTTTAATTTACATGGTGGAATCAGTAACCGTCATGAATCCGCGCAGGTTGTTCAACTTTTATGGCCGCCACAGTATTATGTGTTGTTCATCTCGAAAGCCATCACACAATTCTTTGCACAGTCTGCCCTTATAACCACCATGCCACAATTATTTTAAACCTTTTACAGTTCGCCCTTATAACCACCATGCCACAATCATTTTAAACATTTTACGTCGTTAAAAGCACCAAGAAATAGATAAGCGTTCAGTCCAACGAAACCCGAGATTTGAACCTTGAACCTCCACCTACCTTATAAGATTTAGTCGAACCAATTAATCTACACCTCAAACCTAAATTTTTTACTTATAAATTTATAATTTTATAAATATATTTCAAAACTTAATATAATGATAAATAATCAATCAAATTATTATTTTCAATGTAAAATTTTTAACTAAAAATAATTATTTCTTTGTACGGCTGTCCTCATCTTATTATCATGATGGATTCCTCTAGATAATTAAATGTGCTATTTTTAATGATTACCAACAAACAAAAAAAAAAAAAAAAATTGTTGGCAATAAGCTCTCCTATGAATATCAATTTCACATGGTACTCGATTAATCAAATAAAACTTCGATAGAATTCCACAATGGAGATGTTAGACAACATGTAAAACAATGGAAACTTTAAAGACACGAAAATAGTGGATTGATAAGAAGTTAGGTATTTATTAAGGGAAGATTTAGGTTTAAATACGGGGTATGGTATGTTTAATTTAGGCGAAGGTAGGAGTATGACCTAAGTCCGTTGAGTGTGAATTAGTTGAATGTGAGTCAGCTTACGGTTCGATCCATCAGGTCTCCTTCACTCTGGATCATGTTTATCAAGAAGATATATGTATTATAACAGTAACACAATAATTTAACTCTACTATCTAAATAAAAAAATATTAAAAATATATATAGTTATTAATTCTTTATTATCAAAAATATTTTTTTAACTCGTACAATATCAATTCTATTCCAAGTTCGCATTAATAGGTATGGTTGAAATAATAAAATGGGTTAGGGGATTTTTTTTTTTTAAGATTGGATGGTTTATGATGTTAACAAGGACAAGATGAATTAGTTATTTGTTTAAGAAAACTTTTTAGAAAATTAAAGTATGTGATATTAACTTGAATTTCAATTTTTATTTATAAGTTTTTTAAAGTTAGATTATATTATTTTATTAATTGAAATATTATATTTAATATTGTTTATTTTTATTTTTTTTGTTAATTTATAGCGGGTTTTAACAAGGATCCCAAAACCTGATTACATAAGCAATGGGCCTAGGGCATCAATCCCTTGAAACTGAACACTAAAACAGAAATCCTGCCCAGCAGTAACAGTAAGCATGAAACAATCCCTCTTAGCGGGAAACAAACAAATAAGAAAGGAAGTAGTTTTGAAGATCCCGCCCAGCGGGGAGTAGCCAAAAACCACCATCGAAAAGATCCCGCCCAGTAGGAAGCAAAGAAAAACCGTCACAATAAAATCCTGCCTCGTAGGAAGTAGTCAAAACCACCACAAACAGTCCCGCCTAGCAGGAAGCAATAGGGAAATCCCACCATCCGGGAAACCAGCAGAAAGAAAGGATCCCGCCTCGCGGGAAAACCGACGGATTTGGCGGATCTCGCCCTGTGGAGAAACCATCCCGCCCACCGGGAAAACATTCAGTTCAGTGAGAGCCATCCTGCAAGAAGCCGACAGCCATCACAGAGAGTATCCAGCCCATCACAAAGTGACCAGAGAGTTGCACCACAAGGAACCCGCCCCGGGAAAACAAAAGAGGATCCCAGCAGCCAGGGACCAAGAATCTCGTCCAAGCACAGAGCCCGTCGAGGATTCACAAGAAAAAGGGGGAAGCTGTCCAAACCCTAAACCGTCACCTCCACCGCACCGAGAAACGCAGGGGACCAGATCCACGCGAATAACCTACAAAAAACCCTAGGGGGAAGCCTGAGGGAAAAAGGGAAGGGATCCCCAACCAAACAGGGATCCCTGAGAAGCACCAGTCCGAAAAAACAACCAAGGAAACCCTAGCCGGCCGGGAGGGGCGCAGATAGTGGAGAAGGATCTCCCCCCAGGAGATCATCTGCAAACAACCACTCTCCGAGAGGGATGACCTGGGTTGAGCCAGGGACTGGGCAGGAACCAGGAGCCATGGGAGGGGGAGCAGGGCATTTAATATTGTTTATTAATTAAAAATAAAATAAAATAAATAAGAAGTAAAACATCTATAACTAAATACACAAAATAACAAAAAAAAATTAAGTGATTGTTAAAACATTTGAATCCTACTTGTAAAAAAATCTTCTATTATTATATTTAAAAAAGTAACTACAATTATAACACGTGTAGCTATAATTATAACATTATTATACATTACATTACTTTTAAAAAATTATTATCTAAGCTCTAATTCTTTCACGTGTTAGAGTTTGTATTATTTAAAAAAAAAAAAAGTTATCTAGGAGGATGTACTTTTGTTTGTCCTTGGAGCGCATTCAAATGTTCCATGAACTTGCCTCGAAAGGCCACACAAATTCAAGCTTTGGTTGTTTTCTTAACACTTGAGAATATGCGTTTGTTTCAACATAGCCTGATAGTTTTGTTCATTAGGATAAGCGTCCTTGCAAGTACAAACCTAGCAACAAGTACTTTTTCAAGTGGTATAAGTAACTCTTGCATGTCAATTTTCAATCTATTGGACAAAGTCATATAAAGTGTTCGATGCCAATAATTGCAATACTCATAAGGTTATATTTGAGGTCATGTGTTGACCATCCAGGAAAATGAATGTAGTTGATCTTTTAGAGTTAAAAGGAAAATGTGTGAGACCTTTCAAAGTTAAGTTTAAGGGTGTCTTTATATTGATTTTTAGATTAGGTGTTGTTATTCCATATGCAAGCACGTATAGAATAAAGGCAGATTTAAAGAGGTTTAGTGGATTGGTAAAAGTTTGATTGATTAAGTATTTATTAAGAAGAGATACAGATTCAAATTTTGAAGGCACGCTGCTAACATTAGCAAAGATAGTAGTTTAGATCAATAATGACACTACAAACCTCGAACGATTGATGGTCTCCATCTTATGTTAGGTCAACAACAACGAGATAAATAAATTGTTAAGAGCAGTCCTTATGGTTTGAATCCTGCACTTACCCATTATTAAAAATAGTAGTTGTAACTAACTCTTCTACATAACTAAAAAACAAATCGGATTGAATGCCAACCGAACACCCTTATGGAGATTTGTAAGC
This sequence comes from Wollemia nobilis, assembly GCA_028583015.1. NCBI lineage: Eukaryota > Viridiplantae > Streptophyta > Pinopsida > Araucariales > Araucariaceae > Wollemia > Wollemia nobilis. The sequence goes on along the minus strand of JAQPPZ010001836.1, from coordinate 6,919,248 downwards.
AAAGAATCAGGAATGCCTCAACTACTAGGGGTTGGAAATTTGTAAGCAAAGAATCAGGAATGCCTCAACTACGAGGGGTTGGAAATTTGTAAGCAAAGAATCAGGAATGCCTCAACTACGAGGGGTTGGATGACAACGCCGACACCTTTATGGAATTAAAAGTAATTATTATTTTTTTAATAAAGTTAATAATAATTTATGGGATAAATTTTTTATATATAATTGTTGTTAATTTTAAAATGTGATTTACTTCTTAGAGTTATCCAAAGAGGGCCAGTGGATTGGTAAAAGTTTGACTGATTAAGTATTTATTAAGAAGAGATCTAGATTCAAAATTTGAAGGCACACTGTTAACTTTAGCAAAGATAGTAGTTTAGATCAATAATGACACTACAAACCTCGAACACGATTGATGGTATCCATCTCATGTTGGGTCAACAACAACGAGACAAATAAGCTGTTAAGAGCGGTCCTTATAATTTGAACCTTGCATTTACCCATTACTAAAAATAGTAGTTGTAACTAACTCTCCTACATAACTAAAAAAACAAATCGGATTGGATGCCAACCCAACACCCTTATGGAGATTTGTAAGAAAAGAATCATCAAGGAATGCCTCAACTACGAGGGGTTGGATGACAACGTCGACACCTTTAAGGAATTAAAAGTTATTATTACTTTTTTAATAAGATTAATAATAATTTATGGGATAAATTTTTTATATATAATTGTTATTAATTTTAAAATGTGATTTATTTCCTAGGGTTAGGTGGATTAGTAAGTAAAGGTGTGGTTGGACATTTACCAATAAGAGACTTAGGTTCAAACCTTGGGGAAGCCAACTCTTTGCAAAGGTAGTAGTCTGCTCCAAATTTTCTAGTGCATGGCAGATTGACAACGACGACGGTATGAATCCTGAGTGATCGGTGGTCCCCATATCACACCAGGTCAACAAAAACGAGACGAATAAGCTTGTTGGGAGCAGTCCCTGTGGTTTGAATCCTGCACTTTCCAGTTACTAAAAATAGTGGTTGTTACCAACTCTTTTATGTAATAATAAAAAAAATTTAAAATGTGATTTAATTTTTTTATTGAGTAAATAAATCTTATACATATACATATCCGCCGTGGGGTTGAACTCGGGTTACCGATAATGCAAGTGGCGTCCTTGCCGGTAGACAACTAATGTGTATTTTTTGTTATTAATTTTTTTTATTATACTAAAGGAATCAGTAACTCTTACAATTTTTTTACGGAGATTATTTGTTGCCACTATAACCTTTAGTTGCATCAGGTAAACCTTCGACACGCCCACCAATACTATGGGGTCCGAAGGATTGGAACCCTGGTTTCTGCGCTTCTACAAGAACATTTTGACCATTGAACCAAGCCCTAACCCTATTATTGATGATAATTTTTATTTTATTTTTTTACTTTTTTTTCAAACAATTCTTATTCTTATAATGATTTTATTATTAAATTATTAGAATATATAGTTCAAATATCACTATATGTCTTATATTATAAATTAAAATGTTTTTTTTTGTCTTAATTGTTCTTAATGTACAAATGATATTTATCTTCTCCTTTATTTTCTCTTTCGGTCTCTTTCATTTGCATGTTTTATATTTGATTTTGTGAGAGTTGTTACTCAGTTGAGTCATGGGTGTCTTTGCTTTCCAGTTGATGCTAGCCCAGATATAGGTTTTTCGATGGTGATTATATGTAGGGATAGGTTTAGTAAGACATTTTACTTTTCTTCTTCTTAACTTCTTTTCCTACATAATTGCTCTAAATTTTCCTTAGCAAATGTCTTTATGCCTTTGGACATTCATACAAGTTGATATCCTATTTTTCATCCAATTGTTATTTTGTTGCATCTATGTTTCATTTCTTTTGTTTAGAACTTCTTCTATTAGAGCTTTAGGGCATATATTCAACTTTTTCAACAATCCTAGAAGACGAACCATAACAACAACCTCTATAGGGAATGTTCCTATTTTTGCTAAAAGAATCTGATATAGAATTTGATTCTTTAATTTTGAATATGTTTATAAGTAGACATTTTTAAATCCTCTCTATTTGCTTCCATTTTGAACCTATTGTTCTACTAAACATCACTTCACACTCGTACAACTTCAATAGTACCATTAGTAGACCAAATAAAACTTGTATAGTCTACTAGTCCCATAATTCAGCCTTTGTGCTTCTATTTTGTAATGGAAAAATTGCTCTCCATTATCTTAATATTCTCTTTGTTGTGAATATTATGTCATGCTAATGTATTTACCTTTTGGTTATGGAGGTTATGAGAAGTTGGAAAGTAGTTGTAACTCCCAACCTCGTACTTTCTCGATTTCACATGTAAATATTGATTGTGGTGTATAAATATATTCTACATTTTAAATATTTGATATCATAGTAGGTTGATACAATAACGAAGCTTCAACTTGTGAAGGTGATCTATTTGTGAAGGAGCAATAGACACCTCTCGAAGTTTTTCAAAGCATGTTTCTATTGGAGAAACCAAAAAGGAGCGTACGAAAGTTTAAGCAAGGCAAGGAGAAGAACTTGTTTTTTAGAGAATACAAATATATTATTTTTTATTCCTATTGGTGTTTAAAGTATTGCAAGTAATTATTTAATCTTTGAGGAGTTGCAAATTCGTCTAAGAAAAATTTATTTCATGTCAAAAGAGTTGTCGTCACAAAATTGATTGTTGTCTAAAAAAAGAAACAAATGTGATGTTTGGCGCAAGCAACGTGTCATTTAAAGAAATGAACAAGTAGTCTAGAGCATTGCATTAGATTTTGAATGTGTTGGCAATCATCCACTTTGTATCTTACTGCCTTGGTTTGCTTGGAAGATGCATAGGAGTAGAGCAAGAAAAAAATTATGTAAACTGGTCGTCTAAAGTTGCTGTCTAGAAGAGCCCCTACTGCCATCAAGAGTTGTTGTCATTTGGAGATATCATTTGGAGTTGTTTTCGTCTAGATATATCATCTAGAGTTGTCATCTAGAGCTATTGCCATCTAAAGTTGTCGTCTAGAGATACTGATGTCAAGAGTTGTTACCGTCAAGAGCTATCATCTAGAGTTATTGTCATTTGAAGCTACCATCTAGAGATATCATCTATCTAAATCTATTGTCATGTGGAACTACCATTTGAACCTATCATTTAGAGTTGTCATCTAGAGTTATCGTCTACAGTTGTTGTTGACTATAATTAGCAAAAATAAAGAGTTTCATCTGAAGTAAAGTTGGACTCTACTTTCTATTGCTTAGGTCATTAAACAAAAATTTTGTTAGAAGATGCACAAGGGTAATCTATTGTGAAGTTTTATGATCAATGCATGGGTCATCTGAAAGTTAACTTCTAGTGAAGTGTTGTTGACTAAAGGCTTGCATCGCAAATTTAAAAAATAAAGACGTTGGTTATCTATAATTTATTGGGATGAAAGTATTGATCTACTACATGCAAAAAAAATGAATTTTAAAATAGAAAGGAGACAAGATTATATCTAAATAAATAAATAAAATCCCACATGCCACATGGGAAGGCTATCTGAAGCTTCTAAAAATATTTGTATTTTTATTGGTATTGAATGCAAGTTACAAGATGATTAGTTGAAATTTTTTATTACCTTAGAACGTTGATAATATTCTAAAAATATTCCTTTAAGATTCAAGTTGGAGGGAAAAGAACTCAAATCCCTATGCCTTTTTTTTTTGCCTAGTAATATCCTACTATTTTCTTAGAGTTAAAGGCATTGATCGTTGCATGAGTATAGACTTATATAGACTCGTTGGAAAGCTCTTTTTGATCTCATTTTAGTGGAAGCATTTGTTTTTAGTTTTGTGAATATTTACAATGGCTATTCATGCCTAATTATGTTGTTACCCATTTCTTAGTTGCTAAAAGGTGACAACTATTTTGTGTGGAAGACAAAGTTGAAAATTTACCTAAAGTTCAAAGATTTATGGAGAGTGGTATCTGGAAATATGCAAAGGCCTATTACTAGCCTAGATGAACAATTTTTTTTTAATAAAGCTGATTAGAAAGCCAAATTGATCATCATGTTCAACATATCTAATGAGATCCAATCGTACATTTGTGATGTTGTAATTGCGAAGGATGAATAAGACAAACTCAATACAATGTTTAATCAAAGAACCATAATCAAATTCTACACCGATAAAACCAATTGCATTGCTTTAAGATAAAGAGTAGTGAGAAGCTAGAAGGCTTTTTGCGATAGATTGTTGAATTAGCATCCTCACTATAAGTGTTAGGAAAAATTGTTAGTGATGGTGTGCTTGTTCTAATAGTGCTACATTTATTACCACCATCATTCAACATTTTGGTAACTTTGAATTGGAGACTCTTATGAATTTGCTTCAATAGGAGGAAGTGATTTGAGAGACAAAGACTGAAGATAAACTTGCTTTGCTCATGCATTAAAATATATGAAGTCATCCAAGTGTTGTAGGTGAAGTTGAGAGGAGAGGGCAATCCTCCAAGGGAGGTCCCAGGTTTGAATATCCACCCTATCAAAAAGTTAAATTGGGTACCCAAAATCCAATTGATAATATTGGTGCGAGCAGGGTTGGGTGCGACTCCCGGGTGACTTTGACGGTGTAGAACCCCCTGATCGTGGTCTCTCAGACCAAGGCGACCCTGTAAGGGGTTTTTCGCTTTAAAAAAAAATGTATGAAGTCGATGTAGTCAAAGAAAGGTGCCAGACCCCCCAACAAGAAACACAACCAACAAAAAGGTAAAGGAAAAAACAACATCAAGGACAAAGAAATATCACATGTTTGATCTTTGGAAAACTAATACACATCCTTCAGGAGTGTTGATACAACACATGATCAAAAAAGTCATTCAAGAATCAACCAAAGGATACATGAGGAGGCAAACATAATAATTCTCATTAATAAAGGAGGAATGCACCTTGATGCTAACATGGTCATATAGTGGACGTTGATTCTAATGTAGAAGGACAAGACTATTTGTTTAGTTCAATATCTTGATGTTGTTTCAAAATCAAGTACAATTTGGTACATTGATCTAGGGACTACCAAACACATAACATGCTAAAAGGAATGGTTCACGAGTCGCTTGTTGGTATTAGTGATGTTTGATTGCATCTTGAAGAGCGTGCATATCACCTGACTCAAGTTTTTTGTGCTTGACCTTATGAAGAACTTGATTTTTATGAATCAATTACTTGATCATATTTGCATGTTGAATTTTTTAAAATATGTGTAAATAAATTGTCTCATTCGAGAGAAATTTGGAGAGTTAACGATAATTGCTCATGCTACTAGCATAGGCAATATGTTTTAGCTTACGATTGTAATACAAGACAACCAAGCATTGGTTGGCAACGTAGATGAAGTTTCCCCTCTATGGCATATGCAATTTGGACATCTAAGATTTGACCAATTGAAGTTACTCCTACATCATGGTATGGTATATGGACTTCCATATTTGCTAAAGATTTATGATCTTTGAATGAATTGTTTGGCCAAAAAGCAGCATCAAGTTCCATTTGTCTCAAGCAATCATAGAGTGACTAGTCACTCGACCTGGTGCATACAAATTTGTATGGACCCATGGATACGAGCTTTAGTGGCTATAGATATTTTCAAGTGTTCATTGATGATTATATAGAATGAATGTGGATTTATTTCCCAAAGATAAATGATAAAGGTTTCCACTATTTTCAAAAATTCAAAGCTCATATAAATAAGATTACTAGTTTTCCCATTCACACATTGCTCAGATGAAGGGGTAGTACATCGGTAATCAATTTTTTGTTTTTCCAAAGCAACATGACATCAAACAACAATTGACAAATGCCTACACACCTCAATAAAATGGGTTGTAGAGAGGTAAAATTGTACTCTTCAAGAGTTGATGCGATGTATGCTGAGCGATGCCCATTTGGAGCCAACATTTTGTGTAGGATTTGTTCGTATTGTAGTCTACTTATGGAACTATGCACTCACACTTCCATTGAATGGTTTCATACTTGAAGAGGTATGGATGGGAAACGAACCTTGCATGTCACATATTCATGTGTTTGGATGCACTACATCCATACATATTTCAAAGTAGAAGTAGATGAAGTTGGAGGAGAAATCCAAGTGATATATCTTCATTGGATATAGAAATGAGTTGAAGGGATATCATCTCATGTATTCTAACACCAAGAACTTGTATGTTAACAAATGTGTTGAGTTTTATGAGAAGAATGAGTGTATCTTTTCTTCTAAGCCATGTGTCGTTGATAAAGCACTTGTTGTTTTCCTATTTGATGTTGATGAAGCATTTGAGAGAGAGAATGTTGATTTTTATTAAGATAAAGGAGATTTTCTTGATGGAGCTAATGACTTAAGACCATTCACTTCAAGTACCACATGTAGACTCAAGTGGTATCTCAAAATAGTTCATGATGTAAACTTAGATTATATTATGGATACATCTAGTTCTAGACCAAGAACTCAGAGTAGAGTTTGAAATGAGGTCAACCTAGCCCTAATGAGCACTATGGTGAACCTTCAATGGTTCACAAAGCTCTTGCATTGAAGGAGTGAAAGGATGCCATGAGCATCAAATATCAAACATTAATGAAGAATAAGATATGGCAACTTGTTGATCTTCCACTTGACAAGAAACCCATTGGTTGCAAGTGGGTATTAAAGACTAAATAGAAAGTTGATGGGAGCATCTACAAATATAAAGTACAATGTGTTTCAAAGGCCTATGCACAAAAGGAAGGAATTGATTATGATAAAAAAATTGCACCAACAATGAAGACCAAGACCATTCAGATTGTTTCTATAATGGCTACACAATTTGGATTGAAGTTGCATCAAATGGATGTGAAGAGTGCATTTCTTAATGGTGACCTCATTGAAGAAGCCTACATAGCAACCAAGGGTATTTGTCTTACCTGATCAGGAGAAAAAGGTATGAAGGTTCATCAAATCTCTTTATGGGCTAAAGCAGGCACCCAGAGCCTGGTACATGAAGATTGATGAGCATCTCCTATGACATGGATTTCATCAAGTCCATAAGATCTAAATCTATACTTTAAAAGGTAAGGAAGAGAGGTCATGATCATCATTGTGGATGTCAACGACTTGGTCATCACTAGGCTTTCGATGATGCTGAATTAAGAGATCAAGAACACATTGAAGCATTTATTTGATATGAATGATCGTGGGCTAATGCATTATTGTTTTGGCTCGAAGGTACTAAGAACCATGTGTTCATGTTAGAAATGAAGTATTCTAGGACATTGATCAAGAAGTTTTGAATGATAAATTGCAAGCCCATGGACACTCCAATGAAAGTAGGGTTATAACTATCACGTTATGATCCATATCCGTGGGTGAATGGAACTCTCTATCTCTAGTTGATTGGAGTCTCATTTAGTTGACATACACCAAACTTAACATAAACTATGTTATGAGCTATCTTTCACAATTCATGCAAGAAGCAATGGTGTATCATTATAAAGTAGCAAAGTGAGTACTTAGGTATATCTATAGTATGATTGAGTATAGTCTAGAGTACAAGAAGAATGATCCATCTATAGTTTCACAAATGTGAACTATACAAGATCCATTGACGATAAGAGATCCACTTTTGGATATGTATTATTTTAGGAATTCGATCCAATTTCTTTGGAACATAAGAAGTAACATGTTCTTGCTTATTCTTCCATAGAGGCTGAATATCATCTTGGAGAAGGAGCTGTCTACAAGGTGATATGGTTACGTCGCCTATTGTCAAAAACGGGCATCCTATAAAAGAAACCAACAATCTTGAGTTGTGACAATCAAGGAGTTTTTTTTTTTTGTATTTACATGGTGGAATCGATAGCCGCCACGAATCCGGGTAGGTTGTCCAGCTTTTATGGCCGCCACAGTATTCTGCGATGTCCGCCCCAAAAATCGCCACACAGATCTTCGCGCAGTCCGCCTCTATAACCACCATGCCATAATCATTTTAAACCTTTTACGCCACTGAAAGCACCAGGAAAGGGACAAGCATTCAGTCCGACGAGGCCCGAGATTTGAACCTTGGATCTTCGCCCCCCTTATGGGGTTTGGATGAACCAATTGGTCTACACCTCGGACCTGACAATCAAGGAGTTTTGAAGCTTGTTTGCAATATAGTTTTCCATGAACACACATAACACATTAAGGTACAATGCCATTTCGTGCAAACATATTCAAGAACACAACATATAACTCCAATTTTGTCCCCCAAAGAAGCAACATGTAGATGTTTTGACAAAGTGTCTTGCATAAGTAAAGTTTAAAAATTTAAAAATTTTCTTGTATGTACTTTGATTGAGCATTGATGTAATAAGGGGGAATGTTGTGAATATTACATCATGCTAACATATTCACCTTATGGTTATAGAGGTTATGGGAAGTTAGAAAGTAGTTGTAACTCCCACCCTCGTATCTTCTTGATTTCATATGTATAAATACTTTTATCACATCAATACACATGTTAATGACAATGTGCAAATATATTATGCTTTTCTAATACTTCATTTTACAGGTTTCCCAATTGAGCTTATTATTAAGGTCTATCCCAAGACTTTTGTACTTTGTTACTTATTCAAAAAGACCCTCTTCAAAACAAAAATTTAACAATTTTTTTTTTCCTTTTATTGAAGAATATCATGATCTTGATTTTGCTGGTATTTATCTGCATGTCTACCTCCTTACAAAAATGCTCTAAGACCTTTAAATTCTCTCAAAGACCTTGCAATCCGAATAAGATCATTTACATACAAAAAACGTTCACCATATATCTTCCCAAATGAATACCATTCCCTCCACTCAAATTTAGTCATACTTCTGATTTGTCAATATATAGACCAAATAAGGTAGGGATACTGGGCATCCTTGTTTAGTTGTTATGTCACTTCTAAAGCATTCTTAAAGATATCAAGAATGTTTGTCTCACCATGTTCTCCATATTTAACTTCTTCATTTGCCATTATCACTAGCAAATCCCCCATAAAAACCCTAACCAACTACCTTGGTGACCCTACCAATAATAATCCCTGACCATACACCACCTATTTTTCCCTTGACAAGTGAACACCTTTCTAAATTTTAAAGGAGAAAAAATAAAAGTTAAAAAGTACCCAAATCATATTAAAGTAAATAAACTTTTTTTACTTTCAATTCTTATAAAAGTTCCTTACTACTTTTAAGCAATGCTAGTTCTATTGCCTTCTTATAATATGTCCATGTCTTATTTAAAGGGTTTGACAGGCAAACATAAGCTTGTGAAGACTAATTGAAACATGTTCTAATTGTAGACATGTAAAAATGTGATGAAAACTTATTCTGAGTTGTTGGCGACATTACATTATTTGGTACATTAAGTACCATTGAGTACTATTGTAAATATTTAGATTATGAACTGTGTCCAAAATATGTGTCGAAGTGTAAAAACTGCTGTGTTATGTAATAGATTGTAAAAGGTGTCAAATGTGCAAGTGCGTGTGCAAGGTGTCAAGTGTGCAAGTGAAGAGTCATAAGTGATAGGTGTCAAGTATGGAAGTGAAGAGTCATATTAGATATATCAAGATGTGAAGTAGGAGGTTATGTAATCATGAGAAACTTTGTCATAATATGAGGCATGTGAAAGGTTGCATCTCTCGTGTGTTTGAGGAGAGCAATAGTCAAGAGTATTGAAGAGTTTATTATGTAAAGTTATATATTGGAGATAAAGCTCCATGCAATGTAATCTGAATGTGTTTTGTATTATGAGTAATTATGACTTATAAATGTAATAGATACATATTTTGGTGTGTAATACTGTGACAATTATTATGTATGATTATTTAATCTTGGTAAAATTTATACGTGAGATAATCAGGCACATTTGTCAATATGAGTTTTATATTTAATACTCACATCAATATCATCATAATTCATAACTCTCTTTTTGCCCGATGGTAATTCATGGTTTGGTTTAGTGTTTAGAGATGAAATTTAACTTTTTATCCTTTATATAATTTGTAGTCTTTGTGAAATTTTCAATAAATGTATTTAACTAATTCTTAATTTCATATAAATGGAAAGGTGTGAATATCTTTCTTTTTTTTATAACAATTAATACATTTATTTCATTTAATGAACTAAAGCAAAATAGGTTTTGTCTTATCAAATGACATGAATTTGATTGGTTAAATTCCTTTAACTTTTTAAGTATAAGAATTAACGCATTCATTTAATAAAATAAAGCAAAATGGTTTTTTATTTTTTTGAGTAATACTTCTTATACACATCCACAGTGGAGAGTGAACTTGGGTCACATCATCGATAATGCAAATGGTGTCCTTCCCTGTAGACCACATCACACGGATAAAATGAGTTTTGTTTTATCAAATAGCATGAATTTAATTAGTTAAATTCCTCGACTTTTAAGGAGAAGATCTAAATTCAAATTTTGCTAAGCAATACGTATAATTGTCAAGTTGTTGTAACACCATTGAAACTAAACTAGTTTCAATTCGAAATAATTAATTAATAATATATATATATTTTAATGTCTACAAAGCCATAAATCATATATGATTATTTCTTTGAATTCGAGTTCTTGTACTGGAACATGGTCTACAACCCTACCTCCTTTAAGCTTTGAACCTTAGACGCCCTATTTAGAATTTCAAAGTCTTCACTATTAAGTCCACTTTTGACATATCTTATTATTATTTGAATTGGTCAATCTAATTGACCAAGTTTTAGGACTTCTATTAAAGACAAGCTCTCTTCTCCAATTGTGGATATGAGGTTTTAAACTTGGGTGCAAGGAATCAAAATATTTGGTTATGAGACAAATTATCACCTCACTCAATCCTCTTATTTTTTTAATTGATTGTCTTGAACACATTATTGTATTTGTGGTATTTTAACAAATTACATTATGGTATTGAAAAGATGTATTTATCATGAACGTGTTTATTATAACGTCAAACTTTGAATTTGGCTTATATTTATATGATCCCAACAAAATGTTGAGGTTCAAGATTTAACCTTTGTTTATAATGTGAAACTCCTTACTCATACTATTTGTCTTAAATTATTTGGATAAAATATTAAAGCTCATCCATAAAATTAAAATCTTTAGTTTATAGTATGAAACTTTTAATTTCTATTTTTTTTCAAATCCATTAAATTGTAAAAGGTGGTCTCAAAACCATTAAATTTTTCTTTGTACAATTAAATATTATTTTCAAATCAATATTTAATAATTTTTTTTATTGGAGTAATTTATAATTAACTATTATTTAAAAAATTAAAATAAAATTAATAATAAATTTATAATAAGTAAGATACATTGTATCATCTCATTTATGCATATAAACTTAAAGATATTTATTTATTTATTTTGCTGGATAACAAGGGGTTGTACACGGGTCCCCCATCCTTGACAAACTACAACTCTCTTCTTTAGAGCTTGAGATTTTACGAATAGATCCACTTCTCATCTCAATTGAGATGTTATAGCTAGAAACCTACATCATTTTCCATAAAATGTTCGATTTTCATTTTCTGATTCTTTTCAATTTTTTGTATGAACACAGATATTCCAAAATTTAACATCCTTTTTGACATTTTTCTATAGCAACCTTCATAATACCAAAACTTCACCTCTACTATCTATGCATTTCATCTTAGTAGAGTAGTGTTTCTAAAACATCACACTGTCATAATTTGCTTTATAAATCTAGATTGCTAGTTTCCTTCTTGAAACACAAGTGCAACCACAAAAATTATAATAAATAGTTTATATGAAAACACATTAATGTTATAAAATAAAACAAATATTACCAATGGAAAACATTAAAGTAAATCTTAATCATTATTTGATTCAGATAATCAACATTTTCTTGCCAGCTTCAACTAAACTTACTAATTCGTCTAACCATGGAAAAGAGAATTTAACTTCACGATCCTCAATTAAAACCCCTATATTGGCTATCCTATCCGCACATTTGTTTCCTTCCTTTAATGTATGTGTAAACTTGATTTCTTCAAACTCTTTAGCAAGATCTTGAATTTCCACAATTATCTCTTGTATGTTTTATGGATCCTTTGCTTTCCTCAAAATTGCATTTATTACTATGAGTGAATCACCTTCCATCACTCTGTGCTATTTCATTTGTTTACATATCTTTAACCCTTCTAAAGTTGCCCAAGATTCAGCTTCATTATTTATCTTGAATCCACTATTGAAAGAGTAATGAGACAAAATCTCTCCTCTATTATTTCTAGTCGTTCCTCCTCTATTATTTCTAGTTGTTCCTCCTCGTGCTAGTCCTAGATCTATTTTATATGCTTTATCAAAATTCAATTTGACCAACTCCTTATCTAATGGTTTCCACTTAATATTCTTTGTCTTTTTTTTGTTTCTCTTGTACCCAACATCATAATTCTATTTGATGACTTGAATCCATCAATCAAGGCTCTTTGCTTTTAGATTAAGGACAAGGTGAGTTGATAGGATTGGTTTAAACTCCTTTATGGCTAAACATATCTTCCTTCTCATTACCTTTAAATTACTTTACTTTCTTTTAATTATTATTTTATTTCTTTATACAATCCAAAGTATTGTATCTTTTGATATACCCAAATTGTCTATAAAACCTCATTTTTATAAGTGCTCCACCATTGCTTTAACCATTCTTCAATTTTTCTATTCATCACCATGCATTTACCAAACATATTAAGAATCCATAGCTATAGTTGAGTAATGTCCCAAGAGATGGTCTATACTGTCTTCCTCCTTTTTACAAAGAACACATTGAGAGAGGCCATGAAAATCCCTTTTCATAAGGTTATTCTTCTATGACCTACTAGCCAAACAAACATTTTGACTTTAGGCATGCTTGGGCTATCCCAAATATTGCTCCATATTCCCGTGATATTCCTATTTTGTTGGTACTTTACATTATATCCACTTCATGTTGTGTATTCTCTTAAGCTATTCAACTCCCAAATCAATTTATCCTTGGCTCCCTCGGATAATCATAGTTTTTATCTTTCTACTCAATTGCCCGCTAGCATCAATGTCTTGTATACTTATAAAAATATCTTCTTTCCTTAAAACCCTATCACCATATTTATTCTGAAATAGTCTCATCCAAAATTTTAAAATTAAATCTAAATTGAGTGATTTTTTTCAGACTGTTCAAAATATTTATACAATCATTAAATTAAAATATAAAATATTTCTCTTTTCATGTGGTTAGTTTAATTGATAAAGAGCATGGTTAAGTTCGTAGCCACCTCATTAACGTGGTAAACAACACAGACTTAAAAGTAATGAAATATTTATATGTTGTTTTAAATTCATTATTATTTTAGATTTAAATCATATAAACTTTAAATAGTTTAAATTTAAATTTAAATAGTTTTTTAAGTTCCTAGTCGATGATAAAATGCAAATAAAAGAGAGAAACTGAACAGCACGTTCAAAACAGAATTCGCTAAATTTCGGTTGGGCATACCATTCCAAAAATTTGAATTCTTCTGTAAGATAAGTAACCGCATAAAAGATATTATACTATAAAATTAAACTTCAGGAATACTTGACCAAAGAAAGCATACATATATATCGTCGCGCAAGCAGAGAATTTATGTATGGAGAGAACCAATTTATAGAGCTTTGGTGTTGGTAAGACAAATGGTGGCAGTCTTTTATGTTTTTATTGGTTTAAACAACAGGGTTAAAAGTTTTCCCATATGTTACATGTCAGCTAACCACCCACATGAATGCATGCTTGTGCTCAGGTCTCTTGAGTAGCCGGTAGAATGGCGTCGAATGGTTTTGTGCATGGCATTGCTCTGAAAGATGGTCTCTCGCTTTGCAGTCTCGCTTACAGTGGTTTTGAAGCCCCTAGAAGACATTTGAGTCATTCTTCTTCTGTAAGATGGGGTCTGTCTCATGGCAGAAAAGGACAAGTTCGCAATTTTTACCCATATTTCAACAGGTCGAATGCCCATTGTATTGTCCTCAGAAGAAAACAAGGACAGAAGCTCGATATAGTCAAGGCAGTTGTAACGGAAACTCGTGACATACCACTCACCGAATTCGCAGATGAAGAAGATTTTATCAAAGCTGGTGGAACTGAAATTCAATATGCTCAAATGCAGAAATCAAAGCCCATGGACCAGCCCAAGATTGCAGATAAGGTTTGTGTTTCATCTGGGCTTGTTCTGCCTTTAAACTTAATTGGCATTAGTTCTTGAAGTTGTTTTGATTTATCCTTCATATGTGTAACATTCATGAAGTAGATAGTGGGGATTTATAAATAAAAAAATATAAAAAGGATACTGCATTGTAGACTTCAATACAAATTTAACATCAATGCCATCTTGAAAATAAATCATCCATACAACTAAAATTAAAAATCAGCAAAGTCATAATCCACACTTTGGAACAGGCAGATGGACCACAACAAAAACAACATGGGTAGATAAAATATGGAAGGTATATACAGTATGCCTTCCGGGAGGTCCAGTAAACAGTAACATGTGATTCAAATACCAGATGGCATAATATTTTTTTCCAGTGTCCTAATAATCAAGAAAAAGTGACTAAATAAGAATTTTACGAAATGGGTTACAAGGCATCAAAACAACATGGGAAACAATGAATGTCAATAAATCCTGACAGACCACCTTTGTACAAGTGCCAATTTAGAGAGGAGAGAAGAGGGAAATTAGGGAAGAAAAAGGGAAAAAGAAAAAATGTAAGCGAGCAGAAAAAAAGTGCTATACGTTGAATTTGAAATGAAGGTGATTGAAATGATGTCATTTTCAGAAACAAGAAATTGCAGCAATTGTTTTATGTCATGCAAACGAGGGAAGCAAATAATTTCTTAGGAAAATAACAAAAAGTAGTACTGGCATTTCTCAGAAGTATTTGCATGCTTAAAAAATCAATTATGCATTAGAGAAGAGGATTGTACCCACCGATTAAAATAAAGTAATTGGTATAATAATTGTGTTACAAGAAATGCTTGTGGACTTGAATGACTCGCCTATCCATAGTTGGTCTACATTAATCTAAAAAGAAAGAGAAAGTAAATTTTTATGTCCACTAGGCTGTGGGTCATATGGAATGATGTTTATATAATGTGTGTTAAACCACTCAAACTTTAGTTACCAGAGTTTTAGGATTCAAACCTTGCACCTCCTATTTGGAGTGCCAAAATCTTCAACATCGGGCCAACTGAAGCTGTGGACCTCCTATTTGGAGTGCCAAAATCTTCAACATCAGGCCAACTGAAGCTGGACAGCCAGCTTCCCCCTTCCTCCCCCCCAAAAAAAAAACAAAAACAAAAAAGTTTATTATATAATTCGTAATGCCATACAGGAATAGCATCTTTGATTGATAAAAACAGGGTTTTGAGTGGGTCCTTGTCC
Source organism: Wollemia nobilis (assembly GCA_028583015.1). Classification (NCBI taxonomy): domain Eukaryota; kingdom Viridiplantae; phylum Streptophyta; class Pinopsida; order Araucariales; family Araucariaceae; genus Wollemia; species Wollemia nobilis. The sequence goes on along the minus strand of JAQPPZ010001836.1, from coordinate 6,903,768 downwards.
CACTTAAAAAAAATGTTTGCGTTATTGATGGCTATAAGCCATCAAAACTAAAACTATATCAGTCAAAGTTGTAACAAAACTTTTCTCTACACTGCCAAAACTGAAACTAAAACTTCAGACATAGAGCAACAAATAGGAAACCATAAAACGGACACAGATCATCACACTAATCATCATCAAAGTTAGATTTAATGCCGGAAGGGATCATATCCTCAACTTATCTGCCATTTTGCTCCCCTAGATATGCTGGTGTCAATATCCACCAAGCATGAAAGCCCCTCATTAAGGCTTTCCTCCTCCTCTCCCTTCCTTTTAAATCTTCTCATCATTGGGATGTGGGCTGGCTATTCAGTCTAGAAAGATCCAGGGGAATTTGTTGTTGGTCCCAAGCCATATCCCCTTTACTAATTATTCCTTGGTTTGCTGCCCAATCAGCCAAATTATTACCTTCCCTATAAATATGGGATAACTTCACCTCCTCAAAATGACTTAGGAGCCTCTTGGTGTCACTAATAAATTCTTGAAGAAATCCACCTAAAGAGTTTTGCCTTTGAGGCTATTGAAGGAGAATTCCCTTATGGTCATGAAAAACATTTTCATGCTTAAATTATTTAATGGATTTGACACAATTTTCTAGAAGTTGGAGCACTTCATCTTAGTGATACTGTAACTGATATTATTGGCTGTATCTACGACATGTAGATATCTATAACTGTTGGCCACAGATCCGCCACCTGGGAAGGACTTGGTGTGTCAATGCGCCCTAGACCCGCAGACCAACATTGAAAGGCCGGGAGGAAGGGATGCCCCCCGTGCCGATCTCCGGAGAAGGCCGGCTCCTTTCCTAACCTACTTGGGGGGTTTTAGATAAGGGTGCAGGAAAGAGATTAAAAAGGTGAAGGGAACTGGAAAGAGATTGAAAAAGATAAGGGAACAGGAAAGAGATGTAAATATCATGCGTTTCGGGTGGGGGGAGAACAAGCAGCACGATCGCAAATTTGCATCCGAACCAACAACAATTAAAACAAAGCATGTAACATAAATTGCAGCTGTTATTCTATCCTATGTATCCTTCTGTTTAGTATTCCAGATCCAAATAATCACCAATGCCCAAATCCAGAATTCAGAATTCAAACAGACAGAAATATAAATGGACATGAAGCAGAAATACTAGCAGAAGGCAGCATAAAAGACAGAGACAAGAAGCAGAGCCAAGGATGCTTTGAATTAATTAGAAGGTGGTCCGTCACAGCAGAGTCCTCTAGCAATATGTCCCCCTTCCACCCCTTGTACAATGAAATGAGGCTGCTATTTATAGCGCAATTTTCCCCCCGATTACATTTTGGGCACAGAATCCCAGACCTGACAAAAGCTGCAAAAGCTGACAAAAGCGGCTGATGTTGACCTCTGCGGGTAAAGAATGTACTTGCAGCAAGGTCCTCCTGAAAACGTGGCAGCTCCGTGGAAATCCGGTAGGTGGGAAGTTGAGTCAGTTTGAATGGGGGCAGATGCGGTACAATCTGTCAGTTCACGCTCATCTGTCCGGTACCCTGGCGGCACACCTTTTGTCACATCTTTGACTCGAATCTCGAGGCTGGACACCTGTCGGAATCTGATAAGGGGAAAAATCTGCCTTAGGAGCTCATATTTTCTTTCTTGCCCGACTTCGCCCAAAATTGGAGCGCAACCGGGCAGCGCAGGGGGGAAGTAGCGCAGTTGGGAAGGCCTCCGTGCCTTAGAAAATTTCTGGGCAGGTTTCAACGTTCTTTGCCCGAGTGCGCACAGGTCAGTGAGCGAAGCCCGACTTCGCTGCGAAGTCGGGCAGCTCAGCACTTAGTCGTTTTTCTTCAAGTGAGCTGCCCAACTGCGCACGAATTTGAGGGCGCAGCCCGACTTCGCTGCGAAGTCGGGTTGCGCACCCAACACTTGGACAATTTTTGGGATGTCCTTCACTGACAATGCCCAGGTGTGCACAAAACTGAGAGCGCAACCCGACTTCGCTGCGAAGTCGGGGTTCGCTCAATACTTAGTCAAATTTTGGGCTCAGCTCTCTGCACGTCAGCTCCCCAAGTGCGCACAAAATTAAGGGCGCAGCCCGACTTCGCTGCGAAGTCGGGTTGCGGCAACACTAACACTTAGAAAATTTTGGGCCTTTGTATGAGCACAGTCGGGAGGATGAGCGCAGTCGGGCAAGGCCCGACACTTAGTCAATTTTCTGGCCCGAAATTGAGCTTCCTGGTCCTGCTTCCGGGGCCATAACTTTTGATCCGCCGACCCGATCGCCTATTATAATATATCGTCGGAAAGCTAGCGAAAAGATCTGCAATGATAAAATATCCAAAGCTTATTTCATCCATTTTATCGCCCCCGTTTATGGCCCGCGAAAACCCGAACACCTCCGCATGCTCTTTGCCGCTTTAAAGCTCCATACTTAGGCCAAAGTTTATCAAAAAATTTAATGTGGCAAAAATGCCAACATTTCTGGCGGCTCGCGGGGCATTGAGCTCGCCTCAATGTGAGGACCCAGGCCTTTATCCATTGGGCAACAGAGTCACCCTCGTCGTCCTCTTGATACTCACTGCCGGCAACAACCTCTTTCTCAAACCCTTGGCACCCATGGCCCTCTTGGAACACTAAAAAAAAAACACTGCACAAACTAAACTAAGAAAACAACTAAAACTTTGCATACTAGCCGGCTTATTTATATTATTTACACAAAATTTTGCGGCATGATTGACATGCCGCCAACACAAATCTAGCTTTGGTTGCCTATCCGGTGAACCTGCAGTGTCCGGACCAGATCTGATTGTACTTCAGTTGATCTTTGAAGTCCGGATGGCCTCCCAAAGTTTGCCAGGTCGCGAACATGGTGCAACGTGGCAGGTTATCATTCATGTCGGTACCCATACAATTGATGAACAATGTGGCAAGGAGATTTGCCATACGGGAGCCCTCTTCGGGTACCGGTTGCGGTGATGGTTGGAGCCAATACCACCACTCTAGAGAGTCCACCACCTGTGGGCTCTCGAGCACGAGTTCCTCCAACTCCTTGATGCGATAGCAAGAGCTTTCCGACGATAGGCCTTTTGCCGGGGTCTCCTCAGGATCAACCTCCTGGTGAGGCATGCCTATTGGGCTTTGGTTGAATGCTTGCGTGCTATGCCCTAGGACACAAAAAGGGTGCAAAAATGTGCCCTCTTTGTGTTCAGAATTTGCCACTGGATTTTGTTCCTCCTCTTGGCCCATCTCCCGATAGAAACTGCAAGCAACCATATTATTCATCGCTTGGGCGGTGTTTGCATATTCCCACCGTTGGCCTTGGACGAGATCTGCCTCTCGAGCTCCACACAACTGCATTCTAGGGCTTTGCATAGTATGAGGGATTTGCCATGGTGATTTTGCCAGATGAAGGCAAGCCAGAGATTCACCAACTCGGGCTTCCATATTTCAGCTCAGTCAGAGTCGCCAGGTGATTTTGCCAGATGAAGGCAAGCCAGAGATTCACCAAACTCGGGCTTCCTGAAAATATGGAGACTGTAGGTGAACATTCATTTCTCCGCTTGTGAGGTCAAGGCTGCTCACCAAACCTTGATTCCTCCGGGGTGTCTTCTATTAGCTTAAAAAAAGGCGCCTGCGATCAAGAAATTTGGATCTTCAGCTCAGTCAGAGTCGCCAGGTGATTTTGCCAGATGAAGGCAAGCCAGAGATTCACCAACTCGGGCTTCCTTAAAATATGGAGATTGTTCGTCCCACCGGGCGTGCCAGAAACTGTTGGCCACGGATCCGCCACCTGGGAAGGACTTGGTGTGTCAATGCGCCCTAGACCCAGACCAACATTGAAAGGCCGGGAGGAAGGGATGCCCCCCGTGCCGATCTCCGGAGAAGGCCGGCTCCTTTCCTAACCTACTTGGGGGTTTTTAGATAAGGGTGCAGGAAAGAGATTAAAAAGGTGAAGGGAACTGGAAAGAGATTGAAAAAGATAAGGGAACAGGAAAGAGATGTAAATATCATGCGTTTCGGGTGGGGGGAGAACAAGCAGCACGATCGCAAATTTGCATCCGAACCAACAACAATTAAAACAAAGCATGTAACAGAAATTGCAGGTGTTATTCTATCCTATGTATCCTTCTGTTTAGTATTCCATATCCAAATAATCACCAATGCCCAAATCCAGAATTCAGAATTCAAACAGACAAAAATATAAATGGACATGAAGCAGAAATACTAGCAGAAGGCAGCATAAAAGACAGAGACAAGAAGCAGAGCCAAGGATGCTTTGAATTAATTAGAAGGTGATCCGTCACAGCAGAGTCCTCTAGCAATATGTCCCCCCTCCACCCCTTGTACAATGAAATGAGGCTGCTATTTATAGCGCAAATTTTCCCCCCAATTACATTTTGGGCACAGAATCCCAGACCTGACAAAAGCTGCAAAAGCTGACAAAAGCGGCTGATGTTGACCTCTGCGGGTAAAGAATGTACTTGCAGCAAGGTCCTCCTGAAAATGTGGCAGCTCCGTGGAAATCCGGTAGGTGGGAAGTTGAGTCAGTTTGAATGGGGGCAGATGCGGTACAATCTGTCAGTTCACGCTCATCTGTCCGGTACCCTGGCGGCACACCTTCTGTCACATCTTTGACTCGAATCTCGAGGCTGGACACCTGTCGGAATCTGATAAGGGGAAAAATCTGCCTTAGGAGCTCACACTTTCTCTCTTGCCCGACTTCGCCCAAAATTGGAGCGCAACCGGGCAGCGCAGGGGGAAGTAGCGCAGTTGGGAAGGCCTCCGTGCCTTAGAAAATTTCTGGGCAGGTTTCAACGTTCTTTGCCCGAGTGCGCACAGGTCAGTGAGCGAAGCCCGACTTCGCTGCGAAGTCGGGCAGCTCAACACTTAGTCGTTTTTCTTCAAGTGAGCTGCCCAACTGCGCACGAATTTGAGGGCGCAGCCCGACTTCGCTGCGAAGTCGGGTTGCGCACCCAACACTTGGACTTTTTTGGGATGTCCTTCACTGACAATGCCCAGGTGTGCACAAAACTGAGAGCGCAACCCGACTTCGCTGCGAAGTCGGGGTTCGCTCAATACTTAGTCAAATTTTGGGCTCAGCTCTCTGCACGTCAGCTCCCCAAGTGCGCACAAAATTAAGGGCGCAGCCCGACTTCGCTGCGAAGTCGGGTTGCGGCAACACTAACACTTAGAAAATTTTGGGCCTTTGTATGAGCGCAATCGGGAGGATGAGCGCAGTCGGGCGGGGCCCGACACTTAGTCAATTTTCTGGCCCAAAATTGAGCTTCCTGGTCCTGCTTCCCGGGGCCATAACTTTTGATCCGCTGACCCGATCGCCTATTATAATATATCGTCGGAAAGCTAGCGAAAAGATCTGCAATGATAAAATATCCAAAGCTTATTTCATCCATTTTATCGCCTCCGTTTATGGCCCGCGAAAACCCGAACACCTCCGCATGCTCTTTGCCGCTTTAAAGCTCCATACTTAGGCCAAAGTTTATCAAAAAATTTAATGTGGCAAAAATGCCAACAAGAACATCATTCCAAATGCATCAATTCGAATTGAGCATGTTAGCTCAAGGTTGACCAGAATAAGTACAAAACCCAGAGAAAATTATTTTGGGTTTGCTACTGTGGCTTGCTAATGTCTTTTAAGCCTAACATCTAATATTTTACTCCATGCATAGATCCAATTCCATCCCTTGCAAACGTTGTATTTTATTTATTTATTTTTTGGTAAGGCATACCTCTCATATTAGAGTATAAAACAATAAAGGTATAAGATGAAGTGTCAAGTGACAATTTAGCAGCCATAATTAATTATTCATCCAAGATAGGCAAGAAGGGTCAATCTGTGGTTCTTTTATTGGTTCCCAAGTTTAATGGACCAATGTTGACTTCATTGTTTTCAACATGGTAGTCAATAAATAGTGACTTCATTGTTCTCATCATGATATTTAACATCAGGATGAATTACCAATTTGTTGTGACTTAATACTTTTTATTATCTATGTGCATAAACATAATCTTAGAGTTGTGTCAACTTAAGCATGCACATGGGCCACGCTGGAAAAGCAAGTCTACATGCAGCATTTGTCCAAATTCAGTGCAGATTAGGCTTATAGGTGGAATTTGTTTATTCGACAAAAATACACATTTTGTTTTTGCTGGACTTCTTTTGCCAGCTTCAAATCACAGTGCTCAAGCTGGCTAATAATCACAGATTTGGACATAATCACAAAATCATATAGGAGTCATAAATTAATTCTATTGCTCATAATAATACACTCGTAATGTTGTTTATGAGACGCTGGTTTCTCTCTACCTTCAAACCTTATTGGCTTGTTTAGTGGGCTAGCTTATGAATAAAGGACAGAGATTTTATCTCATGTCAAATGAAACACATAAATTTGTCAATAAAGTGATTTATAAATATTTTGTGTTAGGTACACCACCAATATTTTATAATTAATATCCAGGAATTCACAAATTATTAGGGTGCAGAAATCCAAATCCAAATGATCTTTGCTGAGTTACATGATCTAGTGGTGGGGACATTGGACTCTGAATTTAGTAACCCGAGTTCAAATCTTGGGGGAACCTTTAATAGTTCAAGGCATTGTGGAGCAATGGTAAATGGGATGCAATCATATGAGCACGACCTGAGTTCAAATCTCTATATTGTGATGGACACTCCTGGGGTAAGGCGGCCTGCATTGTAATACAGTTTGTCGTAATGCCACAATAATGTGGTTTGTTGAGATACCGCTATTATCTGGTCATGATGTAATAGGGACAGGCCCATTTCACCCTCATGTAACCAATTTATTTAAAAAAATAAAAAATCCAAACGCTTTTCAACACTTGCAGCCTTATCCTGCCTTCTAAACTATATCAGATCTGGAACAGCATCCAATAAAACACAAATATATCACAGTGATAATAGGAAAAAAAATGATTAGAAGGAAATTGTCAAGCAAAGTCAATTGTGTCATGAAATGTTCCTAAGCTTAAGAGTCAGGGGAATAAATGTGTTCCAAGCAAAAAGGAGGAACTCATTTTCATAATCTTACAAATCCAATGCTCTCTCTTTATTGAGTACTTGTACTTGGACATTGTACACCAGCACTACTCATCAAATTTAAACATACATGTATCTTGTATACATATCTATCAATTTATCTATCTATCTATCCTCATTAAACATGTAGGACTCATATAGGGAAGGGGATCTAATACAAGAGACATAGATTGCATGTTGTCATTGGTGACATCAACCTTGTGGATTTGCTCATATGGTTAGCATAAATATCCATAGTCAATTCCTGACATTCATGTCTTGCTAGATTTTGTGCAATATTATGTAGTGAAGAAAACCAAATTTTAGAATAAAAAAAATATACCAATGATAGCTGAAATACGAATGCACAATGTATATATGATGTGTATCAATGTATTTGAATGATCTGGTTGGATCATATAAACACTCTACGAACAAGAGGAAATATTTTGTCAACTTGATAGGATAAAAATATGTTCACTTGCTAATGACAAAATAATTTTTCCACAATTAAAAAAATATATATTCTACCTACAATTAAGACAGATGTGTGGGGGAAAATAAAAAGAAATGAAAATAAATGCAGACTTAGCCAACTCATCCCTTACCTTTTTCATCTCCATTTGGAGAATGAAAAACATTTAAGAAATCATGAATACATGGTTTCCAAGTTGCAAAGGAGGTTGGATTATTGGAGAGTAGAAGAAGCAGATCATCTGATTTCTTAATACCTATACTTGTATTTTCCATATGAATCTTTTGGTCCTTGAAGAAGTAAAAATTTCCTGTCTGCTTGAGAAGTTGTATTCTTTTCTCCTCATTAAATTTTGTATCTCACTATTATGTATGATGTGTTAAACCAGTTTATGTGTTTGTTTTCTGAAATGAAGTTCAGAGTAGCTTATTTTCCTAGATTTTGCCTAGTTAATGCAAATACATAGCAGCTCTAATGTTAGGAGAAATCATATATCTGACAAGTAAACCCTATTAAAATTTGAGAACTTGCTTGAATCAGGTCTCTAAATATACACAGTTAACTTTTTTCAACACAAAGTCCTAAAATACTGCTTATTTAGTGCCTGTAATTGCACTTAACAAAAACAAATTTGCCGACCAAAATTTTTTGCTCAGATATAGATGGTAATGGTTGTTTTGGTTTAAATGAAAATATTACCATAGTCTTGACTCTTTATATATCATAACATCATATGCAACTTTTGATAATGTATACTTTAAAAAGAAAATGTTTAATTATGATCAATGACCTTAATTTTAATTAAACTTCCTTCAACTCATTGATGGGGATGGTCCTTATTTAAAGCCTTGGATCTCCTCCAAGCATGCCACTACCGATTCACATATCAATACTAATACTGGATAAGATCTGAAAGTTTTTTGATTGGAAGAATTATTATTTTTTAAACTCTATGGTTTTCATACATAAACCTTGATGGGTGACTTATATGAAATTATTCATAAAAGGCTTCGTAAATCCATAAAAAGTTTAAATTAAGGGATTTTTTGTCATTTCTCAATTAACATGTATGTCTTAGATCATGCATGATCATTTTAGTTGTTGCTTTTCTTTATAAAATGTCCTTTTACTTGGATTTCATATGCCTCCTGTTTTTTGGGCCATGTTTATGCTAAAATTAAACTTGTATTGATTTTTTAATTGTAAAGATTTCCATTTCCAATATTTGTATCTATTTTTATATAGAAAAATGAATAACATTAGTAAGCTGTGTGATTTATAGTTGCAACCTCTTCAACTTGGAGATGCAAATTTGGATTTGGTAGTCATGGGGTGTGGTCCGGCAGGACTGTCTCTAGCTGCAGAATCAGCTAAGCAAGGCCTTAATGTGGGTCTTATTGGACCTGATATGCCATTCACTAATAATTATGGTGTATGGGAGGATGAGTTCGAAGGTATTTACTGCTTGAGCCTCTCCAATGTTGTCTTGGAATAAATGTACGAATATGTAGCCTGAACTGCTATTTTCTGCAAAAAACAGAGGAAAATAAAGAAAGCAAATTGCAAGATGTTTCATGACTTGTAAAAACCTCAATTTTCTATTTTAAGCGATGCCAAGATAGAATCCAAAATTATTTGAGTGCTAGCAATTTGGCTAATCCTAAATAAAAAAACCTGAAATTGGAAGAAGCTGCTGTATTTTACAGGTGTGCTTGATTAAGTCAATGTCAATACTCTTAATCTTCTTTTTCCTTTCACAGGCTACTATAAATATATTGATATTCTTATAGGTGATTTATTTAAAATCTGATTATTGGTACAAATTTGGGATTCTCTAGACAATTGTTAATAAGCCATTTTTTTATGTCTTTTTCCCACTGCATGTGTGAGAAAAAGAATAAATGGTTTTATATGCATTCATGCAAATATACACTTCTTTTTCATTTCCATATAAAACTAGTTGTCAGTCATTATTGCAGCACTTCCTGAATATCTATATATCCATTATGCTTCCATTAGTTAGCCTTGTAAACCTTGATTTGCTGCTTTCTGACATCTAGATTCTAGGGATGATACCTCTAATAGATTACCAAATGCTTGCACTTAAGAATGAGTAGGAACCAACAAATTTCTAGTAAAATGCAAAAAAATCTAGTTGCAATGGAAGAGAAATCTATCCTGATGTAATGAAGCACTTTAAGATATCATAAAATCCCAAAGCTACTTGATATATTTTTTTCTCATCAAAAATTATTAAAAGTGCCATGAGGATATACAAACACTCATGTATGAAGGCAATTAACCTTTTCTTGAAGACAAACCCCTGTCAAGTGTCTGAAAGGTTTCGTACATATATTTTTAAAAGGTAAAAGGTAAAGGTGAGTCTTCAGGTCCCAACCTGGCAAGCATGCCCAGCTGGTGTATGAGAATCTGTTGTAGTTGAAAGGGATGTGTTGCACTTCAGCTTACGTATTACTTCTTTGGATTTTGATCCATTATCAAAGCTCATGTTAAAATAGATGTTGCCAATCCATTAAGTCTAAGAAGCACTACAAGGAGAGTGTCACTATTTAAGGGTCACCTTAATAATAATTACTAGATTCACTATCAGAGGAGTATTTATAATTGCATCACGACTTTCAACCGTGGTACACATGGCCTAGAAGTATTTATAATTGCAGCATGACCTTCATCCATGGTACACATGCCCTAGAAAGTAGTAGACATGTAGTAATAGGAGGGGACCTAAAATTAAAATTTAGCACTTGTTCATGTAGTAATAGGAGGGGACTTAAAATTAAAATTTAACACTTGTTTATTGTTAGGATAGGATATTTGCCTCTACAATTTCTTGTTGTTCAACTGATAATGAATGCTTCCCACCATTGGACATGCAATTTGAATTTGAGTCAGGTCATGATTGAGACAACAATTTAAGAAACTCAGTTCTGGTTCTAGTTTTTTGTTATTCGATATATAGTTGTACCGTTTAGTCAAATTTTGCTGATTTTTATGGAAGTACCACCTGTGATAGATCTTGAACACCTTTTGATCTTGTTGATGGGTCATCTTTTACGAACTCACTCTTCATTTTGGACAGATTTTTATGATACTTGATATTTGCAACCTTATTTTAGTCATCCAGATTTTGCTTTCATCATTGAAGTTTCCGATGATATCTCTAAGCATATTGATGCTTCTAGTTCTAATGCGTAGCCATATTTGATCAAAATCCTTAATTTGGTCCGTTTTCAAGTTGAAATTGTGGTACAGCTTTGTAAATTCTGATGTCATCCTTTGAATTACTTTGTTCACAAGGTGTCCCCTTTGATCACTGGTGATCTGTATGTACTTGAGTATTTGGATCACAACAATTGTTGGCAATTAACGTAATTGTGAGATCTAGATAGATTTAAGTATGTTTGAGTTTGAATTGGCATCATAGAGTTTTGAGTTTGGATTGATATCAAACACAAAGATCACACACATTTCTTGGACATAGAGGATGGCTTGAAGTTTGCACATTGAAGATAGTTTTTGAAAAGAACATTCAGAGTCCTTGTAGATAGTTGGGTTATTGTCTTGGATGTATCCACTTTTAATGGACACAAGGTAGATGATTATCTATAGTCTTTGATGTCATAGAGGGATGTGATTCAGTTTAAGTGATCTCCAAAAGACAGATCTAGATTGACAAAAACTTGCATTGAATTTTTGAGATTAAGCTCATGTAGTTGATTTGATTTAAGGTAGATACTTAGCTAATTGGATGAGATGTTTGAGTGCTACCTATTTTTGAGATGGTGGATTAGAGCTCCCATTGGATAGTTTGGTTATTGTATTGGACATTTCTGCTATTGGTGGCTAGAGGGTATATGTATCATGATCCTTAGTTTTTGTGGTTGCAGAGGCATGTGATACACATCGAGTGATTTATAGAGTCTACATAGTTGATATGATTTTGGATAGAAAGCTTCATGATTGGATGCAATGTTTGAGATGTTTGCTAACTAAAGTCTTTGAATATTTGGCTAGTAAGTGATATTTTTTTGATAGATGATTGATTGAGGAGTTGGTTTTGTTTTAGAGTTAGAATTTGTGTTACAACAAATGGAGTAAAGAACCAAGTTATTGAAATCAAAGATACGTTGCAATAAAGGTTGCGAAGATTATAGTTGGTTCATCATGAAGAGACAAGTTTGTATACATTTGAGATGGTTCCAACAATGCTAGTTGGTTCACACTGGTTTGTATGAACTATGGGGCTTGGTTCACAATTATGAGTGGTTACATTGAGCTCAATTACTCTCTTATTTTATTTATCACTATACATGAGGAATAGGGGACACGTAGTTCATTGTTCTATAGTGGATCCATGTCTCCCTCGTGCTTGGTCAAAGTGATCTAAGGTTGACTCTCAGTGCTTGTGGTCCACTTCGACTTTTATTCTTTTTCCTAGAGCTATGGTTGAGGGGGCAATGCTAGAGCTTAGTATACACCTTGTCTGTGGATGACATTATATTTTGTATTTTTAAAATAATTAACATTATGTTAACTTGTGATTGGTCATTAGAAATTATTTTAGTAAAGTCAATGAAGACTAGGTAGGCAAACGACTTTCTAAAGAAATTATGTTCTTATATCAAGGATTGTGTTCTAGGATGTTGATGTTTTAGTATATACAATTACACTATGTACAAGATATTTTGATCAATAAAACACTTTTGCATGATGAAAACAAATCCTTCATTGCTTATTAATTTGCTTGACAAGATAGAATTGATATCACATTCCATATCGAAGGATTGATATGTGACACCTTTGGGAAGGTTTTATCTTGTAATTGTGATTAAAGAGTTGGTTTTGGACATTTTTGGTTGGTTGATTTAGATTATATCTACTTCTTATTTCTTCTTTAAGTCTCCTTTAATTTTGTTACAATGATAAAAAATGCTTAATGTGTAATGAGCCAAAATTCCAGAAATACAAGATTTTTGCAAAGTAATGGAACAGATTAAAAAAATATTTTTGTATTTTTATTATTTTTCTTAACACCCACAAATCAAATTACAACAACAATAGCACAATTTACACATGCACATATAGATTCTCAATCTGTAGACATTGACAAGAGGTAATATCTCATAAAGGAGCAATATGAGCTACAATATATGCTATCAACACAAGACAGATGGGACGTTGCACCTGATCACTACAACACTGAAATATGGCAGCAATCCTCCAAAGAATGGGACGCCAGGCTCATGGAATGCAAATCTGTCTTCAACAACCCCAAATACTGCAGAATAATCTCCCAAAAGGGGGAACGTGTGGCTGGATGGTGAATGATAATGCTCAAACAATGATCAAAACCCTGATATTTGCTCCCCAAGATGTGACGCTGCCCTCCTTTCTCAGAATTAGCCCCCAAAACACACAAGAATGCCAATAATAATCTGAATGTGCAGATATAATCCCTCAGAAATGGGACGCAGCTCCCCAAAGCTGATAAAAACACTTCAAAAATGTCTACAATCTCCTCAATGCTGGACGTTGGGGTTATGGATGCACACAAACACTGAAAACTTCACTAGATGCAATAATACTCCTCACACACATACAACTTCAAACCACAATTTGATAATTCTTCACAAAACCTCCACAATGCCACCAAACCCTCGGAGAGAATTCTCATTCAATCCGGAAGAAGAATAGATTTGGAAAACACTGGAAGCCCTTTAATTGCACAGGTAAACCCTGATTGGATTTACTCCCCAACTCAATAGATGAGCACCTCTCACTCTACAGAATTGGAATTCCTCACTTAACCTTGAGCAGCTCTCGAAGGCAGAGAAGAGATAAGTCTTCATCACATAACCTAGCATGCTTAGAATGAAGGGCGTTCCACCTTTTTATATTTCCTTGTTATATTTTCTCATTATGTGGAGCCCATTACTTAAGCTATTATTTGCTTAAGTATTTTATTAAAATACCCCAATAATATAAATAATAATAATTATTTATATTTTGCACACTTATAATAATAAGAAATAAAATAAAAATATTTTATTTCTCTCCACACTATAGTAATAATAATATTATTTATAATATTTACATACATGACCATTATTTTTCCAAAATGGGTCATGACAAGTCTCCCCCTCTCACATTGCTTGTCCTCAAGCAATGCAGTCCTGAATGTGAGAGGATCTCAGCTCCTTCCCATGTGGCATCTTCTTCTGGCAAACCCTTCCATTTAATCAGATATTCCTTAATGACTCTGCTTCTGAGTTTTCTCTCTCTAGTCTCAAGGATTATTTCTGGTTCCAAAACTAATTTTCCTTCATCATCTAAAGGAGGCAGCTCAATGGAGGGATTAATATTTTGTCCAACAGCTTTCTTAAGGCAGGAAACATGAAAGGTATTATGCAACCTACTATCCTGTGGAAGCTCAAGCTCATATGCTACCTCTCCAACCCTGCGTAGCACTTTATATGGACCATAAAATCGTGGCTTAAGCTTCTCTGCACCACTCTTTTTCAAGGTAGATTGCTTGTATGGCTGCAATCTTAAATAAACCATGTCACCAACTTCAAATGAACGCTCTATACGCTGCTGATCAGCAAATTTCTTATACCTGTTCTGTGCTACCTGGATGTTTTCTTTTAGAGCCTTAATTATGTCCTGATGTTCCTGTATAAATTCCCTTGCCTTGGGCACCCTGCTGTCCACAATTAATAAATCTGAAATAGTGGGAGCATCATAACCATACAGAGCCATAAAAGGAGTCATCTTAATTGACATGTGATAAGTGGCATTATAACAATATTCTCCTAGGTGCAGCCATCTAATCCAAGCATTCTGATACCCAGAAACATAGTTTCTTAAGTATCCTTCCACCCATTTGTTTACTATTTCTGACTGGCCATCTGTTTGCGGATGGTAACTTGTACTGGGAGTTAAGGATGTGCCACATAATCTGAATAGCTCTTGCCAAAAGTTGCTCATAAATTTACTGTCTCTGTCACTAACAATATACTTTGGCAAGCCATGCAGTTTAAAGACCTCCCTAAAAAATAAATCAGCCACCTGAACAGCTGTATATGTTATGGATATGGCATAAAAATGTGCATACTTAGTCATTCTATCCACAACAGTAAAAATGCAATCCTTACCATGCACCTTTGGAAGTCCAGTAATAAAATCCATTGATATACTTTCCCACTTCTGATTTGGAATTGGTAGTGGTTGAAGTAATCCAGCTGATAAATTATGTTCATCTTTATTAACCTGACAAGTAGTGCATTCCAGGACATGAGCAAGTACATCATTCTTCAACCCCTTCCATGAGAATCTTTCACGAACCTGTCTGTATGTTTTGAAGAATCCTGGGTGACCAGCCATGGGTGAGTCATGCATAGCAGAAATAATTTTTCCTTTCAGCTTGGAATTTGAAACTAAAAAGATTCTCCCTTTATAATAGATCAGCCCTTCCTTAACTGAGTACCTGTCATCATTCAGGGTACCATCCAATATGCTAATGGATAATGCATTCTTTGCATATTCAGCCATAAGAGAAACCTTTAAATCATTAGTAATTACTGAAAGTGAATGAAAAGCAGGATTTCTGGACAATACATCAGCTGCTGTGTTCTTCTTCCCTTTAACAAATTCAATATCGAAATCAAATGCCTGCAGCTTAGTAACCCACTTTTGTTGTCTCTCATTTAATTCATTTTGCTGCCCCAGAAAATATTTTAAACTATTGTGATCAGTTTTGACCACAAACTTACCACAAATGAGATATTGTTTGAACCTAGATAATGCATGCATGATAGCTAGCATTTCTTTATCATAAACACTGTAACTTCTCTCATGTGGTTTTAGTTTTCTACTTTCATAAACAATAGGGCGTCCTTTCTGCATGAGAATAGCTCCAATGCCCACTCCTGATGCATCACAATTAATAGTAAAAGGAAGAGAGAAATCAGGAATAGTTAGCACTGGACACGTGGTCATTACCTCCTTTAATTTCTCAAAGGCTCTCTGGGCTTCCTCATTCCACACAAATTCACCTTTCTTGGTCAATTCAGTCAAGGGTGCTGCTAAAGCTGAAAATCCTTTGATGAATCTCCTGTAATAGCTGCATAGGCCTAGAAATCCCCTCAACTGAGTTAAATTAACTGGAATAGGCCAATTCTGCATGGCTGAAATTTTTTCTTGATCTACTTTTACCCCTTCATGGCTGATTATATGCCCTAAATAAAGAATCTCTGTCATGCCAAACTCACACTTAGATTGTTTCGCATAAAATTCCTGTTCTTCCAAAATACCCAAAACAATATCTAAGTGTTTTAAATGTTCATCCCATGTCTTGCTGTAAATTAAGATGTCATCAAAAAATACCAAAACAAAATGTCTCAAATACTCCCTGAAAAACTGATTCATTGCAGCTTGAAAAGTGGCAGGAGCATTTGTTAACCCAAATGGCATAACCAGAAACTCAAAGTGCCCAAAATGACATCTGAATGTTGTTTTATGTATGTCCTCTTCTCTCATCCTAATCTGATGGTACCCAGATCTTAAATCAATTTTGGAAAAGAACATAGCCCCATGTAATTCATCAATAAGTTCATCAACACGGGGAATAGGGTACCTGTTTTTTACTGTTCTCTTATTCAGGGCCCTGTAATCAATACACATGCGTAGACTACCATCCTTCTTTTTCACTAGAACCACTGAAGATGCAAATGGGCTTGTACTAGGACGAATGTGTCCCATTGCCAACAACTCTTTTATTGTTTTTTCTATCTCATCTTTATAATATTTGGGATGTCTGTATGGTTTGATCATGATTGGTTTAGTTCCAGGTTCTAGTTCAATTGCATGCTGAAAGTTTCTGGGTGGGGGTAAACCTTCTGGTATTTCATCAAAAACCTTTTTATGCTTATCCAAAATAAACCGAATATCATGTTGTAACTCAAAGGTTGGAGTGGATTTACCTTTAAGAGTAAAAATGCTGGCTGCCCATACAAATTCCTTTTTCTTCAAAATATTTTCCATGCTTTTGATAGAAACTTGTTGTAACACCCTGTCTTTAATTCCCTGCAAGACTACTTCCTTTTCTCCCACCATAAATTTGAATTTTAATGTCTGATTATTTATAGTGTAGTCACCCAGAGAAAATAACCACTGCACTCCTAGTATTACCTGTGGAGCACTCTTTCCCAATGGAAAAACAATGAAATCATCCACCATGTCATAATCTGTAAACTGCAGTTTCATGTGTGGGACATAAAGATGACAATGCTCTACATTTCCATTCCCAACCACTACATCAAAACCAGAAAAAGACTCAGTTTTTAACTTTTTCTTTCTTACCAAATCTTCATGTACAAAGTTGTGGGTTGCTCCAGGATCAATAAGCACCACAACTCTTTCTCCTTCTACTCCCCCAGGTACTTTAATGGTGATGTAAGCCCTAGATAAATCTAGAGAGGCTAAACTCCCTAAGCTTGGAGCACTTGGACCTCCTGATTCTGCATGCTGATTTTCTTCTGCTTCCAATTCCTCTGCTGATGCATAGTCTCCCTCTGAATCCTCATCATCTGATATTACCTGAATCAATCTGATTTGCCCTTTTCCTTGGCATCTGTGTCCTCTTTCAAATGGCTTTTTGCAGTAAAAGCATAGCCCTTTCCTTCTTAGTTCATCACGTTCATCATCTTTTCTATTTTTCGTAGTGGCTGCTGCTGGAAGACTCTGAGAGGTGGACGTTGGCTTTTGGGAAGTATTTTGATGTCCAGAACTTGATGCTGATGGCTGAAATCCACTTCTTTTCTGGGATGTTCCTATGGGGCTGAATTTGGAAGGAAAAGTTGATGAAAATTTCTGTTTTGCAGGTATGGCTGAAGCAGACATAGAAATGGCCCTCTTAATTGCATCCTGTAATGTTGTGGGTTCAAATGCTCTCACCCAACCTTTTAAAGGTTCTGTCAAGCCTTCTATGAACAAAAATACTATCCTCTTTTCAGACATATTTGGAACCATTACTGCTAAATTTTCAAATTCTTCCACATATGCTTCAACTGTTGTTTTCTGCTGTAAAGTTGCCAATTCTCTGAAATACTCTTCCTCATCTTTCCTCTCAAACCTGTCCAATAGTCTAACACTGAATTCATCAAAAGATTTAATGTTGTTGTGTCCCTGTGTAGTCATACCGTGGTGCCACCAATCATAGGCACTCCCTTCCAAATGCACTATAGCTAATTTTACTGCATCCTCCTCTTCTGTAGGACAAACTTCAAAATATGTGATCAGTTTTTGCAGCCATGCCCTCACTGAGATTTTGTCACTCCCATCAAACATAGGTATCTGCATTTTCTGCTGGAGGAGTTTCTTTTCATCATTTTTATTTTTTCTGTTAATATTTTTTCCCAGAATGTTCAAATAACCATCAAATGTAACATTATTTCTGAAGGCTTCTGACATCCCCATATACCGTACCGTCAATTCTTCCATTTCTGCATCCTGCTGGCCGGGATCAGGTTCTGCTGAACTGATGAATAGGGGTTTTGAAGATCTAGGTAATGGTGAGTGAGAAGATTTTATGGACCCTTGTGTATTAGATCTGGAAGAAGTCTCCCCATGTCTTTCCTGATTCTGGGGTTCATTAGGTTGTTGTTCTAACCTGTTCACTAATCTTTGCAAGGTATCAACCAGGGTCATAAATCTCTGCTCTCGCTCATCAACTGGGTTTTCATCTCTGTCAGCCATTTCTGGTGGTTCCTCCCCTTCTGGTGTGTCTATATCTGTTGGCTCTGGCTGAGGGTCCACACTAGGGTTTTGTTTATTTCTTCTTGTGTAATAATGATGTGTTCGATTCATAAAAGACCCTCACAGGTGGCAAGATCTGAGCTCTGATACCACTGTAATGAGCCAAAATTCCAGAAATACAAGATTTTGCAAAGTAATGGAACAGATTAAAAAAATATTTTTGTATTTTTATTATTTTTCTTAACACCCACAAATCAAATTACAACAACAATAGCACAATTTACACATGCACATATAGATTCTCAATCTGTAGACATTGACAAGAGGTAATATCTCATAAAGGAGCAATATGAGCTACAATATATGCTATCAACACAAGACAGATGGGACGTTGCACCTGATCACTACAACACTGAAATATGGCAGCAATCCTCCAAAGAATGGGACGCCAGGCTCATGGAATGCAAATCTGTCTTCAACAACCCCAAATACTGCAGAATAATCTCCCAAAAGGGGGAACGTGTGGCTGGATGGTGAATGATAATGCTCAAACAATGATCAAAACCCTGATATTTGCTCCCCAAGATGTGACGCTGCCCTCCTTTCTCAGAATTAGCCCCCAAAACACACAAGAATGCCAATAATAATCTGAATGTGCAGATATAATCCCTCAGAAATGGGACGCAGCTCCCCAAAGCTGATAAAAACACTTCAAAAATGTCTACAATCTCCTCAATGCTGGACGTTGGGGTTATGGATGCACACAAACACTGAAAACTTCACTAGATGCAATAATACTCTTCACACACATACAGCTTCAAACCACAATTTGATAATTCTTCACAAAACCTCCACAATGCCACCAAACCCTCGGAGAGAATTCTCATTCAATCCGGAAGAAGAATAGATTTGGAAAACACTGGAAGCCCTTTAATTGCATAGGTAAACCCTGATTGGATTTACTCCCCAACTCAATAGATGAGCACCTCTCACTCTACTGAATTGGAATTCCTCACTTAACCTTGAGCAGCTCTCGAAGGTAGAGAAGAGATAAGTCTTCATCACATAACCTAGCATGCTTAGAATGAAGGGCGTTCCACATTTTTATATTTCCCTGTTATATTTTCTCATTATGTGGAGCCCATTACTTAAGCTATTATTTGCTTAAGTATTTTATTAAAATACCCCAATAATATAAATAATAATAATTATTTATATTTTGCACACTTATAATAATAAGAAATAAAATAAAAATATTTTATTTCTCTCCACACTATAGTAATAATAATATTATTTATAATATTTACATACATGACCATTATTTTTCCAAAATGGGTCATGACATAATGGATGAAGCATGGATCACCTTGATAGTAATAATATGTTTCCAAATTTTTCCCTCTATTTTTGAGCTATGGTAATGTATTATTTATAGCTATCAAATTAAATTATAAGGATTTGCCATATTCCCTAGAACTATTAGTGAATTTTGTAATATATCTTGCATGGAATTGCCTTCTTGTCCAGTTTTAATAAAACAATATTTCCCTAAAATTTAAGTGGAGGACTTATCTCATGGACTACTCCATGGTTTTGTAAGGATATTTCTTTGACAATAAAATCTTGAAGGTTGCTAAATTTGGGAAAGACTATTGGTGGCGAAGCAAACATTGTGTAGAGTTAATAGGAACAGAGAATTCTATAGAATGGTTGTTAAGGAGATTGAGAAGGCAAATCTATGCCCTTAAGAATGGTCCATTGTAATATTCTGCCCCCAACTGAGTTTTGGGTGTTTGCTATTTTTTTGTATATTTTGCATAAAATGAAATGAATAGAAAATAAAATGACAACAACTAAGGAAAGCTGTAACTTTAAAATTACATTTCCCATCACAATGAGAATTGATACTAAGATATTACATGCATATAACAGTAAACCCTTTTAAGAAAAAGCTTAGAAACTAAGGTACCCGGTTTTTATTACAAGGTGGAAATGATCTGATACATCAATGGAAGCCACTCAGAAAACTGAGTTCTTCATTAGCAGCAAAATCAAACCCTAGTTGAATGTGCACACAAACTCTGAAATGAAGGCCCAAAATGTACGACCTCTGCTACAAATGATAAGAAATCTGGAGTTTGCAATATTAAACACAAAACCCTCTCCAAACTCCTCAAAATGACTGAATAATTCTGCAACAATGTAGCCCACAGGCACTCCCTGAGTGAGAATGCACTAAACCACTCTGAAGATGTCTTGCAATCTCGAGAATGGTGTCCCTGCTGGAGGTTTCCGTCTCCACACAAGCTCCAATAAACCCTTGCAAATCAACTCTGCAAGTGCTCTCCAAAATGCTCATGAATTCACAATAGCCAAAGATATGAAAAATGAAGCTTCATCTCCTTTTTATATTACTCACCAAGGGGGTCGACCACATTGGGCATTTCATTACTTTTAATTTGTTTTGATTTCATCTAAGTCCCCCTTGAAATTGGCGTCCCTTTTAATCATACTAATAGTCACTTTATGATATCAATTTTAATTTTAAGTGACTAGCACATCCTTATGTCTCCCATATTAAAATATAAGGCCCAAAATTAATAAATTAAACATTACATTTAATTTATTAGGAAATAAACTTCGGCCATTAAAATTTCTTAGCTCCCCAATGCCGACCCAAGAAATAATATGAGAAACGGACACCCATTTCGTTGTAGATTCCAAACGTACCTTCCGTTCCCCAAGAAATTGCTCCAAACTGACTTACTAAAAATAGTAAGTCTCTGTCAAGCTGTCCAAAACGGCCTGAAAGACTGGCAAAAGAACACATTGCCTGTCCAAATGACAACTCAACATCCCAAGTGGGCTCCCACACATCTGACACTGCCTACGGGAACCCGTGAGTAGGCAAGTCCACTCTACAACTGAAGACTGACTAGGATGGGGACATTACAGTCCTCCCTCCCCAAGATTGCTTGTCCTCAAGCAATGCCAGTACAACCCCAACATCATCTGACTGAGCCAAACTGAAACCAACTATGATCCCAGGGTCCCAAATCAATCTCAAGAAAAACCCATCATGCTGATGCTACGCCACTCTGATTATAACTGAGAATCCATCATGCCAAAGTTGTACTCTCCTCTCCTGTGACCCAATAATGTAACCATCATCAAAATTCAAACTAAAATACCTGCGAGGGCTGAAAACTATATCATGAAATATCTCCTGCCAAAGCACCTCAGTGAGGTCCACATCTATAATCCCTCTGTCTGACACGATCTTGGGCAACAGGAAAAATAATTTGCTCAACCCAAAAACATATTCCTCATGAGTGGTTGTCTCTCTGAATAAATCACTCTCCATCCTCTTGAGAGATACTACTCTCATGCCTCCATCTGAAATGCCTCGAAGGACTATCTTCTTCCCTCTTGATTCGAACTTCATCTCCATACTATGCAAGTTCATGGTGAACTCGCCAAGGGTACGCATCCAATGCATACCAAGGACCACGTCTGTGTCTCCAATCCCTACAACATAAAAATCATCCTGGAGGTCATATTCACCCATCCGAATGCGAAGATTGGGAATCTTCCGTGTACAAGTAAGAGTGAATCCATCTGCCATCATCACCTTGAAACCATCGAAAGGTTCCGTCTGCAAGCCCCGCTTGGCTACAAGCCCCTCATCTATAAAATTGTGTGTAGCACCTGTATCAATGAGTGTAGTAATCCGCTGTCCACTTAACACTCCTCGCACCTTAAATGAACCAGCCTTCTGGAAACTACAAAGTTGTGCCACAACTCCCTCTTTTTCATGTGTAGCCTCAACATCTCCATCACTATCTGAGCCACTGCTATCAAAATCATCCTGCTGGTCTGATTTCTCTGTATCTGAATTGTAGTTGAAAAATACTCAATCTGTTTAGCTTTAGCTTTCACTGCACACTTGTGAGATGGATCCCATGGCTCCCTGCACTGAAAACATAATTTCTTCTTCCTTAGCTCATTCCAACTCTCGCTGTCCACTTTGCTAGGAGAATCTTTAGGTGAGTTTGAATTCTTCTGAAATTGTCTCTTATCCTTCTTATGCCCGAAACCCTTAGACTGAAATTTACTCCTAGAAGTGGATGACTCCATATCCCTAGCCTTGCGAATGGCTTCCTGCAAGCTGGGAGGATTAAGGGCTTTGATCCAGCCCTTCAATGGATCGGACAAACCATCAATGAACAACACTATGAGCCTCCTCTCGGAAATATCTGTAACCAAGACTGAGAGCCTCTGAAAATCAGCAACATAGCTCTCTACTGAACCCCACTGCTTGAGTTGCGCCAACTCCTTAAAATGGAGCTCTGGATCCTTCCTGTCAAACCTCTCAATCAATCTCTTTGTGAAGTCTGTATAGGAGGTAATCTGACCATGTCCAAGGGTGAACATCCCATGATGCCACCACTCATGTGCTAGACCATCTAGATGTAACGCTGAATATTTGATTGCTTCTATCTCAGGCATCGGGTTCAAGTGAAGGTATGTGTCCAACTTTTGGACCCATGCTCTAGCAGTACTCTTCCCGGATCCATCAAAGTATGGTATAGAGAGTTTGCTAACCCTCTTCTGAAGCTCATGATTATGATGCCTTCCCCTCTGTGGCCTATTCCTGGCTCTCCAATCTACATACTCTCGGAAGGACAACTCTGCTCTAAATTCAGGACTGGAATTTTCCCAATCCCGTAGAATCTGCTCCTGGAAGTCATTTTGAGTAGGCTCCTCTTCAGGCTGCACCTCAACTCTGGGTGGAAAGGTGGGAATCAAAGGTCTAGTGCTCGCTGCCCTAGCTCTGTAATTCTGATCCGCACCCCCTTGGTTCACTGAACCCTCTCCGTTTCCATTATTTCTGTTGTTTCCAGCCTCACCTCCTCGCTGCCCATTATTGTTTTGATTGTTCTGGTTGTTGTTTGCATTGTTACAAACCATTTGTTGGGTCACTAGTGCAACTAATTGAGCCATACTCTGTTGAAGGTCACGCTGCCCCCTCTGTAATTTTGTTATGATCTCTCTATCTGTAGGTCCTCTGTTCTCTCTATCCCTGTCTCTATCTCCCATGATTTCTTCCTCTCTCCCTGTTTCCGGAAATGTGTCAAATGGGTCTTCGTCTATATTGGGATTAGGTCTGTTTCTTCTACGATAGTATTGGTGTGTACCCGGCTGCATTCAAACCCTCAGGATGGCAGGAAGAGCTGGGCTCTGATACCACTGTAATATTCTGCCCCCAACTGAGTTTTGGGTGTTTGCTATTTTTTTGTGTATTTTGCATAAAATGAAATGAACAAAAAATAAAATGATAGCAACTAAGGAAAGTTGTAACTTTCAAATTACATTTCCCATCACAATGAGAATTGATACTAAGATATTACATGCATATAACAGTAAACCCTTTTAAGCAAAAGCTAGGCATTGGTTGTGTTAAGATTTTGTCCTATATTTGAGTCACTTGTAATTGGATTATTGTATAATAATTGCCATATAGTGATTGTCGTACATTGGATTGTTGTATTGGATTGCTGTATTGAAATTGCCATATAGTGAATGCTATTTTTTGTACAATGGAGAGATAAGTTTGCAATGTAAATTGAAGGTTAGCAGTCTGGATAAGGATAGACCTTCCTATTCAATGATTGAAGTGCTGATTATTGAGATGAATGCAGTCATAGCCGATCATTAAATCTGTCATATCAAATTGTTCCTCCAAGGGTGGAATACTCCCGCCAGGCTATGGTATCCACTTGTATGTGTTAGTATTCTCATTGTGCACTTTTGGTTTTATAATTGGTAATGGAATTGTATTGCAATTTGTTGTTGTCCATTTCTATATTTTGGTGCCTTTGCTTGTTCGAAGATGGGTTAGTTTTAGTGACATGGAGTTGTCACAAGCATATCACTCGGGAAGGTACATAATGACAATAATGGGATGCTTTCAGTGCAGTCAACAAACAATGTGGTTTCCTTTGGAAGAAAGGAAAATTGGTATTTGCAAACAAAAATGATGCAAACTTGTTTGTTGATGTTGACAAAGGACCGATGCACAAAGCAGACGTGCAAGTGGATGTGCACATAGATGTGGAATTGAATGCTCATGTAGACATGCATGGAGACACTTAAGTGTTCATGCACAAAGGAGACTATGAGTGTCTATGCACAAAGGAGATGCGCAAGTGTTTGCATGGGAAGATGATGAAGAAGATATAACGTGTGCCAAAGAAAAAAATTGCATAAGTGAAGATGTTCACATAGAGATATGTGTTGATGAAAAAGCTTGTGTGGTTGTCTGCACAAATGGACAATTGCACAGTAATATGTGCGGAAGCGATGAAGATGCACAGGAAAATGAATGAATTTTGGTTGTTCTGCAATGACAGTGAGGTCATTGCTGAAATTTATAGAATGGAACAAGGTGAGACAAAGTTTGTTTGGTCCTAAAATTGAAGGTTGAGTTAGTTGTTTACCTATCGAGGAGGATTCGTTAGACACATTGAAGAAAAGGTGGTTTGTAGGGGGGCTTCTTGTGTATTTGAAGAAGATTAGGGTGGTCCCTCTGATGTCATATCAAGAGGTGTTTTGATTGGGCCTTGAACTTGGAAAATGATGCAAAGATTATCATTAAATACTAGGGTCATGTTAATGAGGACAAGAGCGATTACAAAGATGGAAGTGACTCTGATGTTAAGAGTGATGATTTTGAGAATGAGAATAATTGGGAGAATGATTTGAAGGCATCATCTAGACGTTGGGGTCAAGAAGTTAGCGTAGAAAGTGACAGAAAAATGAGAGCAACAAAAGCAATGATTCTTAGAATGAGTGCAACATGAATAATGCATGTACAAATGTGAAATCATTGCTGCAAGTATGTGCAACAAAAAGGGAGACTGTATTAAGGAGGGATGTCATTTGTGGTGTTGTTCATGACAACTACCAGAGAATTGGAAGATGCCAAATCGAGTATGATACTGAGGGAAGATCCATTGTGTAGTGCTAGCCATGCCATTTGTGGGGGCACTTTGCATGTGAATGGTAGTGTTGCGAGTCAAGACAAACCAGTGATGTATAGAGGGTTTGAAAAGCCAGAGAAGAGTGAGCCGTAGCCATGAAGCAAAGGAGGTGAACTTGATGAACTTGATTCCAATTGAGGAGATGAACTAGATGGTTGAAGCTGCACAAGAAGAGTAGGTTGCACAAGAGGTTGAGACTATGTAGGAGGTTGAAATCACACAACTAGGTGAGATTGTGCAAGTGGTTGAAACTGCGCAATTGGGTCGAATTGTGCAGGTGCTAGATGAAGAGATAGTGGTGGATAATTTAGTGGCCATGCAACTCAGTTCAAACTAGGAAGAACAATGCACACACGCCTCGAAAGGAGAAATTCAACAAGTGTTGGGTGCAGAACACAAATTGAGTGCCTTAAATGACGAAGCGAGTGATGTACACGAGAAAGAGGGAGTTTATTCAATTTTTGACCATTTTCCAGGGTCATTTGGCTGTTTGGACATGAGTTGTTTGGATCCAAGCGCCAATGGTTAGACTTGGGCCATCTGTGTTGGGACCCAGAGTCAAAGTGCTGAGTGTTAAAGGACATAAGCAAGGGTTTTATTGGAGTGAAATCAAAATCTTAGAGGGAAAGGAAAGCTTGTCATAATAGTTCAACAAGCTAGACAAGTTTTGGCACAGGTTAGAGAAGTGTGCACGAGGTGCCAAATAACCCTATGCATGGTGGCAACAATTTGCAAGATAGTGGAGTGCACAGGTTGATGGAGATCAACAGCGTTACCTTGATGAGCTCAAGTAGTGAGGATAGATTTAAGCAAAGAAGTTTGAGAAGTCGTCTAGGTAGTTATAATAACCATGGTAGATAGTTATTGAGAGTGCACGATTTCTATCGCCAAGGTATGGCAAGGTTGGTGACCTTAGCTTTCATTCTATCAATCCTTTTAACATTAGGGAAGTCAAATCCTATGATGCTTTGTGGAGTAGGCATGAGTAGAGAAGTAGTGATTGGTACTCGTGGCATCCTATTTTAGGAGAGGAAGAGGAATATTCTTGAGTGGAATGACAAGTTTAGTGACGCAATGGGGATTTATAATCATTTTTATAATTGAAATTGTTTAAGACCATTAAACACTGAGTGCTTGAAAATTTTATTTTTCTTAAAGCGGATGATATAATTGAGGATTATAATAATTGATACAATAGTTTTAATAAACTATTGTAGAGTTGGAGTGATGTAACCAAGAAATTCACAAAGTAGCAACATGTTTTATCAGGTATTTTGACTTCTCTAACATTAATTGTTCATCGCGACAAGGCTTTAACGATCATGTTCATCACATATGATGTCATCAAGTTCATTATATGCCAATATCGTTACTGACAGTTTTCCTTGTCCACTGATACCGCCATGACTTATGTCTTCAATCAGAATAAGACAACATTGCAGGCAAGAAAATTGACATGTTTGCATAATCAATTAATAAGTGCACTGGAAGTCAAGTACACACATTAAGAGTTTTGATATATTTGATGTTATAAAGTTGTGATGTAATATTGTACGTGACAATGTGTAATGTTAAGTGAAGTATTAGTTATGTACGGATAAGTCATTAGTCATAAAGTGAGTCATGAAATGAAATGTAAATGTATCAAGCTCTCTGAGATTCTATGCTGGGCCGTTTGAGATGCTATGCCAAGCTGTCTGAACTGCTTATTTGGGCTGTTTGAGATGTTGTGCCGGGTTGTTTGAAATGTTATGTCAGACCGTTTGAACTGCTTAGCTAGGCTGTTTGAGATGTTGTGCTGGGTCGTCTTAATGCTGTGTCGGTTGGCCGTCTGAGATACTGTGATGAGCTGTCTAAATGTTGTGTCGGGCTGTTTGGATGCTATGCCGAGCCATTTGGACTACTCAGTCGGGCCGTCTGAATTGCTGTGTTGGGTTGTTTGGATGCTATCTCAAGTCGTTTGGACTGCTTAGCTGGGCCGTCTGAATTGCTTTGTGGGCAGTCTGATATATTGTAATTGTAAGTTCTTCAGATTGTATATTTTGTTCATTTAAGTGGTAATGGAATTGTATTGTAGTATGTTGTATTCCATTTATACATTCTGGCATTGTTGCCTATACAAAGTTGGGTCATCCATTTCTACATTTTGGTGCCTTTGCCTATTCGAAATTGGGTCATCCATTTCTACATTCTGGCACCATTGCCTATTGTAAGTTATTCACATTGTATATTTTGTTCATTTAAGTGGTAATGGAATTGTGTTGCAGTATGTTGTATTCCATTTCTACAAACATCTTGTTGTGTTGCTTGAGTCATTTTTAATGAGGATTTTACTGTACTATTAGACTATTTGTAAGCCGTTTCTCATGCGTCTTTTATTTCTTTTGCTTCATATTCCTACCTTGCTGTTTCCTTCCACATTTGCTGGTTTTTTATTTAGAGCCGGAACTTTGTTAATATTTTGTTTTCATCAATATTATAAGTACTATGCAATAAATAATATAATGGGGCCGATGTTTATGCTTGAAATTGTTCTTTAATGATTTTCTGAACTTTTATTTTGTTTATATTTCTGACATAGGAGATTCCCTTGAAGAGGCATAATGTGGTTTGGATGACTTGGGGTGTACCACCAAGCCATCCAATTTTTTATATTGGTATGTAGTTTTGTTTCTTAACCATAAGAGATTTTAAAATTTCTAGGATGTAAAGAACTGTAGACACACATATATAGGTGAGATGCAGAACTTTGTGGTAAAATTGTTGTTCAAATGCTAGTTTTGAATCATTTTAGTTAGTCTTTTGCATGCTCAAAAACAAGAGTAATGATGCTATCTGTGAACTTTTTCCTTTTATATTTTCTTTAATGTTTTGAAGTTAAAAGCAATATCTTAACTAAAAATACTTTAATGTATTGATGGTGGAAGCTCTCGTCTGTTTTGGTGTTTCAAACTCTTGTGCCTCAATGTTTATCTTTCCCTGAGGCTTTTCGCTGATAGAACAAACAAATTTGATTGCTGTTTGTTTTCTATGAATATTCATTACTTCCATTTTAAGCATTAATCAAAAGGCTTTCCTTTCCAGAACTTGGACTCCAAGACTGCATAGAACATGTTTGGAGAGACACTGTAGTGTATTTGAAAAGTGATGAGCCTCTCTTTATTGGACGTGCTTATGGTCGTGTGAGTCGTGATCTGCTTCATGAAGAATTGCTGACAAGGTCTGTTTAGTTACACTGCCAATATTTTATAGTGATATGTTTCCAAGTAATGAACATATCAGAAGAAATAGATAAGCTTCTTTTTTGTTTTTATTGTATTATTTCTGTTTTCATATAAATGTTGAAACTTGAAATTTTATTAATGCGAACAGTCTAACATCCTCAATTTGCAGATTTTATCTCTAAGGCAAAGATCTACTCCTTGGATGATACTATTAAACATGAGCACAATGTTAAAATTAAACTATATTTCAGCCTTAGCTCCAAAATTCATAAGTATACATTCAAATGGTTCAATTTGATTATGTATAAACCAAACTCACATTGAAATACAAACCGTTATAATTGAGGTGCTCAAAAGAAATCCAAGATTAGAGAAAGTCAAGTTATACATGATAGAACACCAGATGTCAGGATTGGCAGTAATAATCGGGGTCAGAGAGGCAGAAACTAGATTTATCTGAAGAAGTTGCAGCCTTTTCAAATTCCTTTCCATTGCTAGCAAGTTTTTGTTGCTGTTTCATGAGATTCCAGATTGCTTCTTTAGAGCAGAAGTGTGGTCTAGAAATTGTTTCTGTTTTGTCTCTATCTGCTTCCATACTAGTATAATTTTTTTTTTTTTTCCTAATGCTTTAATTTGGTTAAACACAAACCAAACTCACATTTAAATACAAACTCTAATCATTGAATCACTCAAAAGAAATCCAAGATTGAAGAAAGTCGAGTTATATGTAATAAAATAATAGAAGTTAGGTGTGGCAGTAATAATCTGAGTCAGAGAGGCAGACCCCAGAAGCAGCTTAAGAAGTTGCAGTCTTTTCAAACTCCTTCCCATTGCTGGAAAATTTTTGTTGCTGTTTGATGAGGTTCCAGATTACTTCTTTAGAGCAGAAGTGTGGTCTATAGATTTTTTGTCTTGTCTCTATCTGCCTTCATACTAGTATGACTTTCTTCTTTTCTTCTTTTCCTGTTTTTGTTTTTGTCTTTTTGTTTTTTTGTGTGTGTGTGTTTTGGTTGTCGAATTTGAGGAAGTCATTTGCTTATTCAATTTCTAATGATTTGCTTCATTTTATCCATTTCTTCTATGGAAAGAGATGATTTTACAAATTCACCATCTATACCTCCAAGAGATAAAACAAAGAAAATACAACCCAAAGGAGATATCCAATCATGATATTTAACAAGAATAAATGACTGCAATCCTATTCAAGTAGCGGTATTACATTAGCCAACTGCTTTATGGAATTGTCCTTGAATCTGCAATGAGTTGAAAAAGTAAGCAGGTGATTAAAAGGCTTCATTTAGAGGATTTACAAGAAGAGTCTTAAAATCACTAGATCCTATGATGGCCTATTGCATTTTATGATCATTGATGTTCCTAGAATGGTTCATTTTATGTGTTCATTACCCTCTTGGTTTTCCAGTTAAGGATTCAGAGTCACAAGTATAGTGTTATTAGATCCATTCTTTATCACTCGGGGCACATAATAACATTTAATAGTGCCTTTCATCCTCCAAACTATATTTCTAACAATCTCCACATGTGACCAAAGTAGGCCAATGGGACTCATTGGAAATAATGTTACAATGCACTGTGGCAACCAAAAATGTCTAGATAATATAAGCTAAACTAGAATAAATGAACTTCACTAAAGTGAAACTATAGTACAATAGTAGATCTCAGCTTCGTGGGTTGACCCAAAATTGGGTAGACCCTAAATATGTTGTATGTAGTGAAGAAGTGAGGGAACCAACAACCAAGGAAGAATAGGTCAAGTGGATCCATGAACTAACTCTAATCAATAGTGGAATGCAAAGTAGAACAAAGATGTCATCATTGCTAACCATCCCAAAAGAGCCAATATAGGATATATTGATGCTTCTAAGAGAATTGTTAGGATTAAGGGGGCTTGTTGGATTATCCTTGAAGGGCACGAAGTTTGATTCCTCAAATTTTTTCTAAAATACGAGGAAGTAATAGAAAAAGACAAGAAACCTGTAAGTTGCATCTGCCTCCCCCACCTAGGCAAGTGAGGAGGGATTGATACCTAGTGCTAGAGAGCCACAATTCCATGCATTTGCATGCAAGAAGGTTGCATCAAAGCCCTAGTAGCTACTCTCCTCTGTTTATAAGGCTCACAGATCTATCATTATTATTCTAGAAACTGATAGCCTTTGATGAATGCTTATTGCTCTAGGTAACATGGATAGGGTGAAAGAACAAGGTGATTAATCGAGTAGTAGTTGATCTCTTTTGTAACAACTAATGCTCGAGAGTGATAGCTTCTCAAAGATAAAAGTGCAATCAACTCCAATTGTATCACAGTGGGAGTATTCCACCCATGGAGGAACAATTTGATATGGTAGATTTAATGATCGACTATGATTGCATTCATCTCAATAATCAGAACTTTAGTCTATAAATTGAAAAGTCTATCCTCTTTCGGACTGCTAACCTTCAGTGCACAAACTTATTTCTCCACATTGTACGACAATCTCAGTATAACAATCTCAATACGACAATGATGGTATGATGTTTGGGCAATGCACTGTATGACATTGGATGTATGACATTAGCAGTACATCATTTGTTGTATGACAACTTCAATATATGATAACTCCATTGTACGACAACTCTTGTACTCTTTAGATTAAGAATTGGTGAACCCTACACTGTACAGGCAGCTGATAGGATCCTTGATGTATTTGGTCAACACTTGACTAGATATATGTTTTGCAGTGAACACCTTGAGTCAGTTCATGGTGGAGCCAAGGCAGGAGAATTGGGTAGTAGCAAAACATGTGCTCAGATACTTGAGGGGCACGGTGGAGTATGGTTTGAGATATCTTGGAGATGGTGAAGTGAGGTTGCAGGGGTATACAAACTCAAATTGCGCAGACAATGTAGCAGACAGGAAGAGCACCTCGAGGTGCTGCTTTAGCTTGGGATCAGGCATGATATCCTGGTTCAGCAGGAAGCAGGCTTCTGTGGCACTTAGCTCAATAGAGGCCGAATACATGGCAGCTAGTATTGCTAGTTGTGAGGCCATCTGGCTTCACAAGTTGCTTATAGTATTGATTGATCAGGAGTTGGATCCCACGGTGATATACTGTGATAATCAGATTTGTATCAAACTCTCTTAGAATCCAGTATTTCATGACAAGTCCAAACACATAGACATCAAATATCACTTCATACGAGACAAGATTCAGAAAGGAGTTGTAAAGCGCCTGTATATTCCCACAGATCAACAGGTAGTTGATATTCTAACCAAGCCCTTAGTGAAAGGGAAGTTTGAAGCATTCAGAGACAAACTTGGATTGGTGTAGAATTCCTTCCTCGCTAAGAGGGGGTGTTGAGAAATGTAGCTCGGACAGGAACTTCTTGCACAGGCTTCAGTATGACTGTGCTAGAAGTGGTTTGAGACATTTCTAATTCTATTTTGATCACTTAAGTGATTTTATTTTGTGATTCACTTAAGTGATTCTATTTTGAAATTCACTTAAGTGATTTTCTATTTTTAAGTTCACTTAAGTGATTCTATTTTGTAATTCACTTAAATGATTCTATTTTGAAATTCACTCAAGTGATTTTCTATTTTTAACCTTACATCTCAAGATGAGATGAGATCTAATCTTAGGGTTAGAGAGATTAGGGTTACCTTTTTCAAGGATAAAAGGAGAAGGTCAAGAGTTTTTTACACAAAAAAGAGAAGGAGAATAGATTTTTGAAGGAAAACTACAAGCTTAAGAGGAGAAGAATAGTGAAATTGCTGGCCAAAAAGGCAGCAAGAGAGCAGGGTGTCCTACTGTAGCTGTAGCCTCCTTTATTTATAATATTTCAGGTTCAGAAATATATTTAACTTCCGCTGTTCACACTGTTTATTTTTCAGCCATCTGTGTGACTGTTGCATATTTAGATAAATTAATTTCAGATCTGATTTATTTTAAAATAACATAGGACAACAGTTATCTATGGCTGGAAAATTTACACTTGTTTCTTCTTCAATTGGTTCACAATTAACCATACTCACTTATGTTTTCATTCTGTATGGCTTTAACTTCGAACCATTATTTGTCTCAGGATACAATGGCCCGTCTAGTTTCTTCAATTTCACTGTACCATTATCCATCATCTCCTCAACCTAGAAGGGTCCAAGTCACAAAGTCTTCAATTTGTCTGGCTTGATCTCTCTTTTGCCATTAAACTTGAGGATCAAGTCACTTGGCTTCATACTCATCTTCCTCAGGTGCTTGTCATGCCATAGTTTCATTCGATGTTCAACAATCTCCATTACCCATTGAGCCATCACTCTTTTCTTGTCCAGTTTGATTAGTGTTGTTAGCCTTTCCTCAGGGCTCTCTTAGTCACCTAAACGGTTTTGCACTTCCACTCACAAAGTTGGTACTAGGAACTCAACTGACACAACTGCCTTCTACGTAGACATCAACTGGAATGATGTATGGTTCATCGTTGGCTTATATGTAGTTTTGTATGCCCACAAAATTGTTGGCAATCTTTCCTCCCAATCAACATCCTCAATTCCACACGTCTTGTACATTATCAAAACCAAGACCTTGTTCGTTGCCTCCACTTGCCCATTTGCCCTCGGGTAATATGGACTAGACAATTAGTGCAAGATCTTGAACTTTGTGGTGAGTTTTTAAATGATCTCATTGACAAAGTGTCCTTTGCGATCACTCGTCAACTGGAGAGGTATGTTGAATCTTGTAATCACTTGTTTGTATAAGAAATGCACAATGCTCTTTGCAAAATTGTTGTGCAACGCCCTTACCTAAACCCACTTCGCCAGATACTCAGTTGCCACCATAATGTACCTACATTTTATCTTGCTAGTTCTTAATGCTCCCACAAAATCTAGACCCCATTTTTCAAAAAACTCCTCTGGTTGTGATGGGTGTAATGGCATAAAGTCCCTCCTCGGCGGTCTCCTAGCTCTTTGGCACGTATCGCATGCCGTCACAAACTCCTTTGCATCACAATAGAGAGTGGGCCACCATAGCTCTGCCAGAAGCACCTTCCTTGATATTGCATCTGGTCCAATGTGCCCGCTTGTCGACCCTTCATGAGCTTCCTTCATTGCTGAGTTCATTTCCTCATCCATTACACACCTCAAAACTCCATCAGACCTGATTTTGTATAATAATCGAACTATCAACTGGAATGGTGTTGATTTGATGATGATTTTCTTCCTTTCGATTGCCGTGAATTCTTGTGGCAGCTCCCCTAACGACAAGTATTCCCCCATGCACTTGTACCACAATGACGACATAGTGATTGCAAATAAATAAGCGTTCAAAAATTCATCCGACACTCCTATTGTAGGTTCTCTTGAGCGAATCCTTGATAGCTGATTTGCTATTACATGTTTCTTCCCCGGTCTCACAACCACACGAAACACAAACTCCTTCAACGTGATGAGCCACCTGCTAACTTGTCCATGAATTGTCGGCTTGTTGATCAGATATAGCAATGCTTGATGATCTACATATAAGGTGAAGGGATTGGCAAGCAGATAGTGTCTAAAATTTTGTACTACATGTACCATTCCCAAAGCCTCTTGCTCCATTGTGATGTAATTCTTCTCTGCTCGTGACAACAACCAACTTGAAAAATATATTGACTGATCCAGTCCAGTTTGCCCCTCTTGGGCCAACCTGTATCCAATTGCAAAATTGGATGCATCTACATGGACGTGAAACTCTTTCTCCCAATATGGAAATACCAAAATGGGTGCACAAACCAATTTCGCCTTCAACTCCTTGAAAGCATTTTGATGCTCCTTCGTCCATCAAAAAGGATCATTCTTGTGTGTTTGTACGTCTAACGAGTGTGATACTTGTGCAAAGTTCTTAATAAAATGCCGATAATACTTGACATGTCCCAAAAAGGACTTCAGTGAACTTACATCATATGGTTCCTCCATGCTCATGACGACTCTTGTCGGGGTCGGTCTTTAAACCTTCTTTGCACACCACATGTCCGAGCAACTTCACGTATGGCACAAACAACTTGCATTTCTTTGGGTTCAAGGATAATCAAGCATTCATACACAACTTCATGCATTCCTCCAATGTCGTTAAATGCTAATCCTTCTCGTACAATGACCAATCATCTAGGAAAACTTTAAACTTGCTAGTGGACATCTGCTAAAAAATGTAAAAAATTATTCTCTAAAATGTGGTTGGGGCATTGCACAAATTGAAGGGCATTTGATTATATGCATAAATGCCATTTTCCATTACAGAAGTGGTCTTCAATCTATCTTCTTCGACGATACTGATTTGATTGTAGCTTGAGAATCCATCCAAGAATGAATAGATCTCATGTCCTGCTACTTCCTCTAAGATCGAATCAGTAAAAGGTATTGGGAAGGGATCCTTAATAGTCACTGCGTTAAACTTCAGATATCTACACATGCGGTTCTGAATAATATCCTTCAAGCTGATCACAATCAGTGACACCCACTCACTTGTAGTCACCTTAAACATTATTCCAACATCCAACATCTTTTTGATTTCAACATTGACCAAGGCCACATACTTCAAGGTTATTCTATACAGCCTTCGTCGTATTGGTTGTGCACCTAACACCAATGGAATGCAATGCACACATAGTTCTAGTGGGATCCCCTTCAAGTCCTTACATGTCCAAGTGAAGACCTCCTTGTGTTGCATGAAATGAAAGCAACAACTTTCAACACTGGGTCCCAATTGTCTCCGCAATAAATCATCTTCTCTTTGTCACCTTCGTTGAGATTGACCTGTACCATCATTGGTCCTTTGTATTGTATGGCATTAGGTTCGCTTGCCACTTTAGCCACATCAAATGGGTGTAGGAGCTAGTTCTGACCAGCCTCAAAATTAGAAATGTATATAAGTCAAAATAAGTGTAAATGAGCACAAATTGTAAAGACAAATGAAATGCAAATGAAAGTGAAATGTAATTTTGGTAGTTTGACGTCAAGGGTGATGACATCATCATTGATTAAATGAATTTGTAAAGGTACAACTAATGTAATGTAAGCATAATGCGAATGGAGGGTAGTTAATGGTGAGGTGTCTAGGCGGTAGTTTTTGATAACTGCCAACTCTCAAGGAGAAAAGGACCTCCCCATTCAATTGTGCGGAGCCATTAGACATCAAATAGCATTGTATGTGGAGAGTGTCTACATTGTAGCCCTGTGTATTGTAGATAGTCTGTAATATCGTACATACAGGAGTAATACAATTCTGATTCATCCTTCAACTGTGTAACCTGTATAATGCTATTGCTGCAGTAAGTATATTGGTAGGTTGTTTCCAAGTTTTGTGTATGCATGTGTGAAGTAGAGTTGCAATCCAAGGAGAGCCATACAAGGAGTGCCAACATAGGTTGATAGTCTGTACATAGTAGATAGTCTGTAATACCGTACAGACAGGAGTAATACAATACTGATTCATCCTTCAACTGTGTTCTGTATAATGCTATTGCTGCAGTAAGTACATTGGTAGGTTGTTTCCAAGTTTTGTGTATGCATGTGTGAAGTAGAGTTGCAATCCAAGGAGAGCCATATAAGGAGTGCCAACATAGGTTGACAGAAGAGTGGAATCACTGTTGTACAAGTGGTTGCCATTCAAGTGGATTGCAGTGTTGTCGTACAAGTACTTGCCGTACAGGTGAACATCACTTGATTTCCGTACAAGTGGATGTTGATCACTTTGCCATACAAGTGTGAATGCTAAGCAATTGTGGATCAATTTGACTGCAGTCTTGGTTAGTTTCTAAGTCTGTCATATTGTTCCTCCAACTATTGGAATACATGCCATTGTGCTACAATGGGTGTGCTCGTTTCTCATCAATCATAGCATCACCAACACTATATTCTGCAAAGTTCCATGGGAAAGTCCACTTTTTCTCTTCCTCTTTGGCTGCAAACTTTGTATTTTGACTTCACTCGTTGATCTCGTACACACTTCATCTTGGTTCATCATGGTCATCTTCTTCTACCTGAATACACATGCAGTTTGACTGGAAGACTTCATAGTCTTCCATCTGTTAATGGAGAAGTCCAATGTCTGAGTGCTCCTTATCTTCCATGCACTCTTCCAACTCTAGCACACCATATTCATTTGGTTGGTGTCCGTTTTCATCCTCCAATGATGAGCTTCCAAATTAATTGGATGTTACCAAGTCTTCACTAACGGATTGGTTCTTCAAGTTGTTTCATGTATTTGTGCTGGCCTTTATTGAATGTTAGATGATCCTTCTCCCAATTGTGGTTCACCTTTGCCGTGTGTAGCCATCCATGTCTCAATAATGCATTGTACACGGGTTTCTTTGCAATAACCACAAAGTTCATGATGAATTGTTGATCAACAATCTTCACTTTTTGTGCAGTCCTTTCATTTCTTTGCCAAATTGGATTGCACCATACAATCTGAAATTTGAAGACCATAGAAATGGCGCTCCCAAATCTCTCCATGTCTTCTCTGGAAAGACATTCACACTTGATCCTCCATCAACAATCACTTGTGCAAACCTATGGTTAAGCAACTCATTGTGGATTAGTGTTGGCTTCTTTCCAACATCAATCATCAAAAATATCAGATTAGTGAGCTGATCCCTTCTTATTCTCGTTGCTTCTTGTTGGCATCGTAGCTTCTCCACTCTCCTTGTTTGCATCATCTCCCCTATCGTCGCATATAGCTCTGGTATTGCACATAGTGGACTAGATACCTTTACTTCAACACTTGTATTCAATACTTGCGCGGTCAACTATTGTGTTGACGTCTCCTCTTCTTCACTTGTGATTGGTTTATTTAGCTTTTTCATCGATTGGTCTTCCTCATTTCTTCTTCTATTTGAACATGTGCTTCTTGCCATCTCTCCCTCTCCTTGGCAGGATCCGTGTACTGCTCAACCTTCTTTGCTTGTGCTCGTGTAACTGCTAGCACATGTTTTTCCTTTTGTTGTTGGTCCTTTGGAGGCTCTTCAATGTCAATAAAATTGACATTCTACGAGTTGCTTGAACTCGCTTTCTTCGGGCAATTTGCCTCCATATGATTGCCTAGTTTGCACCATCGACAAAGTTTCCTCTACAATCACTCATCAACTGGAGGGCCCTTTGAATTTTGTAATGACTTGTTCATACAAGATTCTTGTAGGGTGGGCCATCATAGCCATGCCAAAAGGACTTTTCTTGCAGTCTTATCTGGCCCCTTATGCCCTATTGCAAATACCTTATGAGATTCCTTTAATGTTGCGTTCACTTCCTCGTCCATGACGCATTTTTGCAAAATCCCATCAAGTCTAATTTTTTATAACAAACCAACTATTAATTGGAATGGTGCTGACTTAATAATGATCTTCTTCTTTTTTGTTGTTGTCAACTCTTTTGACAGCTCGCCTGTCAACAAGCATTCTTTTGCGTACTTGTACCATGACGATAGCATAGTGATTGAGAATAGATGAACATCTAGAAATTCATCGACATTTCTCCTCTTGTAGGTTCTCCTAAGCGTATCCTTGACAGTTGATTTGCTATTGTGTTTCTTCCCAGATATCACCACCGCTCGAAACATGAACTCTTGCGACGTCACAAGCCACATGCTAATTCTTCTGTGAATGGTTGACTTGTTTATTAAATACAACAATTCTTGATGATCTATGTAGAAGGCAAAAGTGTTGTCAAGCAAGTAATATTTGAATTTTTGTATTGCATATATCATCCCCAATGCTACCCGCTCCATTGTGCTGTAATTCTTTGCTTGTGACAACAATCGATTTGAAAAATATATGGGTGATCCAGCCTATACTATCCCTTCTAGGCAAGTACGCATCTAATCGCAAAGTTGGACATGTCTATGTGGACATGAAACACCTTTTCCTAATCTGGAAACACCAAAATTGGCATGCAAACCAATTTTGCCTTCAACTTCTCAAAGGCATTTTAGTGCTCCTTCATCCACCTGAAAGGAACACCTTTGCATGTCAACGCATCAAGAGGGTGTGAAACTTGTGCAAAATTCTTTATGAAGCGTTGATAATACTCGACATGCCAATGAATTTAATGAGCTAGCATCGTTTGGCTCCTCCATCCTTATCTCAACTCGAATTTTCTTAGGATTTGTCTTCAACCCCTCTTTGCACACCACGCGGCCTAGCAACTTTCCATATTTCACCAGCAAGTTGCATTTCTTTGGATTTATGGAGGATCGAGCATTCATGCACAATTGTATGCACTCCTCCAACGCCTTCAAATGCTCGTCCTTCCTCTCGTATAGTGACCAATTGTCTAGGAACACTTTGAACTTGCCTTTCGACATGTGTTCAAAAATATACAAAATAATCCTTTGAAATGTGGAAAGAGCATTGCACAAACCAAAAGGCATTGGGTTATATGCAAAAATACCATTTTCCACAACAAATGTGGTCTTCCCTTGATCCTCCTCGGCTAGTCCATCCAAAAATGAATAGATATCATGACCTGCTACTTTCTCCAAGATCGAATCAATAAAAGGTATCGGAAAGGGATCCTTGATGGTCACCGCATTCAAACTGCAAAAATCCACACATATGGATTTGGTTACTTTCCTTCTTCAAACTGATGACAATAGGTGACACCCATTCGCTCATTGTCACCTTGAAGATTATTCCTGCATCCAACATCTTCTCTATTTCCCTATTGACCAAGGCCACATACTTTGGATTCATTTGATACATCCTTGTTACAAGTTGCGCGCTTGGAACCAATGGATTGTGATGCATGTACAACTCTGGTGGAATCCCTTGTAAATCCTTATATGACCATGTGAAGACTTCCTTGTATTGCATGAAGATTTTAAAAGCTGTCACCTTTCAAACTAGATCCCACTCATCCTTGCAATGGATTATCTTATCCTCTTCTCCTTTGCCGAGATTCACCTACAATGTCTTCAGTCCTTCATACTTTATGGTGTTATGTTCCTTCACCACTTTTTCCACATCAAAAGGATGTTCTGGCTTCTCATCAATTTGGACGTTGCCAACACTATACTCCACAAAATTTTGGTGGAAAGGTCATTTTTTCCTCTTTGACTTTTATGGCTGGTTTGGCACTTTGACTGCATTCTCCGACGTCATACACACTTCGAGGTCCCAAATCTTGGACATCCTCTACATTAATGCACATGCAGGTAGGCTAGAAATCTTCATAATATTACATTTGCCAATGTAGAAGTCCGCTATCTTAGTGCTCTTCATCCTTCGTACACTCCTCCAATTCCAACACTCCATTTGTTGCATGCCCATTCGCCTGATCTTCTTCTTCGACGATGAATTGCTGGACTCATCAGAAATTGCCAACTCTTCACTGAAGTAATGATTTTTCAAGTTTATTACATACTTTTGCTAGCCTTTCTTAAAAGTCAAGTTATTCTTTTCCTAATTGTGGTTTACTTTTTCCATGCGTAACCACCCACGTCCCAACAATGTATCATAAGCTGGTTGTTGCATAGAAATTACTACAAAGTCTAGAATGAACAGTCAAAACTCCTTTCATCAAAATGCCATATTGATTTGCGCCATACAGTCGAAAATTGGGAGACCACAAAAATGGTGCCGCCTTTCCTTTCTCGATTTCTTAGGTAGTACATTTACACTCGATCCCTTTTCAAGGATCATTTGCATCAAAATGTGGTTTCACAACTCAATATTGATTAGCGTTGGCTTCTTCCTAACATCAATCATCGAAACTGTCGGGTCTATGTATTGATCCTTCATTACTTTCCTTGTCTCTAGTTGACGTTGCAACTCTTCTACTCTCCTTCTCTGTAGCATCTCTCCAACATTTGTATCCAATACTTGTGTTGCCAACTACTTTGTTGACGTATCTTCATCTTCGATGACGATGGGTTCTTTCAACATCTTCTCCTGACTAATCTTCTTCTGATTGGTCTTCTATATTTCTTCCTTGAATTACACACGTTCTTCCTGCCATTTCTCTTCCTCCTTGGCAGGGTTCGGGTATTTCTTTGTTTTCTGCACTTGTGCTTGAGTTACCACCAGCATGTGTTTGTCCTTATGAGTTTGTTTTAGGCCCACGTGAGGCTCCTTTATGTCAATAAAATTGGCATTTTGCAAGTTGCTCGTGCTCACCTTCTTTGGACAATTTGCCTTCTTGTGGTTGCGAGGTCCATGCCATCTACACATCATCACATTATTGCTCCTAGCTTCTCTTGTCGGAGCATTCATACTATTTCATGCAAAATTTCTGATCAACGGATAAATCTCTCAAAGAAAAGTTCCGAAAAGGTGGGCGACTGCTTGGACAAACAAGAGCGCATCAATACCAAAAGGGGCAGGTATGAGTAATGGTGCACGAATTCCCAGACGAGACAATATAATGCACCATTATTAAGAAAATATGGATTCTCTACCAAGGACATTTCAACTCAGCAAGTCAGGAGAAGGTGGTTGAGCCATTAAAAATGAAGGAATAGGACCTACAGTCATGATAGTTGCGGACTGACAAAAGCAATGGTAGGAGGTATTCTTATTCAATATTCAAAATCCCCAAAAAAGGGTAGCTAAGAAAGTCAAATCATCCTACAAGTTTTGGAGGGAAAATCTCCATATTGTAATCTATAAATAGGAGTAGTTTAGGTTGTGCCAAGGATTGGCAAGTTTGCATTTGTATCCTCTTGTAAGTTCTCCTTACATTTCATTCTATAGAGCAGTTGGCTCCTTAGCGGCTTGTGAGCAAATCGGGCCCTCGCTTTTGGCACAATCTTTGTAAACAATTGCTTGCACACACACACACACACACACACACACACACACATATAGAGGCCAGCATCAATTTTCAGACTAGCCATTTGTGGCTCTCTTGCAGGCCCGTTTTTGTGTGTACATGGTTTTTACCTGTTCGTGGATTTTGCTTACGTATGTATGTGTGGGAGGCTTGTGTCAATTTTCTGACTAGCCATCTGTGGCTCTCTTGCGGACCTGTTTCCTTACGCGCATATACGTTGGTGGAGTTCATTTGTGCTTAAATGTGTCAAGGAGAGTAAGCGTTCACCGCTGGCATATAGCGTTCAGGTCTGTTGTGCAGGGGGATCTTAGTGGATCTTTTGGCGCATCACCACCCCTTTTCCTTTTGTTGAGCTGTTTTTTCCTCGTTTCTCTCATCCCTTTTCCCCTATAGATTTTAAGTGTGCTTGAAATATCACATCTTAACAAGGATCCGGCCTTGTAAAAATCTCCTGGAGGCCCTCGATTGAGCCGAACCCATGCTCTTGGCTGTGGCCTTGCTGTGTCTCTCCTTACGAGGCGTGATTGTTCTGATCGAGACAATCAGAGACGACAACAAAAACTAATATAAAACTGGGTAGGTTGATCTTCATCTTGAGGGTCTGATCTCAAAATTAGCACAAAATCAAGTTGTCACCCCACAATTCTACATTATTTTGCCAGAGCCACATCCCTGATTTACAATTCTCTACAGAATAACTTCTTGGTCGTTAGAAGACTCCTTTTTAGTGGTTTATTAGATCTTTAATTTTTAAATATCTTAGTTGCTTCTTTTCTGCAGTTACCTTCCACATCTCACAGAGACTGTCTCAAATGAAATGTAATAGATTTTTAAACTCAAATTTAACTGTTGTCTGTTTTGATAAAAGTATAGAGTGGGATGATTCTTTTCGAACTTATGGTGCATGCTTCCAATCAATGCTGGAGTTATAAGTGCTCAATATTTATATGTATAATCTGCCCCTAGTTTCAGTATGTTGTTCTATTTCATAAACAATAAAAGGACAACATTGTTGTATATGATATCTGCCAAAAAAAGTAGTAATCCTCCTATATTGGTACCTCCTTTCCGTTTGCAACTGAATGGCCTAGAAGCATCCCCAAAAGGATCACTGGCCTATAGAGGACTGATAACTGAGCAGTTATGGTTCAACCTATGCTTAAATGCTGCAAGTTTGTAATTAATGTGTTAATTATGATGAAGAAAATATAAGAATGATGATGTCACATGTACTTGGGGGAGGTTGTCACAACTTCTATACATGTTTTGGCTTCAAATTTGGCTGCTAAACTTATTTGGGGTATCCTAGGTTGGTTTTACATCCACATGTACATTATATACCTTACACAGCCTATAATGTCATATTAGATGGCTTTGAAGGCTCTTCAAGTGTTTCCTGGGCAATTTATGGGGTTTTTCTCACAATCATTTGAGAATATCTTATTTTGCTTAACCCAATTCTCATATAATTGTGAAAAAAAACCCATAAAACCCCATAAATAGTTGGGGCTGGGATTGATGAAAAGATAAGAGAGAAGGCTTTATTTGAAATTTTACCACTAGGGAATATATAAAAAGAATACACAAGGCATCTTATTCACCTCTTGTCACATCATGAAAAATTCAGAATTAGAATTAACTTTGCAGTGGTGTAAATACCTAAGCTACA
The DNA here is from genome assembly GCA_028583015.1 of Wollemia nobilis. NCBI lineage: Eukaryota > Viridiplantae > Streptophyta > Pinopsida > Araucariales > Araucariaceae > Wollemia > Wollemia nobilis. The sequence goes on along the minus strand of JAQPPZ010001836.1, from coordinate 6,860,731 downwards.
AGGGCACCATCCAAAAAGTATAGAAGTACAATTTAGATTAAGCAAACTGATGCTGACTAAAAAACAAGTAATGACAATCTTAATTTGAATTATCTATTTCCCAAAATTCATACACAGTTCTTCAGCACTTCACAAGGTGTCACCTTGGCCAGAGAATCCATTCATTTGTATTTATTTATATGAACATGTCATGTAACAGTTTAAAGAAAAAGATCCAAAGGGCTTTTGTTTGAGTTTACTCCTCACAAGGTTTACTATCAGCATGCACACCCTTTCAGGATTTGAAATTTGGTTCATATTCTAGGGCAATTTCGAGACCCTACATGATAGTTGTTTACCAAACCATATTCTTTGTGGACATCCTTAACCTGGCCTTGAAGGACAAGCCGGGGATACCTGTTCTATCCAAGAAATACCACCTATACCAGAAGGACTTGAATTTCCTTTATATGTTCCATCAATGATCAAAATTTAGTAAATGGGACATATTTAATGAGACCAAAGTTCTGCTTTAATGAGATGCTTAGTAAAAGGCTTAGTATCCAATCTTTAAATCATCTAATTGCAACTGTATTCTAGGCCAACTTCTCCTTTAGTGTTTAATGAGTCTTGGACAGCTCAACAGTGGAAGCTGTGATCATGATAAAAAATGAACTATGTTCCTTATCTCATTGCGGACAATGTGTTTCTATATTTAGTCTTTACCATAGGAAGACAATGTGTTTCTAGGAAGCATTTAGTCTTTGTTAGTTCGACATTTTGGCAAATTGGTGAAGGAATTATAATTTTCTGACATAGGGCAGCTTAACGAAGGGATTGGCCAATTCTTCAATAAGTGTAGGATTCATCCAACTTTTTCCAGAGAGGTCATCAAAAGGGTCCAAAGCATTATATACCTTTAAAACTGTTTTACAAACTGGGGATCAGAAGAACATATTGGGGTTTCAAAAGCCACATGGTCCCAGATTGTTTTTTGCCATAACGCTTGGTGACTCTATCCAAGTATTTTGAAAGAGGGTAGGTAAACCCTTTATGAGTAATCACCTAGGGAGTTTCTATGCTTCAGAATCTCACATAACCGACATTGCTTTTTTCCCTCGTTGGGGTTTGGAGTAGAGAAAAGCTTTAAGAGAATTGAACCGCTGCACATTATCAAGTAGGCCAGGCCAATCCATGCATGTATTCCATGTTGGAAGCCTGATTTGAGAAGACCTAAAGGAAAGATCAGTAGGAATTCAAAAATTACATACCTTGTGGATTTCTCTCAATTTGAGCAGAGTGACCAGACGTTTATACTGTGTGCCTCTGGCCATATCTGGAGATCAAGCAGGATATCTCCAAATGTTACCTTCATTTTAGACAAAACATAGAAGCTTTTTATGAATATAGGGAAGGCCTTTTATGATTGTATTCAGTAAGAAGTCTTAAGAAGAGATTCCAAAGAAATAATTATGTTTTCTATATCTCAAATGCAGGAACTCTCTGTCCCGAAGCAAACTTGGAAGTTATAGTAACACTCACTTCTCTGTTTCCTTAGAACTTTCCATAATTAAAAAAGGCTTCAACATTTATTTTGTTCCATTAGAATTTTCCCATTGGCTTATCCTGATTAAGGAGAACAAGATCACATTAAATAGCTGAAAGATTGGGATTGGACTAAGGACAGATTCAATCAATTTATTTTTGGCTAATCAGAGAGACCAGTGATCACTTCAAGAAAGAATTGACAATAACTAAACACTTGTTTGAAGCCACTAAAACTAATTAGCACTCCAAAATGCTTCCTTTGCATACTCCAAGTTTTCTGAGCAGTATGCAGAATTTTCCTGATATTCTGATCTGTAGAAGAGATGTAAATTGCATAGATTTGCCTCTGGATTTATTGGTGAGCTCACTGAATACTAAAGAAAGAATTCAAAAGCAGGAGTGAAAACTGAGTGTGATTAAGAGGTTTCCTTTTCCTAGAACAAGTAATGATCTTAAGGAAGTTTATATCCATTTCTGAGCTAGGAAGCGTACCCAAAGCTTTAACCATGTAAATATACAAGTTAATGTTAGGGAATATCTTATTCTAAGCATAAGGCACTGGATATTAGATATTCTCTTAATGGTTATGTCTTGTGAATAAACCTTTTATGATATTTTCATTTTATCGTTGTCAGATGTGCTGAAGCTGGAGTGTTATATCTCGATTCCAAAGTAGAGAAAATTACAGAAACCGGTGAAAGTCATAGTCTTATTGCTTGTGAAAATGGAATGATGATTCCCTGCAGGTAAGATTAAGGTCTTCAATACTTATGCAACTACTTATGTTCTAAAGTAAACTTTCAAGAGCAAATCTTACTATCCCTAACAGTTTATGGTATTATTCCTATACAGGCTTGTAACTGTTGCATCAGGGGCTGCTTCTGGAAAGTTCTTGCAATATGAGCTAGATGGTCCACCAGTTGGTGTACAGACTGCATATGGCATGGAAGTTGAGGTAGGAACATTAAATAAAGAGTTATACAAGTAACATGCCTTGATATGTGAATGGTGATGGTTAGCTGGGAAGGAATTTGTAGGCTCTCATTTGTCATCAGAGTGTTGATCAAAGCAGAAAATCCTTTACTGTTTAATATTATTGTTTGGTTACTGTGTGATGAGTGAAACGCTAAGATAAGGCATATCTTTTCTGTGGACAATGGGATTTTAAGAGTTTCTCAGCTCCCACAGTTCCTTTCGTCTATATTCATTCTATTTCCATGACATTTTTGGTTATGAAATCTCTAGGGTTTAAGAGCTTTAGTATCGACCAAAAACTGCTAAGGTAAAAAAATGGGAAAAAGGCAAGAAGAAACCGAGAAATACAATAGAAATTTCTTCAAAATGGGGAAGAAGTGTTTATAATCAGTAAGAGCAACTTCCCATTCATTTCTTATGGAGAATATCACTGAAAAATGGACTTCAGCCCTTTGCCATCAGAGAAAATCTGAGAGGAAAAAAGGGAATTTTTTTTTTGAAGTGAAATATGCAGCTATAAACCCTTTCTCAAAATTTTCACTTTTTCGATGTAATATTATGATACGAGGATCAATAGAGCAACATAAAGCCAAGCATTACATCAATACCAGAGCCCACATACAGAAATGGGTACATGGTACCCTCATTTATTTACACCTCTAGAAATGATATGACAGTGAGATGATCAGAACACTCTATACTATGATTCCAATACTCTATCCATGCCTCAAATATATAATGCAAAAAGATAAGATAGAATAATCATGGTAAATAGCCTAGGTGGATAACATGAGTCATTTAGAACAGCTTGGAAACCACTAAAGATAAGATTGGTTGGTAATAAACCTTATTTGATGTACATGAGATACATATGACATTTATGTGAATTATACACACACCATGTGAGTACATGAGTGAAGGACATATGTAGTTAATCTCACTTACCACTAATGAACATATGTAGTAACAAACCATATAGACCCACACATGTCTGAACATTTCCTACATCTGCCCTTAAAATTAAGTTGGAAGGACAATGCACACTAGTAGAAGGAAGGAGGCATTAGATGTTATCCCCTCTTAATGACAACTTCCTTCACCCCCAACAATCATCTTGGATGAAAAAATTCTGGTTGAGTCAAGGGCTTGGCAAAGATTGTACAATCTAGTCCTCTGCAGGGCCATAACTTGTATTAATCAAGGCATTGAATCAATTGTTGAGTGTATTGCGTGTTAAAGTCAATATGCTTGGTGTGCTACTGCTCAATTGGATTGTGAGTGATACAGGTAGCACTATGATTGCCATTCCAAGAAAATAGTGGGATGATTTTGTGGAAATTCAAGCTCTACAAGTAACTTACGCATCCTGGTTTAAACAATTCCCTGTTGACAAAAATAACATGCCAATGTTCAACCCCTCTAAAAGAAAAATCAATGATATTGTTTATTGCTTGACCATTTGACAGAACACAAACCAAGATGAAAGAGATGACCTTGAGGAGACTGGACTTTCATCAACGTCTCTAGCCTACTGAGAGTCTTTATAGCTAATTAAATACCCTGTACCCCTTCAAAAATAATGAAGGCCATAATGTAAATGTACCATTAATCTTCCAAGGATGCACTTTGTTGCTTTTCATTTACTCTCATGAGGATCTTAACTGAAGCAAGATAACATATGAAACACAATATTTGGATGACTATAAGAAAAGTAAAGGAGAATGCCAACCAGTTGCCTGTACAAAGTATCATTAAGTGCATGGATAGTACAATCGGCAATTAATATGACTTCATTGTGGTAATGGATAGGTGCTGTAAAGTCTATGAGGTAGATCAAGCCAATACTTAGGTTGAGAGATATTTTCAATTGTCCACCTGCAACCTTTGAAGGCCTACAAAATAATGAGGATGACCCACGTTTGTCATCCCAATACAACTCATAAGACCAGACTTCATGTGGACAGTAAGGTCATGGCTACTCTCCGCAATGAAGTTAGCAATGTTGACCTGTTCAACTCATCAATTGTGACATTGTGTGATACCATTAACTCCACAGATGACTTTTTTTGTGCCAGTTCAACAAAAATTGTTTCTTCCTAAAATTGTTTCTTAAAAATATTGCAGTTATAACTTTTTAATAAATAATAAGTTTATATGATATTTAATTTCTAAACTAACAGTTGGGACACTCATATTATTTATTTGTTATATATCTTTGTCTTTTGTTCTTTAAACTTTGGTGTTGTGATTCATTTAAAATTAATTTTTGCATTCTTTAGTCTTACATTCGAATTGCTTCCATGTTAACAAATGCACACACCCAAAGAGAAGCTCGAGCTTTTGACTGGTCGGCGGGACACATGAGAATCCTCTTTCAATATTTAGGAGCCTCATTATTATGGTCAGAATCAGGTTTGAGGATTTCTTTTGTGAAAAAATGCTACAACTTGTAGTGCCAATATACTTCATCTTGGGTCACAGCTAGTAGCATCTGGCTTCAGAAAAGGATCCCCAAGGCGAACCCCTTTGCCTGGATTGTGACTTATCGAAAGATCCTTACTTATGACAAACAAAGGAGAATTAAATAGCAAGGTCCATAAAATTGTAGTCTGTGCGAGTGTGATGTAAAAACATCTAATCATCTCCTTCTTCACTGTATTTGGTCTTCACAAGGGTGATTGTGGTGGTTATCTCAAATCAAGGATGGCTGGGTATCTCTCCCTACCATAGAGATTCTAGCTGGCATTTTACTGTTCCTATCATTATCTGCAAATTCTGGAAAGAGTAAAACAGAATACTCTTTCAGGATAAAATAATGTTATGAGGCCACTGTTAAAAGTACAATTGACAATTGCAGAAGTAGGTTGTTCCCAGAGCAAGTATCCTCTCTTGCACTTCCCAGATAAGATAATTCTATTAATGTCCACACATGGCCAAAGTAGGCCAATGGGACTCATTGATAAGAGCTGTTACAAATTGCAATGCATTGTAGTAACCACAAAGTACTACGAAAATAAGCTAAACTAGAGTAAAGAATCTTTGTAAACTACTCTAAAGTGGAATAATTGTATGGCATAAAATTACAGCTTCGAGGGTTACCCCAAATGGGTAAACCGTAACATGCTAAAAGCAATAATTAAGAGAGATCTAGAAGTTGAGGTACAACAAAGATAGAAAGGAGTTCCAATGGATCCAAGCGTTGATATTTATCAATAGTAGGATGTAAAGTAGAAGCAGAGTCATTGTTGTCACCAACTATCCCAAAAGGGGCAACACAGGATCTTATGAAGTTCCTAGGAGAATGTCTAGGCTAAGAGGGCCTAGTTGGCTAAACCTAGGAGGACATGGAGTTCGACCCCTCAAGACTCTTCTAGCATTCATGGTTATGGAACTATTAGAAGAGGACAAGAAAATAGTAAGTTGCGCTTGTCTACAACTCGGTATGTGAGGGGTGGCCAAAACCCGATGTTGAAGAACTGCAATCTTGTCTTGTCGCAAGGACACATAGATCTATCATTAATATTTTGGATAGTTGTAGCTTCCAATGAGCGCTTATTACTCTCGACTACAGAGATAGGGTGAAAGAATGAGATGATTAGTCAAGTAGTAGTCTGTCTCCCCTGTATTAATTGACGCCGAAGAGTCATAGCTTCCTTGAGGTAAAGAGCCAAGCATCTTTGGTCAGGATAGCTGAAAAAAATGGCAAGCGATCCACCTTAGTCTTTATACAAGCAATTATACCTGCTTTGAATCTCATTATAAACAAGACACTTTTCTTCAGTCTCCACTTTCCAAATTAAGCAAAAATGACATACCCTATCCACTTGAGGAATATGGTGGTCCGTCTCCACCCGCAACTAATGTGAGCATACTTTGAGTTGACCAAGAGGAATGCTAAGCTTGTATCCAACATTGCTCAACATGATTAGGACGAGTTATGATGCGATTCTTAATCCTCATGAAATGCTTAGTGTAGAAGGTCAACTTAGGACTAAGTGGGTGAGATGGAGTGACACAAGTGATTTTAATATATTGTTGATAAACATCTTTGACTACTTGATTAATTACCCTCTTATCAAGAAGAAGGTGGGGAGGAGCATTTAAAGAGTATTTGCAAGGAGATAGTTGATCTATGTAGGTGCAAACTAACTAAAGAAGAGAAATAACTTCTAAGTAGCATCCACGATGAGAACCAAAAGAGCCCCTAGAGGTAATTCATTTTGAGAATCAAAGCACCAAATATGGATGTCTCTTGGCCTAAGATGCAGTCGCCCATGGATCTAAGGCAATGAAGCTAAAAAATAATTCTGAAGATGCTCTCAAGACGAAGAGGATGAACACCAAATTCAGCTTGAACAATACATTGGGAAATAATTATTTTACATTAGATATGTTGCTGAAGCAAAATAGTTTGGACCCTCTCAATGCAAGCTCAATCAACATACCCTAGACATGGACCCCAAATCTCCAATCCATAAAGGACCTCAAAGTAAATTTGGGAGATTTATCTCTGAAAGTAGCTTGTAGGACACAAAAGATCCGATGCCTCTCTCCCCTTACCTTTCTAAAATTGAATTTTGATCTAGCAGTGAAAGGCAATAAACAAGAGGTGGTGGTCTCTTTTGCTGCCAAGATGATTATATCATCACTGCTTTTGCTTCTGATATCCCTTTTGATACTAACAACGACCAAAGGCGTAGGGAACTATTCTTGGTTTAAACATGACCAAGGATGCTGAGATGAGCAATTTGGTTATCAAAGGGGATTCCAAAATAATTATTGTTGAGGGGAGGGAGATTGTCAAATTGGAAACTTCAAATTATTTCGGAAAAATCTTGGGCTTTGATTTCTTCTTGAAGTATCATAAATCCATACATAGAGGGGTGAGAATGAACTAGCAAACCATTTGATAGATTTTACTTATGCTTGTGCCATTGAACGTCTATTATTTGAGTGTTGATTGATGCATTCGGGTTAAAGTCATTGTTGAAGATTGTTATACCATTTGTTAAGCTTGTATTTGTATGCTTTGGGTGCATTTATTCTAACTTTTGCAAGCTCTTCATTCAGATTCCTCTCTCTCCAAGTTGGGTCTTCTTTTATGCACATACTTATTTTTCTCCTCTCTTGTGAGCAAGGACTGCAAATATTGCATCTAGATCATAGGACCAATAGTCAGCTAGTTTTCTTAGTCCGAGGTCTTCCAATATTTCCGCAAGCTATGGATGGCACTTCTTGTTTACTGGCGTGATCATTAGGTATTTCTCTCTTGCCCTGTAAAAAGAGGCCCTCCTTTGCCCTTTAAAGAAACACAAATTTATATAATCCATTTACCTAACGTATTCTAGACTAAACAAATATTTTGGCACATGTGCAGGCAGTTCAAAAGGGTTACCCGAGAATCCATACAACCTAAAAAATGATCTATTCTTACCCAAGTAGAAGTTGCCTCTTGGTTGATCATCGACTGGTCTAATTAGTTCCCTGCTCCTTTCAGACAGTCTAGGCATATCTCCTTTCAAGCCTTTAACAATGGGCTTGCATTCTTGTTGTCGACATTCTCTCTGTTTGCATGACTCTTGTTGTTAGCACTCTCTCCGTCTACACGACCCTTGTTGTCAACACTTTGTGTGTGTGAACGACATTTGAAATTTGCATTGACCTTCCGCTATAAGACCTTTGTCATCAACTTTGTCTTCCTTTGCTATCAACAATAACATTTGCAACCAATTCTCTTCTCTCTCTTCCCCAGGGGGGCACACGCATTGAATCTCCAATTTTGTCACCTAGAGAATCTCATCTTTGCTCATATTCAAGCATCTTTGTCCAACACCAAGGGGCTTTGTAAAATAACTGCCTTCTACTTTTGCTTTCGTAGGTGAAAGGGGCTCTTGATGTTGTGCCTTCGTGTGAGCTTCGTCACGTTCAAAATCTTAACATCCATCGTCTACACATCTTTTGTCTTCACGATATGCAATACGTTGGGATCTGCACATTGATTCACTTGAGCTATGTGCGTCTTCCACACCAATGTGCATGTCTTGATGCATGATTCATTCATCCTATTGTGTTTGCTTTCTCTCCCATAACGTGTTCTCCTTTTTGATCTACTGTTGTTATGGCAATGGCGCCAAATGTAGTATAGATGATTTATTCCTATACGATCAAGTGAACATATCAAAAGAACATGCAACAAAGAAATGAACAACAATTGTAGGAACAATAGAACTAGTTCATTATGTGCAAATGATATACATTACTCACAACAACATAGTTTCCATGTCAAAAAAAACAACAAGAAAATCTCGTCTTCACCAATGATACCAGTGACATGACAACACAATGACAATACAATATTGCCAATCCACTAGTCTTGTATGGAATATATACAAATGAAAGAGGGGGAGACGGTTACAACCCCAACTATCACACCCTCATACCTAGCTACATGCACAGTTTGCAACTAATTACTCAAGACATTAAATGACACTTTGATTTATTACGTTTGGGTGCTGTTCACATTTGATGACCCATGATGTGTACAAAATGACAAACAACTTGATCAGCACTAAGTACAAACAAAATGAACTTCATTAACTAACTTGGGTTGTGTCTAAGATGGTGCCACATCTGCCTGCTTGGTCTGATGTGTTTGGCCGCATACAAAGGATGTTTATCATATAACATTTTTGCCATGAATTATGAGTTTTGAGAGATTTGCCAATTCACAGGAAGAAGCTAATATTTTGTGGACGTTACCTTTTGATGTTGCAAGCTTTGATGTTGCACAACACAGGTCCATATGCCATCCATAGAGTTAATATGAATGAAAAGAAACAGTCCACATAATAGGTTGCTCTAGATGTTGTAGCATGAATGAATATCTATCTATTTACCTATATATATAGGTATATTATTCCATGGCAACTCTTCATAAATAGTTCGATTTCATTAGATATACTATTTAATAAAGCTAATTTATTAAATTCCTTTTCCGATAGATTTTCTCAAATTCCAAGGATAGATTTTCTCAAGGATATGCCAAGTTCATTTTCTCAAATTCCTTTTCCGATAGATTTTGGATTCAATTCATTTTTAACAATAAAAAATGATCAATTTTAATGTCTTTTCCCATTAAAAACAAAATCACACATGCTTCCTACATCTGATCCTCTTAAAAGGGTGCTTGTGGAGATCACTGCTATGAAAAATTCTATTGCATGTGAATATTACAAAGGTGTTCAATTTATTAAGGATAAGATTAGAGGGTTTTAGCATTACTTACCTGAGTTGAAACTCTTATTTTTCTGAACCGTTCCACACCTGAACTTTGCAGGTTGAAAGCTTTCCTTATGATCCTGAATTAATGGTTTTCATGGACTACCGAGATTACATGAACCAAAAGACCACCAATTGTGATTCGAGTTTACCAACCTTTCTTTATGCCATGCCATTATCACCGACACGAGTATTTTTTGAGGTATGTAATGATACAAACTGCTAGTTAGCAGGATTATAACAAGTTAAAACTGCGTAAAAGCTGTTAGTAATGTTGCATACCTCTATGTCATTATTGACTCGCATTAACATTAATGTTTCTCTTTTTTAGCTTAGGGCTTTACATATATTGAGTAAATGGTTTTTCTATTTCAGGAAACTTGCTTGGCTTCAAGACCTGCTATGCCATTTGAAACATTGAAGAAGAGACTGCAGGCACGACTAAAAAATATGGGAATACATGTTTTGCATTTATATGAAGAGGTAAAGTGAAATAAATCGAAACTATCATGCATGCAAGCTTCTCAGAAGTTCATGTTATTCTGTCCTAGATTTTCTACTAATTCAGGTGATATGTTTTGACCATTTGCTTCAAAAGGGATAAATGAAAAGTAAATTATTTGAGCTATATATACGAGTTTGATAATAAGTGTCCATTCCATTTTGTTCCTGTTCTCAAATTTTCAGACATCCTCCTGTTAGAGTTGTTCTTTCTCTTTGGTTTGACTGGATATGAGCATATCGTATATTGTTTGAAACTTCTCAAATGAATTTTCTAATGATGCAATTATAATTTCATAAATCTATTTTGGAGTCCATCTTTACCCCCAGCTTTTCTTGGAGTTATTGATTTCCATTACAGGGTTGTACTTTATAGGGTGGGTCATTAGGTTCAAATCTTTGTTCCACAGGGATGAGTCTTGGGTTTTGGGGTTGTCTCGGAGACACATCCCAATGTCCCAAAAAGCCATCTTGGCATCCTGGCAATACATCCCACTGTCCTAGAAACCTGTCTCTCTGTCCTGGAAATTTCATGGAACATAGGTTCAAATGCATCTCTCACTAAACATGGATTTGCGATATGGTTTTGGAAATGACTTGTGATACAGAATGCAGTGGGGTATAATTCAGCCTATGTTAAGATTCCTGGGTTAAAATATTTTTCTCCTTGGAATGATTTGTTGATCTTTTCAAGTTTTTAGTTTGCTTTTGAATGTATCAGATTACAAGAGACAAATTATCTTGGTTAACTTATTTACAAGATGAGGCATATCTGGATTATTCTAACATACTTGTTTGTAATATTGGTATATAGCCGCAAGCATACTGGTGATATTTTTCTTGAGGATCAAGACAAAACCTAACTTCTGTATAAGGTGTCATCCAAAAATATTTGATATTTGTATTGAAGTTTAGTACATCAAGAGATTTTGTGCATTTAGTTTGATGGTGAGGAAATCAGTAGATTTTGTTTCTTTATCTCAAAGTAATGTTTTTGTCACTTCTTCCTCTAATTAATTGGGTGTTTAAGGTTTCCCCTGCTTATTAGGAAGTTGAAGACAAATAAATATGTTTTTAGTTAAGATGAATTTTGACTTCAGATTTGCATCCTTCCCATTATAGGTTTAATGAATATCTTTTGCTTTCACACCAGTTCATATTATTTTTCATAATTTTTATGGGTTCTTCCTTCACCCCTAAATCAATATCTCCTCTATCCTCTCGCAAATAAATTCATTCCCATCTTCGTTTCCATTCTCGAACCAATTCTATGTTCACAAAGAACTAATTATATCCCTTCTGATTGGAATAAATAAATTGCAAATATACAGTATTCATCTTCTGATGAATACTGTCCCAAGACCTTCCCTGACAATCATTGGGAAATAGTCAATCTCTAAAATGACAACACCATTCCTGAAGTTCCATGTTATGCCATAATCTATGTCCATACTTGTCACCAAAAAACCCTTTCATATCTCCTGACAGTACTGGGCCTGAATTTCAGTACCCATGCAACCACACCCCTCTACATGGTGAAGAAACATTTGATCCTACTTCAGTAGAACAGCCCTATCTCCAAGAAGACAGATCTTGCTTTTACTCGTTACCATCCCTTTCTAGGTGCATGGACTTTTACACTAGTAATACCCTTTTGATTCCTTTTGAACCCTTTATCTTATTTTTATCTTTCATGCATCAAAATACTCGCACCTTACACTCTTCATCTTTTCTGTTAATGTTTTCTTCTTGTAGGAGCACTTGATCAACTTTTTAACTTGATGTCCTTTGAAGCTTGTAGTCTTCCATTATCTCTAAATTGTGAGACAATGGTTTGTGGAAAACAAATGTTATAAATAAACACTAAAATTGTAAGTCATACTTCTTGACCCATTGTAATTTTACTCATTTTCATCATCCATCCTCATGATGGGTCAAAAACTATGATCCAAAATGCTGTTTATTTTTCTTGTAATTTTTTTTTTCCCAAACGCTATTGTCCTAAAAGGCTAAAATTCATGTCTTTTGCTTCCATTGTCATGTTCAAAGCTGTCTTGGATGCTCTAAATGAATTCAAAATACAATTTAATGTAGTCTCCATGCTATCTCTCTATCATCAAAATTTTCATTTATATTGATTAATTGATCCTATTCATTTAACTTTGTTAAAAAAACTGGGCATTCATTCTCCTCTCATCTATACATTGATTAATTGGATGCTCAATTAGATGACTTCAGTTGAGAAATTTTCCTCATACAATGTCTTCAACATTGCTCAAACCTTATCAAATGGCATTAGCTCAACTGGTTATATTCATGATGTATTACACATGGGGCCTGTTTCAATCCCATATAACCAATTAGAAAAAAATACGTTGCTCAAACCTTTCTAGCATTGTCTACATTCTACGTGTGGAATAATATCATCTCCAATTGATAGACTGATAATATAACAAGGTCTGGAAATTTGTCTTTGCATCTCCTGCAGCAACTTTGTTATCCTTGTGTTTGGCATTTCTATGGTTTTCTAGTCACAATATCCCACAATTTATTCGACAAAAATATTGTCCTCATATTTTATGCTTCTAGACTGTACTTTCTCCAATTGAGCGTATTGGAATCCAAAGGAAGAAGTTTTGAAGACTTTCCATGTCTGTGACTTATATCCAAGAACAACAGCGTGATAATATTTACAGCAATATCAGTATTCACTACTTACATGCATGGCAAGAAGAAAGGAGAATTGTCTTTGAAATAAAATCCTCTCCTTTTGAAAATCCTTATGGGAACATGACCAGTATCAAATAATTAAGCAGCCAACAAGAATTGTGAAGATCATGAACCACCTTGCTAGCCTTTCAAGCCGAATAGTCCATAAGGCCAAAACCAAATATAGCTCCTGTTGACAAGTTTTGTCACATTGCTTCTGAAGGGGTAGTGAAATTTGATTATGTTGATTTTCTTGATATAGTTTTCCTTATTTTTGTTGATAGTAGTGTTGCAGCAATTTTGGCTGTCATTTTTTGAATCCCCCTTGTAAATAACTGAATTTGAAAGAGCTTCGCCCATAATATAGCAAGAAAAAGGAGCTTCGCAAACAGCAGGCAGAAAAAAAAACATAGGTGCAAGCCAAATTTTCTAAGGCACAGAAAGAGCTTCGCAAGCGAAGCTCCCACAAGACTAGCTTCGGGCCGAAGTTTTGCGAAGCATACAATGTAAAGTAAAATGCCAAAACAAATTCTTAAGTGTGGAAAAACACTTCGCAGAAATGCTAGCGAAGCACCTGCTTCGGCCGTCCCTTTTGGCGAACCACTCCTCAGGAAAATCTACTTCGCTCAAAATCTTCCCGAAGCACCCGCTTCGGGCGACTCAAGTGCGAAGCTTCCCCCTCCGAAGGCTGGTTGTCCCTGAAAATTTTCTAAGGCATGGAGGAGCTTCGCTTGAATTTTCCCCGAAAGGCTGTTTTTGCAACGGTTCGCGGCGAAGCAATTTTGAAGGTCCACTTCGGCTGAATTTTGTGCGAAGCTCCCTCAGTAGAAGCCTAACTGTATGCCCAAAATTTTCTAAGGCAAAATTCTACTTCGCTTGAATTTTCCCCGAACGGCCACTTTGAAAGAAGGTTCGCAGCGAAGCTGTTTCTGGATGTCCCTTCGCTGCGAAGCACCAATACAAAGAGGTCTATCCCACTTCGGCTCTCATCCATGGCGAAGCAGCTCCCCGAACTAAAATTCAGCGAAGTTCTCCAGGGCACACACCCCAAGACTGGGTATTTCTTCGAGGCAATTGAGTGGTTCATTAATGCATCTTTACTTGCCCGAAAGACCCGGGACTCATTTTCAGCAATGGAAAAGGAAAGGTCAGCCGCAGGAGGAAAACCCGATGGACCCGGCAGCCACTCGAGCATTGCGCCCAGAGATTGAGGACGAGTCAGGCGGCCCATTAATGAGAGTTTCCCCGGCTAAAGCGGTCGTAATTGCTAAATATAGGAACGGATGTGAGAACTCAGTCACGGGAGGAGCGAAGGCAGATTTTCCAGTTTTTCGAGGGCGTACTGCTAGGTTTTGTGCAATGATGGCTCAGAGGGCCGGGTCCTCTATAAAAACCCATGAATTGTAATGAAAAAAGGGGGGAACTTTTGCTAGAAAGCTGTTGTAACTTGATTCCTGCAATTGATATTAAAGACTTTGGGCTCATTTCTCTCTTGTATGCTGCCTTCTGTGATTATTTCTGCTATTCTGTCTTTGATTGTATACTGTAATTCTGAATCCTGAATTTAGGTGTGTAATTAGGGACAGAACCCTGGAATTCTCCTGGAGGATACATAGGGGAGAAAATGCCATGTTAATGTTCTTGTATGCTGCCTGTGGATAGTGTTTCTGCTATATTTACATGTTTCCTGTTCGCTGTAATTCTGAAATCTGGATTTAGGCGTAGGGGAGTAAGTGAATCCTGGAACTCGTCCAGAGGATACATAGGAAAGTTAGCGTGGTGTTCATTTATGTGTTATCTTTTGTATTTATTGCTGCTACTTCAAGGTATTAGTTAGTGATCGTGCTGCTGGTTCTTCCCCTCATTAAATCAACCAACTGTGTTTCTTCCCTACTCTTTTATTTCTTTCCTGCACTCTTACTCTTTTTATCTCTTTCCTGCACTCTCATCTTTAAAAAATCAGTAGTTTAGTAAAGGAGCCGGCCTTTCTCCGGAGATTGGCACGGAGGGCATCTCTTCCCTCCGGCCTTTCAATGTTGGTCCAGGTCTAGGGCGCGTATACGTACAAAATCCTTTCCTGTGGCAGATTTGTGACCAACAGTTTCTGGCACGCCCGGTGGGACCCGGTCAGTCTCACCTTGTGAGTGGTAGTGAGAGCCGATGCTTATCTCATTACCAAACAGACTCTAGCATCTGGCGACTCTGCTTAACCTGGAAATCTCAAAGTCGTTGAGACCGATACCAAAGTATCCGTGCCTTCATGCAAACAAGATATCGAGTTAGGAATAGTGGAGAAGGAACTGAGTTTTTTGAACTCGACATTGATGCTTTCGGAGAGCACCCTAGGCTGATAACACCCGAACAGCTGTTACGGAGGGCGCCTTCGCAAGAAGCTGTATTTGATGAAGAGGGCCTGACTTCCGACAGCACAGCAGCTAGTCTTCCCCCTAATCCTCCTAACTCCCCCGATCATCCAAGCGCTTCCGCTTCAGTCAGTCACCTACAAGGGACTTCGGGAATCCCTATCTTTCCGACTCCAAGCGCAGGCATGGCACACCAACAGCAGCAGCAGCAGCTGCCGCCACAGCAACAACAACCCAGGTTGTTCCCGGCATGGAACTCTTCCGGACCATTAAACCTGGCGGGACAAGGACAGGTTCCACCTGCTGCGATGAAGAAAATTCCTACCTTCGATGGTACGGGGAAGACCGCTCTGGAACACATTCAAGACATAGTTTCTCTGGCGGCAATACACAACATCACCGAAGGAGTGATGGTGAAGCTTCTGGTTCTATCCCTCCGAGGAAAACTCCTTTATTGGTATAGATCGCTTCCGCCTGGCACCATAACAAGTTGGGACCAGTTAGCTGGACAACTGATGAGAGGTTTCAACGAGTCTGCTGACCCTTCCTCCCTCTTGCATCAATTTACGACAATTCAGAGACACCCGCAGGAGGAAATTGCAGACTTCAATGTGAGGTTCGCTCGGACTTGGCAAAGAGTACCTACTGGACTTCGGCCAACCAGCGAGGCTGCAACATACTACTACCTTAGGGCCCTCAATCCAGATATCAGTGTGATGGTAAGGTATTCGAATGTGAATACTTTCCCTGAGCTCTATGAATTAGCCCAGAAAGCGGAAATGGACCTGATAGCCGTAGGAAAGCTTCCCCAAAGGATGCCGATGCCTATATTCCCGGAGTTTCCGCAGACACAATGCTTGAATGCAGCTACGTCGCAAGCCTCCATAACCCCTGTATATCCCCTCTCATCATGGAATCCTAACCCCGTTGTAACCCAAATCGTTACACCACAAGTGCATTTCCCCGCGTATTCAACGCCACAGCCTACCGTTCCTGCGTTACCAGCACCACCTCAATACCCCGCTTTGCCCCCAATACCTACGATGGCTCCATTGCCGCAGGCCCCCAAAGCTGAAGATATGCAGGCTAAAATATTACAGGAAGTTCAGTCTTTGAACTCTACTGTACAGACTTTGTCCAACGATATGATTATCATGAAGAAGAAACAAGCACAACAAGAATTTCTTCCAAGGAGGTCTTACCCACCGCCAGCGCTCACCAAAGATCAAGTGGTGCAGCCAGGAAGATCTTCGGCAAGAAATGTTGTGATCGACGAAGGAACAAGCACTTCTGACACCGTGCATTGGTGTTCTACATGCAATGACCCACATGAGGAAAACACCTGTATGTTGCATCAACATTTTGTGCAGACGCTGTCAGGAAACAACCCCAGCGGACAAGTCAACATGATAAGACAAACAGATCAGAACCCGGTCGTGGACGAAGAAGAGCAAGTTTCGATGCTTACTAGGGAGGGAAAAAGACCAATGGAAGTGGACGCAGCTCAAATGGCTCCCTTGAAGGTATATACCCGCCGCGAAAAAGAGCAGCAACCTGCTAAAGCCCCAGACAAAGCTTTACACCCAGCGCCAGCAAAAGAGAAGACCCAACAAGTCTCCGCAGCCCCGCCTCAGGCTGAAACTAAAGAGCAGGCAAGGGAAAAGCTTAAGTTCCCTTCGCTAACCAAGCGGCAAAGAGTTGAAGCCACGGAGCAATATCACACAAAGTACGAAGCTAAAAAAGGGCCCGAAGTGCATACCCCCATAAGGTATAATATCGTGGATGAGCTAAAAAAGACCCCTGCCAAGATTAGTTTATATGATGCTTTACAGCTACCAGGACAAGTAGACCTGTTGCGGGAGTCTTTGAAGTCCGCGAAAGCTGGGCAATCAATGCCGCCCGCCATAGTGCAAACTCTGTCTACGTCCATAACAGGAAAGAACAGACCTCCCCCGTTTTACTTGTCATTACAAATGGAAGGTCACATTGTCCATAATTGTATGATTGATTCAGGGGCAGCAACGACGGTCATGCCTAAAGCGGTCTGCGAAGAAATAGGGATGGAGTATACAAGAAGCAGCCATGGCGTACTCCAACTGGATGGCACTCCTGTAAAGACCGTCGGGGTAATCAAAGATATACCCATCCGACTACACAAAGTGCCCCAAATTGTGGTGATACAGGAAGTGGTAGTAGTAGATCTAGAACCCTATTTCAGCATGTGTCTTTCGAGGGAATTCACAGCGAAGCTAGGGGGATACCTGTCCATGGACTATTCACATTTGGAGGTCCCATTCAAAGGGAAGAAGGTCAAGATTTACAACGAGAAACCTTCCACGTTTCTCGTACAGAAAATGACTGAAGAAGAATGCAATGATCTCGTCCATGCGATAACAGAAGAAATTGAACGAGTGGACTTAGTAGAGGAGTCCCTTGCACAACTAAGTTCTGAAGATGAATTTTCATTGACAGACTTTAATGCTATGATAGAGACAGAAATAGGGTGTTACACCATTGCAAAGCCAGAGAAACACATTAAGTCAGAAGATAAAGTACCTGCCCAAGGAGAATTATGGCAATTATTCTTTGATGGTGCCCGGTGCAAAAACGGAGTTGGGGCAGGGATCCTTCTAGTGTCACCATCCGGAGAACAAAAAGAATATTGCTATAGATTAGTTTGGAGCTGCACCAACAATGCAGCAGAATATGAAGCCCTATGCCTAGGACTGAAAAAAGCGGAAAAGCTAGGCATAAAACACCTCAAAATTTTTGGAGATTCAGAACTGGTATGCAATCAGGTCACCAACAAGTGCATCTCAAAAAAGCATTATCTTAAAGCATACCGCAACAGAGTATGGGACCTGTTTGAACAGTTTGAGTCACTCAATCTGCAGTCCATCCCGCGAGAGAAGAATAGACACGCCGACGTCTTGGCCTCCATCGCGGCTAGATATTCTCCAGCTGACGACATGGTACACAAGCCTAAGGCCGTGAGGATGATTTATAGGCCCTCTGTGCCGGATAAGGACATGCATTGGCAAGTTTTCGACAATGATGAACAGATCATCAATTTCTTGGTCCAAGAAGCAGCCACTGTTGAAGAAAGGAGTATGAAGAGCGAGGAGTATGAAGGACTGGTCCAGTTAAAAAATAACCATGTTCCAAGAGGATTGATCACTCTAGAGAGCTTGTTCGATCAGAACGACAGAGTAGTTTCTCACAGAATCAAAGTCGACGCTAGGCAATATCAAGATCTAGAGCTTGAATCCGGGAAAGTGATAAAAGTTGGAGCGGATTGTACCATGGCTGAGTTAGAACAAATCAGGTCTCTATGCAAGAAGTATCCAGATATAGTAGCCTGGTCTTACCAAGACCTAAAGGGCTATGACCGAAGGTTGGTTCAACACACCATCGAGCTACAAGAAGGGGTAAAACCTTTCGGACGAGAGGCAAAGGCCGGTCAACCCAAAGATCGAAGCTCTGATGAAAGCTGAACTTCTGAAAATGCTTGAAGCAAAGATCATCTATCCCATAAAGCATTCTTCTTGGGTAGCAAACTTAGTTCCTGTCAGGAAGAAAAATGGGGATATTCGGCTATGTGTGGACTTCCGCAACTTAAATCAGGCTTCACTTAAAGACCACTATCCCCTCCCGCAGATTGATCAAATCTTGCACTCAGTAGTTGGAGCCCAGCGTTTCTCCCTACTCGATGGTTTTTCAGGATATAACCAGATTTGGGTTAGAAATGAAGACCAACACAAAACAACCTTTACTACTAAGTGGGGGACGTTCGCTTACCAGCGGATGCCGTTTGGCCTTTCGAACGCAGGAGCTACCTTCCAGAGAGCTATGGACTTAGCATTTGGAGAACTGCTGAACAAGGTTATCGTCATCTATTTGGATGACATGACCGTCTTTTCCCGAAAAAGAGAGGACCATCCCTCGCACCTGCAGCAAATATTTGAAAAATGCCGAGAATTTGGCATCTCAATCAATCCTAAGAAGTCCATCTTTGCAGTGAATGAAGGAAGACTGCTGGGGCACCTTATATCGGAAAAGGGGCTCGCGATAGACCCTGACCGGGCTGAGGCTCTCCTAAAACTTCCATTACCAATGAATAAGAAGGGGCTGCAGTCCTTCTTCGGGCAAATTAATTTCGTGAGGAAGTTTGTACCAGACTTCGCCCAAATCATCAAGCCGATGTCCCAACTTTTAAAGAAAGATGCCGAATTTGTCTGGACTGATGAAAGAAGGGAAGCATTTGAAGAAATCAAGGCCCGAATCGCTCAGGCACCCGTCCTGACTAACCCTGACTACAGTAGGGATTTCATCCTATATGCTGTAGGAGAACCCGAAAGTTATGCCGCAGTCCTGACGCAAAAAGGAGAAGATGGCGAAGAGCGCCCCATTGCGTTTCTAAGCCAGGTGATACACCCCCACGAGGAGAAATACAACTTCATAGAAAGACAGGTGCACGCTGTCATGAAGTCCCTAAGGAAATTCAAACATTTCGTCTCCCAAAGTCGGGTTACAGTGTTCGTCATCCATCCTGATGTACGCAACTTCATTATCCAAGGAGAGTTGGGCAGCAAAAGGGCTGGTTGGGTCAACAAAATACAGGAATTTGACATTGAAATCAGACCCACAAAGTTGGTTCGCGGTCGCGCGCTATGCCAAGAGCTTGCGAAGAGCGTAGCAGCCGAAGTAACAGCTTGTCAGTGGGATGACTTAGCGGCAGAAGAAAGCTTCGCAAACCGAGACGAGGATGAAAAGGACTGGGTCAATGAAATAGTAGAATATTTCAGCACTGGGATATGTCCTTCGCATTTAAATACTTCGCAGCGAAGACACTTCAGGCTGAAAGCCCTTCGCTTTGTCTTACGCCCCGAGGGCCTGTTCTACCGAAATATTGATGGCGTTCTTCTGAAGTGTATAAGGGAGGATGATAAGAAATGGGTCCTTGGTGAATTCCACTCAGGTTTATCAGGGGGCCACTCTGCAGGAAGGACAACTGCTTTAAAGATAATCAAGGCGGGCTACTACTGGCCCTCGCTCTTTGCCGATGCCTTCGCGGTTTGCAGAAAGTGTGAACAGTGTCAGAAGGCCAGAGTACAATGTGTTATCGACAACAAGGAATGACTCATTGCACTCAGATCTTAAAGGAGAAAGCAGATGTAACCTGTTTCGCTTGGCAGCAGGCTTCGCTGAAGAGGCAAAAGGAATATTTCTCCGAAGTATAAAGGCATGGAAAATGCTTCGCAAAAGGGAACTGAGCGAAGCAACTTCAAAGGGAAAATTTTGCGAACCACTTCTTTGAGACAAAGGAACGCGCTTCGCTCCTAAGGTATCCTAAGCCCCACTTCGGGGTCAATCTTGCGCGAAGCGCCCGGTAAGACAGCGATGTAGCCTAGATCCCGTAAAAAGGCAGCTTCGGGTCCGAAGCATAGAAGACCAAGGGAAAGTTTAAGGTTCGCTGCGAAGCACTTTGCGCCAAAATCAGCTTCGCCAAGTCGTAGAGCGCAAAACGAGAAGCATTTAAAATGTGCCTTGAAACGTGTGCCAACTACAATCTAGGAAACCGTCCAGGACGTGGGGGTTTAATGCAAAGGTGGCGGAGCGCATCCCAAGAGAATGTCGTTATGATTAAAAGTTGCGCCCAGGTACGAGGTGGCAGGGGAATTAGATTTTCGAAGCTGGGCCAGGTCCTCGAAGTACACAGACCCGCGTGCAACCCCGCCGCAAAGCCAATGAAGAAGCAAAGCAATCCCTTCCGCCTGATTTTCGAATTTAATTTTGGTAGTTGCCATTAATGATGGTGGCTATAACCTTCGGCTATAAATCCCGAGCTTCACCAGTAAATAAGTTGTTTATCTGCCGTCAAGCAAGACTGTAAGAAACTTAGCCAGAGCTCTACGATATTCCCATTTTCTGCATTAAAATTCTGCTCCTTAAAAACGAAATGGGGAAGAAGAATTCTAAAGAGAAAAGGAAAGAGCCCGAGGTAGTGACTCCAGAAAAGGCAAAAGGGAGCAAGGAAGAAAAGAAGCATAGGCCCAAGAAGGTTGATTTAAACCTGCGCCCTGAGAAGCAACCCATAGAAGAAGGGGAGGAATCAGAGGATGAGCAACTTCCAAAACCTCCCATTTGATGGGTGGGAGAAGATAAGAGACACCGAACTTTCAAAAAGCATCGCAGAACTGCGATACACTATCGACTACATGAAGAGTTGATTATCTGCAGAAAATAAGAGGGCTGCCGCATACTACTCGCAGATATATTGGTATCTGACTCCACCAACTCACCACTGTCCTGAATTAATCTGCGCGATAGCCCAGAATTACCAGCCGTCCACCAGACAAGTTCTGGACGCTGCGGGTAATAAGTTATTTTCAATTTTTAAGGAAGATGTGCAAGTAGCTTTCGCTCCTTTGCAAGGGCCACCCAAGGGGTATTTAGTGTGCAATGTTCTATTGAATGAACAAATGGACAGATTTAACGCCTCCAACCACATTGTGAAATTTTTGAAGGAAAGTCTTAAGGATGGGCTACCTTTAGGCAAGCTACCACAGATGCCTCGCCTTCTGCAAGACTTCAAAAGCACAAATATCTTTTCCATTATTGCATGGGTCGCGGGTCTGTCTACAGACATCGAGGTTTATCCTTGGCAAGTGTCCCTGGCCGAATGCATTTCCTAAGGAGAGTTCTACGCTCCAGATCCCTCAAGGCTAAACACGAACCTGGTTTTCTTTGACTGGGCAGAATGGGTAGCGCGGACCTTGCACACGCGGCTGGTGAGTTTGAAGAATGTTGGGACAGGCCAATATTTTGGGCCGTGCTCTTTCCTAATCTGGCTCTTTTTCTGTCACACCCACGGGCATTTTCCTCATATTGCCATTACTCAGAGTGGCAAAGACGGAGCCCCGCTGCCGGTGTACCGATGGACCCCCCTCCTAGCCAGGACGAGGTCGTATTATGTGTTCAATCAGCAATTTTTAGGACCTGCTCTTCGACTCATCGCAGGGTTCTTGCCCTCGAGTACCCGTGGACCTTAGGGACAAAGTGGTCAATGAGCGGAAAGGGGATGTTTTTCAGTTGACTCAGGGCCTTGTCATCCGTCTGTTTGGATTCACGGGGAAACCCTTCATTTTGCCTGTATATCCTTCTGAATACCAATTTGCTTTAGAGGTCGCTCGCCAGAGCGATATGACAAATGTAGTTTACGGCCACGGCCGGAAGTGGGCCCCGACTTGCGATTTCCCTTTCAAAATGGGGGTCGTAGAGGTCTTCGCCATGAAACAATATGTATTTTTAGATGATAAACTTGCTGACTTCGGGTTGCTGCAACTTCCGCAGCGGTGGTGCTATGACCCCTTGGGGGTGATGAGAGATCATTTGAGGTTTAAAAATTTTCATATATGTCCTCAACCAAAGATAATAAAGCAGAGGAATAACCCTACCGGTAGAGATTTAGAGTGGCATTTGGAAAGAATGAAGACATTGCCACCATGGCACGAATTCTACACTATGGAAGTTGAATATGATCCTGCTAGACACCCTTTCCCGAGCGCAGACGCTGCTTTCTGGAGAAGAATGAAGGACGATTTGAGAGGGGAGATAAAGAATTGGCGCGAGCCACAACTCAAAGAATGGTGGATAATGAGAGTCCATCGACGTAGCGAGAAATCATACGGACTCTTGGAGATGGACAAAGATTTCGCCATTTATTATGAAGCGAATGTCGGATCATGGCAACCTCTCACTTTCGCTGATTTTATTCCTCCCAGTCCCCCAGGTTCGGGCGACAGCCCCAGAAGAGTGACCGATGATTCTGAACAAGAAGAGGAAGATGAAGTTGTAGCAACATCTCAGGAGCCGCTCAAGGAGCCTGCGGGAGGTTCCGAAGTTGAGGTCAAAAGGCCATCGCAGCAACAAGGGAAAGAGGATGCAAAGAAAAGAAAGAGACCTGGACAGGTCCAAATGCCTCCTCACCCGAAGCGGCCCCGCACCAAATCCTCCGGCGCTTCTAATGAACAATCTGCAGCAGGATCAGCGGAAGCCAATACGGAAAAAACAGCATCTCCACAGGCAGAGGGAAGTGTTGAAATAAATGTCATTGATGTGGAGGAATTCCTACAGGAGGCGGGAGACGTTGGAGAAAGGGTCGAAAATGTTGAAAATGCAGGAACCGTGGGAAGCAGCGAACCCAATACGCAGGAATTTGCCACTTCTGCTCTGCCGTTAGAGCACGCAGGTACGCATTCTTCTTCTCCTGCTCCCATTTCCCAACTTGTGTCAACTCTAGTCCCGGCCGAAGGTCCCTCTGAGCCTTCTCCAAAAGTTGCTTATCCAGTTGTACAGTCACCCCAACATGAAGTTTCTCTAACTATTACGAATGTGTCGCATGGTTCCGCCGCTCCCGTATGTGTTTCCACCCAGTCCGAGTCATCAGGCCGGGTCGTGTCCGCAGCCACCGCTTCGCTCACCCATACCACCATCCCGTTGGTACTTGGCCAGACTAAGGGCAACACTTCGTCCCCAAATCCCGACCCCCACCTCGCATCCACACAAACCATAGCTTCACCATCCACTACACCCACCACTGAGCCCACTGGCGACATGTCACCGATTCAGTCTTTGTACCTGCTTACCCCTTCGGCTGTCAACCCAGCCTTATTAGAAAATGAGTTAACCATGATCAAGGAGAGCGAAGAAGTTGATCCGAGCCTGCCAAAATACTGACAATATGCTCAAGGAGGCGAGGAGAAAGAGGGGGTATTTTCAAAATCTTTCAGAATTGGGTTTCCCGAGTTTCACTGACGATGACGAGAACCTTTTGACAAAAGAAGAATTGAAACCTGCCGGGCTTAGCTTTGAGAGCGATGTCTCTGAGATTGATCAGTGGAAAGAGCCAGTTACGGAAGGCCAGGTCACAAATTTTATTTTGAGATATTGTAGGATTGTGGCATGCTTAAATGATTTAAGCACTAGGGCCAAATATGTTGACATTGGGCAGATTGACAGGTTCCATGTCCTGGTTAAGGCATTGCAAGACCGAGAGCCTTTCCAAAAAGGTGCGTGGGCTCATATTCACCGAACCATGGAGAGGATCCGTGACCGCCTTCCACCGCCGCCGTTGGAGCAGATACCTAGCGAAGGAGATGGAAAAGGATTAGAAGTAGTTAATGAGGTGCCGCCGGAATCAGAAAAACGAGAAGGTTCTGGAGGTGACTCTGGCCCAATGGATGAAAGCTAGAGGGTTCTCACACCGAGGCGAACTCGTTGCCCCGCGAGCCGCCAAGAATGTTGACAAGTTTTGTCACATTGCTTCTGAAGGGGTAGTGAAATTTGATTATGTTGATTTTCTTGATATAGTTTTCCTTATTTTTGTTGATAGTAGTGTTGCAGCAATTTTGGTTGTCATTTTTTGAATCCCCCTTGTAAGTAATTGAATTTGAAAGAGCTTCGCCCATAATATAGCAAGAAAAAGGAGCTTCGCAAACAGCAGGCAGAAAAAAAAAACACAGGTGCAAGCCAAATTTTCTAAGGCATAGAAAGAGCTTCGCAAGCGAAGATCCCACAAGACTAGCTTTGGGCCGAAGTTTTGCGAAGCATACTATGTAAAGTAAAATGCCAAAACAAATTCTTAAGTGTGGAAAAACACTTCGCAGAAATGCTAGCGAAGCACCTGCTTCGGCCATCCCTTTTGGCGAACCACTCCTCAGGAAAATCTACTTTGCTCAAAATCTTCCCGAAGCACTGCTTCGAGCGACTCAAGTGCAAAGCTTTCCCCTCTGAAGGCTGGTTGTCCCTGAAAATTTTCTAAGGCATGGAGGAGCTTCGCTTGAATTTTCCCCGAAAGACTGTTTTTGCAACGGTTCGCGGCGAAGCAATTTTGAAGGTCCACTTCGGCTGAATTTTGTGCGAAGCTCCCTCAGTAGAAGCCTAACTGTATGCCCGAAATTTTCTAAGGCAAAATTCTACTTCGCTTGAATTTTCCCCGAATGACCACTTAGAAAGAAGGTTCGCAGCGAAGCTATTTTTGGATGTCCCTTCGTTGCGAAGCACCAATACAAAGAAGTCTATCCCACTTCGGCTCTCATCCATGGCGAAGCAGCTCCCCGAACTAAAATTCAGCGAAGTTCTCCAGGGCACACACCCCAAGACTGGGTATTTCTTCAAGGCAATTGAGTGGTTCATTAATGCATCTTTACTTGCCCGAAAGACTCGGGACTCATTTTCAGCAATGGAAAAGGAAAGGTCAGCCGCAGGAGGAAAACCCGATGGACCCGGCAGCCACTCGAGCATTGCGCCCAGAGATTGAGGACGAGTCAGGCGGCCCATTAATGAGAATTTCCCCGGCTAAAGCGGTCGTAATTGCTAAATATAGGAACGGATGTGAGAACTCAGTCACGGGAGGAGCGAAGGCAGATCCGCCGGCTTTTTGAGGGCGTACTGCTAGGTTTTGTGCAATGATGGCTCAGAGGGCCGGGTCCTCTATAAAAACCCATGAATTGTAATGAAAAAAGGGGGGGAACTTTTGCTAGAAAGCTGCTGTAACTTGATTCCTGCAATTGATATTAAAGACTTTGGGCTCATTTCTCTCTTGTATGCTGCCTTCTGTGATTATTTCTACTATTTTGTCTTTGATTGTATACTGTAATTCTGAATCCTGAATTTAGGTGTGTAATTAGGGACAAAACCCTGGAATTCTCTTAGAGGATACATAGGGGAGAAAATGCCATGTTAATGTTCTTGTATGCTGCCTGTGGATAGTGTTTCTGCTAGATTTACATGTTTCCTATTCGCTGTAATTCTGAAATCTGGATTTAGGCATAGGGGAGTAAGTGAATCCTGGAACTCGTCCAGAGGATACATAAGAAAGTTAGCGTGGTGTTCATTTATGTGTTATCTTTTGTATTTATTGCTGTTACTTCAAGGTATTAGTTAGTGATCGTGCTGCTAGTTCTTCCCCTCATGAAATCAACCAACTGTGTTTCTTCCCTACTCTTTTATTTCTTTCCTGCACTCTTACTCTTTTTCTCCTTCCTGCACTTCTATCTTTAAAAAAAAACAGTAGTTTAGTAAAGGAGCCGGCCTTTCTCCGGAGATTGGCACGGAGGGCATCTCTTCCCTTCGGCCTTTCAATGTTGGTCCAGGTCTAGGGCGCGTATACGTACAAAATCCTTTCCTGTGGCAAATTTGTGACCAACAGCTCCCAAATGAGTTAGCATTGGCAATAAGAAAATTTTGACCCAAGACAATATAGTAATGTGCTAGCACTCAAATAAATTTCAAAGTGCCTCAATTTGAGTAGACTTAAGTCTTATATCAAGCTTAACTATTATAGATCAGTTTGCTTTAATAATAGAGACCTACTCAATAATTGTGTGCATTGCCCTCTTCTTATAGCATGTTTTCTTTGTAAATTTATGTCCTATAGTTTCTATGGTAGTTAATTTTTTCATTGGATTAGACAACCTAATTAAGTACAATCCCATGGAAATATAATTAACCTTTAATGTTATTTTTGGAGGCATGAGCTAGTATTGAAAATAATAGATTTTTAAATTGTGTAATTTTATTGTGCTTTGCTTAAGATGAAGCATTTTCATATGACTTTAAACTTAGTTAAGTAGAATCCATCTGGGATGAATGCCTTATATTCTACTTTTATTGGCAGGAATGGTCTTATATTCCTGTTGGTGGTTCATTACCAAATACAAGACAAAAGCACCTAGGATTTGGTGCTGCAGCAAGCATGGTTCATCCTGCCACTGGTAAATTAAGGAGGTTTTGTCCCAATTTCCCAGTTTCAGAATAATATTTGGATAGTAAATACAGTCAGCTGATGCATTCCTTCTTTTGACTATTGTAGGCTATTCTGTTGTACGCTCCTTATCAGAGGCTCCATCATATGCGGCAGCTATTGCAAGTACTTTGAAGAATGATGCTGGCAATAGAGCTACAACTTTGTACAAACGGAAAACAGCAGATGCAGCATTGAGAGGTGAATGTTTACTGCTCATTGATATGTAGATGTATGCCTCTTCCTATATCAAAGCAATCTCTACTCTTTGTCAGTTTGATTATGCTTAAATTTGTAACTGAAGGTGTCAAAGTGGCAAAATGTAAGATTGATGATGTATGTTTAATTGTAATCAACTCATTAGTCAGTACACATCTTCTTTCATTTATTTGTGCCTTTTTTTTAAGAACCCTAGTGTTGTAATTTAGTACCTGAACTAAGGTATTTGTAGTGAAAAACTATTTATTCCTTTGTGAGCTTGAAAGGTGAGGAACTTCAGATATTTCCTGAGGGGACAAATAGATTGAAAATACTACAACTGGATAACAGCGATAAGAAGAATATCCACTTATGAGGGCATGATCACATCCTAAGTATTATCATGGTTTTTGGGTCATTGAAATCAAGGCAAATTATGAGTTGCCTTGATAAGACATTAGATAAGAAGCAGCACGAGAGAACATTAGAACTGAATTCATTTTATCCTTCTTAAAATTGACCCAAACATATGATGTAATTAATATCCATGTAGGACTGCAAGTAATCAAATCAAATTATTGATTGCAGAGAGATGGGAGAATAAGCTCGCAATTTCTTGATACATTTTTATTGTAATAAATTCTCCTGAGCAAAAAAGAAAGAGGTTGAGTGTCTGTCTTGTGCTGAAACTCTAGTACAATGCAGGAAACTTCAAAAACATTTCTCCAAATTTAAGGGGATAATCAAAGCATAATGCTTTGAATAACCAAAGAGCCTAGACAGCACAGTGTCATTCTTATTTTACAGGAAATAAATAGGCTTAGGAAAACAATTCTTTAAAGCTTTATCCAAATTGCTGTTTGATAGAAATACTTAAATTGCCACAAGGATTTGGTGCCATTGAAAATGCATGTTGCAGCTATATTGGAGGAACTTGAGTTTGGAATAGATTGTCTTACAGATCACATGCATATCATCCTAAATTCTAATTTGATACATTCCTCATCATGGGACAAAAAATTGGTACTCTTTAAATTTGGAGAACTCATGGAGTCTGTTATGTATATATCTCACATGACATTAGAAGAGTTCATGGTATTTGCTTTTGTAACTTGTTCAGAATGATCAAGTGCTGTCTATGCTGCCCTTCTGTATTTATTTATTTGGCTAGAATACATTGACATTTGCTTGTTTTAAAGATGTCAAATTAATCAAGAATCTGTCCTGGTATGGCATGATTTTATTCAACCTCTTGCATATGCTATCAAGTTGCTGTGGGCATTTTATTCTCAATTGAGTCAATGAATGGTGACATTTATATTCTTTTGGAAAATTTGGTCCTAAGGGTGGATGTTCTCATTGGAGCTTTTGTATCTTTCATTTGAAGTGATATATTCCTTAATTGAAACTTGAAAGAGTAAAGTTATGAGAAAAAAAATTGACTAATGATTATCCAAGGCCATAATCTTGTAGACCATGTTGTGTTGATTGATATTGTAAGCTAATGACAAAGAAAGGAACTGATTCATTATGTATGCATTTGATTCAGTATTTGTTGAATGCTATGCTAAGATGAAATTACATATTTTGATTTTATGGCTTCCTTTTCTCTCATTAAGGATTCACCCCTGCCCTCTCCCCTTTTGTCATAGATGTCATTTCACCTTACCTTGGTTTTCTTTTATTTGTTCACTGTACATCCTGGATGCTTTACTAAAGTCTTCATCTTGAAGAAAGTGCTAATTTACGTATCTCATATTGCCTTTTTGTTCATTATCTAAGCAGTTTGTTGTTGGTTACTGCAGCATGGGAAACCCTTTGGCCTCAAGAACGCAAGCGTCAACGGGCATTCTTTCTGTTTGGGCTTGAATTGATTGTGCAATTGAATATTGATGGGACAAGGATGTTCTTTGAAACATTTTTCCAGCTACCTGAGTGGTAAGCATTTCAATATGAAGTAGAGTTATTATGAGGTGCTACATTTTGTATCTGAAATATCTGCATCCAATTGCATGAAATCCATAGCATGTAAAGAAAAATGTTATTGGGTAAGTTCATGGAATTTGATTCTTCTACTGAAGTATACACTGTGGACGGAGAATTAGAAGCAGGGCAGTACTGAGAACTGATTCAAATGTCTCAAACTTCCAATCTACTTCTGAATTGACTCACAACCTTGTGGATATGGGTCCTTAACCAAAAGCCCAAACTGAGGCCCTTGGCAAGGCACTCACTTTCCAAGGTAATTGCAAGAGCTTGTTAATAGACTTGCTACAGCATAGTCCCACTTGCTGAAGTACCTAAGGTATTATCTAGGTCCTACCTTGTAAATATGATAAAAGACGAGCTACATTTTAAGTTTTGGGTATAACAATACAAAAATGATGTTGCAAGAATATAGACGTAATGTTACCATGAGCATTATAAAGTTTCTATTTACAGAGAACTGTAGAAACAAATTACAAGATTGGAAGAAGCACACAAGCCTTAAATGGTAGCATACTCTAGACTGCTACTTTGAAAGTCCTTGATAAAACTTGTGCTGTATAAAATAAATTATACACAGGTCCTGTGTCCCATTTTTCTCAAATGATCTTTTGAAATCAAATATCAGTTTATACTAACACATAAAAACTCCAGACATTACAGTATCTGGTCATGTTAAATTGGTAATGCGTCTTTCTCAAATATGGGAACACTTACTTCCCTTATAAGTTCAGTGCTCTTTTGTTTAAGAATCAAAGGAACAGGGGATATTGATCAATATAATCCATTTACATATCTAATGAACTCCACTTTTAATGGTGCAACTTCTTGTCAATGGCACAAAAGTTATTCTTGTTTCCACTACAATGGCTTTTATATACTGGAGACTGTTGTCATGGTTTGTGTGGCCAGCATCTGTGATTGCACTATTCACCATCAACAGAAATTAAAATCATTATCAAATCATTAGTAACAAGGATGGAAACTAACCATCTTGTTGCCACAGCAAAAGTTATACAATCTGAAAATCTGTTTCATATTCTCCGCAACTTTAATTATTAGCTATCTCATTTAAAATAAACCACTTTGATGCCTTATCAGCGTTTCATGAAGGGAAAACAATGCATTCTTGTACAAGTTACTTTTGGTCAAAATATGCTCTTTGGCTCAAGTAATTTACCATTATTTGTAACGAGCACAATAGCATTGTTTAGCATTTTAACGCAACTGAAATTACCTAAAAATGTGAGAGGCCATGTTCTCATTCACAGGAAAGTTATGGCCAGAAAGAAGAATAACTTCGTACAATAAAATATTATAAAAGACAGAATAAACATCTATCACTTATCAATGGATTTAATAGTTTGCAAAGGGTTAAATAGTTGACAGAACCATAGTAGAAGCTAAAGAAACTACTAAATCAGCGCTCTAGGTGGTCAGGAGCTTCTGTGGGTGTGTAGCATGACGATGGTATTCCGCAGTTGAAGGAACAGAGAAGGAATGACAGAGTAAATCGGCAACACAATTCATCAACATGCAGTCAAAACAACACTTAGACGGCCTCGTATTTCACTCCAAACGTCCTGCAGACACAATCAACTTATCCTTGACGACCTTGCACGACACAATGAGTTAGATGGCCTTGGCTTCAGTTCAGACGGCTTGTCTTATTTTCAGATGGCCTTGAATTAGAATGGGACGGCCTGGGTCAACATTCTAGATGGCCCAGTCTATAGAAAACAAAATAAGATCGAAATAGTTCGGACGGTCTATCTACAACAATGACAATCACATGCACAATGCTTACACAGTCTACACAACAATGTCTGAATGGAATTGTTATTATTGTCAGCAAGAATACATGGTATAGAAAGCAAGTTTCTCCTGCACTTCCTATGTACTCTTGTTTTCTCTCCTCTATGTGTGTATGTACCCCCTTTGAATGGGTGAGGGGTCCTATTTATACATTTAGGAGGTAGTTAAGACACGACACCTCATCATTTTCTTGCATTACATTTGTCATGCATGTATCTTACATTACATTTCATTTCATGCCTTACTACATGACTTATTAATTATACGTACATTCCGTCAAACACTTTATCGTACATATAACAAAACATTACAAATAACAAAACTACTACATTACAAAATTGCATGTATGTGTACTTGACTTCCGACATATTACATTATGTCCGAGGTGGTGCTTGAGATGGTTCCATGTCTAAATTGGCGCCTACATCTTCCCTCCCCTCTAGATTGGTCAACGACTTTGTCAATGACTGCTATTGCTCCTGAGGGCTCTAACTTTGCTGTGGATGAGGCGTTGGCATAGATACTCAACCCAACTCCTAAATTTGCAGCTTAAAGGCTTCAGTTTTTTCCTTCAATCTCTTTGCATAGGTTTGGGCAACAAGCCCACTGGAAGCCTTAATGATGTGACTTCTTCTCAAATTTTGTCAACCTAGCTTTCAACTCTGACTCTCTTTTTGCTGCTTCAGCTTCCTTCCTTGCAGCTTCCACAAGCTGCTCATCACGCTTCGCGATTATCTGGTCCCGTTGAGTAATCTCCTGCATCTTGGCTTCAAGTGCTTGTTCCCTCACCGTGCATTTCGACTTCAACTAACCAATTAGCTAATCCTATTGTTCCTATGCTTGCCTCATATTCTCCATTTCTTTCTGCATTCTTGCTAGTTTTGCTTCAGCTTCTTGCTGCACCTACCGAAGCTATCCTTCCACTGATTGTAACTGGTTGGCTTGCTCTTCTTCGTTCAGCTTTAGGCTATTAACCATCTGCTGAAACGTCTCCAGGCTTACTGCTAACCACTAAATTAGAGATGCCAAGAAGTTTATTTTGGCGTATGATTTCACCAATTCTCAATTTAACTTTCTTGACACCCTGAAATTCAGGAAATTCGTTTGTGACTCCCCCAATGTACACTCTTGGGGGATGTCTATACAAAGCTTGAGTTCCTTCTAGCATCTCCATCACTTCCAACATTGACTACATGTTGTTGCTGCTAGCACCAAGCTCCCATGACTTCATTTGTTGGATATCTGCAAATTTCTTCATTCTTTGTTCGTCTTGGGCCCAACTCACCAACTTACCCAATTTTGTTTCCATTTGCAATTGCCATAGTCGCCAGTCACCAACACATCCAACTTGGAACTTTGGACCCTGTCAAACAATCCATTTACCTTTCAAAAGGTGCATTAACTTGTTCATTTATCGGGTTCACCATGAATTGGAAGTTGCCTCAAGTTAGGCACTTCAATTAGAAAATATTCACTTGTTTCACCATGTTCCAACTCAGCCTCTAGAAAGTGTTCGCTTGTTTCACCATGCTGCAACTCATCCTTCGTGTCATCTACAGTGGTCATCTTTTCAATGTCTTCCCCATCTTAACCTTTTAGGTTGATTTTCATTTTGGTTACTTTTCCTTCCTGAATTTTCGGTTCCTTTTTTCCCTCTAGTTCAACTTGTTTCTTGATAGTACCCATCATCTCCTTACCCTTGTTTGGTTCATCCTTAGGCGATTGATTGCTCTGGCCCTTTTGCGACCATATATGTTTTGATGTAGGTTGTTTCCCCTTTTCTTCTCTATTTCCTTATATCATTGATGAGGTGGTGTCGTATTCTAGGTTGTCATAGATGCGATCTGTATTGGTGGTCCCTCATCCAAAGGAGGTGAACCACACCTCTCTACTTCAACAAACTTCCACAATGGTGTTGTGGCATAGCTTTTTGGCATATCCACATTCATCGTCATTATGATGTCACCTACATATTCTCCTCCATGTATCACAGGTGCTTCCTCCAATGGTAGTGATGCCTCCATTACATCAACAACAGTCTGCACGTCCTCGTCCACATCTATGATCACTAGTGTCTCCTACACCTATTGCACAATTCTTCTTTCTGGCTTTTATGCCTCTTCTTCTGCACACCAAACTTCTTGCGCAATGGCTCTTGATTGTTTTGGCTGCTGTCCTCCCTTGGAAGAAGTCATTTTCTTGGTACCTGCAAGAGCACCTGTAGTGTCTCCACGCATAGTTTGGCCTTGTGTGGAAGTGCCTAATGGCACTGAAAAATAAGTCATTCCATGGAGCTTATAATGCTGACCTGTCATGATTCCTTATGGATTCATGCTGGTGGCATCTTGTGGGGGTCTCGAAGGTGGAAACACCTTGATACTTTGATTCATTGGCTGATTTTGAGGATGTTGTTGTTGTTGTTGTTGCACTCCCATTTGTTGGCATTGTTGCTCCAACTGCTTTTGTTGCTTCTCCTTTCTTATCAGCTCCTCAGCATTTGGGAACTGTTCCTTTGCTCTGTCAAAATATGCACTCTCCTTAGCCAGTGCATTAGTATCTCTTCTTTCATCTTCTTTCACCGACTCCAATGGCAGAACTTTTGTTGCCTTTTGCTTCGTCATTGTCGCCTTCTTTCCCGTTGCTGCTTTGCCATTGGTCCAATCTTCATCAGTGGGGCTACATGTAGCCAACAAAAAAAGTAAGCACCCCTGGTATTATTTGTGGAGGATTTAGTTTGGGAAACTGAAGCTTTCTATAGCATCCAAAAGTAATACGATGGCATGGAATGCCATTGAAAAATTCTTTTTATACCGCAACAATTTTTTTTGTATCTAATCTGACAAGAAAGTTGCCCAATCATATTGCTCTCCAGCCATAACTCCTTCCATGTACGGTATGATCCAAGTGGGCATATCCGAGGCTCTTTGTTTTCCAGACAGCCTGGACATAATTACATTCATGGCACACCTCAATTCATCTGACTTTAGATGCTACTTCTTCAGTCCACGACTCCCATGCTTGGTCAACTTTGCGACTTATACTAGACTGAGCTTGGTGACCTTGTTCCTCAATTGGTAGGGCTCCGCTCCAAAAACTGTTTGGGGAGAATGGTACCCGCACCTCATTGGCACCCAGCATCCCCCTATTCTGCTTCTTATCAACATCTAATGTCTACAGCATCTCCAACAGGTATGACTTCAAGAAAAAATCTTAACCGAAGCTGGGATTTTGCAAAATAAATGAACGCCTGTGTTCTGAAATGATGTCTTGAATTAATGGTCTTGTGGATGCTCCAACCACCACGTTATGTTGGCAAAGTTTGTTAAAATTCATTTTTCTATTATGGGGAATCCTTGAAATATGATTATCTTTAGAGTATAATGCATGTAATTTGAGGATGACGGTAAGCAGGCCTTCTGTACATTGTACATAAACAACTTTTAAAGGAATGATGTCATGATTGGTAAGGAGGATGGTGGAGTAAAACGTATATTTTATCCTTGAAGAATTTTGGGAATGCCATTAATATGTTAAACCTTTATTTGATGTCTAAGTACGGCAAAATATCAAGTATGCAATTAACTTGTAAAGTCTGAAGTTGTGTATGAATTTTGTGTCATGATTATGTAAGCATTGGTTAGGAGGTTGACTGTTTGAGAATGTCCCTGAGAGTCTGAGACCATAGTTACCTACTCTTCCTGATTGGCCAACTGCTGCTGAGTTTGGATTGGGTCTCTTATAAAATAACAAGGGTGAACCATTTGATGAGCTACACCTCAAATCCAACATTGTCATCAAAACTAACTACAATTTTTCATAATTTATGTCAGCAAGGCAATTGGAGGTTGCATTTAATCAATCCTTCTCTGAGATATTACTTTTATTTTTGTCGAGATTTTATCGAGTATTGAGTCATCTTTTTCACCTTAACTCTTTGAGACATGATCTCTGAAATCTGCAACTTGCTGATTCCATTACATGTATAAGGAATATTTGACCTTGTTATTATTTCAGAAGAGCATCTACACATTGAGCATACTGTAGGTTGTGAACTAACAATAAGTAATGTGTTAATATATACCTTATCCTTGAGAATAACAATAGCACCCCTTTGTGCCACTACACTAATCTTTGTAAAACATTTGTATACACTGATTGGTGTTCTAGAATATTATACAGTGTAATAATTTTACTTTGCTCCTTCAAGTCTCAACATATAAAGATTTATCAAGTCATGAAATACTAGGCTAAGTATGGGTTGTTTCTCCTAAGTGGTATTAGGTCAAGACGGAGATTTTAACAACTGGTACCACAAGATTTAGAAGGTTCAATAACTTTTAAATCGACTATAAGTTTGTAAGCAACAGATTCCAAAAAAAAAAGTTGTTCTATTGAAAATTCCTTTATAAGGATAAAATTTTTTTAACATATTTGCTTTTCACCTAGAGGATTATGGAATTGTCACCATTGAGTTTAGAAGGGTGAACAAAACCTACAAACCTATAAGATTGCAGAAAATGAATTCTGGTTATAGAAGTTATACCAAATTTGGGTTTTGGACCCTTTAAAATGTCTAAACATTTGTCCCATATTCTCCAATATTGCCCGTGGTATGTTGAGACCTATTCCATTGGATCTAAACTGGGGGATTGGTGGGGGGTGGGGGGTTTGGAGTTAAACTTTTATGATTTATTAATGTGTGGGAATTAGATTTACTTAAGAACAAGCTTCTTGTGTCCATTTTGTCCATAAATTCTCATTTACAAAAACAATTTGGTAATACTTCATTTTGGCCCATGACCGAAGGTTCAGTCTAACTTATCATTTCAAACCTGAAATTTCATTTGCTTCACAAATTCGCTTTTTGATCTAGTCCTTCCATTCCAAGGTTGAGTTTTGGACCTAAGTTTCATTTTACTCGAAAAATTCTATTTGGTATTTGGGTTTCTCATTTTTTTATAAGTCATATTTTGGACCCAAAATTTAATTTCATATTGTTCCCAATAATCCGTATGGATTCATGAAAGGTCACTTGAGAGCATGGAAAGTTGATGTCAAGGAAGAACAGTCAATTGAGCTTGTTTCTACAAGCATTGAAAACAGGGTAATTTCGTATTTTGGCTATAACTCCTTCAAACGAAGTCATATTGCAATGAAATTTCAAAAGGAGGTTCCTAGCATCACAAAGAATGCTCAAAATTAAATTGAACTCCAAGTGCATCCTGTAATTCCCAAAAATAGGACGGAGCAGTCAAGACCAATGAGTAGTATTTTTTGTATGAGTCAACCAAATAAACTCCAAATTGAGTGATTCTTTTCTCAACTGAAAGAGGACTCAGAAGGCTATGCTAATGCCAAAATACATCTGTTTGATCAGTCAAAATGACAAAATTCAGTCCTTATCGCTCCTCAGAGCCCCAAACAAGACAAAATCTGAACTGAAGTTTCCTGACATCATTGGACATGTGCTATCCAATTTTCAGCTCAAAATCAATCCATTTGGACCTTCAAAAGGCCAAAAGACAGTCCAGTTAAAAAACTGTTACAGGATGTGCTGTTTGGTATGTACAAGGTTGCCTAAAACTGGTTTGGGCAAGTGTCAAGAGGAATATCTATAGTGAAAGGCATGACACATCATCTCCATGCATGGTATTCATGTGGAAGGGCCTCAACAATCAAGAAACATCAGCAGCATTCCTGGATTTGGAAGAGGAAGAGGCAAAATGAAGCTTATTTGAAGAAGGGGGATTTAAGGATCTAGGAACAGGGGTAAGGCATTGTAGCATTGAGAGGGAAAGGATACCATTGAAAGGCACTATGTGAAGTTACAAGAAAGGGCATGGTGGTTGTCTTGTAACCTCTATATTTTGGATGGAATAAGAAACTTGAATGATCCTTTTGTGGGTTTCTTCATAAAAGGGTTTCCCATGTTAAAGCATTTTGTTATTTGCTATTGTATGTGTGTTCTTCTGTGCATTTTAGTAGTCTTACTTACATTTTCTTCATTCTATGGGAATAAAGCATGTTTGTATGCTTTCAATGCTTGGAAACTAGTCAGTTTGAGCTAGTCATTGACAATCTTTTGGTTCAGCTGTTCAGCTGTAAATTGTTGTTTCTTCAGTAGTTCTTTTTTTTTTGGCTTTTAAGAACATTGCATCAGTCTCTCTATGGACTGTCCATACTCTGTTATTTTTTTTCATGAGTGTTTATGGGCATGGAAAGAGTATAGTTACAGTTTTGAATATGGATATGGCAAGTTCGTTTTATAGTAAGTTGTTGGTTTTATAGTTTTCTGGGCTTTTATGAACATTGCATCAGTGTCTTTATGGGCTGTTCCTTCTTTGTTATTTTCTTTCATTAGTGTTTATGGGCATGGAAAGAGTATTTAGTTTGAGGGTTTCATTAGTGACTTAAGTTGCATGGGAATAGTCAATATTTAAGACCCCCTATTACAGTAAATTTTTGGTTCTATAGTTTTTTTTTTGGCTTTTATGAACATTGCATCAGTCTCTTTATGGACTGTCCATGCTCTCTTGTTTTTTTTTCATGAACGTTTAGGGGCATGGAATGAATATATTGATGCAAGTTTGAGGGTTTCACTAGTGACCTAAGTTGCATGGGAATGAATACAGTATCCGATACAGAGACAGTATCCAATATGAATGCAACAAATTTCAAGACACTCTAATATGGATACTGTTGGATATAACCAAGGAAACAGGGTTTGCGCACCCGGTTGGCTGGGTGCGCGAACCCGCACCCGCACCCTCACCGGGTGCGCGGGTGCGGGAACGGGTGCGGCTGGGCCGAACCCTGCCCTATTTGGGCATTAAAATGCATAATTTTTTTTAATTTGTTTCTGTTTAGTTATTAGGTGGGCCCAGCCACACCCAGCCCATACGGGCTTTAAAAAAAAATTGAAATTTTTTTTTTTTTTAAAAAGTTTATATTTTAAATTTTAAATTTTAAAGGTTTTTACTTTTTTAATTAAATTAATTTTATATTTTAAAGTTTTTTAATGTTTAGGTGGGCCCAGCCATGGGCCCACCCAGACCATATGAGCTTTGAAAGAACATAAAAAGAAAACTTCAAACTAAAAGTAAAAGTCAAAAACTTAAAACATTTTAATTTTTTTAATTTTTAAAAGTTTATAGGTTAAACTTTTTAATAATAAATATTAAATTATAATTTATAAAGTGGACTCTAATTCATTGTAAAGTGAATTGGAGTCCACTTCTCCTATATAAACCCTTCTCTAAGGTAAAACGGCTTTTCAGATCTACCACCACCAGATCCACAGGAGGAGGGCCTAGAAGATGATGATGAGGAATATGATGAATGAGAGTCAAATAGATATTTGATGTCATATTTGTACATGCACTACTATATATTGTTATCTTTGTATATGCACTACTATATATTGTACATGCACTATTTGAGGAGGGCCTATATATTGTTATCTTAAATCTTTTTATGACTTTGACATCCTGTTGAATATCATATATGCTTTTATGATGCCAATGTGTATGATTTATTTATTTATTTTGTAATGTGTATGATTTATAATTTATTTTATTATTTTGGATAATATATATATATATATTAAAAATTAGCCGCACCCGCACCCGACGAACCCTATTTTTTGCGGGGGCCGCACTTGCACCCGCGATTCCCGCCGCACTTGGTAACCTTGGATATAACATTATAAAAACATATATATTTTATATATCAAAAGAAAAAATATACAATGCAGAAATGCTCACACAAATATAAGTTTTATATAGGATATTTTCATTAATTAAGAAGATAATTTTTATTATCTTTAAAATTATTTTTTAAACATTGTTTAATCTTATTTTAATTTCATGTTGTGGATACAACTCTTGATATGCCTAGGTCATATCCGGATGTATTAGATATGAAAGAAATAGGTCTATGTACTTAGACACGTTTGGATATGGTAGCCATGTATTCAAATACATTTGGATATAGTATCCGACAAGTATTGTACCAGTATTTGTATTTGATACGCTGATATGGTTATCCAAGTAGATATGGTAACTCTACTAGTGACTAATGAATAGTTTCACAAGAGCCTAAGTGAAACTAAGCTAAAGAGAACTTTAATCCTTTGAAAAGGATCTGATTAAGGTTCCATTGATTGGAATCATGTTGGTATCAGAGCATGACTTATCAGTCTTGTGGTGACTTGAGAATAATCCAAGAAAAGTGGACACCTTAATCTCCAAGAAGAGTAAGTTGGGTTCAAAAGCTAATGCAATTTCCATAAACTTGTTCTTATTGTAGAAGAAATGTATATTTATTGCAATTTTGTTGGGACAAGCATCCATGTATTCTTGGTGGAAATAAAAAACAAAGTTCCACTATGTGTTGGAAGCAAAATGTCATCAAATGTGTGACGAAGACCTTTGATATGAGCACAGGTTGGAAAAGAAAAGTGTGTCAAAACCAAAACATAATGGATCAAATATGGAAAAACTTTGCTCTAGGGTGGGGTGTAAAACGTCTTCCTTTTTTTTTTAAAAGGAAAAATAGGGAGCGGGTCCCGTGTTCTTGGGGCGAGCCGCCCTTGGAGCGGGATGCTTGAAATGTTTTTTTTTTTGTTTTAATATGAATCACTCGTCTTAGATTCGTTAGCAACCATTCTGGTAGAGTGGGTTGCTTCCATTGATCGGCACCAAAAACTAACTGCCTTTCCTCTTGACATTGTCATTCCAACTCAGAATTTTCCAACACCTATGCAGGCAAAGTATGTCAGATGGCATTAATAATGTGTTACTAAGAATTCTGTTCCGTCTCAAAACTTTGTATGCACCCTCTAACGTATTGTATCCCTCCCCATCGGAGGATTGCGTAAATCTGAAAAAAAAATTCTAAGTTTTGCAAGCTAGAGCTGTATTTTCCCATTTGATTTCTCCCCAATCTGAAGCTCAATGCCGGATTCTTAGAGAAGAATATTCCTTTTCAGCCCCAAATTGTTTGCAGCAAGGGTGGAAGCATTAGCTATTATGATTGTTTCCTTACTCCTTGTATCATACTGAGGTGGGCTTTGGTGTTGTTCAAAGCTAGTCTAGGATTTTGTTCCCCTGTGATCAAATAATAGATTATTATTTAGCAGTAGCAATCCTTGTTGATGTCCTTCCACAAACCTGCTATTGTTCTCCATAGCGTTGAACTGTTGGAATGTGGGCCCTACCTCAGCCTTACTCCCCAAAATCGTGGGAAACCGCATCATTCTTAGAATTATGATCTCCCTATTGCTTAGCATGGTTCCCTCACATGAACTCTTTTGGTCTTCCAAGGAACTTGCAGATGTATCCATAAATTGTTGCTTGTATAATATTTGTATCTAGGGAAGAATTGCATGTTTCATACTCTGGAGGAAAATTTGTTTCCATTTTTGCTATAGGTTCTTCTTCTTCCAATGAAAATATGCATGATATACACTTTGTTTTGTCCTTTGAATCCTTGTTGTCTACCTCAAGTTCTCTCATAGGTGCACAAGATGGTCCGCTGGATTGGTAGCCTTCTTCTGGGATTTCTTCTTTGAATAGAGGAAACACTTCCACCGATAGGGCCTTATCCGATGACTCTTTCAGTCTCTTTAATGTTCCTCCCTCTTGTATCGTTTCAATAGGGCACAGATAACGGTCTCATCTTCTTGTTGTGGATTCGTCTCCACTTCCTACAAATTCTCCTCTTCTGTCTAACAAGACAAACACTTCATGCTCCTCTTTCAGTTTTGGCCCTTTATCTTTAGATTCTTCTTTTACTGTCTTGGGCTCCATCATTAGCGAAGGGGGCATGACTTTTTATGCAATTGGGGAATCTCCTACAAAAATTATTGACCTATCTGAGTGGTTACTGTACGCGACAACAATTTGGGAAAATGTGCAATTTCAACCCATTGAGGTTGTATAGGGTATTACATAGACTTGCATTGGATTAGCTTGAGGTACAAACACTTGACTCATTGTTGGTTTGTTCATCTACGTTGATAAGTCATTGGCTGACTGAATATGGTAGGGTGGGCTGATTCACCATATAGTTTTGTGCCTAATCGGTCATCTAAAAGTTTTCATGTTGGGGTAACGACCAGTTCCTTTGATCAGTCATCTGAAAATCTCTTTGTTGAGGGAATACCATGTTCCCTTCATCGATTTCATACTCCTGTGTATAACATGACTAAAGAGTTGAAATTATATGCTTGAGTTCGTTTAGTTAAATTTGTAATTTTGGTTGTTCTTGAGGGCTTGGTTGACATTGGGGATTTTGGGGAGCTAGTGGATATTGAGGCTACTGCTGAGGGGAAGATTGCGGGGTGGGTGTTTGGGTTTTATGGGTTGGGTACCCTTGTTGAGGGAATGTTGCAAGGTTTGGTTGGTGAATGAACAAGCATGGCTGAGGTGCCTGCCTGTATTGTCCAGGTTGGACATATTGTGCCTATTCATGTGACACTTGGTATATAAGTGGTCCTATAGGGACATAAGTGGGCTGTTGAAAGATTTGATGATTCGGTAACTAGGACATCCCTGACATTTTTTGGGTGTATTGACATTCATGAACAAAAGAACAGGAATGAGAAAAAAGTGCATTGGTCAAATTTAGAAACAAATGGAAAAACAAGGCACACGACAAGCAGAGGGTGCTTGGGGAGTGGGTTGCTTTGAGAGCAGGTTGCTCCAAGAGCGAGGCGCTCAGTTCTTTATTTATTTTTAGCACTAGTTAGAAAGTAGAAGGGAACAGGCTTGAGATCAGGAGGTTGGGGAGAGTAAAAGCCTCCCCATCCATTTGTTGAACTACCGTCAAGGGAACAAATCACACTTGTCGATTTCTGTGTTCAACACAACCTCATGAGTACAAAGCACAATGTGGGTTTCATATAGTGTAACTCTAAATTCTTATGGCCAAAAGATAGTTACAATAAGGGCCTTAGGCCCTCTTTATAGTAAAGTTTACCCCTGAGTTACCTGGGGTGAAAAACAATCACTTCTTGTAAAAGTAAAGATTTCGGGGCAACTTTATCAAAATGTTGCACCTTCAAATGTTACATGCCTCTAATAGGTTTAGAAGGTTCTAAAAATGCTTAGTGTGTCACAAAACACCAAAAAAGTTGCTTTCTAAAAGATTTCCTTGTGATCTGCTTTGATTTCCACCATTGCACTTCTCTGAGAGATTTGCTTGTATTTGGGAGCGATTATTTCACTTCTAGCAAGTAAAATGGTCACATTTGTCTAACGGATCACTCCCTTGAGCCAATCGGTGCTTTAAGCGAGCAAATCACTCTTTTGAGCCAATTGGCAGAATTTGGCAGGCAATTTGGTACTTATCAAAATGGAGCTAAATTTTAAGAATTTTGGGTTATTTTCTGTCATCTGGCCTCCTCTTGCTGTGTATCTCTTCCAAAATTGACAAAATTTATGAAGGTAGTGCCAAGGTACTACACTTCCTGGCCATCATTTCGTTTCAATATTACACCATTTTTATTCAATCTCAGATGAAAACAAAAAATTGTTTATACTTGGAACTTTTATTTCCATAATAATTTTCACATGGATTCAAATCTCATCAATGGATCAAATTTCATCAATGGATCAAATTTCATTCTGGGACTAACTTGGGTTTGATATAACTCATAGGTATGCCTTTTAAATTTCAGCCGTTACCCTTAATTTTGGGCTGAGAACTCAATTATGGATCCAAAACTTACTTTTCATTTTTCTTTTTTTCTGGCTTTCTTATTTCAGATCCAATCTTGTTCTTGGGATCCAAATTTTACTCACTCCTGAAATTTGTTTGAAGCTCATTAATTTTTTTCAAATTGTTACAAGATTATTTTGTAGCTCTCCAAAGGTCTTAGAATGAACCCAAATGGGTTTAGAGGAGTCACTATTGTTGTGTTGCTTCAGCCATTTTATTCGGATATAAAACCTGGACTTTGTAATTCTGTTATAAAATCTCCTAGAGCATGTTTGAGAGCAAAATCAGAGAGAATTTAGCTACAAGTATTTCACCTATATTTTCAGATTTGTGCTTTTACTCGAGGATATTTTTAATACAACACTGCTTGTACATTGGCCACTGAAAAAATTGCAGGGCATGAAACCCATCCTTGCTGAATTTTTAAAACATCACCCTTAGTGAGTAAAGCAACTGAATTTAATGGGTTTAAAGAGGTATTAATCAATATTCTACTCGTCCTCTTAGTGTCAAATTCTGCTTATAAACATATTTAATATCCTCTTTAATAAATAAGCTTTTTTGACTAAACTTTTCCCCACTATAAAGCACATATTTGTCTTCAATTAAACCAACCATGGAACCATTGAGGACACAAGAGGTCTATGTAAACAACAACCTACTAACATGTTCAGAATTACAAACATAATTACACTAGGTGCGCCAACACAAACATTTGCAAATTCTACTACATGTAATCGAAAAGGTTTGTTATTTTTTCTGAGTAAAGTAAACAACTATCATAGATATTCATTATGGCTACAATCTTCTCTTTTTTATTGGCAATAATAATCTAATATACTGAAGCAAGCAATCACATGCACCCCAACTATGACCTCCAATTGACAATGGAAGGAGATACACACATATAGAATACACGGAATTTATTAAGGAGATACAATCTTCTCCCCAAGGGTTGTCAAAGAAATGCAAAACTAATACTTTTTCCATATTTTGTTAACTTGTTTTATAATGATGCCTTTGTTCAAATCAGATCCTTTGAGCTCTTGCTAAGAATCATGTTTCTTTTACTTTATGTGAAATCAAGTAATTTTTAATTGGTCCCTTTACTCCCTTCGATCTGAAGTCAAACAGGGTTTGGTTTATGAACATAAAAAATGATGCCTCCTATGCATATTGAAATAATAATTAATTAAAACCCCCGATTAATTATCTATGGTTATTTTCATATCCATCATGGGGTGTGCCATGTTACATGT
The DNA here is from genome assembly GCA_028583015.1 of Wollemia nobilis. Lineage (NCBI taxonomy): Eukaryota > Viridiplantae > Streptophyta > Pinopsida > Araucariales > Araucariaceae > Wollemia > Wollemia nobilis. The sequence goes on along the minus strand of JAQPPZ010001836.1, from coordinate 6,816,593 downwards.
AAATTTGACTCCAATTTCACTGTCTTACTGGAGGGATCATTTTTGTTACATATTTCTCTTGCTTAATCACACAAAGGACAAACTTTACTACAGGATTTATTGCAAAAACCAATTCATGAAACAGTTAGCAATTATGCTGAGCAATACCACTGCAAGAATTGAAGTTTTTAGCAATAATCTAACAAATGGCCTTTAACACAGTTAAAAGACAAAAACATGAAGGTTTGGATATAGCTCTGAAAAACAATTTCACTATTTTGTTGCTGAAAAAAATCAGAATATAAAATTTGAGAAATGGAATAAGAAATTGGCTTTTACAATTTTTTTATGTAAATAAACATGTATATTCTTGAATTTATTTGCAGTTAAATATCCTTAGAATATATTTTGCTGATATTCCATTTCTTGTGCTCCCCTCATCCTGCAAACTTAGTTGATGTGATATTCTGTCAATAACTTTTTTTGCCAAAATCTAAACCTAGAAGAAACATTTGGGTTGATTTTCTTAGTTTATAAATGAGTTGTCCTTTAGTTAAGATTTTCTGTTCATAAACTTTCTATTAACATGTAGAAATTAATTGACAGGATGTGGAAAGGATTCCTTGGAGCAAGGCTTTCTTCAGTGGATCTTATTTGGTTTGCCCTAGTCATGTTTGTAATGGCTCCAAATTACATGCGTTATTGCTTGGTAAAACATTTGATGTCAGACCCAACTGGAGCAAAACTGATACGAACATATATTGGTTTGTAACATTGGATGGGAATGCCTGATGTATTAAATATCCTTTTCCTTTGTTGCCTTCTTGTGAATGGTAAAATATCAATTGGCTTATTATCTCTAATCATCTTAGTCAGCTCTTCATGGATATTTTGGATGCTCGATTCCATTATTTGTTTTCATACTTTTTATTTTATTAGTGTCAAGGCATATTTCCTTCCATTTTATTTTGCTTTACCAAAGGTCAACAGATTAAAAATGGCTTCCAACATTATAGAATTTCATTGGGTACCTCTTTCAATGCTATTTTCATATATTCCTACTGAATTTTTATACCAGTTATCTGTTGCATAGTTTTTAATTGACACCGCACATGTCATTCTATGTACTGACATTGAAATTGGCTTGCACATTAAAGGAATGGAATGGGGCCTGAACCAATTGTTTGTTGCTAATTTTATAAATGGGGGACATGCATTCATAAAAGCATCCCCTTTGTACTTGTTTCTTGTGCCACAAAAAGAGCTATAAAGTTATTTGACCAGTCAATGGATTCCTAAAAGCATTCTTAACATTTAAAAGCATATACTTTTAAAGCTTGATTAGGATATACAAGGTTTATTTCTTCATACCTTTGGATTGACATTTTATAAGCTTTAATAGATTTATGTCACTTGACACACCTCACATCTAAGATTAAGTGCATGCCCTCTTTGTGCCTTATATAAGTCTTCAAGGCCTAGTGCATGTTGTTTGTCTTGATTGTATGTTTCTAGTTAACATTGCTCCTTTTGTTGGAACATGACACTATTTCATGTTAACAAAACATTAACCAGGATCATAATATTATGCATTGAAACATAACAACATCAAAATAAGATCACACATGAAATGTACACATAAATATTGAGATAGAAATTGCACAAAAGAGAGATCTCACTGTATTATTCTTCCATATTCAAGGTATGATCAAGATATGATACAACTATGACTTTTCAGTCCTCAAACTATTGCTCTCCCCTACAAATCCAGGAAATGCAACCTTTCACATTCTTTTCATTAAGACAAGCTCTCAACATGCCACATGTCAATGTGACTCTTCATACTCCTCTCTCTTTTGACACATTACAATTTCACAAGGTGACACATACATTAGACCAAATAATATAACACTCACAACACCTTTTGTTGAATCACGGAACTGTTTGTTTGAATTTGTGCTCACAATTCCATTTCAACAATTGGAAGAAGAGAAATTGTGCCCTCTTAAACCTCTAGATTTAGGACTGCTCCCCACTAATCATGCTAATCTAAGCACAAAAAAGTAATTTTGAAAGAATAGGGTTCGAGAAATGTAAAGTAAATGCAATAAAAGAAAATACATTTGTAATTGTAGCAGGTTTAGTGTGTGATCCGTCGATGCATATGAAAAATCAAATAACATTAGTGTGCTCCAATATGTATAAGATTTGAAATAATAGAAGGAAGGACTAACAAAAAGTGATAGGGTAGTGCCACAATCACTATGCATTCCATAGCTTAAAAGGGCAGTGCCATAACTGATAAACAAATATCATTTATAGTCTTCCCATTATTCCAAAATGAGTTTGAGAGTACAAATGGAGTCTACAAAATGTAGTTTTGATTTCCTGTAATTATCGAAAGACAATACAATAGAACCCCATAGCTTTTATTTATAGCAAATTATTAACCTACTAGTCATCGAAGATAAATTATTTCTATTTATGGTAATAGCTTTAATTTAGGGGCATCTTTAGCCAAATGATGCACCTTGAAATTTTACATGCGTCCAAATCTCCCCTAAATATGCTTAGAAGGCTTTTGAATCTGTATTTGTACCATGTAGAGATAAAGTGTCGCTTTCTTGGTCGTTTTCTCTAGTTCTATGTTGGTCCATGTCTTGCTTGTATTTGTGCGCATTTTGACTTCAACACATTAGAACTAGATCCTACATCTGCCCTTTCGTCTAAATTGGTTGACGTCCTCGTTGACGATTTTGTCTGCTTCTGGGTGACTTGGGTTCTTCTAAGGTTGAGGTGTGGGAACAGGTACACCTCCTAGCTCTTGGATCTGCATCTTCAAGGCCTCAGTGTCTCCTTTCAACTACTTTTCATAGGCCTATTATCGAGCCCACTATAAGTTGTAGTGATTCAACTTCTCAAACTCTGCTAGTCTTGCTGTCAACTTGACCTTTCTCTTTGTAGCTTTATCTTCCTTGGTGTTTTCAAATTCCCTCGTTGCCATTGCCAATTGCTTTGTTTCCTCGAATTCTATATTGATCTATGTTTTGCTTTAATTTGTGCGCACTTTGACTTTGACGCACTTATTTCTTTGGCTTAGACACATTAGAACTAACTCCTATAGTTGCCCTTGTCTCTAAATTGGTCAACATCCTCGCCAAAAATCGTCTTTGTTCTTGGATGACTCAGGTTCTTCTGAGGTTGAGTTGTGGGAACAGGTACACCTCCTAGCTCTTGGATCTCTTCAAGGCCTCGGTCTCTCCTTTCTGCTACTTCGCATAGGCCTATTATCGAGCCCACTATAAGTTGTAGTGATTCAATTTCTCCTCAAACTCTGCCAGTATTGTCATCAACTTGACCCTTTTATTTGTAGCTTTAGCCTCCTTCTTGGTGTCTCCAGCTTCCCTCCTTGTTGCCACTGCCAATTTCTCATCCTATTGTGCAATCAATTGATCCTAGTCAGTGATATCATGGTTCTTTGCCTCAAGAAAATGTTCTCTCACCACACACTTTGACTTCAACTGCTTGATCAATCAATCTTGTTCCTCCTATACCTTCGTCTTTGCCCCTACCTCCTTTTTCAACTCCACTAGCTCTATTTAGGCATCCTTTTATACCTGTCGAAGTCATACCTCCACCGCTTGTATTTGGTTAGCTAGTTCTTCCTCAAGCTTTTGGTTGCAAATTGTTTGTTGGAACTTTTCCAATCTTGTAGCTAACCCTTGAATCAAATATGTCGAATATTTCATTCTAGCATGTCTTGACCAATTCAGGTGCAAGTTTGACATATTCAAGATGGTCTCCGAAACTCCCTTCATCCACATACACCCATGCTAGATGTTAATAAAGTACTTGAGTTCCTTCTAGCAGGTTCTTAAATCTCAAAATCAACTTAACACTACTAGTCTCCAACTTCCATGGTTGTGTTTGATAGATCTCGACAAATGTCTTCATGTGCTTCTCATCGTGAACCTAATGCACTAGTTTGTCTAATACATTTTCTAACTTTAGTTGCCATAGTCGCCAAATTCCTAAGCAACCAACTCAAAACTTAGTGTACTCTTTTCAATGTTTCAGCCAACTTGTCAAAAAATGTATCAACCTACTCATTTATCCTTTCTCCAATAATTGGTCTCCTTAGGTTTGGTACTTCGAGAATGAAATGCTCACTCATCTCCTCTATAGGTTTCATGTCGATACCGTCTATGGTGGTAGTTTCCTCCACATCCTCCCCACTATGACTTGATAGATTAATTTACCGTTTGGTTGTCTTGCCCTCCTAAATTTGTCCACTTGCATCAATAGTCCTTGTTTTTGCCATTGTCCCATGTCTCCTCTCTGGTTCTTCTAACAGTTGGCTACTTTCACCTTTTTGCCATACTTTGAACTTTGACACATCCTACTTTCCCTTATTTCTCCTTTCCTTCGACACAAATAAACTTGGTGCCAACCGTTTTGTTGTAGATGTTATTTTGTATGCGGTCCCTCATCCAATAGAGGTGAGCCACAGGGGTCCACTACTTGCACAAAATGCATAGGTGTTGCATCAAAACTATTAGGTGAATCATTACCAACAAAATCTCCTCTTGGTGGTGATTCTTGCACCACATCAACTGTAGTCTGAATATCCTCGTCAACATCTACAATTAGTATTGGTTTTTGTGCCTACTATTGCACAAACATTTCCTTCGACTATTGCACTCTTTGCTCCACATCCTGCACTTCCTATGCAATAGACTCCTTCGACTATTGTCCTCCCACGACCACCTTCTTTGAAATCACTCCTGTGGTACTTGGACTGGTACTTGCAGTGCCTCCTTACACAACCTGACTCCCTGGTTGTGTAGGAACTTCCCTTTGCACTGCCTCCTATGACATTCCACACATTTCATTTTGACCCTTCACTTCCTTTTATGTATTGTCACCTTTTATCCTTCCTATTGTGGCTTGCTCTGTGGGTCCTCTTTTTGACTGATGTTGCCTTTGTTCTTGATGATGAGGCTATGGTTTGTAGGCGGTAGTTCTACAAAGTCACCAAAGTAGAATTTAGTCCATAGAAGTTTGAGTGCAAAATATGAACATAGTTCTGTAATGTAAATAAATATAGATTCAAATGAGTCAAATGTCATTGAAATGTAATGAAAATGCAAGCAAAACGTGAATGTGATGCAATTTAGCCATAATTTTGATAAATTGCAATATAATATAATGTGCAATGAGGGTGTTAAGTGTACATCTGAAGGGGGAGATGGTTAAGGGGTGAGGTGTCTTGAAAGTTGTTGGCAACGACTAGGACCAAATGATAAATAGGACCCCCCTTCATTGTTCATTTTTCATGATGACCAGAAGTATTGTATGTACGAGAGAGAGAGAGCATAGTGTAGGAGTGAGGATTCCATGTTTGTGAGAGAGCACTGTATACTACAAGTGCAATCATGTGTGTATTGCTAGTGTCATACATGCAATGATATAATACTAGTGATATTACATTTCCATCTCTGTGTATATGTTGTGTGATACATAATTGTTGTAGTATTGTAGGTTGTGTATGCCAGGTCTATATGTGTAAGTTGTAGGTTGTAGATAGGAGGTGCAGTAAGTTACAACCTAGCATCATCGTATGAGAGTTGTCGTAGAGATCGTTGTAGTTGGACTTTTACAAAGGACGTTGCGAGTGTTGTATTAAGGAGGTTGTCGTATGAGGGGGGGATGTAGTTGTTGCCATACAAGGAATGGAATAGATTTGTATGAATATTGTCATCTAAGGAAGTTCCAACTATGTTGTATGAGTGACGTGTTGTACAAGTGGTTGTGTCGTACAAGTATTTGTGTTGTCCAAGTGGATTGTCATACAAATATGAAATATATGTAAACTAGCAATGATTGTAGTCTTAGTTGGTTCATGGGATATGCCATTCCAATTGTTCCTACAATAGTCAAAATACTTACCACCATGCTACATTTGGCACAATTATCGAATTGAAATTGGGTATGTTAGGCAACAAACACTACATTTGGTATTGTTGTCATCTGAAGTTAGGACCTATCATACATAAAGATTGGAGAGATGGATGACATATTCCTTATTGAGGATGTGAGAGACTGAACTACGAATAATCTGTGAGACAAAGTCAAAGAATTTCCAATTGAGAATTGCAACCAAGGAGAACAAAACTTGAGCAACTAGAGGTGGAACAAGTTTGGAATCCTTAAGAAGAGGATAGCTCCAATGATGAAGGTTGAAGGTGGTGCATGTTTTTTTAACAATGGAAAAAGAGGTGCGAGGTGATTTGCGGAAAGTAAGCTAAGTAAGGACCAAAGGAGACATATATGTAAGTCAAGACACCAATGTGGAGACTTCACAAAGAGATAAGGCTGAGCAACTGGTAACGTTGAAGCAAGAGCAGGGGAGTTTGCCAAGAGGTGCAAAGGACAAGAGTCAAGCACAAAGGCAACAACAAGAGAGTGCATGGGCAACAAGACTAGAGCCATTGCTTATGTATTCATGAAGGAGGTCATGAATTATTGAGGCACCAAAAATAGGTCATAGATTGTTTGTTGGCAAAGAGTTTGGTGAAGAAGTACCAAGAGTAGAAGTGCTAATAGTAGAAGCACCAAGAAAAGAAGTGCAAAGTGAGCCATAACTAAGTGGGGTTGAGTTAGGTGAAGATAATTAGCCACTAATGGCAAATATGTTACAAATTACTATAGCATCGTGCAAGCCAAATAACCACTATTTCTAGGTGACAGAAAAGAAGACCCAAAATTCCATATTGGAACATGTGTAACCATATGGCAAGTGAATGGAGTGGAGGATGAGCAATCTTGGCCGAGATTATTTCTGACAACATTGCAAGGGATCACAATGGACTAGCAATTAAAAAGGTAAAGTACCAATCCCTTCAAGAAATTTAGATGAATCCAAGATTATATTGAGATCATTAGAGAGATCAATGCCACGAAGAAAAATATGTCCAAACCTACAATCATAGATTAAAGGAACTAATTGACAAGATGGAGGCACAACCAACAAATGGCCTACAAAGATGATGGTTCCTATATGGGTTGTTGCCATGGTACAAGAAGTTGAAGGTAGTTCCACCAACTACCTATGAGGAGGCATACAATAGAGCAATCACTTTGGAAAGTGAAGCCAAACAAATGATAGCAACATTAAGTCACTACAAGGATTTAGACTTAGATAGTGACCATGATGATCTACTTGTCTTAAGAATGCCTTTTGTAATATATGTGAAGTAGCAGGGCATGTGGTTGGACATTGCCCATTTAACTTAAGGAGTTTGAGGCACCAGGCATTGTCAATGTAGAAGGAAGATAAAGACAATAAATCAAGCATGTTGAAAAATGGGATGCGTGGCAGATAGAAAAATAATCAGTGTTGGAAGACAACCATAGAGGTGATCGACCATGAGGAGGACAATGTGAATTGCAATATGATTCAGATGGCAGACCAATTATATAGTGTCAAAGATGCCAATAGTGGGGTCACTTTGCACATAACTATCAAAATCAACCAATCAAAGCTAATGCCAAAAATGGTAGTAACAATGGATTGATGTGCCATTGGTGTGGTTCGAGCAATCATAAGGAGGCGAATTGCCCGAAGATGGCAATTTTGAGAAACTTGTAGAATATTTTATTGGTATAGAGGAACCTCCAATGGACTAGCAACAAAAGGACAATGATGTGGTCAAGCAAAGAAATAGAAACAATACCCCAATCCAACCATACAGATGAAAATATGGTAGAAAGCACATGATGTTAGCAAATGGGACAAAAAATATCACAAGTTTATAATTCCAGGATATTTTAATCTCACATGTTCAATAATTACACATGTTACAATAAATAATTATATTGATTACATAGCATAAATTCTATGTTACATTCTTCATCGCTTTTTAGCATAGAGCTTCATCTTCAATATGTAACCTTACATGAGACTCTTTAATGCACCTAGCTTTTGCTCCCCTCAAAATCACTGGAGATACAACCTTTCATATGCCTTTCGTACATAATGACAAAGTCTCTCATGATTACATAACTCTCTACTTTTAGACATGACACAACACACTCATAACTCTAACTTACCTACAAGACACCTACACTCATAACTTTTCACTTGCACACATGACACCTCACATAAGTTTTCACTTACACACATGACACCTTTCACTCATAACTTGCACTTGATTACATGACATATACTAAATAATAAACTGTTGGCATCCCTACCACATTGATTTCCTTTGTAAATATTTTTCTATTTTCTGTGATTTCCCCTTCCCTGAAGCTCTGTTCTTTGTTTAGAATGTATTTTCTCTTTCCTATTTTTTTTTGTTAGAATTTGTTGGTTGTGCCCAAGGGAGTGTGCAGTTTTCCCTATTCACTCATCATGCAGAGGCTTTCTCTTTTCAAAGGCAAGGGTAGTTTCGCACCAGGTCCTCAAGCGCAAATTGGTTTCGAGCAAGGAGTGAAGCGCAGGCCCATTTCGGGCCAGAAAGCATCGAAACCTAGCTTTGGAGAAGAAAACGTAAGTAATGCCAATTCTGTTTTGCCCCTGTAGGAGAGCACAAGGCAATTTCGGGCCTTGACTAAGCACAGCTACAGTTTTAAAAGAAAAATACTAAGTGGACCCAGGTCTTTTCACCCTGAATTGAGAGCACAAAGCCTTTTGAGGCAAAAATGGGCAAAAATGCCTTCATTATGTCCTTACACTTAGTGTAAATTTGCTTCAACACAATGTGGGGCCTATCTGTTTCGTCCCTATGTAAGCGTGCAAAGCAATTTTGGGACAAGAAGGGGCGAAAAGGCCTGTTTTATCTTTTTCTATGGCCAATGCAAATTCAGTTTTGAAGAGAATTGCAAGTAGGACCCAATTCTATTTCACCCCAAATCATGAGTGCAACCTAGTTTTGGGCTCCTTTTGAGTGAAATCACCTTTGAACCACCCTAAAAGTCAACGCAAACTTGTTTCAAACTCTCGAAGCAGTGTGGGACCCAAAGTCTTTTCGTCCAAATCAAGAGCGCAAGCCCATTTCAGGCTAAAGGTTTGGCAAAACATAGGTGGGGCCCAAGGCATTTTGCTCAAGTTTCCAAGCACAATTCCTTTTCGGGGTTAGAAGGAGAGAAATAGACTTTGAATTTTCCAAGGCGCAACCCATCAAACAGAAAAAATGCTAAGTGTGGACCGAGGCGTTTCGCTCTAGTTTTCCAACGCAAAGCAAATTCGGAGCAAGCTTGGGTGAAATGGCCTTTGACTTTTCCACTCTAGCGCCCCTTCCAAGGCAGTAAGGTGCTTTTGTTCATGTTTTCCAGTGCAAGGCAGTTTTGGTAAGAGAGAAAGTGCCTTTGACTTTTCCACGTCGACACTACTCCCAAGATAGCAAAATTGTTTTGTTGCAATTTTGGAGCGCAAGCCCATTTCAAGCCAGAAAACAATGAAACTTAGGTGGGGCCTACATCTGCAGCATGCCTGTTTCAGTCTAGCCCCCCTTACCTCAACAGGAATTCCTCAGAAATGCCTCTCATCGATGAAACAAGGCGTGCACTCATTAGTTAAATTGCAGTCGGTCTGAGAAGCTTTCGAATTTGATGTTCCCAAATTTTAGAATTCAATCTTTCTGATGGGGGACCAAAATCCGCTCACCCCAAACTCTCAAAATCCTCATTCATTAAGCTTGGAAAAATTTACAATACTGGCAGCAGTCTGCCAAATAAACTCCTTTATCCCGAAAGGTAGTTTATTTTTAATTACATTACAACATCTTCCACCCAGGAAGAATTTTCTATTACATTACAGCACAACATTTCCAACTCTGGAAGAAAAATAGCCTAAACAGGTCCAGAATGGCCCTCTTGCCTTCACGTCTGCAACACTGTCTCGACAGTTTTTCCACCCTTCCACATTACAGTCTATTACATTACTGCAATTCCAACTTTGGAAGAAAAACAACCTCAATAGGTCCAGAATGGCACTCTTGCCTTCACGTCTGCAACACTATCTCGGCAGTTTTTCCACCCTTCCACATTACAGTCTATTACATTACTGCAATTCCAACTCTGGAAGAAAAACAACCTCAATAGGTCCAGAATGGCACTCTTGCCTTCACGTCTGCAACATTGTCTTGGTAGTTTTTTGACCCTTCCACATTACAGTCTATTACATTACTGCAATTCCAACTCTGGAAGAAAAACAGCCTCAACAGGTCCAGAATGACACTCTTGCCTTCACGTCTGCAACACTGTCTCGATAGTTTTTTGACCCTTTATGCATGCATTTGCTTCCCCTTTTAAACATCTCTGGCATGACTCTCCGCCTTCCTTTTTTGACCCTTCGTTTCATTTCCCATGCCTCTTCGTTGTCTTGGCTTTCGAAACGTCTTTCTTTTCGATCTTCGTCTGCTTCCACTACACCTTGGTGCCACGTGCTGTTCAGTGCTGCCACTGTAGACTCTGTCTGCTTGTCAACCAATGATGACGTTCGATATACCCACTTCTTGACAGTTTCCTCTGTAACGGCTCCTATAACTGCCTGTGCTTTCTTTTCTTTCATTGGTCGTGAAAATGCGACATGTCGCGATATCGCGACACTTTCAGCTTCCCTGCCTTCCTGCCCTCTTCGAGCCGCGAAAATGTGACATGTTGCGATATCGCGACACCTTTGGCTTCTCTGCCTTCCTGCCCTCTTCGAGTCACAAAAATGCGACATGTCGCGATATCGTGACACTTTCGGCTTCTCTACCTTCCTGCCCTCCTCAAGTCGCAAAAATGCGACATGTGATATCGTGACACTTTTGGCTTCTATGCCTTCTTGCCCTGTTCGAGTCGTGAAAATGCGACATGTCGCGATATCGCGACACTTTTACTTTTTTGCCTTCTTGCCCTGTTCGAGTCGTGAAAATGTGACATGTCGCGATATCGTGACAATTTTGCTTTTCGGCCTTCCTGTCTTTCTCGAGTCACGAAAATGCGACACTTTTCTCTCTTGCCCCTCCCATCGTCTTCTGGTCACGAAAATGTGACAGGTCGCGACATCGCGACACTTCTTCTCCTTTGCGCCTTCTCTCATCCTTTAGTCGCAAAAATGTGACATGTCGCGATATCGCGACACTTCTCCTCCCTTGCGCCTTCTTTCGTCCTTTTGTCACGAAAATGCGACATGTCGCGATATCACGACACTTCTCCTCCCTTGCGCCTTCTTTCGTCCTTTTGTCGCAAAAATGCGACATGTCACGATATCGCGACACTTCTTCTCCTTTGCGCCTTCTTTCATCCTTTTGTCGCAAAAATGCGACATGTCGCGATATCGCGACATATTTCCTTTCCGGATCCTCTTCCTCCTTTTCGGTCGCAAAATCATGACATGTCACGATATCGCGACATCTTTCCTTTCTGCCTCCTCCTCGCCTCTTGGGTCGCGAAATCGCGACATGTCGCGATATCGCAACAACTTTGCTCTGCTCTCTCTCTCTATTTCGGGTCGCGAAAACGCGACATGTCGCGATATTGCGACAGTTTCCTTCCTTGCTTTCTTTCTGCTCCTTCGGTCGCGAAATCGTGACATTTTCTTCTCTGGCCTTTCCTGTCTTCTTTCGGTCGGAATTTTGCGACATGTCGCGAAATCGTGCCATTTTTGCTCCACGCCTTCTCTTGTCTTCTTTCGGTCGCAATTTCGCAACATGTCACAAAATCGCGACATTTTTGCTCTGTGCCTTCTCCTGTCTTCTTTCGATCGCGATTTTGTGACATGTCGCGAAATCACGACATTTTTGCTCTACGCCTTCTCTCTCCTTCCTGAGTCGCGAAAACACGACATGTTGCGATATCGCGACGCTTTTCTCTGTCGCGATATCGTGACATCAAGGCAAACACTTAGAATTTTTTTGTTGAGGCAAGATTGCTCTGCTGCCACCGAATGCTCCTGCATCACTTTCGTTGAGACGGTTCTAGCAAGTAAGGAGGCGGTGCAACAGGAGAATCATATCGTCGCATTGAAGCCATACAACCACTTCTTCATGAGTCATCCAATTCGAGCCATGCCTCATTACTGTTTAATGAGTGCTAAGATCCTATCTTTGCTACCACCGCGATGTTTTGTGGGTGTGCGTTTATGTTTCAGAAGTGAAATACTCTATAAAAGCCAACAATTCTAATGTAATATCATTGATGTTTTGCTAGAGACTTGTTGTACATGAATTCTACTATGAATGCAAAGAAACCTTGGCTCTAATTCTGGACTTCTTTTTATTTGTATGTTTTCTATCTTATATTTCTATCAAATTCTCAGCTTTGTTCGTGGGCTATAATTCTATGCCTGGATTTAGCTTTCGATAAAAGTGAAAACTGAAATAACTCTGGAAATTGCACATATAAGACATCTGGTTTTAATTTATGTTACTTTATTTGTGTGAAGTGCTATTGATTCATAGTGCAATTAAGTTATCGTGATGTTTGTCCATCATCCTTGTTCATCTAACTTGAGGCCATATTTCCCATTCCTTTCAATTATTTCTAATCTCTTTCCTGTTCCTTAATCTCAAATCCTCAATTTAGAATAGCGAGGGAACCAACCCTCTAGATATTGGCATGGAAGGCATTTCTTCTTTTTGGCCTTTCAATGTTGGCTGGGTCTAGGGCGCATGGATGAAACATTCAATACCTAAGGTAGATTCTGGAACAAATTTTTTTGGCACGCTCGGTGGGATGCAAATGTTCCACGTCAAAGCAATATTAAGAGTTGATGTTCATCTTGTTGCTGTTAAAAAGAACATCTGGCGACTCAGTTCAACTCAAAAGCCTTTGAATCTTGAAAATCGGTTATAAAGCCTCACCTTCATGTACACGAGATCAAAGGCTAAAAATCCAGAGGAAGCAGTTGAGTTATTCGAGCTCAACATCGACACTTTGGGAGAGCATCCTAGAGTAGTCCCCTCGACTATCCCGTCGGTTCAAGCACCCTCGCAAGTAGCTGTTATAGTTTCGTAGACTCCAAGTCTTGCCAACACTGCAACTAGCTTGCCACCTCAACCAAGCATTCCAAACGTTTCGAACGTTCTAGTCTAGATGGTGTAGCCTCCACCCAAGAAGTTTCTTGCATGGAATCATTTGGGACCTCTCAATTTACAGGCTCAGAACCAAGTGTCGCTCGTAGCATTGAAGGCTCTACCTACATACAATGGTAGATGAAAGACCGCCTATGAGCACGTACAAGATGTCGTTGCCCTGGAAACCATCCACCACATCACAGAAGAAGATATCATGGCGAGACTACTAGTTCTCTCACTCAGAGGGAAGCTCCTCTACTAGTATCGATCGTTGTCGCATGACACCATCACTACATGGGATGAGTTGGCAGAACAATTGATAAGGGGTTTCAATGAACATGCGAACCATTTATCCTTGTTGCACCAGCTCACCACCATCCAAAGACACCCCCAATAAGAGGTAGCGGATTTTAATTTCAGGTTCGCTCGAACTTGGTAGAGAGTCATTGTCGATCTTCGGCCCACTTCGGAGCAAGCAATGTTTTATCATCTAAGAGCTTTCCATTTCGACATCAACATGAGCATCCAACATTCTAATGTCAATACTTTTTTGGCCTTGTATGAGCAGGCATAGAAAGCTAAGGCTGACTTAGTCACTATCGGTAAGTTCCTCTAAAAGTGACTATACCGATTTATTCAAACTTTCCTCAGAATATGTATCCTAGTGCATTCTCACAGTCACTAACTATATCCCCTATGTACCCCAATCAATTGTGGAATTCCAATCCCCAAAATCAAGCGGTATCCACCCCGCAGTATCAAACACCTGTTGTTCCTCAACTCCCAACACCTACCCCATATCTTGCACTGCCTGCACCATTGGCACCATTGCCATTACCTGTGCCTTAAGCAGCCACAAATGTGGACCATGCCAAAGAATTGCAGGATCTACGAACATTAGTGAAGACAATGGCGAATGAGATCACCATCTTAAGGAGGTAAAATGATTAGAGCTTCTAGCCAAGGAGATTCGCTCCTCCTCCCCCGATCACTAGGGAGCAAGCTACTTCCACCAGCAGGGCTTCCAAAAGAAATTTGATGATGATGGAAAATGAAGCTGGCAGAGCTTATTGGTGCTCCACTTGCAATGACCCACATGGCAAGGAGACCTGCATGGTCCACCTCAACTATGTATAGACCCTTGCAAAAAATGCTCCTGGTGGACAGTTAAACATGATAAGGGAAACAAATTGCAACTTTATGATTCCCCCTATCAAGCAGGTCTCCATTCTGATGAGAACTAGTAAGAAGCCCATCGAAGTTGATCCGGTTCAAATGGAACCGTTGAAGGTGCCCGCTAGTTCCAAATTGCCAAGCGAGAAGACGTCGTCGCCAGAAAAGGAGCCTGTACAGGCATCAGAGTTGGTAGATTCTGTCCTATTAAAATACTTCCTGCCTCCAAGAGCAAAAGGGATAATTACTCAACCACAGGTTTTGCCCTCTCAACCCCAAACTGAAGCGAGGGATCAGGCAAGAGAAAAGCTCAAATATCCATCACTGACCAAGCATCAGAGGGTAGAAGCGACACAGTAGTACTAGACTAGGTACGAGACTGCTAAGGAGGGAGGTGAGTTTGGTACAAGAGCGTACATCATCATTGAAGAACTAAAGAAAACTCTAGCTAAAGTAAGCCTCTTCGATGCACTTCAACTGCTTGGTCAAGTAGATCTACTACATGAATCACTGAAGTCTGCCAAAGGTAAGGGAAACCTGACTCAAACTGTCTTGACGTAGACTCTGACTACCTCAGACACAGGGAAGAATAGGTCGTCGCCATTCTACCTATCCCTCAGGATGGAAGGGTGGGTTGTGCATAACTACATGATTGATTCTGGCGCTACTACTACTATGATGTCTAAGGCTGTTTGCGAAATTATGGACATGGAGTACACGAGGAGTAGTCCTGGGGTGCTTCAATTGGATGTAACTTTGGTTAAGACAGTGGGGGTGATCAAGGACATCCCAATCGTGTTGCACAAGATGTCGTAGATTACCGTAATTCAAGAAGTTGTGGTGGTAGATTTGGAACCCTATTTCAGCATGTGCTTATCAAGGGAATTCACCACCAAACTTAGAGGCTATCCGTTTCTATATTATTCGCACCTAGAAATCCCCTTCAGAGGAAGGAGGATTATTTTTTTTAATGAAAATCCCTCTACCTTTCACATTGAAAGGATCTAAGATGCAAAAAAATAATTGGACTCAGTCAACATTATTGAGGAAGTGGAGGAAGGGGGAATAGAGCTGATGGAAGAAGCACTAGACGAGCTCCGCATAGAGGATGAATTCTCCATGTGCGACTTTAATGCTATGATCGAATCCGAGATAGGGTGCTACTCGATCACCAAGCCCGAAAGGCTAAGGTACCAAGTGACGAAGACCCCATCGCCGATAAATCATGAAAGCTCTTATTTTACGGTGCTTGATGTAAGAATGACATCGAGGTAGGAGTTTTCCTTGTCTCTCCTTTCGAAAATCAAAAAACTTACTCTTACATAATTGCATGGAGTTGTACAAATAATGCTGCCGAGTATGAAGCCCTGTGTTTGGGGTTACGAAAGGTAGAAAAACTTGGAATAAAGCAGTTGTATATCTTCGAAGACTCAGAATTGATCTACAACCAAGTAACCACTAAGTGTGTTGTGAAGAAACACTATATGAAAGCATACCGTAATAAGCAAGGTTCCACGAGCCTAGGGGATAGGGGGGCGGGTGGACGGATTTTGGGGGATTACGGGGGATGACAGGCCGATTTTAGGGGACGGCTCGGGGATGGGGGACTGGTATAATACTATAAAAATTGAATTTTTTTAGAAATTTAGAATAATCTACACATTCAGAATTCTACACCCAACAAAAATGATATTTCATATTAGTAATCAATTATGTAAGTGCAGCCATTCATATTCATATTAGTTACTAACACATAAGTGGTATTAGGATATTCATATTAGTTACTAAGTGCAGCCATTTAATTGTTTCAAGTTCAACAACTATAACTTGAAGGTTCTCCCAGTCACTTGCTATTGCAGGAAAACAATAAGCTTTTAAGTACAATGTTTGCTTAGTTTGTCTTATCTTCAAATTGAACATATGAAAGCCACAGAGTTAAGATTAATTCAACAAACAAATAACTTGCAGTTCTTTTGCTTGAAACAATCATAAAGCCTTCTGGTTAAATTTCTAGCAAGTTCCTCACAGGCAGGTGTAATTCTTCTTCAAATTCACAGGCTCCTGCACTTTCTTGTGTCTCTCGAGAATCTCTGACAAGACAAAGACCGCCTAAGTTCAATGCAAGATAATTGCTCACTTCTCAAAAGAAAGGCCAACGTCTCCTCTTTTTTCCAAATACTCCACAAGATTGCTATGCGTCAATACATTATATTGTAGCCCATCTTGCATGTTACTCTTACTCGTCCTCACTCCATTTTGAAAATGATTTTGATGTGCAGGTGCATCAGCTATCGACATGCGGCCAGCTTAGTAATAGCCATAGATGCTAGCACACTTTAATACTTCATAATAAATATTGTTACTTTTACCATGTAAGGCACATAGATACAACCTATGCTATTATCTCAAAGAAACTTCAAACGACCTAAGTTGGGAATGTGTAAAGCAAAGCTCAGGGTTGTAAGGTTTGAGCAACACTTATTTCTGACCTACATTTCCTAGTTAAATCGCAATCACATGAATTCAAAGGATACAATGACTGTGCACTATTACACATAGTTGAATCCTGCCCATCTTAGACATACATTGAATGTGTCCCAACCTAGAAAGGATTTGGTATTGACAATTCTGAAAACTAAGTTGTAGCATTTCCATTTAGACATTTGCATTAGCAGAAAAGCCATTACAGTCCACACAGCTTAAGTAAAAGAAAAAAGCAGAGACAAGGTATTATTCAAACAGTGTCTCGGATTAATGTAGCCAGAATTAGCCAAACTGCATGAGATACCTGAAAGTTGATTGCAACCACACCCTGCAACACCTTTGGAAGTTCATTTTCAATGTGCTTAAGACCTCATTAAATTGGCACGTGTATCCAACAAATGAACGATGGAATTTGAAGGTCTTAAAGTGGCCTTCATCAGCTGCTCCCATGAGATGCAATTGTCACTCAACTTGTCTTGGTAACATTTCAAGGATGAGATACCCACTGGTAGTGTGTTTCATTCTTCCAAAGTCAAGAAGTGAACCAAGTGTAGCAAAGTGTTATAAGGGCAGAGATACGAAATTCACTGCCTTATTCAGGTGATTTCCCTTTTCAGATTACCATTAGGATGTAATAACAGAAATCTGGTATATCCTAATTTGGATACTGACATTTTGTCTGATTAAACAACTCGAACTGGCATAAAGCTGATGAACTTGCAGGATTCATGAAATATTTAGAAGGCCTTAGAGAAGGTCATCACACAAAACAAGACCACTGCTAAAAAATCCAATTTGGTACCTATGGATGACAAAAAATGAAAAAGCCTCCAGATTCTAAGTTCAAATTTGCACAAACCAAAATTTTAGATTTTTGATTACACTTTGTTTGGGTGAGGATGCACAGCTGTGGGGGATGGATGGGCCCCATTGGGGACACTCAAACCGTCCCCGAGGATAGCTGGGCATCCCCGAAGACGGTCTGAGCATCCCTAATGAGGCCTAACCATCCCCGGGGATGCCCAACCATCTCCAAGGATGGTCTAAGCATCCCCAATGGGGCCCAGCCGTCCTCGAGGATGGCTGAGCATCCCCAAGGATGTTCCAAAAAATGGGACGTCTCGGGGACAGGAGGCCATAGGCCTCAGCCGCATTGGGGACGTTTCCCAGTTGTCCCCCAAAAATGGGGATGGGGGGAAATGCCCCCCTTGCCGTCCCCCCGTACTGGGGGATGCGAGAAATGGGGGGACGCGTCCCTGTGGAACACTGGCAATAAGGTATGGGACCTGATCAAGTGTTTCTCGATCCTGAATATCCGATCTATTTTGCGAGAGTGGAATAAGCATGCTAACGTCTTAGCATCTATTAGAGTCAAATACTCCCCTGTTGAGAACATGATGCAAAATCCGAAGACAGTGAGGGTGATCTACAGGCCTTCTATACTGGGAAAAAACATTCATTGGTAGGTCTTTGACAACGATGAGCAGATCATCAATTTTTTGATTGATGAAGCCAACAATATTGAATATAGGACCCTCAACGAAAAATAATATAGGGGGTTGATTCAATTGAAGAACAACCATGTCCTAAAGGGTTTAATAACCCTTGAAAGTTTGTTTTATCAGGACGATATGTTCCTCACTCACAAGATCAAAGTGGACATGAGAGAGTACGAGGAGCTGGAGTTAGAATCCAAAAAAGTAATCAAGGTGAGAACCAATTGCACGTCATTGGAGATTGAACAAACTAGGACCCTATGCAATGAATACCTAGATATAGTCGCTTGGAGCTACTATGATTTGAAGGGGTATGATAAGAGTGTATTCCAACACACCATCACACTGCAGGAAGGGGTCAAATATTTTAGGCAGAAGCAAAGTCCTGTCAACCCAAAGATAGAAATGATGATGAAGGCCGAGCTTCTAAAGATGATGAAGCAAAGATTATCTATCCGATCAAGCACTCTTATTGGGTGGCAAACCTGGTCCTAGTCCAGAAAAAGAATGGATACATTCTCCTATGCATTGACTTCTAAAACCTTAACCAAGCATCTCTGAAGGACCACTACCCGTTACCCCAAATCGATCAAATCCTTCATGTAGTGGCAGGAGCACAAAGATTTTCTCTGCTGGACAACTTCTCTGAGTACAATCAAATTTGGGTAAAATATGAAGATCAGTACAATATTGCCTTCACCACCATGTGGGACACTTTCGCCTACCAGCACATGTCGTTCGGTCTCTCAAATTTTGGGGCAACTTTCTAGAGAGCGATGGACTTAGCCTTTGGTGAGTTACTCAATCACATCATTGTGATTTATCTAGATGACATGACTATTTTCTCCCACAAGAGGGAGGAACACGGTCTACATTTGTGACAGGTATTTAAGAGTGCCGAGAGTTTAGAATATCCATAAATCCAAAAAGGTCCATTTTTGCAGTAAAAGAAGGTAAACTTGTGTGCCATGTAATATTGAAAAAGGGACTAGCAGTCGATCCTACCAGGGTGGAAGCCCTTCTCAAGCTACCTCTGCCAACGAACAAGAATGACCTTCAATCCTTTATTTAGATAGATTAATTTTATCAGGAAGTTCATCTCTGATTTCACCCAAGTAGTAAAGCCGATGATCAAACTACTCAAGAAGGATGCTGAGTATCAGTGGATCGAAGAGAGGAAGAAGGCATTCATAGATATTAAGGAGAGAATCGCCCAAGCCCCTGTTCTGGTGAACCTTGATTACTCCAAGGACTTTATCCTTTACATCATTGGTGAACCAAAGAGCTATGCAGATATCCTTACTCAAAAGAAAGAGGACGAGGATGAGTTGTTGATAACAAACCTGAGCCAAGTCATACACCCGCATGAGAAGTACAACTTCATTGAGAGGCAAGTGCATGCAGTGGTGCGATCATTGAAGAAGTTTCACCATTTCGTCTCCCAAAGTAAGACGATAGTGTACGTGGTGCACCTTGATGTCAGAAACTTCATCATTCAAGGTGAGCTTGGCAATAAGAGGGCAGGATGGGTCTCCAAGATCCAAGAGTTTGACATAGAGGTCTGGCCCACTAAATTGGTCTGTGGTTGAGCCTTATGCCAATAACTCGCCAGGAGTGTCGCATCCGAGGTGACAACTTGCTAGTGGGATGACCCAACGTAGTAGAGAAATATTGCAAATCGGTCTGTACTCAACAGAGATTGGACAAAAGACCTACTGGAATACTTTAGTATTGGACGATGCCCTTCTGACCTCAACACTTTGCAAAGGAGAAGGTTTAGGATCCAAGCCTGCAGATATGTGTTGTTACCGAGCGGTTTGTTTCACAAAAATATAGATGGATTCCTCCTGAGATGTGTCAGGGAGATAAAAACAAAGATTCCTAGACGAGTTTCATTCTGGAATTTCAGGAGGACATTTCATCGAAAGGCCAATGGCCTTAAAGATAATAAAAGTAGGCTATTAATGGCCTACTATTTTTGTTGATACCTTCGAGGTTAGCTAGAAGTTTGATAAATGCTAGAGGTATGTTGGTCGGAGTAGGAATGCTTCTTTGCCCTTGCACCTAATTCAAGTCAAAGCTCCATTTTAGTAGTGGGGCTTAGATTTCATTGGGGTGATAAATCCTAATTCCTCCATAGGGCATAAGTACATCTTGATGACTACCGATTATTTTACCCGATGGGTCGAAGCAGTGCCCATCAAGCAAGCTAACCATGATGTAGTCATTGTCTTTATGGAAGGATTGATAACACATTTAGGGATACCAGATGCAATAGTAAATGACAATGAGACCAATTTCACCGATGCCAAAATTTGTGCATTTGCAAGTAAATATGGTATTTACCTAAAGACTTCGTCTAATTATTACCTGCAAGGTAATGGTTTGGTGGAGTCCACAAATAAGAACTTACTCAAGATCCTGAAGAGAACATTGGAAGGCAACAAGTGGAGCTGGCATTTGCTTTTGGACTTTGCTTTATGGGTTGACCATATTTCCATTAAGAAATCAATCAATACATACCCATATTCCCTGGTATACGGGAAAGAAGCAGTTCTCCCAATGCATATTGAGTTGCCCGTGTTGTAGTCTCTTTGATCTTTAGATTGCGAGGATGAAGAGTTTGACCCTATAAGTATCAGGATAGCCCAGCTTCTGCAGTTGGAGGAAGAAAGAGAAAAGGCCTATGAGGCTTTCATGAAGCATGCTGAGACCACAAGAAATTGGTTTCGGCAAGAGGACCTCTGATCGGACCTTTTAGATTGACAACTTGGTGCTAAAATGGAACAAGAAAAAATCCAAACCTAGAAATCATGATAAATTTGATGTATTTTGGGAGGGTCCATTTCAAATTTCTAAGTTCAATCAGGTGAACTCTTTTACTCTTTAATATTTTAACGGGTTTACTCTTCCAATATCGATCAATGGCCTTCATCTGAAGGCGTACTACCAGTAAAGGGTAGTTGAAAAAATTTCTCAACTGTGTACATATTTTTTATTCCTTGTTTGCTTGTACATATCTCTTCGTTTCCTTGGATTATAATTCTCTTCACTCCCATTCGCGCTATCAGTAGTGTAGTTTTTGCCTAGAGGTTTGGCTGGTAGAGAAATGGTGTTGAAGAGCCTAAGTTGTTTGTTTAGTTTAGTTTGTGTGTTTTTTAGTGCGCCAGAGAAAAAAGGAAAATAACAGTTTTTAGGTGCCCAAAGCTAGCTAAGGTATTTTTGCACTGCAATGAGGTCAAGTTCACCATTTATAGTGCATCACTTTGCAAGAATAGTTCAGCAGATGAAAAGTGCCCTGCCGTCCGATAGGAGGGAGTTTTGCTCTTTCATAGAAGAGAAACTACGTTTTGTCACTTTAAGGAGCAAAATTTATGAACAAAGGTGGTGCCAAGTTGAAATAGAGAGCCAAATAAAACTATAAAAATCAAATCCTTTTTACCCCTAGCTGGACGATGCAAGACCTTTTTGGGGTTAAAACAGGTGAAAGCACCTTGGTTTTTTTCCCTAGGAAATCAACGTAAATCAACGCAGATGGGATCCAATATTTTTCGCCCCAACTTACCAGTGCAATATCTTTTTGAGAGTAGATGAGGCAAAAGTGCCTTTGAATTTTCAACAAAGGCGCAACCCAGTATAGGAGGAGAAAAGACTAGGTGCAACCCATAGCTGTTTCACCCCAGTTTAGCCACGCAATGCCATTTCGGGACTTAGTGGAGTGAAATGCGCTTACGCTCTGCCTTATGGGTAAAATTCAAGTCATGATCCCTAGGTTGTAAGCGCCACATGTCAGATAAGGAAAGGAAAAGCGCTTTGAAATCATCTCTTATCTGTGGGTGTTAAAGTCAAAGTCAAACTCCATTTTGGGATTTAGTTGGAAAAAAAGTGCTTGCACCTTTCTTTGTGGGCGAAATTCAACATCATGGCCCTCCAATCCATATTTAGTGCAAGTATCTCATGGTAGGGGTTAAAGGAAATTATTTTCTAAGAAAGTGCATAATCAATAAGGTTTTAAATCATGACACTTTCCTATTTCGGGATTTAAATGAGCGAAAGGACCTTTTGCTCCACTTTTCAAACGGAAGCCATTTTTGGCTCTTAGGAAATGATGAAGGATTACTAACGTGAAAGAGTGTTTACTTTCTCCAATGCCATTGGCACGTAGTCCAAGAAAAAACCCACCAAGTGAACTCCCCTAAGAAGGTCGTTGAAGCATGAAATGAATTTAAAAAAAGTAGTGTTTTGCGTCTCTCGAGAAAGATTGCCCACTGATTAGCATGCAGGAGATTCCACCTTGCCCTTGATCCCTCAAGGCATTTACTCCATCCAAAGCATAATTACTATTGCAGGTAAATGGTTGTGCTATAAAAGGGCCTTCGATGCATTTTAAACAAACTCAAAGAAATTACTGAGAGTTTTATAGTAGTGCTAGTTGCCTTGCCAAATCAGAGCTAGAGAGTTATTGGTAAAACATAGAGCGCTAGGCAGTAGTGAGGCGTTGTCTCCTTCAGAGCAAGTGTTTAGGTGGATACATAGTCAAAATGGGTAAGAATAACATTGAGAAAAAGAAGAAGACCCTGAAGAAGGCAGAGGGCGAGAAGAAATAGAAGAAGAAAAAGAAGGTACCTCCACTCTCGCCCGAAGACAGGTTGAGCAGAATTCGAAACTGTGTGCTCACCAAAATGAGTGTGGAGAAGTTGCGCCAAACTATCAACCTTATGATGACCATGGTGTCTGTCGAAAGTAGGTGTACAACCACCTGTCACTCCCATCATCATTGGTACCTGTGCATGCCTGTACATCATTACTTGGAGCTGATATGCACAATTGCTAAATACTACAACCTGCGAACCAGGACAGTACAAGATGCCAGAGGGAACAAGTTGTTCTCTATCTCTGCTAAAGACATTCGAGAGGCTTTCACATATGGAGAAAAGCCCTCGATTGGATATATAACCAAAAAAATAAAAAACACTGAACAAAATGAAAGATACGTCAACACAGTGCAGATGCGCCAGTTATTGGAAACACAACTGCTAGAAAAGCTGGTACTCGAGATATTTCCAGAATTGCCCAAGCCCTTGAAATTTTTTAAAAATACCGACATACACTCCATGCTGGCATGGGTTATGGGGCTCTCCACGGACGCCCTTGTGTATAAGTGGTAGGTTTCACTTTTCAAATGCATTTCGCATGGTGAGTTCTATTCTTCCACTGCCATGGAGCCAAAGATGAAGCCTATATTTTTTGACTTGGTAGACTGGGTGGCGCGACAAATGCATACCTAGTTGACTGATGTAAAGAGTGAAAAAGACATGTCATTATAGATCTACTCTTTTCTTGCGTGGTATTTCTTCTACCACTGCACAACCTCTTTGTTTTCATCACCAAGAACTGAGCAGACAAAGAAGGCAAAGCTCTCCTAGTTTATCAGTGTACACAAAGTCCATCAAAGCACGAGTCCTACTACAACTTCAATAGAGTGTTCCTCGGACCAACTCTGGAGCTTATCTACGATGTTTGTGAATGGGTGCCGAGGCGGATGAGAGAATATATAGTGTAGGAGAAGCTGGGTGACTTATTCCAACTAACACAGGGTCTTGTTGTCAAAATTTTTGGTTTTATTAGTAAACCCTTCCTATTGACGTACTACGCCACTCAGTACCTATTTGACCTCAAAGTCACCCAATAGAGTGACTTCACTGATGACACGTATGGCCATAGGCGAAGGAAACCACACACCTACGCTTGGCCCTTCCACTTCGATGATATTAAGGTATCGATCAATGGGTATAACACTTTTATGGTGGTAACACTGTATGAGCTTGGCCTGATTGACCTCTCCTAGTGATGGAAGTGCGACCCACTAGATGTTTTCAGGAAGAATATCAGTTCAAAAAGCTTCTATAGCTATCAGTGCCCAGATATCGAAGCGCATCGCAACAATCCCTCAGGGCATGACCTGGAATAACACATGGAGAGGATGATGTCACTTCCCATTTAGCATGACTTCTACATAATAAAGGCTAAGTACGATCTTGCACAAAACCCGATGCATGCCCCTAATGATGAAGTGTTTAAGGTGATGAAGAGCAAAGTACCCGACTGGTTGGATGAAAAAATTGCAAACTGGTGGATCATGAGGGTCCACAATGGAAAGGAGACATCCGATCAGTTGCTTGTATTGGATCAAAATTTCTTTGATGCATATGACGCGTATTGTGACACTTACCGACTTGTCTTGTTTGCTAACATTGTACCTAGGAGTACTCAAATCCCTAGCAGAGTGGAAGATGCGGTGGAAGTATAGGGGCAGCACACTGACCAAGACCCACTTGTCAATGAGAAGTGCAAGTAGCTGCTCTTTAAATAAGACATCAATCCAAAGAAGAGGAGCATTGGTGTAGAATTTTCACTCCCTCATGTTGCAAAGAAGCCCCGATATGGTGCACCTCAACCTCTTAGTGCAAACCCTCCTGTAGCATCGACGACCATGGAAGCAAGCGCCCATGAAGTTTCTATTTTGGTATAGCAAACGTAGTAGGAGGTCGAGTTCATTGATCTAGGATTAGAGGCATTAGATAGAGAAGAAGGAAGGATGAGCCCTATCATGCAAAAATTCACTATTTCAGTTCTAGTAGCACCCGAGCCCTCAGGTGCGTTCTCTCTTTCCTCTTCTCTCTCTTTTGTGCCTCTAGAAAATACCACCTCCAACATCAAAACCCTCATTTCCACCCAGCTTGCGTTCGACGTCCCCATATTTGCTAAGCCTTTCCCTACATCTCAGTCATCACTCCCCTCAACGATCCCTCCTATTTCTCAAATATTTAGCTCCTTTGCGTCTATCTCCAACATGTTTGTGTTCCCTATAGCATCTGTCCCTGCCCATCCTCAAGTTTTTGATAATCTAGTCACTGCATATATCACTACTGTCAATCTAGACCTATTGTCGCCCTTACACACCTCCTCAGTTACAACAGTGATGTCCCTTTCTATCTCGCCCCTAGATCCTAGTGCCTCGGTTGCAACCATTCAAACTCTGGCGTCTCCTAAGGTCATTGTAGTCGCTTACCCAAATGCTCCTGATTTGACTGCTAAAGCTAACCCATAATGAGCTATGTTCCCATTCATGCCACTCTTTGGAGTGTAGGAACCGATGGAAATGAAGCTGGAAGTTTTGGAGGAGGTCCCAATTGTGAAGAGTTTACACCAAGCGCAACATAATTCCTCAACCTGGCTTAAGGGCCAAAAAAGAACAAAACACGCAGACTCTAGCATGGGTGGAAAAGAGGGCTATGTTTGACCCGTAGAATATGCAACTCCACAAAATGGAGAAAGTGCCCAAGATCCAAAAGCCATTAGAGGAGATGATGCCAACGGACTATTCCTACCGTCATACGATCGAAGACATGAGAACGATCAATGCAACAGAGAATATGGGGAATATCCAGGTTGAGATGGGCTCCATCTATTTCCATGGGGAGCACTACAAAGCTCGCTTCTACGAGGTTGAGTCCAAGAACGTAGAGCTTGAAGAGACCTTGGTGCTCACAAGGGCACAACTCGAAGAGGTGCAGTCCAAATCCGAATAGTTGCAGCAATGCATGATTAGTTTGGAGCAGGAGGTGGAAAATTACAAGAAAGAAAATGAACAACACCTCAAAGCGCATGTAGAAGCAAAAATCTAGTTGTAAGCCATGAATACTCAGGTTCAAGAACTGCAAACCTAGTTGATAGCAAAGGTAGGGCAAGCAGAGGTTTTCTCAAAATATCGTATTAAGGAGGTTCCATTTCGCTTCCTAACAAACTTCTGAACAAGGGTACGCAAAGCAATAGCAATCCTAATTTTCATCTGGAAGGCCAAGTAATCAGTCACTTACGGGGCATCTATCATGGAGGATGCTGGTAAAACATAGAGCGCTAGGCAGCAGTGAGGCACTATCTCCTTCAGAGCAAGTGTTTAGGTGGATACATAGTAAAAATGGGTAAGAAGAGCACTGAGAAAAAGAAGGAGAAGACCCCAAAGAAGGTTAAGGGCGAGAAGAAACAAAAGAACGAAAATAAGAAGTTATCGTTGCCCCCGCCTGAAGATAGGTTGAGTAGAATCTGGGACTGTGTGCTCACAAAAACAAACATGGATATGTTATGCCAAACTGTCGACCTTATGATGACCAAGGTGTTTGTAAAAAGTAGATGTACAACCACCTATCACTCCCATCTGTACTGGTACCTATGCACACCTGTGTATCATTGCTTGGAACTAATATGCGTAATTGCTAAATACTACAACCTGTGGACTAGGACAATCCAAGATGCCAGAGGGAACAAGCTATTCTCTATCTCTCCCCAAGATGTTCGAGAGGCTTTTTCCTATGGAGAAAAGCCCCTGACTGAATATATAACCAGAAAAATTAACACTGAACAAAATGAAAGATACGTCAACATAGTGCAGATGCACCAGTTCTTGGAAACACAACTGCTAGAAAAGCTGATACCCGAGATATTTCCAGACTTGCCCAAGCCCTTGAAATTATTTAAAAATCCTGATATATAATCCATTTTGGCATGGGTTATGGGGCTCTCCACAAATGCCCTTGTGTATAAGTGGTAGATTTCACTTACCGAATGCATTTCGCATGGTGAGTTCTATTCTCCCGCTGCTATGAAGCTGGATATGAAGCCTGTATTTTTTGACTTGGTAGATTAGGTGGCACGACAAATGTATACCCAACTGACTGATGTACAGAGTGAAAAAGATATTTCATTCCGGATCTACTCTTTTCTTGCATGGTATTTCTTCTACCATATGTACAATCGCTTTGTTTTCATTACCAAGAACCGAGCAGACAAATAAGGCAAAGCGCTCCCAGTTTATTAGTGGACACAAAGTCTATCAAAGCACGAGTCCTACTACAACTTCAATAGAGTGTTCCTCAAACCAGCTCTAGAGCTTACCTACGATGCTTGTGAACGCGTTTCGAGGTGGATGAGAGAATATATAGTGCAGGAGCAGTTGGGTGACGTAT
The DNA here is from genome assembly GCA_028583015.1 of Wollemia nobilis. Taxonomy (NCBI): domain Eukaryota; kingdom Viridiplantae; phylum Streptophyta; class Pinopsida; order Araucariales; family Araucariaceae; genus Wollemia; species Wollemia nobilis. Next base: position 6,789,368 of record JAQPPZ010001836.1, on the reverse strand, counting down.
TCTAAATAGGGCCTTGTTAGAATTTTTGGTTTTACTAGAAAACCCTTCCTATTGACGTACTACACCACTGAGTACCTATTTGACCTCGAATTTTCCTAGTAGAGTGACTTCGATGATGACACGTATGGCCACGAGTGAAGGAAACCACACACCTATGCTTGGTCCTTCCACTTTAGTGACATTAAGGTATTGGTCAACGGACATAACACTTTTATGGTGGTAACACTGTACAAGCTTGGCCTAATTGAACTCTCCTAGTGATGGAAGTACGACCCACTAGATGTTTTCAGGCAGAAGATCAGGGTAAAAAGCTTCCATATCTATCCGTGCCCAGATATTGAAGCGCAACGCAACAATACCTTAGGGTGTGACCTAGAATAGCACGTGGAGAGGATGATGTCACTTCCTCTATAGCATGACTTCTACTCGATAAATTTTGAGTACAAACTTGCACAAAACCCGATGCATGCCCCTTATGATGAAGTGTTTAAGGCGATGAAGAGCAAAGTACTCGATTGATCAGATGAAAAAATTACAAATGGGTGGATCATGAGGGTCCAAAATGGAAAGGAGGCATCCGATCAGTTGCTTGTATTGGACCAAAATTTCTTCGAGGTGTATGATGTGTATTGTGACACTTATCGACTTGTCTTGTTTGCTAACATTGTACCTAGGAGTACTCAAAGCCCTAGCAGAGTGGAAGATGCGGTGGAAGTATAAGGGAAGCACACTGACCAAGACCCACTTGTCAAGGAGAAGGGAAAGTAGCTGCTCTTTAAAGAAGACATCACTCCAAAGAAGAGGAGTGTTGGTGTAGAACTTTCACTTTCTCATGTTGTAAAGGAAGCCCCGATCTGGTGCACCTTGACCTCTTCGCACAAACCCTCCTGCAACATTGGTGGCCATGGAAGCAAACACCCATGAAGTTTCTGTTCTGGTGTAGCAAATGCAGTAGGAGGTCGAGTTCATTGACCTACAAGTAAAGGCATCAGATAGAGAAGAAGGAAGAATGAGCCCTATCATGCAACAATTCATTTTTTTAGCTCTAGCAGTTCCCGAGCCCTCAGGTGCATTCTCTCTTTTCTCTTCTCTCTCTTCTGTGCCTTTGGCAACTACCACCTCCAATGTCAAAACTCTCGTTTCCATAAAGCCTGCATTTGATGTCCCCCTACCTGCTAAGCCTTTCCCTACATCTCAGTCATCGCTCCCCTCAATGCTCCCTCCTATTTCTCAGATATTTAGCCCCTTTACGTCTATCTCCAACATGTTTGTGTTTCCTACAGCATCCGCCCCTACCCCTCCTCAAGTTTTTGATAATCCAGTCGTTGCATATGTCACTACTATCAATCCAGACCTATTTTTTCCCTTACACACCTCATTAGTTGTAGCAGTGACACCCCTTACTATCCCACCCCCAGATCCTAGTGCCTCGGTTGTAGTCGTTCAAATCCTGATGTCTTCTAAGGTCATTGTATTCACTAACCCGACTGCTCCTGATTCGACTGCTGAAGCTAACCCACAATGAGCTATGTTCCCTTTCATGCCACTCTTTGGAGTGTAGGAACAAATGGAAATGGAGTTGGAAGTTCTAGAGGAGGGTCCAATTACGAAGAGTTTATATCGAGTGCAATAGAATTCCTCAACCTAGCTTAAGGACCGAAAAAGAAAAAATGCGTAGACTCTAGAACAAGTGTAAAATAGGGCTATGTTTGACCTGCAAAATATGCAAATCCACAAAATGGAGAAAGTGCCCAAGATCCAAAAGCCATTAGAGGAGATGACGACAGTGGAATATTCCTTCTGTCACATGGTCGAAGACATGAGAATGATCGATGCATTGGAGAATATGGGGAATATCTAGGTTGAGATGGGCTCCATCTATTTCCATGGGGAGCATTACAAAGCTCGCTTCTACGAGGCTGAGTCCAAGAACGTAGAGCTTGAAGAGACCTTGGTGCTCACAAGGGTGCAACTCGAAGAGGTGCAGTCCAAATCTGAACATTTGCAGCAGTGCATGATCAGTTTGGAGCAGGATGTGAAAAATTACAAGAAACAAAATGAACAACACCTCAAAGTGCATGCAAAAAGTGAAAAGCTAGTTGCAAGCCTTGAATTCTTAGGTTCAAGAACTGCAAATCCAGTTGACAACAAAGGTAGGGCAAGCAGAGGTTTTCTCAAAATACCATATTAAGGAGGTTTGATTTTGCTTCCTAACAAACTTTCGAACAAGGGTACGCAAAGTAATAGTAGTCCTAACGTTCATCTAGGAGGCCATGCAATCAGTCACTTACGGGGCATCTATCATGGATGATGCTGAAAAGGACATCGATCGATGACTGAAATTGGCCATGAAGGTGCAAACCATATAAAATATGGACCTTAAGCTTACTCCAATGTGCTTGCTTGCTCGGTCATGGGCAACTACAAAGGTAACACTATGAGCCTATTTCACAAAGGTGAAAACAACTCGAGAGGCGAGGAGGCTGATGGACGTATTTGAGCAGGAAAGACGTGTTTCTTTGATGTATTTTGACACTCTCGTGCAACTTGATTTCCTTGGATTTACTGGCGAAGAAGAATATATTTTTACAAAAGAAGATCTGAAGTCAACTTGGGATGCCTTTGAAAGTGATACCTCGAATATTGACGGTTGTGAGGATCCCATTTTAGAGCATCAAGTTATGCAGTTAATATCCAAGTTCACACAGATTGAATCATGTTTGGTAGATCTTAGCTAGAGAGCTAACTATGCTAACATAGATCATCTTGAGACCTTCGGGTACCTGGTCAGAGATCTCCAAGATCATGGCACAATTAAATAAGACACCTAGCCCCTAGTCCAGTCAACTTATGAGTGTATCCAAGAGTACCTCCCATGATCGAAACCTATCCAACAACACAAATATCAAGCACATAAAGGATATCAAGCACAAGAAGGAGACCAAAGGGAAGGATGAGACCAAAAAGAAGAGGACCATGAGCGCCAAGAAGAAGAAGACCATGAGCACTAAGAAGAAGAGGACCATGAGCACCAAGAAGAAGAAGACCATGAACACCAAGAAGAGGAAGAAGCAGAAGGGGAGAAGTTGGAGGAAGAATCTACTGCCATGAATGAGCATTCATAAAAGGACAGTGATGATGACTCTGAGCTCAATAGATAAGGTTTAGAATATTAACATTGAGACGAGCTCAATCCCCCTGCGAGCCGCCAGAGATGTTGGCATCCCTGCCACATTGATTTTCTTTGTAAATATTTTGCTATTTTTTGTAATTTCTCCTTCCTTGAAGCTCTGTTCTTTGTTCGGAATGTATTTTATATTTCCTATTTTTTTTGTCAAAATTTGTTGGATGTGCCCAAGGGAGTGCAGTTTTCCCTGTTCACTCATCATGCATAGGCTTTCTATTTTAAAAGGTAAGGGTAGTTTCGCACCAGGTCCTTAAGTGCAAATTGGTTTTGAGCAAAGAGTGAAGCGCATGCCCATTTCGAGCCAAAAAGCATCAAAATCCAGCTTTGGAGGAGAAAACATAAGTAATGCAAATTTTGTTTCACCCATGTAGGAGAGTGCAAGGCAATTTTAGGCCTTGAATGAGCGCAGCTACAGTTTTAAAATAAAAATACTAAGTGGACCTAGGTATTTTCACCTCAACTGGAGAGCGCAAAGCCTTTTCGAGGTAAAACTGGATGAAAATACTTTCATTCTATCCTAACACATAATGTAAATCTACTTCAACATGGTGTGGGGCCCAGTTATGTTTCACCCCTATGTAAGAGCGCAAAGCAAATTCTGTACAAGGAGTGGTGAAAATGCATATTTTATCTTTTCTATGGGGAGTGCAAATTTAGTTTTGGAGAGAATTGCAAGTAGGACCCAATTCTGTTTTAACCCAAATCATGAGTGTAGCCCAGTTTCAAGCTCCTTTTGGGTGAAAGCACCTTTGACCCTCCCTGAAAGTCAACATAAAATTATTTCGAACTCTTGAGGTAGTGTGGGACCCAAAGTATTTTTACCCAAATCAAGAACACAAGCCAATTTTGGGCTAAATACTGGGTGAACGTAGGTGGGACCCAAGGTGTTTTGCTCAAGTTTCCAAGTGCAATTCCTTTTCAGGGTTAGAAGGAGAGAAATAGATTTTGACTTTTCCAAGGCACAACCCATTAAGTAGAAAAAATGCTAAATGTGGACCGAGGCATTTTGATCTAGTTTTTTAGTGCAAAGCAAATTCAGAGTAAGCTTGGGTGAAATGGCCTTTGAATTTTCTACTCTGGTACCCCTCCCAAGGCAGCAAGGTGCTTTCGCTCCTGTTTTCCAATGCAAGGTAGTTTTGGGTCTAGTAAGAGAGAAAGCACCTTTGAATTTTCCATGTCGGTGTTGCTCCCAAGATAACAAAGTTGTTTCACTATAGTTTTGGACTGCAAGCCCATTTTAGGCCAAAAAACAACAAAACGTAGGTGGGGCCTACATCCATAGCACATATGTTTCAGTATAGTCCCCCTTACGTCATCTAGAATTTCTCAGAAATACCTCTCATCGATGAAACAAGGCACATCCTCATCAGTTAAATTGCAGTCGGTCTGAGAAGCTTTCAGATTTGATATTCCCAAATTTTAGAAATCGATCTTTCATTGAAGCGATTCCAGCAAGTAAGGAGGTGGTGCAACAGGTGAATCATATCATCGTATTGAAGCCATACAACCACTTCTTCATGAGTCATCCAATTCGGGCCATGCCTCATTACTGTTTAATGAGTGTTGAGATCCTATATTTGTTGTCACCATGATGTTTTGTGGGTGTTCATTTATGTTTCAGAAGCGGAATCCTCTATAAAATCCAACAATTCTAATGTAATATGATGGACGTTTTGCTAGAGACTTGTTGTACATGAATTCTGCTATGAATACAAAGAAACCTTGGCTCTAATTCTGGACTTCTTTTTATATGTATGTTTTCTATATTATATTTCTATCAAATTCTCTGCTTTGTCTGTGGGCTATAATTCTACGTGTGGATTTAGCTTTCGATAAAGGGTGAAAAATGGAATAACTTTGAAAATTGCACATATAAGATATGGTTTTAATTTTTGTTACTTTCTTTGTGTGGAGTGCTATTGATTCATAGTGCAATTAAGTTATCTTGTTGTTTGTTCATCACCCTTGTTCATTTGGATTGAGGCCATATTTCCCATTCCTTTCAGTTATTTATAATCTCTTTCCTATTCCTTAATTTCAAATCCCCAAGTTTGAAGAGTAAGGGAACCAGCCCTGGAGATTGGCATGGAAGGCATTTATTCCTTTCAGTATTTCAATGTTGGCCGAGTCTAGGGCGCATGGATGAAACATTCCATACCTAAGGCAGATTTTTGACCAACATAAACTCACATCCTAATCTAAATATTTACAATGGTACTCAAGGTACCAAATAATGTAATACCACCAACACCCCCCATATTACATTATTTGTTGTGAAAGCCTTTGCCTTCAATCTCTAACTCTTGTCTTCTTCATATTAACTTCAACACTCCATATTTAGGCATTCAATTTGTTCTTATGGGATGGTACCTTTCATTCTTATAATTCATTTGAATAATATATTCCATGAATATCTAAATCCAATGACCTATTGTTGAAGTAATCACATGTAGAATGTACCAACATATCATCTTGTTCATATTTTGGGATTTTTAAATCAACATTGTTTGTATATTCTTTGTTTACACCCAAATGTGTTTCTTGAAGAAGATCATTTGCTATCATATGCCATAAATAATGTGTCACAATTGATATTTTGTCACTGGTTTATCCTTCAAGATTTTAATCAATTCTTCTTGCTTTTTGTTCTTGTCTTTAGAAACTTCAAGAGTAAGCAATGCCAAATACATTATCATACCTATATCAATAGGTAATATAATAACATCTTTAGAATTTTCTTTTGCTTCAACAAGTTCTAAATGTAGATAATTGCCAAATGTTGTAAACTTTTCATCTTTGGATTCTTTGAGAATTAAAGGTAATTTCTTATTTAATTTTATTGGAATATATTTTTGTTCATCAATATTCTCTATCAAATGTTGTGTGTAAAGTTTTAGAACTTTCAATATTTCCTTACTTTCTTCTATCAATGCATTTTGATTATTTTCTTCCATAATTAGTTTTGCCTTAATTCTCTTTCAATTCAATTCTTTTATATATTCACAATCAAATTCCTTCAATCTTCAATTTCAATATCATAATCTTCTTCCTTAAAATTTCAATTTCTCCCTAACCAATATTCAATTTCTTAAATTTATTAATCAATATCCAATTTAGTTTTCAAATATTTTAATTTTATTATTTCTCCCAATCATTCAATCATTAAATAATTAAATCACTACCTTATATCTCCCATAAAGACTAATAAAATATGTCCAATAATCAGAAAGTGCACCATACAACTTAATTAATTGAGAAGGATCCTTCTCAATACATATGATCCTTCTCAATTTAATATGATCATATTAAATTCAAGGGTAGCATAAATACATGGAAAAGGTAAATCACAATTGAGAAGGATCATATTAAATTCAAGGGTAGCATAAATACATGATTAATCTGAAACATTAGTCCATAAGAAAGGATCTCAAACCAACTACGAATTAGTGATTTTGTCTTTGGATGAAGACAAAGAACATGAGCCAAATGAAGGAGTGTTATATTTAGAAGAATGTATTGAGGGAGAGGAACATTCAGACAATGACCTTCTCTACTAGAAAATAAAGGACTGTGAAGTTTTTCTACCAACTTGTCTCTACATTTAGATAGATGAGAATTAAGACCATGATGAATAAGAGAAGTATATGAGGTTGGAGAAAGCAAAAAAGAGCACATTTTGCAGTAAAAGAAGAGAAAAAAAGTCAAAATTCCCAAAAAAAGTATGGAATATATTATTTGTGTTGTAATTAATGAAAAGCTAGCACACCCATTGGATGTGGTTAAAGAAGAAAGTGAACCTGACACCATAAAGTATGAGAGACCAAATATGGTCTAGATAAATCTTGGTAATGAAGGAGAATAAAAGATAATCCATTGCATAGATGAATGGACCCAATACTGAAAGCAGCAACTTTAAAAATATTTTTGCAGTACAAGTCTTTACATGGACATGTAAGGATTTTAAGGGGATTCTACCATAATTGTGTGCATCAAATTCGATTGATTATGGGTGCACTACCAGTGAGGAGAAGGTCATATAGGATGAACCCTGTATGCGGTCTTAGTAAATGTAAAAATTTAGAAGATGCTAGACAGAGGCATAATATTTAAGGTTATGGTAAGTGAGTGGATGTCATTGATTGTGATCACCTTGAAGAAGGAAGTAAATAAAATTTGCATGTGTAGAATTTTGAAGTCTTGATGTTGTTATGATCATGGACCCCTTTCCAATACCATTCACTATTTCAATTTTGGAGGAAGTAATTTTGCTAAAGAAGATAAGTTAAAGACAACATTAATGGTAGAGAATGATATTAATGGGTATAATTGAATATCATTCGATCTATATGTAGAGAAGGGATGAAGAAAAATCTTGATAGGATTTACATTATGTTAAATATGGAGGATTTGTACAATGTGAGATCTTTAATATACTTTTTAAGACATGTTGTGTATTACCACTGATTCATTAAGAATTTTCTCGTGTCTCACCCGTTAGATGATTTAACGCATAATAAATTTCCTTTTCAATGGATGGAGGAGCATAAAAAAGCCTTCAATGAGGAGAAGGTAAAGTTGATTTGTGTACCTTGCCCATTCTAGTGTTTCTATATTGGTACAAGGAATTTCACATCCATGTAGATGCGTCCAATTTTACAATTGGATGTGTGTTGGCCTAGGTGGGGAAATCCAAACTAGATCAACCTATTTTTTTGCTACTCAGTTGTTGCCAAGGGAAGAAAAGAACAACACAAGAGAGAGGGAAGTTGTAAGGATGGTAAATGCAATCCAAAATTTTAGACATTATTTTATAGCCAACCCTTTTGCTTTTTGTCTAAACTATCAAACATTGTTGTATCTGGTCAACAAACTGAATATTCATAGGTGAGTTAGCAATTGGATCATCATATTATAAGATTTTGTATTTTGGGTGGTGGTAAAACATGGAAAGAAACATGTGATAGTGGATTAGTTGTCAAGGATTCACTCAGAGGAACCTATGGAAGGAGTATTAGATGAGTTTATTGATGCTCACGTATTTGCAATTAGTATGCTACCATCATGGTACAAGTTGACTAGGGAATACTTATTTATGGAAGAGCTACCAAAGGAGATGTCAACAACATAAAAGATAAAAGTCATCATTAAATAAATGATATTTCAATTGATTGTTGGCTTATTAAGAAGATGTGTGATGGAAGAAATGAATACAACATTGAAAGAAGACCTTAAAGGATTCGTAGGAGGGCATATAGGGCTATATGTGAGAGCGAGGAATGTGCTTCTAGCAAGGCTATGGTGGTCCACATTCTATTGTGATGCAAATAAATTTGTGAAAGCATGTGATACATGCCAACAAGCAAGAAAATTGTTATGGAGGGAATTTATGTTATTACACCCATCACAACCATAGGAGTTATTTAAAATATGGGGTCTTGATTTTATGGGACCCTTGCCAACAAGCCAAAGAGGAAAGTGTTAATATAGTGTGGTGGCAAATGAGTACTTGATAAAGTGGGTAGAGATAAGGGTTTTTCATGAAAATTCTATAAAGAGTACAACTCAATTATTGTACAAAAATATAATTACAAGATTTGGGATACCTTTCCAGCTAACAAGTGATAGAGGAGGTTATTTTATCAATGATATTATTTAGAAATTGACTACAAACTTCAATATTTTAAACTTGTTGTCAAGCCCATATTAACCTAGGGAAAATGGGTAGGCTAAGGCAATGAATAAAATATTGGTTTCTACATTGTACAAGACTTGTGTATTTGAAGGTGTTGACTAGGAGAAGAGATTGCTAGTGGTTTTGTGGGTGTAAAAAACTACCTTTAAGCTAAAAATGGACCACACACCATTTTGGTTAATGTATGGATAGGAAGCGATAGTGCCAATAGAGTTATTAGTATCAAGTTTGAGTGTGGCGATATAAAACCATATTGGTGACCAAAAGAGCCTAGAGGAGAGGCTAACGATGCTAGTTAAACTGGATGAAAAAAGGATAATGACTGAATAGGAAGTGGAGATAATGTGGCCAAGTAGTGGTCATGATACCATAAAGAAGCAACTATAAGAAGAAGATTTTTTTTTATCAATTTGACTATATTAATGATTGATGTTGGAAAAAGCCAAAATTAATTCATATGGAGTTACTATATCATAAGTTGACATAGGTGATCATTGATAGAAGATTGAGTGTTAATGTTTTTTCTAAGAAGACTTGGACAAAGATTGAAGCACCATTTTTGTGGTATTCAAATTTTAATTTATGGCATGACAAGCACCTAGGGAAGATGGAATTGAATCCAAGTGACTTGGTATTGTGATATAATAAAAAACATGAAATCAAGCTAGAGAAAATGAATACTTTATGGATTAGACCCTTCCATGTAGTGGAAATGATGGACAATGGAGCAATGAGATTGCAAAACTAAAGGAAACAACAATTATTGACATAGTTAATGGTTTGAGATTGAATCCATACAAATTGAAAGTATAGGTGAACATGGTCAATCTTGAGCCAAGGAAAGAGGGCGAGAAGAGTATATGAAGGATGATTGCAACACCAAATCAATATTCACAGTCCTTTGAAGGAATAGTGGTTTGGTAAGAGGGATAACCAATCCAAATCAAACAATAATATGGTGTAGAAGAAAAAGGGAACATGATCTAGAGGTAGATTAGTTGTTTGGGAATATAAGAGAAAAACAACCTGCAATTGAACAAGAAGAGTTGGATCCCCTTTTCATATATTGAAGCCACATATAGGTGTAGGTACAATTTCTAGACATAGAGGAGGAAAGAAGACTTAGATAAATTACTAATGAAGATGTGCAAATAATGACAGATGAATAAATAGATCCATATATTCATGAACCTCAGAGTGAATACAGTGAGTAGGAGGATATAAGACAACCAACACAGTTTGATGTCCTACAACAAAGAATACACCTAGAAACACAATTGTTATAGGAGGAATATGAAAATTCACAAAGGCATAATGCACAGATGAGAGCATAAATTGCTTAAGAAAATGGAAGGATGATACAAAATTGTGATGAAAGAGAAGTAAGGAGGCAAGATGTCTTGAATAATATTGAGCAATGAAGACTAAGAAGAGAGGAAGAAACTATGATATTGTGGAGGGGCATATTTAAAACTCCTATATCTCAAGGAGATGGGAGGAATTTGCGGATTGTAGCATGTTCTCTACAAAATATAGTGATTCAAGGAGTAGATCAAGTTAACCACTCACATGAAATGCAAGAAGGAACACATCAAGACCTCAACCAGCTTCCATGCTAGAAGGAGATGGTCAACAAACCAAATTCAAGGAAGGAAGGTGGACAAGAAGACAACTGGATGATACACCAATCATGATAGTGGTTGAAGTAGGAAGTCTTAATAGTTCACAAGAGCTACTAGATACCCAAGTATTAAGAGAACAAATAATGAGCCTAGGGAGGTTGATAGGTCTTATTGGCTATCTAAGCTTGCCTAGCCAATGGAGCATGTTGGTTGGTATCCCAATGTATAGTTCAAGAGGAAGGATTTTCCCTCTCACTACCCTTAGGCTATGTGGTTAGTAGGATGGACCACAATAATTATTCTTTATTCATGCATGAAACTACCCGTTATGACATAACCATCAGGATGGCACGTTAGGACCACCTCTTGGTTCATGCTAAAATTGAATATTTCATAGGAATAGAAGACTGAGAAATCAAAGGAGAGAATAGTTAGACCTTAGACACCCAAGGAAAAGGAATAGGTAGTTCCACGTTATGGAGGCCTACATAGAAAAAGAGAATGTAATAAGGAATTTATCTAAGTTAGCTGAATCATTATAGAAAATAAGGTGACAACAAAGACAAGGAAGAAATAGTGAGGAACTAAATTTGATAAGACAAAAGTGAAGGCAACAAAGTAGAGAAGTAATAAGAGTAATGACTCATTATACAAATGAAATCAAATTCCTACATGATAGACCGTACAAATATAGTCCATACATGTGAACAGGGTTGTATGACAGATGATAGTACTAATGGATTTTTAAGCCTTGATACTAATATAAAACTCATAAAAAAAATTCCACAAGATAAAATATAATATAACCACAATACAATAAGATAAATATAATGATGTAAGTAGAATAATATGAGCAAATTAATATGTGAATATAGACTTATAAAATATAACATTCATTAATAAACAACAATATGAATGTAAATAGCTTGAATCATACATGTACAAATCATGTAGCACAACTTACAATATTAATTGCTCAAAATGTATGCAATATTTATTACTCATCCTCTTACAAATATAGCACTTGAATCTCTACTCTTGATGACTGTATGATTGAATTCCATATAATATATTTCTATGGAGTACTATATAGCCATAGTAGAATGACTCTTTGGATACTTGACTATTCCTTTCCATACACCAAGTCTTACGACTCTTGGCTTCCCTACTTGACACTTGCATACACATGACTCTATCTTGTATACACACCTAGATAAGAATCTTCACCTAGCACAATCTAATATAAAGACACTTGTGCACATAGACTCACATTACACTTGCACACTCAATCACATGACACTTGTGTATTTACAACACATTATTACATTACATAAAATATTAATCACACTCTAAACTAAGACTCAACCTTAATATAATATTTACGAGATGTACCATAAAGATTAACATATACCAAATAATGTAATATAGTCCAACACCCCTTTGTATTACCTTATTTGGAAATTGAAGACTTTAGTCTTCAATCATGGTCTTTGGCTTGATCTTCAATGTACTAGTGGCCTTGTAATACATGTGATCTTTATCTATCCTCGCATATTTTCATCATCCTAAACTTTAGGTTCACCCAATTATTTCGATGGTAGAAAGGTTCCTGGTTCTCATTCTCTGTGTTGTATCTTTTAGAACATTCAACAATGTTATCTTGAAATAAGATAAGCTCTTGAGAAAAACCAATTGAATCTAAAGCATATATTCCATTCTTAATTGATCTTGTAGCCTCCATTATATTTTTATTTTTTATAATACACTTATTGTTCTCATTTATACATTTGAACTCAATTGATCTTCCACTTTCAACCAGTTTAGTAACTGAAATGAGATTTGTTGTCAATCCTGGAACATACATAACACCTTCCAATACAAAATCTGAAAAAATGTGCACTAGGTGTTACACTACCACTTCCATGAACTTGGTACCTCTTATCATCAACAATATTCAAATAAAAATTATCTTTGACTTCTAAACAATCAAACCATTGCAAATTACTAGTCATATGATGACTAGCACCTGAGTCTATATACCAAAGATATTTTTCTATTTGATTCACTTGATTGGATTTACTTGAAACTATTTTGCATTATTGACAAGAGTTTTGAAGAATATGATATTGCTCATTAAATGAACCTTGTTCTTGAACTTTTCCTTTTGAAGAATATGGTTTTATACTTTGATAATGTCTTCTATATTGAAAAGTTCCTCTTGATAACTTATTCATTTTTATACCCTTTAGGTTGAAAAACTTATAAATCCCTAGAATTTAAAGTAAATCAAAGATTCTAAATTAAATCATATGAAGTATTGATCCTTATGTCTCCCTAATGTTTAGAAAATAAGAAAAATAAAATTTTCAAATTTTATTTTTCCTAAGTTTTTGATGTAGAAATCCTTTTGACTCCCAAATAACTAAATTTGCAAATATTTTGTTTTTCAAATCTTTTCAAAAAATAGTAAACCAAAAATATATTTCAAAAAACTTTAAGCAAACTAATTTCTATACCTTATCACTCCCTCTTAATAAAATGCTTCAACAGATAAATATTTAACTTAAGTAGCTTATTACTCCAACTTAAAAATAAATCAAACTACTAAAAATTAAATAATCCTAAACAAGCCTTATCACTCCAAAAGAACTTAAATAACATTGATACCATTTTTTTAACTCCATATCATTAATAAATCACAAAACCTTATTACTCCTATCAAAATATAAAACCTTAGAATATAACACCCTAAAATTAATACCTCAAAGGTTGTCCTATTTTGGTGCTTATTTTCATGACTTTGCATTGCGAATATTACCTCTAGAAGAACTCGTGTGAAAAACCTTTATCAAGCTAGTATCATTGACGTGTGTCCCTGGACGATCTAGTTAGAACGTTTCATCTCCATACATGCAAAGGTGACGTTACTTGGTAAGATAACATTATATTGTAAGGTGGCATTGATTAACCTTATTCTTGCATCGTTTTTCCATGCTTTAAGTGTTACCAAGGGCACTGCATAATGCTTGGTACTCAAGTAAAAAATCTGATGCTATTTCAAAAATATTTCATTGGTTCACATTCTTGCACCAATGTTTGATGTGCTTCTCCTTTACAATGAGTGTTTCACCTTCCTAACTATGTGCTTCCCAACTTGTTGTCCATTGTGATGTATAATTTTTATTGTTGCGATGTAGGATCCCTTGAATTTGAACGATGCCCAACTTTTTGTCTATTATGACATAAAATTACTTGAACCTGAGTGCTACTATAGGCACTTTAGATGTTTGAGTGTTATCCAAATCCAAGAAAGATCTACAATCTTCGGGTGCTTTGCTATCAAACTAAGGATGTCATTTTTATATGTCCCAAGTGTTATTCAATCTTAGGATGTTGTTGTCCTATATATTGAGCATTTGTGTTCTATGTTTTTGGTGCTATCAATCTTTGAATGCTATCCTCTTTGCATTTTTTACTTTCATTCTTCATTTTTCTTGTATTTAGCCCTTTGCTATATTTGATGTTTCTCTTAATATTTATGTTGAACAGAATAACAACATGATCCAAATGTGTTGCTTTGCTAGAGATGATGGAAGCCATCCTCAAGAACCAAAAGCCTCAGTATAAAATAACCAAATACTAAATTTTACATTTGGATGACTTTATCTACTGAATGTTACCTTTGAATGACTTTGTCTACTAGGGCCGAATGTTGTTTTACTGTAACCCTAATTGTTTCTTCTTTAATACTACAACATATGTTTCTTTTTCAAGACTAAATATTTTTTATACTATGCTATCTCTTTCTTTATCCTTGAGACTTCTATATTTATTGTTGCTTCTTTATATTTATCTTTATTTCTACCTATGTCAAGGTTTGAATGACCTAAAACTTTTTGTAACCCTTTGTTTTGTCAAGGTTTGACTTCAAGACTTGAATCCATTATCACTTTTGTCAAGGTCTATCTTCAAGACCTAAATCCATTTTCACTTTAGTCAAGGTCTGTCTTCAAGACATGAATCCATTATCTCTTATGTCAAGGTCAATTTATTTGTGATCTAAAACTTCAATATATTGCAACTTTAATTAATCTCAACTTGATGAAAGCTTACTTTAATATAGATATATCTTCCTAATATATTCTTCTTCTATTTTTCTTTCTCTTGCACTTAGAAGATGAAATTATTCTCTATCTATTATAGGAAGTGTAGGCCCAAAATGGCCACATCCTTAGAAAAATTTGAAAATTTATCCTAAGGTATGGAAAGGCTCCAATACATTGAAGATATAGTGTATTTCAGAGCGAATCAGAGCAAGATGTTCCAATCCACTCAACACTTAGTTCTTTTTTGCAAAACAAGCAAAGTGTTCCACACTACCCAATACTTAGTGTATTTTTTAGTGGCCTAGCATGAATGTCCCATCCTCAAGATCCGGTGGGATGAATTCCTCAAGAAGGATGAATGGTTCAGATCTGTATTCTAACGACTTGGAGTCTAACTGCCATTTATGAACTAGCAAGTTGCAGAACCAAGCTGCCATGGCATGCAACTTTGAGCAGATTTCCCGAACCCTACAAGCAAATGAAATGATCCCACCATAGCATTCTATTGATCTGGCACATTCAAAATCCTTGTAATGTTCCCCCTATTTTCTTTTATTGTCAAAATCCTTGTAATGTTCCCCCTATTTTCTTTTATTGTAAAACTATATATAGAGGTTGAACCCTCTATTTTCAAGGTCGGATCTAGAGTGTTTGCTTACCCTACTGTATAACATCTTTTACAAATTAATGGAAATAACATTCTCAATTTTTTGACTCAAGATTTGTCATATTTGATATATATATATATATATATATATATATATATATATATATATATATTTTTAAGTGAAAAACCCCTTGCGGGGCCACCTTGGTCTAAGAGACCACAAACAGGGGTTCTACACCATCAAAGTCACCCGGGGTCGCACCCAGCCCTTCCAGTACCAACATTATCAATTGGATTTTGGGTACCCAATTTAGCTTTTTAGTAGGGTGGAGATTCGAACCTGGGACCTCCCTTGGAGGATTTCCCTTTCCTCTCTAACTCACCTACAACACCTGGGTCATATTTGATATCTTTTATTAAGAGGCTTGAGCTATGAATTGCATTTCTATCAATGCTATTATGGTTAGTTCATTCCACCTACATTGGATTACTAGTTGTAAGGCAATTGAAATATGTTCATAGTTAGATATGTGTTGTTAAGAGGTTTATTTTTGTTAAGTCTAAATACTGATCTATTCTACTAAATTGGATTGTTAGTATCATAGATATTGAAATTACTTCTTGAAGCACATCTCTGCTCTGCTTTTATTATATGAAGATTATTTTGTTTTGGGTGCTGCTAATCTAGAGAGTGGAACACTAGAAATAGTTTTATGAAGGTTTTACCTATGGATGCCTATGTTGTTAGTTCCTACTCTGGAGGTTGGCTTGAAGCAATATTTGGTCTATCCAATGTTGAGTTCTGATCTATGACTAGTGGGTGCAAGCCTGGTCAAAAATCTAGAAGATAGGCAGTTGCAGTATCAAGTTTACTTGAAGTCAATTCAGATCCCAACAGTTTTGGCACGTTCGGTGGGACCTGTTTACAAGAAATACTAAAAACCATATTATTATTTATTGTATGTATTATTTCTCGAAGGAATCAAGATTTGGTAAATCATCTTGACCTTGCCAAATTATTGGCAATAAATTCACATGACGACTCCCTAGTCTGCGAATCTAGAAAAGTTATCCCTATAGTTTATAATTATTTCATGAATACTAGGTCATCCGCAAGGAATAACCTAGACTCATTTTTCTACTGTGAGCTACCTTTTAGAGGGTCTACTATCATAAGGGATTTGAATCAGTATTTTCATTAAAAAAAAACTCCTCCTGAGGAGCATCCTATAGTACACCCAATACCACCTCCAACAGGAGCTACACTTGGGAACATGGCCCAAAATCAGAATCGAAATGCAATTCCAAATTAGCCCTTGCAAAAGTATCCTAAACTATAATAAATATGGCCCCCTTAGACTGGCCCATACGCATGACATTCCCCAAGCTATGTCTAAGGCCATACCCACCTATGATGGATCTGGTAAAACTACATATGAGCACTGTCAAGATATTTTGAATCTGACAGTAATCTACATTATAAAAAATAAAGATGTCATTATCAGAATCCTAGCCCTATCCTTTAGAGAAAATATTTTACATTGGTTAAGGACCTTAGAAGATAATACCATCACCTCATGGGCAACATTAGTTGAACCCTTTATGGAAGAATTAAATGAATCTATTGATCCTTTTTTCCTCCTTAATCAATTTACATCCATGAAAAAGCATCAACAAGAAACTATTTCAAACTTTAACTTGAGGTTTAGTAGGACCTAGAAGAGGATCCTCCCTAAAGCTAGACCAGATTCAACCCTCACTTTCATGTATTATATCAGAGCCTTCAGATCAAAGTTAGGTCTACAAACCCAAAAATTTGGAGTGGACATCTTTCCACAGGTTTACAATGCATCTATTCATGCTGAAAATTTCCTTATTAATATGGGAATATTACCCCCAAAAGTTGTGTTACCCTACAATTTGGAAACCCCCAATGTCCAAGGTTAGACAACTGCATCATCTTATATGGACCCTCCTCCTTTGTCATCCCCATTTCCATAGATGACCCCTATTCATCACTCAAAATCATCACCTGATGTAGTTCATTTCCATCCCCTTACTTCTTAAATACCCCAAGAATACTCTATGCTCCTTGATATTCAAAATATTTTGAAAACTCTTAGAAACAAGATGAATTCAATGTAAAAGAGAGAGATTGAGAGATCTCAACAAATGAGATTTCCTTATGTTAAAAAGGATCAAAGACCTGGTCCCAATAATAGCATTGGGGGAAGAGTAAATGCAACTCAAGAAGAGCCTAAATGTTCTTCTGAAACAAGTCTAGTGAATGTATGGTGTTTGGTGTGCAATGATCCACATGATTTACAATCGTATGTTATGTACCAACACCATGTACAACAAGCCATGGAGAAAGTGGAGAGAAATAAAAAAGGAAGAGTGAACATACTCTCGTAACTAGTTTAGATCATGGTTGAAAAATATTTTGATGAAGATGGACCCATTTTTGTCATGACAAGGTTAGGCAAAAAACACTGCAAGTTGACCCACAAAAGATGGTTCAATTTCAGGACCCCTCTAAAAATAAGAAGGATCCACCTTCTCAAAGCAATGATACATTCCCTATCCCCCAAGACAACAAAAAAAGAGACATGGTCCCTAAAGGTAAGGAAAATGCGGTCAATTTTTCCAAAATAATTGAGAAGGAAACTGAGGGAGATAGAATGAGATCCAAGAATTAAGCCCAAGAGAGGCTTAGATTCCCCTTCATTACCAAGATATAGAGAATTGAATTCATACAACAGTATAAAAGAAAGCATGGTGAGCCAGAGAGAAGACCTGAGAGATCCACCTCTTCCAAGTCTAAATATAACATTATGGAGGAAATGAAGAAGATACTATCCAAAGCTAGCCTATATGATACTCTCTTCATTTCAAGATAAATAGGACTACTAAAAGCTTCTCTGAACAAATAGCCATAGGAAAATCAAGCCACCACAATCCTCAAAATCCCTTATGAAAAGGATAAAATATCCCTTGCAACTTTAAAGAACAAACCCCCTCATTTTTACATCTCTCTAAGGATGGAGGGGTGGATTATCCACAACTGTATGATTGAATCAAGGGCATCCACCATAGTTATGCCTAAAGCAGTTTACAAGGATATGGGTATGGAATATACCTGATCCTGCCTTGGAGTTCTGTAGTTATATGGGACACCAATGAAGATAGTGGGAGTGATAAAAGATATCTTGATGAGGCTACATAGAGCACCTGAGGTAACTATAGTGCAAGAGATAGTGGTGATGGATATAGAGTATTATTTTGGCTTATACCTTTCAAGAGAATTCACTGCAATATTGGGAGGATGCATGTATATGGATTATTCAAGCATGGTGATTGCTTTCAAAGGAAATAGGATAAGAATAACACTAGAGAATCCTATGTATTATCACATTGAAAATTTTGAAGAGGACATGTAAAATATCACTCCTCTAGAGGAATTTGAATTAGTGGATAACTTTGAAGAGTTGGAAATTGAAGATGAACTACCTTTCAGAGAGGATTATAGTCAATTTGGGATAGGTATGGGTACATACAATATTTCCACAAAAATAGATAAAAGAATCCATGTTATATCTAATCAGTCCCTAAGAGAAATAAAAACCTAGACCATGCACTTTGATGGTGCCAAATTTAGAAATGGTGTTGGTGCCAGTGTAGTATTACAATCCCAATAAGAAGGGGCAAAGAGTTTTGCATATAGGTTAACATGGTCATGCACTAACAATACTGGAAAATATGAGGCTCTATACCTTGGGTTAATGCAGGCTGAAAGCATGGGCATCAAGACTTGAATATATATGGCAACTCTAAATTGATTGTCAATAAGGTAAGAGAGAGGTGCACCAATAAGCACCATTACCTAAAGGTATATAGAAATAGGATATGGGATTTGATGGAATTCTTTGACACACTAAACATTAATTTTATTCCTAGAAGATAGAATACCTTGAAGGATTCCTTAGCAGTGAGGGAAGCTAATTTCAACCCTTATGCAAATATATGAGCCATGAAATCCAAAGGGATGAAAATGATTTTTAGGCCTATGGTACTAGACAAGCAGATTTTCTAGCAAGTTTTTAAAAGTGATGAACAAATCATTGATTTTTTGGTGAGAGAATCCTATTTATCTACTGTTCAAGAGGAAAATCTAGAAGAGATAAATCAAAATTATGTTATCCAACTCAAGAACAATCATATACCTAGAGGGTTGGTTACTCTAGAAATTTTGTTTGATAATGAATATAGGAAAAATATCAGATCTATGGAGATCAATGAGAATATCTATAAAGAAATCAAAATTAAAAAGGAAAAGAAGCTCAAAGTTGGGGTTCAATGTTCTCCAGAAGAAGAGGAGGATATCAAAGCTTTATGTCTGAAGTACCAAGACATTGTATCTTGGTCACATGAAGATCTTAAAGTATACGACAAGAGGGTCATCCAACACACAATTGAGCTAGACCCAAATGCAAAACCCTTCAGGTAAAAATAGAGGCCTGTGAATCCTAGGATCAAAGCCATAATGAGGGAAGAAATATTGAAGCTACTAAAGACTAAGATCATTTATCCAACCAAGCATTCAACCTGGGTAGCCAACTTGGTACCGATAAGGAAGAAGAATGGTAACATTCACTTATGTGTAGATTTTAGAAACCTCAATCAAGCGTCACTAAAGGCCCACTATCCCATCCCAAAAATTGATCAAATCTTGTAGAATGTGGTGGAAGCAAAAAGGGTATCACTACTAGATGGCTTCTATGGCTATAACCAAATTTGGGTGAAGGATGAAGATTAGTTTAAAACCGCATTTACCACCAAGTGGGTCAATTTTACCTATCAGAGAATACCTTTTGGGTTGTCTAATGTAGAAGCCACTTTCCAAAGAGTGATGGATTATGCTTTTGGATATTTTATCAACAAGGTCATTCTAATATACTTAGATCACATAATTTTTTTTCTTCCATGACAAGCAAGACCAACTGGTACATCTAGAACAAGTATTTCAAAAGTGCAAAGAAGTTGGAATCTCTATTAATCGTAAGAAGTCATTTTTTGTAGTTCATGAGGGAAAGTTACTAGGCCATGTGGTCTCCAAAGAAGGCATGGCCATTGATCTAGATAGAATCAAATCCATCCTTTCCATTCCACTTCCCATGAATAAGAAAGTTTTGCAGTCTTTCTTTGGTCAGATAAACTTTATCAAAAAATTCATCTCTAATTTTGCTCAAAAGGTGAAGCCTATATCAAAACTATTGAAGAAAAATGTAGATTTCAAATGGACTAAAGTGAGAAAGCAATCTTTTGAAATCATCAAGCAATCCATTGATATAGCTCCAGTTCTAGTCAATCTGAAATTCAGTAAAGACTTCATTATTTATGCTTATGGAGCTAAGGAGAGCTATGCATCAGTTCTCACCCAAAATAATGATGAAGGAGAAGAGCACTCCATATTATTTTGGAGCCAGACTCTTCATGAATATCATGTCAAGTATAATTTTATTGAGAAACAAGTATTTGCAGTAGTAAAATCTTTGAAATTTTTTATGTAATATTTGGTTCAAAGCAAAACCCTAGTTTATGTGGTTCATCCAGATGTGAGAAGTTTCATTTTACAAGGTGAACTGGGAGATAAGAGAGCTAGTTGGATTACTAAGATCCATGAATATGATGTGGAAATCCATCCTACCAATATGGTCAGAGGCAGAGCCTTATGCCAAGGTTTGACAGAAGCAGTGATTTCAATAGAAGTGACATCCTATCAATCAATAACAGACGACCAAATTGAAGATCTACAATCAAGAGAATTAGACTAGGTGGACCAGATGACTAATTATTTTCAGACTATGTTATACCCTCCTAATATTAAATCATCACAGAGGAGGAGATATAGGCTTCAATATTTAAAATGTCTTATTTCCAGAAGGTCTATACAAGAGAAACCTTGATGGAGTCCTCATAAGATGCTTAAAATATGATAAAAAACAAAAGGTCATAGAGGAGTTTCATGGAGGACTATTTGGTGGAAATTTCTCAAGAAGAGTAACAACTTTGAAGATCATTAGGGTAGGTTAATATTGGCCTAACATCTTTGCTGACACTTTCAAAATTACAAGAGCTTGTGATGAATGCCATCGGTATGTAGGAATAATAAGGAACACATCATTCCCTCTCAAGCCAATTTAAGTTGAAGAACCCTTTCAATAATGGAGGTTGAACTTCATAGGGGTTATCAATCCAAATTCCTCAGTTGACCATAAGTACATTCTGACTGCTACAGGATACCTCACCATATGGGTGGAGGCCATTCTTACAAATAAATCAGACCAAGAGGTGGTGATAGATTTCATGGAAAGCTTAATCACAAGGTTTGGTGTTACAAAAACTTTGGTGAGCGACAATGGACTAGCATTCATAGGGGCTAAATAAATTGAGTTTACTAGCAAGTATGGCATCACCATAAAAATACTTCAAACTACTACCCCCAAGAAAATGAATTAGTAGAATCAACCAATAAGAATCTACTAAGAATTTTGAGAATATCATTAGAGGGTAACAAGAGAAGTTGGCACCTACTATTGGAACAAGCTCTATGGACATATAGGATCACTATCAAAAAGTCCATCAAGACCACCCCTTATGCCTTAGTATATGGAAAGAAAGCAGTATTACCTGTGCACTTGGAAATTCTGGCCCTCAAGTTGGTAAGTACAGAGGATGAGTCTGAAAAAAATCATATTTATTGTAGCTAGAGGAGAAAATGACTCAGGCATATGAGGATTTTTATAAGCATTCATTCGACATCAAGGCATGGTTTGATAAGAAGGCCAGATTCCAAAAGTTCCAAGTTGGATATTTTGTACTCATATGGAATGTGGAAAGAGCTAAACCAAGGTACCGTCAGAAGTTTGAATCCTTCTTAGATGGTCCTTTCAAAATAGCAAAAGTTAAGGAAACCAATTTTTTCTAGCTTGAAGATCTTGAAGGAAACATACAGTCGATCCCATTTAATGGTTTTCACCTTAAACTCTATTTTTATTGAGATATAGATTCATTGTAACATATGTACATATTTTGTATCATATCCTTTTTTCCTTTTATTTCAAAGTTTTCATTTTTGATAAAATATTATAAAAAAGAAAGAAAATTTTGCTCCAAAAAATAATAAAGTGATAAGTTGCAAAATAATGCTCAAATAAGCTAAGTGGCAGTGAAATACAACATGGTCCCAATCCGCTCTCAAATAAACTAAGATGATAGTAGATTTTCACATGTGTTCCTCATTGCTCTTAAAATGCTAAGAAGGTAGTGGATCACAACATGTTTTCTAATCCACTAGAGTTCGTGAACATTTTAGAGCAAAATCTGGACACTCGTGCTACACCGTTCTTCGAAGAAATAAATATCTGCAAGTTGCTATGTGGGTTTCTCATGCCACTCCGAAGGAAATAAATATAATGAAAGACATGCAAGATCAAAAAAGTGCTTCATGCCTTAACCGATCAGTCAATGACATAATGTCTCCAAGCCATCAAGATACAAGAGTTTGATTTGAAAAGCGTGCAAATAGACAATTATCATAGCAACCACATTAATAGCGGAAGGTGTACATGCAATAGCATTTAAAAGTGGTCAAAAGCATAAATTTCTCTCATTTTATGAAAGCAATGCCTACCTAGAGAAGGAAATATTTGAGAATTTTTGCAAAAATGGCTCCTAAGAAAGCTCCAAAGGATGTGCAGTAAAGAGGTGTAGATATGGAAGGCTAAGTAAATCATATGAGATGGTTGGTAGATACTATAATAACTCAAGCAAGGAGAACCTTCTTGAGGAGGAATTTTGAGTTCAGATACTTTAAATGGAGGAATTTATCTCATTTTATGAAAGCAATGCCTACCTAGAGAAGGAAAGATTTGAGAATTTTTGCAAAAATGGCTCCTAAGAAAGCTCCAAAGGATGTGTAGTAAAGAGGTGTAGATCTGGAAGGCTAACTAAATCAGATGAGACGGTTGGAAGATACTATAATGACTCAAGTAAGGAGAACCTTCTTGAGGAGGAATTTTGAGTTCAAATACTTTGAAGGGAGACCAATTCGACCTCAAGGTATCATTGTTGTAGAATATTTCTTATTTTATTACATATGTGATTTTGTGCACCATTACCCCAAGTTAATTTTTGTAATCATTAAGTCATGGAAAAATGGTTTCATTTCCAATTTAAACGTATAAAGAAGGAAGATGAGATGCCTAAAATCCCAATCTCCATTGACCAATTTGCTAACCCAGAGCTCTATTCCATGCTAGATTGTTTGGAGGGTTTAGATTCACATCAATTTGTGAGGGATTTCCAAATAGCCACTACTTAATGAATTTTGAATGAGAATATGTACAAACCTGAAGTAGAGAAAAAGGGTATTAAGGCCATTTACTTTGATTGGCCAGATTTCCTTGATAAAAGAATGCTGAAGAACATGTGCTTATACTAAGAGGGGGGGTGAACAATATAATATATAACTTTTTATTTTTTAAACCAATCAACATCATCATCAATATCAAATAAGTCAATATTGCATAAAGCATCACACACATGAGAGACATGATTTTACATGGTTCACCCAATGCGAGCTACTCCATGGAGAAAATATTTTCCTAAAACTTTCTTAGTTAATCTCTTGGGAATCCTTTCTCGATTACAATATTTATGGACCTTTGTCCATAGGATATATCAATCCCCTAAATCAAGTTCGTGGATCTATATCCATAGGAGAACTCCTCCTCTACTTTGGCTGGTGATTGTCTAGAAGATACTGCTTCCACTGCATTGATTGGTGGATCTCTCTCCACTTGAAGACTCTTGTCCTCACTCAAAAGACCTGTCATTAATATCCTGGCTTATGGATCTCTATCCACTGGAGACTCTATCCTCTTTACTCTGTCACCTCCAAAGCTGTCTCTCAAACTGCACTAAAATCGATACAGTCTGTCTAGCATAATTCTTCTCAATATCTGCACTAAACTCAGTATAGTCGGTCTAGCACAATTATTTTCAATATTTGCACTAAAATCGGTCCAATCGGTATAGCACAATTCTTCTCAATATCTGCACTAAAATCAGTACAATCGGTCTAGCAAAAATCTTCTCAATATCTACACTAAACACATTCCAGTCGGTCTAGCACAAGTATTTTCAATAATCTTACTCAAATCTACACTAAACACAATCCAGTCGGTCTAGCACAAATATGATCAATCTCTATCTCTAGTCTGGTACAAACCTACACCAAATTTTTCTCTCAAGTCTTCTCAAAGAATTACCTCAAATCTGCTTAACAAGTCCACACAAAACTTTTCCAATATCATAGAAGCATAAGGATAATTGTTAGAGACTCAATATGTTCTATAATCAAAGCTCAATCACTTTCTCAACTCAGAATAAAATATAGAATAGTTTGTTTCATGGAACTTGAACAATCACTTCATACATTCACTTGACTAGGTTCAATCAACTCTACTCAACCAATTACTCAATAAACAACCCTTGCTCACAAACCCTAGTCCAAGTATGTAAAAATCAACTCAAAATGTTTCCAACAATGCTCAACAAAAAATATCACATAACAATGATACTCATGTTCTTTCCAAAACCCTAGTTCAAGTTCTTTGCACAATCCAATGGCTTCAACAACAATGCTTATAAAACAAGGTTTTAAAGTCACTTCTCTATTCTAGAAAACCTTGAAGCACTAACTCAAACTCACTAGGCAATATGGCAATAATTCCTTTTCAGAAAACCTCATGCATCAACCAACCTTCAAAGGAAACTCAAACAATTCCTTTTCACTCCAAAGATATTTTTAGAAAAACCAATTACTCAACTCAATTAGGAAGAATATTGCCCATACCTTTTTCATGTGAAGAAGTTGTTATCATAAATATTTTGGAGGGAATCGAACCCTCAACCTTGCCCCAACACAAGCGCCTTAGCCATGACCAAATTTGCTGCACGAGCCACATGCTCATTTGAGTATAACGAAGCACCATGTGCTTCTTAACCTTATCAATGCCTTTCGCCCTGGTCAAAATGTCATGCACCTTGGGTGCCTCAATCAACACACCAAAAGATGCACCGCAGAGATTCAAACGCAAACCTTCTCGCTACCAGCACATTCACATTTTCCAAACTACCACCAGGTCATGCTTACCCAATGCAATTTTGAGGATGGTGACCTCCTCCCTTATTCGCTTTGCTACCACATTTTCAAAAATAATGCACAAGCTCTCTTTTCGCATGCCACCAACTTTCAATTCGAGCAAGGATAATTAAAACTTAGGACTTTGGGCATATTTATATGCTCCTCCAATGCATTAAATACGACGGTTCTCACAATGCTCCCTTATATGACTTTGGTGGTAAAGGCTTCGAATGCCTTTAATTTAAACCAAACCTTTGGGTTTAATCAACATTAAACTTTATGCTTTGAAATATTTTTCCCTCCAAAACCCAACCTTAGGGTTTATAAAAATAATTAATTGACCTTTGTAAACCCAATAATATTATAATTAAAATTATAATATTTTATTTGGGTTTTTCACCAACTTGGTTAAATATTATAATAAAGATTATAATATTATATCCTTCCACTGCTTCGGATGCATTTGCTTCCAAAGGAGAAATAAAACCACTTTATGACCCATTATTTTGGGTGTAAAATAAAGATATTTTAACCCATTATAACTTCCATTAAACTTTGCACTCGAACTGGAGAAGAGCTATCACTGGCATCTTGACATCAATGACAACTGACTTTGGATATTAGTGCCAACTACTCAAAATGTCCAACAATCTCCCCCTTTGTCATTGATGGCAACCCAAATTTATTTTACTGAATGCTTAACTCATTTCTGCTCTACTCTCCCTAGCTCAATGCTTCTTCTTGAGTACCAAATCTCTCCCCTTTTCTTTAACTTATCAAGTTGCTTCCCCTTACTCAAATATCTCCCCATTTGAAATCAATGATAAAGGGTCACCTTTGGCTCTCGGGGCTAAGAATGAGCCTCTTAGCTTAGCCCCTCCCCCACCTCCTCATGAGGTGTTTAATTCCAGGGTGGGAGTATCACTCCCAATTTTTCTCGAAGATATTCAAATATATCCCTCGATAATGGCTTAGTGAAAATATCCGCTATATGTTCCTTTGTAGTAACATATTCCAACTTGACCTGTTTATCTGTCACCTGCTCTCTCAAAAAATGATACTTGATTGGAATGTGCTTTGTCCTTGAATGCATTACTAGATTCTTTGAAATACTTATTGCACTAGTATTATCACATAATATGGGAATGGGATGATCATGCTTTATCTTGAAGTCCTCTAGAGTTTGCTTCATCCATAATACTTGTGTACAACTGGCCACTACTTCTATATACTCTACTTTTGCTGTAGACAAGGATACTGATGCTTGTTTTTTACTGAACCATGAGACTAGACAATTTTTGAGAAAGAATGCTCCACCACTAGTGCTTTTCCTATCATCAATGCTTCATGCCCAATCTGCATCTGTGTATGCTGTGAGTGTAAAACTATAATTTTTGGGATACCATAGCCCAAAATCCATTATTCCTTTCAAATATCTAAGAATTCTTTTTACTGCTGCCACGTGTGTTTCCTTTGGTGCTGCTTGAAATCTTGCTACTAATCCAACTACTTGAACTATATCTAGTCTGGTAGCTGTGACATATAACAAACTCCCAATAATAGATCTATATAATATTTGATCTACTTTTGGAGACTCATCTTCCTTACTGATATTTGTGAGACAAGCAAAATCTCCCCAAGATCGAAGAATGCTCCACAACATCAATCACACACAAAAGAGGAAAACCCACAACACCAATATTAAGTGGTAAACCATACTTCAAAGGAAGAAGGGAAACATCTATTATGAACCTCACTATATTACTCAATGATTCAACAATACAAGAATGCTTCAATGTTATGCAACAATATGCATCAACATGATATGACAAGATGTAGTAGACAACACCCCTATTTAAAAAGAAGCTTTTCTACTACAACCCTAAAATTACCCTAATCTTATCACAATCTTATCTTGAGATGTGTGGCAAATCTTATCATAATCTTATCTTGAGATGTGTGATAAGTGGCATCTATCAAATATTAAAAAGTGATTGGTTACTTTTTAATATTTGCTAGAAAAGGGAAATAACTTTTTTTCACAAATTAAATATTCCTAGCACCCTTATTTTATTTATTAATTGGGTGGGAATATTTCTACATAAAATAGAATTATTTTCTAATTCAAATATTATTTTTTAGAGTTTATATTTTAGTCTAAGAATAATTTACACAATGTTGCATTACATATTCCAACACTCCCCCTTAATGCAATATTAGGGAAAGGAATTATGAAAAAAAGAAATATTCTCCCCCTAAATATACAAACGGGGATGATAATCAAATGAGTAATATAGTTACAATGAGCTTCTATGACCAAGAATGATCTACAATAAGGCACCAATACAAAATGGGCCAAAATGAGACTGCAAGCCCCCAACGGAGTAGCTTCAGATACAAGCAGATTACAAAGCCATCCATCAACTACAAGTGGTTGTAAATGACAAGAAGAAAACATCACAAGGGTGTCTTCAGTAAGCCTACAAAACCCCAAACGGAAGTACCTGCAAGCTACAAGTAGCTCAAAATAAGATCAATTAGATACATCATCATAAATATATTCACCACAACATATATGAATATCCAAAGATGAAAACAAAAATGATCTAACAAATAGTAAACTATAAGTCATCACAAAAATATGCCAAGCCATACTTATAGTCATGTGCTATATAGTTGATCAAAAAATATCATGTACAAAGTTGCATAAAGCAAACAAGGAGTACCGTGATAATGCAGACTTTAAAGTACCATGTACAAAAGTAGCACAATGCTAACAAAAAAGTACCATGTACAAGAGTTGCATAAGGTATATGAAAATAATAAAGTGTGCACACCGGTTGCATAAAGCCAACCATAAAATATCATGTACAAAAGTAGCATAAATGCTAACAAGAAAGTACCATGATAAACCAATTGTATAATGCCAACTACATAAAAACATGTACAAATTTGCACAAGGCAACAAGAAAGTACCATGTAAAAGATTCGCATATTGCATCATATACCATAATTTCACAATGCCATCTGCAAAGTAACATGTACAAAAGTTACACAAGGCAAACAAGAAAGTACCATATTCAAAAGAGATGTAAAAAGCAATTATACCACCAAATATAAACTCATATATATAGCACAAAACACCTCATAAGGATGAAGTTGTCATCACACAAGTGTAACTACACTTCATTCCCCCTTGAGGACAACTTCACCAAACCAAGTGAGTCTCTCAACTTACAAAAATGCTTCTTGGGAAGAGGTTTGGTGAACAAATCAGCAAAATTAGAAGATTATGGGCAATACTCCAACTGAATAGTCCCATATAATACCTTCTCTCTGATAAAGTGGGCTTGGATTTCAACATGCTTTGTCCTTTGGTGCATTACAGGATTTTTAGTCAAGGTAATAGCTGATTGATTATCGGAGAGCAAATGTGAAGGACCAAATTGCTCAAATTTAATTTCCTTCATGAGGGTACGAAGCCAAACCACTTCTTGTGTAGCTACTGTCATAGCCTTATACTCCAATTCTATTGTAGAAAGAGCAATTGTATCTTGCTTCTTGGAATACCAAGAGATAGTTGCAGACCCAATACTAAAAACATATGTTGTGGTAGACTTTATGTCTATTCTATCCCCTCCAAAATCAGAATCAGCATAGCCAAAAAGAGCAAAGGAAGGAAGCCTAGAATATTTGAGTTCCAAATCTCTAGTACCTAAAAGGTACTTTAGAATATTCTTCTTGGTAGCTTGTAAGTGCTCAATATAAGGTTTCTGCATGAACCTAGCCATCATACCAACTGCAAAAGCAATATCTAGCCTTGTGATGGTAACATAAATAAGACTACCAATGAGCTGCCTATACAATGTAGCATTAGCCAACTAAGATTCTATACTTACTTCCAACTTAAACCATGTAGAAATAGGAATGGAAGTAGGATTTCCATCCTCCAAATCAAACCTCTTAAGAAGATATTCAATATACTTGGATTGACTCAAAAAGGTACAATCCTCATACTGATAAAATTGCATGCCAAGATAGTAGTGTAGAAGACTAAGGTCAGTCATTTCATACTCTGAATTTAATTTGGATATGAAATAAAAAATGGCCTCATTATCATTTCCAGTCATAACAAGGTCATCAAAAAATAGAGCAATTAAAATGACCAAGTTATCCTTCCTAAGCACATAGAGATATGTATCTGAATATCATTTATCAAAACCAGGAGACAAGAAGTAACCCGAAATCTTCATGTACCATGCTTTAGGTGCTTGCTTCAGACCGTACAATATTTTCTTTAGTTTACACACAAGTGTTTCCTAACCTTGTACAACAAATCCTTGTGGTTGACTCATGTAGATATCCACATCCAAATCACCATTTAGAAAGGCTCATGATCATTCTCTATATTAGCTAAAAGAGACATGTTAAGGGTCACACTTCTAGTTATCCTTTGGCTAACTGAATTCTGCTCTTTAGGACCCCTAAAATGATCCAACCACTTGGTCCTTTTGACACAAGGCCCACCCCTTTATAACTCAAGAATGTCTTCATTGAATTTGACATCTCTTGAAACAAATACAATGTGTGAAGAAGGTGAGTATAACCTGTAGCCCCTATGTTTTGCATCATAGCCAACAAAGATGCATTTTTTAGACTTTTTGTCCAATTTCTTCCTCTTTTCTGAAGGAATATATAAAAATGCATCACATCCAAACACTCTTAAGTGTGACAAATTCGGCTTCTTACCATTCCAAACCTCATAAGGAGTCTTCCCATCAACTGATTTTGAAGGACACCTATTAAGAATGTAGATTTTTATACTGAATGCTTCACCCCAAAGAAATTGAGGTAAGTGGTCACCAAGACATCTTACCATCTCCATGATTGTCCTATTTTTTCTCTCTACAACACCATTTTGTTGAGAAGTGTATGGACAAGTAAACTGCCTTTTGATCCCATGAGAAGAACAAAACTCATTGAAATCATTGCTATTGTACTCCCCTCCATTGTCACTTCTAATCATTTTGATCTTTGCTCCCTTTTGATTTTCTACCAAATATTTGAACTCCTTGAATGTCTCAAAACAATCTGATTTATTCTTAAGTAAATACCCAAAGATCATTATTGAATAATCATCTATAATTGTGAGAATATAGGATACACCACCAAGTGATATAACATGTAATGGACCCATAATATCTGTATGAATGAGTTGAAGAATTTGTGTGGCCCTTGTTGACTTGTCCTTTGCAAACTTTTGTTTGCTCATCTTGCCTAAGATGCATGTTTCACACAAACCATGAATAAGTGAAATGTTAGGCAAGCCTTCAACCAAATTTTTGGACTTCATCATTTGAATATTTTTATAGTTTGTATGTCCTAACATTAAGTGCCAAAGTTTGCTACTAGGAGAAATATTAGTTGCTAAACACACTTTAGGAGGAGCATCACCTAACACATAAATATTATTCTTCACATAACCTGTACTGATTGGTAGCATACCTTTCCTAATGCTTCATGAAGTTGCATTAAACTCAATAGTGTGACCACTTCTAGCAACTTTCAAAACTGAAATTAAATTTCTCCTAAGGTTAGGCACATATAGGACATTATCAAGTAATTTCCCTTCAATTACAACATTGCCAACACATTCTACTTGAAGTCTAGTATTATCACCAATGACAACTGAATTTGAAGAGTGCTTATGAAAGTCCACAAACTTATCCTTTTCAAAACACATATGGTTAGTGCATCCAGAATATAACACCCATTCATTAGAAGTAGATGAGTCAATGGAGTAGAGGGCACAAACAAAGGTATTTTTATTAGAATTTTTCTTTACATTGTTGTTCTTTTTATTTCCCTTGCCAAACCATTTCTTAGGTCCTTGTCCCTTAGAATTTTCTTGCTCTTCCTTTTTTGCAATCTTCTTCTTCTTGAAACAATTTTTTTCCTTATGGTCTTTCTTGCCACAAAAGTTGCAAGTGAAATCAATTCTAGGCTTGTTGGGTTGGAAATTTTGATTTTTCCTTCCCCTGTATTTCTTCTTTAAAGAAGCCTTAGTGGCACTCAAGGCAACATTCTTCTCATTGACAACTTGACCATTCACTTTGTCTCTATTAAGAGACTCTTCATGTTGAATCAATAATTGTGAAAGAGTGTTGAGAGGAATGCCATCCTCTTCTTGCTCTATCCTAGTCTCAATAATGGTGATAAAATTCTTGAACTTCCTTGACAAGTTCCTCAAAATGATAAATCTTAAGAGCTTCTCACTTATCCAATCACAATTACAATCCAATAGTCGAGTTCCCATGTCTTTCATATTTGAGAGGAAGATCAAGGCACTTTCTTCTTCACCTTGCATAGTGCTAAGAATTTTGGATAATAAAGTGAATTTCCTTGATGTGATGGACCCTAGATGGACTTGTTTGATCAAATCCCATGCATCTTTAGCATGCTCACAATGGCTTATAGTGAGCAATATCTCATCACTCACACTATTGATAATCATGAAAAGTGCAAGGTGGCTCTTGTTGTTGTATGTCTCAAGTGCACTTACCTAGGTTGGGATTGCTTCATCTCCATTCACAATGGGCCATAATTTTCTTGCTTTAAATTCAACCCTCATCCTTGGTTTCCATATTCAAAAATTTGATCCATCAAGGATGTGCTTAGGTGTGAAGGAGATTCCATGATCAGCCATTCTAGAAAGTGAACATAATCAAAACATAAGATTCATTGACAAAAGAAATAAATGATTGTTTTTTTTTTAAACAGAATAATAAATGACTATTTTTTTTAAATGACTTTTTTTTATTAAAAAATAGAATAATAAAAAAATGACTGTTTTTTATTAAATAACTAGTTTTTTATTAAAAAATAGAATAATAAAAAAATGATTGTTTTTTATTAAATGACTATTTGTTTATTATTAAATGACTTTTTTTTTATTAAAAACAGAATAATAAAAAAAATTCAGACTGTACAACAAAATGGGTGGGGGGCCATTTGGCCCCCAGATAAAAAAAAATTGCCTTAGATTTATTTTTTACCAAAATAGGGTAAATAATATATAGAAATAGGGTTTTTGGGCCTTCCGGACGCAACCATGGGGTCCGTTTGGCTCCAAAACCCTTCCAACAAAAGCTCAATGCCAAAAATTTATAGATTTAAAATGAAAACACCATTTGCAAAAGATCTAACAACTAGATCAAAAAACACAATAAATCTATAAACCCTAATGGTAGATTTGCAAAATAAGTTTGCCCAAATATCAAATGCATAAAATATCCAAATATCAAATGAATGCATTAAAACAAAAAAAAAATACCTTAATGGATTTTTCACCGCAAAGGATTGAAGACACATGATGGAGATCCCAACCGCTCTGATACCAAATGTGAGACAAGCAAAGTATCTCTAAGATCGAAGAATGCTCCACAACATCAATCACACACAAAAGAGGAAAACCCACAACACCAATATTAAGTGGTAAAACCCTACTTCAAATGAAGAAGGGAAACATCCACTATGAAGCTCACTATATTACTCAATGATTCAAAAATACAAGAATGCTTCAATGTTATGCAACAATATGCATCAACATGATATGACAAGATGTAGTAGACAACACCCCTATTTAAAGAGAAACTTTTCTACTACAACCCTAAAATTACCCTAATATTATCACAATATTATCTTGATATGTGTGACAAATCTTATCACAATCTTATCGTGAGATGTGTGATAAGTGGCATCTATCAAATATTAAAAAATGATTGGTTACTTTTTAATATTTTCTAGAAAAGAGGAAATAACTGTTTCCCACAAATTAAATATTCCTAGCACCCTTATTTTATTTATTAATTGGGTTGGAATAATTTACATAAAATAGAATTATTTTCTAATTCAAATATTATTCTTTAGACTTTATATTTTAGTCTAAGAATAATTTACACAATGTTGCATTACATATTCCAACAATCTTACACCCGGTAACCATGGGGGTGCTTACTGGTTTGTAATATTCTAACTTAAATTTCTTTAGCATCTCTTTGATGTACTTTGTTTGTGAGAGAAATACTCCTTTTTCAGATTGAGAGATCTGAAGACCGAGAAAGAATGACAACTCTCCAACCATAGATATCTCAAACTCACTTTGCATATTCTGCGTGAAATTCCTACACATTTTATCATCATTTCCCCTGAAGATAATATCATCAACATAAAAAACCACAATTAATAACTTATCTCGCTCATTTTTTATGTATAAATTGTTGTCTGCTATCCCTTTTATAAAGCCCTATTCTTGAAGATACTTGTCTAATATTGAATACCATTCTCTGGGTGCTTTTTTGAGACCATACAATACCTTTTTCAATATGCATATGTAATCTGGTTGATTTCCTAAAATGAATCCCTCTAGTTGTTCTATATAGACTTATTCTTCTAGTACACCATTTAAACTGACTTAACATCCATATGATATACTTTGAAGTTTTTGAAGCTTGAGAAGGCTAAGAACATTCGTATGGCTTCAAGTCGAGCCATTGGTGCAAATGTCTTCTCAAAATAAATTCCCTTTATGTATGCATATTCTTTGCATACCAATATTTCTTTGTTTCTGACAACCTATCCATCCTCATTTAGTTTGTTCTTGAATACCCATTTTGTGTCGATCACATTCTTATCCTTTGGTCGTGGAACTAGTTCCCATGTTTTACTTTTCTCTATTTGGTCCAGTTCCTCATCCATTGCCCTAATAAAAAAATTATCTTCAACTGCCTGCTTGAAGTATTTGGGCTCAATCTTAGACAAAAATGAAAAATGTGCATTTTATGATGGTGCTATTACCCTTCTTCTTGTCTGTCTTTCATCTGGATTTCCAATGATCAATTCTTTGGGATGATTTTTTTGTATACGTCTGGATGGAGTTTTTAGAAGAATTTTATGATTTTTTTATTCTTCATGAAATTATTCTTGACACTCTTCAGGATCCTAAAATATTGTTCCTTGGGTTGACTCATTCAAATCTATCTTTTCATCAACTGTCACATTTATACTTTCCACAATAGTGTGAGTTCTCTTGTTGTAGCATTTGTAAGATTTACTCCTATTAGAGTATCCAAGAAAGATACCTTCATCACATCTTGGATAAAATTTACCCAAGTTTTGATCCTCACGTCTTATGTAACACTTGCTTCCAAATATTTTGAAATGCTTTACTGTGGCTGGTCTTCCTTTCCATAGTTCATATGGAGTTTTGTGATGATTTACTCTTATTTGGGCTCTTGTGACAATGTATACTGCTGTGCTAACTGCTTCCCTCCAGAAACCCTCTGAAATTTTTGACTCATTTAGCATTGCTCTAGCCATATTTTCAATTGTTCTATTTTTCCTTTCAACTACCCCATTTTTTTGAGGGGTTCTTGTTGCTGAGTATTCCCTCTTGATTCTATGTTGCTCACAAAATTCCACAAATTCATTTGAGGTGAATTATCCTCCTCTGTATGATCTTAAACACTTGATCCTCTTTCCTATTTCATTCTCAACCAGCTCCTTAAATGCTTTGAATTTTTCAAACGCTTCTAATTTTTCTTTTAGAAAAGCTACCCAGACCATTCTGGAATAGTCATGAAATAACTTTCCCATTGGATACTTTGTATTCTTATTGGACCGCACAGATATGTATGTATCAAAATTAAGTGTTTTCACGTACATGTTTTGCATCAGGATCATCTTTGATGCGCCTAACCCTCCAAAAAACATACTTTCGGGACCTAACTCCTCCATCTAGTGTCCCAAAATTAGCTTTTAGAATAGGTTCCTAGGTTTTTTGAATGTTAGAATTTTATTATCTTTTGTTATACCTTAAGTTGAGACCTAATATTTTAAATTAAGGTTCATTATTGTAATAGGGATGTGTGCACCGAATTTGGGCGCAATCTGATTCATTTCTATTTTTAACAGTTTTTAGAAAAAAAAGACATTTATAGGGTTTCTTTGGTTTTTGGTGGCTATATGACAGATTGTATTCTTTTGGAGAAGGGATGTGAATTCAGGAATGAGAAAATATCAATTTGCAGGTTTCTTCCATTATATTGCATTTGTGTTATGTGATTGGAGTCCATTTTGTTGGTCTCTTGTAGCTGAGTTTACACCATTTGATATCAAAGTGGGTGTGATATTGCTAGTGAAGGGAAGATGCCACTTAGAATATATGCCTAGATGAATAGGTATATCAAGGATATGAATGCAAAAATAACATGATTGACTGGTGTGATTGATCGTATGGAAGAGAGACATCCCAAGACATGTGCAAATAAAGGATATGATGATGAAAATATACCTGAGGAACGTGGATTTGAGATCCATGTAGGATCAGAACTAGAGGGCCCAGAGGAAGAAGGACACAGTTTTGAAAATAGGCTGAAACAAGTTCTAGTTCTAGAGTGGCTTGAGGGGAATCGATATAGGATCAAGATCAAGGTTCCCGAGTATGCTGGTGGGTTGAAACTAGAGGAGTTGATCGATTTGATCAATAGCCTAGAAAAATATTTTGAATGGAGTAACCTTGCTGAAGAGAAGAAGGTTAAGCTC
Source organism: Wollemia nobilis (assembly GCA_028583015.1). Lineage (NCBI taxonomy): Eukaryota > Viridiplantae > Streptophyta > Pinopsida > Araucariales > Araucariaceae > Wollemia > Wollemia nobilis. The sequence continues at coordinate 6,753,342 of JAQPPZ010001836.1, read as the reverse complement.
ACATGCACAATGTTGAAAGGACATGCATGTTTGCAATTTGAGTTATTTTATGTTGTCATTGATGTCACATTAATGTCACAAGGTAACATTGGGTTTTGATGACCAAAGCATTCATATTTCAGAGAGCATGGATATATATAATTTTTTTGTGAAAACCAAGGTAGGTAAAATAAAAGGTTTTATTTAAAACCATGGATGGCATATTTGAAACGAGGTTGGATTTTCATTTCATCAAAAAAGGTTCCCCGGATATGGAGATATTCAATTTTGAATATTTGGTTTAAATTTTAATATTTAAAATTTATTTTAAAATTTTAAAATTAAAATTACCTTAACGCTGACGTCATCATCAAAAAGAAATTAATTTAAAAGCGTCGCCGACGTTTGTAAAATTAAAGGGAAGTTGCATATAAATGCAAAGGCTTTTATTTCAAAAGCCTTGGAATCGAATGCAGAGGAGATAAGACAAAAAGTGCCAAAATCTTTGTGTGGCAGCGTGGTCCAAAGGTGAGCGAGGGGAGTGCAAAGATTTTTGCTTGCGAAAGAGATGAGGTTCGATTACCATGGGTTAGAGTTCCAAGCAAGAGAATTGGCCCAAATTTTTTTGACATGAGCAAGGGGAGAAGGACAAAAGTGCATTCTGCACTCTTCGTCTTATGCGAGCGCGTAGCCCAAGTGGTCTTTGGCACCGCGGTTGAGGATTGTTTGGGCAGAGACAAGGGTCCGATTCCTTCTAAGAGGCAAGTAACGTTTTTATTAATAATTTTTTTTATTATTGCCTAATGTTGGAGGAATAATGTGATGAGGTTTGATTTGATTTTTATTGGAAGGTAAGTTTAAAAGCACTTTTAGAAAAGAAGATATTTTTGGTATTTTCCTTTTATAAAAGTATATCATATTATATATTGTTGGAAAGCTTATTTCGAGGGCTATTTGACTAAATCATTTAGAAGGAGAAATAAGGTGTATATAGAGAGATATTTTTGTTTTTGTAAAGGGGTTCAAAAGTGAAGATTGTTGTGCTCTTTTTCAAAGTGTATTGAGTGTGGCAGATTTCCAAAGGGGTTTCTTCACTTCATAAAAGGTATGGGCACATTCTCCTATTAATTGTTTATGGTGGTTGATTTATGAAATATCATTGGATGGAAAAGGATTGTTTGTGGTTTACTTTTCAAGAGTGGTTGGTTGAATGAATCAAGGTTTTTTGAATTGAGATTTGTGCTTAAACCTTGTGTTATAAGCATAGTGGTTGAAGCCCATTGGTTGTGAAAGAACTTGAGTTAGAAAAGAACATGAGTATCATTGTTATGTGATATTTGTGGTTGAACATTGTTGGAAATATTTGAGTTGGTTGATACATACTTGGACTATGATTTTATGAGAGAGAGTTTCCCCTTGTGATGATTGGTTAAGTTGAGTTGATGACCCTAGTCAAGTGATGTGTGAAGTGATTGTTCAAGTTCTATGAAATAAACTATTCCATCATTCTATGTTGAGTTGAGATTGAGGTTAGAACATATTGAGTCTCTAACAATTCTCTTTATGGTTCTATAAGACTTGATTTGAGTTGAGGTTGACTTGAATTGAGTTGAGGTTGATTTGAGTTGAGAGTGAGTTTAGAACATATTGAGTCTCTAACAATTCTCTTTATGCTTCTATGAGTTGAGTTGAGATTGATTTGGGTTAAGAGTGAGATTAGAACATATTGAGTATCTAAAAATTCTCTTTATGCTTCTATGAAGTGTATTTGAGTTGAGATTGCCATTCATTTTTGAGTTCATTTTGAGTACTACTTGAGCATGATTGATTGAGTCTTTGAGAAGGCCTTTGGGACAGATTTGAGGACAATGTTGGGATAGATTTGAGGACAATGTTGGGATAGATTTGTGGATAGTTTTAGGCAATTCTTGGTGAGCTTGCTAGAGCATATTTGGGCAAGTTCTTGGTGAGCTTGCTAGAGCATATTTGGACAAGTTCTTAGTGAGCTTGTTGGAGCAGCATTGGACAAGTTCTATGTGAGCTTGTTATTCAACATTGGATAGGTTTTGTGTGAGCTTGTTATTTAGCATTGGACAAGTTCTGTGTGAGCTTGTTATTCAATATTGGACAAGTTTTGTGTGAGCTTTTTAAGCAGGTTATGTGTGAACCTATTGAGAAGGTTCTTAGTGAGCCTATTGAAAGAGTTTTGGAGGTGATAGAGTACAGAGGACATAGTCTCAGTGGATAGAGATACAACATCCAACACAGTTGAAGATAGATCTGAGTGAGGAGTATTCAAGTGGAGAGAGGTCCACCAGCCAGTGTAGCAGAGAGACAAAGTCTTCTATAAGATCACATAGCCACAGCAGAAGGGGAAAGAGTTATTCTATGGAAGATATCCATGAACTTAAGATTAGGGGATCAACATCTCCTTTAGATAGAGATCCATAAATATTGTAATTAGAAGTGATTTCCAAAGGGATTGATTGAGAAAGTTTTAGTAAAATATTTTCTTCGTGGAGTTTCCCACATTGGGTGAACCACGTAAATTGTGGTTTCTCTATTGTGTATGGTATTTTGTGCATTGCTTTGATTACTGCTATTGATATTGTTATCTTTACACAACATAATATTGAATTGGAAAAAAAAAGTAAAAAGTGGTCTTATATTGTTCACCCCCCTCTTATTATAAGCTTGTGTTATTCAATGCATTTATTTTTTGGGATCATTTATAGACTACACGATAGAGGAATGGAAAGGAAAAGATCAGGGATTAGACAAATATGAAGAAGAAGTTACAGAAAAAAATTATATTTGTAGAATACTCCCAAACCCTATTTTATAGATTTTAGAATCTTCGATAGAAGGATCAAAGCATTGAGGACTATACTAATAAATTCTACAAGATATCCATTCAAGTGGAGCACAATGATACGAAGGACCAAAAGGCTTCCAGGTATGTAAATGGCCTAAGTTTTGTTGTCCAAGATGAGATGAGCATGCATTGCACTCTTACAGTGGAGGATGCGTATCAAATGGCCCTCAAGGTAGAGGAGAAATTGAAAAGGGTTAATAGAAGAGGTAATAAGGGATTCAAACCCTCTTTAGATCATGTTCGGATCTAATTTTATCAAGGGAGAATCCTTAATACCTACTAAACAAGAAGAATATGGATAAAATTTGAGAGGAATATGATACCAACAAGGTAGAGGTTACGGTGGTGGACGAAATGGGAATGATCCAAGAAGGTCGTATACCTATTATGGATGTGGTGAGGAGGGGCACAAAGAATTTGAGTGTCCCCAATGTTATTTCCAAGAAAGGGGTCAAGGAGGACAAGGAAGATTCAATTTGGTTGAGATGGAAGAGCAGGATGAGGATGAAGTTTTTGTTGACATGGGGGAAGCACTTATGATAAGGAGGATGTTGATTGTTCCTAATAAAGAGAAGGTGCAGAGCAAAGAAAAGGGGTAGACCATAGATGGTGTTGATTCTAGGCTATGAACGAATATCTTTCAAACAAGATGGACATTATGAGGGAAGGTATGTAACATCATCATTAATGGTGGTAGTTATGAGAAAATGGTGTCAAATTTCATGGTTGATAAAATGAATTTGGAATGTGAAAAACATCCTTATCCATATCACATATCATGGGTTAAGAAGGGGAATGAGATAATCGTAGATCAGAGGTGTTTAATTAAATTTTCAATTGGGAGCACTTACAAGGATGAAGTGTGGTGTGATGTGATCCCGATGGATGCATGTCATATTCTGTTGGGAAGACCTTGGTAGTTCGACAGGGATACTAACCATAATGGGAGAAATAATACTTACACATTCTGGAAGGATGGTGTAAAGGTAGTTCTTGTACCTCTGAATGAGGATGGACCGAATGAGATCTTTTTGATGATGAATAAGTTTCTTGCAGAGATCAAGGATGCTAGCTTCTATTATGCCTTAATAGTTAGGAAGCTAAAAACAGAGGAAGTGGCTATGCCTACAATAACAACTAAGTTTGTAAGTGAATATAAAGATATCATACCAGAGGAGTTACCAGATGGGCTACCACCAAAGAGGGATATCTAGCATCACATGGATTTGATTCCAAAATTAGTGCTCCTAAATCAGGCAGCTTATTGGTTGAACTCGACATAGAATGTAAAGTTGAGTAGGCAAGTGACAAAGTTGATAAAGAAAGGATTAGTTAGGGAGAGTATGAGTCCATGTGTGACTCTAGCATTGTTGACTCCAAAGAAATATGATGACTAGTGGATAGTAGAGCCATAAACAAGATCACAATAAAGTATCAATATCCTATGCCGAGAGTGGATGACATGATGGATGGATTGGCTAGAGCTAAATACTTCAATAAAATTGATCTATGGAGTGGCTGCTACTAGATCAAAATTAGAGAAGGGGATGAATGGAAGATAACTTTTAAGATAAAATATGGGTTGTACAAGTGGATGGTGATGCCATTTGGGTTGTCTAATGCATCCAGTACATTTTAGTGGTTGATGAACATAGTATTGTAGGAATATAATGGTAAGTTTGTGGTTGTGTATTTTGATGATATTTTGATTTATAGTAAAAGTGAAGAAGAGCATTTGTTACACCTGAAATTAGTGTTAGACATGCTCAGGAAGGAGAAATTGTATGTCAACTTGAAGAAATGTAGATTTATTCAAGATAGTTTAGTGTTTTTAGGATTTGTAATCTCAAGAGATGACATGAGGATGGATGATGAGAAAGTGAAGGCGATTTTGGAATGACCTCTTCCGTGAACTATAACAGAAGTAAGGAGCTTTCATGATTTAGCAACATTTTACAGAAAGTTCACTAGGAACTTTAATAGTATATCTGACCCTATAACTGAGTGCACAAAGGGGAAAGAGTTTGTATGGACTACGGTAGCAACAAAGAGTTTTGAACTCTTGAAGAAGAAGGTGTCGAAAGATCTTGTTCTAGTGTTACCAGATTTCAGTAAGGTATTTGAGGTTGATTGTGATGCCTCATTTGTTGGAATTGGTGGTGTCTTAAGTCAAGAGGGCAGATCTATAGCATTTTTCAATGAGAAGCTGAATGACGCAAGGAAGAATTATTCTATATATGATGTGGAATTTTATGCAATTGTGCAAGCATTGCAACATTGGATGCACTACTTACTCTCAAAGGAGTTTGTGTTGTTTATTGATCATGAAGCATTGAGGTATTTCAACTCTCAGAAAAAGTTAAATAGCAGACATACCAAATGGGTTTCATTTTTGCAACAATATACATTTGTCCTGAAGCACAAGTCAAGAAAACAAAATAAGGTCATTGATGCATTGAGTAGGAAAATCTTGTTTTTGACCACTATGGAGAATGAAGTGGTAGGATTTGAGGGGATTAAATATCTGTATGAATCTGATGAAGATTTTGGGAATATTGTGCAATAGTGTAAAAGTGCGATAGAGGGTGAGTCTCATACTATTTTTGAAGAGTATATTTTACAGAATGGTTACTTGTTTAAGGGTAATTGATTATGCATTCCCAATGGATCTATGAGAGAGAAAATCTTGAGGGAATTACATAGTGGGGGTTTGGATGGTTATTTTGGAGTAGCCAAAACTACCACTCTTGTAGAGGAGAAGTACTATTGGCCAAAAATGAAGAGAGACATAATTAGGTTTATATCTAGATGTAGAGTATATCAAATGGCTAAGGGCCATGTGCAAAATATAGGGTTGTATATGCCACTGCCAGTTCCTATAGGACCATGGACCGATCTGAGTATGGATTTCATGTTAGGGTTGCCCAAGACACATAGGGGTAAGGATTCAGTTTTTGTTGTGGTAGACAAATTTTCAAAAATGGTGCATTTCATCTTGCTATAAAATTAATGATGCAACTATGATTGGAATATTATTCTTTCATGAGATTGTGTGGTTGCATGGTGTTCCAAAGACTATTACTTCTGATCAGTATACTAATTTCTTGAGTCACTTTTGGAGGAAGTTGTGGAAGAATTTGAACACCAGGCTACAGTTCAGTAGTGTTTACCACCCATAGACTGATGGTCAAACAGAGGTAGTGAATAGAATCTTGGGAAACCTCTTACGGTGCATAGTTGGAGAAAAGCCAAAATAATGGGATTTAGCCTTATCACAAGCCAAATTTGCATACAATAGTTCAGTGAACAGGTCGACAAATAAATCTCCTTTTCAAATTATTTATTGTCAAAATCCTAGAGGTGTATTAGATTTGGTTGAGTTACCAATTGGGAAACAAGTTAGTGATGATGCAGAAGCATTTGCTGAGCATATCCAAAAAGTGCAAGAGTCAGTGAGGGAAAAATTGTAGAGTAGTAATTCTCACTACAAAGAGTCTACTGATGCACACAGAGGGTGAAATTTTTTGAAGAGGGTGATATGGTCATGGTTCATCTTAGAAAAGAAATATTTCCTAAGGGGACGTATAACAAACTGAAACTTAAGAAAATTAGGCCATGTAGGATTTTTAAGAAGATCAATGATAATGCCTATAAAGTGGAGCTGCCCGATGAATTTGATATTTCACCTATTTTTAATGTTTTTGATTTATTTTAGTATCTTGGTACTGCTGAGGATAGGAAATTACAAGATATAGTAAATTAGGCATGATAGATGCCTAAGAAAAAAAAATATAGAGTTGCACAGGTGCTTGATAAGAAGGTGATCACCACTAGACATGGGAGTTACAATAGATACCTAGTTTAGTGGGAAGGATTACCACACTCGGATAACACTTAGGTTTTAGAGTCAGAGCTAAAGAAATTTGATAACAAAGCTATAGGATTTCAATTCAGCTGAACTCGCAGGAGCTGAGTTCTTTTTCACCAGAGGAGAATGATGCACCTTACCGGAGCCATAACTTGTGAATTGTACGCTTGTTTGCCTCAAAATTTAATAGGTGGTTCCGTGTGCATGTTCTACATCAGGATCATATTTGATGTGCCTAATCCTCCAAAAAACATACTTTCGGGACCTAACTCCTCCATCTAGTGTCCCAAAATTAGCTTTTAGAATAGGTTCCCGGGTTTTTTGGGTTTTTTTAATGTTAGAATTTTATTATATTTTGTTATACCTTAATTTGAGACCTAATATTTTAAATTAAGGTTCATTATTGTAATAGGGATGTGTGCACCAAATTTGGGTGCAATCCGACTCATTTCTATTTTTAGCAATTTTTAGAAAAAAAAGACATTTTTAGGGTTTCTTTGGTTTTTGGTGGCTATATGACAAATTGTATTCTTTTGGAGAAGGGGTGTGAATTCAGAAATGGGAAGAATATCGATTTTCAAGTTTCTTCTATTATATTGCATTTGTGTTATGTGATTAGAGTCCATTTTTGTTGGTCTCTTGTAGCTGAGTTTACACCATATGTTGACCAAGTTATCAAAATTCAAGTGGCCCATTCTTCTATGCCATAACCATATTTCATTTTCTTGTGATAAGAAACATATTTCTCCCTTGATCTCATTAAGTACATAAAGGTTCCTTTCCCTTCTAGCACTTGCTACTAGTTTTCCAGATTCAGATTTTCTTACTTCACACGTCTATGAAATATTACTATATGACCTTGATCACAGAGTTGACTAATGCTTAGAAGATTATGTTTCAGATCTTCCACATATAGTACGTTTTCAGCTTTTGCTTTCCCGTTGATCATACTTAGAGTTCCCTTTCCACAAATATTTGTTGAACCATTGTCTCCAAAACTTACTGATCCTCTATTTGCTTCTTTTAACATTATAAACTTGTATTTTTACCCTATGTATCTAGAACATCCACTATCCAGAAACCATTTTTCTTCTCTATCTTGAGCATGCAAAGTTGTTTGGACTAACATGGATTTTACCTTTTCATTTCCCTTTTTCTCTTTCCTAGTAGTGATCTTTCTACTAGACTTAGGGATCTCTAGCTTACACCATCTAGCCATATGCCCAAAATTATTGCACTTGTAACACATAACATTATCATTCATAAGTGGTGCAAAAGAATTGATATTTCTACTAACATTGTTTCTTGCACTACTAGTACATTGCATAGCTTTATGACCATATTTGTTGCAAGCAAAACAATATCCATGGAAAGAATTTTGTAACCTGTTTTGATGATCATGAGGATGTGTTTTGATGCTCTTCCTTTTGTAGTTTGCTTTTCTCCATGGTTCTTCTTCTTTTAGAATATGGTTAGAGACATCCTTCTTGGTTGATGTTTCTACCTCTTGCTGGCATGCTTCTTAATTTTGTTTGCCTAGAGCTATTTATTGCAATCTCTTGTTATTTTCAGTGTTATACCTTAGCATAACAATCTTTGCTACCACATTCTCATTTTCTATCTTTTGGACCTCTAGTAAGTCTGCTATATCATGTTCAATATTTTTTACTTCTTCTACCTTTACTTTGAGTTATTTCAATATTTTTAGAAGTTCTATTCTTGCCAACTCATCATCTTGAATATGTTATTTTAGCTACACATTATCTTCTCGAATCCTTTCCAAATTTTTGAGATAGGTAAATAATTCTTCCTTAAGATAAAAAGTCTCTTATTCACTTTCTGAACTCATGTGTTTTTCTGATGGATCCTCCTCCAAGATGTTCGACTCTTTCTGGAGTGATGGCTCTGATAACAATTGAATAACATGTGCTTATACTGAGAGGGGGGTGAATAGTATAAGATATATTTTTTTTACTTTTTAAAGCAATAAGCATCATCATAAATATCAAATCAGTAAACATCGCACAAAGAATCACACATATGAAAGAGATGATTTTACATGGTTCATCCAATGCGGGCTACTCCACGAAGAAAATATTTTACTAAAACTTTCTCATTTAATATCTTGGGAATCCTTTCCTAATTACAATGTTTATGGACCCCTGTCCACTGGAGATATCAATCCCATAAATCAAGTTTATGGATATTTATCCATAGGAGAACTCCTTCTCCTCTACTCTGGATGGTGATCGTCTAGAAGATACTGCCTCCACTACACTGATTGGTGGATCTCTCTCCACTTGAAGATTCTTTTCCTCACTCAGAAGACCTTGTCCTCAATGTCTTGGTTTATGGATATCTATCCACTGGAGACTATATAATCTTTACTCTATCACCTCCAAAGCTCTATCTCAAACTGCACTAAACTCGGTATGATCGGTCTAGCACAATTCTTCTTAATCTCTACACTAAAATCGGTACAATCGGTCTAGCACAATTCTTCTCAATCTCTACACTAAACTCAATTCAATCGATCTAGCACAATTATTCTCAATATTTGTACTAAACTCGGTATAATCAATCCAACACAAATCTTCTCAATATTTGCACTAAACACAGTCCAGTCGGTCTAGCACAAGTCTGCTCAACAAGCTTACTCAAATCTGCACTAAACACAGTCCAATCGGTCTAGCACAAATTTGCTTAATCTCTATGTCTGGTCTGGTACAAACCTATACCAAATTATGCTCTCAATTCTTCTCAAAGACTTACCTTAAATATGCTTAACAAGTCCACACAGAACTTGTACAATATCATAGAAGCATAAGGAGAATTGTTAGAGACTTAATATGTTCTATACTCAAAGCTCAATCACTTTCTCAACTCAGAACAAAATATAGAATAGTTTGTTTCATGGAACTTGAACAATCACTTCATACATCCACTTGACTAGGTTCAATCAACTCTACTCAACCAATTACTCAAGAAACAACCCTTGCTCACAAACCCTAGTCCAAGTATGTAAACATCAACTCAAAATATTTCCAACAATGCTCAACAACAAATCTCACATAACAATGATACTCATGTTCTTTCCAAAACCCTAGTTCAAGTTCTTTGCACAATCCAATGGCTTCAACAACAATGCTTATAAAACAAGGTTTTAAAGTCACTTCTCTATTCCAGAAAACCTTGAAGCACTAACTCAAACTCACTAGGCAATATGGCAATAATTCCTTTTCAGAAAACCTCATGCATCAACCAACCTTCAAAGGAAACTCAAACAATTCCTTTTCACTCCAAATATGTTTTTAGAAAAACCAATTACTCAACTCAATTAGGAAGAATATTGCCCATACCTTTTTTGTGTGAAGAAGTTGTTCTCATAAATCTCACCTTTGGAGGGAATCGAACCCTCAACCTTGCCCCAACACAAGTGCCTTAGTTGTGGCCAAAGTCACCGCACAAGCCACACGCTCATTTGAGTATAACAAAGCACCACATGCTTCTTAACCTTCTCAATGCATTCTGCCTTGGTCAAAACATCGTGCACCTTGGGTACCTCAATCAACAAACCAAACGATGCACCATGGAGATTCGAACGCAAACCTTCTCTCTACTAGCACCTTCACACTTTCCAAACTACCACCAAGCCATGCTTATCCAATGCGATTTCGAGGACGGTGACCTCTTCCCTTATTCACTTTGCTGCCACATTTTCAAAAATAATGCACGAGCTCTCTTTTTGCATGCCACCAAATTTCGATTAAAGCAAGGATTATTAAAACTTAGGACTTTGGGCATATTTATATGCTCCTAAAATGCATTAATGATGTCAGTTCTCACCATGATCCCTTCCATGACGTCGACGGTAAAGGCTTCGAATGCCTTTAATTTAAACCCAACCTTTAGGTCTAATCAACATTAAATTTTGTGCTTTGAAATATTTTTCCCTCAAAAACCCAACCTTAGGGTTTATAAAAATAATTAATTGACCTTTGTAAACCCAATAATATTATAATTAAAATTATAATATTTTATTTGGGTTTTTCACCAACTTGGTTAAATATTATAATAAGGATTATAATATTATATCCTTCCACTACTTCGGATACATTTGCTTCCAAAGGAGAAATGAAACCACTTTCTGAACCATTATTTTGGATGTAAAATAAAGATATTTTAACCCATTATAACTTCCATTAAAATTTGCACTCGAACTGGAGAAGAGCTATCACTGGAATCTTGACATCAATGACAATTGACTTTGGATATTAGTGCCAACTACTCAAAATATTCAACAAATGCATGAGCAATTGGTAAGAATGAAAAGGGATTCAGAGACACCCTCTTTTTGGCATTGTTTGAGTTTGGTTTGGATGTTCTATGTCATGGTAAGACAGATGATGCCATGGATTCTTGTAAAATAGAGGAATAACAAGGGAGACCCCATCCCTGTATACTATTGGACTACTCACTTGAAGAAAACCAAGTCTTTTTACATGTTTAACCTCGAATTTCTAGGGCCAAATTTAAAAATTATGTATGGCAAATATTCTATATTACCACCTCTATCCAAAGAATTGTTAAGAAAAAAATATGCCGAAGAAGGGGACTGGTATGTTCTTACAAAAAGTACGATTATTAGGCTCTACAACTTCACTGATAAGCCTTTTTTGCTACCTCATTTCATCACAAAAAGATTTTTAGCTATGGAATACTTGAGGTAAGTAGATTTTAATTAATATGAATTATAGCTTTGGTAAGAATATAATATGTTTGTTGACTTACCGTAATGTTGACAATATAACTATTGCCAAAAAAAGCCAAGGTGAAAAAATCACTCAGTATTTGGATAGGCTGGGCTTGTTTTACATCCCACAGAGGTGGAGATATGATCTAGATGACAAATTTCACAAGAGCAACATTTATATTAATGGATAGAAAGCACGCAAATTTGAAAATGCCTCAAGGCCTCATTTTGAACAGGGGAGAAATAACAAGGAAAATGCCCCATTAGATTGGAATGTTGCCAAAATTGAACAACTTCCCCCATGGCTAGAATTCTATGAATAGATTGTTGATTTTGATCTAGACAACAATGAAAGCCACCAGTTGAAGGAGTCTAAAATCAGAGAAGTTGGGAATACAAATAAATGGAATGAAGATAAGATCATAGACTGGTGGAGAATGAGAGTGGAAACTGGTACAAAGAAATCCAAACTTGGGCAAGTTATTGATGATGATTTTTCTGAGAGGTATGGCAAGAACATCAAAACTTGGAAGGTGAAGGATCCTAAGAATCTGCTACTGATTTACAAGAAAGCTCAATTAGGGATAAATTCTCCTTCCCCACCTTCACAAGAGGAACTTCAAGAAGAAAGGGCTGATACTCAATTAACTATTGTTGAAGCTCTTAAAATATTTGAGCCCTCAACAGAACAACTGGAGAATTTTCTTATAGGAGCATAGTTAATGAGTAAAATACATTATTCTGATGATAGGGTCATAAATACATAAGTCATCAAAATAGTTAGTAGGTCCAAGTGCCTAGCTCTGGGTGGAGAGCCCCCTACAATAGAAATATATTAGAATAAGAAAGATGAGGACTTCGTGTTTACACCAGTGAGTTTCACCATTGTATCCATAGTTGAGCTCAACCCTATTTCTGAATATGCATTATAGGAAGGACATTCAGAGGATACAAAGAGCGATAAGTTGACAAAATTTCAAGTTTTTAAGAGAAAAGACAAAAATACATTGAAAGGGATTGAGGAAGAAACAAAAAATTGATAAGGGGAAAATTATTGAGAAGACCCTTATCTCAGTTGTAGAAGATTCGGTACAACCAATATAGCAACAAAGTGTAGAGGTGGCTCTAGAAATTTCTACATCTGTAGGTGAAGGTACGATCACTATCCCTTCTTCTCCTTCTTCTTTTTCCTCAAAGAAAACTCCTTCTCCTTCTAAATAAAAGGTTGAAACAAAAGTTTCCTCTCCTCCTCATAATTCACCACCTGTATCATCAACAAATACAGAGGGTTAAGCTAATCCATCTCCTCCATAGTCATTTGAAATTCTAGTTTGATCATCCCTTGTAATCCCATCTTTTCCATTGCAACCTCCACCATCATCTGTTAGTTTTACTTTAGTTCCTATGAATTTTCCTATTGCAACAACAACAATAGTCACAGACTCAACTATAGTCACTACCACTCTGTCATCATCAGATTTTGAGTCTACTTTTCCCTATATTATAGCTTCTCCTCCTCCCACAAGTTATCCCACACTGACATCTTTACAAAAGGAGAAGAAAGTTTTATAGGAAATTTAGGATTTCTGGGCAGAGAAGTTGTCCAAGCCTTCAAAGAGAAGTACCATGTCTTTTGACCCAATTTCAAGGTAGAGAGCATCCAAGTCTATTATTACTATGGTGAGTAAACCTGAAACAAAAATGATTGTGCAAGACTATTGTTTGGAAGAGTATACAAAATACATTAAGCAACTACCTTTTGAAGATGAGCTGGTTATAGCAAAATCTCACTTGGAGACTTTCTATGTTAAGATTGATAAATACAAAGAGAAAGTGGACAAGTTGGAGTGGACGATAGAAAATTTTGAGAAGACAGTCAATAACCAAAAACATATAGAGAAAGTTGTCAAGAATGAAGCAAAAAATTGGCAGAACAAATTTCAAGAGGCCATTAAGCTCAAGGATCAAGTGGAGGAACAAAAGAAGAAAAATGAAGAACAAGCCAAAGAGATACAGGACTTGAAGCACCAACTTCAAATTGAAAAGGTCAACTCCTCAGGCTTATCAAAAGCAAGACTGAAGAAGGTAAGGAAAGAGTTGTTGTTCGAAGTTTTAGAGAAATTATCTGAGTTGCAGCCCATAATATATTGTATGGATGATGCCAGCCATTTGATTCAGAATACTCAAGAATATCTGGATAAATTCACTCAAGATATGCAACCCATGGTGATTTCAATAGAGTAAATCTACAAACTGGTAGATAGTAGGCTTAGTGAGACTGCTAAACCTATTCCTAACAAAGAATGGAATACTGCTAGATTGGCTACCAAAGTCATAGTAAAGAAGAATAGATTGCTGTAAAAGGCTTGGTTGTTATATGATAAGGTGGAAAATACAATTTGAGATGTGTTAGACATAAATCAATAAATGAATTAGTATGGTTTTAAAGGACTATGGCTTGAGAATAACACTCTGTTATCAGAAGAAGAAGTTAAAAAGAGTGTAGCTTTGAGCCTCCATGATGAATCTAAGATTGATTCTTGGAAGGAACCAATCGATCAAGAGTAGATTTAACAGATGATAATTGATAACCAGATTTTGAGACTTGATGGAGGATTTGGTGAATAAGGGAAGCTCTACAAATTATGAAGATACTATCAAGTTAGAGTTCATCCAAAAGCAACTTAAGGAGACTTCCAATCCTTCGAAAGCAATTTGGAAACAAGCCTTGCAAACTCTTAAGCTAATGATCCAATTGTTTGGTACTGATGCTGAGAAAAAGGATAAAGAGTAAGATTCACCTAAAGAAGAGGAGGTTGAGCAAGAAAAGTAAGACAATTCTATAGAAGAGGCTCAACAAGAGGGTGAAGAATCATATAGGGTTACTACAGACCCTCAAGAGACACAAACATAAAGTTTTTTACACTTTGAACATTTTTGTAGTCATGTAGAAGTGTTGTATTTTTGTTTCATTTTTTACTCTAACGCTGTGAGTAGATAATAATAAAAACATGAGTTCAAAAGGTAGAGAATGAAAGTTTTTTTAAGTTATTCATATCATTTTTATGAAACTTAAAAAGAAGAGCATAACTCTTTTTTGCTTAACATTTGAGCAGTTTTGAAGGAGCAGTGGATATTTTTATTTCCTGTTGATCTTGATATGAACCATTATCCTCTAAGTGGTTTCACAAATTTTTCATAGGATAATGATCATATGGAAATTATTCTATGAAGCATTGCTTGAAGAATACAATTTTTGACTCTTGATGCTCAATGGATAAGACTTTGAGTTCAATGGCTTTGCGAGCAAATCCACCCGGGAGGTGCCAGAATGTAGGCCCAAAATGGCCACATCCTTAGAAAATTTTGAAAATTTATTCTAAGGCATGGAAAGGCTCCAATCCATTGAAGATATAGTGTATTTCAAATTAGATCAGTGAAAGATGCTCCAATCCGCTCAACACTTAGTTATTTTTTGTAAAAACAAGAAAAGTGTTCCACGCTACCCAATACTTAGTGTATTTTGTAGTGGTCTAGCGCGAATGTCCCACTCCATAGTCAAAGCGAGTCTAGATGACATTAGCATATTTCAAAGTATGTATTAGTGATATTACTTCATCCCCTATGCTAAAGCGACTAAGTGTCAAAATGTCTCATTTCATTGATATCCACATCTATTTTAGAGTGGAATTGTGACAAGCTCTATGCCATTGGGCAAGAAGGTCAAAACACCCAAGAATAAGTACAAGGTAGTGGAATAGCACAAAAGACATTTTGCATTACTTCTTGAGCATAATGGCAACATATTCTAATATGCAGTCAACCCAGTTCAAAGCTGAAGGATTAGATATAGAGGAGAATAATGTAACACACGTTCTATGTCATGGACGTGAGAAGGGAATAAAGAATTTTGAATACTTAAGGAAGCAGAATGACGATGAGCTACATTCTGCTCAACATTCAATGTATTTCTCATGAATGCTCCAATCTGTTGGTCAAAGATATCCAAGCTGACATCAATATTATTTTAGAGAAAATTGGTGACTTGTTCTACATCACTCATCTGTAGAGCATTATTGAAGTTTAATCACAACCATCCATGAAGTGCATCAATGATAGATATTATGCTGCTATTTTCATGAGTATACAAAGGTATATTCTTTGTGAATTAGAACCAGTTAGTTTGAGTGGGTAGACAAAGCGTCCATGGTGCCAAGAACCAAGAACCTAGGTAGTTGCAGATCTATGACAATATGGACTCCTAAAGAAGGATGAACGGTTCAGATTTAGTTTCTAATGACCTGGAGTCTAACTGCCATTGTCAAAATAGCAATTGCAAAACCAAGATGCCATTTCATGTAACTTCGAGTAGATTTCTTGGACCATGTAGGTGAATGAAATGATGCCATCGTAGCATTCTACTAATTTGGCACAGTCAAAATTCTTGTAATATTCCCCCTATTTTCTTTCATTGTAAAACTATATAGAGGTTGAACCATTAATTTTTAGGATCGACTCTAGAGTGTTTGCTTGCCCTATTGTGTAACATCTTTTGAAAATTAATGGAAGGAGCATTACTCGGATTTTTGAATCAAGATTTATCATCTTCGATATCTTTTATTAAGAGGTTCAAGTTTTGAATTGTATTATTGTCAATGTTGTTATGGTTAGTTCATTCCACCTACATTGGATTACTAGTTGTAAGGCAAATTGAAATTTTTTCATAGTTAGATTTGTGTTGTTAAGAGGTTTATTTTTTTTAAGTCTAAATACTGATTTATTCTGCGAAATTGTATTGTTAGTATCATAGATATTGAAATTACTTCTTGAAGCACATATTTGCTTTGCTTTTATTGTATGAATATTATTCTATTTTGGGTGTTGCTAATATTGAGTGTGGGACACTGGAAATAGTTTGCTAAAGGTTTTCCCTGTGGATGCCTATGTTGTTACCCTATTCATCCACTGTTTACTTATAATTTCTTAACCCTAAACCTTTTCTAACCATATCCCTCAAAACCATTATTGAGCTTAATTGAGTCAACATTCTATAAGTTGACAAGGAACCAACCTACTTTGGATGTTGGGATGAAGCAATATTTGGTCCATCCATTATTGAGTTCTGAGTTGTGACTAGCGGATGCAAGCCTATTCAAAAAGCTGGAAGATAGACAATTGTAGTATCAAGTTTACTTGATATCAATTAAGATCCCAACAAGAAGCTTCTCACATTTATTTTAATCAATGTCTGCTACAACTTTCTTAGTTCACACCTAAGAACTCAAAATTTTAATTTTAATATGATGTTGAATTTCCCTAATGCCTCATTCAAAACCAAGATGACTTGATTGTATTGAATTCTTCAACTTCCTCTTGAGTTGATTGAAATCAATGTCAAGGATTATATATGTCCCTAAAATTCTTTTGATGTCAAGGGTTGGCTATTTCCTTGAATGATCAACTATCTTAAAGTTGATTTTCCCTCCAATATATGAGTCCTTGTCTTCATTGGTTATAATCATGGAAAGACCCTATAGATGAGTCCTAGTCTTCACTAGTTATTTTGCAACCGTGGAAAGACTCTATAGTTGAGTCCTAGTCTTCACTAGTTTTTCTTCAACCGTGGAAATAATATAGCCTTTATACTTACTTTAATATTAAAATAGAGTTTATTTCTAAATTCCCTTTAAATTAGATAGACTCAATACCAATTCTATCAACCTAGAGAAAATCAAATTTTGTATGTAGATAAATAAATTCAACCTGTACAAGAAACTACTTGCAGTAGTTGTGATACCTCTGATGGCTTTTTAAGCCTTGATACTAATATGAAACTCATAAGATAAATTCCATAGGATCAAATATAATATATCCACAATGTAGTAAGATCAAGATAATGATGTAAGTAGAATAATATGAGCAAATTAATATGTAAATCTAGGCTTATAGTATATCAAATAACATTCATTAATAAGTAGAAATATGAATGTAAATAGCCTAAATCATACATGTAAAAAAAATGTAGTACAACATATAATATTAATTGCTCAAATGTATGCAATATTTATTACTCCTCTTTCTCTTATAAATATAGCACTTGACTCTCTACTCTTGATTATTGTATGATTGAATTCGATATAATATGTTTCTATGGAGTACTATATAGCCATAGTAGAATGACTCTTTAGATACTTGACTATTCCTTTCCATATGCCAAGTCTCATGACTCTTGGCTTATCTACTTGACACTTGCATACACATGACTCTATCTTGTATGCACACCTAGATATGACTCTTCACTTAGCACACTCTAATCTAAAGACACTTGTGCACACTTACATATAAGACACTTGTACAAATAGAATCATATTACACTTGCACAATCACTCACATGACACTTGTGCATTTCCTACACATTATTACATTACATAAAATATTACTCACACTCTAAACTAAGACTCAATCCTAATCTAATATTTACAAGATGTACCATGAAGGTACAATGGGGGGTACATTAGCATGTACCAAATAATGTAATATACTCCAAGTACAAGAGAGTAGTATCATATGACAAACAACTATGTAGGTGAATAAAGTTGTATGATAGATGGCCGTATAAGTGAATAATATCATACAATTGATGATTGTATGGAAATGATGGTTAGGAGAACAAATGGAAGCAGTGTTATGAGAGAGGAAGAAGGAAATCATCATTTGAAGAACACTCATGATTCTTCAACAAGTGCTATAGTCAAGATCCAAATATGTGTGGATATATGAATCACATGGCAGACAAACACATTTTAAAAAATAATAGAGAAAAAAGTGCAATATAAAAAATATAAAAAGCAAGAAAAGTGCATAGTCAATTGCATGCAAGGGTGGTGAGGTGGTATTTAGTCAGATAAAAAGTAGTTAGTGCATAGGCAACAACAACCTTTGCTAAGATATAAGTAGATGCATTTATGGAGGCTTGGGTATCTTAATTGCATAACATAAAAGGAGAAAGAATGATGCAAAGTGCATGAAAAAGGTTGAAGGTAAAATATGTAGAATGTAATATTGAATATGTAGACACAAAACTGAGGAGAAATGCATATGAGGGTTATCGATATTGTAATGTTGACATGAGGAGAAACTATTAAAGGAAATTAGAGTATTGACAAAGCATGCCTTGAGAAGCTAAATGAGCAATTGCGCAAGAAATTTTTGAAGATAAGGGTTTTTTTTAAAAGAAAAATTGCAATCATATAGAGACATACTAGTGTATGAACAACCATTGAAGGATGTTGTAAAGCACAAGTAATGAGGGTTTCCAATCTATAGGAGAGTGTGACTGTACAAGCAAGGGTTAGATTTGTTGGTAGAGAGAGAAAGTATGTGTGCAAAGATAAGGGTAGAGGAGCTACTAAACGAGTGGTTGAAAGGTTGTATGAGTTGGACAAGTGAACAACCGAAGCAAGATATTCACCACTATATAAGAAAAAAGGGTGTATATGAGCACCATATAGATTACTAGGGAAGGATGACAATACATATTTGGGAAGACACTGTTGAAAATAATTTTTAGATGGTAGTGTCGTTCAAGCAACAAATTGAAGGTTATTGTATAAGTGGATATCTTACAAATCTAAGCAAGTTATCGTATAAGTGACATCACTATCATACAAGCTAGAGTTCTAAATACAAGGGTCATACAAGTAGTTGGTGTAATAGAAAATATTGTCCAAGTAAATATGTAATGATAGGGGCCATACAAGTAGAGCCTAAAATTAGATGGAATTGTTGAGTAGTGAATATGTAGAAGAGGCCAAATATCATAGAGCAGATTCATAGGGTGGAACATCCACAGAGAAGAGATCCACTCGAGAGAGAAATATAGGTAGAACCTCATTCTTGAGGAGAAGGTATCCAAGGGAACATAAATCAAACATTGAACAAGGCAACAATACACATGTTGGTCATTCTAGAGAAGACCAAGAGTTAGTGCTCCATAAGAGATAGAAGTTGAGGCTTTGCCTCAAGAGGAGGAGAGGAGTAAGGGAAAGGATTCCAAAGGATCATCTATTGAGGACATATTTCAATGATGCAAGAGTGAATTTCATATTGCAAGTACCAAATATCGATAAAGAAATTTTTAAAGGATTATTATTACAAATTTTGTAGGCATACAATCTGCAACAAAATATGAGTAAATTAAGAGTTTGTGATCAAGAACTGATAGTGTTATTTTTATTTAGCAACTTTAGGAAGATGTTTGGATTACCAATATTACTGATGATAAAGGAGCTTGTAGATTTGAATTGATAAAAAAATTAATCCATGTGATCACCAACATAAATCTAGAAGAGGTAAAGAATATATTGAATCATGGGAGTGATGGAGTGAAAATGCAACAATTGAAGACCCTAGAATTGTAGTTTGCGATCAATGTTATTATGTCAAAACTTTCTAGAGAACAAAGATTCTTGAAAATGCCCACTTGGTTTAATTATTGTGTACAATGAATAATAGTTTGTGTAGCCTATGGTTGGGCATCCTACTTGTCTTATTGTATTATGATTTTCTTGATGCAGTATATGAAAAATATTTTAGTGGCATTCCATGACATTATATTGTTAATGAATGTTGTAACATTATAAAATATTTAGTTTCCTCCTAGGTATTTGTTGGAGTAGACACTAATAATTTTAAGATGGATATACATGACGTAACTCACCAAGATAGATATTATGACAAGAAAAAATAAAATATGGAAGAAAAAAATTCTACGACCTATAGAGGAGGACAATGGGGATTCAGAGGAATCAAAAGAACAACCAAGAACGAAGTTAGTGTAGAAGAAGAGGTGAAGTAGGTTAGAACAGTAGTGGATGGAGGCTCAACCTTAAGCAAAGCATCAACCAAAGCAATAACAACCATTACAACATGCCACATCAAGTGTTGGTGGTAGTACAAAGAGGATAATGGAGAGTAGCACAGAGCAATATGGAAGATTATGGAAGATAATACGATTGGAGGAGCCTACACAACAAATGGGTTAGACTTTGTAGGAAGGCACTACAAGAAAATATATGATTTAGGAGAGGGCTACAATGCAAGAGCAGCATCTTGAGGAGACTATTGTGTAAAGTAAATAGGATGAGGAATAGATAACAATGCTGCAATAGGTGCCAATTGAGGTTATGGATGTAGAAGATAAGACTACAATGCTAGATGTAGTAGAAGTTCAAGGAGAGGAACAAGTGAAAAATATTGAGTCATACTATATTTTCAATGGTCCAACATCCTTAATACAATAGAAGGATCAATGTGGATCACCACCATTGGAGGAGGATATAGACTATGAGACTACATCTACAACGAAAGAGTTGGTAAGAAGTAGGACAATGTTAGTCGAACAAGAAGAAAGGGGGAATTTACTTGCATCATAAATTAGAGTGATGTATAAAGAAAATGACAACCAACCATTGGAGAAATATCTAGGGAGAGAACATTAAACAATGGTAATTGATGTAGCACAACTAATATTGGTATGTAAATCTATCTAAGAAAATATTGTGCGCCCATAGAACTTGACCAAAATTGAATGACCTGAAAGTTGTGAGGCTTTGGTGGTCAATTTTTTGAGGAGAACAATTCCTTTGAATCTCAAGCTAACCATTCCTAAAGTATGGGGGAAAAAGGTGCTGAAATAAGAACTTATAGTGGTGTTGATTAAGCCACATCAAGACACATGCATAGAAGAAGATCATGCAAAAATACGAGTGAATTACCTAACAGACCATTGAATCTTCTGATATAATGGTAGTCTATTCCAAAGGTAATGATGCCTTGCTAATTTAATACATTGTAAAATACTATATATACTAGAATGCAGAATGTAAAAAAGGTTAGCTCTTAAGCTTTTACAATTTGCATGTAAGAAGAAGTTTTGCATACTAATAAAAAAGGATTGATGTCTAGCCTCTAATTCAATTCAATTACAAAATGTGTATGTATGAATTATTACCTATTTTTAATTTAAGATCATTGAATGCTCATGGTTTTTATTCTACTTTTTGGATTTATGCTTATGATACATTCACTTGTTCTAGAATTTGTAATCTGTTAAGCTACATTGTAATGAGACTAAATGTTCTATGATTGATAGTGAAACTAGCTGGTCTATTAGGTAATTTACTTATATTTTTGCATGATCTTCTTCTATGTATGTGTCTTAATGTGGCTTAATTTGCACCACTATAAGTTCTAACTTCAACTTATCTTACTTCGTTCAACACCCTTTTACCCCCATACTTTAGGAATAGTTAGCTTGAACTTCAAAGCAACTCGCCTCCTCTGGAGATTGACCACCAAAGCCTCACAACTTTTAGGTCATTCAATATTGGTCAATGTTTGTGGGCGCACAACCTTTTCTTAGATAGATTTACATACCAATAGTTTTTGGCATACCTTATTTTAAAATTCTAATCGAATCTTACTTTTTTTAAAGGACTCAATATTTGATGAGCAGTATTGACCTCATCGATGGAGAAATTATGCTCATCTGGTGACTCCCACCTAAAGAAAGAATCTAGGAATTCTAAAATATCAATGTCATAAGAGGATATATGGATAAAAAACATTATCCTCAATGGAATGATATAGATCCCCTTAATATCCTGCATCTACATGAGATTCCCAAGATTTCTCTAAAAACTTTACCAAGCTTCAATGGCATAGAAAATATTGTATTTGAACATTTTCAAGATGTAGCTTCTATGGTTGCTATTCTTAAAATCATATCAAAGGATGTAATGATAAGGTTTGTAACATCCCCACTATTTTATTAAATAATTATTTATCTGCTCATAGAATGAGATACTGATGAAGGTATTTGTGAGTGTAGGTGTAGGTATTTACTTCTCAGCAAGTGGAATTGGACGATATTAGCACCCACCCCTGGTAAAGATGATGGTTGTAGGTGTCAAGTAAGGTGGGATATGATGTCGTGCTTTATACACCATGACCTGTGGATACATGGAAGCCCACTAAAGAAAATTCATGTAGGTCATGCTACCTGCTAAATGCATCTAGATATAAACATATATATATATATATATATATATATATATATATATATATATATTGCTAAGTGCATGTTTGCTTTTTGGGTGAAGTTATTTGTTTAGAATATGAGTGTTTATGTTTATATATATATATAACTAAAAATATAAATATATTTATTTTAAATAAATATATAAGATATTTAATAAAATTATGAGGTAAAATTTAAGATAAAATTTTGTCAAAATATTTTCTTTTTTGGATAGACCAAACTCTACCACCTAGCATTCGGTTAAGGTAATGTTTACATGTTCCATCTTATGTGTCATCTCGGAAGCATATTTGAAATTTCTTAAATGGAGAGTAAGCTTCATTCCATGGGGGATCCAAAAATTCTGATGCAAGCGTGTTTGTGAATGGATGTACTCGAGCATTCATGAAAAGAAAGGTGCATACCAAGTTCCGTCGTTCGCTAAAATTTGGTAGACTCCTACCGGTTACACTCATGGGAAATTGGTAACTAAATAGTGCTTGTGACGTTAAGAATAGAACTTTTTAAGAATAGGCTATATCATCTCTATGTTGATGAATGGTATTCAAAATGTATTATGTGATATTATGAATAGAATAATTTGTGTATAGGCTATGTCATCCCTTCACTGTTGGGTAATTAAGTTGGTAATAATTTGTTTGGCTTTAGAAAACTGTTGGAAATTTCTTTGTGGAATTAAATTGATCCCTGAAATTTCCTTGTATGGATTCCAAAACTAGATCTAAAATTATTTGGACATAATAACCCCAATTAAGGAAATAAAATGGAATAGCAGTGGAAATTTTGTTTATTTTTAAATCTTAAGAGTGCATATTTTAATTTTGAACGTAGTTCATCTGCTTGATGTTTTCACATGGTAAACTACATCCATATGAGGTCATGCTGACCCAAAATATTACACTCATACACTCTCCGCCATGTTGGAAGGGGGCGTTACTTGTTGATAAATACAAGTTTCTCTTCAACGCCTAATGGTCTGAAGTGGGATCGAGTTTCGACTTGGAGGTTGCAGATAGCCGCTACTAGAGCCAAATTTGATTGCTTATAAAATCATCTCTTCTTATGATATTTGTATCTTTGTTATATAAAGAAATATAATACTTTCATTGGACATGTAATACTTGTTTTCATGTGAAACTGGAGCTTTGGTCGGTGGTAGCCCTGTGTTAAAAACAAATAAATATTTGAGTATGTTATCAGGTTGTTGATGATTATTGAAATTGGAATTATTTTTCTTCATCTTTTCGAAAATTTTGTTGAAATGTTTTCTTCTACCTTATCTTCGAACAACATAGATAATCCAAATAGTCAAATTTTCTATTAAATTCTTATTTATGAAAATGTGAAAACATAAGTATATCCATATATTATATAAATTAAACTAGCAAGAGTTAATTGCTTGCGTCACCGCCGATAATGCAAAATCAAATCCATTATAAAAGAAAATTTGAAAAATCTAACATGTGGTTTAGAGTAAATTCGATCGACAACCCCAACATGAATAATTATTCAAAACAAAGCTTGGAGATGTATTATATAAAATATCAATTATAAAAGTTTTATTTTTAATTTATCAATAACTTGAAGAGTTCCATGTTCATCTTGATGTATATGAATATTATTTTCTTCTGAATACGTAATTATGGTGGTCTTTTTGCCAAAAGATATTCAGGAATGAGATAAAAAGAGTTTGCTAAATTGTTTGTTAAGCATGGTTGCTTCTTCTCTAGAAATGAAGTCCTATAATAAAAACATAATTGAAATTCTTATTCCTATCGTGTTCTCTTGTTTTTAGAAGAACAAATTTGTTAAAGTTTAATCATAGTAACTAAAACCATGATTTATTTGACTCTTATAAAATGAAACCCATATTTTGGGAAATATAATCCTTGGATCTAAGGCTATGAATCATTGAGGAAAACATAGGTTTTTCATGTTGTTTTTGCCAGTATTTTCTATATGCTTTTACACTACCAATTAGGTTATTAATGGCTTTCAATTTAATATCTAACCTGTGATGTCTCTCCTGTGATGTCACCTAACATGAAGTAAAAATCATAGATTTATTAAGTCTTCGGTTACCTTGGTCATGATTAATCATGAAATCAACTTGAAAATACCAAAATAGTGGAATATAATTAATAAACCCTCAAGTTTCTAAAAATTGTAGAAGCTATTTTTGGTGTTGGCATCTTGCGAAAAGTGTGGGTTTAATGCTTTCATTTTAAAAAGAGGATAGAGGTAGGATCAAAATTTTAATTCCAAAACAACTTTAATTTTATGTCTATTGAAGCTTTAGGTAGATGTTCAATTTAAGTATCTTTAAAACAACTTTAATTTTATGTCTATTGAAGCTTTAGGTAGATGTTTAATTTAAGTATCGTATAAAGATTCATTTCTTTTATGTAGATAATAGTATAGGTGGAGTCAAGAGAAATATTAATTGTCTAAATAAAATAATATTTAGTTTTGATTTAAGTAGACAATATTACTACATGCATTCTCAAAATTATTATGTATTTTTCTTAGATTTCATAACCTTTATTCTTTTATATGATCTCTATTACTTGAATGAAATTTTAAAGGTTAATGGTATTATTATATTATTTTTCTTTATATGTTTTCATTTATATGAATCGTTACATTTAAATAATAAGTTTAACTTTAGAAGAACTTACATTAATGTAACTACTTAATCCTCAACAAAATTTTAAGGGTGAAGAAACATCTTCATTGAATACCAAACCAAAGAAAACTAGCTTAAACCAATGAGAAGGTTGGTATCATAATATATTCAAAAACCATCAAGGAAGATGGGTATTAAACTTTAGTGTCATCGAGAAGGATGCACACCCACCCAACTATGACACCTTGTAGTTGGTAGTTATTGTGATTTGGGGATAACCGTTCTCTGGCAGAAAAATAAAGATTAGAGGATCTTATGCCATGGAGAGTAATGAACGATGGTATAGGACATCGGTTCTAGGTTATTTTACAAGGTAGTTGTTGCCACATTTTGCATGGGGTGCCATGTTTTCAAATTTTGTAAGTAGGCTGCTCTCCCTTCCCTCCATCTCCTTTCCCTCTTTCCACTATTCCCTTTCTCCCCTTATATCAGTTGCAGTCCTCCATTTTCCCCTTGTTCTTTCTTCAGTCAGAATTCCCAAAACAGAGCAAACATTTCCTAAAAAATTATAAGTCTAAGAGCGCAACCCGACTTCGCAGTGAATTCAGGGTGCGCCCTTAAGTTCGAGCGCACTCGGGAATGCAAAGTGCGAAAGAAGACCGAAAATGAGCAGAATTTGGCTAAGTATGGGAGCGCAGCGAAGTCAGGGTGCGCCCTTAAGTTCGAGCGCACTCGGGAATGCAAAGTGCGAAAGAAGACCGAAAATGAGCAGAATTTGGCTAAGTATGGGAGCGCAACGCGAATTCATAGCAAAGTCGAGGTGCGCTCTTCTTCTTGTGTGCACTTGGGAAGTAGTATATCCAAAAAATCACTAAGTGTCAGAGCGCAACCCGACTTCGTAGTGAAGTCGGGCTATGCCCTGATTCTTGTGCACAGTCTGAACAACGACCAAATTGACTAAGTGTTAGAGTGCGCAACCCGAATTTGCAGTGAAGTCGGGATGTGCCCTCTAACTTGTGCGTAGTTGGGAAATATATTTCAAGCAACCCAAAAAACTAAGGCACGGAGGCCTCACCAACTACATTGTTCCCCACTTATGCTATCCAATTACGCTCTGATTCTAGGCAAAGTAGGACACAAAAGAGAAACTGCATTTCAAGGCAGATGCATTCCCCATCAGAATTTGACAAGTGTCCAACACTGATATTTGAGCCGAGATGTGATGGAAAAAGGACAAGCATGGGCTGAACTACCTACTCTAGCTGCCCTCATTTACGCTGACATAAAGTTTCATCTACCGTAGCTACCCGCATTCATGCTAACTCAAAGTCTCATCAACCGCACTGCCATGTAGCTGCCAAGTTTTCAGGTAGACCTTGTTGCAAGTACAGTCCCTGTCTGCAAGAGTCAACATCAGTAGCTCTTTCACCGCTTTTGTCAGCTCTGGGATTTTATGCCTAGGATTGTAATTGGGGGGAAATTGCGCTATAAATAACTGCACTACATCATTGTAAAGGGGTGTAAGGGGGATATCCTACTAGGGAACCATTGTAGCTATACGTTTGTTTCTGAATGCAAGAATACACTTGGCTCTATTTGCTGTTATCATTCTTTATGTTGCCTTTACTTAGCATTTCTGCCTCATGTTGCTTATTTTATTGCTTACTGTTATTTTGATATCTAGATTTTGGTATTTGATGATTAAGTATTCCTGGAATGCATAGATAGAGGATACATAGGATGTATGACAGTTGTAGTTTTTATAGTGTGTTCTATATTTAATTGCTGTTAGTAGTGGTGATTGATCATTGTCGTGCTGCTTATCCTCCCCACCCAACTCAAATCATATTTGCATCTCTTTTCGCATTTTAGTTTCTTTCCTACACTCTTAGATTAAAACACTTGAGAAAACCCATAGGAAGCTAGCCTTCTTCGAATATTGGCATGGAAGGCATTCCTTCCTTCCAAACTTTCAATCTGGTGGACGAATTTGGGGTGCATTTCACTAAATACTTTCCTAATGGCAGATTCGTAACCAATAGTTTCTATGGCATGCCCGGTGGGACCCAAAAGTTTCCCATCCAAAACAGAATCGAAGCACTGGTGTCCCCTTAATTGCTATTAAAATCAAAACACCTGAAGACTCTATAAGTACTTGAATATTCTCTGAGTCCATGAGACCGGTCTGAGCGCCTTCATGCATACAAGAAGGTGGAGAGCAAGGAATCTGAGAAACTAGCTTGATATTTACAAAATTGACATTGTCGCTCTAGGAGAGCACATTAGGCTAGATGATCACCAAGCTCGCATAGACGAATCCAAAACCAAAATTGAAGTGGCCAAAGTTGAAGAGCAATATACATCTTCGAATGGTACTGATACCGAGTACACTATCGAAGGAAAGGAAGAAATGGCTGCTTAGTAGAATGATGATGATCTCTTCTCGACAGTCGACTCCATGGGCCCTTGGCCCTAGTCGAACAATAGGCTATACCCCCTACTGCCCTGAAGGCCATCCCTACTTATGATGGCTACAAAAAAATGATGTATGAACACATCTAGGACATTCTGGCCTTGGCTGCACTACACTCTATTACTGACGAGAGTGTCAAGACCCGTATACTAGCTCTTTCTTTAAGGGGGAAGCTTCTCTATTGGTGGAGATCCTTGCTAGAAAGATCTATCATGGGGTGGCCTCAGCTGGCAGGCAGAATTGTAAAAGGATACAACGAGTCTATCGATCCCTCTTTGTTGTTGCATCAGTTCCAAAGCATCCAACGACACCTGCAAGAGGAGGTTTCAGACTTCAACATAAGGTTTGCGAGGTCTTGGAAGAGAGTACCTCATGAATTGTGACCTTTAGTAGGACAGGCTGCACACAACTACCTAAGGTCTTTCAACTTAGATATTTGCCTACTTCTAAAGATAGCCCGAGTCGATTCCTTCCCTGCCCTATACGAAGCTGCCCAATAGGCAAAATTAGATATAATATCCATAGGCAAACTCCTGCATATAGTGCAACCGCATATTTATCCTAATTTTCCTCAGTCCTAATACCCATCAGCCTCTGGTGTGATACCTTCATCTTCAAGTTAGCACCCCCACCAGCCATGGAATCCAACACCAGTTGTAAACCCCTATGGCCCTCCTCAAATCCATTATCCTAACTTGTCGCCTCCTCCTTCGCAATATCTTGCACTCCCAGCTCCCCCTCAGTATGTGGCGTATTCTATGCCCCTGCCATTGGCTGCATTACCTCTGTCGACTCAGTTGCCACCTGCAGATAATGATATTCAAAATAAAATCCTCCAAGAGGTACGAGCTCTGGCATTTGGGTATCATACCATTTCTAACGACATGATGATAATGAAGAAGAAGCAAGCCCAGATGGAGTTCCTTCCAATAAGGTCGTATCCTCCTTCGACGCTAACGAAATACCAAGCCACAGAACGACAAGCTCAAAGGCAACCCCCTGTAAGAAATGCTGCCATTGAGGATCAACCTGGCACATCTGACCATGTCAATTGGTGCTCCACGTGCAATGATCCACACTTAGAAGAAGGGTACACATTGCATCAGCATTACCTCCAGACCCTGGTAGGCAACGCCATAGAGGATGAATTATACATGATCCTGGATGATGAAGGCAACTTTGTCGTCCTAGAAGAAGATCCTGCATTGCTCCTGCCTAAGGAAGGTAGAAAGCCCATTGAAACTATCGCGGCCCAACCAAAGCCATTAAAGGTGTACACCATAAGAGAAAAGGTGTAACCTTCTGGGCTACCACCTCGTAAGTCACTGTGGCCTCATGCAGCCAAGGAAAAGTTTCCTGCACCCAAAGCTCCTGTAGTAAAAGCCCCCGCAGCTCAATCTCCAGCTGAAACAAAAGATGATGCAGGAGCATCCAACAAAAAACAAAATGTCTGCAAAGAAGGAAAAGTGTCACAATATCGCGAAATTTTGCATTTTTGTGACCAAAAGACAAGAAAATGCACAAGAGAGAAAAAGTGTCACGATATCACATGTCGCATTTTCGCGACCAAAAGATGAGAGAAGGCACAAGAGAGAAAAAGTGTCGCGATATCGCGACATGGCGCATTTTCGTGATCGAAAGATGAGAGAAGGCACCAGAGAGAAAAAGTGTCATGATATCGTGACATGTCGCATTTTTGTGACCAAAGGATGAGAGAAGGCGCAAGGGAGAAAAAGTGTCGCGATATCGCGACATGTCACATTTTCGTGACCAAAGGACGAGAGAAGGCGCAAGGGAGAAAAAGTGTCACAATATCGCGACATGTCACATTTTCATGACCAAAGGACGAGAGAAGGTGCAAGGGAGAAAAGTGTTGCGATATCACGACATGTCACGTTTTCGCGACCAAAGGACAAGAGGAGCAAGGGAGAAAAGTGTTGTGATATCCCGACATGTCGCATTTTCGTGACCAAAGGATGAGAGAAGGCGCAAGGGAGAAAAAGTGTCGTGATATCGCGACATGTCTTATTTTTGTGACCAGAAGGTGAGAGAATGCGCAAGAGAGAAAAAGTGTCGCGATATCGCGACATGTCGCATTTTCACGACCAAAGTAAAGAAAAAGGGCAGGCGATTACAGGGGCCGTTATAGAGGAAATTATCGAGCGATGGGTATACCGAATGTCATCATTGGTTGATAGGAGGATAGAGTCTACAGTGGCAGCACTGAATAGCACGTGGCACCAAGGTGCAATGAAAGCAGACAAAGATCAAGAGTCGGAAATAAAGACGTTTCAAAAGCCAAGACAACGAAGAGGTACGGGAAATGAAACGAAGGGTCAAAAAAAGGAAACAGAGAGTCATGCCAAAGATTTTAAAAGGGGAAGCAAAGGCATGCACAGGGGTCAAAAAACTATTGAGACAGAGTTGTAGAGCTGAAGGTAAGAGGGCCATTATGGACCTGTTTGGGCTATTTTTCTTCCAAGGGGACAAATGCTGTAAAATAGAAAAAAAAATAAACTATCTTTCGAAATAAAAGAGTTTATTTGGCATACTGCTGCCATTTCTATAAATCTTTCCAAGTTTTTGAATGAGAATTGAATCTGATTGAGTTGAGAAATTATCTGACTCCCCATCAAGTGGTATCAGAGTGGGAGTTCCTGAGTGTGTGAGCAGATTATCGAAAGTGAGGCAGTTTGCACCAGGATCTATGGAAGAGTGGGAGTTCCTGAGTGTGCAAGCAGATCGCAAAAAGTGAGGCAGTTTGCACCAGGATCTATGGAAGAGTGGAAGTTCTTGAGTGTGCAAGCAGATCATCGAAAGTGAGGCAGTTTGCACCAGGATATGTGGAAGAGCTTAGAGTTCCTGAGTGTGTGAGCAGATCACCGAAAGTGAGGCAGTTTGCACCAGGATCTGTGGAAGAGCTTAGGGTTCCTGAGTGTGTGAATAGATCACCGAAAGTGAGGCAGTTTGCACCAAGATTTGTGGAAGAGCAGGAGTTCCTGAGTGTGTGAGCAGATCGTTGAAAGTGAGGTAGTTTGCACCAGGATATGTGGAAGAGCTTAAAGTTCCTAAGTGTGTGAGCATATCACCGAAAGTGAGGCAGTTTGCACCAGGATCTATGGAAGAGCGTAGGGTTCCTGAGTGTGTAAACAGATTGTCGAACGTGAGGCAGTTTACACCAGGATCTATGGTTAAGGTTTGTGAGAAGAGAGTGAGGAAGAATGCCTCCACGAAGAAACCATGGTGGTGGGAGAAATGTGGTAACTGAAGGAGATGGATGAAAAGAGTTTGCTGACAACAATGAGAGTGGAAGTTGTGGGGTTTGAAGAACTTAAGGGTTTATACCCTGAAGACCTAGAATTTTTTGAAGCTTGGAGAGCTTGTATAGCCCCAGTTAAAAAGAAGGTGGCAGAACAACACAGAAGTGAAGGTCACTTCTCAATCCACCCCGGTTGTCTGATGCAGGAGCATCCAACGAAAAACAAAATTTCAGCAAAGAAGGAAAAGTGTTGCGATATCACGACATGTCGACAGAGAGAGAAAAAGTTTCACGATATCGTGACATGTCACATTTTCATGACCAGAAGACGAGAAAATGTGCAAGAGAGAAAAACTATCATGATATTGTGACATGTCGCATTTTCATGACCAGAAGACGAGAGAAGGCGCAAAAGAGAAAAAGTGTCGTGATATCGTGACATGTCGCATTTTCATGATCAAAAGAAGAGAGAAGGCGCCAGAGAGAAAAAGTGTTGTGATATCACGACATGTCGCATTTTCGTGACCAAAGGATGAGAGAAGACACAAGGGAGAAAAAGTGTTGCGATATCATGACATGTCACATTTTCGTGACCAAAGGACGAGAGAAGGTGCAAGGGAGAAAAGTGTCACGATATCGTGACACGTCGCATTTTTGTGACCAAAGGACGAGAGAAGGCGTAAGGGAGAAAAGTGTCACGATATCGCGACATGTTGCATTTTTATGACCAAAGGACGAGAGAAGGCGCAAGGGAGAAAAGTGTCATGATATCATAACATGTCGCATTTTCATGACCAAAGGACGAGAGAAGGCACAAGGGAGAAAAAGTGTCACGA
The DNA here is from genome assembly GCA_028583015.1 of Wollemia nobilis. Lineage (NCBI taxonomy): Eukaryota > Viridiplantae > Streptophyta > Pinopsida > Araucariales > Araucariaceae > Wollemia > Wollemia nobilis. The sequence goes on along the minus strand of JAQPPZ010001836.1, from coordinate 6,721,572 downwards.
TATCACGACATGTCACATTTTCATGACCAGAAGGTGAGAGAAGGCGCAAGAGAGAAAAAGTGTCACGATATCGTGACATGTCGCATTTTCGTGACCAGAAGGTGAGAGAATGTGCAAGAGAGAAAAAGTGTCACGATATCGCGACATGTCGCATTTTCATGACCAAAGGACTATAGAAGGCGCAAGGGAGAAAAAGTGTCACGATATTGTGACATGTCGCATTTTCGCGACCAAAAGGCGAGAGAAGGCTCAAGAGAGAAAAAGTGTCACGATATCGCGACATGTCGCATTTTTGTGACTAAAAGAGAAGAGAAAGAGTAAGAGAGAAAAAGTGTCACGATATCATGACATGTCACATTTTTGTGACTAAAAGAGAAGAGAAATGGTAAGAAGGAAAAAGTGTCGCGATATCGCGACATGTTGGCAAAGAAGAAAAAGTTTCGCGATATCGCGACATGTCGCATTTTCGTGACCAAAGAAAAGAAAAATGGCAGTCGATTACAAGGGCCGTTATAGAGGAAATTATTGAGCGATGGGTATATCGAACGTCATCATTGGTTGACAAGCGAACAGAGTCTACAGTGGCAGCATTGAACAACACATGGCACCAAGGTGCAATGAAAGCAGACGAAGATCAAGAGTCGGAAAGAAAGAAATTTCAAAAGCCAAGACAACAAAGAGGCATGGGAAATGAAACGAAGGGTCAAAAAAGGGAAACGGAGAGTCACGCCAAAGATTTTAAAAGGGGAAGCAAAGGCATGCACAAGGGGTCAAAAACTGCTAAGACAGAGTTGTAGAGTCGAAGGCAAGAGGGCCATTCTACACTTGTTTGGGCTATTTTTCTTCTAGGGGGAGAAATGTTGTAAAATAGAAAAAAAATAAACTATTTTTTGAAATAAAGGAGTTTATTTGGCAGACTACTACCATTTTTGTAAATCTTTCCAAGTTTTTGAATGAGAATTGAATCTGATTGAGTTGAGCAATTATCTGGCTCCCCATCAAAAGAGCAAGCTCAAGATAAGCTGAGATATCCGTCATTGACAAAGAGATAGAGAGTTGAAGCCATGCAGTAATACCGGACTAAGTATGAGCCTATGAAAGAAATGGAGGGAGCCAACATTTCAAGCTACAACATAGTTGATGAGCTAAAGAGGACTCCTATAAAGATAAGTATGTACAAGGCTCTTTTGCTTTCGGGAAAGTTGACCTACTGTAGGAATCTTTGAAGAACATAAAATATGGGAAGCCGATGTAGCCCGTTGTGTTAGCTCAACCCTTAACAGTCTTTGCAACTAAAAAAAATAGACCACCTCCTTTCTATCTATCATTACGGATGGAAGGCTATATAGTTCACAACTACATGGTGGATTCTGGTGCCTCCATGACTGTTATGCAAAGAGTTGTTTGCGATAAGATCGAAAGGGAGTATACAAGGGGCAGGCAAGGTGTGTTGCAGCTAGACACCCCTGTCAAGACAGTCGGTGTCATCAAGGATATCCGATCTGGCTGCACAAAGCTCTTGACATAGTGGTCATATAGGAATTCATGGTTGTCGACTTGGAACCCTACTTCAACATGTGTCTCTATAGGGAGTTCATTGTAAAGCTGGGTGGGTATCTGTCTCTGAATTACTCACATATGGAAGTGCCCTTTAAAGGAAGGATACTGAAGATATACAATGAAAATCCTTCCACATTTCTAGTAGAGAATATACCCAGAGAAGAGTCACATAACTACATGGTTTAGCTGACGACTGAGGAATTGGTGGTGGTGGACATGACAGAGCAAGCTCTTGAGTTGTTACAAGTGGAGGATGAGTTCTCATTGCTGGAATTCAATGCCATGATCGAGACTGAGTAATGCTGCTACTTTGTCACTTAGCCTGAGAGGCTTGACCAGTCAGCCAAGAAAGAGGTAGGACCTACACCAAAAAATCTATGGCAGCTCTTCTTTGATGGCACCTGATGCAAAAATGGCATCGATGCAGGTGTACTCTTGGTTTCTCCATTCGGGATCCAAAAGGACTATACCTATAGGATGGCTTGGAGCTATACTAACAATGCGACGGAGTATGAAGCCCTATACTTGGGTCTAAGAAAAGTGGAGAGACTGGGGATAAAAAATTTGTAGATCTTTGGCAACTCAAAGTTGGTGTGCAAACAGATTATGAATAAGTGTGCCTCCAAGAAGCATTATCTCAAGGCGTATCATAATCATTTTTGGGACCTGATGGAGTCATTCAACTCGTTGAATGTCAAAGTCATATCACATGAAAAGAACAAGCACATTGACATTCTGGCATCTGTTGGAGCCAGGTACATTCTGGCTGATGACACTATCTAGAAGCTGAAGTCAATTCGTACCATCTATAGGCCTTATGTGTCTGATAAAGACACCCACTGGCATGTGTTTAATTGTGACAAGGATATTGTCACTTTTTTTATTATCGAAGCATGTACAATTGAAGATAGAGACCCTAATGACGAGTAGTACGAAGGGTTGATACAGTTGAAGAATAATCATGTCCTAAAAGGACTGATTACCTTAGAGAGTCTCTTTGACCAGAACAATAGAGCAATATCACACAGGATCAAAGTAGACCCCAAGCAATATGTAGACCTAGACTGGAACCTAGAAAAACAATCAAGGTCAAGACAGACTGCACTAAAGAGGAACTCGAGCAGATCAGATAATTATGCAGAGAGTTCCCCGATATCATAGCCTAGTGCTACCAGGACTTGAAGGGGTATGACAGACAAATGATCCAGCATACCATAGAGCTAGAAGATAATGTAAAACCTTTCCTATAGAAGCAAAGGGTAGTAAACCTGAAGATTCAAGCCATGATGAAAGCTGAGCTCTTGAAGATGTTGGAAGCCAAAATCATCTACCCCATCAAGCATTCATCTTGGGTCACGAATTTGGTTCCTGTGAAGAATAAGAATGGATACATCCATCTCTGCATGGATTTTAAAAATCTTAATCAAGCCTCATTGAAGGACCATTACCCGCTTCCCCAAATCAATCAGATCCTCCACATAGTTGTTGGAGTGCAAAGGTTCTCTCTCTTGGATGGATTCTTTGGATACAACCAGATATGGGTAAAGGACGAAGATCAGCATAAGACAATGTTCACGACCAAATGGGGAACGTTTGCATATCAACGCATGCCCTTTGGTCTGTCTAATGCCGGTGCCACATTTTAGAGAGACATGGACCTGGCCTTCTGAGAGCTAATCAACAAGGTCATTGTCATCTACTTGGATGACATGACTGTATTTTCTCATAGGAGAGAGGACCATGCTTCCCACCTGTGGCTGATATTTGAGAGATGTCGTGAATTTGATATTTCCATCAACCCAAAGAAGTCAGTCTTCGTGGTAAAAGAAGATAAGCTGTTGGGACATGTCATCTCTAAGAAAGGCCTTGCAGTGGATCCTGAAAGAGCAGAATCCCTCCTTTGCTTGCCCATGCCAGTCAATAAGAAGGGTTTATAGTCGTTCTTCGACCAAATCAACTTCGTGAGAAAGTTCATATCAGAATTCACACAAGTAATCAATCCCATGGCTGAACTATTAAAAAATAATACTGAATTCTTATGGACTAACGAAAGAAGGTAAGCCTTCAAGGAGATCAAGGCTAGAATTGTGCAAGCTCTAGTGTTGATCAATCCAGACTATTCCAAGGATTTCATCCTGTATGCGATGGGAGAAATAGAGAGTTACACCGCAGTCCTGACTCAAAATGGAGACGATGGCGAAGAATGCCCCATAGCATTCTTAAGCCAGGTGATTTAGCCACATGAAGAGAAGTACAACTTTATTGAGCAGCAAGTTCACACAGTCATGAAATCTCTTCAAAATTTTAGGCACTTTGTCTCCCATAGCCGGATAACTATCTTCGTGATCCATCCGGACGTCAGGAATTTCATCATACAAGGAGAGCCTGGTCACAAGATGGCAGGATGGATTGCAAAAATCCAAGAGTTTGACATCGAGGTATGGCCAACAAAGTTGATCAGAGGTTAAGCCTTGTGCCAAGAGCTGGCCCGAAGCACTGCAGCTAAAATCTCTGCCTACAAATGGGAAGATCCGATAGCAGACACCAACCTAGCCAACTCTTTATTAGAGGAAAATGATTGGACAAATGACCTGGTGCAGTATTTTAGCACCAATATATGCCCAGATTACCTCAATGCCTCACAAAGGAGGTTTAGGCTAAATGCCATGAGATATGTACTTTGCCCTACGGGTATTTATTTTAAAAACATTGATGACATCCTGTTGCAATGCGTCAGAGAAAAAAACAAACCTAGGGTCCTCGGAGAGTTTCACTCTAATATGCCTGGAGGACATCATTTTGGAAGGCCTACAGCCTTGAAAATCATCAGAGTTGGGTATTATTGGCCCACCCTCTTCATAGACGCACATGCGGTCTATGTCAAATGTGATAAATGCCAGAGGTTCACTAGAAGGAACAGAAAAGTACCCTTGCCCTCCAGCCAATTCAAGTTGAGACTCCATTTCAACAATGGGGTCTAGACTTCATCGAGGTCATCATGCTAACTCTACAGTAGGACACAAGTTTATCCTTATAGCCACCGATTACTTCACTCGGTGGGTAGAGGCGATCCCCACTAAGCATGCAGACTAGGAAATGGTCATTGGGTTCCTTGAGAGCCTCATCACCCATTTCGGGGTCCCAGAGGCAATAGTGACAGAAAATGGTCCAAGGTTCATAGGCATTGTACTCATGGAGTATACTAGTAGATACGACATCTATCACAAGATGTCTTCGAACTACTACCCATAGGGGAATGGCCTGGCTGAGTCCACCAACAAGAATCTATTGAAGATTGTCAAAAGGATAGTAGATAGAAACAAGAAGACATGGCACCTACTCCTGAATCGGGCGCTGTGGGCGGATCGCATATCATTCAAGAAGTCTATCAAGATATCCCCCTACGTGCTCACGTAAAAAAAGGAGGCAGTTCTGCCTACCCACCTAGAGATACCCACACTCTAGATGCTAGATGAAGAAAAAGGCAACAGGGATCTAGTGGATGCCAGACTCTGCCAACTGTTGCGGTTAGAAGAAGAAAGATAAAATGTATACCAGGCCTTTACTAAACATGCTAAAGTGACCCAAGGCTGGTTTGCAAAAGGCACCACCACCCGAGTTTTCAAAATCGAGGACCTAGTGCTGAAGTGGGACTCACTGAAAGCAAAGTCGGGCAACCATGGTAAATTTGATGCCCTCTAGGAAGGTCCCTATCAAATTGCTCGGGTGAACCAATTTAATTCATTCATGCTCTGGGACATGGAGGAACAACTTCTCCCCATTCTAGTCAATGGGTTCCACCTGAAGATTTACCACCACTGAAGGCACCCAAGTGGTCCTTGTATATATTTCTTTTCTGCATTTTTATTAGAATGTATATATTTATTTTAGCATTCAGCTTTTAGTTTTCAAGAACCTAAGTGAAGCCTAGAGCAAACCCCAAATTCACAGCGAAGTCGGGCATCGCTCCTTGGATAGTGCAACATCAGGAGTTTGAGATAAGGTAGCTGACAAAAAAGCCAAAAATTTGACTAAGTGCTGGGTGCGCAACCTGACTTCACAGTGAAGTCGGACTGTGCACTGTCTTGGGAGTGCAGAGCAAAAATTGACTAAGTATCAAAGTCAGAGTGCGTAACCTTTCTGGGCGAAGTCTGACTACGCAGCAAAGTATGGGTGAATTCAGAGTGTGCATGTTTCTTGGGCGAAGTCAGAGTGCACCCTCAATTTCAAGTGCACCTTGGATGACCCATCACAAGAAACGAGGAACAATGATGAAATATTTCTAAGTTTGGCATAGTGCAAAGTTGGGTTGCATCCTTCCTTAAAACCTTGGGCTAAAATTTCTCCCTCAAAGCATGTGCCTAGGCGATGGCTATGATGTCATTAGAAGCACGAGGTCCATAAAAATTCTAAAATAATGATTACATGACTTTCAAAAAGGATGTCATTAAGAAATAAGGTGCATTAGGTCCAACCACAACCAAGGTACACTTTCCAAAGATAAACCCATGCACAGCCACCAAAGAATTATAACACTTCCACCAACTTCAGGAAAATCACCTTAACCCCTTCCCTTGCACCATTAATGTTGTATTCCTGGCCTAGAAAAGGGGCCCTGGCATACTCAGAATATCCAAATTATCGAGCTAACTCTGAGCTGCAAAGTGCAGAACTGAAGAATCAATAGCCAGAATCCTCATCTCTGCCAATTCGAGAAAAAAAGATAGGATGGACAATGGGAAAGTGCCAATGTCGACGCAGTCCAGCGACAAAGAACACAAAGCTAAAGAACAGATAGAATCTAGCGCTCATGAGAGTGAAGCACCGTGTGAGCAAACAAGGAGAACCAGGTCAAATAGAAGCCAAGGGTAAGCTCCACCACCACCCATCAATCGCCTAGCCGAGTACAAATATGGCGAGTACTCTATCAGCCTCACCAAGCTATGACCGAATATTGCAAAGTGGGCTGACAAATTTTTGTCCTCACACCATGTCGGGGCTGCATACAAATTGAACCTATACTGGTTCTTGTGCCCTCCTATCTACAAATACCTGAAGCTAGTTGAATCCATTGTGGCATATTACAAACCAGCTACCCGGTAAGTCTGTAACAACAAAGGAAGAGTATTGTTCACACTTTTCAAGGAAAGCATCCAGCCAGCTTTCGCCTTGGGGCTACAGTATGACCCCAATGCAATTGTCAGGAGGATTAACTTGGACGAACAGATGGGCAGATTCACCCAGACCAAGAGGATGAGAGAGTTCCTCGACTTAGAGCTGAAGACTCCACTACCAGCTGAATAGTGGCCGAAAAGACCTATACCTCTGGACAGGTTCAAAAATAAGTACATATACATCATCCTGGCATGGTTACTCGATTGTAATTCTGATAGAGTGGTACGCCCGTACCAGTTGGCGCTAGCAGAATGCATCTTGCATGGGGAGTTTTATGACTCCACAACGCAAAGGAGTGGGAGGCATCCTATTTTCTTTGACTGGGAAGATTGGATGATGTACGCCATACATTCAAACCTGGTCATGTTGCAACAGAAGTAGACAACAAAATTTTGACTTTGCTCATTTCTCACATGGTTGTGCCTGTACCACACACACTATCGAATTAAAGTTCCTGACTTGAAGAAGGTGAATGAAAAATGAGAGCCACTGCCTATGTACAAATGGACTGAAGCCCTATATAGGAAAGGGTTATACTATGAGTTCAACTTCAAATTTCTAGGTATGACCCTGGCGATGTTCAACGGTGAGGCATCCTGCCTGCCAGAGGCCATGACGAACTATTTGAGGAGGTGCAAGTGCGGGGACACCTTTCGACTGATGCAGGGAGTTGTAGTCAGAATCTATGGATTCAAGAGGAAGTCATTTCTATTGCCCTATTTTTGCACTGACCATCAGTTCGATATGGAAATATCATGCCAAATGGACTATGTCAAGGAGGAATTCAGCCAGGGAAAGAAGAGAGGTCATATTTTCTAATATCCTATTACCTGGGTGAACATTCAAGTATGTGAGATTGGATAGCATGTCTACCTCGCATAAGAGCTCATCAACATGGGCCTGATATAGCTACCTTAGTGCTAGAAGTATGACTCGATTGGGGTCAGTGGGGTCAGGGGAAAGTTTCTACATATCTGCCCCCAAGTGGAGATCATGCAAGAAAGGTGCAATAGAATAGGTGCAGACTTGGAATGGCACATTGAGCAGATGCAATCATGGCCACCATGGCATAATTTTTACTACGAAGAGGTGGCATATGATCTAGAGCGCAACTCAGATCACCGGTTAGACTCAACAGGCTTCAAGAAATTCCTCTCCAAGGTGGCGCTCCTCAACTAGAAAAAGGACAAAATCATTGAATGTAGGAAGATGAGGTGTCGCACACAACACAATAAGTCTAACTAGAAGACATTGGTCGTGATGATGAGTTTTTGACCTTATATGATCAATACGCTGACACATGGTATCCATTCACATTTCAAGATTACGTTCCCCAAGGCGCTAGAAAAATATATAGAAGGAGGTCCCCATCCCAGCAATTGCCTACTCTAGGCACTTCCAGAACGACACCAAAAAGCAGCAAAATGGGCCCAATGTTGCCTCTAGCTCCTGAGGCCTTACCTAAAATGGCACAAGAGCCAAAAAATTCAACTCCTGAGATGGCCCCCCAAGAGGAAAAGGGGCCAGAATAGCCAGCTAGTAGAACGGCCACAACAAGCATCCTCTCGTCTAGACCCAGGTACAAGTTTACCATGGGAACATCGTTGCCTGCCACCCCAACCTCCTCTCTCTCCTTTGAACCAGCTGTAGTGCTAGAAGAAGAGAAGAGGAAGAGGAGCAAAAAAACCAAGCGACCTAAGGAGTCTGCATAGCAAATAGCTGTAGCACGAACAATGATAGCCACACTGGAAATCATATCGTTAGACAACCCTAAGATAGAAGCAAAAGCTTGGGCTATAGGTGTCCTTCAGTCAGCAGCTCAGGCGAAGCCCGTAGGTATGTCCTCTTCCTCGGTCCCCCAAATCCCATTCTACCCTGCCATAACACCATCCCCCATTGTATCAGGGCAAGCCATAGTTGCATCCTCTTTGTCTCAAACCACCCAAACCTCCCATAGCCTCCATTCCTTCGACCAGTTTGCCTAGGTCACAAATGATTTCTAGTCCCTTAGTCAAACCCTAGACCCCTCACCTGCGGCCAGTGTCGAAGCTATGCTTGCATTGTCATACCCCTCACCTCCATTGTTCAAAACCTCACCTACACCTTCCACCCATCCGCTCACTTCCCCTAGGACCTGATCACCCTTAAAAGCGACCACGACTTCTTGAATACCTCTCGCTTCACTTTTTGTAGGAAAAATGTCGTAGCAATATTTAGTCTCGACATATCCAATGCTGGAAGACCTTGAATTCATGGGAGAATAGCTGTAGATCATAGATGATCAGCCTCTGGAAGCAAAGGTCGTAGGGTGTTCTGCCTTTTTCCTTCAGGGTGTTAAACGAAGAAGATCCAAGGAGATAGCTGCCCCGGTGAAGTGCACCAAGTACGACTTGGATAGGAGAGTGCTGAGAATTGAGAAGTTGATTTCGAAAGTGAAGAAGCCTCTCCAGGAAATGATCGAGGTAGACTATGAACACAAAGTTAAGGAGAAGAGATTTAACGATATAAACAAGGAATACAAAATCAACGGTATTCATCGTAGAACCCATAATCTCCTTTTCAAGTGACTCAAAAGTCAGGAGACATTTTAGTTGTAAAATAACTCAAGGCAGTTGGAGAAATATTTTTCTAGGGCCACCGCATAGCTGGAGTCTGCCTAGCAAGAAATCAATGACCTGAAAGAACAACTCACCACCTCTCAAAAGGAGGCTACAGTGCAAAGACAAACAATCGAACAGCTATCAAATGAGAAAAAGGTAATGTTGGAGTAGGTCTCTCAGCTCCAGGATTCGCTAAGGCAAGCTCAATCTCAGCTCAAGGAGAAAACATCCCAGGTGATAGCATTTTTGAAGAATAAGGTCAAAGAGATGCGGGCCGGTCTACTACAGGGATGCAGAGCCAATGTCGTCAGGTCCATATTTGTCTTGGATTTTATGTCTAGGATCCAAGAAGTATCTGCCCAGGGAAAGCCTGTGGTAGAGGAGGTCAAACACCAAGTGAAGCAGTGGCTGGACTTGGCAATGAAACTTGAGGAGTATGAGCACAAAGGCCTTCGATTTCCCCTAATTTCCTGAATTGCCTTAGAGTGGGCAGATGCAAGGGTAACCTTGCACAACTATTTTGAAAAAATAAGGGCCACCAAGAAAATGTTGGATGCATTAGACCACGAAATGAACATTTTCCTAGCCCCCTTCAATGCTCTTTCTGAGCACGGTTGCCCGAGCTTCGTCGAGGATGGAGAGTTTCTAACCCTTGAGCAGGTGAAGCTGAGTTGGCTGTCTTTTGAGGCAGACACGTCAAAAATTGACAGTTGGGCTGAGCTAGTCTAGGAAGCTCAGGTCACCCAGATGGTGTCTAGATATTGTAAAATCAACACCTCCCTTCAAGAGTTGGGAGAGAGATACGACACCATTGACATGCATGTGGTTGTGGCATTTAGAGCAGCACTAAAAGATGTCAGTGACTTAGGGCCATTTTAGGCAGTAGCTTGGGACCAGGCCAAAGCTGCATACAGTCATGTCCACGAGCAGGAGGGTGACAGTGGCGATCATTCAGACTCAAAAGAGGAGGAGAAATAGAAGAAGTAACTATCGAAAGTGGATCCGAAGAGGAGTAGTTGCCCAAGAAGAAGTCATCAAAGTAGCGAAGAGCAGGGGAAGGGAGTTCCTCTACACCCAAAGGATGAAGTCCTGGTTCTTTGTGTTGAGGTGATCTCGACACCCCGTGAGCCACCAGGAATGTTTCCACATTTTGAATGGGGTACCATGTTTTTAAATTTTATAAGTATCCTGCTCTACCTTCCCTCCATCTCATTTCCCTTTCTCCACTGTTCCCTTTCTCCTCTTCTATTAGTTGCATTCCTCCATTTTCCCCTTGTTCTTTCTTCGGTCAGAATTCCCAAAACAAAGCAAATATTTCCTAAAAAATTCTAAGTCTAAGAGCGCAACCCAACTTCGCAGCAAATTCGAGGTGCGCCCTTAAGTTCGAGCACACTCGGGAATGTGAAGTGCGAAAGAAGATAAAAAATGAGTAGAATTTTGCTAAGTATGGGAGTGCAACCTGACTTCATAGCGAAGTTGGGGTGCGCTCTTCTTCCTGTGTGCACTTGGGAAGCAGTATATCCAGAAAATTACTAAGTGTCAAAGCGCAACCCGACTTTGTAGCGAAGTCGGGCTGTGCCCTGATTCTTGTGCGCAGTCTGAACAATGGCCAAATTGACTAAGTTTTGGAGTGTGTAACCCGAATTCATAGCAAAGTCGATCTGCGCCCTCTAACTTGTGCGCAGTTGGGCAATATATTTCAAGCAACCCAAAAAACTATCTAAGGCACGAAGGCCTCCCCAACTGCATTGTTCCCCACTTACGCTGTCCAATTGCGCTCCGATTCTAGGCGAAGTAGGACATAAAAGAGAAACTACCTTTCAAGGCAGATGCATTCCCCATAATAATTTGACAAGTGTCCAGCCCTAAGATTCGAGTTGATATGTGATGGAAAAAGGATAAGCGTGGGCTAAACTACCTACTCTAGCTACCCTCATTTACGTTGACACAAAGTTCCATCTACCGTAGCTACCCGCATTCATGCTAACTCGAAGTTTCATCAACCGCACTGCCACGTAGCTGCCAAGTTTTTAGGTGGACCTTACTACAAGTATAGTCCCTATCTGTAGGAGTCAACATCAGCAGCTCTTTCGCCACTTTTGTCAGCTTTTTTCAGCTCTGGGATTTTGTGCCCAGGATTGTAATTGGGGGGAAATTGCGCTATAAATAGCTACACTACATCATTTTAAAGGGGTGGAAGGGGGATATCCTTCTAGGGAACCATTGTAGCTATACGTTTGATTTTGAATGCAATAATACACTTGGATCTATTTGCTATTATCATTCTTTATGCTGCCTTTACTTAGCATTTCTGCCTCATGTTGCTTATTTTATTGCTTATTGTTATTCTGATATCTAGATTTTGGTATTTGATGATTAAGTATTCCTGGAATGCATAGATAGAGGATACATAGGATGTATGATAGTTGTAGTTTCTGTAGTGTATTCTGTATTTAATTGTTGTTAGTAGTGGTGATTGATCGTTGTCGTGCTGCTTATCCTCCCCACCCAACTCAAATCATATTTACATCTCTTTAGTTTCTTTCCTGCACTCTTAGCTTAAAACACTTGAGAAAACCCATAATAAGCCGACATTCTCTGGATATTGGCATGGAAGGCATTCTTTCCTTCTGGCATTTCAATTTGGTGGGCGAATCTAGGGCGCATTTCACTAAATCCTTTCCTAATAGCATATTTGTAACCAACAGTAGTATAGTGAGGATTCTCACGAATACCATAATTTTTGGAATAGCTCGAGACTAGTGAGTAGGTCTCAAGGTCAAAATATCTAGCGATATATGGTATGGGACATATTATCGATAACTATGATGGGAACTAAGAAATCTAGACCCAAATCTAGAGTATTTGCGGGCCCTAGTAGCTTCCAAAGAAATATGGATTGAAATTAGGTACTAGGCATATCAACACTAACTCTAGCATGAACATAAAACAAACATATGAATTAGGAATTCATAAAGGTTAGAAGGACCAATGTCCTCCATGCTATGAGACATGAAAAATATACGTCCACCCTTCCAAGTGTTATAGGCCCTGGAAGGATAACCCCTTTACAGAATATAGAACTCAAGATAGGAGAAGATGGTTCTCATAAGATGGCAAACTTTATGGGATTTGGCCAATCTCGGGTACTCATGACTCTGTCTGCAACTGATAATGATCTTGAAGTGTAGAAACATATGCATGTGTACTAATATAAAGTTGGGTGTGTAAATGGCAATTATGTATTGGTTATCAAGTAAATCAAAATTTTGAATTTGAGAATTTTGATAACCAGATGAGTCATACCTGTGGTTGTTACAAGGTGCTTTCTCTCTCAAAGGGAAGGTATTACTATGGTATAAATCACTAGAGAAAAAAAGCATCTGCACATGGACTGATTTGGCAGAAGCACTCATTAAGACATTGGATGACCCTAGAGATCTTTTTTTAGTACTTAGTTCTCATTTATCAAATAAGATCTTCATGAAAATATTTTCAACTTCATTATCCAATTCAAAAGAACATGAAGGAGAATTCCCTAGGAGTTCCAACCATATCCAATCCAAACCTATATTTATTACATATGTGCATTTCATTCTAATCTGAGCATTCTCATTCAACAATCCAAAGAAAAATGTTCCCTCAAATTTTCCAAGAGGTCATTTATGCTAAAAATATGTTGACTATGATCAATAAAATTCCATGTATAAATGTGGCTAATGCTATAGATCCATCTATAGGCCCATGCTTCACATAACTCTCATAGGTACCTAAACCAGGATCCTTATATTATTCTAGAAATGATTGGTCTTGTTCCTCTCTGGATAACCAACAAAAATCCAAACAACAATTTTAGGTGATGATCCAAAAGATGATTGAAGAGGTCAAGGACATGAAGATGTGACTCACATAATATAGAGTAAATGAACCTAAAATACAATAATTTATAGAGCCACATTGGTTGGACCATTATTTATGAACTATGGGATCAAAAAAGGAAACCCAAACTGACGTAAAATATAATAACGATCATAAGAAGGAAGATACAATGGATATTTTGAATCTAGCTAAATCTTTAATATCTAATGAAATGCATTTCTAGAAAATATTTCAACCCAATTGTCCTCCATGGTTTCCTATGATATAGAATGTGATAGCTCTAATTACCATGAATAAGACATACCAGACTAAATACCGTAGTAGCAACCATGCACAACTTTTAATAGATCCAAGCATAGATAAAGCATCCAAGTAAACACTCAACTATCAATTCTAAAACCCCTTAATTAGAAGAGAATTGAGACCTATAAGAAGTACTTTCCAAGCATGAATGCCAAACAAAGAACATAAATGGTAGAGTAGTTTCACAACTAGTTTAAAATTTTTGTCTCATCGCCCACAAGATTTAGGGAATACTTGGTATCTAAAAAGGTAGACCTGATAGACTTTTCTATTGGAAGAGCAACAGAAACTAGTAACTCACCCATAATAGGCTCATACCTAGTTATCCCAGAAGGCCATCCTTCTTCATTCTCTCTTTCTCTTTTTTAGAGAAAAATATATTGCATAATTATGTGGTAGATCGAGAGGCTCGAGTATCAATCATGCCAGTGGGAGTTTGTAGAAGTTTGGGTTTGAAGCCATATGCACAGGAGCTAGAGATATTTCATTTCAAGGGAAAACTATTAAAGAAGGTGGAGACACTATCCAATGTCCAAATTATTATTTATGAGCATTCATATTTGGTTATGACTCAAGATATAGTGGTAGTTGATGTCCCCCATTTTTTTGGGATATGCTTATCCTTAGGATAAATCAAAGGATACATAATCCAAAAACAAGATCACATGCTAATACCATGTGCCAATAATATCACTATGGAACCAAACCAAGGCTTGTACCCTTTCTGTATCAAAAGGTACAAAGAGTAAAAGATGAGCCATTTAAAGGAGCCCATATGTAAAGTGATGGTAGGTTTCGATGGCCCATCAAAAGTATGGTCAATGCAGTCTATATAAATCTTATATGAATCAATCATTGATTATTAGATCCAATGGGATACAGAAGGTTACAGTCATCATTGCCTTTGTGTAACAACTCGAAACATAAGGGTAAAAAAAGGAAATAAGATATGGATGACAAACCATATGGGATTTTGGGAGAGAGAATACCTACTTACTATACCAAAAGAACCAATGTTCAGTTATAGAGCTAGAAAAAAATATCATACCATTTGTTGACCATTCATACAAAAATTTTAGAACAAGAAGAAAAATCAGAATGGAATCTCACTAGGATTGATGATAATTGGGAACTATCATAAATAGAAGCTCAATTTTGGTATCATATGGTCCAAATACTGTAGATTCACAAGATAATTTGTAGGAGATATCCTAAATTAGGTATGGTAGGCATGCCACAATTTTATGTATATAGCCGACAAGTAAATAAACAGATACAACAAACACATATTTGCTCAGTAGGTTATATCATCTTGCTTGAAGAATGTAAAATCAAATAGGGGTATCATTTTAGCAATTGATTGTAAAATAAATAGAATGTAAAGTATGTCCAAAGTTGTGGAAAAAATATTTACAAAGCAAATTTTAACGGTCGTCAATTATCTTCATCAAGCACTTTCTACCCTCTTCCATTTTTCTTCTATTCCCTATTTTTATATATTGACTTTGTAGCTCAATGGATGAAAGAAAAATAGTAAAGTATTTGTAGAAGATGCACCTGAAAACCTACCATGATATAAAGCAAAAACTATTGCAACTGGTGAGCGTAATGACACATCATACCATAAATTCAACCAAGCACAGTGCCACCGAAAAAGAAGGATCTTAGTTAACATTAAATGGAAATATGATTAAATAGTTTTGTATGCCCAAAATGGCCACATATGCTTAGAAGAATTTTGAAAATTTTACTAAGGCATGAAAGCTCCATTCCGCATGCATTCCAGTGTATTTTGGAGCGGATCCACGACAAAGGAGAGAAGTCCGCCCACACTTAGTCAAATTTTGCACTTGGTGAAAATCCACATCGCATCCCTTGTTTTTGGCTCCGAATTAGCAACAAAGGATTTGAATCCACAAAAGTTTTTGGAGAAAGGTGATGTAAGCATAAAATTTGTGCGGATTGGCGATCGCTTTGTATTCATAAAATCTTTCAAAGTGGCTAAGTGTTGGAAGATTGATTTCCAGGAGACTCATAGAGTATTTTGGCCTGGAATGGTGACATAAGGCGAAAGATGATGTAAATATGTGCGGATTCATGAAAAGGTAATTTTGTCTAATCCTTCAGTGGAATGGCGACAAGTAATGTTTATCTAAGGCCA
Organism: Wollemia nobilis; assembly: GCA_028583015.1. Lineage (NCBI taxonomy): Eukaryota > Viridiplantae > Streptophyta > Pinopsida > Araucariales > Araucariaceae > Wollemia > Wollemia nobilis. The sequence goes on along the minus strand of JAQPPZ010001836.1, from coordinate 6,705,894 downwards.
GTGCGGAATGGAAACATAGTTGTTTACACTAAGGCGGAGCCGGAATTGAAATTCATGACTAATGCTCTTGTCTAGGTCCGAAATGGAATCCATAGGATTTTCAAGGGAAATGTGACATCATCAGATTTTTATGCGGATTCACTTCAGCATCAACGCTAAAGGAAAATAACAAGGAATAAGTGGCGGATTCTATCCCACCCTATTTACAATGCATTTTTATGCGGAATGGCGTTCTGAGGTTTTTGAAGCATGAAGGATGATGTCATCAAATATTTTTTAAGCGGAATGGCATAATGATCTCTTCCTGTCATTTATCAAAGCTTATTTCAAATAGATCGTAGCCATACGATGGAAGAGATCGACGGTTGAGAATTGCTGAGCAGAATGAAATAAAATAAAAGCTTTCTCATCGGGACTAAAGAATAGTTAGTTGGAGAAGGAAGCTAAAGCACCAAGGGTTTCAAGAAGACCAGAACCAGAGACGGTTATAGATCGACGATGATAGGAGGTTTCCAAGAAATATCCATGATGCAGATGAGGTCTCCAACAAATAGAACTCCAGTTCGAGCCAACAACCAACAAGTTGTAGAGGTTTCCAGTTGCCATGGCGGTTTATTTGCAGCAGATTTCTCGAGGATTGAACCAGTAAGATGATGCCAACTAAGAACTCTCTATTGAGTTGTGAAAAACTAATCTTTGTAATGTTCCATATTGTTTTTAATTTTACAAACTATAAATAGAGGTCGAACCCTCATTTTCAAGGGTCGGCTCTAGCATGTTTGCCTGTACCACTGTGAATTTTCCAGAAGTTAATGAAAGGAGCATTACATTGATTTTTACCTCAAAGATTGTGTCTTCACCATCTGATATCAGAGGTTCTAATATTAAAGTTGCATTTATATGAATACTTGAATAGTTAGTTTGACAGGCTTACTGACTAATAGAGTAATTGAAATCTGCTTTGGATTGGTTCTATATTGTTAGGAGCATATTTCTGTAAAATCTGGATAGTGATTAATTCTGTTATTTGGATTATCATTATTAGGGTATTGGAATTGTTCTCTTCAATATTTCTCTACTATTCTTATAAATGTGTGAGGGTGCTCAAGATTTGTGATAATGTTGATCTAAGTAATGTGTTCTGATATAATTTTTGGAGTTGTTTGTTGTGATATCAATGTTGTTAACCTATCCATCCAACTGTTATCCACTTTTCTAACCCTAATCTCTCTCTCTAACCCTAATCTCAAAACCCTAAGTGAGTATAATAGTGTCAACATCTTGTTTAAAGTTGACAAGGAACCAACCTACTCTAGAGGTTAGATTGGGGACTTTGTTCTGGTCTATACCAATGTTGAGTGTTGATCTGAAGCTATCGAGTGCATGCTTGAATAGAAAATAGGAAGATAGACAACTATAGTGTTGAGTAAAGCTTAAATGCAATTCAGTGCCCAACAATTTTTGGCATGCCTAGTGGGACAAGTTCACAAGGAACACGAAACCCATCATATGAGTTATTATTATCTCAACCTGAAGGAATCAAGATTTGGTGAATTATCTTGACCTTGAAAGTGGAGAAGAGCAAGTTCACCTGGTGACTCCCTGGTCCTTAGACCCAAAAAAGGAAAACCCCTGTAGACCAGTGTCCTTTCATGTATACTAGGTCTTTCAAAAGGAATAACCCTAACTCCTATTTCTATTGTGAATTACCTTATAGAGGGTCTATTGTTTCCTAAAGTTTAAATCAATATTTCCTCTTAGAAGAAGAGCTTCCTGAGGAAAACCCTACAGTAAATCCAACAAGACCTACAACTAGAAATATGGCACAAAATGCGGCTCCTAATCAACCATTACAAAAATACCCTAGCTGGAATACAGTTGGTCCCCTAAGATTAGCCCAAATGAATACCATTCCCCAAGCTGTATCCAAGGCTATCCCCACTTATGATGGATCTGGGAAAATAACTTATGAGCACTGTCAGGATATCTTGAATCTGGCAGCAATTCACAACATAAAAGAGGAGGATATTATTGTAAGAATTCTTGCCCTGTCCTTCAGAGGAAAGATATTACATTGGTTTAGAACTCTGGAAGACAATACTATCACTTCATGGCAAGCGTTAGCTGAGCCATTTATAGAAGAATTTAATGAATCTGCTGATCCTTTCTCCCTGCTTAACCAATTTACATCCATGCAAAAATCTCAGCAGGAGACTGTCTCAGATTTTAATTTGAGATTCAACAGAACATGGAAAAGAATACCTCCCATAGCTAGACCAACTGCATGTTTGGCCTATATGTATTACATTAGAGCCCTTGGATCAGAGCTAGGCTTGCAGACACAACAATCTGGAGTAGAAGCCTTCCCCCAAATTTATAATGCAGCAGTTCATGCCAAAAATATCCTAATTAATGTGGGAAGATTACCCCCAAAAATTGTGCTACCTTACAAATTTGAAACCACTAATAGCCAAACTCAATCCACAAACCCCTCTTACATGGACCCCCTTTCTTTATCATCTCCATCTCCACAAATGAATTCAATCCCTCAACCAAAGCCAATATCCTCTGCAGCTCCTTTTCCTCCCCTTCCTTCTCAACCATCTCAGGAGTTTTCTGCTATCCTTGATATACAAAATACTCTAAAAACTCTGAGTAATAGAATGAATTCAATGGAAAAGAGGGACCAAGAAAGGTCACAATAGAGGAGATTTCCATATGTGAACAAATATCAGAGACCTGGTCCTAGTACTAGTACTGGGGTCAGGGTGAATGCAGCATATGAGGAGCCAAAATGTTCTTCAGATACTACTCTTGCAAATGTTTGGTGTTTAGTATGCAATGACCCCCATGACTCATAGTCTTGTGTGATGTACCAACACCATGTTCAACAAGCTAGGGATCAAGCTGAAAGGAATAAAAAAGGGAGAGTTAATATGCTATGGCAGTCTGACCAAATCATGGTTGGGAAGGAACTGGATGAAGAAAGTCCAATTGTTGTTATGACAAGGTCTGGAAAGAAATCCTTGCAAGTGGATCCCCAAAATATGGGGCAGTTCCAAGTCCCTTCTCAAAAAAGGATAGATCCCCTTCCCCAAAGCAGTGATACTTTCCCAATTCCCCAAGCTAAGGGTAAAGAGAAAACAGACAGTCTTCCTAAGATATGGGATAAGAAAAATGAAAGAGATCAAATAAAATCTAAATATGAGGCTCAAGAAAGACTTAGATTCCCCTCTATTACTAAAAGGTAGAGAATGGAAGCCACTCAACAGTATAAAAGGAAATATGGTGAGCCAGAAAGAAGGTTTGAAAGACCTACCCTGACCAAATCTGAGTATAATATTGTTGAAGAAATGAAAAATATCCCATCAAAAGCCAGCCTTTATGACACTCTGTTCATTCCTGGCCAGATTGATCTGCTTAAAGCTTCTCTCAACAAATACCCACAAGATAAGCAGGCCACCACCATCCTTAGTATACCCTCAGAAAAGAAAGAAATGTCACCTGTTGTTTTAAATAATAAGCCCCATTTTTTATATATATCCCTGAGGATGGAAGGTTGGGTAGTCCAAAATTGTATGATAGATTCAGGAGCATCAACTACAGTTATGCCTAAAGTAGTCTGTGAAGAGATGGGTATGGAGTATACCCGATCTTTTCTGGGAGTATTACAATTGGATGGGACCCCTGTTAAGATAGTTGGAGTCATAAAAGATGTTTTTATGAGGCTACACAGAGCCCCTGAGGTGACAATAGTACAAGAAATAGTTGTGGTTGATCTAGAACCCTACTTTGGATTATGCCTTTCAAGGGAATTTACTGCAAAACTAGGTGGATGTATGTACATGGATTATTCTAGCATGGTAATTCCTTTCAAAGGAAAGAGAATAAGGATAACACCTAAAAAACTAGTAGCTTATCATATTGAAAATATTGAGGAAGACATGTGTAATCTTAACCCCCTTGAAGAATTTGAGCTGGTGGAAAACATTGATGAGTTGGACATTGAGGATGAGTTACCTTTCAGAGAGGATTACAATCAGTTTGGAACTGGTTTGGAACTGGTATGGGAACATATAGCATCTCAACTGAATCAGAAAAGAAGATCCCTACTATATCCAATCAATATCTGAGAGAGAAAGAGACATGGACCATGCACTTTGATGGTGCTAAATGCAGAAATGGTGCAGGAGCTAGTATAGTTTTATAGTCCCAATTAGAAGGGACAAGGAATTTTACCTATAGATTGACATGGTCATGTACTAATAATGTTGCAGAATATGAGGCTCTGTGTCTCGGATTGATACAAGAAGAAAGCATGGGCATCAATATTTTGAACATATATGGTGATTCTGAGTTAATAGTCCATCAAGTAAGAAACAAGTGTAGCAGTAAGCATCATTACCTAAAAGCTTACAGGAATAGGGTATGGGATCTGATGGAATATTTTGATGCCCTGAATTTAAATTTTATCCCCAGAGAAAATAATACTCAGGAATATTCATTAGCAACAAAGGGAGCTAACTTCAACCCTTCTGTAGACTATGGAATCAAGAAAGCCAAGGGAATCAAAATGATTTTCAGACCTGTAGTACCAGACAAGCAAATTTTCTGGCAGGTTTTTGAAAATGATGAACAAATAATTGACTTTTTGGTGAGAGAAGCATGTCTTTCCACTGTCCAAGAAGAATATTCAGAAGAAATTGATCAGCAAGATGTTATTCAACTAAGGAACAATCACATCCCTAGAGGATTGGTCACTCTAGAGAGCCTATTTGACAATGAAGATAGAAAAAGGATCAAAGCCATGAAAGTCAGTGAAAAAATCTATAAAGAAGTGGAAGTCAGTTTTGAAAAGAAGCTCAATGTTGGAATTAAATGTTCACCAAAGGAAGCTGAAGATGTCAAAGCCTTATGCTTGAAATACCAAGATATTGTGGCTTGGTCATATGAAGACCTTAAGGTGTATGATAAAAAGGTGATTCAACATACTATTGAGTTGGAGCCTGATGCAAAGCCTTTTAGGCAGAAGCAAAGGCCTGTGAACCCAAGGATCGAGGCCATCATGAGAGAGGAGCTATTGAAGTTATTAAAGGCTAAGATCATATACCCAATAAAACATTCTACCTGGGTAGCTAACTTGGTACCCGTAAGAAAAAATAATGGTGATATACGCTTGTGTGTAGATTTTAGAAATCTTAACCAAGCATCCCTCAAAGATCACTACCCCCTCCCTCAGATTGATCAGATTTTACAGGTAGTGGTAGGGGTAGAGAGGTTTTCATTACTGGATGGTTACTCTGGATACAATCAGATTTGGGTAAAAGATGAAGATCAGTATAAAACCACATTCACCACAAAATGGGGCACATTTGCTTACCAGAGAATGCCTTTTGGGCTATCCAATGCAGGAGCCACTTTTTAGAGAGCCATGGATTATGCTTTTGGTGCACTAATCAACAAAGTCATTCTGATTTATTTAGATGATATGACTATGTTTTCCCATGATAAGAAAGACCACCTGTCACACCTGGAGCAAGTTTTTCAGAAATACAGAGAATTTGGTATCTCACTCAATCCTAAGAAGTCATTCTTTGCAGTCCATGAAGGAAAGTTGCTAGGTCATGTGGTATCAAAATAAGGTATGGCCATAGATCTAGATAGAATCAGATCCATTCTTGCTCTCCCTTTGCCTACAAATAAGAAGACTCTGTAATATTTTCTGGGCCAAATCAATTTTATCAGGAAATTCATTTTCTATTTTTCTCAGAAAGTAAGGCCTATATCTGAGCTACTCAAGAAAAATGTTGATTTCAAATGGACTGAAGTCAGAAAATAGGCTTTTCAAATTATCAAGCAATCTATTGCGATAGCCCTAGTACTGGTAAATCTATATTTTAGTAAAAATTTTATCCTTTATGCATATGGAGCTGAAGAAAGTTATGCCTCAGTGCTTACTCAAAAATATGAGCAAGGTGAAGAGCATCATGTATTCTTTTGGAGCCAGACACTTCATGATTACCAAGTTAAATATAACTTTATTGAAAGACAAGTGTTTGTTGTGATGAAGTCACTGAAGAAGTTTAGGTAGTACTTGGTGCAGAGTAAGACACTGGTATATGTGGTTCATCCAGATGTAAGAAGTTTTATCCTATAGGGTGAACTAGGAGATAAAAGGGCTGGTTGGATTACCAAAATTCAAGAATATGATGTAGAAATACATCCCACCAAGTTGGTGAGGGGTAGAGCCCTATGCCAAGGTCTAACAGAGGCTACAACATTAGCGAAGATGATAGTTTACCAAATAGTGGATGAAGATCATATGGAAGAAGCACAAATAGTAGATTCTGATTGGGTTGACTAGATGATCAAGTATTTCCAAACTGGAGTATGTCCTCCCAATATAAATACATCCCAAAGGAGGAGATATAGGCTTCATGCTTTGAAATATGTATTACTACCAAAAGGCCTGTACAAAAGAAACTTGGATGGAATTCTTCTAAAATGCTTAAAGGATGATCAACAAAAGAGGGTCATGGAAGAGTTCCATGGAGGATCAGCTGGTGGACATAGCTCAGGTAGGACTACAACTTTGAAAATCATAAGAGTAGGCTATTATTGGCCCACTGTATTTATTGATGCTTTTAAGGTCACTAAGGCCTATGACAAATGCTAGAGGTATGTTGGAAGGACAAGAAATGCTTCATCCCCCCTCAAGCCCATACAAGTTGAAGAGCCTTTTCAATAATGGGGACTAGATTTCATAGGGGTTATCAACCCTAATTCCTTAGTAGAGCATAATTTTATCTTAACTACCATAGATTATCTCACCAGATGGGTAGAGGCTATTCCTACCAAGAAATCAGATCAAGATGTTGTGATCAATTTCATGGAAAATTTGATTTCAAGGTTTGGGGTTCCAGAAGCCTTGGTAAGTGATAATGGCCCAAATTTCATAGGAGCCAAGTATATTGAGTTTTCTAGAAAGTATGGCATTACTCTTAAGAATACTTCAAATTATTATCCATAGGGTAATGGACTTGTAGAATCTACCAATAAAAACTTGTTAAGGATTTTGAGGAAATCACTTGAAGGAAATAAAAGAAGTTGGCATCTGTTGCTGGACCAAGCTCTGTGGGTAGACAGGATTACTATAAAAAATTCCATTAAGACTTCTCCTTATGCACTAGTATATGGCAAGGAGGCAGTGTTACCCATTCATTTGGAGATCCCAACACTTAAGCTTGTCAATACAGAGGAAGAGTCAGAGGATGATCCGGTAAAAACCAGGTTGAACCACTTGCTGCAATTGGAAGAGAATAGAGCTCAGGCCTATGAAAATTTTCAAAAGCATTCCTCAGGTATCAAAGCATGGTTCGATAAGAAGGCCAGATTCAAAAAATTCCAAGTTGGAGACTCGGTTCTCAGGTGGAATGTTGATAGAGCAAAGTCGGGCAAGCATGAAAAGTTTGATTCTTTTTGGGATGGTCCTTTCAAAATAGTAGAAGCCAAGGAGTCCAATGTGTTTCATCTGGAAGATCCGGAGGGAAACATACAACCAATTCTAGTGAATGGTTTTCATCTCAAGCTCTACTATGTGTAAAAATGAGCTCACTGTAACATATGTATATACATTGTATTATTATTTCCCCTCCTTTCTGCACTTTGTATTTTAATTTCTTTCTACACTTTGTAATCAGTCTTCTTTAAAAATTCTTGAAAAAAGGAAAAAATTTGCAAAAAAATGACTAAGTGTTGACAAAGTATCCAACAATGTTCCATTCCGCACTTGAATGCATGTAAATTCTTCCGGAATGATGAGTGCTTGAATCCACATCAAAATACACAAGGATCTCCATGGATTGGTGCAAATGTTCTTATCTCATATGATGAAGAGAGCTAGATATTGAAAGAAGCAAAGGTATCTCCAATCCGAGGACCTTTCAAAGCTAAAGGTATGATAGAGCGAAACCGAGGTGATAATTCATGCATAAAATTTGCTAAGTATCGGTGGAATCAAAATAGTGTCTTCGATCCACCAAGGTTAAAAATGGATAAGCAGAGCCAAACATCGATTCTATGACCATGCCATGTGGAGATACAAGGAAGACCCCACAATCAATGCTAATGAACTCTCACTCGAACCAAAGAGTAGCCGAAGAGGCATAGTGAGGTGGCAGCACAATTTGAATGTTTAGCCAATGAAAATTTAGAATGCCACCATTGAGCCACCAAAAGGAATGAGTGGAGGTTGGAAAGTGTGCTAGTGGGAGATCGTGCAGTAACCACATTAATGGTGGAAGATACACATGACTCCAGGAAATAAAAGAACCAAAAAAGCCACTCAAAGTCCATTTGCTAGTCAATTGCCTTCTCAAAGCAGTGAAGGGTGAAAAGATATTCTAAAGTTTTCTACTACAAATTACAGAGGGAACAAAATATTATTGCTATCATAATGGCTTTAGAGGATGTCCAAGAGTTTGAAACCCTAGAGACAAAGGTAGTGGCACCCTACATCGACCGAGCGAAGGTTATGGCAGATACCAAAATGGTCCTCATGGAGAGAACAAGGCTTAGAAGGAGTGTCAATGATAGATACAAGAAGAAAGCTACTTTGTCTTTTCTACATCTATGATTCTGTTCATCCTTATCCAGAGTTAATAGTTGCAATAGTTAAATTTTATGACCCATTGGCCAAGGTAGTAAAAACCTCTGAGGGTGAAACCCTTTTCAATGTCACCACCTCTTTTTGCCATAATATTTTTGCCCTAGGGTCCGAACCATCGGTGAGGCCAAAAACATTTAAGGTAGCTGACCAGGCTGGGTTTTACTCTTTGGAGAAGCGAGCCAATGATGGAGAGTCATTTAAGAGATGGGTATATAAACAACTTGATGCAAAACCCAGGAAGAAATTACCTGAGGTCCCAATCTCTATTGATAAATTTACAAACTCTATACTATTTTCTATGTTGGCCTGCATGGAGGGTTTAGACTCTGATAGAATGGTATACGACTGGTAAATTATTGTGACCTATTGTATTTCTAACGAAATGATATAAAAGAAAGATGCAGGAGAAAATGGGACTAGGGTGATTTATTTTGACTGGCCAACTTTTCTTGCATAGAGGATACATGAGCAGTTAGTAAGTATGAAAAGGGGCTCTGATGCTCCTAGTTTCAGGCATTGCTCAAGTCTGGTGTGGATGTTCTATGCTACCACTAAGGATAGAATGCCTTGGATTCCGGTCAGGGACAAAACCAATGATGGGGAACCCTTGCCGGTTTATTACTGGATAAATCATTTGAGAAGTAATGAGTCTTATTATAGATTCAATTTAGAATTTCTTGGACCCACCCTAAAAATTATGTATGGAAAGTGCCCTAGATTGCCACCCTTGGCTGAGCAGATTCTGAGAGCAAAGGGTGTTGAAGAAGGAGACTGGTATTTTTTGACCGAGGGCACAATTATCAGACTATATGGTTTCATGGGTAAACCTTTTCTCCTACCCCATTTTGTTATAGAAAGGCTCTTTGCCTTAGAATATTTGAGGCAGGTAGAATATATTGATTTGAATTATGGTTCTGGGAGAAAGAGAAAATATTTGCTTACACACCGCACTATGGAGGATATTACCATCACTAAGAAGGGGCAAAGCCACCAAATTGACCAATACCTTGATAGGTTAGGTCTATTTTATATTCCCCAAAGATGGAGTTATGACCCTGATGGTATCTTCACTGCAAGAAATGTAGCCCTAAATGGAGAGAAGGCTTATAAGTTTGAAAAGAGGCCTAGGGCTCATTACGAGCAAGGAAGAAATAATGATGAGACCACTCTTTTAGAGTGGAATGTTGCAAAAATGGGTCAACTGCCTCCATGGTTGGATTTCTATGAACATATTGTTGATTTCGACCCCGATAATAAGAAGAGTCATCGGATTACAAAGCCACCATCAGTGACATTGAAGGGAAAACTACAAAGAAAAAGGACCCTCATCCCAAGGAGGATGTTGCTAAAGAAGCTGAGGAAGAAGAGTAGTGGAATGTAGCAAAGATATCATATTGGTGGAGGATGAGGATTGAGATTGGAAAACCTAAGTCCAAGTACGGAATGAATATTGATAAAGAGTTTTCAAAAATATATAATGAAAATATCAGAACCTAGAGGTAAAAGGATGTCAGGAACATAGTGTTAACAGTTCAAAAGCCCCCATCTAGTTCTGAATCTCTCTCTCCACCCATATATCAAGAAGCTCTAGTAGAGGAGCAGGAGACTCCTTTGATAGTAGCTGAAGTCTCAAAAACTTTTCATCCTACCACTGAACAAATGGACAAGTTTCCTAAGGGAGCTCAACTTATGAGCAAAATGCAATATTCTAGTGAAAAGGTTGTCAATACTCTAGTTATTGAAATAGTATCTAGGCCTAAATGCTTAGCTCTGGGAGGTCAGCCTCTAGACATAGATATTGATTGGAAGAAGAAGGATGAGAGTTTCAAGTTCACCCCCCTTTCTTTTACCCCTGCAACATCAGTACAATTGCATCTTGTTTCTGAGCAAGTTCTGCTTTCTAGAGCTATGCAAGGAAATGAATCAGAAGAGGAATCTGAGAGTGAGATGGCTACCTTTCAATTGGTTCATAGAAGGACTAAAAGAGTTCCAGAAAGAGAGGAAAGAGAAATTTCAAAGAAACAAAAATTGGATATGGAGGAGATTGCAAAAGAGGTAGCTGATTTTGCTGCAGAAGAATTGACTCACCAAGAAAGCAACAAGAAATAGAAATGGAGCAAGAACACCCTACATCTGTAGGTGAAGGTATGGCTTCTAAACCCTCTTCTCCTCTACATCCTCCTGAATCCCCAAAGAACTCTCCCTCCCTTTCTGGTCAAGAAAATGTTACAAAGGTACCTTCTCCCTCTCACAGTCCATCCCATGTTTCCTTGGTTGTTATTGAAGAAATAGTCACTTTTGTTCCCCCATAGTCACCCCAAATCCCACTTCCAACATCTGAGGTTCCCACTTCATCATCTCCCATCATTCCATATTCATCATTACCACCACCACCATCAATGGGACACAACGTTCCAAGTACCACCATTCATCCAAGTGTTAGTCTTATGTCAGTTTCTATGAATTTACCAATAGCAACAACAACAGTAGTCACAGAGTCCACTATTGTTACAGAAACTATTGTGAGTACTCCCACACCCCCATTGTCAATAGTTCAGTCTACCCTATCATTTCTGGTATCTTCATCTCCCCTGGCTGCTAGTTTTTCAAGTTCTATTACTTTGCCAAAAGAGCAGGCAACCATACAGGGAGCAAATGATTTCTGGGCTGAAAAGCTTTCTAAGCCTTCCAATAGGATGGTTGTCACAAGGAGAAGTATGTATGTTGATCCAGTGGCCAGGCAAAGAATATCTAGATCTATGACTCCACTTGTAAATAAGCCTGAAAATGAAATGACTATTCAAGATTATCAAGTGGAGGAGGTCATAGAAGATATTGATAAACTTCCTGAAGAGGATGAGTTGATTATGGCCAGAGCCCATTTAGACACCTTCTATGTGAAGAATGATATGGTCAGAGAGAAGGTGAATAAACTGGAGAAAAAAGTTGAAAAACTTCAGAAGACTCTGAGCAATCAAAAGGAAGTTGAAAAGGCTCTAAAAAAAGAGGTCAAGAGCTGGCAAGAAAAATTTCAAGAAGCCAATAAGCTTAAGGATCAACTAGGAGAGCAGAAGAAGTTGAATGAAGAACAAGTGAAAGAAATTCAGAGTTTAAAACAACAACTTCAAATAGAGAAGGCTAAGGCCTCTGGTATTTCTAAAATTGAATTGAAGAATATTAGAAAAGAGATGCTCTCTGAAGTCCAAGAGAAATGTTCAGGGCTTCGATTCATGATTGATTATCTTGATGATGCCAGCCGCTTGCTCCCAAATGTGCAGAGAGAGCTAGATCTGATCACTGGAGAGTTGCAGCCCATGGTGATTTCGTAAAAAAAAATGTATAGGTTGGTTGATAGTAGACTCAGTGACTCTGCTAAACCAATTCCTAATAAAGAATGGAATCTCACCAGATTTACTGCCAAGATAGTGGTTAAAAAGCACAGGGCACTTCAGAGAGCCTGGCTGTTGTTTGACAAGATTGAGGGTATGATTAGGGAGGTTGTTGATATAAATAAAGAAATGATTCAAGTTGGCTTCAGAGGCCTATGGATGGAGGATCATAGCTTGCTATCCATGGAAGAGATCCAGAAAAGCATTGATGAAAGTTTGTAGGATGAATCTGGAATTGATTCTCTTATAGAGCCACTACCCCAAGAGCAAGTTGTCCAATTAATTGTTAATTTTACCAGATTGAGAGATCTCATGGAAGATCTAGTTAATAGAGGGAATGCTGCTAATTATGAGGACATTGGAGAATTGCAATATGTTTATAAGCAGCTCAAAGAGACATCAAATCCCTCTGAAACAGCCTGGAAATAGGCTTTACAATCTCTAAAGTTGATGATTCAATTGTTTGGTGATTCTTCTGGAGGAAGGAATCAGAAACCACCTTCTCTAGAAGAAGAAGAAGAGAAGAAGAAGAGAATGAGGAAGAATCCCATGAAGGAGAAGAGCAAGATAGAGCGGTTACAGGCCTAGAAGGGGCTCACACTTAGCTTGTTTTTGTTTTTGTACATATGCATGAGTTTTGCATTTTTGTTTTTTGCTCTGACAATTATCAAAAATGAGCAATAAAGGCATGAAGCCTACAGAGGCATAAAAAGCAAATAGATTATGTGTAAAGGCATTTTTCAATAAGGCCTTATAAGAGGAGTAGAGTTATGCCTAATTTTTGAAGACAAAGGCAACAAGCCTATATTTTTTGGTATAGTCTCATTATAAGTGGATGAGCCATGATGTTTTTGGCATGATTTCCATATGAACCTTTACCCTCTAAGCAGATTGTTGAATTTTCAGAGGGTAGTGTTTATATGGAAGTTATTATTTAAAGCATATTTTTAGAAATAAGTATTTTTTTGACTCCCAAGGCCCAATGGATAAGACTCTGAGTTCGATGGCTTTGCAAGCAAATCCACCCGGGAGGCACCAAAATGTATGCCCAAAATGGCCACATATGCTTAGAAGAATTTTGAAAATTTTACTAAGGCATGAAAGCTCCATTTCGCATGCATTCCAATGTATTTTGGAGCGGATCCACGACAAAGGAGAGAAGTCCGCCCACACTTAGTCAAATTTTGCACTTGGTGAAAATCCGCATCGCATCCCTTGTTTTTGGCTCCGGATTAGCAACAAAGGATTTGAATCCACAAAATCTTTTGGAGAAAGGTGACGTAAGCATAAAAGTTGTGCGGATTGGCGATCACTTTGTATTTGAAAATCTTTCAAAGCGGCTAAGTGTTGGAAGACTATTTTTGGGAGACTCATAGAGTATTTTGGCCCAGAATGGTGACATAAGGTGGAAGATGATGTAAAGATGTGTGGATTCATGAAAAGGTAATTTTGTCTAATCCTTCAATGGAATGGTGACAAGTAATGTTTATCTAAGGCTAGTGCGGAATGGAAACATAGTTGTTTACACTATGGCAGAGCCAGAATTGAAATTCATGACTAATGCTCTTGTCTGAGTCCAGAATGGAATCCATAGGATTTTCAAGAGAAATGTGACATCATCAGATTTTTATGCGGATTCACTTCAACATCAACGCTAAAGGAAAAGAACAAGGAATAAGTGGTGGATTTCATCCCACCCTATCTACAATGCATTTTTGTGCGGAATGGCATCCTGAGGTTTCTAAAGCATGGAGGATGATGTCATCAAATATATTTTAAAGCGGAATGGCATAATGATCTCTTCCTATCATTTATCAAAGCTTATTTCAAATAGATCGTAGCCTTACGATGGAAGAGATCGACGACTAAGAATTGTTGAGCAGAATGAAATAAAATAAAAGCTTTCTCATTAGGACTGAAGAACAGTTAGTTGGAGAAGGAAGCCGAAGTGCCAAGGGTTTCAAGAAGACCAGAACCAGAGACGGTTGTAGATCGACGGTGATAGGAGGTTTCCAAGAAAGATCCATGATGCAGATGAGGTCTCCAACAAATAGAACTCCAGTTCGAGCCAACAACCAACAAGTTGCAGAGGTTTCCAGTTGCCATGGCGGTTTATTTGTAGTGGATTTCCTAGGGATTGAACCAGTAAGATGATGCCAGCTAAGAACTCTCTATTGAGTTGTGAAAAACTAATCTTTGTAATGTTCCATATTGTTTTTAATTTTACAAACTATAAATAGAGGTCGAACCCTCATTTTCAAGGGTCGGCTCTAGCGTGTTTGCCTGTACCACTGTGAATTTTCTAGAAGTTAATGAAAGGAGCATTACATTGATTTTCACCTCAAAGCTTGTGTCTTCACCATCTGATATCAGAGGTTCTAATATTAAAGTTGCATTTCTGTGAATACTTGAATAGTTAGTTTGATAGGCTTATTGACTAATAGAGTAATTGAAATCTGCTTTGGATTGGTTCTATATTGTTAGGAGCATATTTCTGTAAAATATGGATAGTGATTAATTATGTTATTTGGATTATCATTATTAGGGTATTGGAATTGTTCTCTTCAATATTTCTCTATTGTTCTTATAAATGTGTGAGGGTGCTCAAGATTTGTGATAATGTTGATCTAAGTAATGTGTTCTGATATAATTTTTGGAGTTGTTTGTTGTGGTATCAATGTTGTTAACCTATCCGTCCAACTATTATCCACTTTTCTAACCCTAACCTCTCTCTCTAACCCTAATCTCAAAACCCTAAGTGAGCATAATAGTGTCAACATCTTGTTTAAAGTTGACAAGGAACCAACCTACTCTGGAGGTTAGATCGGGGACTTTGTTCCGGTCTATACCAATGTTGAGTGTTGAGCTACAGCTATCGAGTGCATGCCTGAAATGAAAATAGGAAGATAGACAGCTACAATGTTGAGTAAAGCTTAAATGCAATTCAGTGCCCAACAAGTTCATGAAAGGCTAAATTTCTTGAGAAAAGCTCTCAATGAAGAGATGTCAGCTGGAGGAACAATCATTTAAAATTGAGATCTATTTAAGACTTCATATCCAACCTAAATTTAAAGGAAGTATTCTTAAGATAAATATGAGGTCAAAAGCATAGTTTAAGGTTCTCATGGTGAATGATCAATAGAGAAGGTTCCTACTAGACTACATAAGAAAGAAAAAAATACAAGGACGTCAAATGCTCATGGCAATTTATATGTTCTTGAAGCAACTGGTGGCTATAGCAGTGAATTTTCATAGACGTGCAGTTTGTGGGGGTGTCCCATGGAATAGGTAATTATTCTTATAATTTTTATGGGATAATTCCATAATTGGCTTCCCTTTTGTTTCTTTATTTTGTGTAGAAATTCCTTTTCTTCTGCTCACCAGTTAGATTTACCATAAACTCCTTTGGTTAGTGGGATTTTTTACTGTTTCTTCTTTTGTCACTTCCCTTTTTCCTTCCATGTAATTTTTTATTTCTTCTGTATTTTTTTCCTCCCATAATTTTCCATTCCATTCTCTTTCTTTGTTTATTTTTGCCTTTTTGCACATGCTCTCCCTACAATGCTCACCACACCAAAAAAATATTGGTATGTAAATATGTCTAAGGAAATTTTGTGTGCCCACAAACCTTGACCAACATTGAATGAGCTAAAATATGTGATGCTTTGGTGGTCAATCTACAGAGGGGGCCAATTTCTTTGAATTTCAATCTAATTATTCCTAAAGTATGGGGGGAAAGAGTGCTGAAATAAGTAAAAGAAGTTGAAGGTAGAACTTATTTTTATGTAGATTAAGCCACATCAAGACACATGCTTAGAATAATATCATACAAAAAGATAAGTGAATTACCTAACATACCAACTAGTCTCCTTATCAATCACAAAATATTTAGTCTCATTACATTGCATATTAACATATTATAAATTCCAGAACAAGTGATTGTATCATAAGAATAAATCCAGAAAGTAGAATAAACACCATGAGCATTCAACAAGCTTAAATTAGAAATAGGTAATTATTTATACATACACATTCTACAATTGAATTGAATTAGAGACCATACAACAATCCCTTTGTATTAGTATGCAAAAATTCTTCTTACATGTAAATTGTAAAAGCTTAAAAGCCAACCTTTTTTATATTCTACATTCTAGTATATATACTATTTTACAATGTATTCATTTAGCAAGGCATCATTGCCTTTGGACATATTGCAATTATGTCAAATATTTGTTGGTTTGTTCAACTACTTGGAGGTATGCTTTTTCTAACTACTTGGTTATAATTTGTTAACCTGGCTAGATTTTGCATAATCTCGACCTTGTTTACATCTAGTTCATTGATTCTTTCTAAATTTTCGATTGAGATGCCCTAAAATCTACACATTGGCCTTGATGGAGACCTCATTGTTAGGATTATCTATTAGGTGATATTTCCCTATAGGTAGAAAATTATGATGGTTTTCTGATGTCAAATATCTAGTGTAACCTATTTGTGCTCATAGGTGGTTGTTGGGTGCTTAACAAGGTTATTCAATTAAAATAAATATCGAGTAAAAAATATTGAATGCTTCCACGACTTACTCATTTAAAATCATTTTTTACTTTAGTTTTGCAACTAACCTTTAGTGTTACGTCAGGCTCCATCTAGGGTACAAATATTCCAACTGGCCCAACATATTGCTTTTAGCAGTGTGATGGTCTTCCTGCACTCCTCTGACCTTTTACTGGGTACATAGGTTTTGGTGCTCTAAAGACTTACCATTTTTCTCATCCTTTTACTTTTGATAATGTGTCTGACTCTTAGTACTACTTCATATTTTTTCCAAGTATGGGAGTAATGGTGCTCTCAAGACAACCATTTTTCTCATCCTTTTGCTTTTGGCAGTGTGTTAGACTCTTAGTACTACTTTGGGTTTCGACCAAGTATGGGATTTTTTGCACTCTCTAGACTTAGCTATTTTTCTCATCCTTTTGTTTTCGATAGTGTGTTGGACTCTTACAACTGCTCCGAGTTTTGGCAATGTATGAGAGTTTTGATGCTCTCAAGACAACCATTTTTCTCATCCTTTAACTTATGATAGTGTGTCAGACTCTTAGTACTACTTTGTATTTAAGCCAAGTACAGGATTTCTGATACTCTCAAGACAACCATTTTATCATCCTTTTTCTTTTTACAGTGTGCTAGACTCTTAGTATTACTCTGATTTTTGTGTTAGCTTTTGATGAGATGGTAGTATAAGAAATACAACCACATGATGAAAGATAACTATTATGAGATAACTATAAACTAATAGCACAATAATATGCAGGAAAGTAATGATGTGAACATCTATGAATAACTCATAAATATTCCATTAATTAAAGTGATGAAAATAGTACAGTGTTATATAATGTAGGACATGAACACTCCATGAATAGATATGAAAGGACTAAATTGTACCATACTACTGAAATATACCACACACTCTCTATATTTACTACTTTGTCTCTATATAAAACTCAATATGAGGCCTTTATATAGGAATAAATATTCATTGGCCCTTTCTCTACCTATATACTTGATGTACAAGTGGACTCCTTGTACATTTACAACTTGCATATTGACACTTGTGCATATATTACAATACTTGAAGTAACTAACTAACTTTACACTAAAGAAAACTCCTACTCTAGTTATGTACCAAAGGTGGTACATTTACATTTACCTAAATAATGTAATATACTATATAATAGCTCCATGTATTACATTATTTGGATATTGCATACTTTAGTCTTCAATATGGATCTTTGATCTTTAGATGTTCTTCAGCTTGATATGGTCCTTTGTATTATTTTTATTTCACATTGCATTGTATGCCTCCTTGATTTGGTTCCTCTTCTTCTTCTAATTTATTCTTATCTTTGGATTCAGTACTTTCATAGCACCTGATTCTTGCAAGAGTATCTTCTCTTTGCCTTTGTCCTTTTTATCATTTTCCAGGTTCTGTATAGAAGATTCTAAACAAACACTTAAGGCATCATGATAAGATTTTGTGTTAGTAGAACTTGAAGTATCAATACTGCATGAGGATTAAAATATCTTCTCTAGTTATGATTCATCCATTTATGTTTTCAATTTAAGTAATTCTATCAATCCTCTTTGTTCTATATTCTCATCCTTGTAACATTTGAATGTAAGTAGTTCCATATATAATATGCTATCAAATTCTAAAGGAATTTGAATGTCACTCTTTCCATTATCAATTAATTCAGTGAGTTGAGCATGTAGATAATATTTCATGGTTTCAAAGTTATATTTTAAAGCTTCACTATGAATCCTTTTTGAGGTAAGGTCTAAGTCTCCTTTAGACTTTATAAGTAAAATTTTTATTTCAATTTTTATGACACTTGCAATTTCCTTTCTAATAGTGTTGTTCATATCATTTTTCACTATATTCTTTGAGGTAGACATCTTTCTTAGTTTTAGTTCTTTATGTTTTAATAATACTTTTCATAGATCCTTTGTAGTAGACTACCTTATGACTCCCTAGTTGAATTTAAATGAACCAATTTGATAAAACATTTTTAGATTTAGATTTTGTAGGATTCCTTATGTCTCCATAGTGATTGGAATGTGTTATAAGTTTGATAAAGTTCTTAGAAACTAATAGTTCACCTTTTTTGTTGATTTTGTAATGTTTTGTAAATAAAAATAATCAACTCCTATTTCACATTATCTCTCCTAATGAACTATGCACTTATTAATTTGAAGTTATCTATGGTTGGATTTATTTTATCCCTTTAGTATGAGTATGAGACAAGTGTAAGTAAATAATTCCAACTCCTTAAATTAAATAATGAACTTCTTTTTATAACCCTTAATATCCAATAGTTTAATATTTCTAAATTTTGATATGCTAAGATTTGATGTAGTATACCTTATAACTCCCTAATTTGGAAAGTTAGAAAATAATGATAATAATATTTGTAAATTGATATTCTAATTTACCAAGGTTGACAACCTTATATCTCCTACTTGGTGATTTGCAAATATCTCATTGTTTGAATATCAAGCAATTTTATAATGTCTTCTACCTTTGTTAAAATTGCTTTCTAAGGTTGATATTTCAATGAAATAATAATCAAATTTCAACCTTATACTTATCACCTTATAACTCCTAATTGGAGGAAAGTAAATAATTAGATGATATACGTATTTACCTCCCTTCAACATATAGAAAATGAGTTGATTGGATGATGGTGAATGTTCTAAATTTGGCATTAATATTCAGTGTGTAATATGAGCATCCAATGCTCTCTCTGAACATCGTTGGTCTTAACCTCACAACCGGAGCATTCAATGTTATTTCTCCTTTTGGATGGCACTGGTCTATGACAGGTTCTCATTGCACTTTTAATCTGAATGAGACACTTTCACTATGTGCTTTCACTGATCTCTCACTTCGTAGTTACATTACTCTTACTTCGATGTTACCTTGCTCTTACTTCGTTGTTATCTCGCTCTTACTTCACTGTTACCTCCAACTTGGTTGGGTTCTTAAGTAGCTTTGATGCACCTTGGAATTATATCCAAGTGGCATTATGATATTGAAGGGTGTTACATTTTTTTTATAACGCTTGTTAATATGCTTTCAAAAAACTTACCTTCTTTGAATGATGAGCTATGATGAATATGCTCCTTAACCTCAAAATGATGTTTTCCAATGCTCAAGGAATGGATGTTACTCTAATAATTTTCTTTATGTGTAGATGTTATGTAATATAGGGTGATCTATAAATTGTGGCAAGTGGTAGCCCTTTCATTTACATGTAAAGCTTTCTCCAACATCTATTAAACCTTAGAACCTCTTCTTGCCAACATATGCACTATTGTATCTTGTTCTCAACACTTCCATTAGGTGAATAATGATGTTATTACTTTTGCAAGAGGTTGGATTTAGTTAAATGGTGATTGTAGGATACTTTCAAGATGGTTCTATGGTGATTCATTGATGATTGTAGGTGTTGCTCTTAGCTGATAGTTTATCCATGATATAACCTAGTATTGCACCAATTGATTTTTTATTGTAATGAATTATCCTTAATGTTATCGATATGCAATGATGATAGTTCCCTTGTGCTATAGGTATGCTTCTGTGGAAACTATATTTCATGGTTGATGGGATATATTTAGACACCTTAATATGAGCCCTTTGTTGACTCTCTACCTTGCTTGGATAGTGCTCTTTTACTGGTCGCTTTGAAGTGAGTCTTGTTGGCTATTGGAGTGTCTTTGAGATACTCATTCTTTGTCCTCTTTTGCTACATAGGACAAGATATCATGGTGTAGAAAATTTATGTAAATAGTTTTACAAAATTTAGAATAGAATACCTTAAATTTGCATCTATATCTGAGATCTTCAAATCTCCTTTTGTAATATTTCTTTCTATTGATTTTGATGGTGGCTTCTTTGTACTATTCCTCGTAGGAAAGGGATGATTTTATGTTGTCTTCCTTACTAGATAATACTAACCTCTAAATATTTACTTGGATAACTTTAGCACCAATTAATCCAAGCTCTTAACCATGCAACTAAGTTTAGAGGTTTAATTTTGCACTAATGTTCACTTTAACTAAAAATTCTTAGTGAACTTTGTATAACTAATATAGTGCAATAATAATTTCTCCTTATTACTCCTATAAATGAACCCTTAAAGTAACTCAAAATATGTACTAATTTTCACTACAACTTAAAATACTTAGTGCACCTTAAGAAATTCTTAAAACAATTAGTATAGTGCAATATTGATCTCACCTTATCACTCCTAATGAACCTTAAATCATGCACTAGTAATCTCTGTAGCTTAATGTAGTCTTCTTTATTTCAACTAAACAATAGGAATATGATATTTTTCTTTTTATCAAAATATATCCAACTCCTATTTAATGTGTAGGTAATAACCTTTAAAATGACATCTCTTTTGCACTCTCTTTGAATACTATAATATGCAATCTTCTCTTTGCAACTTCTTAAAAGGACTACATTGTACCATAATACTGAACTATACCACACACTCTCTATATTTACTACTTTATCTCTATATCAAAATCAATATGAGGCCTTTATATAAGAAGAAATATTCATTGGCCCTTTCTCTACCTATCTACTTGATGTACAAGTGGACTCCTTGTACATTTACAACTTGCATATTGACACTTGTGCATTTATTACAATACTTGAAGTAACTAACTAACTTTACTCTAAAGTAAAATCCTACTCTAGTTATGTACCAAAGGTGGTACATTTACATGTACCTAAATAATGTAATATACTCTCTAACATCCCCCTGTATTACATTATTTGGGTATTGAAGACTTTAGTCTTCAATATGGATCTTTGTGTTGGACATTTTGAGTCCCTAAGTCAAAGTTGTCATTGATGTCACCAGATGAAGTCATCATTAATAATCAAGGATTTCAGCAGGAAACAAAGGGGATAAAAATGGTTATTTGATATCCAGGAAGAAGGCCAAAGATCAAGTGAATCAATGCAGAAGTTAAGAGTTCAAAAGGAGATATAATATTTATTTTTATAAATTATTTAAATTCAGTGAGAATTTAAATTTTATAAATAAATATTATTTACGACATGGAATACAAGTGAGAAGGAGATATTTTATCAAAGGTATAATATTATAATAATGGTTATTATAATATTAAAGGTGATATGGTGAAAACCCAAATAAAATATTTGTAATTCTTATTGTAATATTTTATAATGCAAAAGTGGGTTTTATAAAGTCTAAATATATTTTATAAACCCAAAGGTTGGGTTTAAGACAAAAGGTATTCTAAGCCTTTATAATCTCCTTCGACATCATGGAATACAACATGGAGAGCACCGACATTTTTAAAACAATGGAGAAAGCATATAAATACAATGCCCAAAGTTCAATTAATTATCCTTGCTCGAAAATTAAAAATATTGCATGCGAAGAAAAGAGCTCATGAGTTTTTTTGAAAGTCATGATAGAGAAGCGTTTAAGGGAGGAAGCTTTAATCCTTGAAGTTGCATAGGACATAGTGGCCTAGTGGTATTTGGTAAGTGCAAAAGTGCTGGCTTGCAAGAGGGTTTGCGTTCGAATTTTGATAGGTGCATCGTGAGTTGTGTTGGTTAAGGCGCCTACGATGCACTTTCCTTTACCCAAAGTGGAAGGTGTGAGGAGATTAAGAATTATGTGGTGCTTCATTAATATTATATGAGCACTTGGCTTGTGTGGCAACTTTGGCCGTGGCTAAGGCACACATTAGGGGCAATGTTTAGGGTTCGATTCCCTTTGAAGACAAGGTAATATTTTTTAATTTTAATTTTAATTAAATGCCTAAGTTGGAGGTATAAGGTTGTTTAGTGGTTTGTGTTTGGAAAGGTTGCTTTGTAGTAAAGTTGTGGTAGTTGAGAATTATCATTAGGATTTATAAGGAGATTTATGTTCTTAACTTTTAATAAAGTCTTAAATTGCTATAGTAGTATATTGGAGGATTAAGACTTTGTGGGTATTGTGTTATTTTGAATTAAGGGTTTTTGTGATTATTGTGAGGGTGTTGATTATTAATCAAGTTGGAGTGATAAGGTGTAAATTTGATATTATTTTTGTGTTATGTTTTGTTGAGAAAATTATCCTCTAACCCTTATTGAGATTGGCAAAGAAGTAATTGTGAGTGTGGCAGATTTGTGAGATCAACTACTTGTCAAGCAAAAAGGTATGGGCAAATTCTTCTTTGGTTGAGTTGATTGAATGGCTTACTAGAAAATAAAGTTTGGAGTGAAAAGGATTTGATTAGGGTTTCCTTTTCGAAAGTGTTTGAGTTAATGCTTCAAGGTTTTCTGAAATTAAGAGTTGTGATTAAAACCTTGTTTTATAAGCATTGTTGTTGAAACCATTGGTTGTGTGAAGAACTTGAGTTAGGGTTTGAAAATATCATGAGTATCATTGTTATGTGAAGAATGTTTTATAAGCATGGTTGTTGAAGTGAGTTGTTATGCAAAGAACTTGAACTAGGGTTTGAAAAGATCATGAGTATCATTGTTATGTGAGATTTGTTGTTGAGCATTGTTGGAAATATTTTGAGTTGGATGATACATGCTTGGACTAGGGTTTGTGAGCAAGAGTTGTTTCTTGAGTGATTGGTTGAGTAAGTTGATTGAGCCTAGTCAAGTGGATGTATGAAGTGATTGTTCAAGTTCCATAAAACAAACTATTCTATATTCTGATTTGAGTTGTGAGAATAGAACATATTGAGTCTCTAACAATTCTCTTTATGCTTCTATGATATTGAGTTGAGAAAGTGATTGAGTTTTGAGTATAGAACATATTGAGTCTCTAAAAATTCTCTTTATGCTTCTATGAGATTGATTTGAGTTGAGAAAGTGATTGAGATTTGAGTGTAGAACATATTGAGTCTCTAACAATTCTCTTTATGTTTCTATGAGATTGGACAAGTTCTGTGTGGACTTGTTAAGTAGATTTGAGGTAAGTCTTTGAGAAGACTTGTGGACTGATTTTGTGTGAGCTTTTGTGGAATTTTACAAAACATATTTGGTTAAGTCCTAGAGAGGACTTATTGAGCATATTTGGACAAGTTCTGAGTGGACTTGTTGAGCATATTTGAGCAGGTTTTGAGTGGACCTATTGAGCAGATTTGAGTAGGTTCTGAGTGGACCTATTGAGCAGATTTGAGTAGGTTTTGAGTGGACCTATTGAGCAGATTTGAGTAGGTTTTGAGTGGATATTGATGAGATTTGTGTAGACATATATTTAGTGTAGATTTGAGTGGACTTGTGCTAGATTGATATGTTTAGTACAAGAGTTGAGTAGATTTGTGCTAGACTGAATGAACTATGTTTAGTGTAAATTTGAGTGAGCTTGTTGAGTAGACTTGTGCTAGACCGATTGGACTATGTTTAGTACAAGAGTTGAGCAGAGTTGTGCTAGACCGACTGGACTATGTTTAGTATAAAATTGAGATAGAGCTTTGGAGGTGATAGAGTAGAGAGGATAGTAGTCTCTAGTGGATAGAGATCCATCAGCCAGGGCAGTGAGGATAGGTCTTCTGAGTGGGGATAAGAGTCTTCAGTGGAGAGAGATCCACAAGCCAGTGCAGTGGAGGTAGTAGTCTTCTAGAGGATCACCAACCAGAGCAGAGGAGAAGGAGTTCTCCTATGGATAGAGATCCACAAACTAGATTTAGGGGATCAACATCTCCTTTGGATAGAGGTCCATAAACATTGTAATTGGGAAGGATTCCCAAGAGATTGATTGAGAAAATTTAGTGAAATATTTTCTTCATGGAAGTAGCCATATTTGGGTGAACCACGTTAAATTGGTGTCTCTATTGTGTATGGTGTTTTGTGCATTGCTTTGATTACTGCTATTGATACTGCTATCTATACACTGCATAATATTGATTTGGAAAGAAAAGTAAAAAGTGCTCTTATACTGTTCACCCCCTCTCAGTATAAGCTTGTGTTCTTCAATTGGTATCAGAGCGGGTTCCTTCAGAAGAGTTTAACAACTTGAAGGAAAAGCTAACAAGAACACAATGGATCCTAAGGATGCATCCTCAAGTAATTCAACACCAATATTTGATGGAAGTGACTACATGTATTGGAGTATGATGATGAGGTTCTACTTGATGGCACTTGGCAATGAAGTTTGGGATGCAGTGGAATTTGGATATGATCCAATAGTCAATCCTCCTACAGATAAGGAAGGTAAGCTACTACAACACTATAATTCAAAAGCAATGAATGCACTTGTGAGAGGTTTGCGTAGATCAGAATCTATGAAGGTTATGCATTGTAAAACTACAAAAGAAATGTGGGATAAATTGCAATGTATATATGAGGGAGATAAAAGTGTCAAGAAAGCAAAGATACAAAATATCAAAGGACAATTTGAAGCATTGAGAATGAATGATGATGAAAATATCAGTGCTTATCTAATTTGAATTGATGAGGTTGTTAATGATATGCAAGGACTTGGAATGAATATTGATGAATCAGATGTTTGTGATAAAGTCTTAAGATCTCTTCCAAATAGATTCAGTGAACAGGTTTCTGCTATAGAAATATCATTGGATGGTGATACTTTGACAAGAGATAAGTTGCTTGGTATGCTAACAACTTTTGAGATAAGAACAAAAGATCCTACTTCCAAAAAGGAAGCAACATTCAAAGCAATCAAGGAAACAAAGGGTAAGAAGTCAGAATCAAGCAATGAGTCTTCTAGTGATGAAGAAGCCAATTATGGTAGAAGAGATAAAGGTTCTAGAAGACCCATAGATCTAAGATCTGTTAAGTGTTTCAATTGTGGAAAGTATGGACATTTTGCAACAGATTGTAAAGAACCAAAGAACAACAATGGTGAAGAAAAATAGGATCACAGGTACAAGGAATCAAAAAGATATAGGCATCAAAAGAAAAGCAAGGATGGACAAAGCAGACAAGGAAATAAGTTCTTCCAAAGACAAAAGAGGAGCTACTATGCGGATAATGCAAGTAAGTACTCAAATGATAGTGATGCTAGTTTTTCAGACAATGATAGAGATGAAGTCCTATTTATGATTGAAGAAAAAGAACCAGTTAAGAAAAAGACTCCAGTTATTCTCAAGTGTTTTAGATGTGGTAACTTTGGACATCTTGAAGATGATTGCACAAGGGATGGTTATAGTTTTAGTGATGATGAATATGAAGATGCACTTGAAAGACCAGATGAAAATATTCTAATGGCATTAGAAGAAGAAGTGAGTGATCCTATAGAAGACAAGCCAAAAGAAAGTAATGATGTGGACAAAGGCAAACAAATAGAAGATTATTCAGCAGAGAATGGTTATGATCTCAAGGGAGAACTTATCTATGCCCTTGACACGGTAAATAAGGTAAGGAAGCAACACTCTAAACTTGAAATTCAGTTTCAAGAATGTGATGAAGAAAGAAGATTGCTCATAGAGGATTTAGAAAAATCAAAGGCTAAGGCAAGGAAGTTCAAAGACAAGTTAGAAGAAAAGATTTTGGAATGTGAGAAGTTAGCACAAGAAGTGGCACTACTAAAGGAAGATTTAGAAGATTCCAAGAATAAGCTATACAAGTATGTAAACAGTGCAAAGAGTGTGGATAAAATAATCAAGATACAAAGAGGAGCAACAAACAAAATAGGTCTTGGTTCTAAATAGGTTCAAAATAAATGGGAAGAGGAGTCAACTTCAAGCCTTGAAGAAGAAGAAACTTCAGATGAAGATACATCAGAAGAAGATAGTGTAAGAGGGAGTGAGACATCAGAGGATGAGTTGGACAATAAAGGGTTCAACAAAGATAGGAACAATGCATATAGAAGATACAGATGGAACAACAATCATAATAGGAGACCAATGAGGTCAAGACAAGGAAGCTTCAATGGAAGATGTTTTTCATGTCATAGGTTTGGGCACATGGCTTCATAGTGCAGGACACATGAAAGACATGAATATGGGAATAGATAACTTTTCCATGGGTATTGCTACTCATGTAATCAGTTTGGTCACAAGGCAATGAATTGTAGGGTTCATGATAGAAGAGGATATGGCTTCACTAGGAGAAATCCTAAGACATTTGCACCTCCAAGGAATAATAACATTAAGTGTTATAAGTGCAATAATGATGGTCACACAACAAAATGGTGTAGAGCAGACATTCCAAAAATAGGTATGAATAGGAACATGAACATGAATATGAACATGAAAGAACATGAACAGGAATAGGAACATGAACATGAACATGGATGAGAATAGGAATAGGAATAGGAACAATGGATGATAATAGAAAGAACAAGGATGATGACACGGATAGAAACAATCAGAGGAATCAAAAAATAAGGGAAGAGGATAAAGGTAAAGAACAATGCCTTTTGGGAGTAGAAATACTCCCACCTCAAAATTAACCACCTCAAAAGGAGGTGGGGAGGGGCTAAGCTAAGAGGCTCATTCTTAGCCTCGAGCCCCAAAGGTGACCCTTTGCCATTGATGTCAAAGGGGAGAGATTTGTGTAATGGGGTTTTTTTGGGGGGGGGGGGAATAGGGGAGTAGAATAAAAAGAAAGGTCAGGTTTTGGTAAGAAGAGTATGGGTTGCCATCAATGACAAAGGGGGAGATTGTTGGACATTTTGAGTCCCTAAGTCAAAGTTGTCATTGATGTCACCAGATGAAGTCATCATTAATAATCAAGGATTTCAGAGGAAACAAAGGGGATAAAAATGGTTATTTGATATCCAGGAAGAAGGCCAAAGATCAAGTGAATCAGTGCAGAAGTTAAGAGTTCAAAAGGAGATATAATATTTATTTTTATAAATTATTTAAATTCAGTGAGAATTTAAATTTTATAAATAAATATTATTTACGACATGGAATACAGTGAGAAGGAGATATTTTATCAAAGGTATAATATTATAATAATGGTTATTATAATATTAAAGGTGATATGGTGAAAACCCAAATAAAATATTTATAATTCTTATTATAATATTTTATAATGCAAAAGTGGGTTTTATAAAGTCTAAATATATTTTATAAACCCAAAGGTTGGGTTTAAGACAAAAGGCATTCGAAGCCTTTATAATCTCCACCGACGTCATGGAAGATAACATGGAGAGCATCGACATCTTCAAAATAATGGAGGAAGCATATAAATACAAATGCCCAAAGTTCAATTAATTATCCTTGCTCAAAAATTAAAAATATTGCATGCGAAGAAAAGAGCTCATGAGTTTTTGTAAAAGTCATGATAGAGAAGCATTTAAGGGAGGAAGCTTTAATCCTCGAAGTTGCATAGGACAGCATGGCCTAGTGGTATTTTGGGAAGCATGAAAGCGTTGGCTTGCAAGAGGGTTTGCATTCGAATCTCGATGGGTGCATCGTGAGTTGTGTTGGTTAAGGCACCTACGGCACATGTTCTTTTGCCCAAGGTGGAAGGTGTGAGGAGATTAAGAAGCACATGGTGCTTCGTTAATCTCAAATGAGCACTTGGCTCATGCGGTGACTTTGGCCATGGCTAAGGCGCACATTGGGGGCAACGTTGAGGGTTCGATTCCCTCCGAAGATGAGGTAATATTTTTTGTTTTAATTTTAATTAAATGCCTAAGTTGGAGGTATAAGGTTGTTTAGTGGTTTGTGTTTGGAAAGGTTGCTTTGTAATAAAGTTGTGGTAGTTGAGAATTATCATTAGGATTTATAAGGAGATTTATGTTCTTAACTTTTAATAAAGTCTTAAATTGCTATAGTAGTATATTGGAGGATTAAGACTTTGTGGGTATTGTGTTATTTTGAATTAAGGGTTTTTGTGATTATTGTGAGGGTGTTGATTATTAATCAAGTTGGAGTGATAAGGTGTAAATTTGATATTATTTTTGTGTTATGTTTTGTTGAGAAAATTATCCTCTAACCCTTATTGAGATTGGCAAAGAAGTAATTGTGAGTGTGGCAGATTTGTGAGATCAACTACTTGTCAAGCAAAAAGGTATGGGCAAATTCTTCTTTGGTTGAGTTGATTGAATGGCTTACTAGAAAATAAAGTTTGGAGTGAAAAGGATTTGATTAGGGTTTCCTTTTTGAAAGTGTTTGAGTTAATGCTTCAAGGTTTTCTAAAATTAAGAGTTGTGATTAAAACCTTGTTTTATAAGCATTGTTGTTGAAACCATTGGTTGTGTGAAGAACTTGAGTTAGGGTTTGAAAATATCATGAGTATCATTGTTATGTGAAGAATATTTTATAAGCATGGTTGTTGAAGTGAGTTGTAATGCAAAGAACTTGAACTAGGGTTTGAAAAGATCATGAGTATCATTGTTATGTGAGATTTGTTGTTGAGCATTGTTGGAAATATTTTGAGTTGGATGATACATGCTTGGACTAGGGTTTGTGAGAAAGAGTTGTTTCTTGAGTGATTGGTTGAGTAAGTTGATTGAGCCTAGTCAAGTGGATGTATGAAGTGATTGTTCAAGTTCCATAAAACAAACTATTCTATATTCTGATTTGAGTTGTGAGAATAGAACATATTGAGTCTCTAACAATTCTCTTTATGCTTCTATGATATTGAGTTGAGAAAGTGATTGAGTTTTGAGTATAGAACATATTGAGTCTCTAAAAATTCTCTTTATGCTTCTATGAGATTGATTTGAGTTGAGAAAGTGATTGAGCTTTGAGTGTAGAACATATTGAGTCTCTAACAATTCTCTTTATGTTTCTATGAGATTGGACAAGTTCTGTGTGAACTTGTTAAGCAGATTTGAGGCAAGTCTTTGAGAAATATTTGGACAGGTTTTGAGTGGGCTTATTGAGCATATTTGAGCAGGTTCTGAGTGGACTTATTGAGCAGATTTGAGCAGGTTCTGAGTGGACTTATTGAGCATATTTGAGCAGGTTTTGAGTGGACCTATTGAGCAGATTTGAGCAGGTTTTGAGTGGACCTATTGAGAATATTTGAGTAGGTTCTAAGTGGACCTATTGAGTAGATTTGTGCTAGACCGATTGGACTATGTTTAGTGTAGATTTGAGTGGACTTGTGCTAGACCGACTAGACTGTGTTTAGTACAAGATTTGAGAAGATTTGTGCTAGACCGAATGAACTATGTTTAGTGCAAATTTGAGTGAGCTTGTTGAGTAGACTTGTGCTAGACCGATTGGATTGTGTTTAGTACAAGAGTTGAGCAGAGTTGTGCTAGACCGATTGGACTATGTTTAGTATATAATTGAGATAGAGCTTTGGAGGTGATAGAGTAGAGAGGATAGTAGTCTCTAGTGGATAGAGATCCATCAGCCAGGGTAGTGAGGATAGGTCTTCTGAGTGGGGATAAGAGTCTTCAGTGGAGAGAGATCCACAAGCCAGTGCAGTGGAGGTAGTAGTCTTCTAGAGGATCACCATCTAGAGCAGAGGAGAAGGAGTTCTCCTATGGATAGAGATCCACAAACTAGATTTAGGGGATCAACATCTCCTTTGGATAGAGGTCCATAAACATTGTAATTGGGAAGGATTCCCAAGAGATTGATTGAGAAAATTTAGTGAAATATTTTCTCCGTGGAAGTAGCCATCTTTGGGTGAACCACGTTAAATTGGTGTCTCTATTGTGTATGGTGTTTTGTGCATTGCTTTGATTACTTCTATTGATACTGCTATCTATACACTACATAATATTGATTTGGAAAGAAAAGTAAAAAGTGCTCTTATACTGTTCACCCCCCCTCTCAGTATAAGCTTGTGTTCTTCACTTTGATCTTCAGATGTTCTTTAGCTTGATCTAGTCCTTTGTATTATTTTTAATTCACATTGCACTGTATGCCTCCTTGATTTGGATCCTCTTTGTATTATTTATTATTATCTTTGGAGTTGGTACTTTCATAGGTGGATGCTCTATCACCCGATTCTTGCAAGAGTATATTATCTTTGCCTTTGTCCTTTTTATCATTTTCCAAGTTCTTTATAGAAGCTTTTGAACAAACACTTAAGTAATTCTATCAATCCTCTTTGTTCTATATTCTCATCCTTGTAAAATTTGAATGTAAGTAGTGCCATATATAAGATACTACCATATTCTAAAGGAATTTGAATGTCACTCTTTCCGTTATCAATTAATTCAGTGAGTTGAGCATGTAGATAATATTCCACGGTTTCAAAGTTATATTTTAAATCTTCACTATGAATCATTTTTGAGGTAAGGTCTAAGTCTCCTTCAGAATTTATAAGTAAATTTTTTATTTCAATTTTTATGACACTTTCTCTTTCATTTCTAATAGTGTTGTTCATATCATTTTTCACTATATTCTTTGAGGTAGACATATTTCTTAGTTTTAGTTCTTTATGTTTTAATAATACTTTTGATAGATCCTTTGTAGTAGACTACCTTATGACTCCCTAGTTGAAATTATATGAACCAATTTGATAAAACCTTTTTAGACTTAGATTTTTTAGGATTCCTTATGTCTCTATAGTTATTGGAATGTGTTATAAGTTTGATAAAGTGCTTTGCAATTAATATTTCACCTTTTTTGTTGATTTTGTAATGTTTTGTAAATAAAAATAATCAACTCTTATTTCACATTGTCTCTCATAATGAGCTATGCACTTATTAATTTGAAGTTCTCTATGGTTAGAATTATTTTTTCCCTTTAGTATGAGTATGAGACAAGTGTAAGTAAATAATTTCAACTCATTAAAGTAAATAATGAACTTTTTATAGCCCTTAATATCCAATAGTTTAATATTTCTAAATTTTGATATGCTAAGATTTGATGTACTATACCTTATACCTTCCTAATTTGGAATGTTAGAAAATAATGATAATAATATTTGTAAATTGATATTTTAATTTACCAAGGTTGACAACCCTATATCTCCTACTTGGGGATTTACACATATCTCACTATTTGAATATCAACCAATTTTATAATGTCTTCTACCTTTGTTAAAATTGCTTTCTAAGGTTGATATTTCAATGAAATAATAATTAAATTTTAACCTTATACTTATCACCTTATAACTCCTAATTGGAGGAAAGTAAATAATTAGATGATATACACATTTACCTCCCTTCAACATATAACAAATGATTTGATTGGATGATGATGAGTGTTCTAAATTTGGCATTGATCTTCAATATGTAATATGAGCATCCAATTATCTTTTTGAACATCATTGGTCTTAACCTCACAACCGAAGCATTCAATGCTATTTCTCCTTTTGGATGGCACTGGTCTATGATAGGTTCTCATTGCACTTTGACTCTGAATGATATGCTTTCATTATACACTTTCACTAATCTCTCACTTCATAGTTACATTAATCTTACTTTGATATTACCTTGCTCTTACTTCACTGTTACCTCACTCTTACTTCACTGTTACCTCCAGCTTGGTTGGGTGCTTAAGTAGTTTTGATGCACCTTGGAATTGCACCCACATGGCATTATGATCTTGAAGGGTGTTACATTTTTAATAACTCTTGTTAAGATGCTTTTAAAAAACTTACCTTATTTGAATGATGAGCTATGATGAATATGCTCCTTAACCTCAAAATGATGTTTTCCAATGCTCAAGGAATGGATGTTACTCTAATTATTTCCTTTATGTGTAGATGTTATGGAATATAGGGTTATCTATCAATTGTGGCAAGTGGTAGCCCTTTCATTTACATGTAAATCTTTCTCCAATGTCTATTAAACCTTAGAACCTCTTCTTGCCAAAAGATGCACTATTGTATCTTGTTCTCAACACTTCCATTAGGTGAACAATGAGGTTATTATTTTTGCAAGAGGTTGGTTTCAATTAAATGGTGATTGTAGGATACTTTGAATATGGTTCTATGGTGCTTCGTTCATGTATGTAGGTGCTTCTATTAGATGACAGTTTATCCATGATATAACCTAGTATTTCACCTTTTGATTTTTTGTTGTAATGAATTATCCTTAATGTTATCAATATGCAATGATGATAGCTCCCTTGTGCTATAGGTATGATTTTATGGATACTATATTTCATGGTTTATGGGACATATTTAGACACCTTAATATGAGCCCTTTGTTGGCTCTCTACCTTGCTTGGATAGTGCTCTTTTACTGGCCGCTTTGAAGTGAGTCTTGTTGGATATTGGAGTGTCTTTGAGATACTCAGTCTTTGTCCTCTTTTGCTACATAGGAAAAGATATCATGGTGTAGAAAATTTATGTAAATAGTTTTACAAAAGTTAGAATAGAATACCTTAAATTTGCATCTATATTTGAGATCTTCAAATCTCCTTTTGCAATATTTCTTTCTACTGATTTTGATGGTGGCTTCTTTGTACTATTCCTTGTAGGCAAGGGATGATTTTATGGTGTCTTCCTTACTAGAAAATACTAACCTCTAAATATTTACCTGGATAACTTTAGCACCAATTAATCCAAGCTCTTAACCATGCAATTAAGTTTAGAGGTTTAATTTTGCACTAATGTTCACTTTAACTAAAAATCCTTAGTAAACTTTGTATAACTAATATAGTGCAATAATAGTTTCTCCTTATTACTCCTATAAATGGATCCTTAAAGTAACTAAAAATATGCATTAATTTTCACTGCAACTTAAAATACTTAGTGCACCTTAAGAAATTCTTAAAACAATTAGTATAGTGCAATATTGATCTCACCTTATCACTCCTTCTAATGAACCTTAAATCATGCACTAGTAATCTCTACAACTTAATGTAGTCTTATTTGTTTCAACTAAACAACAGGAAGATGATATTTTTCTTTTTTTTGAAATATATCCAACTCCTATTTAATGTGTAGGTAATAACCTTTAAAATAACATCTCTTCTACACTCTCTTTGAATACTATAATATGCAACCTTCTCTTTGCAACTTCTTAAAACTCTAATATGGTGCTTAATGGAACTTGATAATGAATTAAATTAAAGTTCATTTAATGAACCTATTTGCACCCAAGTTGCTTACCTTAATGATCTTCGAAGATGAAGGATTTTTAGGTGATTAGATTCATCTTATTTTCACCTTTAACTAGATGAACTTGCAACTATTCTTGGTTGTCCTATATAGCTCTTTAAATCACATTTTTGTAGCTTCAAAAACCCTCTAAATTGCTACCCTTTAACTGTATTAGGTGACTACGATCATCCTTCAATATTCTCTCTATAAATATGAAGTTCTGCAACTAGTAATGATGTCCCACTTGTTGCCTTTTCACAATCAATTTCTGCACTGAAATGCTATCCTTGAAACTCAAAAATTTGGTAGGAAAGTCCTCAAAATCATAGTTGAGTTTTTCTCCAAGAACCCCTTCAAGTTTTTGCTATAGAAACCAACAAAAATCCTTTCTTCGTATGAGCCTTATAGCCTTCAAAGTTAATCTTAAAAAATTTCAGGTTTGGTAGTAATTTTTGGCTCCTTTCTCCTTTAACCTCCTTGTTGAATTTTGACTTCAATCTAGGCCTTCTTCTCAAGAATCTAAAAGTATTGAGGTATTCTAAAGTTTGGCTAATTCCTTACCAAATATTTCTCTCTTGGACTTGTTGTTGGATGGCGATAATTGTCCCAATTTCTTCACTATCAGGATCTCCTTAGTAGTGAAATTCTTCAATGAGTTATAGGAACTCTTTTAATGGCATTAGAATTTTGGAATATGGCTCTCCAAGCCTTATCCTTGTTTATCCTTGAGACCTCACCAAGGTCTTCAATATCATAGCTCTTATGGTCTTCAAAATGAGACTTTTTCTTCAACCTTCTACTATGGAAGTGTTGGTAATGACATCTTCCTATCAAATCTCTGTAGTCTGTTTCTTCTAGAATATGGAATAGGACCTTGCTAGTCCTTCTACAATCTACAAGATTCAATGGAGATCACCAACCTCTAATCTTCCAAAAATGGGAGTTCTTTAATGATACCTCTTGTAGGTCTTCTTTAGTTTCTCTGGCTGATTTCTTCAATATGTAATGGAGATCACTAATCTCCTATATTTTTTTGACTCTTCTCTAGAGTCTCTTGAATCAATATTAGGGCTACTATGGCTTTTTCTTCTTCTACACTCTATAGGTATGCAATCTCTAGTAATGGGACCTTTTATTTAGGCCTCCAAATCTCTAATATTCCACTTGTTGCTTCTGGTGCTATATTGATTTCAAAGAAGATATTCTTCCTAGCTCTATGTAGGAAGCTTCCCAACTCACTTTGAATCACATTTTCCTGCAACAAAGTATTAGGAATATAATGGAAAAAATTCTAAATCTAGAGATGATCAATCTTCACTAGTTGATTTGTTAATATAGTGGAATCCTTGTTGAGTCCTAGTATTCACGAGTTTTTTTGCAACCCTGTGGAAATACTCTAGCCAAATGAAATCTTAGAAATTTTGTAAATGAGATTTCTATATTTCTCTCAATCTCTCTTGTGGCTCTCCCTATCTTCTAACTAATCTACCATGGATCTGATACCACTGTTAGCTTTTGATGAGATGGTAGTACAGGAAATACAACCACAAGATGAAAGATAACTATTTTGAGATGACTATAAACTAATGGCACAATATTATGTAGGAAAGTAATGAGATGAACATCTAAAAATAACTCAAAAATATGCCATTAATGAAAGTGACAAATATAATACAATGCTATATAATGGAGGACATGAACACTCCATGAACAGATATGAAAGGACTACATTGTACCATACTATTGAACTATACCACACACTCTCTATATTTACTACTCTATCTCTATATAACACTCACTATGAGGTCTTTATATAGGAAGATATATTTCTTGGCCCTTACTCTACCTATCTACTTGATGTACAAGTGGACTCCTTGTACATTTACAACTTGCACATTGACACTTGTGCATTTATTACAATACTTGAAGTAACTAACTAACTTTACTCTAAAGTAAAATCCTACTCTAGTTATGTACCAAAGGTGGTACATTTACATGTACCTAAATAATGTAATATACTCTCTAACATTTTGGCCAAGTACAGGAGTTATGGTGCTCTCAAGACTTAGCCATTTTTCTCATCCTTTTGCAAACTCTCATTTGCATTTGACCTTATTTTCTTTCGATGCAAAAATATTTGCCAAGATTGTTGTATCCGTTTGAATCAGGTATGAGAGTTGTTCACTCGAGACAACACCATTAGACTATGTCAACCTCAAATTCAAGCATGCAACCCTCTACTGGTTTCATCTACTTAAAGAAATTTGTGAAAACTTTGACAACTCAAAAACTTACCCAAAAATTATTGTTCTTGATTTTGAAGTTTGAAGATATTGTGGCATCTCTAATATTAGAGGATATGATGAGAAAAGCCATGGATAGCACTTCAAAGGAATCCCTAATAGTGAGAGGGCGTGCCAAGGAAAAGGATAAAACAAGATACGATGATAGATCTAAGTCTAGAGGTAGATCCAAGTCTTGTGGAAATTTTGAGAGAAAGCGTTGGAAGTGTGGCAAGCCTGGTCACATGAAGAAGGACTGTAGATCAAAGAATATTGATTCTGGAAAGAGGTCTAATGAATACACTTCCGTAGAGACACATAAATCTACTGATGAAGGAGGGGATGTATATCTGGCATCCTACTCCACACGATCAGATAAAAATTATTTGTTGATCGATACTGGTGCCTCTTTTCATATGACTCCTCACAAGGGGTGGTTCAGTGAATATGAAAGATATGATGGAGGGGGGGTACTGTTGGGATATGATTCACCACTTAAGATCATTGGTTGTGGAAGGGTGAAAATGCTATTGCAAGATGGTAGGGTTAATACCCTTCTAGGTGTGATGCATATTCCAGACCTTGTTAGAAATTTAATTTTTGTAAGCAAAATGGCTTATGCAGCAGTAAATGTTAGTTTCAAAAAATATTCATTCAAAATGGTTCGAGGATCAATGGTTTTAGCAAGAGGAGTTCGTATTGGAACTTTGTACAAGCTATTGGGAAGAACTATGACAAATGAGTGCAATAGCTCAACTATTTTTTAGGTTGAATCAGATAAAAGCTCAACACTTTGGCATCAAAGAATGGGACATATTAGAGAAAAGGAATTGCGTACCCTGAACACAAAATGTATGGTTCATGGTATCCCTGATTGCTCAATGGTTTTTTATTTTTGTGAACACTACATTTATGGAAAGCAGAATCGTGTGAGTTTTCCATTTGGTGCTTCTAGAGCAACAGGGATATTAGATATGATTCATAGTGATATATTTAGTCTTGTCCCTATACCATCACTTGGAAAATCATGGTATTATGCTTCTTTTGTTGATGATTTTTCAAGATATGCATGGATTTATTTTTTTAAAGTGTTTGATAAATTTAGATAATTTAAAGCCCTTGTTGAAAATCAATCTGATAAAATAATTAAGGTGTTGAGGTCTGATAATGGAGGAGAGTATTGTTCAAATAAATTTAAGGATTTTTGTAAGCAGTGTGGTATTGCAAGATAGAAGACTACTCCATATACACCTCAACAAAATGGAGTTGCAGAGATATTGAATAGATCTCTGATGGAAAAGGCTAGAAGTATGCTCAGTGGTGTAGGTTTGACATAGCAATTCTGGGCTGAGGCAGTGAGTGCAATATGCTACTTGCGAAGTCAATCTCCTACATCAGTATTGCCAGATCAAACTCCATTTGAAGTATGGTTTGGTAAGAAATCCTCTCTCTCACATCTTAGAGTTTTTGGTTGTGATGCATACATGCACATTCGAAAGGAGAAAATAAGTAAGCTTGATAATAAGGTTGTTAAATGTATCTTTATTGGTTATAAATACGGTGTTAAAGGATATAAACTTTGGAATCCATAAACTAAAAGAACAGTGTACAGTAGAGATGTGGTGTTTAGAGAAACTAAAAGTGATCACAGGAAGGAAGTAACAGAAGAAGAACTTGAAAAGGTCTAATTTGATCTCATGGAAGAAGATCACACATAAGAGGATTTGGTAGAGGAGCATACAGATGAGGATATGGATGAGGATTTGTATTAGGATGAACAAGAGGTTCATACACCTATGGTAAGGAGATCAACACGGGAAAGAAGGCAACATGAAAGGTACAGTCCATCTGCATTTCCTACTTCTTTTGTATTATTTGTTACTGATGAAGATACTATAACTATTAGAGAAGCTATAAATTTTGAAGAGGTAAACCTTTGGGATGAGGCCATGGATGAGGAAATGATGGCCCTAAAAAAGAACAAAACATGGAATTTAGTGAAATTACCTAGTGGAAGAAAAATAATAGGTTGTAAATGGATTTTCAAGAAGAAGCAGAATGCTGAAGGTAAAGTGGAGAAATACAAAGCTCTCTTGGTGGCTAAAGATTATTCTCAGGTAGAGGGAATTGATTATGGTGAAGTATTTTCTCCTGTTGCAAAGCTAACCTCAATTAGATTTCTATTATCTTTTGTTGCTGCTTTTGATCTTGAAATAGAGCAAATGGATGTAAATATTACATTCCTTCATGGAAATTTGGAGGAAGAAATCTATATGAGACAACCTAAAGGTTTCACTGTTGCAGGAAAGGAGGATCTTGTATGTAAGTTAAATAAATATTTGTACGGACTGAAACAGTCACCTAGAATGTGGTATCAAAAATTTGATACTTATGTCTTAGAAATTAATTTTGTTCGTAGCAATGTTGATCACTGTGTATATTCAAAGAAAACTGGTAATGTACTTTTCATTATAGTTTTGTATATTGATGACATGTTACTAATTGGA
Organism: Wollemia nobilis; assembly: GCA_028583015.1. Classification (NCBI taxonomy): domain Eukaryota; kingdom Viridiplantae; phylum Streptophyta; class Pinopsida; order Araucariales; family Araucariaceae; genus Wollemia; species Wollemia nobilis. Next base: position 6,667,570 of record JAQPPZ010001836.1, on the reverse strand, counting down.
AATAGTAATAAAATGATCAGGGAAGTGAAGTCTCAGTTAGCATCACAGTTTGATATGAAATATCTTGACCCTGCAAATTTTATTTTGGGCATGAAAATAAACAGAGATTGTTCTAACATAAAGCTATGGCTGGATCAAAAAAATATGTTGAGACAATATTAAAGATATTCAATATGTAGGATTGCAAACCAGTGAAGGTACCTATTCCTTTGGGGGAAAATTGTCTGCTGAACAATATCCAAAAATAGAAGAAGAGGTAGAAGAAATGTCCCATGTTCCTTATGCAAATGTTGTAGGTAGTTTAATGTATGCCATGGTCTGTACTAGACCAGACATTGCCCATGCAGTGGGAATTTTGAGCAGATATGCCCAAACCTGGTAAAGAGCATTGGACTGCTATGAAAAGGGTTTTCAGATATCTGTGTGGTACTTCTAATTTTTCAATTTGTTATGAGGGTACAGGTAAAGAAGATAGATCCTTGGATATAGAAGGGTTTGTTGATGCAGATTGGGCTAGAGATCTGGACAATAGAATATCTACTAGTGCTTATGTAGTCAATTTTTTTGGAGTTGTTAGTTGGATGAGAAAAAGGTAAATTGTTGTTGCTCTTTCAGCAACTGAAGTTGAGTACATGGCAACCATCGATGCCAGTAAGGAAACAGTATGGCTACAAATACTATGTGCTAAAATTGGGTTCTTTCAAGGAGCTATGAAGATAAATTATGATAGTCAGAGTGCTATATTTCTAGCAAAGAACCTTGCTTACCATTCCATAATGAAGCACATTGATACAAAGTTCCATTTCAATAGAGACATGATTGAATAGAAGAAAGTGTTGCTGGAGAAAGTGGATACAAAGGGAAATGTTGCAGATGCTTTAACCAAGGCAATTAGCATAGAAAAGTTCAAATTTTGTACAATTGAAATGGCTTTGGCAAAGTATGGAACAAGTGGAATAATGTTGGATGTGTCTCATCCTTTGCCAAGGAAATACTATACGACAGGCATGAGAGGGTAAGAGGAGCAGAGCTCCTCACGAGGAGGGTGAACCCCTCCCCGGGGGTGTCGAGGAGGGTTCAGGGGGGGCAATAGCCCTCCCATCTATGCTAAAGGCATCCGTCGAAGGCGGTTTCTAGCAACGACGAAAAAAAATTTCCCCCTTTTTTTGGAGCGATTGGCGGAGCGATTGTCGGGATTCCCACGGTTGGTGGGTGGTTGGTGTGTGTGGGTGGTTTAGCCCATGGTATTGTGCCCATTGTATTATAATACCACATAGTGGTTTAGGGTTGTGAGAGTTTCCTTTATATTTATTGTAATGTCCCATTTTCAGGCAAGAAAGGAAAATAATAATATCGAGGAGTGGCTCTTGTTTTGTTGGAGTAGCCCACATCAGGTGAACCAGGGTAAATCTCGTGCGTTATTGTGTGGTGTCATTTATTCTAAGTTATTTATTTTTGCATTATTTTTGGAATAAGTTTTTGTAGATCTCTTCAACCTAGATTATTACCAATATTCTTCAAAACCTCCTTATTAATGAGTTGATAAATCCAAAAAGCATAATCCATACCAAAAATATTTTAGTATTTTTTTGTTTCCACTGAAAAATTTTCACTCCAAGGTCTTAAATATAATGCATCTTTACCCCTAAACCATGAGCCTCCATCCATTATTTTATACCTTATTTATGAACTAGATAAAATAATGAGAAAATTTTCTTTTGGAAGAAAATTCATGGAGTAATTTGAATTCAATCCCCATTTTCACTTGATCCAATTTTGAATCTTAGAAAAACCTGGTCAATATCCATGAAACTTACATATTAACCCTCTAGTTTTAATAACCATTATATCATGCTCAATCATCTCATCCTTGATAATCATTTTTGGTGTAGAATTTGCTACCTGGATTGGGTTTACCATAGATTTGATCTTCCTCTTATTGCTATTTAGGGCATCCATACTTCCAACTTAGCCATTCATACTTTCAATAAGAACTTTCATAAATGAATTTCTTTCCATGTTACCTAGATTTTCTTCAAATGAATCCTTTAAAAATTCCTAAGCTCTAGAACAAGAAGTGGCACTTGTTCCTTGATCACACTTTGCTTTCTACTTTTTGCTTCCTTGCTCACATTTCCTCCTTACTCATAGCTTGTTCTCACACTTGCATTTTATTTTACTCACACTCACACTTGCTTCTGATTGCACTTGCTCCCAACTCATGCTCATACTCGCTTTTGACTACACTTGGTCCTAGCTCATACTCACTCTCACACTCTATCACACTCGCTTTCTACTGCACTCACTCTCAGCTCGCACTTGCACTCACTTCTGGCTAGACTTGCTTCCGGTTGCACTCGCTCCCAACTCATGCTCACACTCACTTCCAACTGCAATCACTCAACTTTACCTTCTCTTTAAGAATACCTTGTGTATTTTTTTGAGAGCATTACCCTTGCTATTTAATCCTAGTATAATAATGCCTTGAAATTCCTTCAATGGGCTCTTTTATTTATTTTAACTTTTTATTCCTTTTAGCTCATTTTATTCAACAATTTTAAGACTCACCATTCAATATACAATTTTATATTTAAAAATAAATTATTGCACCTTTTCACAAGCACATAATCAAAATCTTCTTAGCACTCATATCTCTTTGCATAGAGCTTTGAATGGATCCAACTCTTCAATATATCATAATATTTTGTACCATATCAAGACATTTCAATGAACTCTTTTGCCAATATAAGTCTTTCCACTGATATAGTCATGAACTCTTGTTCTTGGAGCATAAGATAACTTTTTGCTCTCTTAGTCTAACTCACTAATCTCTTCGAACTAGTGTTTAGTTTTTTTCAACTACTAATAAAGCTTAATTTTTTCATGTTATGTCTTGAACTAGTAATCTCCATTAGATTCCTCACGATATGATGAGATAAATAAATCTGAACTTCATGCAAATTCTAGTCCAAAATTTAACCTAAAAATCTATTAGAGAGATTTGAAATTTTTTTGAGTAAAACTTAGATTATATCATCATTAATCAAAACATTGTAATAATATCCACCAACAAAAAAATAAATTTAGGTGGATAAAGAGTAAAGAATCCATAACTGAGTACACATAAGAATAAAAGCTAATGGCAAGAGACTATAGTTGTATCCTGCTACAATATGCCTAATATAATCACTCATCCTTGGGAGAGCCTGTCATGTAGAGAAGTCTTGAGCTTTGAGCTTTGAGCAGAGAGCCTGTATTTCATTATATCTTCTAAAGTCTTCCATTATAGCAGACTTGTCCTTTGATATTTTGTTACATGTACTAGATGTTACTGATAAGCTTCATCAGAAAAAGAATGCAATAAACAGTGATGAACTAGTTCAAGATTTTAAGGATTTTAAAATAATGTTAAATAAAGTATCTTATACCTTAAGAAAAATAAGCATTGATTACTAATGAAACCTTTAAGATAGTGTGTCTATTTTTCTATGCCTAATAAAATACAACGAAATAAGAGATTACAATTCTCACTTAAAGAACTTGAAAAGATGAATTAAATATTAAAAGCATCCAAGGCATATAACTCATCAATGAAAAATTTTGTGCTCTATTTTGCTCATGAAATAGAAGAACTTCAATTAATTTTGCATCAAATTACCACATTCTAAAACATCTAACCATTTTAGTACTTTCGAAAGCTATAATGCCTATTAATTTCCTTGCTTTCCATATTAAAGAATATTTTACTCTAATTTGATAACCTCTTTCTTCTTTATGGAAAGAGAGTGGACACAAGGCTCACTGAGCTCATCGTGACTCCTAGAACCCTCTTGTACAATTCATTACCTTGAAGTATGTCTACCATGACATAGTGACGAAAGTATGCTTATAAGAATTTCTTTACTTTACCGTTATTTGTGGTCATTAATGACCAACATTGCTTGTTTTCATTCTATATTTTTTCTCTCAAATGGATTTTGTTATCCAATAAGGTAATCAATATTATATTTGTTTATTTTATTCCACTCAAATCTAGTGGAATATATCTTGCAAGAAGGTAACTAATTTGCATTGCTTGTTGTCCTTTGTTCAATATCTCGAATAAAATTAGTTATGCAATAATACAACTAATGTTTTATCGTATTTCATTTTCTAATGTCTTCTATTGTGTCATTTTTCTAGTTTTCACCTTTCTTGACCAAGTTCTTCATGATTTCTAAAAGTACTTGTCTTCTCACCAACTTTGTAGTGGTTCTCTAAAAGAGGGAATTCATGAGATGGGGTATGCACTCCCCCCATTGGGTGCCCTTCTAGGTGATTTCAAAGTTGTTTCCAAATGTGTTTACCTTTGTAAAATCATGGAAAGTTGCTTGGTCACCATTAAGATAAAAATTGACTAAAGTTACCTAATTAAAAGGATTTGGGAGTCGTTGCCCATTGGTTAGAGTTAGACTCAAAATTTAATGGTTCTTTTTTTAATAAGTTATATGCAAATTCTATTGGAGGACACTCCCATCAAAATGCCAAAATATTACATTTATTGTTAGGTCAATCAAACCATATCCAACACGCATTTTTATGACTTCATTTATTTAATTTATTAAATATATTCTTCAACTTCCTTGAAGTGCTATGTTTCCACAATAAACTCAACATCAATTGATTAAGAGATAAAATCTCACTTGGTCAGTTGCTTTCTAAAATTTATATTTCACCAAGATGGAGATCAACACCACAAATGACTAAATTATCTACTATCCAAATTTCTTCTCTATAAATATGCTCACATTTCCAAGAGATTACCTCTAATAGTAGGTGATGAATATCAAAAATAATATTATTTTTTGTCCCCATAGCCATTTTTATTGATAGCATTGATGATAACTTATAATTCCCCTCTATTGAAATTATTTCCATCCTTTTTTTCTATTGCAATTTTAATCCATGTAAGAAGTGCCCTAGCCTTTGCATAGTTGTTAATTGAAGTTCCATATGATTCTAAGAAAGTGAGGAGAATTTTACCTTCATTATTTCTAAAAACACCACCTCCACTAGCTTTTCCTAAATTTCCTTTAAAATCACCATCAAAATTAATTTTGATAAATCCAAATTTTGGACATTTTCATTTTACTCTAGATTGAAGTAGATCCTTTGTTTTAATTCCATTATTGCAGATGACTCTTCCATGTATGTTTAAATCCTGTAACCAAGTTGTTACTACCTCTTTTTCTACACTTGAGATTTCCCATGATGAGCACCATATTTGTAGGTATTCTACAAGAGAGACAATAATTCAATTCATAGGTATTCTACAAGAGAGACAATAATTCAATTCATAGGTATTCTACAAGAGAGACAATAATTCAGTTCCAAACTTAGGCACAATTTTGAGATTTATTTTTAAAAATTTGATCAGTCCTTTCAAGCAATAAATTCCAACAAATAATGGTATGCCCAATCCTTAACATAATACATAGTGCTTTAGCTTTGAAATAACTAATCCAACATTTCATCAACTCTTTTAATATTTTTATCAATACTTCTTATACACATCTGTTGTAAATGGTGTGAGCAAAGGGACAATGAAGAAGTAAATGGTCCGATGTCTCTAAATCCTTCTCAGACAAGGCACATATAAAAGGTCCATGATATCCTCTTCTTTGTAGATTTTATCATGTATAAATATTGCTTTGAATTGCTTACCAAAGGAATTTTGAGGCCTTAGGGAGAGCCTTCAATGACCAAACATTATTTCAAGGAAAATATTTGATTAAGAAAAATTTTGATTGCTCTAAATCCTCATATCCCAACTTTATTGAGTATCCACCATCCTTTGATAGATTCCAAACCAACTCATCATTTTGTGTAAAAATCAACAAATAAAACTCTTGAAGCATATTTTGAAGTTCATCTACAATTTGTTTGAGTTTCTCTCCTTCGACTAGGTTACTAAAATAAATCCATGATTTGGAGTTGCTCATATTAATATAGTCTTTGACCTTTGGATATTTACAATCTAGGCATGCTTGAGCCAATGGTTGCCATTTTGAGTTAGATATAAGAGGATAAGGCTTCAACCAAGCATCAAACCAAAAAATTGCATAATTCCCCTCATTGATTGACCATCTAATATGTTTTTTTATCAATTGCAAACTATTTGATATGAAGTTCCATGTTGATGATCCTTCAGATAAGGTTCTTTTCCTAAATAAATTTACTTCATCAAGAGAACCTATATATTTTTGAAGTAATTTTTTTGCCCAAATATTTCTTTGATCTCTAAATAATATCCACCCAAACTTTGCCTCTAATGCCAAACACATAAGTCTACAATTCTACAAGCCTGCTCCTCAAATATTCTTTCCTTTGCAAGCCCTATCTCACATACAAAGAGGAAACCTAAATTTTTTCTCACAACCTTCCCAAAGAAAGTTCCTTTGAATTTTATCAATTTTTGATGCTATACCTTCTAGCAATCTTGAAAGTGACATCATATAAATAGGGATGGATTGCAATGTAGTCTTTATGAGTTGTAGCCTTCCTACCATGGTTAAGAACTTACATTTCCAACCTACCAAACAAGTCTTCATTCTATCCAAAAAAGAGACCCAAAACTTCTATTTTCTTTCCATTATGAAACAAAGGAATACCCAAGTAGGTTGATGAAAAATTTTCAATTTTAAACCCTAAAATATTCACAATAATTTGTTTTGAATCTAGGGCAGTTTTAATGAAGAAATCTTGGGTTTTGTAGTATTAACCAACTGTCCAATAGCCTTATCATAGCATGGTAATATTGATGTACACTCCGTGGCCTCACTGACTAAGGGATGGCCTAAAAGAAAAGTATCATCAACAAATTGGAGATGAGATTCGAAGGGATCATTTTTTGTAACTTAAATACCTTTGATTTTTCCTTCCATATTCTCCTTTGAGAAAGCTCTCCTTAGTGTTTCTACAATAATAGTGAATAAATAGTCTCAGGGGGACAACACAACGGTTCGGGGTTTGGCTCTTCTTTGAGAGGTCCAAGGTTCAAACCACTTTGTGTGTGTGTGTGTGTGGTTGTGTCTTAATCCTCTATTGATAAGTTTAGCACTCATCCTTATGAGAATTCATGGTTAGGAGGGGACTGCTCAACCCTAAGTGTCGGTCATAGAAGTTTCTCACACTAACCTAATCCAAAAAAAAAAATAGTGAATAGATAAGGAGATAGTGGATCATCTTGAAAAAGTCCACAAAATGACTTAAATTAAACAACAATATAACCATTGATTAAAATGGAGTATTTAACAATGTTATAACAACATTTAATCCATTCACACCAACTATAATCAAAACCAAGCTTTATGAGAATATCATGTAGAAAAATTCTAGGAAACCCTATCAAATGCTTTGTTCATATCTAATTTCATAAGGATACCTAGTTTTTTATGGAATGAAGAGAATGTGTGGCCTCCTATGCAATGATTATACCATAGAGAATTTGTACCACAAACAAAACCACCTTGTTCCTATGAGATAAATTAGAATACATTTTTAACTTGTTTGCAATAATTTTTCAAATGATCTTATAAATCATAGTACAAAGGCTTATTCGACAAAAAATATCAAAATAGTTTATCGCCTTTCTTGGGAACCAATGTAATAAACGTTGCATTGATCTCACTTATTATAGCATTCCTTTTTTGGGCCTCTTCAATTGTAGCTAATATATCTCTTTTTAGTAAGTCCTAAAAATTTTAAAAGAAAATTGCAAGAAAACCATCGGGGCCAAGTGCCTTGTTAGAATGGAAAGAGAAAATTACTTCATGTAGCTCCTCCATAGATATCTTCTTCATCAACCTTTCATTTTGTCCATGTGATAATTGATGGAATATTTTGTAAAAGCTTATCTTGTGCCTCCTTATCTTGCCCAATATATGACAAAATATTTTTGAAATAATTATTTGCTTCCTTTCTTATATATTTTTCGTCCTCAATATTTCTTCCATTTAGAGTTAAAATATTTTTGATGTGATGAAAATAAAATTTTGTTTTTTTTGTAGCATGATTTTTTTTTTGTATTTCTATCTCCTTCTTAGCCATTTCTTCCTAGATTTTTTGAACCAATATCACTCATCCTTTTCCAATCCATTATGATAATAAAAAAGTAATTGTTTTTCTTTCACACAATGATCCATTACATTAGTTTCTACTATCTTTTGTAATTTTTTTTAAGCTTGGATTCAATTTCTTTTTCTTTAAAAATGTTACCAAAATATTTGGCATTTCAAATTTTCATTTGCTCTTTTAAATATTTCATCTTTTGAATAGACATGTACATACATAATCCTTCAAATTTTGATTCCCATATGGAAAAAGTTAGGTTCTTGGATTTTATGAAGCAAAATGGCTTTGGATAACCATTATTGGGTAAATCACAAGTCAAAAGAATGGGTTTATGATATGATCCGGCTAACAATAAAATATCTAAAAATATTTTATACTTTGTTTGCAACCATTTATTGGATAACAAGAATCTATCCAATCTTTATGCTATATGAGTTTTCCCAATGCATCTATTACCCATGTATATTGAAAACTTGAAGGACTAACATCCCAAAGGTCATTTGAATTGACAAATGAAGCAAAATCTTGCATTAATTTAGACCATTATGAAATACCACCTTTATTTTCCAATGGAGATAGAACAATGTTGAAATCACCCCCAAGAATCCATAGATCACAATGAATCATCATTGTATTTAACAAAAATATGCTAAGGTCCTTCCAACATCTTTCACGAGGAGTAACTATAGTTGGAGCATATACATTTATAACCCCAACTTTGATGTTTTCCTCTTTGCCATAAAATAGTCCAACACCCCAATTACTTTTTGCTTTTAATAATTATCCATCTCATTTGCATTTGTCTCATATTAATGCAATACCACCTGAAGCTCTTGTAGAAGAAACTGCTAAACAATAACCGAACTTCCACATCTTCTTAAAAGCATCCTTACATTCCTCACTACTTAATTTTATTTCTTATATTAAAATAAACTCATAAATATAACAACCTATTAATTCCTTAATAACTCTTTTTTTAGGCATCTTATTCATACCCCTAATACTCCATGATATCATTGTCATTGTCATCACTTTTTATTTTTATTAGTGGGCTTAGCCCCACTTCTTGTTAACACCTATGATATTTTTAATTGGCTTCCTAGATCGATATCCCTTTGAGTTTCTTCTAAATATTTATGTTGCTCTAAAGAATCTAAATTGCAAGGAGCAACCTCATTAGAATTTTCTTCTTTATGTTGCTTTGAAAACCCTAATGCACACAAATGATCCTCCATAGTCATTACTTTCTTATGTTGGCTTGTAATCCCTAAATTTCCTTGGATATCCTCCATATGATTTTCTTCTTGCACTACTTTCATTTTTATTGTAAGGAGAAGATTTTACCTAGATTAAGTTTGACCTCCTTCACCTCTTTGCTTTAAAATTCATCTCACCATATCCCTTTGCTTTAAAATTTGTCTTTCCATCTTCCTTCGCACCTTTAACTCCTATATTTGAACTTGTGCATTGTACTTCCTCATCCCTCTTGTCATTTTTTCTTCTAATGGTTGACTCGCGTGAACTATAATGACTTTTGTCATTTGATGATACAAAGAGGTATTTCTTGCCACTTTCTTAGGAGTGGTGAATCCTTTATTTGACCTAGCTTCTCCTATGATATGATCTCCTTGTTTCATATTGAAGTTACCCTCATGCCCAAAATTTCCCATATCTTTCTCCATTATTTTCACTTTGTAGTCTCTTGCCATGTGTCTGGTTTCTTGATTATGAAAAACAATATTTTCATAATCCACTTGATCCCATTCTCTTCATTCAAATTTAATCCTAATGGACTACAATAAAGGTTTTGAAATATCCATGACAACATGCCTTCTCTCCTTAGAAGTTTTTCTTTCCTGGATAAACTCACCTAGAGTATTACCAATATTTTTCAAAACCTCCTTATTGATGAATTGATAAGGAAGTCCAAAAAGCCTAATCCACATCGAAAGATTTTTAATAGTCTTTGTCTCCACAAAAAAATTGCCACTCCATTGTCTTATATATATATCGCATTTTTACCCTTAAACCAAAGGCCTTCATCCATTATTTTATCCCTTATTTTTCAATTAAAGAAGATAATGAGGAAAAATCCTTTCAAAAGAAAGTCATGAAGTAATTAAAATTCAATTCCCACTTCTAATTGATCTAATTTTGAATCTCATAAAAACTTGGCCAATATCCATAGAACTTACATGTTAACCCTTTGGTTTTAAGAACCATTATATCATGCTCAATCATGTCATCCTTGATAATCATTTCTAGTGTAGTATCTACTATTTGGATGGGGTTTGCCATAGATTGGTTTTTCCTCTTATCGCTAATTAGGGCATCCATACTTCCAACTAAGGCATCCTTACTTCCAACTAGGGCATCCTTATTTTCAATAAGTACTTCCAAGAATGACTTTCTTGCCATGCTACCTAAATTTTCTTCACATGAGTCCTTCAGTTTTTAAGTTTCTCCTAAGATCTGGAACAAGAAGTGGCACTTGCTCCTTGATTGCACTTTGCTTTCTACTTCCTAATTCCTACTTGTGCTTTCTACTTCTTGCTTCTTGCTCACGCTTCCTACTTGTTCTTGGCTCACTCTTGCTTTTGGCTTGCATTTGCTTCGAGCTCGCACTCCTGAAAATTTGATGGTTAAATGATAGACAAGGGTCATTTTAGCCTTTAAAATATAGGTATTATTTTTTAATGTCCTTAAGAAATGTTGGAACACCTATCAGCTTGATGTGTGTTAGGATCCCATCCTAATGTTATTTTGTAATTCTCATTATTATGTAATGACCCACTTCCAATGTGGGGGGTTTCTAATATAATGTTATTTAATAATACTTTGTAATGGTATGTGGCAAGTAAGGCACCTAGCCAAGTGGTGCCATCACATGTAATCGTTATCAATATTGTAACCGATGTTTGGTAGAATATTCTAGCTCGAGTGGTATTTTGCATGTAAGCCAACTCTTGAGCATTTAGGTAGGATTGCATGTAGCTTTCTATTTAAAAGACATAAAGTCATGTACGAATATATCTTTTTGCAAGTTAAGAAAATATTGAAGGAGGTTGCCCCCTCAAAAAGGCTTGTGATTCTGAGTTATTTGTGAGATTGTTTCAATTCTACAATTACTTTATGCAGTGTTATTATGTTATTACATGTATTTTAGTTTTTTTTTCAATATTTTATGTGTGTGAGCTTTATTCTAATAGTAAGTTCCTTACAAGTGGTATCAGAGCACTTCCAGGCCCGATTTTTGCTACAATTGCGATAATTCTTGCTCAGCCATTTTTGCTTCTTTTTTTTTGAATTTGTATGGTGGAAATAGTAGTCGCGACCACCACAATATTCTACATTGTTCGCCCTAAAATTCACCATACAGATCTTCGCGCAGTCCGCCCCTATAACCACCATGGCCATTTCCACTTGTTAGGTATAAATTTTATGTGTTTTTTCATTTTGTTTTCCATTACTCAAAAAGCCAAAAAAAAAAATATATATAATATATATATATATATATATATATATATATATATATATATATATATATATATATATATATTTTTTTTTTAGTAGTTGAGTAGGCTGGAAACCCTTTTAAAATATCATGAAGGATTTGTCGTTATTGGCTAAGCTAGATAGCCCATAAAGTGTCTAGTGAAGTTAGGGGTGATCAGGCAACAATACCCAAATCTCAAACAACACTCGCATACGAAATCGAGCTCCCAAACATCTTTGGGTGTATCGGGAGACCATTCTAGGTTGAACAAAATTTTATCTAGTACAAACCTTTAGTCCATGGGACACAACATCTCGGATGATTACCCTCCCATACTATCAGAGGGACAAATAGTGTGCTTAAGGGTATGTGTGGAATCCTCCTTGGATAGTGGTCTTAAATATTGGTCTGAGCACTATTGTTCATCACTGCGGTATAATAGAGGGCCTATGGGTGTTACATACTCCTCTACCTAGCATACCCTGGTTCTGTTAAAAACTTCAACCTGCAAAAATACACATCTCCCTGTTCTACTAAACCTGCATTCACGATCACAAAAAGTGAGCATACGGAGGACTTCCTTATCACAGAAGAACGCACTTTGCATTCACCAACAGTTAGAACAAAATCTGCAAGTGTCTATAATAGTCTAAAATATTCTAGTATGATCCATATCAGTGGCAATAACAATCTGGTCAGTGATAGAACCAGTTAGGTCAGTGACAGTAACGGTTAGGTCAATGACAATACCAGTTGGGTCAGTGACAGTCACAGTCAGGTCAACAATAGTGACAGTCACAGTTGGGTCAGCAACATTAATAGTAACAGTCGACTATAATAGTTAAAAAATACAGGTGGTCAAGGTCAGAAACAGAACCATTAGTGTCAGTAACTACAATACATGTGACAGGACAGTGACAAGCTGGTCAGTTGATAGAACGTGCAGATTAGAGACAGTTGATCCAGTACCCAACTTGTGAACCGTAGCTCCAAATCAAAAACTAACTGCATCAGTAGACTCAAAAAAAAATCAATAAATCAAAATTAGAATATTTTACTACTTTTTGATTCTACACTCAAAGAATAAAAAAAAACATGCAAATAGGAGCTATAATGAAGTTGTATTGGTTTTATTATTACTTTATTTTGAGTAATTTTTAAACCAAAAATAGGGAAAAATAACACTAAAAGTCATAAAAATCCCTAGATAACCCCAAAAATCCTCAAATTTATTTTGTTATCTTAGTTAGCCCCTTCTGCACCTCTCAAAAAATTTGAGTCCTAACTCCCTATTTTCTTGAAATTCCTCAAATTTGTCATTTTCAACTAGCCCTTTTTGGCCAAATATTCCATAAATACAAAATCTAAGTCTATGGTGCCCAAAAATTCGTGTTGTGGGATATAGCTCATTGTGATTGTCTTTTCGAGCTGATCATCTTGATATATAACACCCAAGCACTTTTTTGGACTCCTTACTAAAAATAGTAACTCCTAAAACCACACTTTTATTTTTAGTAATTCAGTAAAAAAAAGTTCATGGCTATCTCAAATGGTAGGTGGCACTTGTGGACATCAAAAATAGGTAGAGCAAAACACTGCTACAGTGTTGGATAACCTACTAAGTGTTGTTACTAGCTTGCAAACCACAAGTTAAAACTTGATGGCAGAATTTCAAACTTCCAGAACTGAACAAAATACCTCTAGAATTCGCCTAGAAGACCAGCTTGCAGAAGTTGGGTCCAAATTGCAAGGTGTTCCAAGCAAGTCTGAATATCATACTGAACACTCACATTTCGATCAATGTCAAGGAAAGGAAACATATGACTCTCACCTTTGCTTTTATCGTGATACTTCCTTTCAAATGCCGAAACTAGACTTTCCTAAGTTCAATGGAAAGGATGTAGATGGGTGGTTATGTCGTGTTGCTCAATTCTTTAGACTCCACAATGTCCCCATGTATCACCAAGTTCAAATGGCTTCTTTCAACTTGGAATCTAAAGCCTTACAGTGGTACCAATGGTTGCAGAAAACTCTCCCTGATCCTTCTTGGGTGGACTTTGAGTCTCAATTACTCATTCGCTTTGGCCCTAGTGAGTATGATGATTTTACAAGAAAGTTGACAAAGTTGAGACAAACTTCGATAGTTCGAGATTACCAAATACAATTTGAAATATTGACCAACAAAACTATAGGAATGAATGATGGGTTCTTTATGAGTTGTTTTGTTATGGGTTTGAGGGAAGATCTCCAAGTCGAGGTCGTGATGTTTAAACCACAATCCATGATGCAGGCTATCAAGTTGGCTCGTTTTACCGAGTCTAAATTTTTAGCTCAGAGGCAGATATCTAAATTTCCACAGGCTAAACCCTCTTTTCCTCCTAGATTCTAAAATCAAAATGAACAAAAACTTGTTCCACCCATTGCAACACCCAAATGTCTAACCACTGCTGAAGTGGATGCGTGACGCACCCAAGGGTTGTGCTACAATTGTGATGAAAAGTTTTCTCACGGACATAGGTGCACCCAAAATAAGTTGTTCATCATCGATGCTGATGAGCTTGACACCAGCGACCACAATGATGATGATACTGAATCAGTAGAGCAACCAACCAAACTGGAGGAAGAAAACCAGGACGAACCATAGGCTGAAATTTTTGTTCATGCTCTTGTTGGCATTACTACTCCCCCAACCATGAAAGTTGTGGGTTATGTCAAGGGCCTGCGTCTTACCATCTTGATTGATTCTGGTAGTTTACACAATTTTATTGATCCCTACATTGCCAAATAGGCAAGTTGTTACGTACATACATGTAATTCCTTTGAGGTTATGGTAGCAAATTGCAAGACCTTACCTTGCAAAGGTAAATGTCGTAATGTTAAGGTCAAGATTGGGGACTATGAGCTCAAACAGGATATGTTTGCACTTCAACTAGGGGGATGTGATATCTTTTTAGGAGCTCAATGGTTGGACACATTGGGAGTCATCTCATGGCACTTTGACGAGCTTTGGATGCGATTTTCACAGAATGGATAGTCCCACATTCTCCATGGCTTAAAAGCAAGGCCTTCACCTATTATCAGTTCCAACCGGATGGAGAAGTTAAAAAATCATCTCGGGGTGTCATAGCTCAGATTTTTGCGATTTGACCTCATCCTTCAGAGGAGGATTATGTCCTTGAAGATTTACAACTTATTTTGACCAAGAACAATTTTGTTTTTACTGAGCCATCAAAATTACCACCTCGTCACTCTCATGACTATGTTATTCCTTTGTAACCTGGAATTGCACTGCCCAACATTAGACCGTACCAGTATCCTCATGCTCTTTAGTCAAAAATCGAGAAGTTAGTACAAGAATTGTTAAAATTCAGTGTCATTCAACCAAGCAACAGTCCTTACACTTCTTTAGTTTTACTGGTTTCCAAAAAAGATGGGTCCTCGCGGTTGTGTATCGATTACTGAGAGCTCAATAAACTCACCATCAAGGATAATTTTCCTATTCCGATGGTGGATGAATTACTGGATGAACTTCATGGGAATATGTATTTTTCCAAACTCGACCTTCGCTTGAGGTACCATCAAATTAGGCTCAAGGATGAGGATATTCCCAAGACTGCTTTCCGTACTCATGAAGGTCACTATGAGTTTTTGGTAATGCCATTCGGCTTGACTAATGTCCCTTCCACTTTCCAAAGCCTCATGAGCAACATTTTTCACCCATTCCTTTGAAAGTTCTTCCTAGTCTTCTTTAAAGATATTTTGGTGTATAGTCTCTCATGGGAAGAGCATCGTATTCATATGAATCAGACTCTCCAATTATTGGCACAACATCAAATCTATGCTAAGCATTCCAGGTGTTCTTTTGGGTTGACATAATGGAATACTTGGGACACATTATTACTAAGGATGGCATCAAAGTTGACCCCAAGAAGATCCAAATGGTTCAGGAATGGCCAAAACCTCACACTCTCAAAGGTCTTAGGGGATTTTTAGGGCTTATAGGTTATTACCATAAATTCGTTTGTAACTCTGATAAAATTGCAGCTCCCTCACTTCCATGTTAAAGGACTCTTTTACTTGGACGGGACCCGCTAAACAGGATTTCCTAGAATTGAAGCATGTTATGACCACTACGCTTGTTTTGGCCATGTCGGATTTCTCCAAACCGTTTGTCATTGAAAGCGATGCTTCAGGTCATGGTATTGGTGTAGTGTTGATGCAAGAAGGGAGACCCTTGGCCTTCACTATTAAAGCTCTCTCCAACTGTAATTTGGGGAAATCCACTTATGCCAAGGAGATTGATGAAGATCCACAAATAACTCACAACAGATTCTTAAATCTCATTCATTACAGTTGGAATTGATTTACAATAATGGCAACAGTCTGCCATTTAAAACTCCTTCACTCTGGAAGATAGTTATTTTCTTTCCTTTTACAGCATCTTTCGCCCAGGAAGAATAACAGTCTAAACTGGTCCAGAATCGCCCTCTTGCCTTCACGTCTGCAACTATGGCTCAGCAGTTCTCCGACCCTTGTGCATGCCTTCGCTTCCCCTTTTAACATCTCTGGCATGACTCTTCGTTTCAATTCCTGTGCCTCTTCGTTGTCTGTGCTTTCGAGCGCCTTCCTTTTCGACCCTTGATCTTCGTCTACTTTCACTGCCCTTGGTGCCACGTGCTATTCAGTGCTGCCATTGTAAGCTCGACCCACCTGTCAACCATGGATGACGTTCGGTATACCACCGCTCGACCGTTTCCTCTGTAACGGCTCCTGTAACCGTCTGCGCTTTCTCTTCTTTTGTTTGGTCACGAAAATGCGACATGTCGCGATATCGCGACACTTTTGGCTTCCCTGCCTTCTTGCCCTCTTCGAGTCACGAAAATGCGACATGTCACGATATCGCGACAATTTTGGCTTCTCCGCCTTCCTGTCCTCTTCGAGTCATGAAAATGTGACATGTCGCGATATCGTGACACTTTTGGCTTCTCTGCCTTCCTGTCTTTTGAGTCATGAAAATGCGACATGTCACGATATCGTGACACTTTTGGCTTCTCTGCCTTCCTGTCCTGTTCGAGTCACGAAAATGCGACATGTCGCGATATCGCGACACTTTTGCCTTTCGGCCTTCTTGCCTTTCTTGAGTCACGAAAATGCGACATGTCACGATATCGTGACACTTCTCTCTCTTGCGCCTCCCATCGTCTTCTTGTCACGAAAATGCGACATGTCGCGATATCGTGACATCTTTTCCTTTCGGCTCTTCTTTCTCTTTTTGGTCGTGAAATCGTGACATGTCGCGATATCGTGACATCTTTCCTTTCTGGCTCCACCTCGCCTCTCGGGTCGCGAAATCGTGACATGTCGCGATATCGCGACAGTTTCCTCCCTTGCTTCTTTTCTGCTTCTTCGGTCGCGATTTCGTGACATGTCGCGAAATCGTGACATTTTCTCCTCTATGCCTTTCCTGTCTTCTTTCGGTCACGATTTCACGACATGTCACGAAATCATGACATTTTTGCTCCATGCCTTCTCTCTCCTTCTTCTCCTTGAGTCATGAAAATGCGACATGTCGCGATATCGCGACACTTTTCTCTGTCGCGATATCGCGACATCTAGGTAAACACTTAGAATTTTTTTTTGTCGATGCAAGATTGCTCTTCTGCCATCGGATGCTCCTGCATCAGACACTCGGGGTAGATTGAGAAGTGTCCTTCACTTCTGTACTGTTGGAGGAAGACCCAGGCGGTCGACCTCTACTTTTGACAACCAAGTTGCATCTTCGATAGGTCTGCCCTTCCACTTGACCAGATATTCAGAATACTGCCTGTTCTTGGTACTTCTGCCTGCTCGAGTGTCTAGTATTTCCTCGATCTCGTCTGCTGCTGAAGTAGATGTTGGAATACTCCATAATTTTGTACTTGGTGTCTCGCTACTATCTCCTTCATGATACTCTACCAAATCTGCAATGTTAAAAATAGGTGATATGTTAAGGCCACTTGGCAATTCCACTTCATATGCATTGCTTGAATCTCGTTTTCCCACAATTCGGCATGGTCCAAACTTCTTCATCTTCAGCTTGTTATAGGTTTTAGCAGGAAACCTCTCTTTTCTCAAATGAACCATGACTTCATCACCCACTGCAAATTCCTTAGACCGTCGCTTCTGGTCTGCCTTTGTTTTGTATTGGTTGTTCATGTTAGTAATGTGCTTCTTCACTTCTTCATGCACACTCTTCAGATGCTCTGCAAAGTCCTCAGCCTCGGCACTGCACCTTTCCCCTGTATCCATCTTCCTCAACTCAGAAACACTCCTTGGACTGCTCCCATATATTATCTGAAATGGAGATTTGTTAGTACTCCTGTTGATAGAATTGTTGTATGCAAATTCTGCCTGTGGCAAAGCCAAATCCCATCCCGTGGGCTTATCTCCTATCAAGCATCTCAATAGATTTCCCAGACTTCTATTCACCACCTCCGTTTGGCCATCAGTCTATGGGTGATAGGCAGAACTGAATTTCAAATCTGTCTTCAATTTCTTCCACAAAGTCCTCCAGAAATGCCCAACAAACTTGGTATCTCTGTCAGAAATGATACTCTTTGGTAGACCATGAAGTCGTACCACCTCTTTGAAAAATAAACCTGCAATGTGAACTGCGTCACTAGTTTTCTGGCAAGGGATGAAATGTGCCATCTTCGAAAACCTGTCAACCACCACAAATATGGAATCATTTCCCCGCTGCGTCCTTGGTAGACCAAGAATGAAATCCATACTGACGTCCTCCCAGGGTCTCTCTGGTACAGGTAATGGCTGGTACAATCCAGTGTTCTGGCTCACACCCTTCGCCATCTAGCATACTCTACAACTTTGTACAAACCTCTTCACATCTTGCTACAGTTGTGGCCAATAGTAGTTCTCACTAACTAGGGCAATGGTATTGTCTCGACCAAAATGTCCAGCCAGCCCTCCATTGTGTTTCTCCTTGACTAGATTTTCCCTCATTGAGCTCCTTGGAATGCATAATTGACTTCCTCTAAACAACATTCCATCTTGGATCAGAAAATCCAACCACTTGGTCCTGTCCAAAGTGACAGGTGCCAAGCAAGCCTTCGAGGCTTCTGCAAAATCAGGATCTTCAGGGTACAAACCCTTCAGTTCATCAAATCCTACCACTTCCACCTTCATTTCTATCAACAAACACTGCCTTCTACTTAAGGCATCTGCAACTCTGTTTGATTTTCCGCTCTTGTGCTTCAACACAAAGGTATAACTCTGTAGAAACTCAACCCATTTTAGGTGCCTCTGATTTAGTTTCCCTTGGCTATTGATATACTGCAAGGCCTGATGATCAGTATATAGAACAAACTCTTTTGGCAGCAAGTAATGCCGCCACTTCTTTAGAGCCTGAACTATAGCATAAAACTCTTGATCATAAACTGAATACTTCTTCCTAGCATCATTGAGTTTCTCACTAAAGTAAGCAACAGGTTTACCTTCTTGACTCAAAACAGCTCCTATGGCACTACCACTAGCATCACAATCTACCTGGAATACCTTATTAAAATCTGGAAGTGCCAAAACAGGTTGCTCTGTAACCTTCTTCTTCATCATACCAAAACTCCTATCTGCTCCTAAGGTCCACTTGAATTCCTTCTTATCCCCTCTCATTGTTTTTGTAAGGGGTGCACAAATACTGCTGAAATTTCTAATGAATTTCCTGTAAAAACTTGCTAGACCATGGAATGATCTTACCTCAGTCGTGCTTCTCGGAGTAGGCCATTCAATGATAGCTCTCACCTTTTCTGGGTCCATTTTTAGACCTTCGGCTGAGATGACAAATCCCAGGTACACTAACTCTTTCTTCACGAAATTACACTTCTTCAGATTTATTAACAACTGCTCCTCCCGCAGCTTCTCAAAAACCCTTTTGACCTGCATCAGATGCTCTTCCAGGGTTCTGCTAAATATTAAAATATCATCCAAATAGACAATGATGAATTTGCCTAAAAATTCTTTCAATACCTCATTCATCAACCGCATGAATGTGCTTGGTGCATTGGTTAGCCCAAATGGCATGACCAACCACTCATACAAACCTTCTCTGGTCTTGAAGGTTGTCTTCCATTCATCTCCTTCTCTGACACGAATCTGATGATAACCACTCTTCAGATCAATCTTCGTGAAGTACTTGGCTCCACTCAAACAGTCCATAATGTCATCCATCCTTGGCAATGGAAATCTGTACTTTATGGTGATCTTGTTAATGGCTCGAGAGTCTGTACACATTCTCCATTCTCCATATTTCTTTGGTGCTAGTACTGCAGGTACTGCACATGGACTCAAGCTCTCCCGAATCAGTCCCTTTTTTAGCAACTCTTGGACTTGCCTGTTCAGCTCTTCAGTTTCGGTAGGAGTCATTCTATGTGCTGCCTTATTGGGTAAACTAGACCCTGGTATTAAATCTATATGGTGACTGATCTTCCTTACTGGTGGTAAACCTTCAGGCACATTATCAGATACAATGTCTAGGAATTCTTCTAATAGTCCTAAGACTTCTATAGGGGTATCCTTGCATTCTTCCTTCCTAACTCTAGGAATTAATGCATAGCACATATGCTCATGCTTTAAACTATCCAAAAATCTTCCCCCTTCAACTAAACAGATTCTAGCGCTGCTACATACCTTTTCACCTGCCTCCTGCAAGGGCTTCAGCTTATGGCGCACTCCATTCTTTGTCACTGAGTAAGTGTTGGCGCGACCATCATGCACTGCACACCGATCAAACTGCCATGGCCTTCCCAACAACAAATGGCAAGCATCCATAGGCAGGATGTCACACAGGACCTCATCACAGTACTTCCCAATATTAAATTTCATCGAGCATTGCTCACTGACCAAGGCCCTATGGTCCTTCTGTAACCACGCAATCCGATATGGATGCGGGTGTGCCATTCTCTTTAACTGTAACTTGGTAACCATTTCTTCTGAGACCAAGTTATCAATACTGCCATTATCTACAATGATGTTATAGACCTTACCTGAACTTCTGCACCTTGTGCGGAACAGGCTCCTTCTCTAGTCTGATCCTTTCTCCTCATTCAATAGGGTCCTCCTTGTAACCATAACTTCTCCTCCCTCTGCCTCCTCAGAATGTTCTGATTCAGCACCTTCATCGGCTACAGCAGCTCTGGCAGGACCCTCAGGTCTCTCATTTGTCCCTTCTCGGTGTTGTGGACACTCGTATGCTCGATGTCCTTCTTCGCCATAGTGGAAACAGGTTCCACGAAATCCTCCCCTTCCAAATCCACGTCCAGATCTACCTCTCCCCCTTGGGTAACCATTGTTCTGATTACGGGGTTGGTAGGTGTTCCTATCTTCCTGATCCTGGGTATTACTGGTTTCACCAGCCTTCTTCTGATCCTTATATCTTTCTCCACTGGTCCTTCCACCAGTTCTTCCCCCATGACCTCTTCCTCTTTGCTTTCCCTCAAACCGTCTGTTCAGCTTCTCTTCGACTTTGAGGGCAAACTGGTAAGCATCCTCAATGGTATTCATCCTAACCAGAATCAATTCTTCTTGAATACTGGTTCTCAACCCATTGATGTAACGGGCCACCTTCTCCCTGTTAGCCTCTGCATGGCCAGTTCTGATTGAGATCAGGTAGAACTCCTCTGTATATTCTTTGATAGATCTGTTTGATTGTCTCAAACTCTGCATTCTTCTCAACAGGTCCAATTCGTAATCTACAGGAATAAACTGTCTCTTCAACTTCTCTACCATTCGATCCCATCTGGTTATCTTTTCCTTTCCTCCTCTATTTCTTTCTAGCTGCACTTCTTTCCACCATATGCAAGCATGGCCTTTCAACTTTGTTTTTGCAAACTTGATCCGATCTGGATCTACAATCTCCTCATACTCAAAATATTCCTCCATATCATTGATCCAGTCAATTAACTCCTCTGAATTGAGACTCCCAGAATACGTGGAGACCTCAAACTTCGCCTTCTTCCCGATCCGAGATATGGCCTTAATTAATCTGGCTTCTGCAGGATCCGTTGCTTCTTCTTCAACCGATGGATCATCAACCTCCCAAGCTTCCTCTTCACTATGGTCTTCTCTCCTTGGTTCAACTCCTCTTCGCAATTCCTCTTGTAGGGCTTGCACTTGCCTCTGCAAAGCTCTGAAATCTTCTTTAGGTACCACATTCCTTCCACCACCATGGTTTCTTCGTGGAGGCATTCTTCCTCACTCTCTTCTCACAATCCTTCCATAGATCCTGGTGCAAACTGCCTCACTTTCGGTGATCTGCTCACACACTCAGGAACTCCCGCTCTGATACCACTTGATGAAGATCCACAAATAACTCACAACAGATTCTTAAATCTCATTCATTATAGTTGGAATTGATTTACAATAATGGCAGCAGTCTACCATTTAAAACTCCTTCACTCTGGAAGATAGTTATTTTCTTTCCTCTTACAACATCTTCCGCCCAGGAAGAATAACAGTCTAAACTGGTCCAGAATCGCCCTCTTGCCTTCACGTCTGCAACTATGGCTCTACAGTTCTCCGACCCTTGTGCATGCCTTCGCTTCCCCTTTTAACATCTCTGGCATGACTCTTCATTTCAATTCCCGTGCCTCTTCGTTGTCTATGCTTTCGAGCGCCTTCCTTTTTGACCCTTGATCTTCGTCTGCTTTCACTGCACCTCGGTGCCACGTGCTATTCAGTGTTGCCACTGTAAGCTCGGCCCACCTGTCAACCATGGATGACGTTCGGTATACCACCGCTCGACCGTTTCCTCTGTAACGGCTCCTGTAACCGCTTGCGCTTTCTTTTCTTTTGTTTGGTCACGAAAATGCGACATGTCGCGATATCGTGACACTTTCGGCTTCCCTGCCTTCCTGCCCTCTTCGAGTCACGAAAATGCGACATGTCGCGATATCGCGACAATTTTGGCTTCTCCGCCTTCCTGTCCTCTTCGAGTCATGAAAATGCGACATGTCGCGATATCGTGACAATTTTGGCTTCTCTGCCTTCCTGCTCTCTTCGAGTCGCGAAAATGCGACATGTCGCGATATCGCGACACTTTTGGCTTCTCTGCCTTCCTGTCCTCTTTGAGTCGCGAAAATGCGACATGTCACGATATCGCGACACTTTTGGCTTCTCTGCCTTCTTGCCCTCTTCGAGTCACGAAAATGCGACATGTCGCGATATCGCGACACTTTTGGCTTCTCCCCTTCTCCCTCTTGTCGCGAAAATGCGACATGTCGCGATATCGTGACACTTTTTCTTTTCAACCTTCTTGCCTTTCTCGAGTCGCAAAAATGCGACATGTCACGATATCGCGACACTTCTCTCTCTTGCGCCTCCCATCGTCTTCTTGTCGTGAAAATGCGACATGTCGCGATATCGTGACATATTTTCCTTTCGGCCCTTCTTTCTCTTTTTGGTCGCGAAATCGTGACATGTCATGATATCGTGACATCTTTCCTTTCTGGCTCCACCTCGCCTCTCGGGTCGTGAAATCATGACATGTCACGATATTGCGACAGTTTCCTCCCTTGCTTCTTTTCTGCTTCTTCGATCACGATTTCATGACATGTCACGAAATCGCGACATTTTCTCCTCTGCGCCTTTCCTGCCTTCTTTCGGTCACGATTTCGCGACATGTCACGAAATCGTGACATTTTTGCTCCACGCCTTCTCTCTCCTTCTTGAGTCGTGAAAACGCGACATGTCGCGATATCGCGACACTTTTCTCTGTCGCGATATCGTAACATTTTTTTTTTTGTCGATGCAAGATTGCTCTTCTGCCACCGGATGCTCCTACATCAGAGATGGTTGCATGCAGTAATCCATTGGCGATCGTATCTCATCGGGCGTCATTTCTCGATTAAAACATACCATTAGAGTCTAAAATACTTTTTGGAGCTACGGGTTGCCACCTCCGAACAACAAAAATGGGTCTCTAAACTCATGGGCTATGATTATGATATCACCTATAAGAAGGGCAAGGAGAATGTTGTGGTCGATGCTCTCTCTCGCCAATTTGAGTCTCTCAATATGTTGTGTGTCATTTCATTGCCAATTCCCCAATGGATCAATTTCTTATGCCAAGAGGTACTTCAGGATTCTGAATTGCAGAATTTGGTTGCTTCCCTACACACTGAGCCTACTTCATGTCCAGGCTACACTTGGGATGGCCATGATTTGTGTTATCACCAACGCCTTGTTGTTTCCCACAAGTATCCACTGTGGGAACTTCTCATGATAGAACTGCATGTTGCCCCATTTGTCGGCCATTCAGGATTTCTCAAAACATATGAACGACTTAAGCGCATTTTTTTTTGGAAGGGTATGAAAAAGGACATTCAGGATTTTGTGGCAGCTTGTGATACCTGTCAACGAATGAAATGTGAAACGGTGCGTTCTCTAGGCACTCTTCAACCCTTGTCCATTCCTGACCAGGTTTGGACGGATATTTCTATGGATTTTATTGAAGGATTATCTAGGTCCGGAGGCAAATATGTTATCTTCGTGGTAGTGGATCATCTTTCAAAATATGCTCACTTTTATTCCCTATCCCATCCTTACACAACATCCACCATTGCCCAAATTTTCCTTGATTCTATCTTTCGCCTTCATGGTCTGCCCTCCTCCATCATGTCCAATCGTGACCCAGCCTTTACTAGTCACTTATGGCAAGAGTTGTTTAAGTTGCAAGGAACTCAACTCAAACTGAGTTCAGCTTATCATCCACAAACGGATGGCCAGACGGATATTGTCAACAAATGTTTGTAAACCTATCTTCGTTGCTTTACCTCTGATCATCCTATGCACTGGGCGAAATGGCTTCCCTTGGCCGAGTGGTGGTACAACACTTCCTATTACACAACAACCAAGGCTACCCCTTTTGAGGTAGTTTATGGGCACCCTCCACCCACACTTTCCTCCTACATTCCAGGTAGCTCCAAGGTCCATGCAGTCGACACTACTCTCAGTCAGCATGCTGATGTCCTCCATCAATTGAAGATGAATTTGGATGCAACCCAAAACCGGATGCGCCAACATGCTGACCAACACCGTTCTGAGCGCAGTTTTGACGTGGGTGATATGGTTTTCCTTCGCTTGCAACCATACAAACAGATGTCCCTCCAACTTTGCAAATGCCAAAAACTTACTACGAAATACTATGGGCCCTACCAGGTGTTACAACAGATTGGTGCCATAGCCTAAAAATTGGCCCTTCCACCTACATCCAAGCTTCATCCTGTTTTTCATGTTTCCTCTCTCAAAAAGGTGGTGGGCAATCAGGTACAGGTTCAATCTGCACTCCTAGAGTTAGATGAAGAAGGTTCTATCTTGCTTGAACCCGAACAGTTGTTGGATCATCGAACTCACACTCTCTGCAACCGTACCATTACTGAAGTCCTTGTTCAGTGGCGTGGACTCCAACCAAAAGATGCTATATGGGAGTCTCTCCATCAGTTCCAGCACCAGTTTTCTCACCTTCAGCTTTGAGGACAAACTTTTTTGAAGGGGAAGGGCATGTTAGGATCCCATCCTAACGTTATTTTGTAATTCTCATCATTATGTAATGACCCACTTCCATCGTGGAGGGATTATATTATAATGTTATTTTGTAATACTTTGTAATGTATGTGGCAAGTAAGGCACCTAGCCAAGTGGTGCCATCGCATGTAACCGTTATCAAGATTATAACCGATGTTTGGTAGAAGATTCTAACTCAAGTGGCATTTTGCATGTAAGTCGACTCTTGAGCCTTGAGGTAGGATTGCATTTAGCTTTCTCTTTAAAAGCATGAAGCCATGTACGAATGTATCTTTTTGCTTGTTAATAAAATATTGAAGGAGGTTGCCCCCTCGAAGAGGCCTGCAATTCTGAGTTATTTGTGAGTTTGTTTCAATTATGCAATTACTTTTTGCTTAGTGTTATTCTATGTATTTCAGTTATTTTTCAATATTTTGTATGTGAAAGCTTTATTTTAATAGGAGGTTCCTTACAATGTGTTAGTTGTTAAATTATCCATCCCATATACTATTAAGTATGTATAGATAATCCATAATGACATACTTTATATGTCAAGTAACTAGTTAAAAGATATACAATAAATTCACTAGCTACTTGTTTGGAGAAAGGCACAAAGAAAATGAACATATTGATAAGAATTTGCATTATAATGGAGTGGCCAAAAAAGCCCATGTCTTTTAACCTTAATATTCTCAAGGTTTAAGCAATAGGTCTCAAGTAGTATAAAGGATTGATTTGATATCTTAATATGAAACTAACAAAGTTTATTTTGTTTAAATTGTTGAGATATAATTTGCTTGCAACTTTGAAATTTAAACATTAGACAAAGGTTATTGATAATTTTCAAACATCCAACTTCGTTTTTCCTAACAAAGGGCATACATCTAATTTCAACCCTAGTTGAAGTTGATGCCTTTAACATCTTTAAATTTGTTGAAATCTTGCCCAACATGCATGTCATTGATGCCACTTACTATCGTTCGTGTACACATCAAACTATGACTCCTAAATTATGCGACATCGTTGTCTTTGCTCGATTTTCCCATGCTTGGGTTCCAACTTCTAACAATCTACTTTAACCCTCTTCATTAGTGGTTAGCAATAGTGCATTGACATGCTGATGGTTGATATGCCATGACGCACTTTTGCATCGCAACATCACATGGACTTTTGAAGTAGTTCTTGTGATCATCCCATGCATGGGTGTCCAACGACCAAGTATCACCTCTTGCACAAACCATTTACATAAACGTGGACCAGCAGGTTCAACCTCTACTTGAGCATCCTTAGGTTTTCAATTAACCTTTGTATGATCCATGTTGATCATTTATATTGTAAATCCCGTAACAATTAGCAAGGTGACCCAACCATAAATAAGGTCGGTCAAGGAGGAAGTGCCATTGAAGCAACAATAACAAACGCAACGCAAGCTTAAAGCAAACAAGTGAGATCAAACATCTGTATCATAAAAATCAATATTAAAATACAATCAAAGAAGCACACATTTAATAATTGCCCACATCTATGTTGTTGTGAATAAGTGTGTAAATACATAATGTTTACAAGAATACAGAATCGACTTTAACAAAAATTGTTAAGAAATGAAAGTAGCATTGCATTTATATGCAAATCTGAATTTTTGCCAATGCTTAGAGCTAAATTAATCAAAAGCAATTTGTAGTGAGTACCTGAACTATAATTTTAAGCTAAAACTGAAAAAATAATGAAGCAAGTTCGGTATACAAACAGTAAATTCATGTGAATCCTTTGCTAATGTATACCAAGAAAATTAATGAGAATCTGTTGATTTGAGTAAATTAAAAGATGTCATGCTAGATCCATTTCCAATGACATTCAGTCATGAGATTCTGGAAGCAATCAGTAGCAACAAAAACATATCCTCAAGCTGCAACCAAATATGAAGGGAAGCTAATATTTTGTTGATACAGAGGAATCATTTCCATATGAAAGAAGAGCATTTGCCTCACACATTGCAGCCACAATCTTCTTGAGGAACACAATCAACACTTAACAGGAATTTATATAACAAGAAAAATGTTGAGAACATGTCATTGATGGGTTGACGTTTGAAGATCCTACGACCAAATAAAAAATGATGTGGACCTAACAATATAATTCAATCCTCACAAACTTCATCGGAGACAGGCAAACTACTTGGCTTGTGACAGACTTGACTCTAATTTACTCTCATGCTGAGAGTTTACTATCACTCCTGTTCTTGCTCTTTGATGCTCTTATAATTGTACTCAAACTTTGATGATTTTTAAAATGAATGGGGCTTAAACCAAGTTGTATGGGTCTTGTGCATGGGTATGCAAGAAGCAGGTTTGGACCCCCAAAACTACTCATGGCTTGTGATAGACTTGGCTCTCAGTTTCTCTAATTCTTAGACTTTGTTACTGCTCTTGTTCTTGCTCTTTTATGCTGCTATGATTTTGTTTTAACTTTGATGCAGAACCCCAAAAGTGCAGGATGCAGGCATCAAGATGTGAAGGTATGCAAGCTTCATACCATAAAAAACATGGATACACTGTAATAAAATAGTAAAGTTGAAACAAGGCATTGAATAAGCTGCAATAAAATTGAAAGTTGAAACATAGGAACAACACAAACGTTAATAAAGCAGTAAACTACATTCAAATACGAGAGTTGTAAAGGAATTGAGGAGAAGTGAGATCACAGCTTTTCAATGATCCAAATAGGAATGAATGTATGTCTTCCTTTCTCATCCATCTTTTTGTTGTTTTCCTTCATTTTTTTAAATCACAAAATTCAACTTGGGCATGTGCCTAAGTGAGGATCGATGTACCAGGGATGTTGTAGACTGCCACTCAACACTGGTGCGTGTCAAATGTGGAAAGAGGTTACTTTTGTGTCCATACGTCAGTATCCAATAGGGGTGTGTCAGGTATGAACCTAAGATTCTGAAATGATGCTTTAAGATGCAAGTTAAACTATCCCTTAACATTCATATTTTAAATGCCTGATGGAATTGGAAGTTCTCCCCTAATGTTGAGTTTAAAGGAGCTTCTTTGGTTGGTTTAGCAAAATTAATAAGTGCTAGACATAAATACAGTGGCAATGAAGCATGTTTGAGACAAAAACCAATTACGAACTTCACAGTCAAAACATAAATGGCAAAGAGTTCATTAGAGTGGCATAAGATGCATAAGTAAAGAGCAGAGAGAATTCACTCCCACCCATCAGGAGTGGGTTTCCATCAGTGTTGGAAAAAACTTTAAAGATGCAAGTATCACATATATCAAAAAAATTTCAAGACTCAATTTATTTATGAGTAACTGATATTTTTCAAAAAAATCCCAATATTTTCAAAAATGGAAGAATCACGATTTATACTGAATTTTCCCTGATTAATTGCCAATCCAATTTTTTTCAGGGCTTGCTATTAAATTGTCAATAATGATTTTTCAATTTTCATCTCTATCATCAGGTACGTCTGTGTTTGCACCTATTTAGGAAGCCCAGTGGTAAATAGCAGGATCATTACAGTATTTTATTTGCATTTTCATCATATTCTACAAATAAGTCAAAACATTGGTCATAGAATAAAATACAATATTTCAATTGTCCTGCAAAAAAAATACTTTAATGATCCTTGACTTTAACCAGATAATATAAAGTTTTTGGGAAGAGAGATCATGGTCATAAAAACTTCTAACTAATTAGAACAAAAGACTGGAAGAACAGATCAAAGGGCATAAGCTCAAAGAGTTAAATTTATCAACTTTCAAAGAGACCCTTGTTCAAATCTTGTCAAGAGATACATGTATAATTAACAAGTTGCAGTAATACCATTATTAGATCACAATGTAATATGGGTGGGGCCCGTTCCAATCCCATATAACCAATTTAAAAAAAAAAATTGGACGAACAGGAATCATGATAACACATTGGAAAAAAAAAATGACAAAACAATCTATTGGTTTATAATCTCTAAATTTATCTGCCATTTTAAAATGGCAAAAATGCATTATTCTCCGCAGAAGGTAATAGAATAAACAAAAAGAACCTTTTCAATTTCACACTTCCCTTCCTAGCCATCACCTTGACAAAGGTATGGTCCTGTCAAAGGACAAGGCAACAATTAGAACGCCTTTTATATTAAGTCATACAACCATAATACAATTAACTTTTCTCTCCACCTTCATGTAGCTCAGCCTTTCTTGGAAGGGCAATATGCAGGACATATCCAATCATGGATATAAAAAAAAAGTTTCAACTTTGGTGTCTATGGGATGAATACATGTTTGGAGTCTCGTCCATGAAATGACAACTGCTCCGCTTTTCTTTTTCAGAAGAGGCCAATAGGCAATGATATTTTCGTGTTGTAGAATAAACTATAGAAAATGCAAAAATGTCTAATATCATTTGACTATTTTTTTGATTCGTTAGAGTCCAACAAGGATTTTTCAGATAATGTAGACATCAGTAGTTTAGAAGCTGATCTCACTGACTGGGACAAATCTTGAACTGAACATTTGTCTTCAGTTTTAATCCAATTATCAAGTATAAACACCATCTTGCTGACCTGTGATCTGTGAGTCAAGGAAATTATACCATTCATAATAACTGATAAGATTGTAAAACGCTAACCAGATTCTTCAAAGTGAATACCAAATTACTTGTTTAATTTAGGAAGCTGAAAATCAAATGCAAATTTAAAAATTGAAAACAGGAGCATAGATGCAACTTCATTGAAAAGGAGAACCGGCTCACTTCACTGTCCTCTATTTGATGATATCTGCAATATTGGCATAATTCCCAAGGCATTGAG
This sequence comes from Wollemia nobilis, assembly GCA_028583015.1. NCBI lineage: Eukaryota > Viridiplantae > Streptophyta > Pinopsida > Araucariales > Araucariaceae > Wollemia > Wollemia nobilis. The sequence continues at coordinate 6,637,595 of JAQPPZ010001836.1, read as the reverse complement.
TAGAAGAATATCAGGTTATCATTTATTATCACATTCAACATGTTAGTCTTACCCTCCCACATACTCATGGAAATTTTCAAAATGATACGGTTAGCTATCAAAATTATAGCATTCACTATACTTCATTTACCCTCACATAACTGTTGGGACTGTTTTCTGGAAGACCAACCAGACAAGCACAATCATTCTACTGTCAGATGCAAAACTAAAGTAGAAAGCCTCACAAATAACTAGAATCTGTGTGTGCGCATGCGCCTGCACACACATTCTAGATTGAGTTCTTTCTGCTTTATTAAGAAAAAGTTAAGGAGAGCAAGAAAAGAAAAACACAAGGAATAACCTATTCATAAATGTGCACTTCAGGCCACTAATTGTTTTTAAATGTACTGGCCATGAGGTCATTTAACATTCCATCCATCTCTGCCATTGTGATATTTACAGGAAAGGAAGGGGGTAGGTATTTACATCTTGTTTCTGATATATATGGCTTAACTGGGTTTCCCTAATCCAGAACATACCTTCAAACTGAATACTCAATTAAAACATTTCCACAAGTTATGCCCAATCATTCCTGATCCAACACAAACCTGTACAAACTAACCAAATACATCTAAGGCAACACATATTCTGTATTTAACAGCTAGATGCAAAATGCAATGCTCCATTGATGCAAATATCAGACATGCAACAAGCGCAGGATTAAGGATACAGTGGCAATCTTAGCCTTGAATCCCCGGTTGAAACTGGCAGTGTCAGTTTGCTCAGAACAAGGTTTTTTATCATCTTCACTGATGTCTTCTTTTCGATGGTCCTCCAAATCTTCTGTGATCAAATCTGACTGGTTGACCAACACTGATACTATTTCTCTTTTTGTAGCTTGCATTTCTTGAGGTATTGCAAGATCATTAAACATTCGTCCTAGCACACTCCATAATGCATTCCGTGCTCCAGGGTCATCCGAAGTAGAAGGCAGCAGTTCCAAAAGATTCTGTAAAAAATTTGCATCTGCATAAATTCACAATTAACTTTACAACAGAAATTTAATAAAAATGCACAATAGTTGTACCCGCTTCAAGAAACATTAAAGAAAGAAAGCGAAGAATGGTAAAACATAAAGCAGGATATAAAAACAAAGAACAGACCAGTGAACTTAAGCACTGAAATAGAAAGCATTGCAAAAGTAACAAGCATTGCACCTCACCATCATCCATGTAGTTGGAACATCATATTTAATAGGCATAACAGGATCGATGTCATATGTGAGTTGAAACAGGGAATATCCTGTTGATGAGTTGATTGTGGCCCTATAGGCCCATAATACTACATGGGACAAAATTAAAGAAAAAATATTGGTTAAACATATGTTATGTGTATCTGAAATGTTTGTGTCTGTTCCTAATATTAGATTTATCTATGTAGGGCGTATCTTAAATCATGTTTGTTATAATTGTAAACATAGTTGGAAAACTCACAACTCACGATAAACTTGGCAGCCCAATTTTCATTATTTTATCGTTAACTTAGGGAAACTTGGCAAAAACTCAGCAAAAAAAAAAAAAACCGAAGAAATTTTTTAATTAATTTTTTTTTTTAAATAACTGGATAGCTGTTAGGTGTGAAGTCCGTATGGCCACTAGACGTCTGGTCTGGCAGACGTCTAGGCCAGATGTCTAGGTTGCCAGACGTATGGTCTGGCAGACGTCTGGTCTGGCAGACGTCTGGGCGGCCAGACGTCTGGTCTGGCGGACGTCTGGTCTGGCGGACGTCTGGCCGCGCGGACGTCTGGCCGCCCGGACGTCTGGCAAGAAGACGCCAAAGAAGCAAACGTCTAGGTAGACGTCAGTACGCGGAAGACCAACAGTCTTGGAATGCGGAAGACCAAAAGTCTTGGGAGCGGAAACGAACAGTCTTTTGGAGGCTTGCGTTGGAAGATGAAACGAACAGTTTTGGAGTCTTCCTCTGCTCTATAAAAGGGATGAGATCCCTTGCATTTATGTTGAGTTGTTGAAAACGTCCAAGGACGTGAATGTAATCTTTGCTGAAATTAATAAGAAGAGAAGTTGCCATTGCCCCATGGTTTTTCCTGCACATTGCAGGTTTCCACGTAAAATCTCTGTGTCACTTGTGTTACTGTTTGCGTGTTCTATATTTTTGTTATTGTGCTTCTTATTGCAGGTCTAGAATCTTGAAGCTTTTCCTAACATCTGGTATCAGAGCTAAGGTTTTGTGCGAGTGGGAGCTGCAACAATGTCAAAAGGTGTAACCAAGTTCGAGATTGAGAAATTTGATGGCAGGAACTTCGCTCTATGGAAGATGAAGGTGGAGGATTTGCTGGTTTAGAATGACCAAGCGCAAGCCTTGAAAGGGGTCGCGAATAAACCGAGCGGCATGAAAGATGAGGAGTGGACAACACTCGACAAGAAGGCGGTTTCTACAATCCGTCTCTGCCTAGCGGACTCCGTCTTGTTCAATGTAGCTGAAGAGAAGACTGCGGAAGCCCTTTGGCAAAATCTTGAAAAGTTGTATGAAACAAAATCAGCAACTAACAAGGTTTTTCTGAAAAAGCAGCTTTATAGCTTGAGGATGAAGGAAAGTTCATCCGTGGTAGATCATTTGAATGAGTTTAATACTCTGATCAATAAACTGGTTTCAGTTAATGTGAAGATGGAGAATGAAGATAGAGCTATCACCCTACTTTGTTCTCTCCCGGACACTTGGGATCATATGGTGATGACCATCAGTAATTCATCATCAGGCACTCTCAATTTTGATGATGTGGTAGCCGCTTTGTTGGCAGAAGAGTTGAGGCGAAAAACGTCTCTAGAACCCTCAAACAATGAAGCCCTATCCGTGAGAGGTCGATCTTTCAAGGGGAGTAAACAAGGTAGAAAGCAATCCCGATCTAAGTCTAAAGGACGGAAGCAGAAAGGGAAGTGTTGGCATTGTGGGAAGCCAGGACACTCCAAGAAGGACTGTTGGCAATTAAAGAATGGTGAAAAGCAAAATCAGCCATTAGCTGAAGCCAATGCAGCAGATTCAGGAGAGACGGCAACATGTGAAGCCTTTTGTATCAATAATAGCAGATCGGTTTTATATACCTAGGTTTTGGACTCGGGTGCATCCTTCCACATGTCTCCCCATAGAGACTGGTTTGACAAATATCAGCCATACTTGTGGTGGAAAGGTCTATTTGGGTGATGATCATCCTTTAGAAATTGTGGGAAGAGGGGATATAAGGATCAGGCTGGACGATGGTAGAGAAAGGAAAGGATGCTATGTGATGTGCAACATGTGCCCGATTTGAGGAAGAATTTGCTATCAATCAAAATGATGGATAAGCTAGGGTATTTTGTCACCTTCTGTAACAACTACTGCAAGATTACCAGAGGCTCTTGTAGTAGCAAAGGGAGAATCTTATGGGACCTTATACCATTTATGCGGTGATACGGTGACAAACCATGCAGCGGCAGCTCGGGATGCAGTAATGCTATGGCATCAACGCCTAGGCCATATGAGTGAAAAAGGCCTGAAAATTCTGCATGGCAGAGGTATGCTTTCTGGGATTAAGTCTTGCAATTTAGACTTATGTGAGCACTTTATTTTTGTAAACAAAAGAGGGTTCGGTTTACTGCAAGTCCTGGTAAGAGTTCTGATTTTCTGCAACTTATACATTCAGATATGTTTGGACCAGTCCCCACTCAGTTCTTGAATGGCGCCATCTATTTTCTGACTTTTATAGAAGATTATTCTAGGAGAGTGTGGGTGTATTTTCTGAAGAAGTCGTCAAAAGCTTTGCAGAAATTTAAAGAGTACAAAGCACGGGTAGAGAAGAGTTTGGGCAAGTCAATTTTGTGTCTCAGGTCAGATAATGGGGGTGAATATTGCTCCAAGGAATTTGATAAATTTTGTATGCAGGAAGGGATTAAGCACCAGAAGACTGTACCATACACTCCACAGCAAAATGGTGTGGCTGAGTGGATGAATCGCACAATCATGGAACATGCAAGAAGCATGCTTAGCGCAGCCATGTTGGAGAAAAAGTTCTGGGTGGAGGCTGTTAATACAGTTGTTTATCTTATTAACAGGTCACCTACAGCTGCATTGGATGGACAGATTCCGGAGGAGGTTTGGTGTTGTAAGCCAGTTGATAGCTCTCATTTGCGCACTTTTGGTTGTGACGCGTTAGCCCATGTACCCAAAGAAAAATGGTCCAAGCTTGACCCGAAGTCAAGCAAATGTGTTTTTCTTGGCTATGGAGATATAGTGAAGGGGTATAGACTGTGGGATTCTACTGCCCACAAGGTAATTATTAGCCGGGATGTAATTGTTGATGAAAAATCCATGCAAAGGAAGGAGGTACAGCAAAATCCTAATGTTGTACCTGTTGAAGTAGAATTGAGTGAAGATGACTATGAAGATGAACACGCTGAAGTTTTTGATCAGCATGCGGAACAACAAGTAGAACAGGAAGTAGAGCAGCCACAATGGTCACAAGACCAAGAGCCAGAACCGACAGATCATTGGGTTAGAAGATCTACACGTCCACAAAAGTGTCCGGAAAGGTATTCTCATGTGTATCAGTCCTCTTTTGCTTTGTTAACTAATGATGGTGAACCTAGTTCATTTCAGGAAGCTAGAGAGTCTGAGAATGCAGCAAAGTGGAGGAAATCCATGGAGGAGGAAATCGAGGCACTTCAAAAGAATAAAACTTGGGAACTTGTGGATCTCCCACCTGGAAGAAAGACTGTTGGAAACAAGTGGGTGTACAAAGTGAAGAAGAAGAACAACGGGCTGTTGGAATCATAGCTTGAGGATGAAGGAAAGTTCATCCATAGTAGATCATTTGAATGAGTTTAATACTCTAATCAGTAAACTGGTTTCAGTTAATGTGAAGATGGAGGATGAAGGTAGAGCTATCACCCTACTTTGTTCCCTACCGAACACTTGGGATCATATGGTGATGACCATCAGTAATTCATCATCAGGAACTCTCAAATTTTATGATGTGGTAGCCGCTTTGTTGGCAGAAGAGTTGAGGTGAAAAACGTCTCCGGAACCCTTGACTAATGAGGCCCTATATTCGAGAGGTCGATCCTTCGAGGGGAGTAAACAAGATAGAAAACAGTCCAGATCTAAGTCTAAAGGACGTAAGCAGAAAGGAAGTGCTAGCATTGTGGGAAGCCAGGACACTCCAAGAAGGACTATTGGCAATTAAAGAATGGTGAAAAGCAAAATCAGCCATCAGCTGAGGCCAGTGCAGCAGATTCAGGAGAGACGACAACATGTGAAGCCTTTTGTATCAGTAACAGCAGATCAGTTTTATATACCTGGGTTTGGACTTAGGTGCATCCTTCCACATGTCTCCCCACAAAGATTGGTTTGAAAAATATCAGCTATAATGTGGTGGAAAGGTCTATTTGGGTGATGATCATCCTTTAGAAATTGTGGGAAGAGGGGATATAAGGATCAGGATGGATGATGGTAGAGTAAGGATGTTATGTGATGTGCGACATGTGCCTGATTTGAGGAAGAATTTGCTCTCAATCAAAATGATGGATAAGCTAGGGTATTCTGTCATCTTCTGGAACAACTATTGCAAGATTACCAGAGGAGCTCTTGTAGTAGCAAAGGGAGAATCTCATGGGACTTTATACCGTTTATGCGGTGATACGGTGACAAACCATGCAGCAGCAACAACTTCTGTTCAGGATGTAATAATGCTATGGCATCAACATCTAGGCCATATGAGTGAAAAAGGCCTGAAAATTCTGCATGACAGAGGTATGCTTTCTGGGATTAAGTCTTGTAATTTAGACTTATGTGAGCACTGTATTTTTGGTAAACAGAAGAGGGTTCGGTTTACTGCAAGTCCTGGTAAGTGTTTTGATTTTCTGCAACTTGTACATTCGGATATATTTGGACCAGTCCCCACTCAATCCTTGAATGGCGCCATCTATTTTCTGAATTTTATAGATGATTATTCTAGGAGAGTGTGGGTTTACTTTCTGAAGAAGTCGGAAGCTTTGCAAAAATTTAAAGAGTTCAAAGCACGGGTAGAGAAGAGTTTGGGCAAGTCGATTTTATGTCTCAGGTTAGATAATGGGGGTGAATATTGCTCCAAGGAATTTGATAAATTTTGTATGCAGGAAGGTATTAAGCACCAGAATACTGTACCATACACTCCACAACAAAATGGTGTGGCTGAGCGGATGAATCGCACAATCATGGAACGTGCAAGAAGCATGTTTAGCGCAACTAAGTTGGAGACAAAGTTCTGGGCGGAGGCTGTTAATACAGCTGTTTATCTTATTAACAGGTCACCTACAGCTGCGTTGGATGGTCAGATTCCAGAGGAGGTTTAGTGTTGTAAGCCAGTTGATTACTCTCATTTGCGTACTTTTGGTTGTGATGCGTTTGCCCATGTACCCAAAGAAAAAAGGTCCAAGCTTGACCCGAAGTCAAGCAAATGTGTTTTTCTTGGCTATGGAGATATAGTGAACGGGTATAGACTGTGGGATCCTATTGCCCACAAGGTAATTATTAGCCGGGATGTTATTGTTGATGAAAAATCCATGCAAAGGAAGGAGGTACAACAAAATCCTAATGTTGTACCTGTTGAAGTAGAATTGAGTGAAGATGAGCATGTTGAAGTTTTTGATTAGCATGCAGATCAACAAGTAGAACAGGAAGTAGAGCAGCCACAACGGTCACAAGACCAAGAGCCAGAACCGACAGATCATTGGGTTAGAAGATCTACACGTCCACAAAAGTGTCCGGAAAGGTATTCTCATGTGTATCAGTCCTCTTTTGCTTTGTTAACTGATGATGGTGAACCTAATTCATTTCAGGAAGCTAGAGAGTTTGAGAATGCAAAAAAGTGGAGGAAATCTATGGAGGAGGAAATCGAGGCACTTCGCAAGAATAAAACTTGGGAACTTGTGGATCTCCCACTTGGAAGAAAGACTGTTGGAAACAAGTGGGTGTACAAAGTGAAGAAGAACAGCGATGGGCTGTTGGAACGCTATAAAGCTCGCTTGGTGGCAAAGGGCTATGTGCAGAAGTCAGGTGTTGACTTTAATGAAATTTTCTCTCCAATTGTGAAGATGACTACTATTAGAGTTCTACTTGCACTTGTAGCTGCACAGGATTTGGAACTGGAGCAGCTTGATGTAAAGACTGCTTTCTTGCATGGTGATCTCAAGGAGGAGATATATATGGATTAGCTTGAGGGCTATGAAGAAAGAGGCAAAGAGCATTTGGTTTGCAGACTAAAGAAATCACTGTACGGGTTGAAACAGGCGCCAAGGATGTGGTATAGGAAATTTGACACCTTCATGAAGAGCCAAGGTTTCAGCAGGAGTGAAGCTGACCATTGTGCATACTATAAGAGGTTTGACGATGGCAGTTTTATAATTTTGCTATTGTATGTTGATGATATGTTGGTTGTAGGCCCCAACATGAAGAAAATCATTGATCTTAAGGCTCAATTGGCTAGGACGTTTGAAATGAAGGATTTAGGAGCAGCAAACCAAATTTTAGGGATGAAGATACACAGGGACAGAAAAGGAAGAAAGATCTGGTTAAGTCAAAAGTCATATGTGGAAAAGATTCTGCAACACTTCAATATGCAGAATGCTAAACCGATTAGTACCCCACTTCTTCCACACTTAAAGTTGTCTTCCAACCAGTGTCCTAGAACAGAAGCGAGAGAAGACAAGCATGTCTCGTGTACCGTATTCATCAGCAGTAGGAAGCCTCATATATGCCGTGGTGAGCACCAGACCGGATATTGCCCAAGCAGTGGGAGTAGTCAGCCAATACATGGCAAATCCTGGTAAGGAGCATTGGAATGCGGTGAAGTTGATATTTAGATATTTAAGAGCCACTTCAGATGTTGCCATTTACTTTGGATCGGCAGATTTGCAAGTTACAGGTTTTGTGGATTCTAATTATGGTGGAGATAGAGATGGGAGAAAATCCACTACAGGATATACCTTCACCCTTCTTTGGAGGAGCCGTGAGTTGGGCTTCTAAGTTGCAGTCTGTTGTGGCCTTATCAACCACTGAAGCAGAATACATTGCAGCAACTCAACAAAGAGGCAATTTCGCTAGAGCGATTGTTGGGTGACTTCAAGGTAATGCAGGAGAAAATTACACTGCATTGTGATAGCCAGAGTGCTATTCAGTTAGTGAAGAATCCAACATTCCATGATCCAACGAGACACCTTGATGTCAAGTACCACTTTATCAGAATGTGGTGGAAGAATGTAGGATCCTGTTGCAGTAAATCAACACTGAAGTGAATCATGCAGATATGCTTACAAAGCCGGTCAAGGTAGAGAAGTTTGAATGGTGCAGAACTTCTCTAGGTTGTCTGAAAAAGTAACAAGGGCGGCATTGGGCAATTGGCACTGGATGAAAATCTTTTGGCAGAAGAGTTCCTGAATACTGACTTCAAGTGGGAGAATGTTAGGTGTGAAGTTTGTATGGCCACTAGACGTCTGGTCTGGCAGACGTCTAGGCCAGACGTCTGGGTTGCTAGACATCTGGACTGCCAGACGTCTAGGCCAGACGTCTGGGGCAGCCCAGACGTTCATACCAAGAAGACGCCAAAGAAGCAGATGTCTAGGTAGACGTCAGTATGCGGAAGACGAACAGTCTTGGAATGCGGAAGACCAATAGTCTTGGGAGCGGAAACGAATAGTCTTTTGGAGGCTTGTGTTGGAAGATGAAACGAACAGTTTTGGAGTCTTCCTCTGCTCTATAAAAGGGATGAGATCCCTTGCATTTATGTTGAGTTTTTGAAAACTTCCAAGGACGTGAATGTAATATTTGCTGAAATTAATAAGAGAAGTTGCCATTGCCCCGTGGTTTTTCCTGCACATTGCAGGTTTCCACGTGAAATCTCTGTGTCACTTGTGTTACTGTTTGCGTGTTCTATATTTTTGTTATTGTGCTTCCTATTGCAGGTCTGGAATCTTGAAGCTTTTCCTACCAATGGCAAATCCAACCAAATACATCATAGAAATGCAACATTTCAAAATATGAAGCAGTTTTTAAACTGCTTTTTGTTTTCCCTTCCTCCCCCTCGCACTAGATGGTTGGCCTTGGCTCTAAAATGGTGGACGAATTGGAGGCTCCTCAAGTATAGTATCATCATGGTATATCTACCTCAATCCTCTTAAATGTTTTTCTTCCTCCTCAAGTGCCTCAAAGTCCTCTACAGTAAACTCTGTATCCATAGGACTCTCACAATCCAATCACATAGTGGATCTAGCTCATCCAATTCAATTGCCTCAAATCTCCTTGAACCAGTGTTCAATCTTCGATGTGATCCAGAAAAGTGGTTTAAGATTATTGTTTTCACCTCTTAAAAGAATTTCCACACAGTTGGAGAGAAGGAAAAATGAGAAAATGAGAAGAAATGGGTTTTTGAAACAAAATCCTGTGTTTCTCCTCTATTTTTGCGCCTACGGCTGATCTTCTCGCAAGAAAACAGAGAGTTTTTGGTAGAAATCTTGTCATGAGTTGGCAAGTTTCTTGGTGCCAAGAAACTTCTAAAAAAAATTGTGGCTATGATTTCTCGCGAGTTTTGCAAGAAATCGTAGGTTCCAAACGATTTTTCTAATTATGATTGATAATAAAATTGAAAACATAATTAATAAGCCAAACATTCCTAGGGTTCACCCTTGAGATTTAAAGCTTGATTTATGGTACGAAACTCCTTTCTTCCAACCATTTGTATTAAATTCCTCAATTGTATCATTAAAATTGAATGTTAATGGGTTCTTTGTAAGCCAAACATTCCTGACATTCACACTTGAGATTTAAAGCTTGATTTAAGGTATGAAACTCCTTACTTGCAACCATTTTCCTCAATTGTATTATCATGTTATAACAAACATAATTTAAGATGATGTTTTTGAGAAAAAAAAAAAACATAATACCAATATATTTTAGATGATTATATTTTTAAAGCTTAGAATATACAATATTATCAACCTCTGAGACCATGTGAAATCATCTCAAAGGTGAAAGCAAGATGCAGTTATATTAAGATTCTACATGTAAAAATATTTCCAATTGCTTTTCAAGACTTATAGCAGTCCATACTCCCTGCAAAGGGGTAGCAATTATTCAGTACAGCTTTTCACATTTCATCTCATGCAATATTACAGGTACTCCCATCACCACTTAAACATTGAAGACACAGAATTTACAAATCAGGCCTTTACGGTGCCAAAGCTGAACCAAACTTACTAGTACCAAAGGGGACTTACGTAAGTATGCATGTAATTTGATGTTCAAGTGCATAAATAACATGGCCAAGTCTAAAGCACTCTAAATCGAACTTCAGAGAGTGGAACAACTTGGCCAATTATCTTGTTAAAAAAAATCGATGTGTAGAAAATATAACTTGCATATAAATGCACTAGGAAAATTGATGATCCTTGGCCATTTGCATGTTTTCCAAAAGATTATGCCATTAATAGTTTTCTTTATGAACTGCAACAAGTAATCAGAAAAAATGAAAATGCATTGAAAAAGAAAAAGGAAAGAAAAAGTTGCGTTAAGAAGATAAAGCACAATGGCCCAAAAAGATACTATCTTTATATAGGCATTCCAAAATCCTAACTCTAACCGATCTAATTGATTCTTTGTAAGAATTCATATGGATGATCGACAAGAAACAGAATAAAAATGAATGTATTCACATAGTGGTTATCATACATCTATCAAAAAATTGCAAGGCAGGATCATCGCCACTAACAACACATCCTATGCTGTGAAGTTGGCTTATTAAAAAGTAAATGGTGATGCTGCGTCACATGTTGAGTATATCTAGAATCAATGATCCACTCATACAAAGAAGTATGTGCCTAACATGGTTTAGGGAGACTGAGAATGTGAGGAGTTGTGGTAGACATGGGTTTCTCAGAAAGCAAGGCTTGGACTATAAAGCATAAGAAGAAAAGAAGGAAAATGTTAAATATATAAAAACAACTATGGTTTTTGAAGGAAAATGACAAAGGGAGACTCTATCTCTTAATGAAAATGATTTCAGGGATATGATAAGAGGAAAATTAGTGATTTGAGAGAGAAGAGAAATAACTCCCATAGAAAGATAAGCAAGATACGGTCTAAATAACCTAATAAAAAAATGTAAGAGATGTGTGAGGAATTTGTACATCTAATTATCTGCTTAAGCATTGGGTCAATGCTCAAAATGAGATGTGACATCTAAATTTTTTTATTACAAATTATTGTCTTGAGAATAATATGACACCTCAATGCAATTTGGATATTAAAAATAGTGACATGATAACTATTTTGTATTTATAATTTAATGGGTGAATAATGATAAGCTGTAATCGATATGTTAGCTAGCTTTGGATTCTGAATAATAAGTTAGTTAGCATTTGTTGTTCACCTTAGCAATTAGAATATGCTAAGTCATGTCGGGAAGGTAGTGCCAAGACATGGTGCCATTGTAAAAAAATGGTGCTATGACGAGGAGAAGGAAAAAAACAGTCCATAAGCCAAAAGGGAAATTCCTCCCAAGCCATGATGACAATGGGAAGCTTCAAGCCTGTTTAACAAGACACAAGTACAGTATCCCAAAATTGGATGACGAAAAGCATTTCGGGCTTTCACACCTATGCCTTGTTTAACATACCTGAATATTAGACTTATGGAATAAATAATTCTAAATAGGAGAGAATGGAAGGCGGTCATGAATGACGAATACAATTACCTAATGGAAAAAAAAGGGAAGTAGTTTCTTACCCTAATGGAAAATCATTTTCAAGTGATCTATAAGATCAAAAGTCCATAATATCTAGTATACTTTAGAAGCGCTATTTAGAACTTGTGTTTCTATTAACAAAACAACGCTTCTGGTAGCACCATTGCACTTTTGTTAGTGCAGTATGTCTCTGGTGCTTCTGTCATAGACAAAACTGTGTAAGAGCTAGTTCTGACCAGCTGCTGAAGTAAACAATGTACACAGAAAATAAGTTAAAATGTGCATAAAATGTAATGTAAATTCAAATTTACATGTAAAAAAATGAAAGTGAAATGGAATGTCAATTGAAATACAAATGTGTAATATGAAATGAAAAGTCAGATGTCATTTTGTATACAACGTCAAGAAAGATGAAGTCATAGGTTAATATATTACATATGTAATGTACAACGGAACAAAAGTGATTAAGGAGACAATTGAGGGTGAGGTGTCCTTAGTGGTAATTTGGTTAACTACCAACCCGTAAGCATAAAAGGACCCCCATTCATTTTAAAGACAAATTACACATTGTACATTGAGTGCATTGAGTACATTAAACAGCGTACAAGGATTCCAAGAGTGCATTATGACATGAGAGAATGTATGTGTTATCTGCAGACACTCTATAATGCCATTTCTGTTCAGGCAAATACAATGCAATGACATTCCATTCCAATTCCAAATCTGTATATATCTGTGTGATGCCATTATTGTAGTAGTTTGTTAGGTTGTATTGCCAATTTTTGTGTGTGCAGGGTTGTGGATGGAGTTGAGTCCAGAAACTGTACAAAGTTGTACAAGTAGTGCCATCGGAGTGTTGTCACGAAGTGTCGAACAAGGAAAATTGACGTGAGGAGTGCTAACGAAGGTGTTGTCGTACAAGTCATTGTCAACAAGGGTGAAATTGGGAAATTGTCATACAAATCATTGCCAACACAAGTGGGATTATGATTGTGCCATTCAAGTGTTTGCCATACAAGTGACTGACAAGCTGCCATCCAAACACTTGTCATACAAGTGACTGACAAGTTGTCGTACAATTGTAGATGTCATGTGTGTTTGGACCAGCAATGAATGTAGACTTGGTTGGCTCCTAAAATCTGTCATTCCAATTATTCCTCGAACTATTAGAATACTCAACGCAGTGTTACATTTGGCGTCGTTTCCGAAACGAAGTTGGGTCATCTGGTCTGTTGAAGCTTGAAGCAGCAACAGGCACTACATTTGGCATCGTTGTCGTCTAAAGTTTGAACCCACATGCGTGAAGTTTGGAGAGGTGGATGACAAATTACTTGCAGCGAAGACGTGGGAGACATGGTTGGGGAAGACGTCAAGATCAGCCTGTGAGAAAGTCAAAGAATTGCCCAACAATGTCTTGAGCAAAACATTGCCAACCAAGAAGTGCAATCAAGAACAACAAAACTTGAACAACCAGAGGTGGAACATGTTTGGAATCCTCATGTGGAGGATAGTTTCGGTGACGAAAATGAAAGGTGGCATATGTTGTTCTTAACAACAAAGGACGAGGTGTGAGGTGAGGTGCACTAAGCAAACGAAGGGCTGATCGAGGAAGATGTTTGCACAAGTTGAGGCACCAACGTTGAGAGTGCATGAAGAAATGAGGTTGACCAATTGGTAACGTCGACACAAGAGCGGGGAAGATTGCCAAGGAGTGAGGAGGATGAAGTCAGGCACAAGGGCAATTGCGAGAGAGTCTACAGAGACCAAAACCAACATTTGTGTATTTGCAAAGGAGTTCGTGAAGCATAGGTGCATTAGTAAGTGGTTGCAGGTTGTTTGTTGGTGAGTTGTTCAGTGAAGAGCCACCAAGAGAAGAAACATCAAGTGAGGCACCATCAAGTGAGAAGAGTCAAGCGAAGAGAATCACCCACCAATGGAAAACATTGCCATAGCAACGGGCCAACAAAAATGGCCACCATTCTTGGGTGACGGTAAGGAGGACCCAGATGTCACATTGGAACTTGTGTAACTATATGGTGTGCGAATGGAGTGGATGATGAGGATGCTTGGTTAAGATTGTTTTTGGCTACATTGTGAGGCATCACAACGGATTGGCATCTGAAGAGAGAGAAGGATTCGCTTCACAAGGTGGCAAGAATTAGCAAATGAATTCAAAAAGGAATTCAAGCTATTAAGGAAAGATACCGAGATCATTGGGGAAATATATTCCACCAAGCAAAAGAAAGACGAGGTCATCAAGTCCTACAATAGCAGACTCAAGGAAGTGACAAAATGGAAGTACAACCAATAGACGGTTTGCAAAGCAATGGTTCCTTGATGGATTGCTACTAAGATATAAGAAAAAGATGAAGGTTGTACCACCTACTAGCTATCAAGAAGCTTATGACAGAGCTCAAAACTTGGAAAACGAAGCAAAGCAAACAATGACAGGAATAAGTCATTGTAGAAATGAAATTTAACATGCTACACACAATTCCATTTCCACTTAATAGTTCTATAGATCTACAATCATTGTAGTATAGCAATAGTAATGCACAGAAAACCTGCAACAGCAATAGAGACAGCAATAACAGCAATAGAAGCAATAGCAGCAGCAATGGTAGATAACAGTAATTACAGGCAGTTTTATATTAACAATGGCATTTATGATACAGCATTACAGTTTCAGCATTACAATCTACAGCCTGCAAACCCTAGGCTGAATATTCTCCATGGCTGCATACAAGACTAGACTGCATTCTGTCCTACGCACATATGCATCACTTCTCACACGTATCAATGCTGTTCTGTTAATTCATCAACCTGCATGACTGCCTTCAATGCCTGAACATCTATGAAAGAATGAACCACCGTGCATGAACAACTTGAATGAATGAGGGGAGGGCTGTATTTATACACCCAAAAAGTAGTTATCCTCCAACTACCTCATAACTTCCCTCAAATTACATTTCATATGCATTTGCTCTTTGCATTACATGACATTTCCCACTACAAGACAAAACTCTAATTTAGCCGACATAATTGACTTACATGACTTTATTCTTACGTACAATATTAAATTGCACTTTACAACATTATTGAATATATGCACGTGCATTTTGTTTACACTTTGCGTACATTTACAAAATAACACTTACTACCAAAACTGATTCAGCAAATAAGGACATATCAATTTGCCTATCTACATTCATTTCAAAAGTGATGATTCTGATAGTGACAGAGATGACTTGCACATAGCAATCCAGGCAATGAAAAAGGACTTTGAAAGAATGATAAAAGAAGTGAAGGGAGAAAAGAAGAAAGAAAAGGAGATTTGGTGCTCGAATTGTAAGCAGAAGGGCACACAAATGTTAGTTGTTCGAGGAATGCTTTTTGTAACATATGTGAAGTCATGGGACATGTGGTTGGAGATTGTCCATTCAACTTGAGGAGCGCAAGGCACCAAACGATGACAATGCAGAAAGAACAGAAAGAAGAAAAACCTAGCACCTCAAAGAATGGGTAAGGACGAAGAGTGGAGGATATAGGAATAATTACAATATGACTCAGATGGAAGGCCCATAATTCAATGTAGAGGGTGCTAGAGTGGGGACATTTTTCAAGAAATTTCCAAAACCCATAGATAGGAGGAAGCACCAGAAACAACAATAATGGACTCCTGCGCAGATGATGCGGACCAAGGAGGTGAACTGCCCCGAGTAAGAAAGTTATAGTGGAATGTAGAATGTCAATTTTATTGACATAGAGAAGCTTTTAGTGGACCAACAAAATAAGGACAAACATGTGTTAGCTATGATAACGGCTCCAGCAAGGAAGGTCGAGCAATACCCAAACCTTGCCAAGGAGAACGAGAGGTGGCAGGAAGCCCATGATTTGGTAGAAGAGATGCAAAAGGCTAAACAAGAAAGACTCCTCGAGGAGAAATAGTTGAAAAAGCCAATCACCACAAAGGACATACTAGGGGTACAACCATCATCAACAGAGCAATTGGTAACACAAGTACTTAACACAACAGTTGAGGTGAAGGTGTCCAGTTTTCTTAGTGCAATACCTGAACTTTATGCAAAAGTAGGAGAAATGACATGAATGAGAAGAGTTGTGGAGTCACGTTGCCATCATGAAATGCCAAAGATATGAAAGTATCAATTCATTGGTCTGATGGTGTTGATGATCGAAGCGAGGAATAAACCGGTATTGATTCACATAGAGCTATTAAATCATAAACTAACTCGGGCGATCGTAGATGGAGGGTCAAGCATGAACATGATGCCTAAAAAGACTTGGAGAGATATTCGAGCACCATTTTTGTGGTCTCCAAACTTTTGATTGTATGGTGCAGATCAGTATAGCATTGAAATGAAGGGAGTTTTGACAACACAAAAAGTGAAGATCGTTGACCAGGAGTTCGTCACAAACTTCGTGGTAACTGCCATGCAGAACCTGGCATATGATGCATTTTTGGGAAGAGGATGGCTACGCATGGCAAAAGTGAATCATAATTGGGAAAAAGATCATCTCACATTCAAGAAGGGACAACACAAGTATATAATAAATTTGAAGAATCAGTTTGTGAGTCAAGACATTGCGACATCTAATGAATCAGGGAGCTCATCATCGGATGATGATAGCGGACATGAATCGAACGAAGGAGTGTTGAAACTTCAAGAATACATGGAAGACGATGAAGATTCAGACAACAAACTTCTCCATTGGCAAATGAAGGATTATGAAAGTTTTGTGCCACACTGCCTATGTATTCAAGCAGAAGAGGGAGTTGAACATGATGAAAGAAGACACTGTGTACGAGGTCAACAAATCAAGTAAGAAAAATTTGCACCAAAGGAGGAAGAAAAGGAGAAATGGACACTTCCAAAGAACTTTGCACAGTACACTATCGGTGATGTTGTGATTAATGAGAAGCTAGCACATCTGATTGATGTAATGAAATTAGTAAATGAACTTGATATTTGTTGGCATTTTTGCCACATTAAATTTTTTCACAAAAGTTTACCTAAGTATGAAGCTTTAAGCGGCAAAGGGCGTGCAGAAGTATTCATGTTTTCGCAGGCCTGAAAAGAGGATGATAAAGTGGATGAAATGATCTTTGGATATTTCATCATTGCAGATCTTTTCACAAGCTTTCTGGCGATATATTATAATAGGCGATCGGGGCAGCGGATCAAAAGTTATGGCCCCGGGAAGCAAAACCAGAAAGCTCCATTTCGGGCTTGAAAAATTGGCTAAGGCACGGCCAGAATGCTCAAGTTCGCCCGAAGCTCAAGTTCGCCCGATGCTCAAGTTCGCCCGATTCTCAAGTTCGCCCGATGCTCAGGTTCGCCGTGCTCAGGATCGCTCCCGAAATCCGGCGCGCTCAAGTTCGCTCCCGAAATCCAACGAACCTCGGCTTCGGGGTTAACCTGCTCCAAAAAATCAGCTAAGGCATGAAAGTCTCCGGTTCGCTCCGAAAGTCACCGAATCCCGGCTTCGCTCTAGTTTCGGGGCGAACTGCAGCCCAAGCCATGAAGAAACAATTAGGGTCGAAGGCACCTCAGGTTCGCTCCAAAATCAGCGAACCCCGGTTTTGGGCTCCTTGCGCGACGAACGTCGGCCATCCGGCGAATGTCGGCCAAAATCCTCTCAAGTTCGCTCAAACCTCCAGCGAACCCCGGTTTCGAGCTCCTTGCGCGGCGAACGTCGGCCATCCAACGAACGTCGGCCATCCGGCGAATGTCGGCCAAAAAATCTCAAGTTCGCTCAAACCTCCAGCGAACCCCGGTTTCGGGCTCCTTGCGCAGCGAACGTCGGCCATCTAGCGAACGTCGGCCAAAATGCGAATGTCGGCCAAAAAATCTCAAGTTCGCTCAAACCTCCAGCGAACCCCGGTTTCAGGCTCCTTGCGTGGTGAACATCGGCCATCCGGCGAATGTTGGCCAAAATGCGAATGACGGCCAAAAAATCTCAAGTTCGCTCAAACCTCCAGTGAACCCCGGTTTTAGGCTCCTTGCACGGCGAACATCGGCCATCCAGCGAACGTCGGCCATCCGACGAATGTCAGCCAAAAGCCTCTCAAGTTCGCTCAAACCTCCAGCAAACCCCGGTTTCACGCTGCTTGCGCAACGAACGTCGGCCATCCGATGAATGTCGGCCAAAATGCCTATGTTGGCCAAAATACTCTCAAGTTTGCTCAAACATCCAGCAAACCCCGGTTTCGAGCTCCTTGCACGGCGAATGTCGGCCATCCAGCGAACGTCGGCCAAAGTGCAAACGTCGGCCAGGATGCTCCCAACTTTGCCAGAATGCTCCCGACTTTGCCAAAATGCTCAACTTCGGCCAGAAACCTGCATCCGGAGGGCACACGTCCCAAGAAAGAGAATTTAGATGGGAATTTAAGGCGCCTTCATGGCGCACAAGTTCGAATCTCCAGCTCATCCCATCAAGACGGCCATGTCAGGTCCCAGAAAAGATCCAAAGGGCAAGTTGCACCAACCACATTAATGAGACATGTTGTCCCAACTGCAACGCCCGTCCGGAGCCGCTCTAAACACGGGTGAGCCGCATTCCATGGATGCTCTGTCATCTGGCAGAGGTCAAATCTCAACTGCTCCGCCAGTTTTAGGGTTTGAACATTAATGTAATCGGGGGGATTTTCCTCTATAAAAGGCAGTTCAATGTAATGTAATAGGGGGGGAACATCTTGCTAAAGAGCTGTTGTACTTGGATTTCTGCTTCAATATTAAGACTCCTGGTTCTGATTCTGAACTCCTTTTCTGTGTATGATGCCTTCTATGCTTATTTCTGTTAATTCTATTTCTTCATTTGCATACAGTAAATTCTGCAATCTGGATTTAAGTGTGTGATTTAGAACGAAGTCTGGAATTGTTGAAGGATAAATATCAGGGTGGGTTTAGTTTTAGTTTTTGTTATATTCATAATATTGATTGTTGCTGGTTCAAGTAGTAGTTAGTAATTGTGTTGTCTGTTCTTCCCCTTGGAACCATCTACATTTCCCATCTCTTTCAGTTATTTATCTCTTTCAGCACTTTTCCCAATCTCTTTCCAGTTCCCTAATCTAAAACCCAGTGCAGTGTAGTAAAGGAGCCAAACTTCTCTGGAGATTGGCCCGGAAGGCATTCCTTCCTTCCGGCCTTTCAATCTGTTGGGCGGGTCTAGGGCGCATAGATTGACCAAACCCTTTCCTAGTGGCGGATTCGTAACGAACAATACCATTCAGTATGAAGGTCCAAAAATGGTTCAGGTAAACCTCGACAACAAAGACAAAGAAAAGATCATCCATTGTGGAGACAACTGGGATCCAATGTTGAAAGTTGTCGCTTTCAAAATTTTTATGCAATATAAGAATGTCTTCGCATGGACGTACAAGGACTTGAAAGGGATCCCACTAGAGTTGTGTGTACATCGAATCCCATTGATTCCAATTGCACAACTAGTGAGGAGGCCATACCCAATGAATCTAGAGTATGCAACTCTGGTGAATGCAAAAATACAAAAAATGTTGGATGCAAGCATAATCTTCAAGGTCACGATAAGTACCTTGAAGAAGGATGTGGACTTTCAAAGTTTGAATGTTGTAACAAAAAAGGATCCCTTCCCTATTCCATTTACTGATTCAATATTGGAAGTAGCAGGGCACAAGGCTTATTCATTTTTGGATGGATTCTTGGGCTAAAATCAAATCAATATTGTCGAGGAAGATAAGTTGAAGACAACTTTTATAGTGAGAATGGGATATATGCATATAACCCAATGCCGTTTGGGATATGCAATGCTCCAACTACATTCCAGAGGATAATCTTGTATATTTTTGAACAAATGTCCATTGGAAAGTTTAAGGTCTTTTTAGATGATTGGTCATTGTACAGGAGAAAAGACGAGCATTTGAAGGCATTGGAGGAATGCTCGTTTGTCACTGAATCCCAAGAAGTGCAAATTGTTGGTCCCATATGGGAAGCTACTAGGACATGTGTGTAAAGGATTGAAGACAAACCTGACAAGATGAGTTGTAATGAGCATGGAAGTGTCGTACGATGTGAGTTCAGTAAAGCCCTTAGGACATGTCGAGTATTATAGGAGATTCATTAAAAATTTTGCACAAGTGTCCCATCCATTGGATTTCTTGACACGTAAGAATGTTACTTTTATGTGGACAAAGGAACATCAAAAGGCTTCTAAAGAGTTGAAGACAAAATTGGTATGTGTGCCCATTCCAATGTTCCCAGATTGGGAGAAAGAATTTAGTGTCCACGTTGATGCATCTAATTTTGCAATTGGATGCGGGTTGGCCTAGGAGGGGCAATTTGGGCTTGATCAACCTATGTATTTTTCGAGTTGGTTGTTGTCATGAGCAGAAAAGAATTATAGCACGACAAAGCCTTAGGAATTGTATACGTAGTCCAAAAGTTCAAGCATTATTTGCTTGCCAATCCCTTCACCTTATACGTAGATCACCAAGCATTGTTGTATTTGATCAACAAGTTGACCATTCATAGACGATTTAGTAGGTGGCTTGTTATGTTGTAGGAGTTTGTGTTTCGGGTAGTGATGAGACCTAGAAAGAAGCATGTGATAACAGATCAATTGTTAAGGATTCACTTAGGGGAACCTACATGAGTGTTGGACGAGATTTTAGATGCTCATTTGTTTGTTGTGAGTGCAATACCATCATGGTACAAGCATATTGGGGAATATTTGTCAAAAGAAGAGCTGCCAAAGGAGATGACAACAGCAAAAAGAAAATGCATCATTGTCAAATCGCCACCATTCCAATTGATGGCAGGCTTGTACATTGGACCTAACGGAATTCTGCAAAATGTGTTATATATGAAGAAGTGAACGCAGTGCTTAGAGAGGCTCACGATGGTTTTGCAGGAGGGCACATGGGGCCAGATGCAATAAGGAAAGTGTTTCTAGCAGGGCTATGGTGGCCCACCCTTTATCGCGATGCAAGGGAATTTGTGAAGGCATGAGATACGTACCAATGAGCCAGAGAGCCGCTGAAGAGGGACTTCATGCCATTGTACCCCATCATAGCCACAAGAATTGTTTGAAAGATGGGGTCTTGATTTTGTTGGACTGTTGAAAACAAGCTAAAGGAAATGTTGACATATTGTGGTAGTAACATAATATTTGATAAATTCTATGGAAGCAAGAGAATTGCCTGATAATTCTACGAGTACAACACGATTCCTTTATGAGAAAATCATTACAAGGTTCGGCATACCCTTGCAACTAACAAGTGATCAAGGAGGACACTTTGTCAATGAAATAATTCAAAAGCTGACCACTGAGTTCAAGATCTTGCATTCATTGTCAAGTTCGTATTATCCAAGGGAAAATGAGCAAGCAGAGGCAACAAACAAGGTCTTGGTTTCAATTATATATAAGACATGGGATGTAGAAGGTGTCAATTGGGAGGAAAGGTTCCCAACAGTTTTGAGGGCATATAGAACAATGTTTAAGTTGTCAATAAACCACAACGCCATTCTAGTTGATGTATGGGCACAAGGCATTGGTGCTAGTGGAGTTCTTGGCACCAAGTCTGAGGGTGGCAGTAAGACCCATCTGTGTGACTAGGAGAGGCTCACAGAACTTGTACAACTAGACGAGAAGAGAGTGATGGCTCAATGGGCAACGGAGACTGCCCAACATCAGAGAAAGCTATGGCATGACAAGCACGAGGAAAATGAAGCTGAAACTAGGTGACTTGGTATTGAAGTTTAATGACAAGAGAGAAATCAAGCCAAGGAAATTGAAAACCCTATGGCTTGGGCCCTTCTAGGTAATTGAAATGATGGATAATGGTGCGATGAAGTTGCAAAAGTTGGACAAGATACAGTATCCCAGGATGATTAACAAATTGAGGTTGAAACCATATAAAGTGAAGGCACAGGTTAATATGGTTAATCAATCTTGAATCGACTGAAGAGGAAACCGTTGGAAGATTGGTTGAAGCCCCACAACAGTCTTTAGAAAGTTTTGAAGGTATATTGGTCCATGAAAGAGAAGACCAATGAAGAAAATGGTGCACTTCAAGAAGGAGTTGATTTGGATCTGGGATGGTTGTTTAGGAATGAGTATGGAAAGCAGCCTGTGATTGAACAAGAAGAGTTGGAACCTCATCCAACAGAATGGAGAAATTGCGGGTGCATGTTAGATTCCCAAATACAAGTGAAGCAAATGGATTGAGGTCACAAAAACAACAACTAGTGGCAATGGAAAATGGAGGGTAGCCACCCAACCATGAGCCTTGAAGTGATGGGAGTGAGTATAAAGGAATGAATTTGCTAGCAAGAGTTGGTCTCCAACACCAATGAATATGCCTTGAAACACAACAATTGCAAGAGGAATGTAAGTGACTCCAATGCTGAAATGCACAAATGCGGGAACAAATTCATTGAAAAGCTGAGAGAATGCTAGAGGATCTTGAAGCAAGACAAACAAGAAGACAAGAAGTGCTAGATGACCTTGAGAAAAGAAGAGTAAGAAGACGAGGCGAATGAGATATTGTGGAGAGACGTATTTGAAACACCTACATCTCAAGAAGGAGATGGGAGAACAGACACCAGCATTATGTCTTTCATGAGCTCTAATAGAGGTGGAGATAATTCAAGTATTTCAAGCTCAAGTTCATGACTCAAAAGACAAGTCAGAAGAACTACACCAAGACCTCAACTAGTTCCCCAAGTGAAGGAAAGAAGCAACCAAGTGCAACAGACTAACTCCAAGGACGAAAGGCGGAGAAGAAGGTTGGAAGATCCGTCAATAACTGCAAATGATGCAACAAGAGGTTCGAGTAGTTCGCAAGGACTACTAGACACTCTAACATTAGTATAGGAAACAGGCTACTTAGGCAGTCTAGGAGGGCTGCGAAGTCTTCTCAGTTGTCTGAGTTTGCAAGGGAGGAGGTTGGTTGGCCTCCCTCCTGATAGTCTGAGGATAAGGTTTTTTCCTCCAGTTATCCCTAGGCAACGTAATCGACAAGATGGCCCATCAGGACCATTCCCTAGTTGCGTTACGAACAACCAGTCATTGCACAACCCATAGTTTTAAAACTCGCAGAATCCTCGCGAGTACTCGCGAAACTTGCGGGTCAAAGTGCTCTGCAAGTTTTTTTTTTTTAAACTCGGGCCGAGTAACTCACTGAGACTCGCATGGGTAGAGGCAGTCGGTAAATTTTTTTTTTTTTTTTACTAAATAAAATTAATTTTATTAATTGTTATTTTAAACTAGGTGGAAAGGTCAACTTTTTACTTTTAAATATATTACTTTATTTTAACTTTAATTTAAAAAAGTTTGGTTTAATTTAGTTCTTTTATATAATATAAGGTATAATGACATACATTAGTTTAAATAGTAAAACTTGTTTGATAAATAAATATTTTTATTAATAAAGATAAATTTATATTATTCTTTTTATATATTTTTAGGTATTTATTTTTATGAAAACAATAATAATTATATCTAAAATTAAAAATCTTTCAAGTTAATTAAGTAAAGTAATTTTTACAACCCATGAACATTACATATATTAGACCACCTAGACTATTTTAAGTCCACTACATGTGCTATCTGCCTCCTTTGGATCCAAGCCTTGGATTTCCTATCTACAACACCCAAGCCTACGTTAGGCCCACTCAAGTTGTATCATACAAGTTTATTGAACCTTGGATTTTAAATGTATGTATCAATGGAATGTAAGCTATAAGCATGTTGGATAGTTTGCGAAAGTTGAATGCCCCTAAAGGGAAATTAATCTCACTAGTGGGAGAATGTCTACTTCACAAGGAAAATGAATGTTTTGAAAAAGACTTGTAAAAAGTTAATTTGGAGTTTGTTAAAAACTACTTTACATTTCAAAATGTTGTATTTGCCAATTGGGCTGAATTTTTGTTTCATAAACTATAATTGTACTCATTGCACTGGAAGTCTAATACAAAATCGGCTCTCCAATTGTTGCTTAAATTTTTTTCTGTTTATTGAAAAAATTTCTTCAATTTTTCTTTTTTGCTGAGTCTTCCAAGTTGCCAAGAAACTCTCCAAAATTAGGCTGCCGATTTTTTCCCTAGTTGCAAGTTTTAAAACAATAGCGTAACCATCAGGATGGCTTGTCAAGACCGCGACTTGGTTGTTGCCCAAACCAAAGATATTGTAGAAACAAACGACGAATGAATCAAAGGAGATCTCAGATGGACCTCGAATAGCCAGGAGGAAGGAATAAGCAATCCCAAGTCAAGGAGGCCTGTCTGGGAGTAGGGAATGAAGAGAGTAATGCATCTGGGTTTGAAGGACCGTCGAGAAGGAGATGACAAAGACAATCCAAGCGTCAAGGTGGTGCGCAAGTAAACCACTTGGATCGAACAAGGCAAGCTGGATAACGATGATGACAAAGTGAAGAAAGAGAAGGCAAGACAGTCTGTTGTGCAAGTGCAAGAGGCATGGAAGGCACTTGTACAGCGAACTACTATACGAGTGAAGCTTGTACGACACGTGGTTGTACAAACAAGGAGATGGGCCATACAAGAGGGATCTACTATACAAATGATGACACTTGTACAACAAATAACCATACAAACGAAGGTGAGGGTGCTGGTATGACAAATGATTGTACAAATGCGGCACAAGGAGAAGGTCATTGTACAAATGCAAGGAGATGTACAACAAAGCAAGAAGAAAATTGTCATTGAGAGGGAGAGAGCAATCCATCAGCAAGTGATGCACTACAAATCAAAGTATGCATCATCATAGGGGTTCGATTTCGAAGTTAAACTCAAACACAAACAAATGGGGGAAAAAGCGCAACGTGAATTACATGCAAGGTGGCAATTAACAGGCAGTTATGCATGGGCGCCAACCACCCCCGCCAACTTATAAATATGTGCATTGGGGAGGTTTAAGCATTGCATTCTGCTCAACACCTAACGAAGAAGGGAGGTCAAAGACTGCAATACAGAGCCAAAGGCGAGAGGATGCATTATGGAGAAGTGAAGCGCATGCAGGTACATTGTTGACATAGAACAATGTCGATGTAGGAGCTACCGACACATGGGGGAGAACTATCAATGGGGGAGTGCGGAACTGATAGACACACCCCAAGGGGAAGTTTTTGTGGTATCAAAGTAAAGAAGACGATGTTGCAAGTAGAGGGAAAGTGCAAGTGCAAATATTTGCAAAAAATTGCAGTTATACGGATGACCATTGAAGTGAAATTGCAGTGTAGAGTCGTAGACGCACGAGGTTTTTGGTTTGCAGGCGTATGGAACCGTATGAACAAGGCTTTGGGGCCAAACGACAAAGGAGATACATAAATCATGCAGAAGACAAGGGCAAAGGAGGTTACCATACAAGTGATGACAAAAGGGTCATATAAGCAAGAGGGTGAACAACCAAGTTGAAGAAAACACAATCGTATAAGTAAAGCAGGTTGTACGGCAACACCATACAAGTGGTGGAAGAAGTCAGTCGTTCAAGTAAAGAAGGGGGCAACACTGCTGAACAAGTTAGCATCTAACAACAGTGTCGTACAAGTAGGAATTTGAACGGTTGTCATACAATCCCGAGGTATCTATCACACAAGGGGTTGTGTACAACAAGGGTCGTACACGTACAAGACATGTACAACAAGCGTCGTACAAGCACAAGCAAGGGCCAAACGGAGTATTGGAAACATGCTGAAACGAACAAGTATCAAGGAGAGAATTCATTGGGTGGAACAGTAGCAAAGATGGGTTCCACCTGACCTAATGACGATGGAAGAACCATGTTCCTGTGGAGAATGTATCATAGGAAGTGCAAGAAGAGGTTATGCAGAGCGCGTGCGTGGAAGGGAGAGAGAACACGGTTCAAACACTGAACAACGAAGCAAAAGGTAGCATGCTAGACATTCCACAGAAAGGCCAAGGATCAACACTCCGAAGAAATAAGAGGTTGAGGCTTCACCTCAAGAGAGGGAGAAGAGCAAGGGTAAGGAAAGAATGATAATTTTTTTGCAAGATATTACATGGATACAACCAATAAGAGAGTTTTGTCGACACTAGTGGCAAGAGAGTCCAAAAGATCATCCATTGAGGAGACCTTCAAAAATGCAAGAGTAAACTTCATATTATCAATTCCGAATTTTGACAACGAATTCTTCAAAGAGTGTTTGATGTAAATGCTGTAGACATATAATCAGCAACAAAATGCCAGTAGAGTCAAAATTGGTGACCAATAGGTACTAGTGGTGTTTTCAGCAGACAATTTTTGAAGGACATCCAAATTGCTGAATCATGGAATATTGGTCAGGAAAGAGTCAATGAACGTGAAACGATGGAAGGAGATGATTAATGAGGTCACATATATCACTTCTAAAGAGGCGGCAAAGTTGTTTAAGCACGGGAGCCGTAGATTGAAGATGCAACAATTGAAGACACCATAACTGCAGTGTGCAATGAATGTTATTATTTCAAAACTCTCAGAGAGCAAAGAGCCTCCAAGATGCCTACTTGGCTCATATCCTATGTACAAGGGATAGTGGATGGCATTGCATATGATTGGGCATCGAACCTGTCATACCGTATTAGGAATTTCTTGGTGCGGTATACACGGAATTTTTCAATGGCTTTCCACGCTATTGCACTTTTAATGAATGCTGCAACACAAGTGAAGGTACAATTTCCAGGATTGAATCCTCCTAAGGATATCATGGAGCATGTGCTAACAATTTTTAGGTGGATCCATGTGATGCCACTAATGAAATCGAGCACTCCGGTGAAGAAGACATTAAAGAGGAAGATACAAGAGCCCTTGGGAGATGGAGGAAGTGAGGATTCAGAAGGAGCCGTAAGACAGCCAAGGACTAAAGAAAAGGTGCAAAGAGAGAAGAGGCATAGGAGGTTGGAGCAACAATGGACAAAGGCTCAACCTCAAGCACAACACGAGATCAGCATGAAGAACATCAACAACCCCCACAAAAAACCATAGCAGATGTCAATGGTAGTGCAAAACAGATGATGGAGGGTAGGACTAAAGAGCATGGAAGACCACAGGGAGCAATGCAACAAGAGAATCCTGCATAGCCAGGGAGTCAAACTGTTCGAGGCATTATAGGTAGTAGTTTGAGTACCATAAATATGATTGTGGGAAAATGTGGTGCAAATTGTTGCGCAAGGAGGACAGGAAGAGGAAAGGAGATCAACGCAACAATAGGAGCCGATTGTTGTTGTGGATGTAGATGAAGAGGCACAGGTAGCAATTGATGCAGTTCATGTGGAAGGTGTAGGAGATGAACAGGTGGAAATCAATTCACCGGATATTTTCAACACCCCAACACCTTTGGAGGAGCAAGATGATCCAAGTACATCACCTCCACTGGATGAAGATGCACACGTTGAGATCACATTTGCAGCAGAGGAGTTGGCACAAAGGGAAATAGTGCCAATAGAGCAGGAAGGAAAAGGGAAGCAGCCCACATCATAGTTCAGAGTTTTATAGGAAGCAAGAAACCAACTGCTAGAAGAAGAATAGAAGAGAGGACAAGAGGCATTGACTAAAGAACAAACTGTTGATGTGACTCAATCAGTATAGAGGGTAAAGTGGCCAAGAGACCAATCAACCTGAGAGGTGACTGGTGGAAAGCACTACTGAGCATTTTCATCGTAGAAGTGCCAAATCTGAGGAGACCTCCAATTCTAGGAGACTGTACCAATGAATAGGTTGATGCAATTTTTGAAAATATGTTTGGGGCTTTGGACAAAGCAAGGTTGGAGTTTTGAGTTGGATGTATTGGAGACTAGTGACAATGACAAGTTTTGAGTTGGATGTATTGGAGACTAGTGACAATGACAACTGATGGGAACTTGTCGATATTCATCAAAAGCAGTCATGGGAATTGTTGGTCACGAATCCGCCATGAGGAAAGGATTTGTCGTTATTGCGCCTTGGACCCGCAAACCAACATTGAAAGGCCGGAAGGAAGGGATGCCTTCCGGGCCAATCTCCGGAGAAGGCCGGCTCCTTGCGGGGGTTAGTAAGATGAGAGTGCAGGAAAGAGATAAAAAGAGCGGAAAGAATTTACAAATGTGAGTGGAGTTGGGTGGGGGGAACTAACAGTACGGAAACACATCAATCACCACTACTTACTGCATCATAAATACAAAGCATAGCCTGAAACTACAAAGTCTAGTATACTTTTTGTATAAAGCGGTGTACGCACAGCTACAATGGTCCCCTAGCAAACATTCTCCCTACAAGGAGAACTAACAGCACGGCAATGCATCAATCACCACTACGTACGATAACTCAAACAGAAAGCAACCAAGAGATGTCAGATCCAGGTATATGTGTTATGCGAGAGAATTTATACGCACAGCTACAATGGTCCCCTAGCAAACATTCTCCCTACAAGGAGAACTAACAAAGACGACAACGCATCAATCACCACTACGGACAACAACGTAACACACAACTGAAGGAACTGCTACCGCATCTATTCTATGTATCCTCTAATCTATTAAATTCAAAAGTGCTTGGCCACCAAATGCCAAAGTAAATCAACAAGCCATGACACAAGCAATGCTTCAGGTGTTCCTGACCACCAAATGCTGAAACGAATCAACGAGCCGTGGCACAGGAAAACGTAAAGCAGACATGCAAAAGAGAGGCAGCATAAAAAATAAAAGCAGTAGAACAGAGCCAGGCATATACTTTATATTTATAAGCAGAAGCACGATTACAATGGTTCCCTAACAAACATTCCCCTTCCACCCCCTTACAATGAAAACGTGGTGGCTATTTATAGCCCAAAGTTCCCCTCGTTACATTAATGGGCACAACGTCCTAGTCAAACATTAGCTGACAAAAGCAGCCGCGGAACTGCTAGTGCTGACTTCTGTCGGGCTGGACTGTACTCTCGGCATGGTCTCCCTGAAGGTTGAACAGCCACGTGGCAGCGCGTTGGGTAGAACTTTATATTGACAAGAATGCGGGTAGCTGAGGCAGGTGGAAACTCACATCAGCATTAAATGAGGCAGCTGGCATAAGTAGTGCGGCCCATGCTTGTCCTTTTGCTTGGCATGTCTTGGCTCAGATCCCGAAGCTGGACACTTGTCGGATGATGCTGTTTGACATGTGTCTGCTTTGAAAGGCAGTTTATCCAACTTCTCCCGGGATATGAGCGTCATTGGGTTGCGCAGGCAGAAAACAGCGCAGTCGGGAAGGTCTTCATGCCTTAGTCAAATTCTGAGTTTGTTTCCCTACTGCGCACCTGTCAAGGGCGCACTCCGACTTCGCTGCGAAGTCGGGTTGCGCACAGGTGAAAGCTGATGTCTGCCGCCGTACGGACTTCACCCTGGAAAGGGGGAGCAGTTCGGACTTCGCGCGAAGTACGAACTTCGCCCCATCACTTAGTCATTTTTCCTGCCAGCCCGCTAGCCTGCTACAAGGTGCGCCCAGAAAGAAGGGCGAAGTCGGACTTCGCACCAAAACTGGGCGAAGTACGAACTTTGCACCAAAACTGGGCGAAGTCGGACTTCGCACCAAAACTGGGCGAAGTCGGACTTCGCGCGAAGTACGAACTTCGTACCAAAACTGGGGTTTCCTGGTTCTGCTTCCCGGGGCCATAACTTTTGATCCGCTGACCCGATCGCCTATTATAATATATCGTCGGAAAGCTGGCAAGAAGATCTGCAATAATAAAATATCCAGAGCTCATTTTGTCCATTTTATCGCCCCTGTTTATGGCCCACGAAAACCCGAACACCTCAGCATGCTCTTTGCCGCTTGAAAGCTCCATACTTAAGCCAAAATTTTAATGTGGCAAAATTGCCAACAGGAATTAGAGACTGGCAGTGTAAAAAAAAAGATTGGAGTGAAGAACTTGCCAAAGGGAGCTCAAACACTCTACATGTAGCCAGCCAAGGTGTACATTGATGAGGGGACTTTGGTACCTTGTCCAAAAGAAAAGGTAGGTGTTAAGTATGTAAAACTTGCACCTGAATTGGTAAAAACATATGCTAGGATCAATTTTTTAGCATACTTAATTCAATGGTTAACCAAGGAAGTAAAGAAGATTCATCAATCAAAGAAAGAACAAGCTAACCAATGGGAGGCGAGACTTTGACAAGTGCAAGAGGATGCTGAAACAGAACTAGCAACACTGAGAAAGGAAGTTGAGGAGAAAGCGAAGGCTCAAGAGGAACAAGATGAGCTGTTCGGGACGCTGAAATCTGAATGTTCGCTAAGGGAACAACTGTTGGAGAAGAAGAATGAGGAAGTCAAGATTCGTGATCAGCTAATTGCAAAAAAGGATGAGCAGCTTGCAAGTGCAACCAAACATGAGGCATAAATAGAGAAGCCTGCTAACTCAGCAAGGAAGGAGGCTGAAGCTGTGTTTGCAAAGAGGGAGGAAGAGATATTGGCAAAGTTGGCAGAAATTGAGCAGAGGGTGAACCATTATAGAGTGCAGTAGACTCAGTACCTAAACTACGCCAAGACATTGAAGGGAGAGACGAAGGCCCTCAAGTTTCAAATCACAGAAATGGGACGTATACCTGTTCCAACACTTCAGCATCAGCAAAATCCTAACCCCTAGGAGCAAAGGCTATCGTCGAAGAGGATGTCGACCAATCTAAAGGGGAGGGCAAATGAAGGAGCTTGTTCTGACCAGCTAACGAAGTAAATAATGTACATAGAAAATAAGTGCAAATATTCACCAAATGTGATGTAAATGTAATAAAAATTCAAATGTACATGTAACCAAAATGAAAGTGAAATGAAATGTCAAATGAAATACAAATGTAATATGAAATGAAAAGTCAAATGTCATTTTGTATACGATGTCAAAGGTTAATATATTACATTTGTAATGTATGGAAGAACAAAAGTGATTAAGGAGACGGTTGAGTGTGAGGTGTCTCGGGGGTAGTTTGGTTAACTACCAACCCGTAAGCATAAAAGGACCCATTCATTTTGAAGACGTATTACACATTGTACATTGAGTACATTGGAGAGCATACAAGGATTCCAGCCATTCATTGTAGCGTAAGAGTATCTATGTGTAATCTGCAATCGCTTTGTAATGCCATTGCCGTACAGGCAGATATAATGCAATGGCATTCCATTCCAATTCCAAACCTGTGTATGTGCATGTATGTGTGATGCCATCATTGCAGTAGCTTGTTAGGCATGGCTGTGGACAGAGTTGCAATCGAAAATCTATACAAAGTTTTACAAGTAGTGCCATTGAATTGTCATACGAGGATCATCACAAAGTGTCGTACCAGGAAGGTTGACGTGAGGAGTGCTACCGAAGGCAAAAAAAAAGGTTAAGCAAACAACTTAAAATGTCTTCACTCCATGATTAGATTTTTTTTTAATAGTTTCTGAGATAATTTTAAAAAAAAAATCATTTTTACACTGGATTATTTGGGATTGAAACAAGTCCCACCCATGTTACATCATGACCAGAGAGTGGTATTACAACAGCTTGGAACACCCGCATTACATCATGACCACATAATTGTATTACAATAGCTTGGCAATTATGCATGTATTGTTTGGAAAGATTCAAACTCGATATCCTCCTTAAAAGTTTGGGAATCTAACCAGTTGAACTAATGTTGTTTGATAAATTTAAACTTTTCATTATCTAAAATGATTTTTTTTTTTTTTTTCCAAATATGGTTGTCCTCTTGGAAATAATTTTAAAAATGTAAGTTTAAATTAATTAATTTTCTTATTTATAAGATTCATTTTTTTTCAATTCGTCATTTTTTTAAATCATTGCTACTTTAGCTTCGTTAAGCATTTTTTAGATTTTTTTTTAATAGTTTCTGAAATAATTTAAAAAAAATCAATTTTACACTGGATTATTTGGGATTGAAACAAGTCCCATCCATGTTACATAATGACCAGATAGTGGTATTACAACAGCTTGGAACACCCGCATTACATCATGACCACATGGTTGTATTACAATAGCTTGGCAATTATGCATGTATTGTTTGGCAAGATTCAAACCTCAATATACTCCTTAAAAGTTTGTGAATATAACCGGTTGAACTAATGTTGTTTGATAAATTAAAACTTTTCATTATCTAAGATGAATCTTTTCTTTTCTTTTTTCTAAATATGGCTGTCCTCTTGGAAATAATTTAAAAAATGTAAGTTTAAATTAATTAATTTCCTTATTTATAAGATTCATTTTTTTTTTCAATTCAAGTCATTTTTTTAAAGCATTGCTACTTTAGCTTAGTTAAGCATACTTAGATTTTTTTTTAATAGTTTCTGAAATAATTTAAAAAAAATTCATTTTTACACTGAATTATTTGGGATTGAAACAAGTCCCACCCATGTTACATCATGACCAGATAGTGGTATTACAACAGCTTAGAACACCCGCATTACATCATGACCACATGGTTGTATTACAATAGCTTGGCAATTATGCATGTATGGTTTGGCAGGATTCGAACCTCGATATCCTCCTTAAAAGTTTGGGAATCTAACCGGTTGAACTAATGTTGTTTGATAATTAAAACTTTTCATTATCTAAGATAAATCGTTTTTTTTTTATTCCAAATATGGCTGTCCTCTTGGAAATAATTTAAAAATGTAAGTTTAAATTAATTAATTTCCTTAATTTTAAGAATCATTATCTTTTCAATTCAAGTAATTTTTTTAAAGCATTGCTACTTAAGCTTAGTTAAGCATTCTTAGTAAGAATATTAAAAAGCTTTCATTTTGAATATATTTTACAATCTTGATTGATAAGAACTCGATTAACTTTACAACAGAAATTTAATAAAAACACACAATAGTTGTTAAATACCCAAGTGCAGAACACATCATTGAAATTGTGATTTAATTAATTTTATTTCTCTACACAGAATAACCTGGTTTCTGACTTAGCAGATATTTTATCCATTCGTGTCATGTGTCAGATAAAAAAAACTTACCATACATAATGTCATCAATAAGTTTCTCTTGTTCTGCTAAAAGATTTGCCACCAAGACAGCAGCAGTAATTCCTGGAGGGCCAACCTTCATTCCAAAATCAGAGTGTCAGGATGCATCTCACAAAGTGAATGAGAAGGGAGTTAATGAATTAGTACTTACATCCTTCAGTCTTCCCTACAGCATGTAAAAAATTCAAACAATCGTTTATATTAATGGCTAATACTTCAATCTTTTTTTTTCCATCTTGATCTATTAGCCTGTGCCAAAGCAGAATATGGCACACGACCTAATTTAAAGGAAACAATTTATACCTATCAATGGACACTAAACATCTTATAGCTAAATTTGGTCTCATTCATAAAACTCTATTTCAATCAGAATAATTACGAAATTCTATCGTAAGAATATACCACAGGAAACAACAGCTTGTATAAGAAGAAAAGCATAAAGCATCACAATGAACTGGTCAAAAAGCAAGAGAATACTATGATGAAAACATGATCCAAAATGTAGCAACGGAGATTCTTGAAAGAAGCCTAAAACAGGTTTGCAAAGCCTTTTTCCTCTACAAGATAAGCACAAGGATTTAATTTTCAGTATCAACCAATCATCTGACAATAATCATTAAATGAAATTTTGTCCAAGCCATTGCAGTGCAATGGTAAATGGTAAGCAATTGTAGGAGCACAATCCAAGTTCAAAACCCTACATTGTGTTGGACACTCCTGCAATATGCCTGCCTGTGATAATAAGGTTTATTGTAATACAACAATAATGTGATTCTTTAACATATATCTAATATGGGCAGGGCCTGTTTCAACCCTATATAACCACTTTAAAAAATCATTAAATGAGATTTGCTTTGAAAATTAAACTAAGACTATTTAGTGTTGATCAATGTCATACCTTCTTGTAGCAAAGTAACAAAGGAATCGAATTCATAAGTTTGTACTCGTGGATACAGGTTCTCAACCAGAAGGCCCAACCGGAGGCATTGGAAAGATAACCATTTTCCAAGTTATTCACAAACATCCAACAAAAGCTTCTCACTAGACTTGCTTGGGTGTGGCAACACCGTGACTCGGTGGAATCAAATAAACTTATGCATCACAGAAGTGCTTAATGGATCATTAGTTCACATCTACGAATAACTGAAGGTGCAAAAGAAAAGCTGATATGACAGCGAAGTCAAAAAACTAAATGCTGACTTGTGACTGTAATAATGGTCACGCACATGTTAATAGAGTCAAGTCGGTCATTTAAATTAATTCAAAGTCATAATTAAGTCATTAAATATGAAATATTGTAGGTTAACACTTAATCACATGGGGCTTAGGTACAAAGTGATTATCATAGTGAAGCACATACATAAATGGTATGTCTTTCAAAGGTGGTTGTCAACAAAGTGAATTTTATTTCTCTCTCCTCCCCACCTTCTTCCTTACAAGATGATTAACAAAGTGGTTAGGGATTTTGTCAAACATTTTGCGTACATTTACAAAATAACACATAATACCAAAACTGATTCAACAAATACGGACATATTAATATGCCTGTCTACATCTATCCCCTCTAAACTGGTCGTTGTACTCAACAACATGAGCTAAATACTAGGAATAGAAGTACTGAATAATGTAACAGGATCTCTTGTCATGCTCCTTCCTCTTTCTCTTGTTCCATACATCTATTGCCACAAACTTCACTTGAAACTGCTCACAACACCTTATTCTCTGATTGTGCACTTCTTCTGCTGCAAGCAATTGTAACATTAACATGATCAGCATTCTCTGAATAGGCACTTCACTTTGAGCAGTTAGCCATATCATCAACATGAGCAATATCATCAACATCTTGAACATGACCGGCAATACCCGCCGCCATCTGTGACAGGGGTCAAGGGGGCGGGAGCCCCCTTGCGGGGTCAAGGGACAGCGTCCCTTGCGGGGTCGAGGGGCAACGCCCTTCGCATGCTTCTCAGCAACATTCTAGAAGCCTTCACTCAATCTATTGAAACTGCTTCTTCTCAGCTCTAATTCACTGCTTTCATGATCCAACTGGCTTCTTATCAACCTCTGATAGACATCTCCCTTATCGGATTGTACTTCTGATGACGACTGCTCTGACTCAGATGGCAACAATTCTGATGACAATCCCTGACGGCTTAGTCTCTGACGGATTAGGCTAGACGGATTGATAAGTCTAACAAGTACAATGTCTAGACGTCTAGGACAACGGGTTAGATGGCTCAAACGGATAGACGTCTTGGACGGATTGCACATAGGTAGACGTCTTAGATGGGTAAGGATAGACTTCACAAACAGATGGGCTGGACGTCTGGACAGGTTGCTAGACATTTGGGACGAGTGGCCAGACAGACAGCCAAGCAGACATCCAGACGTCTGGGCTCGACAGTTAGATGTCTGGGCTGGATGACTACCAGACGTCTGGGTTGGACGACTGCCAGACGTCTGGGCTGGAAGGCTAGACGTCTGGGCTGGACGGTTGTAGACGTCTGGGACGGACAACTGCCAGATGTGTAGGTTTCAAACGTGTAACTTGTCAAACGCCTAACTGCCTCAGACGTGTAAGTGTTAGACGTGTACACCTCAGACAGGCAGGTTCTACACGTGTAGCCTCCAGACGGGTAACCTTCAAACGTGTACCCTCTAGACAGCTCATTTGCATATGGCTTCGCCTCGGACGTCTTCACCTCAGACGGGTTCTCCTCAGACGACTCCTACTCAAACAGCTGAACCTCAAACGTCTCCTCAAACATCTCCTTCGCCACCATCTTACCTGCATTCTCTAGTTGTCCGAGTCTCATTCATCGGTGAGGTTTTTGCATCACTTTCCCAAGTCAAGGCATAATCCAAAGCCTCTTGGTATGATCTTGGATAAAATGTCATCATCTTCCTTTCATACATAGGGAGAAGTCCATCTATGAACCACATAATCTTTGATTCCTCTGAGTGGTCTTTCTCCACATGGTCAAACAACCTACTCACCCTTCGATTGTAATAACAAACAAGCTCCTTCTCTCCTTGAATGTTATAATTTTTGTCAGTATCATATGATCGAAATTCTTCCACAAATGCATCACGCAACTCTTCCCATGTCTTGTACTTATCTTGCGGAAAGTATATAAACCAATCTATTGTAGATTCTCGTAACATTGCAAGAAACAACCGCCTCCAGTCTGTCTCATTGTTTTGCCCAATCGCTTTCCACTCCATGTGGCAAATTCTCCAATGCCTAATCGGGTCTTCTTTCCCTTCTCCTGTGAAAAGTGGCAAATTCTCCAATGTTATGGTGGCTACGTTATCCATTGGTGGGGTTTTTGCTCTGCTCCTCGTCGGATGTTTTTAGTCTAGGTACCTTTATTCTCACCAAACAATCATCTCTCGACTTCTTGTGTGTCCTTACTCTGCGACCTCCTTCACTAGAATGTTGGTTGTGGCCCTGGTCTTCCTTCCTAAGATCTTGCGCATTGTTGCTTTGGTGCCTGACTCTCGTACTCTGCACTCCTCTGCAACCTTCCTGTCGCTTGTTCAGGTGTTACCATCCACTCAACATATCCTCGCACAGTTTCTACATCAACGTTTTCCTTGACTCTTGGTGGTCCTTGTACCCCTTCTTCCGTTCCTAGCAGCAATGTTTCACCTCTTTCTTACTCTGCTCGTGGACTCTCGTCTTCCAAACTGCTGACTGGTCTACCTATTCTGCTGCTGCAGACATCTAGACTGCAGACACAAACGTCCAGACTGCAGACGTCTGCAAATCTGCAATTTGCAAAATCTTTACTTGCATTTTTTTCTCCAGTTGGCATGCACGTCCCTTTTGACAGCCCTTCATATGCATCACCAAAAACAACAAAAAATTCTGGTGCGTCTCCACCTACGTCTTTGGCTGCACTGCGTTATTTTCGTTGCGTATCTCCCCAAGGGTGTTACGTTTCAAAACTCCTTGTCACCAAATTGGACCCAACTTTGTAATAGCAACGATGCCAAATGTAGAAATGAAATTTCACATGCTCACAAACAGTTCCATTTCCACTTAATAGTTCTACATATCTGCAATCATTGTAGTATAGCAATAATGCACAGTAAACCAGCAACAGCACTAATAACAGCAGCAATGACGGAAATAGCAGATAACAGTAATTACAGCAGTTTTATATTAACAATGGCATTTATGATACAACATTACAGTTTCAGCATTACAATCTCAGCCTGCAAACCCTAGGCTGAACATCCTTCATGGCTGCATACAACAATGGACTGCATCAATCACCATGCATTGCTCTCCTTACTGCCTGCACATCTTCTATGGGTGAACAACTTGAATGAATGAGGGGGGTTATTTATACAACCACAAAGTAGTTATCCTCCAACTATCCCATAACTTCCCTCAAATTACATTTCATGTCCATTCACTCTTTGCATTACATGACATTTCCCACTACAGGACGAAATAGTAATTTAGCCGACATACATGACTTAATATGACTTTACATGACTTTATTATTACGTACAATATTAAATTGCACTTTACAACATAATAATTAAATATATGCACGCACATTTCGTCAAACATTTTGCATACATTTACAAAATAACACATAATACCAAAACTGATTCAGCAAATACGGACATATCAATTTGTCTGTCTACATTGTACTTGGAATAAAAGAAGAAATTAATGGCATGACATGCTTTGGTTGAGACAGGTTTTGTTCATAGATGAAATGAAATGGAAGATTTTAATTACGTCCGCGAGACCCAAATATGGTCTATGGGACCTCAAATATGGAAGTACAATTACTCAAATCATATCATATGATCTTTAATATCTTTGAGAAGGTTGTTCCTTCTCCTGCTGATTTGTGTCAGCAATTCCCCAACTTTTTTTGTTTTACTGTCTTCAAATAAATCTGCCATAAACTTGTTCCCAAGTGTTTCTTTGTATTTGTCACGGATATCTGAAAAACTCGGGCATTTATAGATGAAGTGTTCCTCTGTCTCTACTGCCCGTGTGCTGCATAGAGTACATATCCTTTCTTCCCATTGTTCTTTGGACATTGTCCATCTCCTTGTTTCACATCTAAGCCTATGAGAGCTAGTCCTTATCTGAGCAATGAGTATTTTTTCCTTCCACTTGATTTCAGCGCCTATATACGCTTTTTCCTTGTGGTCATACGTTGGGTTAAAATTTGCAATATAATATTGTCTTTTCCAGCTTGCATTTTTCCACATTCCACTTCTGAACTTTTCATTCACATATTTTTTTTTGTCTTTGTTGACATTTGGGCATTCATTTATGTTGATTTCCCAATGTTTCATCCATTTCTGATTTTGTTTCATCCATGTATTCTTTCGCCTATGCAACTCTTCGTCCCTAGCTGCCCTAGGCCATCTATCATTTGTCATGTTTTCTGTTTTCATCAAGTAACATAACAGCTTGGTCATAGCAATTGCTTCTAAAGGGAACATTCTAGTTTCAGCTAGAATAATTTCATAAGGGGTTGTGGCCTTAATTTTGAGAAAGTTTGTGATTAGATATTTTTGAATCCTTTCTATTTGCCTCCATTTTGCATTTGTTGTGCCACTAGCCCACACCTCGCAACCATACAACAGAACCGGTGTAACAAGTAGGCCAAATAAGACCTTGGTGGTCTTCCAGTCCCACAACTCGGCATTCCTACACCTGTTTTGAAGTGCATATAGTGCTCTCCAACCACTTCGAGTTCTTTTCATCCTACATGTATTCCAATTAAGTTTGTCATGGAAGTCTATGCCCAAGTATTTGTATTCTACTACTACATCAAGCGGTTCTCCTGCAAACTGAAATTTGAGTTGTTGCTTCTTCTTTTTTGCTAAAAAAATCATAATTTTTGTTTTGCTCGTGTTCACCTGCATCCCAACTTCTTTACAAAAGAGTTCTAGAGCTTGAAGGTGATCTTCTAGATCTTTGGCTGTTTTGGCCACAAGAATTACATCATCTGCATACATGAGGAGTTTTACCACATCTTTGGTTGTTTTACCACAACAATTACATCATCTGCATACAAGATGTACATTTTCAATGTTGTCATATGAGTGTTTTGAGCAGTTGGTATGACCACTGCCTCCATTGTACCCTTTTCCCCATAACTATTCTCTTGGATTGACAATGTCATTATTGGTGTACTTGTTGAAGAACTGATTTAATAGAAAGACTCATTCACCTATTGTATAACTGTCTGTGTGCTTTTCCTGTTGTATTAATCTCTTCGTGTATGTCTTTTTTAGGAATACTTTTCACATATTACAACATCCTGAATTCAGTGTATAGTTGTGAAATCCAAGCCCTTGCTCTTGCCAAAGGTACTGCTGTCTAAGGGTTCAAAATTCAAAAGTTTACAACCTAGTATGTACAACGAATTAATACGACAACATCTACATGATCAACATCATCTAGGTAAAAGGGAATTAAAAAAAAAAAGTAGTAGATCTTCTCTCGTTCCTGGTTCTAAGCCTTCAACAACCTTAACAGCAACACAACACAGTAGCAGCAGTCTCTCCCTCTCCCTCATGCGTCGGCACACACACAAAGAAACATGTGAGCATCAACATGATCAACATCATCTAGATATTGTGGGAAAAAAACAATAGTAGATCTTCTCTCATTTCTGGTTCTGAGCCTTTAACAACTTTAAACATACAATAACAGAGTAGCATGTTAGGAAAATTTATTACATTAGTTTGCCATTCTAGATGAAGCATCGTTTGTAACAATCTCCTTGGTTGTATTGATGTCATCATTTGTAACAATCATTGATCGTAATGACACAGCATGTAATAAATATGCAATAGTGCATCAATGAAATGGATCGGTTATATGCCATCAGTGGTATCAGAGCCATACTGGCTGTAAGGAAGTATCTTCTTACTTGAGGTCAAGATTGATTCACAAGGGTAATGAGAAACCTTGAGAATTCATTGGATGTATATTCCCCTCCTTGATATGAGTGGAGGACTTTAATGGAATGTCCAGTTTCATTTTCCACACGCTACTTAAAATGCCTAAACTAGCTGCAACAACGACATAAAACCATAAATTAAGATTTTCAAAGTATAGCAGGGAAGTTATGCCCTAGTATGAGGTCGTCTTTTTAAGCAGGTGTCATAGACAAGATGAAGCCCTTTCCGTACTGCCTAAGTACCATCTATCAAGATCTTTCACGTACCTCAAGGTCTCTCTAACATACGGCCACATATATCGAGAGGACCAGTTTCTCCCATGTACCAACAGGTATATCCGAAGGGTGGGTCTAATGAAAGGTTCGGTATATCGGAATGGTAGTATTGAAAGGAGGACCATTTGGAGAAATAAGAAACCCTCACCATGTCCACCCCAAAAGTCTTTCTTACAGATTCATAGCTCCTAAAAGGTCCCAACTTTGGACTGTGGAAGACAGATGAGAACCATCTTGCAAGTTGAAAAATTATGGGATATTATGACTGGCAAAGTTACACAACCTCAAGAACTCGACCAAGCAGAAAAATATGATGATGCGGATGCAAGAGCACTAATGCTCATCACCCTTGCTACAGCTGATGTGATCTAGCCAAATATTTATCAAGCATAGACATCCAAGCAAGCACAATATGCACTTACTACAACCTACAAAGGGAAGAATCAATCCACCATTCATACCCTTCAATCACAACTCCACACATTGAAAGTGACAAACGGAGAAAGTATAAAGGCATTTCATTGTAAAGTCACAGAGCTGAAGGCAAGACTGAATGAGATGGGTGAACAAGTGGAAGACAAGTTCTTAGTTCCAAATATACTTTGAGCTTTACTATATTCATTTAGAGTGCTCATAACCTCCTTGCAAGTGTCAAATAGGACGGTTTCCTTTGAAGAGTTGGTCAATTTGCTACAACAACAAGAAGCAACCAACAAATTGAGGGATCAATTGTCAAACAGTGCACTCATCACTAAGAAATCTGGGAACAAGAAACCACAAAAGGGTTCTTCACATAAAGGTCCTTCATCCTCATCATCATAGAAGCAACCGCCGAAACAAAAGAGGTATTGCCATATCTATGAAAAAGACAGATATGATACCAAGCATTGTTGGTATAATTCAGCAACTCAAGGTGATAAAGTCCGTCAACCTCAGAAACAAAAGAAACAATACAAGCCACCTCCTAAACAGAAGCAACAAAAAGGACATGTTGTAGTTGAAGAATCAAATTTCGAGTCTAAACAGGCACACGAGGTGCTAATGATAAAGGTCGTAACCAAACCCAAGGATGATGTTTGGTACATTGATTTTGGTGCTAGCAAGCACATGACAAGGGACTGAGTATTTTGATTCCTTGGAATCCAAAGAAGGGAAACCAATGACAATTGTTGAAGATAAAACCTACATGGTCAAAGGAGTAGGCGATGTTTTGCTTAATCTTCCAAAT
Source organism: Wollemia nobilis (assembly GCA_028583015.1). Taxonomy (NCBI): domain Eukaryota; kingdom Viridiplantae; phylum Streptophyta; class Pinopsida; order Araucariales; family Araucariaceae; genus Wollemia; species Wollemia nobilis. The sequence goes on along the minus strand of JAQPPZ010001836.1, from coordinate 6,596,417 downwards.
GGGAAATACATAATTAAAAAGGTACTATATGTACCAGGCCTAACAAACAACTTGTTGTCTGTGCCCCAAATACTTGAACAAAACATTGTGGTTGAATTTAGAGTAGATAATAGCCACAAGAAGTGTTTTATTACCAAAAATGGTGAAAATGTAGCAACCGGTTCCTACAAAAATTGCTTGTTTGCCCTCGATGTCTTATCTTCTCCTAATGTAGCACTGCCAGCATGTAAATTTTCCTAACCCTAGATAATTGTTGTCCTATGTTATTTTAAATAAATAAGATCTGAAAATAATTTATTCAAACATGCAACAATCATACAGATGGCTGGAAAAATAAACAGCATGAACAGCGGAAATCAAATATATTTTTGAACCTAAAATATTACAAATAAAGGAGGCTACAGCTACAGCAGGACACCCTGGTCTCTTGTTGCCTTTTTGGCAAGCAATTTCACTGTTCTTCTCCTCCTAAGCTTGTAATTTTCCTTCAGCAATCTGTTCTCCTTCTCTCCTTTTATGTGTATAAAACACTCTTGACCTTCTCCTTTTATCCTTGAAAAAGGTAACCCTAATCTCTCTAACCCTAAGATTAGATCTCATTTCATCTTGAGATGTATGGTTAAAAATAGAAAATCACTTAAGTGAATTTCAAAATAGAATCACTCAAGTGAATTACAAAATAGAAAATCACTTAAGTGAACTTAAAAATAGAAAATCACTCAAGTGAATTACAAAATAGAATCACGTAAGTGAACTTAAAAATAGAAAATCACTTCAGTGAATTTCAAAATAGAAACACTTAAGTGAACTTAAAAATAGAAAATCACTTAAGTGAATTTCAAAATAGAATTTGAAATGTCTCGAACCACTTCTAACACGTTCATACTGAAGCCTGTGCAAGAAGTTCCTGTCCGAGCTACATTTCTCAACACAACAGCCACGACAAATGCAACCTCCCTTTGGCATAGGAGATATGGGCATCTCAGTTCAGGATACTTACTTCAACTCAGTAAGCATCAAATGGTGATCGGTCCACCCAACCTTTCACCCACATTGTCAGTTTTCTCGGGTTTTGAGCAGGGAAGCAACACCGAGTATCATTTGAGTTAAGTACTCAAAGAGCCAACGGGCCATTGGATGTGATACACACCGATCTGTGCAGACCCATGACAGCCAGCTTCAGGGGCAAAAGTTACTTCCAGTTGTTTTTTGATGACTACTCCAAGAAGATGTGGGAGTCCTTGCAACTGAGGTCCGAAGCGTTCCAACATTTTCAGCAACATGTGGAAAACAAAACTAGACGTTCCATTAAAGTCCCGCTTACATCGAGAGGGGGAATATACATCCAATGAATTCTCAACAATTGTCAACAACTATTCTGTGAGAACTGTGGCTTACCTTGGAAGCCAAAGAAGGGAATCCAATGACAATTGTTGTCAGCAACTATTATGTGAGAACTGTGGCTTACCCCTGCTAGACATTTTAAGTTTTGTGCAAGTCTTTCCCTTTCTCATTTTCTGATCAGCAATGGAAGAAAGTTTCCTAAAATATGAACATGTAAAGTGTGAACCGTGTAAAATCTTCAAAGAGCTTTGAAGTATGAAGGACCCACCCCTCTCAAATGCAAAGCATATCCCTCTGTATTTTTCATCACTATTGTTCCACACTCTTGTCTCCATCCATTGGGTACAGAGTCAATCTTTTAGAAAAGAAAATTCAATATAAGAAGTCCAATTAGCCAGCAATTAGTTATTAGTAAAAATCAATCAATTTTCCAATTTCAAATCTCAACATTTATTTCAATTCAATGCATGACTGCAATGGTATTCTTAAAGCTTGAGAAATTTCAAAGCCAGCAATAGACAAAACACCAAATGGATGAACACTGGGGCACCAGAGATTCATAAAAATCAAGATAGATTGTTTTTTTGAAAAATCTAGCTTTTCAATACAAGTGTAAATTATTTACCAATGCTGTGATACCTCATTATCTAAAATAAATCTAGTACATATTTTAAAATGGGAGAACATTCAAGTTACAAGGTATTTCTTAATGGTGATAAAATCTAGTGTTTACTGTGCAGGTACCTCATCTTTTCCAGAAAGTTTAATCACTTTACAGGCAAGGCCAAAGAGCTTTTTATTGGAGGCCAGCTCAGCTGAGTACTCATCAGCAAGTGAAAGAGCTTCACCTATTTGAAGAATTGTGTCCAAAACTACATCCCTGCATGTGAAAAACCAAATAGCTTGTAAAAAACTCCAATCAAAAAGCAAGTGGCATAATCACAATCCAGAAAAGATGCATGCAGAGGCATTCTTCTTTATCCTTAACATATCCAAAGGGAAATTAATATTTTAGTTTACATAGCTTATTTATCCTATTATTTTACAATATTTTTCTGCATGAAATTTTTTTTTAGCTTCTAGTAGAAATAAAGTATGGTCACCATATGATCAGCAAAAATATGACAGTAATTTTTGGAATTTTAATTACTCGTTACATGATTTATATAGAATATATCCAGTCCTATCTAAGGAACAGGGAGGAAAGGCGTTGTCGGCATATGCACATGCACATAGACATTAGAAACAATTTAGAGTGGAAATTAATGAGGATTTTATCAAATTTTACAAAAACAACCAACCATTTTCAATGTTTCGAACTTTGAAAATCAAGTTTATTTTTTAGACCCTTTGATTTCTGTTCATTTCATTTTCAAGATAACATGTAATAATTACTTATGATTTGTTCCAAGCTTTCCTGTAAAAGAGATGAGGCACTTAATGCTTATGAACCAAATTCTTTGTTTGCATCTTGACACCAAGCTTTAGGACAATATGAACTATGGACTGTAGTAAAAGACTAGAAATTTTAAATTTATATCAAATAGTGAGTAAAGACGTAGTTCTATGTAAAATTTACTAATTATGAGCCTTACCAGTCAAAGTTATAAAAGACAAGTTATAGATATTTACCCTTTAGAAACAACAAATACAGTGAGTTACATCTCAAGAAAACGATAATATATATTCCTCCACAACAGAGACATCAACTGAAAGTGAATTATTTCACAGACAAAAAATGGGTAAGAGAGATTGTTTGTTCCAATTTTTAGTCTAATCACAAGCTAACAATGAAGGAGTGCATGAAAAATATAAATAACAGGAAAAGAAAGGTACTCAACAGCAAACTAATCATCTTAGAACACATCTAAAGAAGAAGAGAGGGAGAAAAAAAATCCAAATAAACCATAAAAAGCAAGATGAACACCATAAGAAGATTTTTGAAAGAAAAAAGCAGACCAATAGCCTAACAACCTAAAAATGTATAAAAAGGACCAAACTCTACAGCAATATATTTAAAATATGTATCAGAAATAAGTAAGAGAATCTATGTTTACGGTCAAAAGAAATGGCTTAAACATGCAATTGTGTTTGTTCATGTTCTTAAATAGTTACCTCTTTATTCTTTGTGTTTATAGTTTTGTGACTGCCTAACATCAAAATTACAATGTGTTCAATGTCTAGTCCAAATGAAGGGAGGAAAGTTCAGAAGTTTATAATTCCAGAAAAAATCTTGGTTTGGTTTATATATGTTGTTCTTTTGGGGTGTGTGTGTATAAACTAGGGCATTAGTCTGCATGTTGTCTTCTCACTACTACACAATGTTTGCTGGGCAATAACTATAAAAACAGGACAGATAATGTCTGCAGTTGCACCCTGGCATGGTTCTGCATGTTGGTTAAGGGTTTTAAATTTGAATGCAAGCATTAAATTTTTCCCTGCTAAGGGACATCTAATTTTGTACAGCCAGCTTATTTGTGCTTTGCAAGGTATCTCACCCCACGTCTGTATCCATCTGCTGCTGCACTTTCTTTTTGCGGTCCATGCCACATAATTTTGTTTTTGGGCCTTGGAGAATTAGGATTGCCAAGTCAGTATGAATTTCAAGATGGTGTATTTCTTTTTACGTTAAAAATATCCCCTTTTTTAAATATTAAAAAATGGTCCGTACTGAATTGAACTAGTCACCAGATCGAACCTGGTCCAGGTTCAGGTAGACATTGTAACTATGGCATGAACAATACAAACAAACAAGAATGGCCCAGGACTGATGTGCAAATGGTGTGAACTGGAGAACAATGATGACAGTCACTGCCCAATGCAGGAATGGGGCAATCTCAACATGTTGGAAATTGAGGATGACATAGAAGAGACTATGACCATGACATGTGTGCAAGGGCACTGGCTTTGTCCAATATCCATAGACCTGATAAAATAACAGCACAAATTGAGGGAAGGCCAAGCAGAGATACAAGAGGCCATGGAAGAAGAGAGACAGTAAGACAAGAAGAAGAAGAAAAGATTTACAATGCAAAGAGGTTGGAAGCATCTCCTCATTCATAGATGCAGATTGCAAAGCAGGGGCTTTGAACTCCAGTGCCACCAAAGATAACAATTTTTTTCTAGTGTCCCTAAGCTGCAGAAAAGTTGCAAGGATATAGCATTGCCATCCAAGTTCAAGAAGCAACAACTTGAAGACCAATAATACATCAACCCAATTGTCCTGATGCTCAATATATGCAGAAAGTTTGTTGCGTTTCATATGGAGCTATTGGGCCGTAGATTGACTAATGTCATGGTTAAGGAGGGATCAAGTGTGCATATTCTCGAGGAGGAGTCTTCGCAGAAACTAGAAGCACCCACTTTATGCCTTCCTAAGTTTGCGGTGCTAGGAGAGGAACAAGATAGAATCAACTGCAAAGGAGAGACAGTCATGCAAAAGGTGATTGTTGTCAATCAACCACTTGAGATGAACTTTAGTGTCATCCCACTACAGAAAACAACAAACGACAAGCTAGTACTTGTTGGTCACGAATCCGCCATGAGGAAAGGATTTTGTCGTTATTGCGCCTTGGACCCGCGAACCAACATTGAAAGGCCGGAAGGAAGGGATGCCTTCCGGGCCAATCTCCGGAGAAGGCCGGCTCCTTGCGGGGGTTAGTAAGATGAGAGTGCAGGAAAGAGATAAAAATGCGGAAAGGATTTACAAATGAGAGTGGAGTTGGGTGGGGGGAACTAACAGTACAGCAACACATCAATCACCGCTACTGCATCATAAATACAAAGCATAACCAGAAACTGCAAAACCTAAGTATGCTCTCTGTATAAAGCAGTGTACGCACAGCTACAATGGTCCCCTAGCAAACATTCTCCCTACAAGGAGAACTAACAGCACGACAATGCATCAATCACCACTACGGACAATAACATAAGCAGAAAGTAACCTAGAGATGTCAGAGCCAGGTATATGTGTTATGCAGAGAATTTATACGCACAGCTACAATGGTCCCCTAGCAAACATTCTCCCTACAAGGAGAACTAACAACACGGCAACGCATCAATCATCACTACGGACAGCAACGTAACACACAACTGATGGAACTGCTACCACATCTATTCTATGTATCCTCTAATCTATGAAGTTCAAAAGTGCTTGGCCACCAAATGCCGAAATGAATCAACAAGCCATGGCACAAGCAATGCTAAAGGCACCTGACCACCAAATGCTGAAATGAATCAACGAGCCGTGACACAGGAAAGCGTAAAGCATAAATATAAAGGAGAGGCAGCATAAAGAATAAAAGCAGCAGAACAGAACCAGGCATACAATTTATATTTATAAGCAGAAGCACGGTTACAATGGTTCCCTAACAGACATTCCCCTTCCACCACCTTACAATGAAAACGTGGTGGCTATTTATAGCCCAAAGTTCCCCCCGTTACATTAATGGGCACAAAGTCCCAATCAAACATTAGCTGACAAAAGCAGTCGCGGAACTGCCGATGCCGACTCGTCGGGTTGGATTGTACCCTCGGCATGGTCTCCCTGAAGGTTGAACAGCCACGTGGCAGCGCGTTGGGTAGAACTTTATATTGACAGGAATGCGGGTAGCTGAGGCAGGTGGAAACTCACATCAGCATTAAATGAGGCAGCTGGCATAAGTAGTGCGGCCCATGCTTGTCCTTTTGCTCGGCATGTCTTGGCTCAGATCCCGAAGCTGGACACTTGTCGGATGATGTTGTTTGACATGTGTCTGCTTTGAAAGGCAGTTTATCCAACTTCTCTCGGGATAGGAGCGTCATTGGGTCGCGCAAGCAGAAAACAGCGCAGTCGGGGAGGCCTTCATGCCTTGGGTACATTTCTGAGTTTATTTCCCTCCTGCGCACCTGTCAAGGGTGCACTCCGACTTCGCTGCGAAGTCGGGTTGCGCACAGGTGAAAGTTGATGTCTGCCGCCGTACGGACTTCGCCCTGGAAAGGGGGAGCAGTCGGACTTCGCTACGAAGTCGGGCTTCGTCCCAGCACTTAGTCATTTTTCCTGCCAGCCTGCTACAAGGTGCGCCCAGAAAGAAGGGCGAAGTACGAGCTTCGCACCAAAACTGGGCGAAGTACGAGCTTCGCACCAAAACTAGGCGAAGTACGAGCTTCGCACCAAAACTAGGCGAAGTACGAGCTTCGCACCAAAACTGGGCGAAGTACAAACTTCGCACCAAAACTGGGCGAAGTCGGACCGACTTCGCACAAAAAACTGGGTTTCCTGGTTCTGCTTCCCGGGGCCATAACTTTTGATCCGCTAAACCGATCGCCTATTATAATATATCGTTGGAAAGCTGGCGAGAAGATCTGCAATAATTAAATATCCAGGGCTCATTTTGTCCATTTTATTGCCCCCGTTTATGGCCCGCAAAAACCCGAACACCTCAGCATGCTCTTTGCCGCTTGAAAGCTCCATACTGAAGCCAAAATTTTAACGTGGCAAAATTGCCAACATTCCTGGCGGCTTGCGGGGCATTGAGCTCGCCTCGATGTGAGGACCCAGGCCTTTATCCATTGGGCAACGGAGTCACCCTCACTGTACTCTTGATAATCACTGCCAGCAGCAACCTCCTTCTGAAACCCTTGGCACCCACGGCACTCTGCTTCTGCCGGAAAACTGAAAAAGAAAACACTACACAAACTGAAATAAGGAAACAACTAAAACTTTGAATACTAGCCGGATTATTTATACAAAATTTTGCGGCATTATTGGCATGCCGCCAACACAAATCTAGCTTTGGTTGCCTATCCGGTGAACCTGCAGTGCCCGGACCAGATCTGGTTGTACTTCAGATGATCTTTGAAGTCCGGCTGGCCTCCCAAAGCTTGCCAGGTCGCGAACATGGTGCAATGTGGCAGATTGTCATTCATGCCGGTACCCGTACAACTGATGAACGATGTGGCAAGGAGATTTTTCAGACGGGGGCCCTCTTCGAGTACCGGTTGCGGTGATGGTTGGAGCCAATACGACCACGGTGGAGACTGTAGGTGAACATTCATTTCTCCGCTTATGAGGTCAAGGCTGCTCACCAAACCTTTATTCCTCCGGGGTGTCTTCTATTAGCTTAAAAAAAGGGCGCTTGCGATCAAGAAATCTGGATCTTCAGCTCAGTCAGAGTCGCCAGGTGATTTTGTCGGATGAAGGCAAGCCAAAGATTCACCAAATTGGGCTTCCTTAAAATATGGAGACTGATTCGTCTCACCTCACGGATTCGTCTATGCGAGCTTGGTAATCAGCCAGCCTAACGCGCTCGCCTGGAGCGTTGGTATTAATTTCGTAAAGTCATGCTGGTGTCCCGGGTTCCTCGCTCGCCACCTTCCCGCTTGAACTAAGGCGTTAGGACCGATCTTTTGGACTCAGAGAATATGAACGTGCAGAGTCGCCAGGTGCTCTGATTTTGAACAGCAATGAAGCGAGCACCAGTGCTTCGATTCTGTTTGGGGGTGAGAAACTTCCTTGTCCCACCGAGTATTCGGAAAGAAACTGTCAGCCCGAGTGAGGACGAACTTGAGATCTTCCAAATGTGGGACTCCGGGTCCCACCGGGCGTGCCAAAAACTGTTGGTCACGAATCCGCCATGAGGAAAGGATTTTGTCGTTATTGCGCCCTGGACCCGCGAACCAACATTGAAAGGCCGGAAGGAAGGGATGCCTTCCGGGCCAATCTCCGAGAAGGCCGGCTCCTTGCGGGGGTTAGTAAGATGAGAGTGCAGGAAAGAGATAAAAATGCGGAAAGGATTTACAAATGAGAGTGGAGTTGGGTGGGGGGAACTAACAGTACAGCAACACATCAATCACCGCTACTTACTGCATCATAAATACAAAGCATAACCAAAAACTGCAAAACCTAAGTATGCTCTCTGTATAAAGCAGTGTACGCACAGCTACAATGGCTCCCTAGCAAACATTCTCCCTACAAGGAGAACTAACAACACGGCAATGCATCAATCACCACTACGGACAACAACATAAGCAGAAAGTAACCTAGAGATGTCAGAGCCAGGTATATGTGTTATGCAGAGAATTTATACGCACAGCTACAATGGTCCCCTAGCAAACATTCTCCCTACAAGGAGAACTAACAGCACGGCAACGCATCAATCACCACTACAGACAACAACGTAACACACAACTGATGGAACTGCTACCACATCTATTCTATGTATCCTCTAATCTATGAAGTTCACAAGTGCTTGGCCACCAAATGCCGAAATGAATCAACAAGCCATGACACAAACAATGCTAAAGGCACTCGATCACCAAATACCGAAATGAATCAACGAGCCGTGACACAAGAAAGCGTAAAGCATAAATATAAAGGAGAGGCAACATAAAGAATAAAAGCAGCAGAACAGAACCAAGCATACAATTTATATTTATAAGCAGAAGCACGGTTACAATGGTTCCCTAACAGACATTCCCCTTCCACCACCTTACAATGAAAACGTGGTGGCTATTTATAGCCCAAAGTTCCCCTCGTTACATTAATGGGCACAAAGTCCCAGTCAAACATTAGTTGACAAAAGCAGCCGCGGAACTCGCCGATGCCGACTCGTCGGGTCGGATCGCACCCTCGGCATGGTCTCCCCGAAGGTTGAACAGCCACGTGGCAATGCGTTGGGTAGAACTTTATATTGACAGGAATGCGGGTAGCTGAGGCAGGTGGAAACTCACATCAGCATTAAATGAGGCAGCTGGCATAAGTAGTGCGGCCCATGCTTGTCCTTTTGCTCGGCATGTCTTGGCTCAGATCCCGAAGCTGGACACTTGTCGGATGATGCTGTTTGACATGTGTCTGCTTTGAAAGGCAGTTTATCCAACTTCTCTCGGGATAGGAGCGTCATTGGGTCGCGCAGGCAGAAAACAGCGCAGTCGGGGAGGCCTTCATGCCTTGGGTACATTTCTGAGTTTATTTCCCTACTGCGCACCTGTCAAGGGCGCACTCCGACTTCGCTGCGAAGTCGGGTTGCGCATGTGAAAGCTGATGTCTGCCGCCGTACGGACTTCGCCCTGGAAAGGGGGAGCAGTCCGACTTCGCTGCGAAGTCGGACTTCGCCCCAACACTTAGTCATTTTTCCTGCCAGCCTGCTACAAGGTGCGCCCAGAAAGAAGGGCGAAGTCGGACTTCGCACCAAAACTGGGCGAAGTACGAACTTCGCACCAAAACTGGGCGAAGTACAAACTTCGCACCAAAACTAGGCGAAGTCGGGCCGACTTCGCACAAAAAAACTAGGTTTCCTGGTTCTGCTTCCCGAGGCCATAACTTTTGATCCGCTAAACCGATCGCCTATTATAATATATCGTCGGAAAGCTGGCGAGAAGATCTGCAATAATAAAATATCCAGGGCTCATTTTGTCCATTTTATTGCCCCCGTTTATGGCCCGCGAAAACCCGAACACCTCAGCATGCTCTTTGCCGCTTGAAAGCTCCATACTGAAGCCAAAATTTTAATGTGGCAAAATTGCCAACAAGTACATTTTTGATGGTTGTAGATCACAAAGTCATATCACAAATGGAAGTGGGATCTTCAAATCGTGGAAAAGAAGCAAAGGAATTTCACTATGGATCTAAGGAATTAGTATGTGAGTGAAATGATTGTGTCCTTATGACCATTCAGAATTAGATGATGGGAAAGTGGTTTAGAATGAAGTTGCCATCATAGCTCGAACGCAGGGAAGGGAATATGATGTCCTAATGCTTCAAGCACAGGAGAAATACCAACAGAAGATTATGACATTGGTAGATTAGGAAACTGTGAGATTTATTTTGATATGTCTTTATAAGGAAGTGGAAAAAGTGTGAGGATAAAGAGTGAACGAAGCAACCCCCTCCCCCCACAATGCTAGCTGAACATGAAGATAACCAAATAGTGATGTCTTCTGTGCCCCCCCATGCAGGTATCATTGTCAGAGTCACAGGGACCAAAGGGATATTGCCCATTGCCATCAACTTGAAGAAGAAAACCACATATATTAGAAAATGCGTAGATTTCAGAAGTTCAAATGCAGTTACAACCATGGAACTACTTTCGATCTCATTCACTTCTTTTGTCTTGAAGGAAGAAGTGGTAAGACATAAGATATAGTCAATTTTGGATGGCTTTTTGAGATACAACCTAATCTGTGTTGTCAAGGAAACTTAAGGCCACCTTTATGGTGGAGATGGCATCCATGCATCCAACAGGATGTTATTTTTGCTCTTCATAGTGCCAGTGACTTTCTAGCATTGTACATTTCAAGCGAATGTCCCCCAAGCATTGTACATTTCAAGTGAATGTCCCCCCACTTTTCAGTCCACTTAGATTGATTACAAATTGGAGGTGTGGCTATTTTGCATCAAATACACTGTTTGAGTTTTGGCATTTAGGTTGAACAAAAGTCGTAGATTTGCCATGGCTGGTTTGGCATATCTCAACATTGCTTGGTTTGTCTCCTACTTGTAATACAGGAGTGTTCACTAATAGAGGCCATTATGACCCCTACAAACGTGACAAATGCAATTTGCAAAAGACTCTTGCTGCTTGGTGTTGGGATAGAATACAACACACTATATTACAATTCCATTATATATAAATAAAAAATGTACATAATGGGAAGAACATACAAATACATGTCGATACACTGCACAGACAGCACATGTCCTTCACAACCCTATTATCCGCAATAGCGTAAAACACAAACAAAGACTCATCTTGACCAGCATTGACCAACATCATACTTCGAAGGGCGTCTCCTCCTTACCAACATAGATACATATACCTAGGTATTATGGGACTAGTACGCAGTTGGTGACTGCCATACCAACCTCCAAACTACACATACACATCAAAACATTAAATTACACCATAACATTACATTATGTTTATTAAAAGCACTTGTTGCAGCATATACAAGCAACAATACCACATGACAACACTTACATACAATAACTCTATTTGCACATATCAACAACAAATGTTATATGCATCCATGCATTCACTCATGTGCTCATACACTCATGCGTTCATGTAGACGTGCGTTCATGCAGACATGACTTCATTCATGTGTCAACTCATATGCCTACATCTATCTTCTTCTTTAGACTGGTTGGCATCCCTGCTTATAGACCAATTAAACATAGGGGTAGAAGCATTGAACGCACTACTTCAATCACTTGTGGTGTTCTTTCCACTTCTGTTGATTCCATACATCTTTTGCATTTGGTTTCACTACAAACAGCTTCCAACAAAACATTGTTCTCCCATTGTCTGCATTATTGCATGCAACTAGCCACATCCCGAGTCTGACAGGCAATGCCCATTGCCACCCATATTGGGGGTAAAGAGAGCAAGAGTCCCCTTGCAGGGTCAGCGGGTAGCACTAGAGGGCGGGGTCAAGGGGAAACATCCCCATGGGGTTTTGGGCAACATCTCGAAACCTCAATGGCCCAATCACTAAAGCCTTCACCATTTAGTCCAAAATTTTCTTACAGATGGCATTTTGATGGCCTGAACTGCACACTTCCAAACAGCATAATAGCACACGTTACTCTTAAACAACATGGCAGTCTTTTGCACTCAAATGACATGTTTTTCTTGCTAGTGCTTTCAGACAGAAGCCTTTAGTCCAAAATTTTCTTATGGATGGCATTTTGATGGCCTGAACTGCACACTTCCAAACAGCATAATAGCAAACAGTCTTTTGCACCTCCAATGGCATGTTTTTCATACTTCCCAACAGATTCTTGCTCGTGCTTTCAGACAGCAGCCTTTGTTGAGATGGTGTTCATCTTCACTAAAGGCCATGGCCAACCTTGTATCTACCCTATGGGCCCATGCTCACCTTGCAAGGTGACCTTTATATCATTATTATTATCCAAGGTTCAATCTTAACGACCAACACTTTGGGTGTTGTATTTTATTGTGGTTTGGTATTTATAACCCCACTCCCCCAACCAGTTACTTATCAGTGAAAGATTCTTTTATTCATTTATTATTGGTGTCTAAGGACACCTTTCCACATTCATACTCATCGTCCTCTATGAGTGCTATCATTTTTTCCCTTTGTTGCATAATACAGTTCATTCCATTCATTCTTGAATATATTGTATAATTCTAAATGCTATCAGAGCGGATGTGAATTGCCATTCCCTAATCCACGAGTTTGGCTCTTGAGCTCTTACAGCAGCGTTTCTAGAGCTGTGTTTAGAGAAGCTGTGAAGTGAGGACTGTTGGACTCTTTTTTAGGGTTTTCTAAAAACCCCAGTTTGCACTTCAAGAGTTTGGTTTGTAACTATCTTGTGGAGCTGCTTCAGAGATTTCATTTTACAAACAAGTGATTGAGTAACGAGGGTTTTGCAAACATTCTTTGTTGGATTCCATTTCGCTTGTGTGGCTATTTGATTCCTTTTCCACTTGTGATGGCAGTTTTCAAGGAAGTGGTGTTTCCCATAGGAGCAGCTATGGAGCAAAAGATTGCATTGAATATTTTTAGGTTTTATTAAAAGACCTGAGTTTTCCTTTTAGGTTTTTTCTTAAAATCCCATGTCCTTCATTGTTTCAGTATTTTGTTGCTAGGACACTTTGGTTGAAAGGGCAGAGTATTAGCCATCTAATCAACTGAAGAAGGTGTGGAGAGCTAGAAGATCATTCCAAAATACCAATGGATATCCAATTCACTACAAAGTTCTCTAGGTTCCAAGTCCAAGGAAGAGCCGCTTGCATGTTCCCTCAACTCTTGCAGAGCTTAGGCTTTCAGAGAACAATTGTATAGGACCAACAGTCAAGAATTTCAGAAAACAATCATTGTTTTTGAAAACCTGGACAAAACAGGGATTCTCAGTTCAACAGTTTTGAAAATTTTGTCATATAGATGTTTCTAGATATGATCTCCACCATGCATTCAATTTTTGAAATTTGAATTTGGGAGGGAAGATGTTTTGGCACACTCCCTCTTTGTACTTGCCCATTTAGAAGGGACAAATTGTTTTGATGTTCCTTCCCTCCTAGATGTGGGCTTGTGGAGCATTGATTAGATGCATGACATGCAATAATTTGTTCATGCAAGGCTGGGGGTTCAAATCCCATTGTTGCCTTCTCCAAAGCAAAACCATTGATATCTTTTTTCATCAATCATCTCTCCTTCAATCTGAATGTAGTGTGCAATTAGTATGGTCATCCGAACATTGGTGTGGGTGTTCATGGCAGGAGGTCATGCTTCCAAGCCTCAATGTCATTGTCTTTTAGGGACAAAGATAGTTACAAAGACTTGTTCAACACTTTCATTTTGTGGTTCCCTAGTCGATCATGGATGAGCCATTCATCCAGACCTTTGCCTTTGCTTTAATAGTTGGAGGTGGCGAGGCCAATTATCATGGCAATTGTTTCTTGTGAACAAAGGTGGAAGATGCACTTAAGTGAGGTCTTTCACTTTTGCACTTGATGTGTGTTGTGGATAGAGTGGCTACTTGAACCTTGGCAAGTGCCTTGGCAGCAATAGGATTGCTCTCTCCTTAACATGGACGACAGGCAGCATGGTTGTAGCCTTTTGGTAAGAGCGCTTGGAATGGACAGGACTCAGGTTCGAGTACCTCTCCACCTTCTTGGCACACAACACCTTTCTTGCATATGGGCCTTCTCCATGATTTTTCAAAGCACAATACACCGTTGGTGTCAAAGGCACCCACAAGGCCCTTGGCTTACCAAGGGTGTTTGCATGCAAGAGATCAGGGTTTCCATCCTTGGCCCCTTGCCTTTGTTTGTAGTTTTGCGCCCTAGATCCGCCCAACAGCTTGAAAGGCAAGTAGGAAGAGATGCCTACCGTGCCAATCTCCGGAGAAGGCCGGTTCCTATACTACACTACTTTGGGATTTAAGAATAGGGAACAGGAAAGAGATTGAAAATGCTAAAAGAAAAGCAAATGGCTGATGATTTAAGTGGGAAGAACCAGCAGCACGATCACTATCTAATACTTTGAAGTAACAGCAATCAATACAAAATACGAAATAAAAATTGACACTATGCTTATTCCCCTATGTATCCTCTGGCAGAGCTCCAGGATTCACTCTCTTTCCTATGCCTAAATCCAGATTTCAGAATTACAGCAATCAGAAAAAGAGATGAATATAGCAGAAACAATATCAACAGGCAGCATACAAGGGAATAACCACAATGTTTCCTCTCCTATGTATCCTCCAGGGGAACTCCAGGGTTCTGTTCCCAATCACACACCTAAATCCAAAATTCAGAATTACAGTATGCAAATGAAAACAGAATAACAGAAGTAATCACAGAAGGCAACATACAAGAGAGAAATAAAGCCCAGAATTCTAGTATTAATTGCAAAAATCAAAGTACAGAAGTTTTCAAGCAAATGTTCCCCCCCTTACAATGGGCTCGGTGGCCTTTTATATAGCAAAATTTTCCCCCCACTACATATTCAAAATTCAGCTATGACAGCTGTACAATTTCTCCCGCCAAGCATCATTGCGTCAGCAGGGTACGACGCATTCGTGTTCGCAGTTTCGAGAGACAACTTGAGCAAAACATAGCAGAAATATTCATTTTCACCTGGCGGTAGTAGGTGGGACATTAATACTCTTGAAGAGAAGGCCATGCTGGACGAAGGGGAAGAAGACTTAAACCCAAAATTCTATATGCCAAGGTGTCTTCAAAAACCAGCCCAAAACGAAGTTTACAAAACTCCAGCCTGGGACGGTGGTTCACAAACATGGCAGCCCGAACCTCTGCAAGATGTGCTTTTTTGGCGAACCAGTGGTTGCACTGCTGCGGTTCGCACTGAAAAGTGCCGGAAGGGCGGTTCGCAGGTAGGTTCGAGCAAACCTGAGGGCGGCCAGTTAGTGGTTCGCTGCAAACTGTGTTGAGTTTGAGTTTCGCAAGGCATTTTGAGCGAACCATAAGACATCATGCCTTGGTGAAATTTCAGAATTTTTCAAAGAAAGTGAAATGAACAGACGTTGAGGAGAGGGAAGAAAAAGGAGGGAGAGAACAGTGAAAGGTTGAGCAACTGCTTCTTGAATATTTAACCCCTGGGTTCAAATGTGGCAACATTCCTGGCGGCTCGCAGGGTATTGAGCTCGCCTCAATGCAAGAACCCAGGCCTTTATCCTTTGGGCGCGAAGTCATCTTCCGTACCCTCTTCGTCCGATTCTCCGTTGCTTTCTAAAGACTCCTCCTCTCCTTCACTATCTTTGCCACCCTCAAGTTCTGGATCAGGTGTTGTCGTGTCAAGACGCCTACGGATGATCTCGGCAGTGGCGCTGACCTGGGCCCAAGCCTCTTCCTGAAAAGGCTCACGGTCTTCGAGTTGTTTGACTAAGAGCTTGAAACTCTCAACTTGATGCATATCCGCTTGGTCAATTCTTTGGCTCAAATCAGCCAAGTAGGCATTGATCTGGCAACACCTGGATAGCAAGTGGATTACTTGTGTCTCCAAGATGGGATCTGCCCAATTGTCGATCTCGGAGGTGTCCTCTTTGAATGTAGTTGATACGGGTTTCAGTTCCTTCCGAGATAGATAGTTATTGTTTTCATCCATAAAATCAGGAAAACCGAGCTGCGTGAGGCTCTGGAAATATGCCAAGCAGATACTTCTTTCATGTTCAAAGGCCTCCAGCAGCTTCCTAGCAGCTCTGACTTTTTGCAATTTCTCAAAGAAATCATGCAGGGTGGTCCTTGCAATTGCCCATTCGCGAGCGGTCTGGGTCATGGAAGGGATCCTGAGATCTCTGCGTTCATAAGTCTCCATCTCCATGGCCAAGTCAATTCGGCGCTCCACTTCGCGCTCTACCTCCTCTACCACAGACTTGCCCAAGGTAGAAGCCTGTTTGGCTTCACAAACAAATAAGAGGGCAGACAAGGATCTGGAGCTCTGCCATAAATATTCTTCAACATATTCCTCCGAACTTCCTTTACACGATCCTTGCTGAAAACTTTCACCTGCACTACTCTCTTATCCAGCTATCGCTGGATATCATCAGCGTGCGCTTCCAATATGGCTACCTTTTTCTCCAGCTCTTCATTTGCCTTGAGTTGGCTTTTTGCAGCTTCCTTGTGTACTGACGCTTCCTGCTCCAAGGCTGCTACGCGTTGTTTCAACTTTTCAGCTTCAACTTGTGATCTTCCTAGCTGATACTGCGCTTGTGCCAAATCCTCCTCCAGCATCGTTTTCTGATTTTCTATTTCGAAGGAGTGTTCCTTGAGAATCCGGTGTTGTATTTGAAGGGTACTTGCCCTAAGATGACTTCCACCCACTTGATCCACATCAACTGTGGTTAGGTCTTTGATAACCCGCTTGTATGTAATCCTCAGGCTTCATCTCTTCCAGGGACTTCTGCACCTTGGGAATCTTCTTAATCTTAAGTTGGCTTTCTGCACCTTCCTTGTGTACTGACGCTTCCTGCTCCAAGGCTGCTACGCGTTGTTTCAACTGTTCAGCTTCAGCTTGTGATCTTCCTAGCTGAGACCTCGCTCGTGCCAAATCCTCCTCCAGCTTCGTTTTCTGATTTTCTATTTCGAAGCAGTGTTCCTTGAGAATCCGATGTTGTATTTGAAGGGTACTTGCCCTAAGATGAATTCCACCCACTTGATCCACATCAACTGTGGTTAGGTCTTTGATAACCCGCTTGTATGTGTAATCCTCAGGCTTCATCTCTTCCAGGGGCTTCTGCACCTTGGGAATCTTCTTAATCTTGTGCAGCTCCTTCTTCTGTGGGTCAAATATAGCGAGCTTCTCTACCTTGGCGGGCGCCTGTGCCTTCCTCTCTTTGGAGTCCTTGAGCCACTTATATGAACTTTGTTGTGCTCGGATTAGGCTCTCCCTGGTCGGGAGGTCTTCAATCATTTCCAGCTCTCGCTCCAATGGCGCCATCTCTCCCAACATTGGTGTGAGTAAGAATTGATCCTGCTGTGAGAGGGTCTCGGCGAATAGGTCAGCAAAGGAAGACTCTGGAATTTTAGGTGCCGAGGAATATGCTGCCGTCGGAATGGCAGCAGACAAACTGTCAGTTTCTAAAAATGATAGGTCACTTTGGGGAACTGCGGCTGTGGACTCTAAGGGTACTGAAGAGCTTGGGCCGGCAATTTCAGTCTGGATTGAAGCAGAAGCTTCGAATGCGTTTCGAGTTGTGGCGTACTGGACAAATGCAGAGGAAACTAAACAGGGAGAAATAATGGGTCGAACCCCTTCTATCAATGGGTTGGATAGGGTTGGAGACACGGCAGGCATAGGGTTGCTTCCAGAAGGTGGTGGGGTATCTAGGGTTTGGACAACCTGTGGTGTCGTAGCCGAAATTTGGTCAAGATTTTGAGAGGATGAGGGATGCGTACCTGTGGGCTTTTCTGCAAGATCCGATGTCACAAACTCCTGCGTAATGGGGCTTCGATTGATCTGTTCTTCCTCTTCCAGTAAGGTATCTTCAATGTTCACAATCTCTCTGGGAGAGGCTGCGAGTGGGCCCTTTTGTTGTGTCTCTGTTGTAGGGGCAACCATACTCATTTCTGCACTTACAGACTTCGCCTTTTGCGTGAAGACGACCCTGGGCTTCTTCTTAGGAGGGGTCAGTGTCTCCTTTGTCGACTTCTTGGAAGACTTGGCCTTTTTCTCAGATGGAGGCTGCGTATCTCCTTCAACTACCTTGCACTTTTTATCCTTGTGGTTGAGCCCTACGTCCTGCACAGGTGGCAGCGGCTTCTGAGGCGGGAGGCTCTCTAGCCTCCTAGGGTTAGCGCCTCGGGTGCGATCTCCTTCAAACGCGTGGGCTGCCACATGGCATGATGATCATTGTACAACGCAGTGAACAGGTCGTCTTTCTCCAGGCTCCGGTCTGACGTTTCTTTCTGGGTATGAACTCTCATTACCCACCAGGCCGCAATCTTCTCTGCTGTCCAACCTTCAACCTTCTACTTTATCTCCCATTTTTTGAAAACCTTAGATTCATGACTGTGCACCGTGTTATCCGGGTCATATTCAGCTTCTATAGGATAAAAGTCATGCCATGGCGAGAGCGACTGCATCCGCTCAATTTGCCATTCAAGGTAGAATCCAGTGGGATTGTTGCGTTGCTCAATAATGTACGGGTGCAGGCAGATATGAAAGTTTTTCACTCTCATGAAGTCTCTCATTTTGTTGAGAGGGTCATACTTCCATCTCTGCGGCAGCTCCACAAGGCTGAAGTCATTAAGTTTCGCCGCCAGGTAAACATTTTGCCCCGTATGAGTGACCTTAATGTCGCCTATTTCAAATGAGTGGTCAAATACATGTCCCCATTTTCTCCCGTGGCCGTAGGCTTCATTTACATAGTCACACTACCTGGACACCTCTAGGGCAAGCAAGTATTTGGTCGTGTAATAGGGCAGCAAGAAGTCTTTTGGAGGCAGCCTCCCGGGAGCAAACGCGTTCTGAATACCATTAGTGTAAATTTCGAATAGGACTGTCCCCGCTCTGTCCCTAACTTCTCGGGTCTCAGGATTATAGTGCTCCGCGATGGCGCATATCAAATCTGGGCAATCATGCACTTGAGGACACAAAAACCAATATAGATTTGAATTGTAGGGCGCGGTTCTGGCACTATCGGAAGACAATCTCCCTACTCTATCTTCGATCGTTCTTCGAAGCTGGCCCATACTCTTGGAAAGGGCAGTATCTCTCGTTTTGGCCAATCGATCGAGGGGCAGAGGATTTGGTACTTTCACCGGTACGGATTTCTTCTCTGACTTCGCTCCTCGACGGGTTGAGACTCCTCAGGTTTTCTCTCCTTCCTTTCCCTTTTCTTCTTTTCCCCTCCTCCTTTCGAAGCCTTCACATTTTCTTCCAGGTTTTTCCTACCCATCATGAATTATTGACAGTTGCTGGTGGGTTTCGCTTTACACGTGAATGTTTTTAATTTTTAATTCCTCCAGCGGAGCGGAGCGGAGTGAAATTCAAACTTTGCAACGCATAGGCGAACTGATGCCTCATTCCTTTTATAGCCGTGGGGAAACACTGTAGATGGCCCATTAATGGCGCACACCTACAATCAATATCTGGGAACAAAGGTGGGTGGGACGGTTTTCCGTTTGTGGGCGACCGTACACTATTCTCGAGGATAGAACCTTCGAAGGAAGAAAATCCTCCTTGGGAGTATCACCTACTCGCCTTCTGTGCCCAGACAATGTTGTCTTCTTGGAGCGCGTGCCACAGGTCTCAACGGAACGTGTGCCTTGGAGCTCATGCCACCGTCTTTTGCGCATTTCCACGCTTCTTTATGACGGATTCATGGTTCGCATGAACTAATCATGTTTTCGTGGTTCGGGGACTATCTTTTGCGAACCTAAGTCGAACCATTACCTTCCCCTTGTTTGATTAGGGCTTCCCTGTCTTCGAAACTTCAAAGTATTTCATCACCATCTTGGGCGTTTGTGCCTTCAGTAAAATTTTTTGGTCCCTTTGTCGCTTGCCGATATCTGACGCAAACCGTTGGTTCGTCCCCTTTTTCCTGCGAACTCAGCATTCATTGCGTCCTTATTCTCCTCATGTGCACGATCTAGGGTCGCGTTGATAGTCGCGCGGACCATAGCGAAGGCAGTGAAATTTGCGAACCCTCACAATATCGTTGCTTTGATAAAATTTGAGTCTGTCTCTTACGCACTGGTTCGCCTAGGAAAAGCTTTGAACCAACGCATTCGCTTGAATTTTCGCGAACCTCCTCCTTCCGTTTGGGACTTAGGGAATTTTCGTTTCCTGCTTTCCTTGATGGCCTGGTTGTTCGCGCCTGAATGGTGTGCGAACTTCTGACATATGCTGCCCGAATGCGAACCATGTTGTGATCCTGACTTAGGCAAATCTTGATCTCAGAATCTTTTTGTTGTTTTCCTTCAAGCGTAGCCAGCATTCAGCTTTTATTTGCCTCCTTTTCACTACTGAACTTGTTCATCTTTGACTCTTGGTTTGTCGTTTGAAAATGGCCAGATGTGATATTTCGAATGCACGGCATGGTTATGCATTCTAACTCATGTTCTGTCTTATTGCCGCTGAAACATGTGGGCTTCCTCCGTTCGCGAGAATTATCCAGCGAACCGATTTATGGGGACGAAAATTCCCGAATTTCGTCAGGACAGCCAGGTATACTTTTCCTTCTGAGCACTCACAAGACCCGTGATCTCACCAATGTTGATTTCCCTTGTTGGACTTCCGCACGATCAACATTTCGAGCTAATTTAACTATTTACATGGCACCACAACTTGGCTGTGGAGTGCCAGTTTTATTCCAACAGGCTATTTACGTAAAAAGGAGCAATATGAGTGAAACAACAACAAAAAATAAAAACTATGTACACGATAATTTCCTCGGCTGCATTTTGTTTAGTGGTGATATGCCTTCAGGTGAAGGTCGTTCACCGGGATAGGGAGGGTATGACCCTTCATGTCTTGCAGCGTGAAGGTGTTCACTGAATTGACCTGTGAGATTCGGAATGGGCCTTCCCAGAAGGCGTCAAACTTGTCGTGGTTCCCTGGCTTTGCCTTCCACGAGTTCCATTTCAAAACAAGGTCACCAACGCAAAGGGTGCGGGCTGTGGATTTTTTCTTGAAACAGTTCTTCGTGCTCTCGGCATGTTCCATGAAAGCTTCATAAGCCTTCTCCCTGTTTTCTTCTAATTGCAACAGTTGGGCCAACCTAGCGTCTATAGGATCCAATTCTCCTCTTTCATCGTTTAGCATCCATAACACCGACATCTCCACATGAGTAGGCAGGATTGCCTCTTTCCCATACACAAGCGCTTATGGTGTTGTTTTAATCGACTTTTTAATGGAGATACGGTCAGCCCACAGTGCCTGGTCTAGAAGCAAATGCCATGTTCTTTTGTTTCTTTCCAAGAGCTTCTTTAGGATCCTCATCAGATTTGTATTCGTTGATTCAGCCAAGCCATTACCTTGCGGGTAGTAATTGGATGAAGCTTTTAAATAAATCTCGTATTTATAGGCAAACTCAATGAGCTTGGCTCCTGTGAACCCTGGGCCATTGTCGGTGACTATTGCCTCTGCGACCCCAAAACGAGTAATCAGACTTTCTAGAAAGGCAACGACTATTTCTCCGTCAACATGTTTGGTAGGAATGGCCTCAGCCCATCGAGTGAAGTAATCTGTAGCTGTCAGTATGAATTTGTGCCCTGCCGAAGAATTGGGTGATATCACCCCGATGAAATCCAAGCTCTACTATTGAAAAGGCACTTCAACCTGAATTGGGTGCAGAGGCATCGGAGCATGCTTACTTCGTCCAGCAAACCTTTGACACTTTTCACATTTTTGACATAAAGTGAACGTGTCTGCAAAAATCTTGGGCTAGTACTAGCCCGCTCTAATTATCTTCAAGGTCGTAGGCCTCCCTACAAAATGACCTCCTGAGATTCCGGAATGAAACTCGTTCAGAATCTTTCCCTTCTCATCATCCCTAACGCATCTCAAAAGGACACCATCGATGTTCCTGAAGAAAAGCCCTTCTGGGGGTAACACGTACTTGCAAGACTGCAACCTGAACCTCCTCCTGTGAGAAGCATTGAAGTGATCGAACATCTCCCGATATTAAAATACTGGATTATTTTATCTGTCCAGTCACCATCACCTTCAAAATGATTAATCAGGTTACTTTCTAACACCGGATCTTCCCATTGGCAGGCTGTCACGTCAGCAACGACACTTTTTGCGAGCTCTTGGCACAATGCCCGCCCTCGGATCAATTTGGTAGGTCGTACTTCAATATCAAACTCCTGAATCCTGTTGACCCAACCAGCTCTTTTGCTCCCCATTTCCCCCTGGATAATGAAATTCCTTACTTCGGGGTGAATGACATATACCCTACTTCTGCTTTGGGAGATGAAATGCCGAAATTTCCTTAAAGACTTCATAATTGCATGGACTTGCCGTTCAATAAAATCGTACTTCTCCTCATGGGTCTGTATGACCTGACTCAAAAAGGCTATTGGGCGTTCTTCCCCATCATCCCTCCTTTGCGTCAATACCGCCGCGTAACTCTCAAGTTCTCCAGCTGCATAAAGGATGAAATCCTTAGAATAGTCAGGATTAACCAGCACTGGTGCCTGGGCAATTCGTGCTTTGATTTCCTCAAACGCTTTTCTCCTTTCATCTGTCCAAATAAACTCAGCACCTTTCTTTAGGAGTTCATTCATCGGTTTGACAACTTGAGCGAAATCAAGCACAAATTTTCTTACAAAGTTGATTTGACCAAAGAAAGACTGCAAGTCTTTTTTGATGGTCGACAGTGGGAGCTTAAGGAGAGCTTTGGCTCTATCAGGGTCCACGGCAAGTCCCTTTTCTGAAATCACATGGCCAAGCAACTTCCCTTCTTTCACCGCGAAGACAAATTTATTCGGGTTAATAGATATGTCGAATTCCCGGCATCTCTCGAATACTTGTTGAAGATGCGCAGCATGTTCCTCTCTTTTGTGCGAAAACACAATCATGTCATCCAAATAGATGACAATGATTTTGTTCAGCAATTCCCCCAATGCCAGGTCCATGGCTCTCTAGAACGTGGCTCCCGCATTCGAGTCCGAAGGGCATGCGTTGATAGGCGAACGTTCCCCATTTCGTGGTGAATGTCGTCTTATACTTGTCTTCGTCCTTTACCCATATCTAATTGTATCCAGAGAAACCATCCACGAGGGAGAAGCGTTGCGCTCCTGCCACTATATGGAGGATCTGATCAATCTGTGGAAGTGGATAATAATCTTTTAGAGAGGCCTGATTCAGGTTTCGGAGGTCCACGCACAGGCGAATATCCCCGTTCTTCTTTCTAACCAGGACCAGATTAGCAACCCAAGAGGAATGTTTTATGGGGTATAAGATTTTTGCTTCGAGCATCTTGAGGAGTTCTGCTCTCATCAGGACTTCAATCTTCGGGTTGACAGGTCTCTGCTTTTGCCTGCAGGGTTTAACACCCTCTTGCAACTCTATAGTATGTTGAAAAATATTCTTATCATACCCCTTCAAATTTTGGTAGCTCCATGCAACAATATCAGGGTATCTCTTGCAGAGGGCCTTGATTTGCTCCAATTATTCAAGAGTACAATCGGTTCCGACCTTAATTACCTTCCCAGGTTCAAGCTCAAGGTCCTTATAATGCTTTGCATCCACTTTGATTCGGTGAGCAATTGCCCTGTCATTTTGGTCAAATAAACATTCTAGGGTAATCAGCCCCCTCGGGACATGATTATTCTTCAGCTGAATTAACCCCTCATACTCCTCGTCATTGGGGTTTTTATCTTCAATAGTAGTTGCTTAGTGGATTAGAAATTTGACAATTTGCTCGTCACTGTCAAATACTTGCCAGTGGGTATCTTTATCAGGCACCGAAGGCCTGAAGATGGTTCTCACTGTTTTGGGCTTCCGCATCATGTCATCAGCCAGGGAATATCGGGCTCCTATAGAGGCTAAGACATCTGCATGCTTGTTCTTTTCTCGGGGAATGGTTGTGACATTCAGTGACTCGAAAGACTCCATCAGGTCCCACACCCTATTGCGGTACGCCTTAAGATAATGTTTTTTCGAGACGCATTTATCAATAATTTGCTTGCAGACTAGCTCAGAGTCCCCAAAGATCTGCAGGTGCTTGATACCCAGCTTCTCGACCTTCTTCAACCCTAAGCACAGAGCTTCGTACTTTGCCGCATTGTTAGTGCAACTCCAGGCTAATCTGTAGCAGTAGTCCTTTTGTTCCTCGGAAGGTGAGATTAAGAGAACATCCGCTCCAGCTCCGTTTTTGCATCGGGCGCCATCAAAGAATAATTTCCATAACCCGTTAATAACAGGGTTCGCACTGTTTTTCTGTGATTTTAGCTTCCTCGGGCCTGACAATGGAGTAACAAAAAATCTCTGATTCAACCATAGCATTGAAGTCGGCCAGGGAGAACTCGTCCTTCGTCCGCAACTCTTCTAAGGCTTCCTCCATAAGGTTTGTCGTCTCCAGCTCCTCTGTCATCAGGTGAACAGACTCATCCAACTGATCTTCATCGGCTAATTTTTCAATATGATAACTGGAAGGTTTTTTATTGTAAATCTTAATTTTCCTTCCTTTGAAGGGGACCTCGAGATGAGAGTAATCCAAAGAAAGATAGCCCCCCAATTTGGCAGTGAATTCCCGCGAGAGGCACATGGCAAAATATGGTTCTAGGTCAACTACCACGACCTCTTGAATCACGGTTATCTGTGGCGCTTTATGCAGCTGAATAGGGATATCTTTTATAACCCCTACCGTTTTTACAGGAGTGCCATCGAGTTGAAGGACGCCTTGGCTGCTCCGTGTATAATCCATGCCCATCGCTCCGCACACAGCCTTAGGCATGACAGTAGTTGTCGCGCCCGAATCAATCATGCAGTTGTCAACAATCCATCCTTTCATCTGAAAAGATAAATAGAATGGGGGTGGCCTGTTTTTGCCAGTGGCCGAGGTGGTTAATGGTTGTGTCAGCACGATCAGGGTTGGCTTCGCTCCTTTAGCGGACTTCAGAAACTCGCGCAGTAAGTCCAATTGTCCAGGGATCTGCAAGGCGTCGTAGAGGCTCATTCTGGCAGGAGCTCGAAGAATTTCACGAAGCAATGATTCATTCCGATTGATATCAATTATAAAGATTACAATGTGGTTACAATAAGTTGGTTTATGAAACCAACTTGGTGGTTATTAAACCAACCTAGAGAGCGCCTACGTGCGCTATATTTTGCTTCAATATGCTTATAACAATAATGTAAGACATATATGCTAACATCCCCCCTTATTACATTATTGGCAAATTCCAATAGTATCTCGAAACTTTTCATATTTGATACGCCCAAGTGCTTTGGTAAAGATATCTGCAACTTGCGCATCAGTAGGAATGTATTGAAGTTGTATATGGTGCTTTGGAACTTCATCTCGAATGAAATGACATCCGGTATCAACATGTTTGGTACGTTCATGAAAAATTGGATTTTTGACAAGATTCAAAACACCTTGATTGTCGCAAAACAAATGAAGAGGAAGATTCTTTGGAAGACCCATGTTTGTAAGAATGCGACTTAACCACATTATCTCGCAGACTGCTTCACTGGCTGCATGATATTCTGCCTCTGTAGAAGATAAAGCAACCACATGCTGCTTCTTACTATGCCATGAGACAGGTCCAGATCCCAGATGAAAAACATATCCAGAAGTGGATTTACGATCATCAATGGATCCAGCATAATCCGAGTCCGTGTATCCTAGTAAGAAAAACTTATTATTCTTTTTGTATTCCAGACCATAATTTGTACTACCACGGACATAATGAAGAACTCTTTTTGTCTGCTTTCCAGTGACTCACCTTAGGCTCTTGCATGAACCTTGAAAGATAGCCCACAACAAAACCGAGATCTGGCCTCGGTATTTGTCGGATATAGGAGACTCCCAATTAATCGGCGATAGAGAGTACCATCTACCCGAGGTGATTCATCATATCGTGATAACTTAAGTCCTTGCTCCATTGGAGTTGCTTTTGACTTACGGTTAGTCATCCGATATTTTTCTACTAAAGTCTTGGCATATTTCTTTTGTGTTACTCCGATATGAAATCTTTTCCGAGTAACTTCTAAACCAAGACAATAGTGCAGAAGTCCTAGATCTGTCATTTCAAATGATTGCTTCAAATCATTTTTCACTAAGTCAATCATTTTTTTCGAGCTTCCTGTTATGATCAGATCATCTACATAAAGTACAAGAATCACTATATCGGAACCATTGTTCTTAATATAGAGATTTGCATCTGAAGGACTTCTTTTGAATCCATGCTGCACAAGGTGACTGTCTATCTTGATATACCAAGCTCGAGGAGCTTGTTTGAGCCCATACAAGGATTTGATCAACTTGCATACTTTTTGTTCTTGCCCCTCGACCACGAATCCTTCCGGTTGAGTCATGTATACTTCTTCCTGTAAGTCACCATTCAAGAAAGCACTTTTAACATCCATCTGATGCAACTTCCACCCACACTGAGCTCCCATGGCACAAAGTACTCGAATGGTAGTCATTTTTGCAGTAGGGGCAAAAGTCTCTTCATAGTCTATGCCTTCTTTCCGAGCATAACCCTTCGCAACAAGTCGGGCTTTATGCTTATCAATAGATCCATCTGCCTTATACTTCACTTTGAACACCCATTTGCAGCCTATGGGTTTCTTTCCCGTTGGCAGATCGACTAACTTCCAAGTATTATTTTTCATGAGAGACTTATGTTCTACATCCATGGCCTCTTTCCACTGTGGTTTATCAAGTGCATCTTGAACCGTTGTAGGTTCATTTGCATTCAATGCAGACATATAAACCTTTTCTTCATCCTCATCTTCTTCTCTATCATTTTTTGTACCCACTGACAAATCATCAAAGTGTTGACAAAGTTCGTCAACCTCTGAAGTAGATTCCTCTGCTCTCATTTGTTGAGTCATCATCGTGAGTACATGGCCTATCTAGAGATAGATCCGGAAGGGAATTCAACTTAGCATCTCTCAAAGTGCTAGTATACCATTTTGGGACTTTCGTTGTTGTTGTGGAAGTTGAACCTCCTTCTTAGGTTCTTCTTCATCTAGGTATATAGTCGTAGATGTGTCTTTTGATGTGAAAGCTTCATCAAATACAACATCTCTACTTACGTGTGTCTTCTTGGTCTTAGGATCAATCAATCGATAACCTTTTGAATACTCATCATAGCCAAGAAAGATACACTCGCAGGGTTTTCTCATCCAACTTCCTCCTTTTCTGTTTTGGAATGTGCATGAATGCTTTACATCCAAACACCCTTAAATGAGAAATGGAGGGTTTCTTACCACTCCAAGCTCCTTGTGGTGTTTTCCCTTGTAGAGCTCTAGTGGGTGCTCTATTTAGGAGGTATGATGTTGTGTTTACTACTTCTGCCCAATATTGATCCTCAAGATGTGCTCCCTTTAGCATACATCGAACCATTTCCATAATGGAACGATTTCTCCTTTCTACAACTCCATTCTGTTGAGGTGTATAGGTTGTAGTCAGTTGTCTTTTGATCCCATGTTTCTTAAGAAAATCTGAAAACTCTTCGTAGGTGTATTCCCCCCTCGATCTGAGCGGAGGGTTTTTATGAAACATCCCGACTCCTTCTCGACAAGTTTCTTGAATTGTTGAAAGTAGAGAAATGCTTCTGATTTCAATTGAAGAAAGAAAACCCACATCTTCCGTGAGTAATCGTCAACAAACAGTTGAAAATACTTCTTTCCACCATAGTTGGTTGGCATAGGACCACACAGATCGGTATGTACCAGCTCTAAAGGGTTTTTAGCTCGAGAGGAGCTAGTTTCAAAAGGTACTCTGTGTTGCTTCCCTGCTAAGCAATCCGAGCACACTGGTAAGATAGATGAGAGTGGAGGAAGACCTTTCATCATCCCATATCTCGTGTAATTCAAGCAAATATCCTGAACTTAGGTGCCCATAACGTCTATGCCAGAGAGAGGTGGCCTCCTTTGTAGTTGCAGCCAGAGCAACATGAGGAGTTGAAAGAGCATCTAGAATGAACAAGCCATGTTTGTAGGATCCGGTTGCAACATGTTTACCACTGTGGGTTATAAAACATCTCTTCTTGCCTTTGACAACTCGAAACACGACATCCATGTTTCTATCCAACATTTGTGTGACCGAGAGCAGATTATTGGCTAATCCCGGAACATAGAGAACCTTCTCAATTTGACAATTACCATCAGGAAGGGACACAGAAACATCCCCTTCTCCCTTTACTTGATAGACTTGATTGTCAGCAATTGTGACTGGCTTACCTTCTTTCTCCTCAAAAGTATCAAACCATGATTTGTCCCCAGTCATGTGTTTGCTAGCTCCTGAATCAATATACCATACAACATCTATCTGGGAAGACGAAGTATGGGTCATGAGCACCTTGTGTGCTCTTTTAGAGTCAGAATTTGAATTGGACCTGAGTCCGAGTTGGAGTCAACATAAGCAACATGGCCTTTAGGTTGCTTATGTTTCTTGTTGTATTTATGTTTGTCTTTGCCCTTCTTCTTAGGACCTTGATCGTTTTGTTGCTTGTTTTTGAACCAACACCTTGTTGGTGTCATGGTTATTCATATCACAAATCTTGCAATATTTTTTATCCTTCTGCTGATTTTGCTTCCCTTTTCCTTTGGAAGAAGAACCCCCTTTTTGAAACTGACCTTGTTTCTTACCACTTTGTTGTGTGGAAAGGGCATTATCTGGCACTTCATCTTTCTGAACCTGATTTGCCTCCTCGATCCGAAGCAAATTTACTAGCTCCACAAATGATACTTGTCTACCAAAACATTGAGAGAAGTGATCAACATCTTGTAGGAATCTGGCAATGCTCTCAAGATGACAGATTTCAAGATATCATCATCCACTGGTTTTCCCATGGCATTCAATTTGGCTTTCAAGTCAGCCACTGCAAAGGAATATATCAACTGTTTCTCCAAAATTCATACTTGAGAGTATGTAGTTGAGTTTGAAGGTTTAGAATAGTGGATTGATTCTTTCCTTCATATACTCGTGATCAAGGCATCCCAAGCTACCTTCCTCGGTTTTTGCATCACAAATATGAGGCTGCACCTCATTCGTAGTAGCAAGCAAGATAAACACGAGACTCTTCTTGTCCTTCTTATCCCAAGCATCCTGATCTATTCCTGTTGTATGAGGGCGCTTTGCAGTGTCAGTCACTACATCCCATAAATCTTCCAACTGTGAATCTGAGAGATACTTGTGAATTGTGGCCATTATGAAGGTTCCTTATATCACCAATTGGTCTCCCTTTCTTTATACCTGCCGGATCTTTATATCGTAACCATTCAATATATACCCGCCCTTACGTGAGGGAGACTATAGGTATATATGAACAGTATACTACTCAATATGTACCCGCCCTTACGTGAGGGAGACTATAAGTACATATGAGAAGCACAATATATTGAACATAGGCGATACTGAAAGGGCATTGTGTTGTTAATGACACCTACCATAGAAAGTTTTATTCCTCATGCGTGGGGCGTAACTTCCCCTAAACACTTTGGAAAAAAACCTTCGTCAGGATTTACGCCTAACAACAATCACGATGTGGGTATGAGATGGAAAAAAAATAGATCTGGTTTGCCTTATTTCTCCCCGACGATTAATAGAGAACAAGCTCAGACGTCGTTGTTGCAGCTATATTAGGCGGCGGATACAGTAGTCCAAAGCACGACAACATTACCTGTAAGTGTGGACCAGAGGTATCTCAAATACCGAACGTTGTTGTGCAATAAATTGCACAAATAGGGTATAAATTTGGGGTCTTATTTTTATTTGTAATTTATGATTGTTAATGCAAGAAAACAGAATATTTAAATGCAAAAAAAACAATCACAAATGCCCACAAATTTAAACACCTATTACAAATCTAGCAGATTTTTCACTCTCAAATGTTTTGATTTCCCCCCTTTATCTGACAATTTTGCAAATGAATCATGTGAAGACTGTCCCCCTTTCGTTTTGCAAAATAGAGAAGGAAGTAAAAAAAAATTGTACCTTAACTCCAAGAAAAAAAACTTTGATGGAAGCCTTTTAAGGTGTCAATTTTGGACAGCATAGGCGTCAATTTTAGGAGAAGCGTCAATCGAATAGCTTGGGGCGTCAAAAAACCCCACCCACCGTCAACAAATTTCCACCACCGTCTAAAAAAGAACAGGGTGTCAAACAACACTACCACCCGTCAATACATGCGCAGCGAATGGAACCCGCGACCTCGCGGCGATCAAGTACAACACAAACCACGTGAGCCAGAAGGCCCGATGAGAGTAAACAAGAACCAAGCAAATCTTATCACTTCGGCAATGGAGATAAGAAAGGAAAAAAATTAAAACCCTTATACCTCCCCGCAACGAATGGAACCCGCGACCTCGCGGCGATCAAGCACAACACGAACCACGTGAGCCAGAGGGCCCGACGAGAACCTCTGTGAAAACAATGGGTCTTATCACGTCGAGTGCAAAGGAATTTTTTTTAAAAAAGCAATAATCCCACATGGCCTATGCTGCCACTGTAGGATGCTTTAAAACTGACGAAGGCCATATGAGATTTCGGTTGCCTTCGGGCAACCACCCCACCCCTTTTGCCTCCGCAGCCGCCTTCCAGTATCCTTTGCTTGCTGTCTGTGTCTATGTGTCCTTCTGCCTACGTGTCGCGTCCGTCAGTGGTTGGCTCTGTTTGTGTCCTGCGTGTCGCGTCCGTCAGTGGTTGGCTCTGTTTGTGTCTTGCGTGTCACGTTCGTCAATGGTTGGCTCTTGGCTCTGTCTGCGTCCTGCGCGTCAGTGGTTGGCTCGTGGCTCGTCTTCCTGTCTGCATCCGTCAATATCTTCGATTGATAAAGGAGTTGGAGTAGTTAGGTAACTACCTTGCCCAACGCTTGCCTGCGATCTTCCAAGCTCTGATACCATGAAGAATTTCACGAAGCAATGATTCATTCCGATTGATATCAATTATAAAGATTACAATGTGGTTACAATAAGTTGGTTTATGAAACCAACTTGGTGGTTATTAAACCAACCTAGAGAGCGCCTACGTGCGCTATCTTTTGCTTCAATATGCTTATAACAATAATGTAAGACATATATGCTAACAGAGCCTTCTTTAATTCTTCGACAATGTTGTACGTCGAGGTGGGAAACACAGCTAGATCTTTAGGTGGCTCATACTTAGCACGGTATTGTTGTGCGGCCTCCACCCTCTGCCTTTTAGTGAGAGATGGGTACTTGAGCTTTTCTCTTGCTTGCTCCTTTGTCTCGCCCGTTGATTGTGGTACTTGCACCGTTGCAGGTTGAGGGCCTTCTTTAACTGGCGGCTATACGGGATTTTTATCAGGTGCCTTTACTGGTTGTTGCCCTTTTTCGCAGCGTGTGTATACCTTGAGAGGTTCGATCTGGGCCGCATCCCCCTCGATAGGCTTTTTCCCTTCCCTCGTCAGGATGGAAACTTGCTCCTCGATGGAGGCAGTAAGGTTACAATTCGCCTCCTTTATCATGTTAATTTGGTCGTTGGGGAGGCTTTCTAGCAACGTTTGAGGATAATGTTGATGGACCATACAAGTGTCTTCTCTGTGCGGGTCATTACAAGTGGAGCACCAGTGCACATGTTCCACGGTGCTTGGTTCCTCGCTATTTAAAATAGCGGCATTTCTTGGAGGGGGCCTACCAGCCTGAGTCGCTTGCTCCCTAGTGATCGTCGGTGGAGGATAAGATCTTCCCGGGAAAAATTCCTGTTGCGCCTACTTCTTTTTCATGACAGCCATGTCATTAGACAACGTCCTCATGGTGGAGTTAGGAGACTGTACTTCTTGTAACAACTTGGTCTAGACATCGACAGCCGCAGGTGTTGGTAATGACGGCGATGGCAATGGTGCCATTGATGGGGCCGGAGGCAGTGCGGGATATTGCGGGGGCGCCGAAAGTTGAGGCAATTGAGGGGTAGGAAATGGTACTTGTGAAGCAGGGATCTGAGGAATGAAAGCAATGGGATTCGGATTCCAAGAGGGGACTGTATGTGTAGAGGATGTAGCGGGCAATGAAGCAGCGGCACTAGGGTACTGGGATTGGGGAAAATCGGGAAAAATCGGCATCGGTGGCTTCAATGGGATTCTCCCAATGGCGATCAAATTGGTCTTTGCCTTTTGTGCCAACTCATATAGCTCTGGGAAGGTGTTGACATTAGAGAATCTGATAATCATGCTAATGTTTGAATTGAAGGCCCGAAGGTAGTAATACGTTGCTTGCTCAGTGGTTGGTCGGAGACTAGGAGGTACCCTTTGCCAGGTCCAAGCGAACCTAATGTTGAAATCGGCTATCTCCTCTTCCGGATGCCTCTGAATAGTTGTAAATTGATGCAGCAAGGAGGACAGGTCCGTTGACTCGTTGAATCCCCTTATCAATCGCCCCGCCAACTGGGTCCATCCTGTCATAATGCCTTCTGGCAAGGACCTATACCAATAAAGCAGCTTTCCTCGAAAGGACAAGACCAACAACCGAACCATAACATCTTCCATAATGTTATGAAGTGTAGCCAAGGAGGCTATATCTTGAATGTGCTCATATGCAGTCTTCCCAGTGCCATCGTACGTAGGTATTGACTTCAAAGCGGCAGCCGGATTTGGGTTTGCCCCGCCAGGTTCAAAGGTCCCGTAGAATTCCAAGTCGGGAATAGCCTAGGAGTCGCCTGCTGATTAGGCTGCGGGTTCGCCATATTCGCTCTTGGAGTATTCGGCAATGTTTGGTTCTGCTGTGCAGCTTGCGAGGCCGGACTGCTTGGAGCACCAGGGACCCCAGTCAGAAACTCTGGAGGATCCCAAGAGTTCTAGTGATCTAGCGAGTTTGGAGAATTGGGAGGTGGGCAAGTAGCAGTGTTGTCCGGAGTCAAAAATTACGAGCCAACTTCTGCTACTTGTGACGAGGTTTCAGCCAACGGATTCTAGGATGTTCTCCCAAAGCACTGATATCAAGCTCGTAAAACTCAGCTTCTTCTCTACTGTTCCTAACCCTCCATCTCGTTTGCATGAAGTCATGGATTTACTGGTCTTCGAGACTCAGAGGTGCTTGAGTTCAACAATCGCCAGATGCTCGAATTTCTCGATACAAGGATGAGCATCAATTCCCAATGACGATCTAAGGGTGGACGTACGGTTCCCACTAGGCGTGCCAGAAAAGTACTGTTGGTTACAGATCCGCCATTAGGAAAGGATTTTGTAGTTTTGCACCCTAGATCCGCCCAACAGCTTGAAATGCCGGTAGGAAGAGATGGCCAATCTCCGGAGAAGGCCGGTTCCTAAACTACACTACTTAGGGATTTGAGAATAGGGAATAGGAAAGAAATTGAAAATACAAAAAGAAAACAAATGGTTGATAATTTAAGTGGGAAGAACCAGCAGCACAATCACTATCTAATACTTTGGAGTAGCAGCAATTAATACAAAATACGAAATAAAAATTGACACTATGCTTATTCCCCTATGTATCCTCTGGCAGAGCTCCAAGATTCACCCTCTTTCCTATGCCTAAATCCAGATTTCAGAATTACAGCAATCAGAAAAAGAGATGAATTTAGCAGAAACAATATCCACAGGCAGCATACAAGGGAATGAACACAATGTTTCCTCTCCTATGTATCCTCCAGGAGAACTCCAGGGTTCTGTTCCCAATCACACACCTAAATCCAGGATTCAGAATTACAGTATGCAAATGAAAACAGAATAGCAGAAGTAATCACAGAAGGCAGCATACAAGAGAGAAATGAAGCCCAGAATTTTAGTATTAATTGCAAAAATCAAAGTACAGAAGTTTTCAAGCAAATGTTCCCCCCCTCCCCCCCTTACAATGGGCTTGGAGGCCTTTTTTATAGCAAAATTTTCCCCCCACTACATATTCAAAATTCAGCTATGACAGCTGTACAATTTCTCCCGCCAAGTGTCATTGCGTCAGCAGGGTACAGCGCATTCGTGTTCGCAGTTTCGAGAGACAGCTTGAGCAAAACGTACCAGAAATATTCATTTTCACCTAGCGGTAGTAGGTGGGATATTAATACTCTCGAAGAGAAGGCCATGCTGGACGAAGGGGAAGAAGACTTAAACCCAAAATTCTATATGCCAAGGTGTCTTCAAAAACCAGCCCGAAACGAAGTTCGCAAAACTCGAACCTGGGATGGTGGTTCACAGATGTTGCAGCCCGAACCTCTGCTAGATGTGCTTTTTTGGCGAACCAGTGGTTGCATTGCTGCGGTTCGCACTGAAAAGTTCCGAAAGGGCGGTTCGCAGGTAGGTTCGGGGGAAACTGAGGGCGGCCAGTTAGCGGTTCGCTGCAGACTGGGTTGAGTTTGAGGTTCGCAAGGCATTTTGAGTGAACCATAAGGCATCATGCCTTGGTGAAATTTCAGAATTTTTCAAAGAAAGTGAAATGAAATGACGCTGAGGAGAGGGAAGAAAAAGGAGGGAGAGAACAGTGGAAGGTTGAGCAGCTGCTTCTTGAAAATTTAACCCCTGGGTTCAAATGTGGCAACACTAACAATTGGGACTTAATTATAGCTCTACACTTGTGGTTTGTGGCCAACATGACACATCCACTCATGGAAACTTGCTAATTTTTTCTATTTATACTTGCGTTCAATCGAAATACGCATTTGGCATCCTCAAATTCATTCAAGGAAATATCAATGTTGCTGGTGGAAAACATTGACTACATCAATATTGTTCTCAATAATGTTTGTGTCAAGTTGGAGCCAGTTGCCACATTTTCCAATATGCTTTGGATGTCTTTTCCCTCAAATCCTCCTACACTTGATAAGGTTTTCACTTATCTTTTTCATCATCAGGTTACCTTAAGAAATATTGCCTTTTGCCAAGGTCCATATGACTGCCCCACAAGTTATCATCTGACCTTTTGCCTGAGGCATCAACCTGTGTAGAAGAAGCCCATAGATACAGGGTAACTCCTAACCTTTACAACATGCTAAGTGCAGAGCATCCAAGCATTTGAATTTTCAATTTCAAATAATTTGCTATCCCGTTTTCTAACAATTCAAGCATCTATATTGCCTTCATTATTTGATATTTTATTAAGGAGTCTATGATGTTACAGCCTATTCCATAGAAGATAGTGACCAACAGATATGCAACTTTTCATTGTACTGCAGCAACCATAATTTATATACCCCAACATATTATGGTTGAACTTGAAGTGCAAGACTAATGTAAGTATTCCCTTCACTAATATAAGACTAAGCGATAAACAAATAGGATCACAAGTTTGAAACCGACAATCCAAAGCATGACAAACTGGAAAGCAAAAGCAACAATTAGACAGCATTATATCTGTATCTAGTCTTATATGTTTAGTGTAGTCTACCTTAATGTGTGATGCCACAGTATTTGTCCTGAGACCATTAGGGAGATTGAGATATCAACTAAAACAATCACTTGCTTCCATGGACCATACTTTTTATTTTATTCTAGGACAATTTAATATTTATTTTAAAATGCGTCAGTGTAGTCTACCTTGTGCAATGCTACAATCTTGTGCACCGAAGCTGTTAAGGGGAATGACATATTAGACTAAAACAATCATTTGCTGCCATAGACTTTTTTAAATTCTAGAACAATGTGAACCCAGTAAATAAATAACATCAGTGTAAAGCCCATCAAAACCATAAGCTAGACCATATAACAACAGATAGGTTGAGTGGATCCTTTATACCCATGAGCAGGTGTCCCCTCAGTTATTGCTGTGATCTCACAAGTCAAGAGGTCTGTAAGGAGCTCAGGTAGTCCTAAATGCACCAGGGGAGGAAGAAGAGTTGATGCTGCCTCTTTTCGGCTGTCCACCATAGCAAGAATTAACTCTGTGCTCTGACCACAGAAGTGATTTAAGGTTAGAATCTCAGATGACCAACCAGAAAATCAAAAACGTAATTATTGAATGTTCAACAGACTTGCAAACGAACATTCAAACTTATTATCCCCTTTCAATCCATCCTCAACAGTCTATGAATATACCAATTAAAAAAACAAATTTTTAACTAGAAAAAACAAATTTACTAAGGAGCTATTAAAATAAGATAAGATATATCTACTAATGTCTATGGATGACCAAAGTAGGCCAATGGAACTCGCCAAAAAGAGCTATTACAAAGCATTGTAGTAACCAAAAAAATCTCAAGATAATTCTGCTGATCGCAAAATCTTGCAGAATGGGTATTGTTCGTGATTGACCATGTTTCTAACAACATTCCTATATGCTATCGTGCAAAATTCTAAAACTAGTGGAGCTTGTACAGGGGAAGATGGTATGCCTTCTTCAAGGCATGACTTCCAGTGATTTCTTAAAAAGAGACTTGCGGTTGCAGAATTGCCAGAAAGAAGCTTTTCACGTGATACCTCAAACTAGCAGTCAAAAGACTTATACTCACCCCAATCATAACCAGTTTTGATTAAAAATATATACAACCTACTGGTAAATATAGGAAGAATGTTTCACTCTATCCAAATTTCTCTGAAGATTTACAAAACATTAACCATTTCTCGTATGATAAAATTTAAAGTAATGAGTCGATGTGTGAGGGATGTTACTCACTCTAATAGAAAAAACATTATCACTAGTGTGGTAAAACAGAGAAATACCAATGTTCCATTTCCATAAATGAAAGGCTGTAACTTTCTACCTTAAGATCATATGTAAACTTTCCACAAAATGAGACAATATTGATCTCCTTATCAAGCTTGAGGGAATGATCATTTTGTACTGGAGGGGCCAAAATTTATTCAACTGAATCTTAGTACTTAGGATATCAATAGATATTAGTACGTGTTATGCTTAGTAAACAGTAATATAGTGAGCAATCTAGGCTGAAACATATTAATGCTTTGTAATGTTAAGGCAGTGATCTGTGAAATTATAGAATTTACAGAAAGCATAAATGTAATTTCTTTCATCGTCATGATGATTATATTGGATCTTATTTTGCCATTTGGATTTTTTTAATTATTTTGGAATATGTGATTAAGGCCGAGTATTGTATACCTCACTACCTTAAGCCTATATAAAGGCATCTCATCTAATCATTATGATCATTTTTTGAATCATGTGATTATTACTATATCTTGTATGGATTAGTCGTTAAAATCCTAGTGGCTGTTCTGTTGAGTTCAGAAAGCAAATTTCTGAAGCCTAAAAAATTAAGAACCAAACTACTTAAATCAGAGAGGATCTTAGACAAGGGAGGGAGGGAGGGAGGGAGGGAGGCAGTTATGGGTTATTTTCAGAGAGCCTCCAGTTTCCTTGATGATGTCTAGAGAACTAATAGCACCAAGGGCATACCAAGGATGTCCTCTTTCACCCACACTCATCGGGATCTACATTGATAAGCTTGAGGAATTTCTTTGTCAAAACACACGTGTTGACGATGGTTGTCTTCTACATCGTGAGAATTTTACTGCTTTTTGCCAATGATTTAATTTTTCTTGCTCATACTCATAATGGCCTGCAAAGATAATTGGATGCTGTTGCTCACTTTTGTTGCTTAAGACAGCGGGCAATCAACCATAGCAAGACTAAGGTGATAACTTCATTCCAAGTTTGGATCCTTAGTTAAGGGAAAGCCAAGGGAGGGAGGGAGCGACAGAAGAAGGCAGTTAAGGGTTATTTTCAGAGAGCCTCCAGTTTTCTTGATGATGTCTAGAGAACTAATAGCACCAAGGGCATACCAAGGATGTCCTCTTTCACCCACACTCATCGGGATCTACATTGACAAGCTTGAGGAATTTCTTTGTCAAAACACACATGTTGATGATGGTTGCCTTCTACATCGTGAGAGTTTTACTGCTTTTTGCCAATGATTTATTTTTTCTTGCTCATACTCATAATGGCCTGCAAATATAATTGGATGCTGTTGCTCACTTTTGCTGCTTAAGACAGCAAGCAATCAACCATAGCAAGACTAAGGTGATGACTTCATTCCAAGTTTGGATTCTTAGTTTACGGAAAGCCAATTGATATCACCACAACATACACATACCTAGGGATTTAGTTCGTCGGTCCTCCTCTTAATCTTTTGCCAGTCTCACAATTACATATTTGCAAGGGATACTCATCCCTCAGTCTTACAGCACCAATGTTTCCAGCTACACTTCCAGAACATACCTACAAAGATGCACCTCTTTGATTAGATTATTAAAACTACAGTCCTTAATGAAGCTAAGTTTTGAGACATGAATCTATGGTATGCTAATTGGGATCATGTATAGAGGGTCCAAACTATTTTGCTCAAGCAACTTAATCAATCTAAACAAATAGTTCCATGATGTAATGTCCATTCTAAGTTTAGCGCTCATCCTCTCCTCCTTGAGAGCATATTAAGAATTATTTTTCATCATCATGGACAACCACACATTAGGCTGAGGGAGACAGTAGTAATTAGCAATCTGCTCTTTTAAATGTGTTTCCCCTGAGAGCAACTTCAAACAGATGGTATTCAGAAACTAGTTTCATTCTTCAATCAGTTGTAATCTGTATAGATCAACTATTGGCTATATTGATTTTTGCAGATGATGTAGTTCCTGTTCCTCATACTCTTAAGGGCTTGCAAGGACAACTAGATCCTCTTGCTCGCTTTTGCAACTTAAGATGGTAGTCAATCTTACGCAGACTAAGATTATGATCTTTAACACCTCAAAATTTGCCCTTTTTAAAATTTGGGTTCTTCTACAAGGGCAAATCAATTAAAATCACCACCTATTACACCTACCTGGGGATCAAGTTTACATGTGCTTCCATTAATCTTCGACCAACTTCATATTCACAACTATGCAAGAGATATGCTTCCCTCTTAGTCTTCGAACGCCAAAGTTTCCACTTTACTTCTAGGGCATACATACGAAGATGTCCCTCTCTGACTGCATTATCAATCCCACATTCCTATAAAATTTGAGAGTTGGGGCCCAAGTCTAGGCTATGCTAATGGAGCTGGTAGGGTCCAAACTATTTTGCTCCAACATTTTATCCGGTGTAAGAGAACAATTTCATAGTGTTTGAGGTTGAGTTTGACACTTATATCCTTCGCCTTAAGAG
Organism: Wollemia nobilis; assembly: GCA_028583015.1. Taxonomy (NCBI): domain Eukaryota; kingdom Viridiplantae; phylum Streptophyta; class Pinopsida; order Araucariales; family Araucariaceae; genus Wollemia; species Wollemia nobilis. Next base: position 6,557,411 of record JAQPPZ010001836.1, on the reverse strand, counting down.
AATTTTCAGAAATGTTTTCCATCTTTATCTCCTTACATCCATGATTCATTTTGATTCTTGTTTTGTTGATAATTATGTTGCTCGTCTTTCACAATTGATGTCCCAATACTACTCTCTTAATTTCACCATAGCAACAATCAAATATGAATTTTTGTATCACGTTATAGGATGCATCTGTTGACACCCTTCCCCATAATTATCCTTAGCCAAAGCCTCCATCGCATTGGTGGTCATCCCAAGAATCGTTGGTTTGATGAAGAATGTGAGTCCCTAGATCGAAAACTTTATTTCGTTCTTATCCATGATCCTACCACTATATCTTCCACCCGGAGGGAATATAAATGTCTCGTTCAATGTAAGAAAAGAGAGTTTCTTGCCGCTATGCATTGTGAGCTTCTAGATGCTCTTCATCACTCTCCCAAAGCCTTTTGGCAAACTCTTCTTTCCCTGGAAGCTACCTTCTATGTGCTCCCTATTAAATCCTTAGTATCCCATGCCAATTTATTTTATGATATCCAAAGGCAACCCACCATTCCCCCGACCCTTCCACCCCGATCATGTCATGTCTTCTCTTTAGGGACGTCAAAAGAGCTATACATAAACTATGCACTTCCAAACCTACTGATTTTGAAATATTTCGAGCTGAGTTACTTGAATATGATGCTAAAGCTATTGGTTATCCCATTGCAGAATTATTCAATGAAGTTGTTTGATTTAGCTTCCCTTCCACTTGGTCATTGCATACTATCCACACCATTCACAAATTTGGGGACTATTCAAATCCAAATAACTACATCTCGTTGACTCTTTTGGGACAGTTGATGACAATGATGACTGTGGTTCTATTTTACATCCCACTACAGATTAGTGTTGGTGCTTGGATACCCCGGAGCTCCTTTCTCTCTTTTACTTTGATTGTTAGGTCTCTCTTCATCATTATTTTACGATGTTAGGGTTTATCCATTTTGGGTAACCCTCGAAGTTGTTATTTTATGTCATATAATTGTTCCACTTTAGTGTAGTTTACACTAGATTCTTTACTCTAGTTTAGCTTATTTTCATAGTACTTTTTGGTTACTATAGTGCATTGTAACAGCTCTTTTCAACGAGTCCACATTTATAACCACTTGAGCTCCTGCCATTTGGTTCTAGAATTTTATATTTTAGATTTAAATAACATAATGCTTTTTTATATGAGCTTCTAGATTATCTATGTAATTTTCTTAGCCAAAATGGACTGTCTAAAAGTTGAACCCAAGATAAGATAAGATCATTTTTATAAATGTCCACAGATGGCCAGAGTAGGTCGATGGGACTCATTGAAACGAACTGCTACAAATTACAATGCAGTGTAGTAACCAAAAAGAACTACAAAATAAGCTGAACTAGAGTAAAGAATCTAGCATAATCTGCTCTGAAGTGGAACAACTGTATGGCATAAAATTATAGGCTTGAGGGTTACCCAAAATGGATAAATCCTAATATGTTAAAAGAAAAGATTAAGAGAGAGCTAGAAGTGAAGGTACAACAGAGACAGAAAGCAGCTCTAGTGGATCCAAGTGTCGACATTAATCTATAGTGGGGTGTAAAATGGAAGCATAGTCGTCTCATCACCAACTATCCCAATAGGGCCAAGATTTCTCAAATACCAATCTAGGTGCTTTATCACTCAAGCTATTGGTCCCACTTGAGTTTGAGATTTAGTTTCAAAATCTAGCATACCTTCCATATGGCAGGTATGCTAGATTTTTTATCTCAGTTTCACACAACAAATGCATCTTCATATGAGTTTTCAGATAAGATGTGCAAGTTCATTAGCCAAAATGGACTGCTTAGGATTTGAACTTAGGACCTCCAAAATTCTTGCATGGGAGCTCTACCAACTGAGCTGTCACTCCTATTTGGGACTAGGTTTTAATTTGGTATTTACCTTTCATATAGTAGATATGTCAAACTTTTTATATTCTTAGTTTCAAACAACATATTGATTTTTCTTAGAAGCTTTTGGATAAGTTGTGTAAGTTACCTAGCCAAATTGGACCAACTAGGATTTGAAACCAGGACTTCCCAGATTGGCCTACTTTGACCATCTGTGGACATTAACAAAATCACCTTATCTCATGAAGACTTCAAACACTCCCATTTGGTAAATCATGCTGCTTCAATTCTTCTCAATCGCATAAAATATACCATCCTAATGGACAGTCCACAATTGAAGGCAATGGAAATAGCAATGCCAGTTAAAAGAAATCATAAAGGTATTGCAGCTATCATAAAACACATCAGTATTTCAATAAGGAGAGTTTCCATCAGAAATATCAAATAACAATAAGTCCAATTATTGAAGAGAAATCAAAAACATTGTCCAATATGCAGCCTCCAACCCAATCTAGAGAGCAGCCTATTCTTTGCCAAAGACCTAGCACAGCAATTTCTGAGTTGGTTTGAATATTGGACAAGGACAGAGTATTCTTTGAAAGTATGATCAGTTTCTGTTGGGAATTACAAGCTAAAGAACTCAATTGCTCAGTGTATCAAAGAAAATGGAAGTCACAAATTAAAAAAAAAAACACTAATTTATCAGTAGGTAGTGAGAAACCTTAAAATTCCCACAAAGCCTCACTCTCAACCGTACAACCTTGGCTAGGTGATGGATGGAAGTAATGATGAATATTTCAGTCGAAACTTACATTTGCTATTTCGCTAGGTTACCATTTGTGGACACAAACAATTGTGTTATCACATCCGTCAATCACACTGGTTTGATTCATGAAAACACATATTAGTGTGATTGGAAAGCTACATTTCATCCTTACAATAACATTTATTGGCTGAAAAAGTATAGTACATATTCCAAGCCCAAATCTTTACATCCAAACGTTGGTCATCGTGCAACAATGAAATTGGATTTTTTTATCAAGTAATTAGTCCTTTCAATTAATCAACAGGGTTAAAATTAAAAGAACACTTCATTACCATATTTGATTGAAGACATTACTGTCTTCTACATTCTATGGTGAGCATTTGTTGGAAATTGTGGATGACATTACACTTGGCATTATTACATCCAGTATCAATAGATTCATGGCCTCGACAGCCCTCTTGGTTCGTTGAGAGTCTGTCCCCACCAATAAAGTGTTAGATTACGTGTAATCTTGACTCATGGCGATGACACCAACATGTGTAATATTCTATTATATTTGCTGAAAGGCCTGCACGCCCATTCATAATTTATATTGATCCTTGTTTTAATTAGCAGAAAAAAAAATTGTCTCTGTAACACTATTGGTATCCATAATAGTTATCATTAAACGTATTAACTCCTCTAGTCACCAATCATTTCATCATCATGTACTACTCCTCTTTTTGTAATCCTTTAAAGTATTGATGGTGCCATGCAACCCTCTCCATATCCTGTTCCTTATTCCCGTATGTTTATTGTTGTGTGCAATTATGGTCGTTTCTCATTAATGAAGTGGAGTGCTAAGTTGGTTCCACTTGATTCTCTCATGGCTAGCTTGTGAAATTCTTCATAGTATAAAGCAGGTTTAAACTTCCATCACTCAATTCTGATCTAGCAATAAACTACTAATGGCCTGCACCCCTGCAAGAGCTTCATCGTAGAGGGAGAGATACAAGGGGATGTTGTAATGTCCCAAAATGATTCCAGCATTGTAAATATTCTCTTTTGTGTCTTAAGTGTGTTTGGGCGTCATTGAGAGTATTTCGTCATATTTTGTGGTTAAAATACGAGTTATAGGGGTTAATAAGTGTGTTTTGACAAGTTTGAATGTTGGTATATGGGTTAGTAGAGTAAATTATGGTATTAAGAGGGTTTTTGTGTCAAAAACAAAACTATATTATAGGCATTTGACAAAGTGACGTTTCAAAAGTTATTATTATTATTATTTCTTTTATTTCTTTGTTGGGTGGGGTCCAATATAACTTAAGTGACTTTAAGTGATCTCAACATGAGATTATATCATAGCCATTGGATCTTATGAGATTGAGATCTAATCTCAGCCCTCCATGGTTAAATCTAAGGCTGGGACTTAATCTCACTTTAGGGTTTGAGAATAAAAGGGACTTTAGGGTTTCATTTGTGGGATTGTGAATTTAGAGAATTTGGAATTTGGGAGAGCTTTGCTCTTTTGGGCTCTTGCATTCTACTGCAGGAGATTATTGGGGTTCCTTTTGGAAAGATCCATTGGAGGTTTGAAGCGGTAAAACCCTAGCGCTATCTACCCATTGAAGTGGCAAATCCATTCAGGGTTTGCATGTGTGCATCCATTGTTGAGATCAGAGGTTTTGAAGACTGTTTTTGGCATCAGATTTGAGAGAGTTTGGAACCCTAGGTGGAGCGTTGTAATGTCCCCTTTCTGAGTAGTCAGTCAATTGTGGTAATTTAGCCTAATCCTGGGTTCCCATAGGCTAAACTGAGGTGATTGGGAACCCTATTTGAGTTGTTCCCTGGTGATCAGTGCTTCGCCAACTTCCTTCTGCTTCTTTTTGGAGGCGTTTCGGAGCTGAGACGTTCAGTGGTGATGAATTTTATGGGTTTTTGTTCAGAGAGGTGTTGTGAGGAGTTTTGATGGTCCGGGATTGTCACTTGCTATTTTTGGCAGTACTTGCTATTTTTAGTAAGTCAGTGCAGCGGACGAGCGGTGATTAGGGTTTGCAGTCGGGATTGGACAAGGTGCATCGAAGATCATAATTCTTTCAGTTGGTCGATTATTTGGGGCCAAATGTTTATTATTTAATATTTAACGTTAAATCGTTATATTAAATAATATTATTAATAAAGTGTTTTTCCTAAGTCAGGGGAAATAAATATTTATTTGATAAAGTGGTTCGTTCCCTAAGTTAAAAAAGGAAATATTTTATAAAGGTGACTTAGGAGTTTAATTTTGAGACAACTTTGGGAAAAGTAATTTAAATATTAAAAAAAAGTGCCTCCAAACCCTAATTAGGGCATTGCAAATTGGAGATATAAGGAGAGCTTGCAAGCATTATGGATTCATTCAGGTTATTTGTATTTTCTCTGAGAGACAGAGGCTCTGGCATCAGAACTTCGAAGGCTTTGTGGAGACGAACACCTTCACAGGGAGCATTATTCTCGGGTGTGAGAGATCACCCCTGGATAATTATCTGCCGAATTTCCTCCAAGAGATTTGAATAGGGCTTGTTGAGGACGAAAACCCTCTGCAGGATTAACTAGTTTCGATGGTGAGAGATCCACCCTAGCTAGTTGTGGAGTTTTCATCTCAGGAAACTCATTTGGGCTTCAATTTTTAGGATGTTAGGGTTTGAAGATTTCAAAGTTTTTGGTGTGCAGAAAATGATCATTTGGGTTGTCTTATTTTTTGCTTGAATCAAGTGGGTAGGAGTTAGATTTTTAGTTTTTGGTGTGAAGTGTGCATTTCCAGATCTGGTCGTTCCATTCTGGGCATAACTGGAGAACCTTAAATTGGCTCATTGCTCTTAATCCTGTTCAAAATTCGTTATGGGCATTTTGACATCTGATTTGGACTAGCTGGGGGACCCTTTTAAGGGTAATTTGCATATTTTTAGGTGATTGTGTAAATTTCAAGGAGGGTTGTACAGTTCATGGTACCTTTGTTTGAAAAATCGTGCCATTCAAAAGGATGCAGATCTGAAGTTGAATAAGGTCTGAAAATTGAGGCACTAGGTCTGTTTGTCTACAGCAGCACTGAATGGTGAATCTGAAGGCTTATATCTCATTGTATGGTCATTTCATGCCTTCAGACATTGACTGATCAACGCTCAGTTTAAATTCCAGGTCTGAGATATATGTAATTCCTGTTGAATTTAATGTCAATTGAATACTGATAAAGAGTTTAATATATTTGCAATTTTATTGTAATCTGAATAGGCTTGGTAGAAGCCGCCCAATTTGAAGCTATGTTTATTATTTGAATGAAAAAATTAGTTTCAGATTTAAAAAAAAAACAAATAGTCCCAAACTAGGGTTATTACAGTGCTATGTTACTATTTGAATGAAAAATTAGTGTTCAGTTTTTTTTGGGGGGTTATTACAAGCGCTCAGCCTGGGAAGTGATTCATTGGCCAAATATTGCTCCAGGAAGTGAACTTCCAGCCTTGGAGAGGTTGTTATTGCAATTTTGGAGGCAATTTTGTGTTTGACAAGTGCATATCAGATTTATAAGGGTTTCTTAGTCTATTTCTGTTGCGGCAAATATAAATAAAAATCAAAATATTTTGTTGTATTTTCCAGCTTTTTGCAACTTATATTTTGAGCAATATTTTGTTGTAAAATTCTACAAGCGTTTTGTTTTTCCTGAGTTGGTATATTTCAAGTGGTATCAGAGCTAAAACTCCTGCCAACCTGAGGGATTGTTGATGGTCCACCCTTACCAAACCAGAAGCAAGAGTAAATCAGGGTCAAGACAAACAATGGAGAGAGAAGAAGAGCGATTAGGCCTAAGGATGCTGCAGAAGTTTTTAAGAGAACCCAGAATACTATGTTGCAAGTATTGATGAAAATGGAGAGGCCACTCCAGGATTTATGTTTTAGAGGCCAACAACAACCAGATAATCGGATTGGAGAGGGAAATGCTCCCTTACAACAGCAGAATAATGAGGGTGTAAGTTCAACCCAGGGAGGAGCAAGGATCATCCCTAGACCAACTAATCTAGTAGGGAAGACATCTAGGACATCTAGAATTTGGAAACCCTCTACTCCCATGTTCGTACAGCCCCAAACTGCTGAAGAAAATGCTGAAATTCCTGATACAAAATTAGCAGAGCGTTGGGCAGCTTATGAGGCCATGCCTCAAGGGTTTAAGACTGTTGTAGACTTTGAGAAATACTTGGAATTGAAGGGACATAAACAAGGTAGTAAAGCTCAAGGAGGAGGGGACTTGCAGCACAAATTGGGTAAATTACCACTTCCATTTTTTGATGGTAGTGATAAGATTTCTGCAAGAGCTTGGTTACAAAAATTGCAGACATATTTTTCTCTCAAACCCATTATGACAGAAAAAGAGGTTGTCCAATATGCAGCCCTTCATCTTGAAGGTGTTGCACATCAATGGTGGCATCATGGCTTATTCACTCAAGGCCATGGAACCATTGATTCTTTTGAAGTATTTGCAACTAAACTTTTGGATAGCTTTGAGAGGCAAGATGAAAATGAATTTTTCAGTAAATTGGCTACTATTACACAAAAGGGTTCGGTTGCTAGCTATGTTGAGGAGTTTCAGCAAATTTCAGTTATGGTCACTGATATAGCTGAAGATAGGATTATTCAGCTTTTCTTGAAGGGTTTAAATTAACCTTTAAGAGGTTTGTCAAAGGCTTTCAAGCCCAAGACTCTAGATGAGGCTGTTTAAACTGCTTTTGACCTTGAAACCTCTACAAACAGCAGTAAGCCAAAGTGGGGACAGCCCTCTAAATTTGGACAGCCAATAAACAAAACAAATCAGATTCAGAATAAGGGCTTCCAACCACCTAAAAACCCAAATCAGCAAAGACCAAGGTTAGATGAGGCAACTAGGAAGGAGTTACAGCAGAAAAATTTATGTTTTTCTTGCAAAAAACAATGGGGACCTGGCCACCAATGTCAAGGTAAGGGGCAGAATTATTTAGTAGAGTTTTATGTGCCAAATGAGGGTGAAAATGCACAAGAAATTGAAAAATCAGATTCTGAAAGTGAGTATGAAGATGCAGATTTTGCAGAATTAGAACAACATGAGCAGCCATCTCCTGAATTAGATGAAGATGAGGGAGTCTTGGCATCTATTACTGGTGAGTCAAAATTTATAACTATTAAGGTGCTAGGAAAGTTGAACAATCATTCTGCTGTGATTTTAATTGATGGAGGAGCTACTCATAATTTCATAAATGATGGTTTTGTGGCTGAAAAGAATCTGAAAACTGAAAGTTTTTTCTGGTTTTGGTGTTAAGAATGGGAATGGCAAAATTACTAGGTGTGACCAAGTGGTTAGACAGGTTAAAATCTGTTTTGGTAATTATTCAGTGGTGGATGATTTTTATGTATATCCAATGATGGGAGGTATCCCTCATGCTATTTTAGGGGTACAATGGTTATATTCATTGGGAGGTTTCTACACCAACTATAAAACCTTGGAAATGAAATTCAAATGTAATGGGAAGGTGATCACTTTGAGGGCCATAAAAGACCAATATCCGCAGCAAATTTCAGCCAACAATTTGGAAAGAATACTCAAGAAGAAGGACGTTGTATGGGGAGCCACATTTTACATGGTTAAAGGTATGCCTACACCACCCACAGTTGAGGTAAAATTCCATCCTGATATACAATGCATTCTAGATAGACATAGGCCAGTTTTTGGTGATCTACCTAGTGGTCTTCCACCTGATAGAGGTTTTGAGCATGTCACTGAATTAGAACCTCATTACAAACCTGTCATGATTACACCATATAGGCATCCTAGAGCTTACAAAGATGAGATTGAAAATACTATTAAGGAGTTGCTTGTCATGGGTCATATTAGGCCTAGTTCTAGTCCTTTTGCTTCTTCTGTTGTACTTGTGAAGAAAAAGGATGAAACCTTACGCATGTGCGTAGATTATAGGGCCTTAAACAAGAAGACCATCAAAAATAAGTATCCAATTCCTAGAGTTGATGAGTTGATAGATGAGTTGCATGGGGCTACTTATTTTTCCAAGGTAGATTTAAGATCTGGATACAATCATATTAAAGTGAGGGAAGAGGATGTACACAAGACTGCTTTCAGGTGCCATTTTTGACACTTTGAATTTTTGGTTCTGCCTTTTGGTCTCACTAATGCACCCGCCACTTTTCAATCTGCTATGAACCATATTTTCAGGGATCAACTTAGAAAATATGTACTTGTTTTCTTTGATGATATTCTAATTTATAGCAGATCTTGGGGATCACATTTACAGCATTTAGACACATTTTTGACCATATTGGAGCAGCAGAAATTCTTTACCAAGATGTCCAAGTGTGAATTTGGACTTTCAGAAATTTTGTACCTTGGGCACATAATCAGTGCCAATGGTGTGCATGTAGATGAGCAGAAAATTTCTGCTATTAAAAACTGGCCCACACCCACCTCTTTGACTGAATTAAGAGGTTTTTTGGGGTTATGCAGCTATTACAGGAGGTTTATCAAGGGATTTTCTCAATTGGCAGCTCCTTTGACTGATTTGACAAGAAAAGGGGCATTTCAGTGGGATAGTACAGCAAAAATGCATTCCAGAAATTAAAATCAGTTATGATGACATGTCCCATTTTGGCTATTCCTGATTTTTCTCAGCCTTTTGTGATTGAATGTGATGCTTCAGGTTTAGGGATTGGTGCAGTATTGACGCAAAAGGGGAGGCCTATAGCATTTGAGAGTAGAAAACTCAGTCCAGTTGAGAAGACATTTAATATTTATGAGCAGGAAATGTTTGCAGTGATGAATGCATTATCCAAATTTCAGCAATACTTGTATGCAGCAGATTCATAGTTAAGACTGATCATAACAGTCTTAAACACTTTCTAGGACAGTGTGAATTAAGTGATAGACAGCAGAAATAGGTGACTAAATTGCAGGCTTATGATTTTGAGATTCAATATGTAAAAAGGAAAGCTAATACAGCAGCTGATACACTTTCTAGAAACCCCTCATTTCATGCTATTACTGTTGTACAAGCTGATTGGAAGGCCAAAATTATGGCAGAATATATTAAGGACAGATTTGCTTCAGACATCATTAATGGGGAAGTTGTAGATGAGAGATACAAAATCAGAGATGGGCTGATTTTGTACAAAAACAGAATTTATTTAGTGCCAAAATCAAAAATGAAAGAAAAATTATTGGAAGCCTTACATGATGCTCCATTGGCAGGCCATCCAAGATTCTACAAGTCATACAAAGTGGTAAAAGAGGGGTTTTCTTGGAAGGGATTGAAAGAAGATGTCTTGAGACATGTTAGGGAGTGTGCTACATGCCAACAAAACAAGCATGAAAATATACATCCTGCTGGTCTACTTCAGCCCTTGCCTATTCCACACCAAAAATGGGAAGGCATTTCCATGGATTTCATCACAGGTTTGCCCAAAAATCAAGGTAAAGATAGCATCTTTGTGGTAGTTGATAGATTGACAAAATATGCTCATTTCTTTGCCTTTACAGTAACTACATCAGCAACACAACTTGCTGATCTGTTTTATTAAGGAGATTTTCAGGTTGCATGGTTTACCAAAAACCATAGTTCATGATAGGGACAGCAAGTTCATGAGTAACTTTTGGCAGGAATTCTTCAAATTGTGTGGTACACAACTCACTCCTAGCACTAGCTACCACCCACAAACTGATGGGCAAACAGAGATAGTTAATAAATGGGTTGAAGGGTATTTACAGAACTATGTTATAGGGCAGCAGCAGTCTTGGATAAAATGGCTGTCTCTTGGAGAGTATTGCTATTACAGTTCCTATCATATGTCCATAAAAATGTCACCTTTCATGGCATTGTATGGATATGAGCCTCCTAAGTTTTCTGATTTGTTCTTGGAGGATAGTAGGGTGCCCACCGCTGCTGATTTTGTACAGCAACATCAAGACATCTTGAAATCATTTAGAGAGGACTTACAGCAGGCCCAAAATCGACAGAAGAAATATGCTGATCAGAACAGGACAGAACGTAGTTTTAATGTGGATGAAATGGTTTACTTGAGATTACAACCCTACTGGCAAACCACATTGAAGAAGAGTGGTGCAGAAAAGTTGCAGCCACGTTTTTATGGACCTTACAGGGTGATGAGGAGAGTTGGTGAAGTTGCATATGAGTTGGAATTGCCTCCAAGCAGTAGGATTCACAATATATTTCATGTATCTTGTTTGAAGAAAGCTTTAAGACAACATGTTACACCTTCACAAACTTTGCCTCCTATTGATGAAGAAGGTAAGTTAGAGTAAATTCCTGAAAGATTATTGAATATGAGGGAGAAAAAAGATTGAGGAATATGATTCTTTCCGAATACTTGGTGAAGTGGAAGGATTTGCCGGAAGATGATGCTACTTGGGAGGGACCAGAAATTTTGAAGCACCCAGCTTTGATGAATTGCTTGGGGACAAGCAATTCTGGAGGGGCGGACTTGTAATGTCCCAAAATAATTCCAGCATTGTAAATATTGTCTTTTGTGTCTTAAGTGTGTTTGGGCGTCATTGAGAGTATTTCGTCATATTTTGTGGTTAAAATACGAGTTATAGGGGTTAATAAGTGTGTTTTGACAAGTTTGAATGTTGGTATATGGGTTAGTAGAGTAAATTATGGTATTAGGAGGGTTTTTGTGTCAAAAACAAAGCTATATTATAGGCATTTGACAAAGTGACGTTTCGAAAGTTATTATTATTATTATTATTTCTTTTATTTCTTTGTTGGGTGGGGTCCAATATAACTTAAGTGACTTTAAGTGATCTCAACATGAGATTATATCATAGCCATTGGATCTTATGAGATTGAGATCTAATCTCAGCCCTCCATGGTTAAATCTAGGGCTGGGACTTAATCTCACTTTAGGGTTTGAGAATAAAAGGGACTTTAGGGTTTGAGAATAAAAGGGACTTTAGGGTTTCATTTGTGGGATTGTGAATTTGGAGAATTTGGAATTTGGGAGAACTTTGCTCTTTTGGGATCTTGCATTCTGCTGCAGGAGATTATTGGGGTTCCCTTTGGAGAGATCCATTGGAGGCTTGAAGGGGTAAAACCCTAGGGCTATCTACCCATTGAAGAGGCAAATCCATTCAGGGTTTGCATTGTGCATCAATTGTTGAGATCAGATGTTTCAAAGACTGTTTTTGGCATCATATTTGAAAGGGTTTGGAACCCTAGGTGGAGCGCTCAGCCTAGGAAGTGATTCATTCGCCAAATATTGCTCCAAGAAATGAACGTCTAGCCTTGGAGAGGTTGTTATTGCAGTTTTGGAGGCAGTTTTGTGTTTGACAAGTGCATATCAGATTTTTAAGGGTTTCTTAGTCTATTTCTGTTGCGCCAAATATAAATAAAAAATCAAAATATTCTGCTGTTATTTCTGTTGTATTTTTACAGTTTTTTGCAACTTAGGTTTTGAGCAATATTTTGTTGTAAAATTCTGCAAGTGATTTGTTTTTCCTAAGTTGGTATATTTCACATGTCATGATGGAGACCAATTTTCAATCGCACTTACTCCTCCAGATTTTCAAGGCACTTTGGGATCTAGATCATTATTGCCCTTACCCAGGGTTTTTGAACTATGAAGAAAATCCACTTCTTTTCCATCCATCTTGGGTTTTGTAGAGAAGAAGCCTTCTCTAGGGTTCGAATGCCTCAAGCTTTGGCACTGGAGGGTTCAAAAGCAATGCAAATATCAAAAGACATCCTATAGTGCTTTCTGAGATTTGTGAACAGAATATCTTCCACCATAGTGCCCTCCAAGATCCAGGAAAAGGGGTCTGAGAGTAGTTCCTCGACCTCCTAGCATGACGTGTACAAGTCCCAAACAGAGCATATACAAGCAAAACTCAAAAACTCTCAAAATGGCTATACAGGGCGAACCATGAGAAACTTTGAAGAAATACCTACATTTTTCAAATATTTGCAAAAAATAAAGGGATCTCAAAAATCCACTTTTTGTTGGTTTTCTTGTTTCAAGAATCTTTCCAAGATATTACTGTTGTTTAAAAAAAAAAATCATCCGAATAAAGGGTGATAAATTTAAAAATGTTACGTTGTTTCAGGCATCTTTTCCGAGTTCTCTTTTGTTTTTTTATAAAAGACATCATCTGAAGAAAGGATGACAAATTTAAAAGAAAAAAGAGGAATTTTTGGAGGGGCCAAGTCCTGAAATATTTCATCTGCCTTTGGCACCCCCTTCCCTTCTCACACTTCCTTTGTGGATGGGCCTATTCCTTTTGGGCATGCATGTTGTGGAGGATGGGGCTTGTGGATTCCATTAAAGTGAAGTACACACTCTATGCCTCTCAAAGGAACACGCAGGCTTCACGGATTCTCAAACTCAAGGAAAAAGGTGGAAGATCCCTACCTTGCCCCTGAATAGATTAACCCATTTAAATGGCACCAAAAGGACCCTGATATGTATCATGCCTAAGACACACACACACATAGTTGTCTAAAGCCAGTCACAAGCCTTGAATTGTCAACCACCAATTTATCCTAATCAACATCATGCATAGTGAAGAACAGGGATTCCTAAGTTCAGTTACAAAGATGCAGTCATTAGATCTTATTAGAGGATGCTATGCACACCTGGTGTGATATCCCACTTTCAAGTCCTTTTCTAGGGCAAAATTCCGAAGGCAATGAATTTCACACATGCAAGAATGTTTTGTCCTCTTTCCAAATCATACAATTTTTTATCTCTAAGCATAATGCAAGTTGTTTTAAACTTTCATCCCTATCTAGTAATCAACAAGCTTGGATATCACAAGAACCTAATCAGACTCCAATTACAACAATCCCATTGAATGGGAAAAATTATGGTATCTAGAAAGAACAAATGACCATCCTACTCTAAGTAGGGGTTATGGATACACATGGATCCACAATACTACTTCCATAAGGGACTATGGATGTACATGGGTCCACATAATACTTCTCCCATTGCTGATACTCATGAGTACGATAAGCAACACATAAATAAAGATGAAGCTCATAGATTGATTATCCTATGCATTAAATTTATTTTTTTTAATTTATTCTATGGGATTGAAAGAGCCCCAACCATATTAGATCATCACCATGATACCATGGTATTTCAACAAACCACATAGTGGTGTTATATCAACTGTAAAGATTTGAACCTCGGCCTCCCCATTAGGAGCCCACAATTTTAACCACTTGAACTAATGTCATTTGATCTTTAAGGTTCAACCATAAGATTGGAACCTTGGTTTATGGTATGAACTCCTTTAACTTCCAACCAATTGCCCCAAACCCCATGGGCACATTGAATCTAATTTTTATATTTCATGCTAAAGAAAGTTTTGAACCCTAGGTTGCTTGGCAGAACTTCTAGGAGCTTTGGGAAGGTCAATGACACTCAAATCAATCACGTGGAGACAAAGTTTACCAATCTTCATTTGGGATACTTTTATAGTGTAGAAAAGGACATTGCCTAACTCAAGAATCTCAAAGTTGAGTTTGTCATTGCAAAAGAAAACTCTAAAGAAGGAGAGTGAGTATATTACCATACTTCTTGATAACCTATCTCATCTCCGTGAAATGTTTGTTGGCATTTCTCATGGGATTAAGTTGTTTGTGAAGGACCTTAAGGAACCTTCTTTTAAAAAGGTCATTGGATATCTCATACAATTTCAGGTGTCTTTGAGACAACATGGTAAGCTTCTCCCAAAGAACCAGGACCATGGCAAGGAAGTTCAAAGGATCCCCCCTCCCACTCCACATAGATAAAAGACTGATAAAGAGAAGCCAGAAATTGTCAATCAAAAACCTAACAAGAAATTAAAGAAACTTGCTTGTGGATACTGCAAGAAGGAATGACACAAGTCTGTCAATTGTTGTCTCTAGATCAGGACGTCACAAACAACTTTTTGTGTCCAAATGTGCGATTGGGGTTATCCACTGTGCATAAAAGGTATCTTCTCTCTCTTCTTCTCAACAATGGATTGTTGACTCGAGACTGACAAGGCACATGACCAAGCACAGGTACTTACTCTCTTACTATAGTGATCTTCAAAAAGGAGAGATTCAATGTTGGTGATGACTACCTTACAAGTTTCCATAGATAGAGATGTTAATGTTAGTCATGCTAAATTTGGAGAAGTTGCTCTATATATTACATCACATTCATTAATGAGGTGAAATTTTCGTCGTACAAATGGATAGTTAAAAGATATTGATGACAAGTTTAATATTGTTGCTTCTAGATACCATAATAAATCTAATAAGTTATATAGACTTGTTAACACTCTTGAATCCAAGAATCACAAAGGATTTACTACTATGCTGGCTAAGTTTGATAATACCAATTAACTAGCATTAATGCTTGGGGCATACCAATATTAGTTCCACAAGGAACACAAATCGTCTTCAAATGGCTTGTGATATTCCTCCCATTGATCCTCCTAGTGGTGTATGCAAGTAAACACCACAATGAGTCCTTTCCAAAGGACCGAAACAATTCATCATGCATCTCGACCTTTGGAATTGGTTCATAGTGACATTTGTGGTCCTATGCCCAAACCCTCTCTCTATGAATCTATATACTTTCCCACCTTTCTTGAGGATTTTTTATGGTGAATTGCAAATAAGCTCAAGTGGTTAAAACGTGAGCTATCAAGGTGGAAACTCATGATCAAATCTTGTCAAGCTATGCCTAATTTCCAAAATATCACAGTGAGGTTGTTGAAATACGTGGTAACACGGTCATAATATAATATGGGTGGGACCCATTTCAATCCCATAGATAGATAGATATAGGGTAGTTCTAACATATCTACCAAATAGAAGGTATAGATTAAATCAAATATTAAACATAGGTAAGACTGATAGCTCAATAAGGCACCCATACCGATATTTGAAAGGTCATTGGTTCAAACCCTAGTCTATCTAATTTACCAAGAAAACCTATACAGCTTTTTCGAAAGGTCATATGAAAAAGCAATATGATGTGTAAAACTAAATATAGAAATCTAACATCATGTACTATTACTCTTTTGAGATCCTTTAGTGTTATAATTGCTATCTTGTGACACCACTCTATATTTGTGACCTATCTACAATGAGCACTTTATTGCTTGTATAGAAACTTGGGAGGATCACTTGCCAAATGCTTGGCTTTGTACAACAGGAGTGTGACCGCTCACATGTGCCAATTCTTTCAAGAGAGTTCAAGGAACTACACTAATCACCTTCTTTTACCCTCCTCTTCCTGTTAGTGGAAGCCCTAAGCACCACTTGGACTCTACACATACCCAAGTTGGAAGGGACAAATCAATCAAATCATGTATCCCTTTGTAAGCTACCATCAAGGTTTTGCACCCTCCCCTTCTACTTTCACAATTGCTCTGTTGTGCAAAGGTTTGCTACTACTCTTCCAATATAGAGCACATAATCCAAAAATTCAAGAATTATGAGTTTTTAGTTTTCTTTAGGCTAATTGGCCATAAAGAGGAGCCTATATGGGAGTCACCTGTTATGTCCTTTCAATATTACCCAAGTGAGTCCACTCATCCTAGGCCACTCCCCCACAAACATCATAAAATATTTAATTGGCTCCCTCAAGATGATCAATAATGATGTTTACTTCTCTTTACACCTTCATTTTTCCCTTGGAAGCATTTTTTTTTATTTAGCAAGACATTTTATACTAGTAGCATTTGTACTTTTAATGTCAAACAAAGTTAGGATTATCCCTTTTTAGGTCTACTTCCATAGTTTAAAAAAAAAAATTGTCTTTATATCTCCTTTTTAAAGTGTTGTTTTCGCTTTTACAAGGTTTTGTAACTAGATATGATATCTTAAGTCTCATTGACCTACTTTATAATTTGTTGTTATAGTGTAAACCTAACTTCTGAAACCCATTTAATCCATTGCTTCACCTTGTCCTATGAATCTTATACTTCATAAAGTGACCAATGAGACAATCACTTCTTGCCTTCGCATACATATATTAATTTGCGATGTACAAATATATGTTGAAAGCTATTTTGGTTTCCAAGTTTGAAGCCAATGAAACCATAACTAACAACACTACGAATAAATATTATTATATCTGGGGCCACCCACAATAATTATAAATAAATAAATAAAATGTCTAAGCGATCCAAAAACATGTGCGATGAATGTTTCATTTGTCACCCCATACTAATTATCCTTTGACCTTTTTAAGGGTCTAATAATTTGCTTTTACGTCTTGTTTTACAATGTTCTTGATCACTCAATTCAAGAAGATGTTGATATTCATAGCTAAAGCATCCTTCTCAAATGTGTATGCCTTGTCTAATGTCTTGATAAGTTAGATGCTAAGGACCTTAGAATTCAAAAAGATTCAACTAATCCAAGGAATCCCATAAGTGTCTAAAGGAGACAATTCTTCTAGCTATGCAAATCACATGGCTTCCTAATCCTCAACAAGCTCCCTTAATTCTAGGCCATCGAATGGATTCCTTTGCTTCACACATAGAAGTGGCACTCATATAGTTGAACATTTCCTAACTAATAAAGTGCTTCAATCCGCATATCCAGCACTTCCATGTTTCTAGCCATTTCCCACTAGTCATCCATTAAATGTTTATATTTACGCTATGTTATTTCCTAATTAGCCTCTTCCCTTCCCCCCATCAAGACCTATTGTTACTCCCTATAGCATTGTCATTTCAATGTAGAATACATTAGTCCTTTTGCTACACACCTATGCCACCTACTATCAAGGTATTACACCCTTTCTAAAACCTCAATTGCATCCAAATAAGAATATCTCTCACATGTCCATTGGGAGGTTGTCCTTGATTCTTTATTTCACAAAATCCATCTCCCAAGGCTCCACCACACCTATGAATCCTATACTAGGATTTGTTAGTACGACAAGGACTAGAAAATCATTGATAGAAGACTTAAATGTGCCCTAGCGCACAACCCATTGAGATCCCTTGCACCCACATAGAGCATCATTGTCTTCTCAGATGCTAAAAAATGAGTTTCTTCTTTCTCAACGACACAAGCTCCTTGATGCCCTATAATTTCTCGACGACATTTTGGCTTACTTTCTTCAAGAAATTCCACCCTGCTAGCAAATCCACTTATCCCTCTAGGCCATTCCAACTCACCTAGGTTACCTCCCCTCTTGCTTGTTCACACATTTTCTATCCAAAATATATTAAAAAAAATTCAAAAGTTATGTACCACTACAGAAGCCTCCTTTCTAAGAAATTCCACCCTTCTAACAATGCCACCCATTCCTCTACAACATCCCATCCCAACTCACGCCTCTCCTCTTGCTTGTTCATACATTTTCTGCCCAAAGGATATCAAGAGGGAATTCAAGAGTTACATACCACTAGATTAGCTCTTTATGATGGCCTTCAAGCTAAATTCCTCAATTATGGGAT
Source organism: Wollemia nobilis (assembly GCA_028583015.1). NCBI lineage: Eukaryota > Viridiplantae > Streptophyta > Pinopsida > Araucariales > Araucariaceae > Wollemia > Wollemia nobilis. Next base: position 6,539,304 of record JAQPPZ010001836.1, on the reverse strand, counting down.
TGAATCTCTAGTTTATCCCATTGTATTATTATTCAATGTACTTATTTGTTGTGGTTTTTCATCCTCGTGGTCATAATACATCATTTGTCCCATTCATAAATTTGCGACAACCTAGAGCCAAAAAATTACAAAGACCATTATTATCGAGCACATATTTGCCAAGCTATATGCCATAGTCGGGAATATGTTCTTTGAACAACTTAAAAGTAGCAACTCTTAAGAAAGGGTGCAAGCAAGTCTTCAAAGAGGTTTCCAAACTAAGGAACATATCTTCACTCTCCATGCTATTATTGAGAAAGCTCAAACAAAGTCCTCTAAGGACTTTTGTTACTTTCTTGACTTTAGAAAGGCCTTTGATAGACACTTGTAATTTTAGAGACTGTAGGACATGGGCATCTCTAAGATATATTTCATAACTATGAGACTTTGTGGAAATGTTAATCAACTGCGAACAAACTAGGGTTTTCCAATCAAGTCAAGAGTACTATTGACCTCAAACAATGATGTCCTCTTTCAAAGACTCTTTGGTATATAAGTTGATGGGCTTGAGGACTTCATTAAGCATCACACCTATGCAAAGGGCGAATGTCTCTAGACCATATCTTGATTGTTGTGTTACACTTTGTTGATGACATGGTTCTTGCCCAATCTCTTGAGGGCTTGCAATTATGGTTGTTTGTACTTATTAATTTTTATGACCAAAGCTTAAGTTCAACCTTAGTAAGCTATAATTCATCTTAACTTCAGAAATACCATGTTCAAGTTCCAATTTTCCTATAAGTGCCTATTGACATCACACCATCTTAAACTTATCTGGGAGTTTAGTTCTTAGGTCCATCCCTTAACCTCAAGCATGCCTCTAAGTTTGCAAAGAGTATACCTCTCTTTTTGTCATAGGATACCAATGTTTTCAAGGAGAATTTATCCCCTCAAATAGCCCTTTGATTGTATCAATAAACCTGCAATTCTCTGTAGGTTCAAGGTTTCAAAACCAAGTTTGGATCCTAATATTTGGGCATGCATTGAGTGGATTCACTCACACTATTTTGCTTTAACATATTATCCATTGTAAGCAAACAGTTTCTTAATGCATTTTATAGGTTGAGCTTTAACCTGCCCACTTTGTCTTGACAGTGTCTTGAAACTCACCTTCCATCTCCATTGACTAATGCACATTAGGTCCCATGCATCAAATCGACAGATCTGGCCATACCTAGCCTTTTACTCTGCAAAGAATGTTGCTCCTATGAATCCCCAAATTGGAGAAAAGGTTGGTGCCTGAGGACTAACTTCAATCATCTTGGAGCCTGACAGCATTTTGGACCAAAGAACCCGCACTCTCCATAACCACAACATCACTTAAGTATTGGTATAGTGGAAGGGTTTACACCCAAATGATGGGATCCTCTCTAGAAGTTATAGCAACAGTTTCCTCCTCTCCAGCTTTAAGGACAAAGCTATTTGAAAGGGAAGGGCATGTTAGGACCCGATCCTAACCTTACTATATAATTACCTCTTTCTAACATGGAGACCCGATTTTAATGATATTATGTAATGTTTTGTAATGTGTATGTAGCATTTGAGGCACCTCGACAAGTGGGACCATTTAATGTAACCGTTATAAAGAATGTAATTGCTTGTTTGGTAGAAAATTCTAGCTCGGGTGGCCACTTGCATATGAAGCCGACCCTTGAGCGTTATAATTAGGGTTACAAAGAGTCTTTAAAAAGGCAAGGAGGAATAGATGAAGGCATCTCATATTTTGTTGTATCGAAGCTCTGCTTCTAAGGAGGTTGCCCCTCGAAGAGGCCTGCGATTCTATAATGTGTTCTTGCTTTCTACAGTATAATCTGTTGCATTTTCATTTCATCTTGCAATATTGTTAATTTCAAGCTCATTTTCTATTATTATTGCAATATTGTGCGGATTTGCTTTTATTTTACCGCAATGTTCATAACAAAAAGTTACAAGTGTGCTTGAGCCAAACTTCGAACTTGGGAAGTCACAAGCATGCCTGAACCGAAATTCGAACTTGGGAAGTTACAAGTGTGCCTAGATCGAACTTCAAACTTGGGAAGCTACTAGCTTGACCGAACTTTGAAAGCCTTAACCTAGACCGAACTTTGGACCTACTAACTCCACATTCTGAACTTGCTTATGAAAAACGGCACCGAACTCCAAACTTGGTTATTCCAAAGCACCTTCGAACTCTGCCCATGTCTAGAAACTTGGGTAGCTCCGAACTCCAAAGTTATTAACATCTAATGGCTCCGAACTTGATTATGCCTAAGCACCATCGAACATTGCCCATGTTCAAAACTTGGGTAGCTCCGAACTCTGATGTTGTTAACACCTAATGATGTCGAACTCCAAATTTGTTAACTTTGATAAAAAAAATTAACCGAATATCATCCACAAGATTCGAACCTGGAACCTGGTTGCAACACAAAAGTAACCTTACCGTTGTGCCCTAGGCATGACACAACACAAACGCAATAATACGACTCCTTAACATCTAATACAAGTACAACATAGCAATGTAGTTAATAAAAATATTATTTCCAATATTTAACTTGCACTATCTACTTTAGAGTTGACTGCAAGGAAATAAAGTGAACATGGAAAAGGTACAAAATTATTGTAAACTCAGCAAGACAGTTTTTCAAGGCCTGAACTAACAATTCAAATTTCTTGACCATGTTAAACAAAACCAAGTACTCGGCAAAATCAATCACCGACTACAAACCCATGCCAAAGTTACATGCAACAAAAATTAATATTTTGGCAGGCATGGAATAGAAGAATTAATCTACCCTTACCAACAACCAACAAAAAGTTGTTATTGAAAAGGGATGTAAGGATAGATAAAGATACCTTTTCCATCAAACTACTTTGGCTAACATTATCAATAATGATAAATATAATACGACTCATTAACATCTAATACAACACAGCAATGTTATTAATAAAAATATTATTTCCAATATTCAACTTGCACTATCTACTCTAGAGTTGACTGCAAGGAAATAAAGGGAACACTGGAAAGGTACAATATAATGTTAAACTCAGTAGAAAGTTTATAAAGGCCTGAACTGACAATTCAAATTGCTTGACCATGTTAAACAAACCCAAGTACATGAAAGTAATTTGCAAAATCAGTCACCAACTACAAACCCATGCCAAAGTTACATGCAACAAAAATTAATATTTTGGCAGGTATGGAAAAGAAGAATTAATCTACCCTTACCAACAACCAACAAAAAGTTGTTATTGAAAATGGATGTGAGGATAGATAAAGATACCTTTTCCAACAGTTGGGAATTCATTGTATTTGTTGCAATCCACATTATACGTCGTAAAATTTGTTCAGGCTCAAGAGCCTCTGCCCAACTGATGGCTTCCTCACTGTGAAGTCCTGCACTTAACAACCTGTTTACAATGTTAGATAGAATGATAGGATTGCACCATAGATACAAAACTCTCACAATATAATTCAATGTAAAGTAACCACTGTAGTGGCTTCCATGACATTATTAAGTTAATGTGATATTAGTCTGAAGAGAGAATAATAACATATCCCACAGCCAAATGACCATTCCTACCACATTCTAAGCGGTTGCAAGAAATTCAAAAATATAAATATTTTAATACATACAGAATAGTTGGAAAATAACAGTCAATTATCTTAACCAAAAGGAGCCACTAAATATTAGAGGAACATACCCAAAGCAAAAGAAGTTCATCCAACGATATGAACATTAAGAAAGTGAGAAGATTACAGCATAAGAATCAAAAGAAATCATCTTTCATTGGCCCTTCAATTATGGACAAGATTGAAATTTTATTGTCCTTAAACGACCAAAGTAGTTAGATGGGACTGAAATAAAGGGCTATAAACCATCAGAACACCCAAATAACAGGCAACTCCTCTAGCTAACGAGAAAAGAACAAATACATCAAGATATCTATAGAACAGTGAAGAAAATCAAACCAAATGAGAAACAGTTCTGCATACTAAAGCATCCTAGAAAAATGGCTCCCAATATCGATTTACCCAGATACAAAAGACATGAGTAGATTACCTAATAATTAAACCTTGGGAATAATATGGTTGTTACTAAAACACAAAAAATTCAGAATACCATTCATCAATATTGCAGTATAGCTGGAAAGATTTAACTTCCACTAGTGTAAGGATATAATTTCCAGAAGTGTAAGGATATAATAAACAGTAGCAGCCCATATATAGATAGAGAAATGGATTTCTTGGCAATATATATATATGACAAGATGGAATTTCTGAAGCCAAGAATTAGCTCCAAAAGTCCTGGCAGAGTTTGGGGCCTCTCCTCTTCGGCTCGAGATCATCTTCACGATTATCACCTATCTTCATAGGGTCTGCACTTTGGGAGATACCCCTCGATTTGTAGACAGTACCCTTAACTTGCCCTTTGCTCCTCGATGGACCTCTCTTCGAGCCCTCAGGGGGTAGGAGGAGCTGGTATTTTAAGGTCTCTACACTTCTGGCCAACATTCAAATACAGATTGATAGACTTCCCCCTTATTCCTTGGGTGCTCTCCCCCCTTCTTGGAATAAGAAGGAGAAGATACTCCACAAGATCTAGGACATAAGCCTCCAGTACACCAGCTTCACATGGATCTCTCCCGCTGACCCTCTTTCCCCTAAGTTGTCTTTCTACCACGAGCACTTCCTTCAGATACAAGACAGTTGGATAGTCCCCCCACAGTACCTCCAGCAGCATACAATGCATAACATATGAATCCCGATTGGACAGCTCAGAGTGTGCTCCCACCAACTTCGGGTTGAGTCAAATCACCATCTTCCGAGAGAGGAGCGGGTCAGCCATTTTTGCTCCTTGGGAGAAGTAGAAACCTTGCATCACTTTATTTTTCAATGTTCCGTTTACTATGAGATTTGTGGCAGATTACATTGCCTTTTCAGGGATAGCTCAATCTCTATCAACCTTCAGATACCCGGACCAGCGATGTCTCGCACTCTCCTTTAGGGAGGCGACTCATTTTCGTCAACAGAGGAGCTCTCCTCCAGGTGGCTCTCGCCCCCCACACTCTCGACCCATCACAACCTACTTCACCAACTCAGATGGACCGAGGGAGTATATTGGACAGAAACGTCACATATTGGACCGTTCAAACAAACGCAAGGCCACTAGACAACACACGCACAATTCGTTGGGACTCCGGATTAGTGATGGGAAGAGACAAATCATCAATTTCTTTAGTGGAGATTCCTTGGCCTCGACTGTCCAGGGCCGTCGGTGAGTGCCCTTTAGGGCTGCTCCCCCCTCTCTCTCTCTTCATTCTTCTGGGCAATCACTCCACATAGTTTGTTTCTTTTGGATCGTAGCCTGCTTCTCCCCTCTCTTCTCTCTTCCCATTCCCTTTGACCCGCTTTTTGGGTCGTGTCATTGTATCTTTATCTTTGTTGAGCACTTTGACCCGTTTGCTTGTAGTTATTGTTGTCCTTTTTATAGTCCCTTGGGTCATCTTTGGCCCACCGTGGACATTAATAATATTTCATTTCATTTCATTTCTTAATCAGTCCAAAAAATGCCTTGCAACAAAAAGCAAACAAACCCATTCAAATATCATCCCAAAGAAAAGTGTATTTGTGTAAAAATGAGTGTTTTGCTTAATTTTGTAATGGGTGAGAGTTCTTTTTTTCCTTTGTTCCCCCATTTTTCATGAAAAGCAGAGACTTGTATCAGCCACAACTAACACATCTCCCACCCTTACCCAATTCATATGTGGTCTAAATACATATCAGCCACAAGAAAATGAATATAGTAACTTAAATTTAAAATCAAAACAAAAAGCATGAAAATTGCCCTTGATCTATTCCGAGTTTCCAGGCTATTGACATGCAAGACATGCATCCCAGATCTTGTGGAAACACTCATATAAAGCACATCGTCAAAATTACTTGATAAAAACACAACTTTAATGTCTTTAAACTTGATATATTTTATCAGTCAATAGTTAATAGAAACGAAGGAAACCACACCTGTAGAAATGGAATACAACACACTGCAATACAATTCCATTACCACTTAGATAAACAAAATATACAATGGGAATACTTACAAATACAGATAGATACACTGTGCGCACAACAATTATCTTGCACAACAACTATTTGCAATAACTCATATTACGACAGACAATCTACCAACAATACGCTTCAGCCAACTACAACATGCACACCTCTCTCTTGCATCTCTCACATAGATGCATACTTATAATGGGATTGGTAGACGGTCGGTAACTACCCAACTACCTCAAAACTATCCGTTTACATAAAACGTTAAAAATTCCACATTATATTACATTATTACAAAGAATTTTCCACGTTCACATTATTACAAATACAAACACTTTGCACACGTACATACACGACATTACATTACAACTTATTACAAACACTTTGTGCACACACATTCCTACATATACATTCATACACTTAAATATGCATTCATTCATTCATTTAGAGATGTCAATTCGTTTGCCTACACCTGTCCCCTCCTCTAGACTTGTCAGCGTCTGAACACTAGGGATAGAAGCACTAAATACTGTATTGGAATCTCATGTTATACTCTTTCCACTTTCTCCTATTCCAAACGTCTTTTGCGACTGGCTTCACTTCAAATTGCTGCCAGTAACACATTGTTCTCCAATTGCTCACCCCAATTCCTACAATCACGCGCATCAGCCCGTCATTGTCTGTGTCTATCAAAGACCTCCCCTTGGATCCAAACAACCTCTTCCTATCTCCAAACGACCTTTTCTTGGCCTCAAACAGCCCTATCTTGGGGATGAAAGCATTCACAGCCTCATCCGCATCAGCAGCAGCCACGTCAGCATCAGCAACAACCACACCAGCACCACCACCAGCCATGCCAGCAGCATCAACAGCATCATCATTAATAGTAGCAGGCATATCAGCAGCCTAGGTGGCAACCGAGACCTCTACAAGGGGGTCATCCAAATAATATTAGAAGGCCTACTTATCAAAATTTTAGGCCTCAACAACAGCAAAATCACTCCCAAAGACCCCAAGGGTATGACAGTTGTGGAAAAAGGAATCATTCCACAGGTGATTGTTACATTCGAAACAGAAAAAGGAATCAAAGGGGTCAACAAGATCTAAATCTTAATACATTCATTGTAGCAAACCATATCCACATTAAAGACAAAATTTGTTGGTACATAGACTCAGGGGCAGTTAAACACATGACAGGTAGGCAGGATTGGTTGGCAAAGATACAACTTGCCCATAATCAGTTCATTACTTTTGGAGATGAACATGCACTTCCCATTGAAGGTGTAGGAGAAGCACCACTTGCTTTACACAATGGGAACAAAGTCAATACCAAGGATGTATTGTATGTAATTGGCCTAAAAATGAGTCTACTTTTCATTGGATAGCTTACAGATAAAAACTACATTGTATTTTCACCAAAGACAAATGTTACATACAAGAACAAAATGGCTATGTCAAAGCCATGGGAGTTAAAAAGGATAGTGTGTATTACCTCCTTACCAAATCTGTAGCTCAACAATATTTACATACAACCACTACTTTGTCTTTGGAGTATATGTGGCATGAGAAAATGGGTCATGTTAACTTTCATAATCTTCAGATGATGGCAAGAATGGGCTTAGTTAATGGACTTCCTCAATTAAAGGAGTCTAAATGCTTTTGTGAACCATGTGTTATTGCCAAACACCACAGACAACCTTTTGAGTTAGGAAAGGTTTGAAGAGCCAACAGGCCATTAAAATTAGTACATTCAGAGATTTGTGGGACAATGTCTGTACACTCTCACTATGCCAGATACTTCATCACTTTCATTGATGATTATAACAGAAAAATGTGGGTCTACCTCCTTTGGTATAAATGGCAAGCCCTTGATACATTCAAGGAGTACATGGCCCTTGTTGTAAAAGAAAGTGGCTATCAGATTTCCACCTTGAGGACAGATCATGGTGGAGAATATATTTCCAAAGAATTTTTCAGATTTTGTAAGATCAATGGGATAAGGAGGCAGTTCACAACCCTTGTACCCCTCAGCAAAATGGAGTGGCTGAAAGGATGAATCAGACCCTCTAAAATAGGGCAAAGTCTATGATAGTTGCTACTGCATTGCCAAATACATTTTGGGGCGAACCAATTCTTACTGCTGCATACAAGTGGCCACTAGTGCAAGTGATTATCCACTAAAACACACATTAAATAGTCCTAACAATCTTGTGCCTCCCCAACATCTGGTATCAGAGTGAACCCTGTTCTTGTGGAGTGTTTGGTCTTAGGATTAGAGCTCTTGTAGAGAGTATGCTCTCACCACACTTGGTGATCAGAAATCAGACCAAGACTCTACTAAACAAAACTTCTTGAGGGCATAGACAATGTCCATGTTGGCAACAGTCTTGCGACGCGCATGCTGTATATTGAATTAGGGACGGAGACAGACATGCACCGAAGCAACCTGGCTTTCCTCGCACAGCTCACTAGATAGCATGGTCATTTGCGCAACGAAAATCCCCCTACCAGCCCAATAGCACCTCCACTCACTGAACCATGTTTTTTTTCGTGCCCCTTGCTTGTTGTTGAGCCTCGTGGTGTTCGCGCTGGAATTTGGAATTGTTGTTGAGCTCCCCATCAAGCCGTAAAAAGAATCTGAAATCTGTAATGCTTCGTCATTCTCCTGCTGTGAACCATTTGTTGTGAAATTATAAATCTACGCCGTTTCTAAAGCTGGGGGTCTTCTGTCACATCCAAGTCCTATTTTTAGGAACATTGCGCAATTTCTGCTAACAATGTGGCCGGAACACACATTTGCCCTTGGATATTTTATATGTTACCAATTTGACATGTAGCATCTTATTCCATGCGTCGTTCCCTTGGCATTGCTTTGTCGATTGCATGTATACATCTCAACAAGACGTTGGTGATGGTTTAGTCACACGTGTATTGGGTGGACTGTTTTAGCTCCTATATTGTGGACATGACGTTGTTCATGCAAAACGTGGCGCCCATCACTGCCACGAAACCGGTGTTGTTGATACATAAACACGCAATCAGCAAAGCAACGCCAAGGAAACGACGCGTGGAATAAGTTGCTACTTGTCAAATTGGTAACATTTAATATATCCAAGGGCAAATGTGTGTTCCGGCCACATTGTCGGCAAAAATTGCACAGCGTTCCTGAACAAAGGAGGACTTGGATGTGACAAAAGACCCTCAGCTTAAAAAAAAACATAGATTTACAATTTCACACCGGATGATTCACAGCAAGAGAACGATGAAGCATTCCAAATTCCAGATTCTTTTTACGGCTTGATGGGGAAATCAACAACAATTCCAAATTCCAGCGCGAACACCAAGAGGCTCAACAACAAGCAAGGGGAACGAAAAAAAACATGGTTCAATGAGCGGAGGTGCTATCGGGCCAATAGGGGGATTTCTGTTGCGCAAATGACGATGTTGTCAAGCGATCCATGCGAGGAAAGCTAGGTTGCTTCGGTGCTGAAATTCACGTCCGTCTTCGTCCTCGCTATGTTGTGATTGGCTACTTCAATACAGAGCATGCGCGCCGCAAGACTGTTGCCAACATGGACATTGCCTATGCCCTCAAGAAATTTTTGTATAGTAGAGTCCTGGTCTGATTTATGATCACCAAGTGTGGTGAGAGCATACTCTCTACAAGAGCTCTAATCCTAAGACCAAACACTCCACAAGAACAAGGTTCGCTCTGATACAAGATGTTGGGGAGGCACAAGATCACAATAGTGGTGAAAGAGAAACAGGCATAGCCAAGCTTGACAAACTCCAATGAAGGCTAAAATACAGGCTTTGGCCTGGCTGAAAATGCTGCATTCATATTCTCACATATTACAATGTATATATAATGTAAAGGAGCTAGGGTTGTAGATAAGGATGAATAGGATGATGCCACTTGTCACCGCGTGATACAAACCCTAATCCTAATGTGAGCACACATTGAGCATGTTACTAAAGTGCACGTGACTATCCATGCTGGCCACTAGTGCACGTGATTATCCACTAAAGTACACATTAAATATTCCTAACAGTCCCCATCCCCCAAGGGACAAGTAGCCCTAGGTATCCAAGCCCACGTCCCCATCTAACTTAGCATAAACCCCTATTTGCACTGACCTATGAATCCATCTTGTCAATTGGAGAACAGTAGGCACTCCCAATGTTCTGAAATTATCCTAGGATCATAGGACTTTTATAAACCAAGATTGTTCTAGATAAGAGTTCCATCAATCAAGAGCATTCAAAGACTATAATTCAGCCAATTATGTTGTTCTAGGTCCATATGCCTTGCACATACAAATTTGATTATTTAAGTATTTGCAAGGATTAGATATGAACATGCCCCAAACATAGGCAAGGAATGACTTTACACACTCTATAATACAGATGACATGTCCCGTCTTTAAAAATGTCATAAGTGGGTAAGGGTTAACTGGGCTCTGATTCTATAGTGATAGATTCCTCAATACATTAGAATTATGGAAAAGTAGATTGAATAAAATGAAGTCATTGAAAGAATGACATTGAAAATTCTATTTGAAAATTGAAAAGAGTACATCAAGAGTTATGCCTCTAAACTTCTTGATTTATACTACTTATGCACCACATTTAAAAGATCATCATCAATTATGCATAAGCAAAATGTCTTCCTTATGTTATCTATTAAACTCCCCTTCTTAGTGGGCCAATGTATCTGCCTCTTCGGCATGAAAATTGATATCATCAACACACATTGTATTGACTGCCTATCTTTACCATATGAGGTCTCTTTTAAATCCTTCAAATGGACTACATCTCTCATACATGTGGTTACCCCAAGGATTGTGCCTGTGGATTAGCATTTAACTTTGTGGCTCAAGTGGCTCCCTCTTTGGCATTAAAATTGATATCGTCACCATATGCACTATTGGCTTCCTTCCTTTACCATATGCAATCTTCTATGTCCTTCAAATGGACAGCATCCCTCATGCACATGGTTGCCCAGAAAGTTGAATGTGGAATGGCAGTTAACCTTAAGGCCCGAAGGTTAAGGTGGCTTCTATATCTTTCAAGTCAGTCATCCTTCTGGTGATTCATTCCATTCTCCTATTTTGCATTTTGGGCCAACTTATATCTCATATATCCAGTTAACCATGTAGATTTGGTTGACAATGTGATGTTGCTAATGTTTTTCCCCCTTATTTATCTTGTTGAGATTAATTACGCCGAGAGGCATTCCTACAATGGCAGACATGGGGGTGGGAGGCAAAGAGGTCATACATGTCACGCCATAAACAATTTTTTTTTAATTAAAAAAGTCGACATTAACAAAAACATTTAAAATATTTAAACTAAAACAGCCGACTAACCAACCATTGCAAACATTTAAAATATTTAAACTAAAACAGCCGACTAACCAACCGTTGCAACTGTTTAATAAAATATTGTATAAATACATGAACATCCATTGCAATATACCAAAAACAATCCACAGCGCAATTGATTTCTAACTGCTTCTTAAATTGCGAATAGCGAGAAATTCATTCGGGACTGCTTCTGTAAAGGTTTGAACAATGATATAGAGTTACATTCACCAGCATTATTTAGTTGGGCAGGTGCAAAGATGTAATCCTGCAAATGGTGCCAGGTAGCATAATTGGAAATTCTTGACATCATTGAAATTAAAAATGCACACAATCGATACATATACCTTTGATACTACTCAAAACATTTTATACTAGAATTGACTTAGTATATTATATTATTATATATTATATATTATATATTATATTATTATATATATTATAATACTATATTATTAATTTCTAGGGTTTCATTGATTTATCGAAATGTATATATTATATATTATAGTATTAATATAAAGTATTAATTTCTAGGGTTTCATTGATTTATCGGAATGTATGATAACTATAGTATTATTATAATATTAATATTAGTATTATAAGTTGGACTATAGTATTATTAATATAAGATTAATATTATATATTATAGTATTATAATATTATAGTATTATAATATTATAATATTATAATACTATAATATATATATTATAGTATTATATAATATACTATTATAATATATATATTATAATATTATTATGATAATGTATATTATTATTATAGAATACTAATATCAGTTTATATATATATATATATATATATATATATATATATATATATATGTACTATTTTAATATTTATTAATTTAAACCAAGGTTCCACAAGCCTGGGGGACGGGGGGATGGGGGGACGGGGAGGGGGGACGGCGGGCCAATTTTAGGGGACGGCTGGTATAATACTATGAAAATTGAATTTTTTTAGAAATTTAAAATAATCTACACATTCAGAATTCTACACACAACAAAAATGATATTAGGATATTCATATTGATATTAATTACTAAGTGCATCCATTTAATTGTTTCAACAAATATAACTTGCAGGTTCAACCAAAGAATATCAAGTTCAATCTACCAATAACCAAATTAGTTGCTATTATGAATGCCACATTATTCAGCTTTTACAAGTCATCATTTTCAACAATATACTAAAGAACATAAAAGAACAGATTAAAGCAAAAGTTACAGTATTCTATGAAGATTAAAGCAAAAGTTACAGTATTCTAAAATTACAGTGTTCTAAAATAAGTGGATTTGTCATTGAAGTCAATGTCCTAAAGCAAAAGTTACAATTTTCTCATTGAAGTCAATGTCCTAAACTCAATGGGATTTGTCTCTTTGTAAGAATAAGACAAGTTGATGCCAAGCATTCCTCATCTGTATTTTCTCAATGGAAATGTATGCAAAGCAAACAATTTAGGCCACAGCAAATCTTTATAGCAACAAAGGAACACACATAAAAGCAAAATAGTGAACATGAATCTAATTGGATGCTATCTGTTTTACAAAATCTTCATTCTTGAACATTAGATAAATCAGCAATAGAAGCATTTTGGACCAAGGTATTTTCCCCACCAAATAAAGTGCCATTCCAGTAAGAGTTATCATGCCACTTTTACTAGCCAACAACTTCATCATGTTTTTACCTTACATGATTTTCTGAATTATGAACCTGAATTAAGACATGCAAAGCCATGATCTAAAAATGTTTTCAAAAATGCAGTCAAGAGGCACGTTGTTCAGAGTCCTGTAAAACTTGCTTGTTTCACTTTTTAACATCCTACAATTTAACTATTTTTTTCCTTGTCAGCTTTCTTCTCAAAAGATTTTGATTAACCTTGTTTAAAGGGATTTTGTAAATTTATGCTTATTAATTTTGTATTCTTGAATTTTTCTTTGGAACACTGTTTCCAGCTATCTCCAGATTGTTGTTACACAATGTAGTATTTGAGTCCAGATACTTGCTTTGATCTTCTGTGGACATTAAGAAACTTCTTTTCTTTCTAAGTAATTTTCACTAGTATGAGTAGGGTCTCTCTTTGTTACTCTTTATGTTATTCAATGATCTCCGCTTAATATATCAACAATCTTTATCCCTCACTTGTAATTTTAGAATACTGTAACTTTTGCTTTAATTTTCATAGAACAGATTGGCTGAGGACTTGCTTTAGAATACTATAATTTTATAATACTGTAACTTTTTTTTTAGGTGTTGTAAAAATACTGTAACTTTTGCTTTAATCTTCATTTGTGGAAAGTTATCATTTTCTACTAAAGCACAGATTGAAGAACACAAATGTCTTACAATGTACTAAAGAACAGATTAAATTTTCATTTTTAATTTTTTTTTAGTTTTTCTTTTGGCTGAGGACGCCCAGCCATGGGGGACGGCTGGGCGTCCCCGGGGACGGCCTGAGCATCCCCAAAGGGACCCAGCCGTCCCCGAGGATGGCTGGCCATCCTCGGGGACGCCCCAAAATAGGGGACGTCCCGGGGACGGGAGGTCGTAGGCCTCAGGCGTCCCCGAGGACGTTTCCCAGCCGTCCCCCAAAAGGGGTACGGGGGGAAACGTCCCCAATGTCGTCCCCCCGTGTGGGGGGGCGGGGGGCACGGGGGGACGTGTCCCTGTGGAACACTGATTTAAACTAATAATATTTAAAATATTTTTTAACAAGAACAAATGGAAAATACACCAAAAATTAATATATTAGAGGAAAAGAAGCAACAACGTTTGGCATATCAAAGAGAATATCAGAGACAAAGACGTGCACAGATGACAGTTAGCCAAAGAGAAAGAGAAAATGAGAAACAAAGACAAAATCGTGCAAAACGCAAGGCAGAATCAACAGTTGAAAAGATACAAGAAAGAGAAAAACAAACAAAACGAAAAAGAATGTCTCGTGCACAAATGACACAGGGACAAGACATAAGAGAGCACCAACAGATGATAGACACAGATAACGAGGTGAGTAATGAACTTCAAATCCTCCATCAAACACTTGAGAGAATTAGACGATCTAACCAAGACAGACAAAGGCAACAGGGTAATGGAGAAAATATTGAAAACAATGAAGTAGTACGACAGATGGATGCATCTGAAGCATCTTCTTTTCTTAGAAGAAATGCTTCAAATATAGTTGTCATTCAACGGACACAAAGCGGATGCAATGAGATTAACATGGAGATGCATCAAGAAAGGACATTCGAGATTGATAACTCTCGGCGTTTTTAGATATATATCCTTTATATCTAAGCTATTACATTTACTTGATGAGTAGCACATGTTTCCATTAGATGCGCAGCTAATGGTTTTTTCCCTTTATTTATCTTGTTTAGATTAATACTTTTCCTCGATGAATTGTATATATTTTCACTACTTTTAAGATGCAAGACGCCACTTATTCGATAACAATGTTTTTCCTATTGAGCCTCAATAGCAAGTGGGACAAAATTACAGATAACAAGAAGATAACTTATGAAAGCAAAATGGTTTCAGTGAGTAAAGGTGTACCAGTTGTGATCAAATTTTTGTATGTTGCAATTCAAGCTATAAATGCTTTGAAATGATGCCCCTAAGAACAACAATTTTGAAATGATAAAAGGTCATAAGCCACTACTGCCCTTCCCTCTAAAAGGATTGTTGGAACCTGGCTAATTGTGATGAGATATGATTTTTGTGAGTATAGGCGGAAACTCACGTAGAAAATACGAAAGGAAATTTTGATTGAAGATGCACTGTTTAAATTACATATGATATATTTGATCTAAATACAGGCTTTTCTTCTAAAAAGATTGCTGGGATCTGCGCAATTTTGATGAAAGATGATTTACATAAACATATGCTGAAACTAACATATAAGGTGCAAAATGAAAATTTGGTGAAAGATGCAATGTTAAACATAGTTATCAAAACACCATGTCCAGATCCACAATTGACAGAAGGGACTGTACTGGAAACATAGTTACCAATAATCAACATCCATATTTAAAAGCTCATAGACAATCACCATGAATGAGCTATGAAGCATGAAGTACAACCTGAGTGGCCTAATGGTGGAGACTTTGGAACTCTGAATAGAGGTCCAAGATTCGAATCCTGCGAGGTATAGGATTGTACACCATGCTTTGGTAACTGGAGTATGATTGGATAACCATATATTGGGTAAAGAACATCGTCCATGTGGGTCACCTCATATGACCTATGGCCTTGTGGACGTTAAAACTACTTTACCCTTTACCCTTCTTTTAATGATGTCATAAGGGTAACAGTCTAGACTAAAAAGACCAAATTGGATGCTAGTAGAACATCTCCTAGATGCTCCCCTACCATCCAAGGCCAAAGATCCTGCAGATGTGAAGAGGCACACCAGACTAGACCTCCTAGACTATGGGCATGACTAACGGTAAGGGATAGGTCTGCCATGTCCTTATGTAGCTGCACCACAAGGAAGGCAATGTCACACAAATGTAACATCATCAGTGAAGGTCGTCATATTGGCAGGCAAGAGTCTAGTGATCACTCCTGGGAAAAGGAGGAGGTAATCATCCTAGAAGATTGTTGGGGCTGTCAGGTTCCCTTCGCAATCTGACATTCGAGGGTGATAGTTTACCGAAGATCTATAAACAAACAACTCTAATCAGCATAACAAAGAAGGTAGAAAGTGGCATGTACAAACAATAGAACCTCCCTCTGATCTCATAGTACATGTGGCACCTAAAGATAAAGAGGTCCACCTTCTCTACCTTCTGCTTGGAGAAAAGGCAGCAAATCCTATCACCATGGGAATATGGTGGTCAGGCTAGATTCACAGCTGACCAAGATGATTATGGGAATATGGTGGTGGGAGCAAACCCTCATCTGAACAACAAAAATCCTAAGGCCATGAGACCAATGATACCAAAGATATGATCATGGGGAATAATGTTACACCATCAACAATAAATCCTATCACCATGGGAATGTGGTGCTCAGGCTAGATTCCTAGCTGGTGGGAACAAACCCTCATCTGACCAAGGAAAATCCTAAGGCCATGTGACCAATGATACCATAGATATAATCATGGGTAATGATGTTATACCATCAACAACATGCATGAAGTGCTCAACATAGAAAGGCACCTTAGGACCAAAATCCTCGAGAAGAGAGATCCAACTAGTGTTGGTGTATTGTTAATAGATGTCTTCCCTAACCAATTGATGAATCTCCCCTTTTTAGTGAAAATATGAAGGGGAGGAGCTGTCCAATAAAAACCACAAAGGGATGATCTATGGAAATCCCAAGAGATTGGAGTAGTAAGCTGATCTCCAAATATCATTCTCTCCTTAACCCCCAAGGAATCCATAAATGCAACACTATCTATGAAAGAAAGGGCTAGGTACAAATCTCTGTCTCAACCTGAAACACGATCACGAAAGTGCCATAGCCACAAAGAGATGAAAGATGATTCTAAAGATGTTCTCCACCCAAAGGGAGTGGGTTGCAAACTTGGCCTATATGATCCACCAAGGAACTCCTTGCTTTCAGCAAATCATGCATTCAAGAAAATTAGTTTGAAATCTCTCAATCTATGGCCAATCAACAGGCCCCAAATAAGCCCATCAACCAAACCTCGGGCCCATTTAATCAAACACATAAACTTGTGGATAGGGAATTGAGGACTTACTAAGACAGTCAGAGAGCCACACCTTCAAACGAATATCTTAAAAATGTATCTGGAAGTTTCTTGCAAAGTGATGACTGAGATGCGGGTTTGAGGTTTAGGGATGACCTCAGAAATCAGAACTGAACCCCCAATAACTTTAGGATGTTGAGATCTCAACAAGTTTGCCATTTTAGAAAAATCAATGCATGCAGAGAGAATTTTTGGAGGTGTTAGAGATCATAACCTCAGTCTAAGGTTTAACTTAAGCTGACTAAGATCACAAAGCAAAGCAAGTGCATCCACTTGCATTTGCAAACACTTGCGGGAGTGAACAAGGAGAACCACATCATCAGCAAAAAGCAATATAACAACCAAGACATTGTGTGAAAGAAAGTTGTCTTTTGGATCAGTGTGTCATTGAATGAAGTCCTCAAGCTCATCAATATTCTCAACAAAGAGAGCAATGAAGGGCACCCTTAACACCAATCATGCTCTTGACCACATAAAAGAAACCGTCATTCTCATAGAGCTTCATGATAGTTCTGATGAGGAGCTTGAAGATGCCAATGTCATGCAGCCTCTAAAATAACAAGTGGCTGGGCACTACTTCAGAGGCCCTTCCAAAGTCCATAAAACAACAAAAGATTTAGAAGGAACTTGCTCAAGCCTCCTCAATCATAACTTGGAGAGTGAACATATGGTTGGCTCTGAGATGTCTCCAACTTTATGAATGGGATGAATAATATGTCAAGACCAAGAGGACAGGAAACCACAACAAATGAACTCATTAAATACTGACGCAATGGGATAGATTACAATCCAATCACATATTTGAGGAATTCAGGCCAAAACGCCTCACATTCAACTAATTTACTGGTACATAATGTTCTGACTGGTATCTGACATCTTTCGTCTGACAAAGTAACAAGATGTGGAGCAAGACGTAAGCTGGAGATCCAAACAGAAACCAAAGTACCGAAAAATAAGTAGAAGACATATGATAGCTCAACAAAAACAATAAACAAAGTAATGAAAGGTATTCTGAGGCCCATGTGATGGTCCTGTAGACATTAGAAAGATTTCCATTAATGAAGTACACATGAGATACTAGAAATCGTTCTGCAACAAGTGTACCCCCATCCCATCTAAACCCAGTGCAATGTATGGATTTTGATCCCATTTTCATATTGACATATACAGTTTTTGTGACAAGACAACACTGATTTTCAAAGGATTGATGGCTCATTAGGTTAATTTATGATGCCTCTACAATATGTCAAACAATTCTTGAGACCTCTGAAACACTTAGACAATAGGATTCGTTTTAGCACTTGCAGAACTGAAAACCTTACTGCCATAACATAGTTATGACATTGTTCCTCACGATCATTCTAGAAGAACCTGGACAAAATCTTGTTAGGGTTTATATCATAAACAAGCATGTGGCCAAAGAATATTTACAATTCTCATGATAACATAAAAATCTTGCATAGGCTACTAAATAGTTATAGAATAGCATAACCCCTGAGTGGATTCCACCAAAATAGCATTAAAACATATGGCAATATGATCTATACACGTCCACTATATAAATGGTCCCAAATCAACAGCTTGAGAATAAAGTCTGTCCCTTTTGGAGATGGCCACCTTGAAAGAGCTTTTACAATCTCTAGACCTTCATGAAAAGGAGAAAATTTATCATACCAAGACTCAAGACAATTAAAATGAATAAAAACGTATTTGTACCCTAAAAGGCAATTTGCATACGATTGCTATCGACCTAAAATAAGGCAGAAGAGCCCTAAAACACTATGAATGAAATACTCTGAGCTGCTCAATTTTACACAAAAAGCTAGTCTATGAGATCTATCATTCTAAAAATACAGTACCTGCAAGTTTCAAAAAGTCTTGGAGAAATATCAACCGCTAGATCCAATTTGATAAAACTAAATTACCTGCAAGTTTCAGAAAGACTTGGCGAATCATCAAGAAATAATTGTTGCACAACCTTCTGCACCAACCCATTTGTATTAACCATAGCTTTTACTGGAACAGCATGGCATGCCAAGTTCCCCATGATTCCCAGGCATATCTCCTGTGATTATATATAGTATTTTAGCACTGACATTTTACAAAAATATAAGTTTGAATATGACCAACATTTGCATACCTCCCAAATAAATATAACTAACAGCATGTGGAAAAATCTCTTAAAAACAAGTTCAATATTTGTTTGGTAAATATATTTATCCTCTACTTCATCCTTATCCCTAGCAAATTCCAATCTTTTCACTGCATCCAAATGAACAAATAATTACACCTTCAATGGCTCATAACCATCATATCTTTGTCCCTTTAAATTTGCACACTACACAAAATATTTCAAAATGAACATCAGGATAATTTAATCCATAATTTAGTATAATCCTCTGTATTACCACAGCATTTCTCTATGCAGGAATACATAGAATGCATCTATCCATTGAAAAAAAATGGCCATTCCTATCATGAGAATACCTCTATAAATTATATGTGCCTTAAGTCCAATTTTTGTCAAAATCAGAGAGTATAGTTCCCAATGTGAGTGAACAGCAGAAGGAATTAGATAACAGGCAGATCAGTATAAAGGCGATGAGAATTTCTAGTTAGAGATCACGCAAGTGATATTCACATTATTTTAATCTTTATGTACAACATAAAATAATAGTCAAGCCTCAGATGCTTGGATGTTTACCCTCATTCTATCAGGTATTAAAACAGCTAACATAGCTACCAGAACATCCAACAAATGATTCTCCACCTGCTCAAAAAACAACAAAGACAATATATAACAAATCAGAACATATAGTTTTCTTTATCCACCTCTACATAAACTACTATCAAATAGATAACTGATAATTTACCACTTTTAATACAAAGATCAGAAACAGAAATTAGAAATTCAATTCATCCTCACAGTCAAAACTTTAAAAGACCAGGACTCCAATGATGACCATCTAAAACAACATAATCACAAAATATTTAATAACTTCCTTATTGCATCATAGGTCGATGCCAAAATTGTAAGAAATGACTAAACAAGACATTGTAACAATCAATTTGGGAGTCAAAAACATTGCAGAAATTAAGTGAATATTGATATCCCTGCTAGGTTGAAGGTCAAGTTCTTCATTGAACATTAACCTTTTCACTTATTAACCCTTATGTTCAAAATAATTATTCCTCTGAAAGATAAGAGCACCACTAGATTGTTAATTCTATAGTATATGCCACTTACCCAAACAATATTGACTAAAGAAACAACTATAAATTTGTACACTTGCACCCTATAACCTCCGTAGATAATAACCAGAAGTGAGCAGATTTAATTCAGATTCATAATACACATACAACTCAAGAGTCTTCCTAAAATGTCAAATGGCACAGGCTCAACTGGTTAAATACCTTAATTTCAAGGGGGAGACCCAGGTTCGAATCCTGCCAGGTGATATATGCATAATTGCCAGAATATTGTTGTAGAACCATGGTGACACAGTCATGATGTAATACAGGTAGGGACAAAAACCTAAAATATAAATTCCATGACCATGAAGCAATATTTATTGACCTGTGGGTCTTCCTTTTCTGGTATGAATGAACAACAGGATTGGTCTTACACATAATCAAACCAAATTGTTTTCTTGTTTAGTAGTCCAAACAATTCTTTTTTCTTGTGCACCATTAAAAAACAATGTTCATTCCTTAATAAAAACCTACTCAACAAATGCTCAAGTGATAAGAAACTATTTCAAATTTATCCAATCAAAGACATTTCTCGCAATTACAACAAAAACACACCTAAAGTCTTTTCAAATGGATTGTAATGTAAAATATCACAACCATAAGCAAAAATTCTCAACGGTTGTGTTGAGTATACTTAGGCTTATCCATTTAAACCTAAGTTATTATTTTATTATTATAGTAATTTCCTATTTCTTGCACTTTGTATTCACGTGAGGCATAGTATGCCCATGTTGGAAATAGGTTGTTAAGTTGTTGGATGTCTAGTTAAGCTGTTAAATTGGTCCTTTGTCTTCTAGCAGTTAGTTTTCATCCTAGATTAGCAGATTGTTATCTGTTAGTTAAGTGGTTGGCCATGTTTGGCAAATTGTTGCAACCACTTAACCTACGTGATTTTGATTGTAAGATTATATATTTCCATTGCTTCATGAATAAAGTAGCTTCACATTTGAGTTCTACATCAATGGTATCAGAGCCGAGGCTAAATTTTTTCCAAGAAAGAAGGGCAAGTTTGCCACTCCTTTGCTAGGTATCTCATTGAGATTTTCAGCTAGTTCATCAAGATCCTAGGTAGATGCTTGTGTGAAATTGGCTTGAGGCCAGCCACAGCATCCGTTTGTGAAGCTCAAGAGGTGGCAGAGGGCACAAATTACCCCTGCACCGAATACCCCTGGCAAAAACCAGAGGGTAACAAAAAAATTATGTATACTTTCAAGATCCGCAAGAAGGCATATTTGAGGAGCAATTGCACCAATTTTGAGGCCAAATTGTGACCAGGAGGAAGGATTGATAGCATGTGCCGAAGGAAATATTGTCCTCGGTGTCTTGCATGAGAATTGGACAGACTTGGAGTTGTTACTCCATGCATTTCAGTTCAAATTTAATATTAATATTAATATATTATTGATATTAATATTCCTAAAATCAAAGGAACAATTAAATAGGCCTTTGCCTATTTTGGGAGTGCCTCGGCCAGTGGCACCCTGCAAACCACCTATCACCAACTCTCTCACCGATGACAGGTTAGGCAAACAAAACCGGCCGCCACCATCCTCCAACGGTCCCCCCTCCTCCGTCAACCCTCCTCCGCGGGTTCTCCTAGCCAGCTTCTGTATAGCTGGTTTAGATGCATGGCAACCCACAGCGCACCGGTCGGCTGCCCCGACGGTAGCACAGCAGAGTCGTGCGCCCTCACCCAGACTGTGTGTCAAGTCGTCCATTCGAACACAGGCGGATCAAGCAGTCATTGCAGGGTGCAAAAACCGAACGCGCAGACACCATTCGCAGAGAAGACGCAGGTGGCCAAATAAAGATGCAGAAAAATTAAAAATAAATCACGGCCTAAGGATTTCAAATAGACCGGATTTCAAACCCTAATGGGCTAGCCAATACGGAAGCACCACGTGGCATTGACGATGTGACCGTGTTCAGGCAATTTTTACTTTTCGACGAAGTTCCGAAATTCCAACACGTAAAAATTTTCCACAATAATTGTCTTCTTGACAACGTTCGAGACTCCCCGACACCCTTCGGCAAATTCTGATTGTTGTACAGCGATCTCTGTGGTTCCAGGCAGACGTCTGCATTCCCCACAACAAGAAATCGAACTTACAAGCGAGAGTAGACCTTTTCGACGACCAGTTGAGGATTTTCCCAGCAATGAAAATATTCTGCGGCAGACACATTTCGCGACTTTCAGGCGAGTTTTGACGATTCTCGACGCCCTTACATATTTCAAGGAACGGTTTATCATTTCCGGCTGACAAGAACGACGCAGGCTTTCCAACGAGCACAACAAATTTTCGAGCGAAAATCTAACAGCCCTAGCATTTGCAGTTGGTTCCGACAGCGAACAGAAAATTACAAACAAGAAATTATGCCTTCCGGTGACAATCGGGTTGTGCAGTTTATAGGCATTGAAAACACAATTTCCAGCGTAAAGAAATCACTTCCGGCATTCGCAAATCAAATCAGATAGTTAACCGACTTCCCCGACACATTCCCGACGGAAAGAACTGTTTCCCGGCAACGATTTTACAAACTCTGACGCAAATATAATCCTTCCAACGACTCGATCGTATACCGACAGGCGGAGTTTGTTTTTCGGCATCGGGTTTCGATTTCAGGCAGGTTCGTTGGTGGTGCAGGAGGAAGGTTTTTTTTTTGTTGCATTGGGACTTTTAGTCCCACATGCACCGCGCTGCAGGCAAGTTGCATTATATAAGCGCCAACACGCATATAAGAAGGTGACCACCTCTCCCTCGAGCGTGCTTAGCGCACACGCACCAATTGTGGGCACAGGCTGTGGCAGCCTCCTTGGCGGCAGGAACCTTGTGAAGTGTGACCGTTGGGTGCTCTGATTTCGAAAGTTGTGGTTGAGTTGACCAATTGGTGTGGCTAGTTTTTGCAACGACCACCAGAATTCGAATTTCGAAATTTCAAAATTTTGAATTCAAATTGCAGTTTTTGGCGCCAAAACACAACAGAGAAGGTATAAAATTATTTTTTGCCTTCAATTTAGCAATTTTTACCCTTAAAATTGCATTTTCTTCCTCAAGACATTTTATTTTTGCCTCCATAAGTCCAATTTTTGCATTTTTGAAGGGCTAACTTTTGGAATTTAGTGCTATTTTGTAATTACAAAATTGATTTTAATTTTGTAAAAGCACTTAAATTAGCCCATTTTTGTAAATTTGGAAGGCAAAATTTTGTAAAATCTAGGCAAATTCTGCATTAGGAAAACTCAAAATTATTCCTAAAGCCTAGATAGTCTTGCAAAACCATTTTGTAATCCTCCTAGTCTGGCATATACACGGAAAAACATGGCTCAAGACCTCAAAACAAACATGGAAAACCTTACTATTGCAGTAGACATTTTGGCAGATAAGGTAAAAGATATTGTTGTGCAATTGACACCTGGTGATATCAAAATTCATCATAATCATGCCAACAAAGCTAAATGTGAGGTCAAATTGTATGATGGATCTAGGGATCCTGATGTCTTGTCTACATGGATTTTAGATATGCAAACTTGGTTCAATTATGCTGAAATTCCTGAAGATGAACAAGTTGCATTTGCTACAGTCAAACTCACAGGCTTAGTGAAAGTTTTAATTGTAGAAAGACAAAGCCATAATGCCAACATGACATGGAAAGAATTGATCCAAATTCTGAAAAACACATTTTTTCCACCAAACTACCAAAGTGACCTCACTACCAAGTGGTATAGATTGAGGCAAGCCTATAGTATGTCATTTGTTGACTACATTTTCCAATTCAATAGGCTAAGGGTGCTTCTTGGTGTGAAAGATTCAGAAGAGGATTTGATTAACAAGTTCACTCGTGGATTGCAAGATCAAATTTTTAGGGAAATCAAGTTCAATGTTTTCCTCACCTTGGATGTGGCATTCAACCATGCCATTCTTGCAGAGGAGAAATTTGGTGCATATCACAAATCTCGTTCATCATAGGAGAGCTCTTCCAGAGGCAGGAATCAGCATCAACAAAAGGTGAAGAACACTTCTCATTCTTCCCCTCATTCTTCTTCTCCTCCCACTTCTCCTAAAGCACATTCTTCTTCTTCTCATTCTAAAGATCCTTCTTCTTCAATGTATTGTGATTTTTGTAAAAAGCATGGTCATGTAAAATCCAAATGCTTTACTTTTGAAAAAATTAAGAAGAAGAAGTCCCTAATTGTACAGCCTACAAGTGAGGAACCACATGATGGTCCCATTGTGGCTATAGGGACAGAAGAAGAGTATCATGCTTTAAAGGGTAAACTAAACAAAGTTACCCTCATGTCAAATGTGTTTGCTCAAGGGGGTCGTGACCATTTGTTTGTCACTAGAGCCCACCTTACACATGATTTTTATGTGGATTGTATCATAGATAACGGATCACAAAAGAACCTCATTGCGAAGTCCATTGTGGAGAAGTTGAAGCTTCCCATAAAGCCACATCACCAACCATATGCACTTGGGTGGAAATATGTAGACTCCACATCTAACATCACACACACTTGCACCTTGAATTTTGCTTTTGGTGATAAGTTTGTGGATAAAGTAAGATGTGATGTCACAGAGATGGATTGTTGTGGACTATTGCTAGGTAAACCCTATCAATTTGATAGGAATGTTGTATATCATGCTAAAAAGAACACATACACATTGGATTTGCATGATAAAACCTACTTGATACAAAGCACTACACCCACATCAAATTTGATGTTAAGTTGTAGGCAAGTTTGTAAGCCATTAAGTCAAGCACTCATTTTGGCTCCTACTTGCATAAGTTCCACACATGATGAAGAACAAGCACCATCAAAGGCACATGATAAAGAAGAAGCTTCACTTCCACAAAATGAACAATCACAAGAGCTAGTGGTTAAGGAACCCATCACTCTCACTCATGAGAAAGATTCCATTCATTCTATTGGCATCATTTTGGGTACACCTTTGGACACACAACCACTTGCTCCACAGAAGTTGCCTTTGGCTTTGCCCCCTCCCACCATTGCACACATGGAGGAGCAAGCTAAGAACACTTCATTCAGCACCAGCAGAGCCTTCAGGGCAAGATAACACAGGACTTGCAGGAGAATCTGCAGGAGCAGCAGAGCATGGTGCGCAAGCATCACAATCCTCACTCATCTCAGGTTGGAGACAGAGTTTGGCTTCCTTTGGATAAGCGACACTTTCCAGAGACACCATTTCAGGATCCTTCTTTGGTACCTGATCTTGTCATCAGCCCTACAGCAGCAGTGGCACCTGATCATCAGCTTTCGCTCATTTCAGATAGAGTTTTTGAGATGAAGACTCATCACACTCGACAGGGTTCTTCCACTACTTACCTTGTCGCCCATCGCGGTCACTTTCCACACATGGCTCATTGGATTCCTCACCATGAGATGGCCCATGACTTTCCATATTTTTTGAGAGCATTGGGGTCCAATGCTTCTATGGTTGGGAGGAGTGTTGAGGATACTTAGGCTTATCCATTTAAGCCTAAGTTATTATTTTATTATTATTGTAATTTCCTATTTCTTGCACTTTGTATTCACGTGAGGCATAGTATGCCCATGTTGGAAATAGGTTGTTAAGTTGTTGGATGTTTAGTTAAGTTGTTAGATTGGTCCTTTGTCTTCTAGTAGTTAGTTGTCATCCTAGATTAGCAGATTGTTATCTGTTAGTTAAGTGGTTGGCCATGTTTGGCAAATTGTTGCAACCACTTAACCTACGTGATTTTGATTGTAAGCTTATATATTTCCATTGCCTCATAAATAAAGTAGCTTCACGTTTGAGTTCTACATCAGGTTGTCTTCGAGTGACATCAGACAAATGAGAAAGGAGGGAAAAAGCAAATAAGAAAAGAGGGAACAACACCACACTCAATATTCTAATAATCTCATTAATACAAGGTTTGTAATCTTGTTTGTAAGGGTAAGTTCCATACATAACAAGTCAAGGTGGTGGAGTATAATGACCTCACTTCATTACAATAGTTGTTAACTTATTACGCTCCATGCCTCTCCTAATGACTAAGCCGGATACAATTCTAAGTTATCCTAAAATTTGAAAAATTTGCCAAGGAAAGTAAGAATATCAGCAATCGGCTCCTTCATGGCACAATACTCGAAAAAATTCTTCATCATTAACTAGTTTTCCGATATAATGGTGATGAACCTCAATGTGTTTAGTTCTAGCATGGTAGACAGAATTCTTCACAAGCTTCAGTACACACTGACTGTCAGGAAGAAGCAGAATAGGATGTAACCAGCTCACCTGTATATGAAACAAAACACTCCTCAACCGAACAGACTCATAAATAGCACTTATTTCTGCCTTACACTCACTTCCATGGAAGATAATGAGACTGTAGGCTGTTTGCTGATGTATTGTGGAGTTCCAATCATCAACTAATCCAACCCAATATGAATCTGTATTTCTTGTCAACCTAAAATGTTTGAAGTTTCAGTCCGTGATGCAAAAAAGAAGTCTTACTTTGACATTCTCAAGTACCCATTTTACTGTCTACCAATGACCTGAACCCAATTTTGACAAACTAAGAAAGCTGTCCACAAAGAACAAATCCGTCATAAAAATGTAGGATAGATCAGATTTCCCAACATCTGTTTATACACTATTCACAGATGGATGGGTGGAGAATCAGTCTGAGTTGATAATTTCAGCCCATTCTTAATATTTTGGTCTGCTTAATTTGTGAAACCAACATAACAAGGCCAATCTTCCAAAAAACTATATCTATTCAATAAAGCCAGAGGCCTTCTATCATGGAAATGCAATATAAAGATCAGATATCAACCAATGAATCACATCGGCTCAAATACTCATAACGCCATCATCATCAACATACACAATTAATATCACAATGTCACCACATTGTTTCTCACATAAAGATTCAGACCAAACAGACTTAACCTGAGTCTAAAATCTCAAAGAAATTGGTTTATTTTTCTATACCAGGTTCATGGAGCCTACTTGAGCCCAAAAAAGGACTCCACCAACCTTCAAATCAAATACTCCTTCCCTAGGAACTGGAAATCCTATGGCTAAATCACGTATAGGCTTCTTCCTCCAAATCACCATTCAAAAAGGCACTTTTTCCATCCATCTGAAATGCCTTCCAACCAAACTAGGCTGCACCAACCACAAGATGACCAGCTTTGTAATAGAGGCAATTATTCATCACAGTACACCCTTTCCTATTGTGACTAAAGTTTGTCCACAAGACAAGCCTTTTACTTGTCCAAGGTTCCATCTGCTTTGCAATTCACTTTATACATCCATTTGCATTGTTTTCCCCAATGCAACTTTGCTAACATTGTACCTTTATCCTTCATAAGGGGGTCATATTCATGGCATCTTCCAACTCAGGCTTCTGTCCAAGGTTCCATCTGCTTTGCAGTTCACTTTGTACATCCATTTGCATTGTTTTCCCCAATGCAACTTTGCTAACATTGTACCTTTATCCTTCATAAAGGGGTCATATTTGCCTTCATGGCATCTTCCAACTCAGGCTTGCCCTTTGCTTCATTATAAATGCCAAGGTTCAAAAAATGAGAAAACAGAAGTGAGAGCAAAATTCACATGTTCTTAGCCAAGCACAATTTCCTTATCATGTCTTCTACGATGACTCGGATTGATGTTGTTCTGTTCTTGAACATATGTGTACTGTAGAGTAATACCACTGTTATCTACGCCTCTGATACCCTTATATTGCATTTGGATTTTGGTACCTTCTTGTCCTCCAACCAAACTTTCCTTGCAATTTGTTTTCCCTAGCATCCATGACACTGAGGCCCGATGAGAAAAACTAACACCAGAACACCATCCAGACAACTTAGTTTCTAAAACATCCTCAAAACACACAAGAGCATCCAAACAAGATTTGCCATTTTCTAAGAAAAATGCTTTCTTTTTCATCTATAGCTAAATCTCTACTAACAATTACTTTGTTAGTAGAGACATCTATCGACATGTATGCCTTTGACGGCTCCCTATAGCCAACAAACAAAAATTTCTTACATTTTGCATCTAATTGTATTTCTTTTTCTTTAGGAAGTGCAGCAAAAGCAATGGAACCAAAAGATGAAGATTGTTACCGTAAGGCTTTTTAGTTTTTTGCTTCACCACACGTCCTTTGGATTAAGAT